>JAQPPZ010016931.1:7500000-10000000 GCA_028583015.1 Wollemia nobilis
TAATAGTTCTTAAAAGTAGAGGGCTAATATGTAAGTTCCATAGGTTATGGCAAGGGTCTTTTAAGAGTCAAAATTGGATCAAGTGGAATTCGAGATTGAATTCAAATTATTTTGTGACTTTTCTTCCTAAAGGTTTTTTGCTCATCATATTTTCTAGTTAAAAAATTAGGGATAAAATAATGGTTGGTGGCCCATGGTTTAGGGGAAGAGATGCACTTTATTTGAGACCATGGAACAAATTTTTTTTCGTTGAGTCAAAAACTATTAAGAAGCTTCCAGGGTGAGTTAGGCTTTTTGGACTTCCATATCAACTTATAAATAAGGATGTTTTAAAAAATATTGGAAATATCCTATGGGACTTCATCAAGGAAGGACCAATGACTAAGAAGCGAAAGCATGCTATATATACTTGAATATGTGTTGCTATGGGTATTTCAAAACCTTTGCCACAATCCATTAAGATTAAATCTGAATCAAAAGAATAACATCAACAAGTAGATTATGAAAATATTGCATTTCGTTGCCACAATTATTTTGAGATTGGACACATGGCAAGAGTTTGCAAAGTAAAAACTATGAAGAAAGAAAAATTCTAGCCATGAGATAAATTTCAAGACAAAGCAAGGAAATCATTCAATAATAGAAGCTAAATCAGATCAAAGATATTCCACTCTAAAAAAAGAGAAAAATAAATCTTGTTGACAATATCAATTGGTAAGTTTAGAAGGAATTAAAGGTGCAAAAGAATATGTGGAGATAAAACCTAAAACAAAGACAACAAAAAAGGTCAAGTTTATTTCAAGTAAATCATCTTCATTTTCCTCAATTAGTATAGAATCCTCTTCAAGTAAAAAAAGTATAAGTGGTGATGTTATCCCTTGTACTTTAAGGTTTCAAGAGCAAAATAATATAGAAATGAGGTTGGAGGAAATCCATAATAATTTAGGGTTTTTAGGGTAAAATAAGAATTTAAGTGCTACAGAAGAGCATCCTTGCACTTTAGGGTCTCCAGGGAAATATAAAGAAGATTGTGCTTTTGAGGTTATTCCTTGCACTTCAGATCCTTCAAAACAAGGAAAACCTAAAGATGATAAATCTTACTATGAGCAGTGTGAGAAGATTGAAGAGATTGATGAAGATGAAAGTATTTCTAAGAATGAAAAAAAGGAGAGGAAGACCCAAGAAGCAAAAACAAAGAGAAAAAGAAACAGAAAGGGATATTGATATGGGAAAACAAAAGCAAATATCCCAAGTGTTAACAAGAAGTGGAGCTAAACACACATATAAAATTAAAAAATAACAATGAAAATAATATCTTGGAATATTAGGGGAATGAATAAGAACATTAAAAAAAGGTATTAAGAAATTGTGAGGTTTTTATAGACAAGATATAGAAGTTGGGCTGCCAATATTTTAGCCATTCATAGTGTTGAATTTGACAAAATTTAGATTTTTGAAGGCAATTGATATAAAAGGAGTTGATTGTGGAAACTTAGCAGTTTGAGGAAGATGAAGAATATATTTGATAGAAGGGTAAATGAAGAATATATCCAATAGAAAGACAAAGTTGGATATGCTTTAATTAACTTGTTAGAAATGTAATGAGAGCAATGTAATGTTTTGTTTTCATAATGGGAGTGGCCCCCAATAGAAGCCATATATAATGTTAGATTTGACTAGAAAAATTTTAAGAAAATAGAAAAATATATTTTATAATAATATTATTATAGTGAACTTTTACTAAATTGGGCAAATCCTACTGGAAAGATGAATTTTGAGTAAATTTGCCACTTGGAGCTGATTTTTAAGAAAGCAAAATGAGAGGACTTAAAGCTCCATCGATCTATCAGTTGTTGATGTTGTGAAGGTCCCAAATATATTGATAAGGGAGGTTCTATGATAAAAACTGCTAATAAATTCTAAACTCCCTATACCACAAGGTCACATTGACCAACTAGATTAGATAGATAAAGGATCATAGCCTATTCAGTGGTACCTAAACCATATCTCATAATTGATAAAAGTCCTAGATCCTTTTTAGTGATAGTAAAAGGGATCTATCTTTGTCATGATTTTGTCCCATACAATGGTTGTGTACTCATCCATCATCTAGATGGATGGGTTTAGAAACTAAAATTCACTCCACATTTGATGGGGCCCTTAATGATTGTCCAACAAGATCCCTCAATAAAAAAAAACTCAAGAACAGTGGAAGAATAAAAGGGACCTAAGTTTTTTAGTCAAGGGTTCATTAAGATAAGCTCTTATTTTCATCAAGAGGAGCTTAGTACTTATAAATCTGTGAAAACATAAACTTTCCAAAGGTTTCAAGTTATGAAATCTTCACAATTTATCTAGGCTAATTGGCCTATATAGAGTACAACTTGAAATGATGTGGCAAAGAGCAACATGGAGTGAATTGGCCAAAACTAGATAAAGAGACAAGGGTAGTAGCTCAAGAATAATAAAAAGTCTAATAATCCCTATTTAAAGGCATCTTTGAAGCATTAGAAAGAAGCAAGGAGTGGCTCGACAACAAAAGATTTTGAACTCTACATAGCATTGCAACTTGAAGGGCATGCCCAAATCCAAAATTCTTTCAAATATGCTTAAGAAAATAATTTTGGGATCAGATTTGCTTAAGGTTTACATATCATTTTAAGCTAGAAGTTCTTGTTCAAACTTGCTTGGTGCCAAACCTACAAAAGAGGTAGGACAAAAATTTTCTATGTTGACATAAGCAAGACACTTCAAAATATCTGGCAAGGTGAAGAGCTTTAAAGATAAAGAGTGTTCAAGACTAGAAAAATATCATATTGAAGATTTTTCTTAATGATAAGAACAACACACTCTCAAAAACCCAAGACTGGTAATCACTCAACCTTTGAGTTGAAGTCTAGAAAAAAGGTAAGCCAATTTTTTTATAGTGACATTAGCTCAACTTCCAAAAGGTCCCAATCTATTAAGAAGACTTGTATTAAGAATTAAGAGAAATCTAGAAGAAGATAAAAAGGAGTAGCATCCTAGACCAAATTTTTTGATAAGAAAAATGATGTTAGCATCTATAATGTTCGATGCACTTACAATAAAGAAAATTAGATAGTCTTGAAGGTAATAAAGGAAATAGTAGCATCCTGGATTGAATAATGAAGGGATTGAAAAGAGATGATCTATTGTACATATAAATGAGTACACATATATAGGAATAAGAGGCTATATGATATTATGACAAGAATAATAACATGCATAAGATAAATTATGCATAATACACACATTAAACTTATTCTAACATCCTCCCTTAATGTGTACTTTTCTAATACACAACGGATAATGTCTAGGCTTGTGCTTTTTGGCTCTTGCTCTTTGACTCTTCTACTTTGAAGAATATTTCTAGATCCATGATTCATCTCTAGGTTTATTACCTCAGGGTTAGCTACTTCCTTGGGTTTGTTTCCTCAGGGTCAGTCTTTGTCTTAGTGCCTCAAGATCAACCTTTGGGTTTGTTGCCTTAGGGTCAGCCTCTTCCTCAGGTATGTTACCTCTATAGGTCATTACTTACTAGGTTCACCATGGAAATGATCTCCCTCATGGTGAAACTAATTTAGAATTTGTTGTTATTTATCAAAAATACACCTTTATACAATAAATGAGCCAATTGGGAGTGTCAAATACTATAAAAACTGCACTCCAAATTACAAAAACAAAAATGATGATCCATAGACTAGAATCCATAATTAGAGGATAAGGAAAGAAGAATAATATTCTAAAGTATCTATGTTTGTAGTCTTTAGAAGTCTATGTCCAAATTATGGAAGAAACTTTGTAGTCTTCAAATAGAGTCTAGGGTGTCAAGAATCTTTAGTCCCTAGATCAGTAGGTGTCGTTATGGTAACCTTCTCATTCTACCGAAATGTATGATAACCAGTCATTGCATCCACCAAGTGTGATAGAGAAGATGACTAGGTACTAGGTTCACTTATATTTTCCAAGGAGTGTCAGGTTCAACCGAAAATGCACTCCATAATACAAAAAAATGAGCCACAAAAAATCATATTAAACAATTTCAAAACTAAAAATAGACACCACCATTGTGTCTGCCTTAGAAAAATATTTCCAACGACTATAAATACCCCTATATTTGGTGCAAAATAAAGCCTCCAAAATTAGGAAAAATAAGCAAGCTTTCCAAGAGCAAAAGAAAATAGGGACAAAATTCCCTTCAGAAATTCCAAGCAGAAATATTGTAAAATATTCTATCAAGTAAGGAATATTCTAAAATAAATAAATATATATATATATATATTTGTAATGTAAAATCAAACACACACCCACCCCCTCACACACTCACCCACGTAGTGGTTTGAACCTTGGACCTCACAATAAAGAACCAAAAGCACGAACTGTTGCGCTGTCCCCTTGGGAAAAAATAAGTATTTTAAAAAATATACCCTTTAAAAATTCTAATTGTAGAATATTTTATCAGGTAAAGAATATTCTAAAATAAATAATTGCCTATAATCGTTGAATATTATTATGGATCGACCGATAGCATCGGTGGCTGCTCAAGGTTCTTCGATGGTTGACAAATGGCTAGATGATTGACAATTTTTTTGTGCAGGAAAACCAGATCGATACGGTATGTTCCAGATCGATGCGATATGCGGTGAATGGAGGCCAAAATTTTATGACGCATTGGGATCACATGCGGATTGGTGACATAGCAACAAAATTTGCAATGTCCATGTGTAGGAGGCTGAAATGAGAGGAGGCCACTGTGTCTTGGTTGTAGAAAAAACTAGGGCCATGCCATGCAAGTCTGGAAGAGGTCTCCATACATTTGTGTGTGAACGGTGATAACCATCGATTGATAATGCATATTTTCATGGTTTAATCGAGGACACTCCAATGGCAGTAAGTTGTATCTCAACTATGCAGTTGTTGAATACAAGAAAGCCGCATTTCAAAATTCATAGAGATAGGTATTAACGTGGAATGAAATTCCAATCATGGAATATGCCACTAGACTTGCATCATCACATTAACCAGTTAGAAAGCAAGAGGGTCAGCCCCCACACACATGCCCAAACTTGATGTTAATAGGGGTGAGGAATCCCACAAAATGGGACCAAGGACTTGCACCTTTAAGCCTACTACCCCATTGGCAAAGAGTATGGCAAGTGTTGGGGTTTATAAACCACTCAAGTCCCACAACATAGTTAATGTGGGATTATTCACAAACACACACACACACACACAAACTTCATAGAAAATTTAATCTATGAAGCCACCTTATATCCTCCACAGTGCAATATATTTATCCCCAGTTGGGGATGACCATTATTGAAAAAAATATGTGATGGATTCAAATCTGTAGTAGCGGATTGAGAAAATTGGTCATTCTACCGCCATTTTCCACATATAATTCAAAAAAGAAAATACAGACATGGATGGATTTGTCGAATATCCCAAAAAAATCTTATAGTAGGAAGGAATGAGGCCACAGGTGGACCGTAGTATGCAGTGGGCCATAGTGGACAATGAAGGGGTCATGAACGACTAAATGGGCCACATATGGCTGTAGTGGGTCGTAGATGGGGCCGTAATGGGCCTATAGTGGGCCACAAATGGCCCTATATGGGGTCATAGTGGGCTTGCAGAGGGTTGTAGATGGTTGCAATGGGCTTGCAGATGGGGTCGTAGTGGGTTTTAGAGGGCCGAAGATGGTCACAGTGGACCTACAGATGAGGCAAGCTGGAAAAATATTATACCTCTTGCCTTGTCTCTAATTGATTAAACCATGGTTCCTCCATGCTTCAAGGGTGGATTATACACCTAATGTCTTAGCATCGCTTTGGCCGAAAGTAGATCTAGACCCCTCACCACCAATGGCTATGTCATCCCCTAACAAACATGATTTTTTGTCTCTTGTTGTTAAGGTGGCACCATGCTTGTGGCATATTGTGTAGTGGACCAGATGAAACATATTCCAATCAAATTAGACCATTGTATTTATCTTCTTTTTGGAGTACCATATCATAGGAGCTAGAATCGAAGTTCTCTTCATGATAGACCGGTTGGGCTCAACTTCACCATAAGATGTACCTTCTCCTCAATTTAGTTAGAATGTGCTCGGTACACAACCAACACACTCTTGTGTATGAGGGCCTTTGGTTCTTCTCCTTTGTAGTGGCCATCGCCTTCTGTGGCTACAATTTAGGGGTTTGCTTTGGGAAGTGTTGGCCTTATAGGAAGAATGTACTGGCCTGAGTGCACCGAATCCCATTAGAAACTTTGCAATTAAGCACGCCTAGACAGAGTAGTATTGGGATGGATGACCTCACGGGAAGTCAGGAGGGTTGCACCCTTGTTTTTGCTATTGCAAAACTTACCTCAATGTGGGGACCCACTTGAAATTTTACATTTTTTTAAAATCCAAAAATTGCTTACTTTAAGATTTTTGAAATTGATTACATCCAAAGATATGTGAAGGATGAGATTTAGCTGTGTTGATTTAAATTGATTTTTTTTTTTTTTAAATTTGCATATAAGTTGCATTATTTTAGATTGAATATTTCAGAAAATTAGATTTTCAAAGGTTTTCAAAGGTTTAAAAAATTAAATTTCATTTTAGGGTTATTCAAATTTCGACACTTTTGCCCTATAATTTGATGTGAAATTAAAATGACCATAAATTTTGCCACACAACTCCATTTGAGCTGATTTAAAGCCTGGTAGAAATATATTGAGCTCCTCTCTACAATGGTACCAAATTTATAGATTTTTAGAAATCAATGTTATCCTGGAATAGCAGTTTACTCAAGCAACCCAAGAATTTCTAATCGAAATATATCATGATACATGAATAATATTTGAGTTTTCTCCATAGATTTAGATACCCATTTGGCTCATTTAGAAGCATGTAAAGTTTGATAAAATTTTGAAAACTTTGAATTTTACCTATTTTCATACTATGGGAAATATAACTTGCTCTAGTCCGCGAACATGATTTTTATTTTTTCATGCTTTACGCTATGATCAAAGTGGTCAAATAAGGTAAAAATAAAAAATGAATCATGGCCTAGAACCAATTTTATTGCCAAAGTCTTGCCCCAGTTTGCGAACACGATTTTCATCTTTTCATGCTCTACATCGCGTCAAATTTGGTCAAACATGGTGAAATGCAAAAACAAATTGTGACCTAGAACCAATTTTATTATGAAGATATGCTCTGGTCCGCGATCACATTTTTCCTTTCGTGCTCTATTTCGTAGTCAAAGTTGGTCAGAGAGGTTAAATGTGAGAATGAATCGTGGAATAGAACCAAAATTCAAGATTGCTTAAAACCAACACTAAAATTGCGGATTTCCTTAAAATTTAATTTTGCTCTATAATTTTTCATTTCTTAATTTTAAATTTGCGGACTTTCGTGAAGATTTCATCTCACACTATAATCACCTATTTTTCCCAAGGATCACAAGTCTTCATTAAAAATATGCTTAAACCTAATCAACCAAAGCTATGCTCCATCCTTTTGTGCTATATTCCACGGTCAATGAGCATTGAATATGCCCAAAGTGGATTTAAATAGAAACCTAGAACCTGAAAATTAAAATTGCTCAAAATCAAGATTAACATTACGAATTTTCGAGAAAATTTACTTCCAACCTATAGTCTTTTGATTTCACTAAGGTTACGGATTTTCGGGAAAATTTAATTTCACCCTAAAGTATTTTGATTTCACCAACATTGCGGACCTCCTTGAAAATTTAATTACATTTTAATCGTAACTTAGAGCATGCTCCATGCTACAATCAAGATTTTCAACTTAGGGATTTTAGATTTCAATTACAAATTTTATTCAATTTAATGATTTCTGACCACAAACTAGAGTCATATCTATATTGCAATCGCGAGTTCATTAATGTTTTCGGATTTCAATTGCAAGTTTAGTCAATTTAATAATATTCAAAATTTTGCCATAGCCTAAAGTTCATGCTCTACACCATAATTTTAAGAGGTTTTATTCTTCTAATAAGTTAAATTCATCCCAGCCCCCTAGAGCACTTGTAAAAAAAGAAATCTTATCTTGGCCTAAAGCATGTTCCATGCCACGATCAATATTTTCAACTAAGTGACTTCAAAATTTAATTGTAAATTTATTGAATTTAAAGGTTCTTATTCCGACCTAGAGCGTTCAAAGGAATAAAACGAAATTCACCCCGGTCTAGAACATGTTCAAAGTAAAGCAACACCTTAATGCCATTTTTCAAATAATATTTTTGGAACTTAATATTAAATTTATTAATTTTGACCTAAAAAAAAACCTTAGAAAATAATATAAAAGTAAAAATTAAAAAGAATAATGATGGGGGACGAGAAAATCACACACTCACAGACTACAAAATTTCATTCATTAATATGGAAAATGCATACATAACATCCCGCATGCTTACAAAGACCAGCGCTTGGCTTGGTTTTCTCACACACCGTCTATCTCTCCGATCTTCCAATCCCCCCCGGATCTATTACAATCACCGAGTTTTTTTTTTTTTGACTACAAAATTTCATTCATTAATCTGGAAAATGCATACAATAACAGCCCACAGGCTTACAAAGACCAGCGCTCGGCTTGGTTTTCTCACACACCCTCTATCTCTCTGATCTTCCAATCCCCCACGGATCTATTACAATCACCGAGTTTTTATCGAGGTCTCGACCCTCTAGGCCATTAATGACCCACCTGGCAGAATTCATTACAAAAACCTGCAAAATTGGCTTCCCCCGTCGAGCATTCAATTTTTTTTTTCTCTCGTAATTGGCAACTACCCCAATCCGCCATGAAAGCACGCATTAAAGAGACCCTTGACCTGCAACCGTCGCTTTGTCAAAAAGTTCATCGGGGACTGTTGCCTCTTTTTTCGTGCGCGTGCGTGGCCGTCCGTGTGTTCATTTCCCACTTGTTTTCTTCTTTGCCATGATATCGCGACATGTCGCGATATCACGACATGTCACGATATCGCGACCATTTCGCCCTCGAGCCCCCTTGTTTTGATTCATGTTGCGATATCACGACGTCGCGATATCGCGACCGACTTTTGCCTTGCTAAAACGGCCAACAAAACACTTAGAAAAATTTGGTAGATGCAAGATTGCCTTGCTGCCACCGGATGCTACTGCATCAGACACCCGGGGTAAATGGAGAAGTGATCTTCACTTCTGTGCTGTTTGGTCCACGTCTTTTGTAACAGCTCCAAACGTGCACCTGCATTTGTAGCCCGCTTAAACCCCGTCTCCTGGCAAAAAAGTTTTCTGCCTTCTACCAGACAAATTTTGGCATTGCTGCACACCTTCTCGTCCACTGCCTGTAATGGCTTTAACTTGTAGCGCACTCCATATTTTGTCAAGGAGTACGTATTTGCGCGACCATCATGCAATGCACTTTGATCAAACTGCCATGGCCTTCCTAACAACAAATGGCAAGCATCCATTGGAAAAACATCACACAAGACTTCATCCTGGTATCTCCCAATTTTGAACGTGACTAAGCACTGTTCACGGACCCATGCTCTGTGGTCCTTTTGCAACCACGCAATCCAGTATGGATGCGGGTGTCTCCTCCTTTCCAGCTGTAACTTAGCAACCATCTCTTCGAAGACTAAGTTATCAGTACTTCCATTGTCTATAATAACATTACAGACTTTACCTAAACTTTTGCACCTCGTGCGGAACAGGCTTCTCCTCTGCTCTGGCTTGTCTTCCTCAATCAACATGGCTCTCCTTGTGTCCATGACTTCTCCTCTCTCTGCCTCCTCAGAATGTTCTGATTCAGCACCTTCCTCTGCTACAGCAGCTCTAGCAGGACCCACATGTCTCTTGTTCACCCTCTCGGGGTGCTAGGGACACTCATATGCCCGATGTCCCTCTTCTCCACAATGGAAACAGGTTCCTCGAAACACTCCTCTTCCATACCCACGTCCAGATCTACCTCTTCCCCTTGGGTAGCCATTATTCTGAACTTGGGGTTTGTAATCATCACCTTCCTTCTGCTCTTGGCTGCTTCCAGCTTCTTCTTTTTTCTCCTCTTTTCCTTCATATTTTCTTCCACTAGTCTTTCCTCCATGCCCTTTTCCTCTTTGCTTGCTCTCAAACCTTCTGTTCAGTTTCTCTTCAACCTTCAGAGCAAACTGGTAAACATCTTCAATGGTGCTCACCCAAACTAGGCTCAACTCTTCCTGGATACTGGGTCTCAACCCATTGATATAATGGGCCACCTTCTCTTTGCTTGCTTCCAAATGGCCAGTTCTAATGGATATCTTATAAAACTCCTCTATGTATTCTCAGACAATTTTGTTCATCTGTCTCAAACTCTGCATTTTTCTTAGTAGATCCAACTCGTAATCTGCAGGAATAAACTGTCTTTTCAAATTTTCCACCATTCTATCCCATCTTGTTATTCTTTCTTTCCCTCTTCTGTTCCTTTCCAGCTGTATTCCCTTCCACCAGATGCTGGCATGACCCTTCAGCTTGGTCTTAGCAAATCTAACTTGATTAGGGTCTTCAACCTCCTCATATTTGAAATATTCTTCTAGGTCATTTATCCAGTCAATCACCTCTTCTGGATTTAGGTTTCCAGAATATGTAGAAACCTCCATTTTTGGTTTCTTTCCAATCTGGGAAATGGCTTTGTACAACCTGGCTTGTGCAGGATCTACAGCCTCTTCTTCTTCCTCAAACTGGTCTTCTTCTTAATCAACTTTGTCTTCACTTCTTTCTTCCCTTCTGGGTTCGTGCCCTCTACGTAGTTCCTCTTGTAGGTCCTGAACTTGCCTCTGCAAAGCTCGAACATCTTCTACTGACGCCATGCCTCTCCCATCAACGGGGTTTCTTCTTAGAGGAATTCTGCTCACTCTCTCACAAGCCCTTTCATAGATCCTGGCGTAACTGCCTCACGTCCGACAATCTGTTACACACTCAGGAACTTCTGGCTCTGATACCACTTGATGGGGGACGAGAAAATCACACACTCATAGACTACAAAATTTCATTCATTAATCTGGAAAATGCATACAATAACAGACCGCAGGCTTACAAAGACCAGCGCTCGGCTTGGTTTTCTCACACACCCTCTATCTCTTCGATCTTCCAATCCCCCCCGGATCTATTACAATCACCGAGTTTTTTTTTTTTTGACTACAAAATTTCATTCATTAATCTGGAAAATGCATACAATAACAGCCCACAGGCTTACAAAGACCAGCGCTCGACTTGGTTTTCTCACACACTCTCTATCTCTCCGATCTTCCAATCCCCCCCGAATCTATTACAATCACCGAGTTTTTATCGAGGTCTCGACCCTCTAGGCCATTAATGACCCACCTGGCAGAATTCATTACAAAAACCTGCAAAATTGGCTTCCCCGTCGAGTCTTCAATTTTTTTTTTCTCCCGTAATTGGCAACTACCCCGATCCGCCATGAAAGCATGCATTAAAGAGACCCTTGACCTGCAACCGTCGCTTTGTCAAAAAGTTCATCGAGGACTGTTGCCTCTTTTTTTGTGTGCATGCATGGCCGTCTGCGTGTTCATTTCCCACTTGTTTTATTCTTGGCTGTGATATCGCGACCATTCCACCCTCGAGCCCCCTTGTTTTGATTCATGTCACGATATTGCGACGTCGCGATATCGCGACCATTCCACCTTCTAGCCTTACGCTTTGATTTACGTCGCGATATCACGACATCGCGATATCGCGACGTCACGATATCGTGACGTCGCGATATCACGACCGTTATGCCTTCTAGCCCTCTGCTTTGTTTTACATCGCGATATCGCGACGTCGCAATATCATGACCGTTCCGCCTTCCAGTCCTCCGCTTTGTTTTACGTCGTGATATCGCGATCGTTTTGCCTTCCAGTCCTCCGCTTTGTTTTACGTCATGATATCACGACGTCGCGATATCGCGACCATTCCGCCTTCCAGTCCTCCGCTTTGTTTTACGTCGCGATATCGCGATCGTCCCACATTCTAGTCCTCCGCTTTGTTTTACGTCATGATATCGCGACCAATCCGCCTTCCGCCCTTTGCTCCGTTTGTATGTCGTGATTTCGCAACGTCGCGATATCGCGACCGACTTTTGCCTTGCTAAAACGGCCAAAAAAACACTTAGAAAAATTTGGTAGATGCAAGATTGCCTTGCTGCCATAGGATGCTTCTACATCAAATAATAATGTCAAACCTTATAAAATCAATTAATAAATCTAATAATCATCAAACTTAGCAATAATAATATTAATAATAGAAATAAAATATTTTTTTTGCAGCTAAAGTTTTAATTTGAAATTTTATTTCATGATTGCAAGTAATTGAACCAGAAAGGAGGAATATGAAGCATCGAACCAAAAAGATGAAATGACGAGGTATGAAAGATTCTAGAATGATTCGAATAACAAGATGCAATTGAAGATCTACCATGGTGAATTCATTGTAAGAACAAGGGACGAATCAAATTTAAACTAGTTGATTTCTTGAAAACTGGAAGCCATTAAATCCAAGCAAATTGCAAGAACCAATTACAGAGAATGAGAGTCGAAGAAGATGCATTAAACCTAGAGTTAATTTCAACCACATGGTGCCTAACAACTCATCTTCTCAAATAATTGCATAAATTTACGACCAGAATTACAGATCCTAATCAAGAAACAAGATAGGAATACACCTCATCTAATGACAGATCATGAATTTGTTACATAATTATTCAAATTTCAAGACTGTAAGGCTATAAAAATCCAAGACCCCATTTCAAAGGGTCAAATGCCATTTTAGTGATAGACATTTTTAGGGATTTTTATTTTCTTTGGTAGTTTGATGTGCATCTGTGTCCATGTCATTCTAATTGGAGAATTTATGCCTTGCAATCATCTTATGCAAGTAATTTTTGAGAATTTTAATCATTGAATACCTCCATTAATACAAATTTTGAAGTTTCTTGATGTATCTTGCACATGCTGATGGTGTTTACATATGAGATAATTCTAATATTTATCTTTCTCCTTTGAAGATAGCACCACTTTGGTCTCAAATTATGCAAAGGCTGGTTGAGTTAAAGCTGGTTACGATCAAAATTCTTGCTTTTAAAGATTTAGCATAAGGCTTCAACGACGATGGCTTGTTTTCTCTCTTTAACCCTATCCTTTTAATTTTTTTGTGAAACTTGCTAGACTAGGAGTAGATTAGTTTGAATCCTATCTTCTAAAGCTCATTTCATATGCTATACTTTTATTAGTTTCAAAATAATCATTGCCATCGAATATAATGAGTATGTTTATGGTGCAATGAATGATATATGTTGATGAATTTTAAGGTAGCAAGCCTAGAATATTACCATTTTCTATCTTATTGAAATAGTATTTGATATTGAATGTCTGTAATTTGATGATTGATTGAATATTAAGTCAGATTTATGTTTTATAAGCTTATACAATGTATTGACACTCACCCTTGTTAACAGTTATATGTTCCTCTAAGTTATCCATTTGATTGCATTCTCTCATGCTTTAATTTAGAATATTTGATAAGAACATAACCATGTTAGACCAACCTTACCAGAACCTTGGAGAGATTGATTATTTCCTTTCAAGAGAGGACATCCTGAATGAGTCCTAGTTGTGGGTATATGTTTGCAATTGGGTAGATGTATCACTCAACAATCCTCTCTCTTTTTTTAATAAAAAATGACCAATGGCCTAACCATCACATTGACAAGAATCCACCACCATTAAAATGATAGACTGGTGCAAAAAATAGAACAATCTCCAAATAATTAAGTTTCAAGGGCAGCCATGAATTCCTCTCCATTGACTTGCTAGCTTTTGATCCACTTACAAAGTGGAAATCATACTCCCTAGGATTTTGGAGAATATAGGAGAGGTGGTGCACCATCAAAAATAGAGGGAGGGAAGAATTGCCAAAAAGGTAATTTCCCCCTCAAAATTTCAGGTAGGAAAGGGACCTGCTCTTATACCAAATGAAGGAACTAAACAGATATGATCTATTGTACATATAAATAAGTACATATATATAGGCATAAGAGCCTATATGAGATTATGACAAGTGTCATGACATGCATAAGATAAATTATGCATAAGATAAAGTACACATTAAACTTATTCTAACAAATAACTTCAACATGAGAGGCACTAGGTACTCTAGAAAATAGTAGCTAGGACATGTCGTAGTTATCAAAGTTGGAAAATTATAGCTACTGCATCTAAGGATTATTGAAGATCCTGCACTCATAACTACTCAAAGCTTGACACAAGACATGCTAAAAAGTTGAGTGGTGCCAACTCATCCTAAATATTATGCATAATTAATTTTACTCATGATTATATATAGTAGTTAGCTTTATCTTAGCTCAATGAAAACTATAAATAATGGAATACCCCTCATTGTAAATGGTTAGATGTTTCAGTGTTTGCTTATCATATATTATGTGTTTATGCTATGCCAATTCAATTAAGAGTTGTTTGAATTCCTTCAATTGGAGTATGGAGTGTTAATTTTTGTAAGAATTTACACTTCCAATGTTTTTTTTGATGCTTTAATTGGGATCCTTCTATTAGGATCAAAGTTATTTGGTATACTTAGTAACTAAGGTGTTATTTTTTAGATTCAATGTTGTTTAGAATTCTTTGATTGGAATGCTCAGAATGTTGAATGTTATAACACTTGTGCTTTATGCATTTATTTATAGCTTGGATTATCAAGTCTATTAGGTTGTGCTTGTATTGGGTAGCCAATATTTATGCAATTGAAAGCAATGTTATTAGTTGAAGCTCCAATCACATTCAATCTTTCTCTCTAAACCAATCTCTTTCTCTCTATCCTATCCATTTTTCTTTCTTTTTTCTTGTATGTTAAAAGTTGTAACACTTGTGCTTAATACATTTCTTCATAGCTTGGGTTGAATAGTCTATTAGATTGTGCTTGAATTGAGTAGCCAATGTTCACGTAGTTAAAAGCAATGTTGTTAACTAAAACCTCAACCGCATTCAATACTTCTCTATATCCCTATCACTTTATCTCTACCTTTATCTCTCTCTACCTTATCCTTTTTTCTTTCTTTTTATTGCATACAGTAGGAATTAGACAAGGAATCATCCTCTAGAGGTTGATTCATAAGCAATTCTAAGTTATATAATCTTGATCTTGGTCTAGAACACACATTCCATGCCTAGGAATATTGATCCATCAAGATCTTTGGCATGCCTGGTGGGACCAAATCAATATGGCTTGCTTTACAAAGAAATATCAATGGGATGGATCACAAGGATCGTTTGATTAAAATTCAATATTTCAAAGCCATTGTATGCTCAAGAGCTTTGGCATGCTTGGTGGGACCAAAACAATTTGGCTTACCTTATAAAGAATCACTAGTGGGATGGAGTATAATGATTACCTGATTATAAATTAACATTTTAAAGCCACCATGTGCTCAAGAGCTTTGGCACACCCACATCTCTATAAGATCAAGATTACAATGAAAATATTGTTCTCATTAGTGTATAAACAATTTATTCACCTGACGACTCCCCTTTAAATAATCCAAGAGCTAATCAACAACTCCACTAGAAGATAAAGTCCTAGAATCATATGATAAAAATCCAATAAGCTAAAAGAAATTGTGTAGTTTTTCCAAGAAATCTAAATCACTTTCACTTGTCTAGAATTTCTCTACTCAAAGCCCAACTCCTCTATAGGCTATATACCTAGAACCACCCACTATATCCCCACATAGAACCATGGATGAATGAATATACCCTTATTGTAATAGTGTTGAAACCCTTAATCTCCCATATATACATGATATCCCACAAATCACCTTAAAATACTTATCCTCTTATGATGGTAGTGAGAAAATGACTTACGAATATTGCCAAGATATAGCCACTTTAGATACCATTCATAATATCATCCGTGAAGATGCAATGATTAGGATATTGACCTTATATTATATAGGGAATGTACTTGCATGGTATTATTCTTCAAGAGAAGGTTTCATAAGCACATGGGTTGAGCTAGCTCAACTCTTTATCCTAGAATTCAATAATCTAGGGGATTTATTTTCACTCTTGACATACTTTACTTCTATATAGAGGCATCCTCAAGAGAATATCATGTATTTTATCATCTAGTTTAACAAGACTTGGAAGAGAGTCCCTCAAGAGGTGAGGCCTTCCCAAGCTCAGGCTTACATTTACTACTTCTAGGATTTTGCTCCATATCTAAGCCTACAGATCCAAAAGTCCAATGAGATGAGATTTTTGTAGATCTTCCAAGTTGTTATAACAAAAAATAAAATTATCTCAATTGGTAAGCTTCCTCTAAAGGTTGTGATACTTTACTTTCTAGAGATTCCCCAAAACAACTAGTAAGCATTGCTCCTAACTCCTTCAATCCATTCACTAGCTACTTTACCTACACCTAAGGCATCCCTCAATCCACTATCTTGGTTATCACAAAATAGTCTCTACCTACTCCAGAATAAAAAAATCAATAGAGATGCAAGAGATAAAGGGATTAATAAGGAAACTTACAAATAAGATCTCAACAATAGAGTAACAAAATTTTGAAAGAATATTTGAAGGTGTTGGTCATGAATCTACCTAAGTATAAATATATGCACCCTAGAACAGGCCAACATTGAAAGGCCAAAGGAAAGATATGTCCTTTGGGCCAATATCCAGAGGGGGTTGGTTCCCATACTAATCAAAAAATTTGGTGGAAAGATTAGGGATAAAAATTAATAGAAAGAGATGGGAAATATGGTTGTAAGCCAGGAAAAGAGAGTGGGGATAAACTAATAGCTAAATAACAAAATCAAGTTTTAATCAACATTTAATAGAAAGAATAACACAGGAACCAATCACAGATTGCACATATGACTTCCAATTAGCATTTCAACATTCATTCCTTCATCAAAAATTAAATTCAAATACAGAATTTTAACTTATCTAACAAAGGCAATGAATATAGCAAAAATGATAGACAGAAAGCAATCACATACACAACTGATCTAGGAACCAAAGGCAAAAATATTTCAATTGATGCAAAAATTAAACTCAAAGAGTTTCTTTAGAAGAATGTTCCTCCTCTATCTTTACATCAAACTTCTTAGTTTTTATAGAGGATTTCACCTCCAAAATTTAATAAGCATTAAATAAAATGGTGGCTAGTCAAATATTGATCAACAAAAATTTTCTCCTTGGCAACAATAATAAAAAAATCAGTGAACGTCTTGGGAAGCAGTGATCCTTCTCCAACAGAGAGAGCCTTGGAACCTAGCAAGAATTATTGGCAACATTTTCACCTCATGTCAGTGTCTCAAAAATGAGCACCCATTGTAGTGGACGACACCTCGAAATCAATAGGATCACACCAGTGTCAAAGGTGTATCATTTAATTTTGGCCACTCTTAAGTAATAATTCGAGAGATGTTACTTTCTTTGCCCCATGAATTGAATTCGCCAATCCTCAGTATTTTTCAAAAATGATATGCACTGACAACGCCCTTGGAAAGGATTTCGCCTAGAGGAAATGACAAAATGAGTTTTGTCATAGCATTGGTGTGAAAAGGAGTTTCACTAAAAATATGGAATAAAATGGAATTTTGCTAGGAAGTGGGACAAAAATGAGATTTCGCTCCAAACAGGGGTGAAACTGCCCGAAATATGTTTGCATTGCACCTGGGGGTTTCACTGGCAAAACTGATAAAAAATGATTTCTACTAGTATCTTCGCCTAGTTTCGCTCGAAAAAGGTTTTTGCCGAAACTTGCACCTGAAACGTGCTCAAAAAATGCATTTCACTGGAAATTGGAGCGAAAAGGGAAGTTCGCTGACAATTTCACCCAAAAGTGGATTTGGTCAGGAATTTCACCCAAAAAGGGAATTTCACTGCAAAAGGAGGTGGAAATGAATTTCGCTCCATCTTGGGGCAAAAATGGAATTTTGTTGTGCCTGGGGAAAAATACCTGAAATATAATTTCGTTGTGCTTGGAGGCGAAAATTCGCGAAAGATGATTTCACTAGTAAAATTCACTTCATACTTAGGCAGAATTTTGGCAAAATTTGAATGTGGCAAAAATGGATGTCTGACCATTGTTTTCACGCGAAACCAAGTGAAAATGGTATATTGCTGTAAAGAAGGGCGAATTTGACTTTGACCATCAAAAATTCATGAATTTTGGCCAAAATCCCTATTTTTTATTTTGCTGGTGAAGACATTTTAATTCTATTTTTGCTAGCGAAAACATTCTTCATTATTTTCGCTGGCAAATACATCTCTTTTTTATTTTCGCTTGCAAAGAAACCTTTTTTAGTGAAGTCATATGAAGTTTGACTCTTGCCAGTGAAAACATCTTTATTGGTGAAAGCATTGAAAGAGGCTTTGAAAGAAAGATTTATACCATCGAATATGCCAAAATAAATCAGCAAAAACAACAAAACGTGAAATAGACCAGCGAAAATGCACAACTTATATTATGTACTTGGAAGTTTTTTATAAAAAAATTTAGTGTGGAAAAATTACCAACACTTTTGGCAGCTCGCAGGGTATTCAACTTGTCTGGATGTAATCGACCTAGGCCTTTATCAATTGGGACCAACTCTCATCTTTTCTTGTTGCATCAGATGATTCACTTTGCTCCGCAACTTCCTCTTGTTCTCTTTTCGCTTGTGCTCGTTCCTCCTACTCCTTGAGATGTGCATTGATGGTCTCATATATTGCAACCACCTCAGCATAAGAATCTGAATCAAGCATTTGAAGGATAATGGAGTGAATCAATAATAAAGCACAATGTCTGGATTTGGTCCAAGCTAATGTGATTGGCTCTTTGGATCAGCTCTAGTAAGGATGACTCAATGCGGGTGAGCTTCTTCATGAACGACAACACCTGCTCTTCTGTAATTGGTTATGTTTAGCTATCAATATCTGAGGTCTCCTTTGTGAAATATCTCCAGGCTACCTCCAACTCTCGCTTTGGTAAAATATCCCCATGATCATCAGTGAAACTTGAGAATCCAGCATCAGCTACGACCTCAAAATAAATGAGTAAAATACAACACTACTCATACATATCAAGCAGCTTACGACCTTCTCTTTCCAGATCTAATTTGAAAAAATAGCTACGCAATATTATCCGAGCTTTAGACCAAGCTCAGTCCATACCACTCATGGGTTTACATCAAATGTCGAAATGAGCTAACAACTGAATCTTCAGTGCCATCTCCAATTTTGGTTCTAGCTGCTCCTCGACATATTATAATGCTTCCTCACAAATATAATTACTGTTTGAGCTTCTTCAAGATACAGAACCAAGAGTGCTTTCACTACCCATTTTACATAGTCTTCACTCAAAATATGATGAACCTCATTGATTTTCTCCTTGGAGAAACCCATTGATTATACTACCCTTTCAGCCAGCTAACTCTGTAAAGTTTTGAGTTGGGTAGATAATGCTTGCACTTGCTGTTCTGCTCTTTCCTAGGATTTTTGGTGTTCCTCGACTGCTTACCTATATCTTGTAATTTTTTTCTCCAAGCCATCTACCTTCTACTTCCAATGCTCTACCTCTGATATTGATGTGTCTAATTGGTCCTTATGTTCGACTAGGGCACCTTCCAACTCGACGATCTTCACTTCAGCTTCAAAAAATTTCTTCTTGAAATGCTCACCGTGCAAGTAGATTGAACTCATCTCCACATGAATGTTTCCTATATTTTTTGTAGCATCAATCTATGTAAGATCCTCTGTAATTACTTTATACGCATAGTCACTTAGATCCATCTCTCCTTGGGGATTTTGGATGCGTGGAACTATTTTCTCTGTGTAGGACTCCATATCTTTAGGGTCAAAAGAGACCTTCTTCAATATTTTTGTTGGAGCTTGAGCCTCATTTCACTTACAATTTTTTAGCCATCGTGATGAACTCTGTCGAGCTCGACTGATATTTTCTACAATAGGATGCTCTAACACAACTTCTATATCTAACTCTAGTAGCGTCGACAACTCTAAAAACAAGGAAAAGAAAAAAAGAGCCTGTTGAGGGTTTGGCTCACAAAGGGAAACAAAAACAAGAGTGGTTGATGGAATGGAAACATAGGATTTGGCTACAATTAAAGTTACTCGAGAAGGAGTTGGTGTACTTATAGCCGTAGGAAAACTAACTGGAATGGAAGATGAAGGAAGTGAAAATGGATGCAAAAATGGGTTGGGTGCAGATGCAAAAGAACTAAAAGAAAGGGAAATAGAAGGAGCATTGATGATCGATGATTGAGAAATGGGGAGTGAAACTAAAGTGGAAGGCATGCTATATGGGAGAAAAATGGAAGTGAAAACTATTGAATGAGATGCAATTGTCACCAAATGCTCATGATCAAGGGAAGAAGATAGAGAAAACGTATCTGCGAGCTATGACACCATTTGAGCCAATGATGAATGTAGATGCGATACTAATTATTTCTCGGTATGATCTTCCTCTACCTCCTCATAAATATTAATGACCTCAACATTTTGGCCAAGCTACCCTTCCTCAACTAAAGGAACAATCTTTGAAACATCAGCCTCTATGACTGAAACTGTAGGAGGAGGGTTCATGCTAGATGAAGAGACTACACCAGTTCTCGGCTTCTTAGAGATGTTTAATAAAGGAAGTGCCTCACCCGCACTTCTTTTCTTACGTTGAAGTTGCTCTTTTGGTGATGATTATTTTTCTTATTCTACAAGTGGTGCTTCTTCAACTGTCGATCGCTCTTCTCCAACCACGATCTCTTCGTTGTTGGATCTTTGAAAGCTTTGAGGCATAACTTTAGTGAAAGCAATCAACTGGTACTTTTACAATGCTCACCATATATATCTTAAAATACCTCATCCATCACCAAGCCATAAAATGAATTGATCTTTCCTCAGTGGGCCCTCATAGTCCACTAGTTGATGATTTTTTCCTCAGGTCAATCGAGCAATTGATTCTTCATTTTACTACATAGGTTCTGAGGAGGAATCTGGTGCTTGTGGACTTCAGGATTATACTCGACTTCCATATCGTAGAAGTCATGCCATGGAGGGAGTGATGTCATCTTCTCAATGTGCCACTCAATATCGTGCCCTTCTGGATTGTTCCTTTGCTGCATAATATCTTCCTTGGGAAAGCAATGAAAACTCTTTGCATTAATAAACTTCACAAAATTATCTAAAGGGTCATATTTCCACTACTATGATAATTCGACAGACCAAGGTCATAAAGGGTTTCAGTAATTAGCTCGTTCTGCCCCACTTGGTTTACTTCATTGTCATCGAATTGAAATGGCATGTCACACCTAGCCTGCTTTCCCCTACCTGAACCATATGTGTTATTGGCGAAGTCATTCTATCATGTGGTATCCAACACGAAAATACATTCTAAAGTGAATTATGGAAAGAGGAACAACTTACCGGTAAAGCCAAAAATCCATACCATGATACCTTGCGTCAGCAAGATATCACCTTTCTCATTCGTGATGATATCCTCCTTCATCACCCTCAACATTCTCTCACATGCACCAAAAATAAGCTCAAAGGAAAGACCCAAGAATATGTGGTTGAAATTGTAATAGGAATCCCTTCTCATCAACCTTTGAGTCCATAAATAAATAGGCAATTTTCTGTCTGCTTCATCAATCTGCTTCACGACTATAAATGAAAAATATTGGTGCATGTGAAAAAATAAATACCAGACCAAGAATGAACAATGTCTGAACACCACATCTTCTCCACTTTGCATCTTATCCAACTGTGTGTGCATTATTTGAGCCATATAATCCACCCAGTCAAATAAAATTAGATTAGTGCTCGATTTCATAGCTGTCGAGGCATAAAACTCCACCTATGAAATACACTACACAAGAGACGCTTACCATTTATGCACCATGGAATCTGAGGGCAGCCTAAAAATCCATTATAACATCAAATATAAGTTTGGGCTTTTAAAATATGTTAGAAGCTTTGGCAAAGCTGACAACTACCCAAACTATGGAGTCTTTATCAATTGGCTCTCCATAAATTGGTGCAATAACATAGTTGACTGGTATCTTTTCTCTTGCTCCCTAAGATTGAGCATTCTGAACATTACATCTAAAGGAGGTCTAACCCCAAAAGCAAATACTTATTTGACTTCATTGGCTGAGATGCTAAACAACCTATCCCTGTTCGCATTTCAAACAACTCTTGTAGAAGGATTGTAGAATTTTGAAATTGCCAAAATAAGCTCTGGGAAGGTATGAACCAGTGTACACAGGAACCAGAAATATATGTATGGTATGCTATAGTTTATGATATCTCAGGTGTTAACCCTTGCTTCACTGCAAACTCCACATCTCGATGCAATTCCTCCACACCCTTGTTCGAAATGGTGCAATCACTAATTTTCTCCAACACATCGTAATATGGTTCCACAATCAAGCAACAATTCAGCAGCAGTTCTACGGCATCTTCATTCCTCTTGGATTTCTTGAATTTTTTTCCTCTCTCAACTTTCTTCTGCATCTTCTTATATTCTACGGCTTTCTTCACCATTTTCGCCCTTGAACAAATTCACTTCAATATTATGATAGTTCCACAATCAAGCAACAATTCAGCAGCAGTTCTACGATACTTCTGAGAGAATACTCTGATGATTTCTTTGTTTGCAAGCTTCATAGGTTTACCCCTTTTTATAATGCTCACCCTCAACAACCTGATTTAATGCATGCGATACACACACTAAATTCGGTTGAACGTGCTCCTTGGTTCCCTCTCTCGACATGCTTTTTCATAATTTTAATGGCTCATAACGACTTGCACTGCAAATCTTCTTCGAATGTTGTGCCTAGCTATTTTTTGCCAACTTGAGCTCCCAAAACACCAAAAATATTCTTCGATGGCATGAATCTAGATGTGCAGAGCAAAATCCCTTTTTTGATAAAATTTGTTCTTTTTTTTCTTCTTTTAAATCAAGCGTTATTGCTAACTTGAGCGCCCCTTAATTCCATGTACCTAAAAAGCAAGAAATTTTTTAAAACTTGCATGTTTTTTCTAATTTAAAACACCCTTTAATATTTTCGCTGCTGAAAAAACAAGGCATGTAAGCAAGATAGCACTTTTCTCTTTTTGGGTGAATTTTCCAACTTGAGCACCGAAAATCAGGGGAAGTTCTTATCTTTGCTTTGAAAAATAAGGAAGGGGCGAAAAAGGGGTTTCACTGGAAAAAATGATTTTTGCCAGCGAAAATACCTCTACCAGGCAAAAATGACTTTCGCTCCTTGAATATGTGCTTTTTTTTTCATTTCCAAACAGAAACGACATTAAAAAACTATGTACATATTTACATTCTTGATTTCGAATTTTTGACTGGTAGTAGGCCTTCAAATGAAGACCATTTACTTGAATCGGCAACACACGACCATCCATATCCTGTAAATACTATGATTAAATTGATTCACACTAGAAATCTGAAATGGGCCCTCCCAAATTGCCTTGAACTTGTGATGTTTGCTTGGCTTCGCCTTGTTCTCATTCCATTTTAGCACAAGATAGCCAACCTTAAATGCCTTCTATGAAGTCTTTTATGAAGTCTTCTTGCTAAACCAATTTTTCGTTATCTGAGCATGCTCCATGAAAGAATTATATGCTTTCTACCTTTATTCTTCCAACTGTAATAGTTGAGCCAACCTTGTACTCATGGTATCAAATTCATCATCCTCATCATCAAGCAATTGCAAAGATTGAAGAGCCAATAACTCAATGTGAATAGGCAAGACTGCTTCCTTACCATACACCAAAGAATAGGGGGATGCCTTGATAGACTTTTTAATTGAGATGTGATATGCCCATAAAGCTTAGTTCAAGAGCAAATGCCAACTTCGCTTGTTGTCACCAAGAGTCCTCTTCAAAATCCTAAGTAGGTTCTTGTTCGTAGATTCGACCAAACCGTTCCCCTGCGGATAGTAATTTGATGAATTTTTAAAATAAATACCATACTTACTCGTAAACTCACTAATTTTAACACCGATGAATGGAGTTTCGTTGTCTATTACAATCGCATCTGGTATGCCAAAGTGAGTGATCAATCCTTCAAGGAAAGTGATGACTACCTCCTGGTATACCTTCTTAGTTGGGATTGCTTTGGAACATCAAGTGAAATAATTAGTTGCAGTCAGAATGTATTTATATTTGATAGATGAATTAGGATCAATGACCCTAATAAAATCTACACCCCATTGTTGAAATGATGCTTCCACTTGGATCGGGTGAAGAGGTAAGGATACATTTATGCTCCTACCGACATACCTTTGGCATTTATCACAAATTTGACTTAATTTAAATGTATCTGAAAAGAGGGTGGGCTAGAAATAACCTACTTTGATAATTTTTAATTCCATGGGTCTTCCTACATAGTGACCTCCTAACAATCCAGAATGAAATTCTTCCAAGATTTTCTATTTTTTTGACTCCTTGACACATCTAAGAAGCACTCCATCAATGTTCTTATGGAACAATCCATTTGGCAACATCACAAACCTGAGGGCATATAGTCTGAATATTCTTCTTTGTGAAGCATTGAGATGTGAAGGACACTTTCCTAAATTGAAGTATTCGACAAGGTCCTCTATCCAATCATGGTCAACTGAGGAATGATTAGCCCAACTACTTTCACTTACTGACTCTTCATACTAGAAAACCATGGATTCAGAAGTAGCACTCTTCACAAGCTCCTAACATAGTGCTCGACCACGAACTAGTTTGGTTGGCCAGATTTTGATATCATATTCTTAGATTTTAGAAACCCAACCAACTCTCTTATCTCCAAGCTCACCCTGGATAATGAAAATTTGAACATCTGGGTGAGCAACATAAATAATCCTTTTACTTTGGGAAATAAAATACCGAAACTTCTTCAAGAACTTCATCATTGCATACACTTGCTTTTCTATGAAATTGTACTTTTATTCGTGCAGTTGGATAATTTGGCTCAGGAATGCAATAGGCCGCTCATTTCCATCTTCTTCCTTTTGTGTGAGCACAATTGTGTAACTCTCTTGTTCACCAACAACATAAAGGATAAAATCCTTCGAATAATCGGGGTTTATCAAAATAGGGGCTTGAGAAATCTTTCCTTGATTTCCCAGAATGCTTGCTTCCTTTGATCAGTCTATTTGAACTCAACATATTTATTCAAAAGTTCAGTCATTGGTTTCACAACTTGGGAAAAATCTGTAATAAACTTTCGAATAAAGTTAATTTGACCAAAAAATGACTGCAAATATTTCTTATTGGCTGATAGTGGAAGCTTTAAAAGAGCCTTAGCTCTAGCTAGATCAACAGATAAACCTTTTTTTGAGATTACATGGCCCAGGAGCTTTCCCTCCTTCACCGCAAATATAGGCTTCTTCGGGTTGATGGATATTCTGAACTCTCAATTTTTTCAAATACTTGTCTTAAATGCAAGTTGTGCTCCTCCCTATTATGATAGAAGATAATCATATCATCCAAATAAATAATAATTAATCAGTTTAGTAACTCATCAAAAGCCACATCCATCACTCTCTGAAAGGTTTCTCCAGTGTTCGAGAGACTAAAGGGCATTCATTGATAAGGAAATGTACCCCATTTTGTGGTGAATGTTGTTTCGTATTGGTCTTCATCCTTGATCTATATTTGATTGTAGCCAGAGAATCCGTCTAACAAAGAAAATATTTGAGCTCTTGCAACTATGTGAAGAATCTGATCAATCTATGGCAAAGGATAATGATCCTTCAGAGAAGCCTGATTTAAATTTCAAAAATCAACACACGGGAAAATATCTTCGTTATTTTTCCTCAAAGGGATCAAATTAGCTACCCATGTAGAATGCTTGATTGGGTAAATAATTCTAGCTCTAGCATTTTTAGTAGTTCAACTTTCATCAGAGCTTAAATTTTGGGATTGATTGGTCTTTGTTTCTACCTGAAAGGTTTCACTCCTTCTTGCAGTTCAATAGTATGCTGGATCACATCCTTGTTGTAACCTTTAAGGTCTTGATAACTCTAGGCGACAATGTTTGGAAATTCATGGTATAGCTCCTTGATATACTCAAGTTCTTCTGGAGTGTAATAAGTTTCAACTTTGATTAACTTTTTAGGTTCCAACTACAGCTTGGTGTAATCCTTCTCATCTACTTTGATCTTATATTTTTTAGCTCTGACATTCTGATCAAAGAGACTTTCGAGCAAAATCAATCCTTTTAGGATATGATTATTTCTTAACTGGATCAGTTCCTCAAATTCTTCCTCATCAAGTGTTATTCCTTCCACACTACTAGCTTCTTTTATTAGGAAGTTCAAGATATGCTCATCACTTTCAAATACTTTCCAATATATATTCTTATCAGGAACTTAAGGCGTGTAAACCAACCCCACAGTCTTTGGTTTCTTCACCATGTGTTCAACTAGGAAAAATTTGGTGCCAAGGGATGCCAAAATATTAGCATGCTTATTTTGTTCTCATAAAATCATTTGAATATTTAATGTCATGTAGGCTTCGAACAGATCCCAGAATTTTTTGTGATACACCTTCAAATAATGCTTATTGGAGACACACTTGTTAGTCACTTGATTGACAATCAGTTCTGAATCTCTAAAAATTTGGAGTTGTTTGATCCCAAGCTTCTCTGCTTTCTTCAAGCCTAGGCATAATGCTTCATACTTAGCAACATTATTGGTATAGCTCCAGGTCAACTGGTATGAATATGTATCCTATATGCCAAAAGGGAAAATGAGAACAATTCCTGCTTTAGCACCATTTTTGCATCTTGCACCATAAAAGTAGAGCTTCAACAACTGATCTGGAATAGGAGCTTGATCATCAAACACCTTCACTTCAGCCTTTTTAGGCTTAGTAATGGAGTAACAACTAATCTTAGTTTCCATCATCACATTAAAATAACTCATTGAAAATTCATCTTTTGTACGAAGCTCATCCAGAGTCTCTTCCATTAAATCTAATTCTTCTAGCTCTTCAGTCACCATATTAACAAAATCCATGGATTTTTCTTCTTCTTCGATCCTCTCTACATGAAACGTGGATGGCTTCTCATTGAAGATTCAAATTATTTTGCCCTTGAAAGGAACTTCCAAGTGAGAGTAATCTAAGGAGAGATAACCTCCCAACTTGGCAGTGAACTCTCTTGAGAGGCACATGCTGAAATATGGCTTTAGGTCCACTATAATCACCTCTTGGATCATAGTGATTTGAGGCATCTTATGCAGTATAATGGGGATATATTTGATGACACCTATTGTTCTTACAGGAGTACTATCCAACTGCAAAATTCCTAGGCTACTCCTAGTATATTCCATGCCCATAACGTCACAAACCGCCTTCGGTATGACAATCATCGTAGCACTAGAGTCAATCATGCAGTTATGCACAATCCCACCCTCCATCCTGAGAGACAAATAGAATGGTGGTGGTCTATTCTTTCTAGTAGTTGAAATTGTAAGTGTTTGAGCTAACACAGTCTGGGCAAGATTCTTCTTGTTGGACATTTTGAGTAGATAAGTTATCATTGATGTCAAGAGTGAGTGGTCACTGATGTTAAGCTTTCAGCACCATTGAGTGGCAGTTTCAGTGGGTAGCAACAGTTTCAGGTTCTCCAATCAGTGCAAAAATATAATTCATTTTGAGTTGATCAAATTCATTCCAAGAGGTCAAGATAAGGTCCAAGGTGAAAAGAAAAAGCCCAAGTGAATAATATTATAATAATTATTTATAATATTATACAAGGAATATTAAATTAATTAATGTAATTTTATTAAATTAATTAATTTATTAATTTACTTAACCTTATGTTATTTAAATTAATTATTAATTAATTTTAATATTAACTATATTTTAATTTATGTTAATTTTAAATAATCCTAAGGTGGGTTATTAATTCGAATTTCAAATATGAATTTGAGCGCCGAAATGGGAGCAAATTAATCAAAGTGTATATAAATGGGACTCCTCCACCTTAGCCAAAAACATTAATGCATTCGATTTTAATCTCCATGCTATTGTGAATTGTGCAAATTGTTCGATGAGAAAGAGAAAGGTTTAATTGGTGTTTAAAGGACCAAGTGGTAGGTGAAATTTGATTACCCACCATTCAAGGCACCTTGATCACCAAGCATTGGTAGCGCATCTAGCAACTTCGATGAAGGCAAGACGTTGTGGCAGCACAATGCGGAGGTTCGAATCCGCGGGTGTGGCATTTTTTTGTTTTTAAAGGCATTGACGATGATCGAAGGCACCAAGTGGAAGAAAGCCTTCCTTCATGTGGGAACTTATAGCCAATGCGATGGGCACCAAAGCGCTAAGGCGCTTGGCGCTTGGCGCTTGGGGAGACGGCGATTCAAATCACGCCAAAACCTATTGGGTAAAAGACAAAGGTATGTGTCGAAATTTTTGGAAACACTATAGTTGAGCCATTAAAATTAATTTTTGCATAATTTAGTTGCTTTGTAAGGTTTTAAGGGGAGTTATAAAGTTGATGCAAAATAATTTTTGGTGATATTTGCTTTAGTGTTTGAAAAGGGTAATAAGGTGTTTAAGGAAGGTTGTTTGTGTTTTGTGGTGTTAGATATTGTTTTAAGTTGGATATTATAAGGTGTATTAAAATAATTATTTTTCATAAATGATTTGATGATTGTTGATTTCAAAGAAGGATTTATAAGGTGTAACTAATTTTGATTATTTTTTGAGAATTATTTTGTAAAGTGGTTAGTGAGATATTTTATCATCTAACTATTGAAATTGGCAAGGGAGAAAATTGTGATTGAGACAGGTTTTCTAAGGGC
The DNA here is from genome assembly GCA_028583015.1 of Wollemia nobilis. NCBI lineage: Eukaryota > Viridiplantae > Streptophyta > Pinopsida > Araucariales > Araucariaceae > Wollemia > Wollemia nobilis. Next base: position 7,528,889 of record JAQPPZ010016931.1, read on the forward strand.
ACTTCTACATCAAAAAAAAAGGTATGGGTACATATTCCTAGTGAGTTATTGTTGAATGTTATGAATGCAAAGTTGGAGTGACAAGGATTTTTTGGTAAGCATTGTTGAGCGTATTTTGAATTAATGCTTCAAGATTTTCTGGAATAAAGAGTTGTTGATAAAACCTTGTTTGATAAGCATTGTTTTTGAAGTGATTAGTTGAGTGAACTTGAACTAGGGTTTGCAAAGATCATGAGTATCATTATTATGTGAAGATTTTTTGATAAGCATTGTTGTTGAAGTAAGTGGTTGAGTGAAGAACTTGAACTAGGGTTTGCAAAGATCATGAGTATCATTGTTATGTGAAGATTGTTTGATAAGCATTGTTTTTGAAGTAAGTGGTTGAGTGAATAACTTGAACTAGGGTTTTCAAATATCATAAGTATCATTGTTATGTGAGATTGGTTGTTAAGAATTGTTGGAAAATCTGAGTAAAATTTCATAAGTTTGGACTAGGGTTTGTAAGCAAAGGATTAATTCATTGAGTGATTGGTTGAGTAGATTTGGTTGAGCCTAGTCAAGTGGATGTGTTGATGTGATAGTTCAAGTTCTGTGAAACAAATTGTTCTATATTCTAAATTGATTTGAGAAAGATATTGAGTTTTTGTGAGTGTAAAACATATTGAGTCTCTAACAATTATCTATATGTTTCTATGGTAAAAAGAGTGATTGAAAGAGATTGAGAGCAGATTTGGACAAATTCTAGAGATGACTTGTGGATATATTACTGTGAGCTTTTGTGGAAGCTTACAAAGTAGATTTGAGATAATTATTTGAGAAGACTTGTGAGCAGATTTTATTGATTGATTTGTTCAAACCTTGGGTTAAGGTTTGGGGCAGATCTAGTAGAGTTGATAAGATTAAGTTAAGCTTTGTGTTAAGGCTTGAGGACAAAGATTGAGGATAGATTTATGCTAGATCCAAAGATTGTGTTTAGTGCAGATCAGAAGATAGAGATTGAGCATATTTGTGTTAGACTTAAGGACTATGTTTAGTGTAGATCAGAGGATAGAGATTGAGTAGATTTGTGCTTGATCGAAGTATTGTTTTTAGTGCAGATCAGAGGATAGATATTGAGCATATTTGTGCTAGACTAAAGGATTGTGTTTAATGCATATCAAAGGACAGATACTGAGCATATTTGTGCTAGACTAAAGGACTATGTTTAGTGCAAATCAAAGGACATAGATTGAGTAGATTGGTGCTAGACTGAAGGACCGTGTTTAGTACTGAGAGCTAGCTTTGGAGGTGACAGAGTATAGAGGATGATAGTCTCTAGTGGATAGAGATCCATTAGCCAAGGTAGTGAGGATAGGTCTTCTGAGTGAGGATAGGAGTCTTTAATGGATAGAGATCCATTAGCCAGTGCAGTGAGGACAGGTCTTCTGAGTGAGGACATAAGTCTTCAGTAGATAGAGATCCATAAGCTAGTGCAGTGGAGGTAGCGGTTCTAGAAGATCACCAGCCAGAGAAGAGTAGAAAGGGGTTCTCCTATGGATAGATATCCACAAACCAATTGAGGATATTGGTGTCTCCTATGGATAGAGATTCACACACTTGATTAGGGGATTGGTGAGGATAGAAGTCTTCAGTGGATAGAGATCCATAAGCTAGTGCAATGGAGGTAGCGGTTCTTCTAGAAGATCACCAACCAAATAAGAGGAGAAAGGAGTTCTCCTGTGGATAGATATCCACAAACCAGTTGAGGATATTGGTGTCTCCTATGGATAGAGATCCACACACTTGATTAGGGGATTGGTGTCTCCTTTGGACAGAGGTCCATAAATATTGTAATAGGGAAAGGATTCCCAAGAGATTTATTGAGAAAATATTAATGAAATATTTGCTCCGTAGAGAAGCCCACATTGGGTGAACCATGTTAAATTGGTGTCTCTATTTTGTGTGATGATTTGTGCATTGCTTTGGTTATTGTTATTGATATTGCCATTGATTATATTAGATAATAATGTTTGAGAAAGAAAAGTAAAAAGTGATCTTATACTATTCACCCCCCTCTCAGTATAAACTTATGTTCTTCAATTGGTATCAAATTTGGTTCCTTTGTAAAAGGTTTAACAGCTTGAACGAAGATCTTACAAGAACACAAATGGCAAAGAAATGCAAAAGTAGAACCATGAGACACAAGAATAAAAGAACACACATGGTCATGAAATAAAAGGAAGATGAATTCAATGTTGTTATTTTGGGAGGAATAATGGAAATAGATTCAATATATGAATCAAGTAGTGGAGAAAATGCGAAATTAATAAATTTTTGTACCATATGTAGGAATATAGGTCACCTTGCAGCTTATTGTTCACAAGAAGGTGAAGAATGTTTTGTTTGTGGTCAACTCGGTCATGATGCAGGTTATTGCAATGGGTTTAGTAGCAGTGAAGATAAAGATGATACTTTCATAATTGAAGTCCTAGAGGATGGTTCAAGAAAAGATAACAGGGATCGTCAAAACATGTATGAAGAAGAACCTCTACTATGGACAATAGAAGAAATTGAAGATCAAAGAAAAAAGAAAAATTCAAAAAGAGAAAAGGATAAATTCACTGTTAAGGAACTTGTTGAGTTGAAAAGGCAGAACTTAGAATTAAAATCTCAAATACAAGAGGATGAGAAATATAAGATAAATCTTCTACAATATCTCTCTGACTTGAAAGATAAGGTTGAAAAGAAAGGAAAGTTGAAAAGATATGGTTGAACAGTCAAAGGTAACAGAGCTAGAATATGAAAGACTTATTGTTGATCTCAAAGAATTAAAAAGGGAGAACTTAGTATTAAGGGTTCAAGCTTAAGAAGATGAGAAAGCAAAAGCAAAGTTTCTACAAGAACTCACTAAATTCAAAATTAAGGTTGAAGAGGCAAGGAAAATGGAAGAAGGTATGGCTGAAGAATTAAAGACAAAAGATCTAGAGTGTGAAAATTTAGAACATGAGATAGTTTCACTAAGGATAGAAGTAAAAGGCTCTAAGGACAAGCTACACAAGTTTGAGAAAAATTCAAATACTTTGGACAAGATTATCAATGCACAGAGATCATAAATCACCAAAATAGGACTTAGTTTTGAAGAAGAACAAGGGAAACAAGAAGCAAAAATAGGAGAGTCAAGCTCAAGCACCAAAGAAGAAGAAGCTTCAAAATAAGAGAGTAAAATATAGAGTGAGACTTCTAAGGATAAGTTGGACAATAGAAAGTTCAACAAGGAAAGGAACACACACAAATAAGGAACAGATGGAACATGAAACATGATAGGATAGAAGAGACTAAGAGACCAATGGGGTCAAGGCAAGGTTTCTTCAATGGATGATGCTTCTCATGTCATAGTTTTGGGCACAAGGATACACAATGCAAGACACATGAAAGATAGGAATATGGGAACTTCATAAACATGTAACTTTTTCATGGGTATTGCTACTCATGTAATCAGTTTGGTCATAAGACAATGAATTGCAGGGTTCATGGCAGGAATAGATATGGCTTCACCAGGAGAAATCCCAAGATATTTACACCTCCAAGGAATAATAATATTAAGTGTTATAAGTGCAATAATGATGGACATGCAACAAAGAGGTGCAGAGCAGACATTCTAGAATCAAGCATGAACAAAAACAAGAATATGGACATGAACAGGAATAGGATTATGGACATGAACATGAATAGGAATATGGACAGGAATAGGAAAATGGACATGAATAAGAACAATAAAAGGAATCAAAAGTATCAGATGAGTAGGAAAGATGACAAAGGTAAAGACCAGTGCTTGTTGGGAGTAGAAATCCTCCCACCCTAGAATTAACCACCTCAAGAGGAGGTGGGGGAGGGGTTAAGCTAAGAGATTCATTCTTAGCCTCGATCCCCAAAGGTGACCCTTTGCAATTGATGTCAAATAGGGAGATATTTGAGTGAGGAAGAGAGACTTGGTTTAAGGAGATAGCATTGAATCATGGGAAGAAATTTCCCAGGGGGAGCAGAACAGGAAAAAGGTCAAGTTTTGGTAAAAATAATTTGGGTTGCCATAAATGACAAAGGGGGATATTGTTGGAAATTTTGAGTAGATAAGTTGTCATTGATGTCAAGAGTGAGTGGTCATTTATGTCAAGCTTTCAGCACCATTGAGTGGCAGTTTCAGTGGGTAGCAACAGTTTCAGGTTCTCCAATCAGTGCAAAAAGATAGTCCGGTTTCAGTTGATCAAATCCGTTCTAGGAGGTCAAGATAAGGTCCAAGGTGAAAAGAAGAAGCCCAAGTGAATAATATTATAATAATTCTTTATAATATTATACAAGGAAGATTAAATTAATTATAAATTAATTAATATAATTTTATTAAATTAATTTATTAATTAATTTACTTAAATTTATGTTATTTAAATTAATTATTAATTAATTTTAATATTAATTTATGTTAATTTTAAATAACCCTAAGGTGGGTTATTAATTCGAATTTCGAATTTGAATTCGAGCACCGACATGGGAGAAAATTAATCAAAGTGTATATAAAGGGGACTCCTCCACCTTAGCCAAAAACATTAATGCATTGGATTTTAATCTCCATTGCGAATTGTTCGACGAGAAAGAGAAAGGTTTAGTTGGTGTTTAAAGGACCAAGCGATAGGAGAAAATTGATTACCCACCATTCAAGGCACCTTGGTCACCAAGCACTGGTAGTGTAGTTGGCAACTTCGGCAAAGGCAAGACGTTGTGGCAGCGCGAGGTGGAGGTTTGAATCCGTGGGTGTGGTCTTTTTTATTTTAAAAGGTATTGACGGCGATCGAAGGCACCAAGAGGAAGGAAGCCTTCCTTCCTTCACATGGGCGCTTATAGCCCACATGGTGGGCACCAAAGCGCTAAGGCGCTTGGTGCTTGGGGAGACAGTGGTTTGAATCATGCCAAAACCCTTTTTGGGTAAAAGATAAAGGTATGCACCGAAATTTTTGGAAACACTATAGTTGAGCCATTAAAATTAATTTTTGCATAATTTAGTTGGTTTGTAAGGTTTTAAGGGGAGTTATAAGGTTGATGCAAAATAATTTTTGGTGATATTTGCTTTAGTGTTTGAAAAGGATAATAAGGTGTTTAAGGAAGGTTGTTTGAGTTTTGTGGTGTTGGATATTATTTTAAGTTGGATATTATAAGGTGTATCAAAATAATTATTTTTCATGTATGATTTGATGATTGCTAATTTCAAAGAAAGAGTAATAAGGTGTAACTAAGTTTGATTATTTTTTGATAATTATTTTGTAAAGGGGTTAGTGAGATATTTTATCATCTAATTATTGAAATTGGCAAGGGAGAAAATTCTTATTGAGACAGGTTTTCTAAGGGCACTTCTACATCAAACAAAAAGGTATGGGCACATATTCCTAATGAGTGATTGTTGAATGTTATGAATGCAAATTTGGAGTGAAAATTATTGTTTGGTAAGCATTGTTGAGAGTGTTTTGAATTAATGCTTCAAGGTTTTATGGAATAAAGAGTTGTTGATAAATCCTTGTTTGATAAGCATTGTTTTTGAAGTGATTAGTTTAGTGAACTTGAAATAGGGTTTACCAAGATCATGAGTATCATTGTTATGTGAATATTGTTTGATAAACATTGTTGTTGAAGTAAGTGGTTGAGTGAAGAACTTGAACTAGGGTTTGCAAAGATCATGAGTATCATTGTTATGTGAAGATTATTTGATAAGCATTGTTTTTGAATTAAGTGGTTGAGTGAAGAACTTGAATTAGGGTTTGCAAAGATCATGAGTATGATTGTTATGTGAGATTGGTTGTTAATCATTGTTGGAACATTTGAGTGAAATTTCATAAGTTTGGACTAGGGTTTGTAAGCAAGAATTAATTCATTGAGTGATTGGTTGAGTAGAGTTGGTTGAGCCTAGTCAAGTGGATGTGTTGATGTGATAGTTCAATTTATGTGAAACAAATCATTCTATATTATAAATTGATTTGAGAAAGAGGTTGATTATTTGTGATTGTGAAACATATTGAGTCTCTAACAATTCTCTATATGTTTCTATGGTAAAAATAGTGATTGAAATATATTGACAACATATTTGGACAAGTTCTAGTAAGGGATTGTTGAGCAGAGTTGGACAAGTTCTAGAGAGGACTTGTGGACAAATAGTGTGAGATTTTGTGGAAGCTTACAAAGCAGATTTGAGATAAGTCTTTAAAAATACTTGTGAGCAGAGTTGATTGATTGATCTGTTCAAAATTTGGGTTAAGGTTTGGGGCAAATCTAGTAGAGTTGATTTGAGATTAAGTCAAGCTTTGTGTTAAGGCTTGAGGATATATTTGTGCTAGACCGAAGGAATATGTTTAGTGCATATTAGAGGATAGATATTGAGTAGATTTGTGCTAGATCGAAGGACTATGTTTAGTGCAGATCAAAGGATAGAGATTGAGCAAATTTGTGCTAGACTAAAGTACTATGTTTAGTGCAGATTAGAGGACAAATATTGAGCAAATTTATGCTAGATCGAAGGACTATGTTTAGTGCAAATTAGAGGACAAATATTGAGCAGATTTATGCTGGACCAAAGGACTATGTTTAGTGCATATCAGAGGATAAAGATTGAGCATATTTGTGCTAGAATGAAGGACCATGTTTAGTACTGAGAGCTAGCTTTGGAGGTGATATATTATAGAGGATGACAATCTCCAATGGATAGATATCCATTAGCTAGGGTAGTGAGGACTGGTCTTCTGATTGGAGATAAGAGTCTTTAGTGGATAGAGATCCATTAGCCAAGGTCGTGAGGATAGGTCTTCTAAGTGAGAATAGGAGTCTTTAGTGGATATATATCTATAATACAGTGTAGTGGAGGCAGTAGTTCTTCTAGAAGATCATCAACCAGAGTAGAGGAGAAAGAAGTTCTCCTATGGATAGAGATCCATGAACCAACTAAGGAGATTGGTGTCTCTTGTGGATAGAGATCCATGAACTTGATTAGGGGATTGGTGTCTCCTTTGTACAGAGGTCCATAAAAATTTTAATTTATGGAGAGCCAAACCTGCTCAAACCAATTCTCATTCAAAAACTTGGAAAGATTCCTCACAAACCCTCATTCTGTGGCTATATAGCCAAAAAAACCTAAAAACTAAAAATGATTCAAATGGGGCCCAAAATTGGGGTGCGCATCCCTCTTACAATAGACAAGCCAAAAATAAAATTTCCAATCCTAAATATAAATACATTAGGAGATATTAACCTTCGAACAACTCAAAAAGCATAAAAAACTAGGTAAGTAATTTTAAAACCTAATTTCGGGGCACTAGATGATGGAATTTGGCCCCAAAAACTGGATTTTTGGAGATATTTGTTTAGAACTCTCCCAACTAGCTCCCTATCAAATTTCACGTCAATCAGAGCTATGGTTGAGAATTTATGGCCCCGACAAAATGCACTAAAATTTAGAAAAAAAATAAAATTTTCCAAATTTCGTTGGATGCTCCTGCATCAGTAATAGGGAAAGCATTCCCAAGATATTTATTGAGAAAATATTAGTGAAATATTTTCTCCGTGGAGTAGCCCACATTGGGTGAACCACGTTAAATTGGTGTCTCTATTGTGTGTGATGATTTGTGCATTATTTTGGTTATTGCTATTGATATTGCCATTGATTATATTGGATAATATTGTTTGGGAAAGAAAAGTAAAAAGTGGTCTTATATTGTTCACCCCCTCTCAGTAAAAGCTTGTGTTCTTCACTTCTTTTTATCTTTAACAAAATTCAAAGATTCTTACAATAAATCAACCTATCCAAGCAATTGCAACACATCATAAAGACTAACCTTGGTAGGGATCTTCTTTAGTTCTTCAACAATGTTATACATGGATGAACTGGATTCTCTTATTTCATCAGTAGCCTCATACTTGCTTCAATATTTTCGTGTGGCTTCCACCCTATGATGCTTAGTCAACGATGGGTATTTAAGGTGTTCCTTTGCCTATTATTTTATCTTAGCTTGCACTTGCAAAGTTGACGCCTTGGCTTAAGAGATTCTTTCTTTCACTTGTGCGGACAAGAGATATTTTAAAAGAACAGGTTTTTCTAAACTAGATGTTGATCCAAGCACCTTCACCTGTGCTTGTTTCTTTTCATTCTACACCTTCGGATCAACGGGTACCTTCAATGGCTCCATTTCACCTGGATCTACTATGACCAATTTTTTTATATGTCTCATGAGAATTGAAACTTTTTCTATGAAAGGGACCATAAAATTATGATTATCTTCTCTAATCATTTTGATTTGACCATCAGAGGATTTATCTGCCAATGTTTGCACATAGTTCAGATGAACCATGCAAGTTTCTTCGCCATGCAGATCATTGCAAGTAGAACACCAATACATTTTATATGATGGACCAACCTCTTTATTTTTCAACCATATTGGATTCCTTTCAGGCATCTTTCTAGTCGAAGTTGCTTGCTCTCTAGTGATTGGTAGAGGTTGAAATATCCTAGGCTAAAAATCTCTCTTAGACTACCTTTTATTAATGGTTGTGATCTCATTGCTTATCTCTATCATTGCTAAGTTCATTGATTGCATCTATTGCAGCAAATTCTCTTGGGGATTAGGATTTGAGGATGTTGGAGGAGCTGGTAATGGAAGTGGTACTGGAAGAGACGGTAGTGCTAGGAATGGAACTAGAGCAGGTAGTTATGGAATGGAAGGAGCAGGCAATTGTGGGATAAAAATTGTCAAAGTTTGAGATGAACTTGGATTCCATGAAGGGATCGGATACATGGGGGACATTGGTAAATATTGAGAAGGTGTACTAGAATATAAATTTTGTAGGAGATCAGGGAATATATGCATCATCATCTTTAGCGGGAGCTTACCAATAACAATTAAATCAGCTTCAACCTTTTACATAGTGAAGTACAAGGTTAGAAATGTATCAACATTGGACTGATGGATGGCCATGCTAATCTCAAAATTGAAGTATTAGAGGTAATAAAATGCAACTTGTTCAAGAGTTGACCGGAGACCATTAGGGACTCTTTGCCAAGTTCGAGTGAACCTAACATTGAAGTCAATGATTTCCTCCTATGGATACCTTTGAATGTTAGTAAATTGATGCAACAAGGAAAAAATAATATGCTTGCTCATTGAAGTCTTTTATCATTAACTCAGCCAACTGGTCCCATGTGGTAATAGTGGCAGGTGATAAGGACCAGTACCAATGAAGCAACTTCCCTCTGAGATAGAGCATGAGCAATCTAACCATGACATCTCCATCTATTATGCTATGAATAGTTGAAAAAGAAACCACGCTTGAACATGTTTATAAGTTGTTTTTCCTGTACCATCAAGTAGGAAAAGCCTTCAATGTTGCTAGTGGGATCAGGTTCTGAGCTTGAAGATTCAAAAAATCAAAATGGTTCCATGTCAAAAATTATCATGGTGGTGGTGGATTTTGGGCCATTTGGACTGGAGTGTTTGCTTGGGGAGGAAAGCTAGTGGTAGTACTAGAGGTACTTATAGGAATGGAAAACACACCAACTAACTATGAAGACGTTATGATTGATGGCACATTTGGAGTAACTAATCTAAGATGTTCTCTTAAAAATTGGGTGTCAAGCTCAAAGAACTCAATAGGATTTTCTAAATTTTTGGCCTTTTATCTTGTGATCATGAAGTAAAGCTTTCACAAACTTCACGTTCGAAGGCTTCTGGGTAAAAGTGAGTCACTAGATGTTCTAATAAAATAGGAAAATATGAATATCAAATCTTAATACTACTTAAAGTGGAACTTTCAGGGTCCCACTAGATGTGACAAAAACTGTTGGTCACGAATCTGCCTAAGTATGAAGACTCAACCAACATTGAAAGGCCGAAGGAAAGAGATGTCCTTCGATCCAATATCTAGAGAGGGTTGGTTCCTGTACTAATATAAAAACTTGGAGGAAAGCTTAGGGATAGAAATTAACAAAAAGAGATGGGAAATATGGTTGTAAGACAGGAAAAGAGAGTGGGGATAAACTAACAGCTAAATAACAAAATCAAGTTTTAATTAGCATTTAACAAAAAGAACAACACAGGAACCAATCATAGATTGCACATATGACTTCCAATTAGCATTTCAACATTCATTCCTTCATCAGAAATTAAATTCAAATGCAGAATTTTAACTTATCTAACAAAGGCAATGAATATAGCATAAATGATAGGCAGAAAGAAATCACATACACAACTGATCCATGAACCAAAGGAAAAAATATTTCAATTAATGCAAAAATTAAACTCAAAGAATTTCTTTAGGATAATGTTCTTCCTCTGTATTTACATCAAACTTCTTAGTATTTATAGAGGATTTCACCTCCAAAATTTAATAAGCATTAAATAAAATGTCGGTCAGTCAAATATTGATCAACAACAATTTTCTCCTTGGCAACAATACTAGTGAGAGAGTCCTATAAAAGAAAAGCTTCCCTATAAGTATTTCATGAACTCATGAGCAAAGCTATTTTAAAGTCCTATTTTCTTAAGCTTCTAAATTCCTAGGATTTATCTTCATAGACTCTATGTCCAATAGATAAGGCTTTTATTTTTGGGTTCCTTATCTCCAACAAGCAAAAGCCCCCTGTGAATCGCCAAACTATAGTGAATTTTCACTACACTGGTAAAATCCTACTAGAAAGAGAAATTTTGAGTAAAATTGCCACCCAAATCTGATTTTAAAGAAAGCAATATGAGAATACCTAATTCTTCATCGGTCTATCAAGTAGTTGATGCTTTTAAGATGAAAAAGATGTTGATAAGGGAGGGTCTACACCAAAAAATTCTAGTAAGTTTTAAACTCCCTATGCCACGAGGCCATGCTGACCAACCAGATTGGATAGGCTCATAGTATTTTCATTGGTAGCTAAGCTAGATAACACCATTGGTAAGAGTCCTAAAGCCTTTTTGATGATCACTAAAATGGATATATATTTGGTAGGATTTTTTCCTAAATAATGGTTGCATACTCATTCATCATCTAGATGGATGGGTTCAAAAATAAAACTTCACTCCACATTTAATGGGGTCCTTAATGACTGTCCAACAAGGGCCCTCGATAAAAAACTCAAGAACAATGGAGGAAGAAAATGAGTCTGAGTTTTTCAATGAAGGGGATAGCAAGATAAGCTCCTATTTTTATCAAGAGGAGATTAGCACTTTGTAATATGCAAAAAAACAAGCATCTCAAATATTTCAAGTTGTGAAATATTTGTAGATTGTCTAGGCTTGTTATCCCATACAAAGGACAACCCATGAGGATGTGATAAAGAGAAACAAGGAGCGAATTGGCAAAAACTAGACAAAGAGATAAAGATAGTAGGTCAGTCACAATAGGAAGTTCGAAAATCCATGTTGAAAGTTATCTTTGAAGCATTAGGAAGAAGAAAGGAGAAGCTTAGAAACAAAAGGCTTTGAACTCTATATAGCATTCAAGCTTGAAGGACATGACTAGATCTATAATTCTTTTAAGTATGCTTGAGCTTGAGCAAAAAATTCTAGGCTCAAAGTTGATTAAGGTTTACAAATAATTTCAAGTCAAAAGTTCTTGTTCCAACTAGCTTGGTGCTAGACCTAAAAAAGAGGCAAGCCATGACTTTTCTACATTGACGTAAGCAAGGCACTTCAAAATCACTCACAAGGTGAAGAGCTTCAAAGGAAGAGAGTATTCAAGACTAGAAAGGGAGCATATTTGAGCCTTTTCTTATTGACATCAACAAAGCACTCTCAAAAGTCCAACATGACCAATAATCCCTTAGACTTTGAGCTGAAGTCTAGAAAAAAAGGTGAGATGGAAATTTTCATAGTGATGTCAACTTAGTCTCCAAAAGGTTCTAGTTTGGTAAGAAGAATTGTATTAAGCATAAACAACAATCTAGAAGTAAAGGCAAAGGATTAGCATCCTAGGAAAAATTTTTGACAAGAAAGATGGTATTGTCATCTATAATGTTAGTCACACTTACAATAAAGAAATATAGATAATCTTGAAGGTAATAAAGGTAGTAGTAGCATCCCATATTGAAGAACCTTGCCATGAAAGGCACCCAACACTCTAGAAAAGAGTAGTTAAGAAATGTGATAATTATCAAAGCAAAAAAATGATAGCCACTCTACCTAAGCATTATTGAATATCCTACACTCATAACCACTCAAAGCCTAACATTAGATGTACTAAAAAGCTGAGAGGTGGTAGCTTATCCTAAATATCATACATGATCAATTTTTCTCATGATTATACATAATAGTCAGCTTTATCTTGGCTCAGCGAAAACTATAAATAAGGGAATACCACATTGTAAAGGGTCAGATGTTTCAGTGTTTACTTGTCATAGGTTGTGTGTTTGTGTTATGCTAATACAATCAGGAGTTTTTTTAACTTACCTATATTAGAGTATGAAGAAGTGTTATTTTTGTGATAATTTGCACTTTCAATGTTTTTTTGATGCTTTAATTGGGGTATTTCTATTAGGGTTGAAGTTGTTTGGTATACTTAGTAACTGAGGTGTTATCTGTTAGGCTTAATGTTCTATGGAATTTTTTGATTGGAGTGCTTAGAATATTGAATGTTGTGGCACTTGTTCTTACTACATTTCGTCATATCTTGGATTGAATAGTTTGTTAGGTTGTACTTATATTGGGTAGCCATTGTTCATACAACTAAAAGTAATGTTGTTATCTAAAGCTCCAATTGCATGCAATTTTTTTCTCTAACCCTGTCTCTTTCTCTCTACCCTTCTCACTGTCTCTCAATCCTATTCCTTTTTCATTGTTTTTCCTTACACATAGTAGGAGCTAGATAAGAAACCAACCTTCTTCGAAGGTTGATTCAAAAGCAATTTTGAGTCATCCAATCTTGATCTCAAACCAAGGGGTAGATTGAACCAGGACACATATTCCATACCTAGGCAAATCGAGTCATCAAGAATTATTATATTATAAAAAATAGATCAACGAGGTGAATATGTTTATAACACAATTGATAAAATTTTGAACGTTATTAGACTTATTTCCCTAATGAATAAATGCATTAAGGGGATATAATTCAATGTACATGTTAATTATAACTATTCAACATAATATTAACATTTGAGTATATACAATGTTATGAGCTTAAAAACATGGAATTTCAATGCATTGATTTAGGTTCAAATCTTGTCACCCATTATATGTATAAGTTTCAAAATGTTACTATAAAAGAATATCATGACTATAGGTTCGTTTCAATCCTGTTTAACCATTCTCTCTATATATATATATTGGAGAGTTTCAACTAGAAAGTGATCTTGAGAATTGAATTTGGGATGATAATAGAAAACTCCAATCAAGTTGCTATGATAATAATAAATTTATTTTATGTTTAATTTAACAATAGTTATAATTTGTTGGAATAAATCATGACTTGTTATTTCCTTGATGACATCAATTATAATAGATATATGCATTTTGATTTTTTAGGTTTTATATAAATATACTCACCTTAATTCCTTTTATTTTATCAAATGACCTTAGCACAATGTAATATGAATAAGTCTTATTTCTATCCCATATAATCAATTTAAAAAAACTAATTTTATTTCGTAATACTTAATAATCATAAAAACAGAATTTTAATTGTTTCTTAACAATACTCATTTCTATGTTCATAATTCTTTAAAAATTACGTAATAGAAAATTCTATTTGAAATTTTATTATAAGTTAGGGTTGGATTGATAGGTTTATATTTTTAAGAGTAGTAATTTATAACTCAATAGGTTTTATAGATGTATTTAAGTCTTTGAATAATGTATTTATTGCATTTTAATGGGTATTAGCAATAATTATATTTACTAAAATATTTGGTATGTGAGTTACAATTTATCGATAATTATGTTGTGTAGTTCTTAATGATTAATTTTATTGATTATTGTTTAAAAAAATTATGGTAATTTAAAACATTGTATTATAAAAAAAAATCATGAAGTTTGGGATAACTCGATTAAATCCTCTTATTTGTTTCATGCTATTTTAATAATCAAGTTATAAACCAAAGATTATATTAAGAGTAATAAGTAATAAAAAATTCTATATAAAAAAACAAAATGATTCCTTATCTTAAAATCACTAGGCTTTGCTTCATGAAGTAGTTTTCTCTTTTCATCCTAACAAGGCACCTAATTTTGATGGGTTTTTTACAATTTTCTTTCAAAAAATTTAGGATTTTTTGGAGTGATATGTTAGATATAGTTGAAGAGCCCCGAAAAAGGAAGGAGATCAATGCTACTTTTATTACCTTGGTTCCCAAGAAAGGTGATACAAAATATTTTAATAATTTTTGTCCAATAAGCCTTTGTAATATGATTTATAAGATCATTTTAAAAATTATGGAAAATAGATTGAAGGACAGTCTAGGATGTCTTATCTCAGAGGGACGAGGTGGCTTTGTTCATGGTAAAACAATTCTTGATGGTATAATTTTTGTGCAAGAGGCCATACATTCTCTTCATTCCATGAAAAAACCAGGTATGCTTTTGAAATTAGATATGAACAAAGCATATGATAGGGTTTCTTGGATTTTTCTACATGTTATTCTCAAAAAGTTTGGCTTTGATTATAGTTGGTGTGAGTGGATTAAATGTTGTTATAGCACTACAAATTTTTTTATTTTGATCAATGGTTCTCCTACTGGGTACTTCAAGTCATCTTGTGGACTTTGTCAAGGTGATCCTCTTTCTCCTTATCTATTCATTATTCTAGCCAAAGCATTAGGGAAAGCCTTTTCAAAGGCAAAAATTGAAAGAAAAATCAAGGGTATTCAAGTTGCAAAAAATTATCCCTTTGAATCTCATCTTCAATTGGTTGATGATACTTTTCTTTTGGGTCATCCCTTAGTTAGTGATACCATGGAGTTTAAATCAATATTATCATGCTATGAGAAGGCTAGCATACAATTGGTAAATACTGTAAAACATGGGATTTTTTTATTAATACTATCCTAGATTTACAATAAATTATTCTAAATTTTTTAGGGTTTAAAATTGAAACATTTCCATCAACCTACTTGGGTATTCCTTTGTCTGATGAAGGAAATAAAAAGGAGCTTTGAATATCTTTTTTGGATAGAATGAAAGGTTGCTTGGCAGGTTGGGAAGTTAAGTTCTTAACCATGGCAAGAAGGCTACAACTCATAAAGACTACTTTGAAATCCATTCCTATTTATATGTCACTTTCAAGACTTCCATTAGGTATTGCATTATAAATTGATAAAATTCAAAGAGACTTTCTTTGGAAAGGATGTGAGGAAATCTTAGGTTTCCTCTTTCTAAGTGGGATACAGTTTACAAAGGTAAGAATATTGAAGGAGTAGGCTTGCGAAATTATAGACTTATGAATATGGTATTAGGAGCAAAGCTTGGGTGGAGATTATTCAGAGATCAAGGAAATAATTGGGTAAAAACTTTACTTCAAAAACAAATAGGTTTTCTTGATGCAATAAGATTGTTTAGGAAAAAAACTCTACCCAAAGGATCATCAACATGGAACTTCATATCAGAAAATTTGTAATTGATAAAAAACACATTAGATGGTCAGTCAATGAGGAGAGATATGCAAATTTTTGGTCTAATGCTTGGTTGAAGCCTTATCCTCTTATCTCTGACTCAAAATGGAAACCATTGGCTCAAGCCTATGTAAAATTCCAAAGGTCAAAGATTATTTTATTATGAGCAAAAACTCCATATCATGGATTTCTTTTAGTAACCTAGTTGAAGGAGAGGAACTCAAACTAATTGCAGAACGAACTTCAAAAGATGCTTCGAGAGTTTTATTTACCTATTTTTACATGAAAGGATGATTTGGTTTGAAACTTATCAAAATATGGTGGATACTCGATCAAGTTGGGATATGAGGATTTAGAACAATCAAAATTTCCTTCTCCCAAATATTTTCCTTGGAAGAATGTTTGGTCATCTTTGGTTAAAAGTTAAAAGTAAGATTCTTATAGGAGAGAGTCTATAAAGAAGAGGATATTATGGACACTTCAAATGTGCCTTGCCTTGTGTGAGAAGAATTTAGAAACGTCAAACAATTTACTTCTTCATTATCCGTATGCTCACACCATTTGGGGTTATTTTTAAAATATATAAACTTATATTGGGTAGCTCCATCAACATTGAAAGAGTTGATAAAATGTTGGATAAAATATTTCAAAGCTAAAGCATTATGTATTCTTTGGAGGATTGGCCTTGCCATTATTTGTTGGAATTTATGGCTTGAAAGGAATAACAAAATTTTAAAAAATAAATATCAAAATCATGCCCAAGTTTGGAACCGTATTAGTGCCTCTCTTGTAGAATGTCTACAAATATGGTGCTCATCATGAGAAGTCTCAATTGCAAAAAAAGAGGTGCTAATAACTTGGCTACAAGATTTGAACATATATGGAATAGTCATCTGGGACAACGAAATTAAAACAAAGAATCTACTTCGAACTATGGTAAATGGCAATGTCCAGAAATAGGGTTTATCAAAATTAATATTGATGGTGCTTTTAAAGGGAAACCAGGAAAAGCTGGTGGAGGTAGTGCTTTTATAAATAGTGAAGGCAAAATTCTCTTCGCTTATTCAGAATCATATGAAACTTCAAGTATAAACTATGCAGAGGCTAGAGCACTTCTTACACAATTAAAATTGTAGCAGAAAAATGATGGAAATATATTTCAATTGAGGGCGACTCACAAATAATCATGATGTTCATCATCTATTACTAAAGGCAATCTCCAGTATGAGCATATTTATAGAGAAGGAAATCAGGTACCACATAAATTAGGGAATTATAGTGTTGACAAGTGAGATTTTATGTCTTAATCAAAATGATGTCAAAGAGCTGATTACACAAACATGACACACTTCCAAGAAGTTAAAGAATATATATAAGGGAAAAAATGAAAAAACTATAATAAAAATGTTATTCCAACAAATATAATATTTTAGTATTTTAATAAAAGTGATCCCAATATAAATCACATATAATCTATTAAAAAAACTGCTCTATACCTATTCTTATTTCTAAGAATTGACAAAACAAAATAAAAAATATAAAATATAAAAAACCGATAGCAATTTTTTTTTAAAAACATCCTTAGTTATATTCGTTATTATAATACTCTCTGGTCACTCTACACAATAGATTGCAAAAGAGACCATGTTAGAATCGCATACCAAAGTACTACTAAAAATTGGATCCACTAACACAAACTTCAATTATATTTAAACTTTAAAACTTGCAATAAAGAATGGTAGGAAAGGGAATTAAGAACAAAATACCATACACCATCATACTTGTAGCCCTACATTGAGCATATATGTGGGGAATTGCTCAATAGGATCATTATCAATATGAATTTAAGATCTTAATCAACCTTTTTCTTCTATGATGATGTTTTAGATGGCCACTATTGTATTTCCTCGTAAATCACACAAGTCTTCATAAATGCTACTATTGTATTTCGTCGTAAATCACACAAGCCTTCATAAATTTCATTATTGTATTTCCTCGTAAATCACACAAACCTTTATAAATCTGTCCATTTTTAAGTTGAGGTGATTAGTTTTTTTAATTAACTTGTAAATTTATAATTTATATCTTTAAAATTAGTTAAAAAAGATATTGTAGTGATAAGTCTTTAAATTTTTATTTAAGAAATTTAAGTTTCTCTTTAAATTGAGTCCTTTTTTTTAAAGAAGATCAAAAATCTGTTAATTTCGTTTTTTTGAATTCTTTGTAAAAATCTATACAAACTCATTAAAAAATAATTAACTATAAATTATTGAATAACAAAAAAAAAAAAAATTATTTTATTTTAAACTATCAATACAATCATGTTGGACAAGTAAAGGAATAATGGCATTTCTTGGTTAAGTGATCAACGGGTGTTGTTTGATGAGATATTAAATGTATTTTAGTTTAAAACATTATAGTTTTAGTTAGTGTAAATGAGATTAGCTTTGTTTTTATTATTATAATAGATTATATTTGAAATATAGATATTAAATATAATTAAATTGTTTTATGGTTTTTATTTAAGATAAGTAAAGGTTTACTCTTTTATTAAAATTAAATTAATAGTTTTTTCTTTTGTAAGCATTTAATATGGTGGCTATACATGTGCATGATTTTTCACATGATTAAGGCATGGTCCATACTTTTTTTTTATTTGGTTAGCGTGAGAAAATCTTTATGGTATCAACAACAAAGTTGCATAATCTATATAACATGATTTATTTACAACTCAAGTAGTCTAACGCTTGAAAATTTGGAACTCTAAATATAGGTTTAATGTTTGAATCCTACAAGAAATAGGGTTGTACACTATACTTTAGCTAGAATATGGTTGGAAAACCATATATTAAGTATAACAAGGGTCATCTCATATGACCTTACAACTCAAGTAGTCTAACGCTTGAAAATTTGGAACTCTAAATATAGGTTTAATGTTTGAATCCTACAAGAAATAGGGTTGTACACTATACTTTAGTAACTAGAATATGGTTGGAAAACCATATATTAAGTATAACAAGGGTCATCTCATATGACCTGTACCCTCACAGATGTTAAAAACTACCTTACTTTAACCTATTATTTAACATATCACAATTTAATTAAATATATTTTATACATTGGATAAGAATATGATAATTTGTCTTCCTCCTTTGAGAAGTCCACCTTCATATTTGGGGTATTCTCATGATTCAACATCCAAGTGATCTCATTTGTATAAAAACAATCATTTTAACAAATCTTCGGAGGGACTTCATAAGATCTTTAACTATCTTTGAAGCCTTGCTTGGTGTCTTGGGGGGTCTTGAGCCTTTAGAGTGCTTTTTCTTTTCTCAACAAAGGTTCTCGAAGACCTCATCTTCCTTTTTCTTGATGGGGCAGGAGAAGCTCTAAATCCTTCGAGTCTTTTGGATCTCCTCTTCTTCATGACTACATAATCAAAAATTAGTTTCATTAAACCTTGATGGTATGGAATAGAAGAGTTACCTTTTTGCATATGCATAACCATTATTTCTAGAGACTTGAAGAGGAATGTTCGCACATTCATTATTTTCTTCCTTTGGAGATGGTTAACTAGAACTAGATGAAAGCTTCTCACCACGTCCTAATTGCATTCGGGAGTAAAGTAACCCATTATAGTGAGAATAACTCTATTCCATGGGGCCTTGAAGGAATCCCTCATATACCCATTATAAATTTTTTTAGGGTGCCCTCCTTTATATCTAAACAAGCTCAAATCCTTGACCAGGAATTGTTTTTCCCTATTAATACATTCTCCAAAAATAGGAAGTCCTAAAATCTCAGAGAGGAGGGGGGTAAACCCATAATTTCTAAGCAGAGCTGAGATTTTTAGACAACAAAACAATAGGGTCTTTGACTGCCCATTCTATGATCTTGATATCAACAAAGAACCACAAGTTAGAAACTTCTCGGATCCACATAGGAAGCGCATGTCGAGACCAACAAACACCCCTAAAAAATCTATGCAATGAAAACGAGGAGAAATGAAATCTACCATGCATGGAACATTGCCAATGGGAGAGCTTAAAGGAATCCCATATAACTATTTTAAAATAAATAAATTAACTAAAAAAAGAAAAAAAATTCATATCATAAATCAATTAAGATTATGTTTTTTATTTCATCTACAAGAGATCTAATAAGATTTATTGGATGAAAACGAAAATAGAAAATGGATTACAAAAATAAGCTTTTCCTTTTTTGTCGAGTTTATTTGCAATTCAATTAAATAATACTATAAGATTAATCCATAAAGATCTTGTTTGATTTCATTATGTAATATTTAAAAACCTCTAGATATTCGTCCACTTGTAGATGGTAAACGTAATAATTTGTACAAATTGCTCAAGTCATTATATTGCAACTAGTGCTTTTTGGCTTAGATTTATATATGCAAGACAATTTAACATCACATAGTTCTCAGCCTTAACTTCTTCCCATATGCAAACTAAACATAAGCATTCTTCTTTATTACTATTTTTCACTTTCCTATTTTAATTGTAATATTATGATAACTTAATCTAAGTTGGTTGATAATATATTTTTTGCATTGATATATTCTCTTTCAGGTGATTTTGTTATTTATAAGTAACCACTGGATTGAATTCAAAAATGTAAAATCTCACTTTCTTAGTAGGATCTTGCTAAACAACATTTATTATTATTTTATATGAAGCCTCAAATTCTTGATGCTTATTTTAGTAAGTCATTTTGATCAATTCCCCATTTTTTACTCCATTTTATATCATCTTGGTACCAACCAATCACTTGAGTTGCATTGCTTGCTTTTATCCATTTATTTTATTTTGATTGTTTTAAAAAGATTGAGACATCTCCTCCTTCTAATGGTAAAACTCATGTTTCTATTAATATCATGGAATATGGAGTTTGAATCTTATCCCCTGTTGGACTCTCTCAACTTTTTTCCAAGATTATTCATAGGTTAGGACCCCAAAGAAGACAACCATATGAAATAACTACTTATCCCAACATTTAATTATATGTATAAACTTCTTTTTTCATAATTGAATTTATTTACATTTATTTAGCATATCATAAAGAGCTTTCAAACTTTTTATTTGATATTTCTCTATAGAAGCATTGCAATTGTAGCTAGAATTAACTTCAAGTATTTAGTACTTGTATGAACGAATCAACCATAATTTATCACCCTTAGATGTGATGTTTATTTATGTTGAGAACTAATAACTGTTGCCTTTATTTTGCTTACATTAAATTCTATTTTAGAGTAGCTATAAAATTTATCTAAAATTGTTAGATGTTTTTGTAAGCTATAATTATGTTTTTCTAATAACACAACATCATCTACATAAATCAAAAATAATAAATCATATCATACAATGCGAACATCTCCTTCCCATCATTTTTGATCCACTCTTCTAAAACAACTATGAATAAATAAATAAAAGTGGGCGAGAGGGAAATCTTGCTTTATGCTAATATTTCTATTAATAGTGGTCTTCATGGTTTCATTTCTATAATTTATTTTAATGCTAATTTCATCATAACCTTTTCATACTAGTATTTCTTCTCTCTGCTTAGTTGGAAAATTTAGTTTTTATATCCTTTCTAATATTTTTTCTCTTGATATTGTATCAAAAGCCTTAGCAAAATATGTGAGGCAAAGATAAGCTATAATATTTTTTCTTGTGTTTCTATCAATAATAATTTTAAGATTAATTCAATGTTTTGTATCCTTCTTAGTTTATTATTATGTATGTTATAGATAGAAAATATAATGATTTTTTGTGCATAATTAACCAATCATAATGCAAAATAAAATTCATTCAGTATAAAATTTTAAGGTGTATTTATAAAAATAACACATTTTTTAGTAATATAAGGCACTTTTCAACAAAAAATATAGCAGTGACAACTGAGTCATAAGTGGTGGAGAGCTTCATGCTCTTAATATGGGATAAAGGTGAACTAACTTTGTTAGTCCTTGGGTATGATGACAATGAGGCATATTGTCCAATGGATAGGTTCCCTTCTATCACCTAGTATGTCATCTTTCTACCATCTTTTCCTTGTTTTGCTTGCTAACTTTCTCAAAGCTAAAAGAAAGATATAAATATTTTAAAAAATGTATATATTACATGTCTTAAAAGCATGTGTCCCAAAAATCAATCATGGTAATTGATTAGGTTTTAGGGTTTTTAATATAAGTTTCAAATCCTAATGTGTTTTTTTACACTTAGGGTTAAGATGATACATCATTTTGATTGATTGATCATCATGGTCATTGATTGGATTTTAGAATTCTTGATATATGGTCTAAAGCCTAATGTATTTTTTTACATTTAGGATTAAGATGATACAACAATATGATTGATGGGTATAATTATATAGTTCTAAAAGAGTGTAATACAATCGTCAACCTAAAAAAAAAAAGATGTTCTTTCATCCTTTAAATACTCATTTCATTTTTTGAATTCATCACCAATCATCCAACTAATTAAATATCATTTTCCTTCAACAATGTTGTCTTCATTCCTCTTCTTCCTCTACTACCACCATAGCATACAACCTCTTTTTTCTTGATTCATATCTCTTGCTCTTGCATGTACAATCAAATACACTAACCATAGGTCCATTGCCTTCCATGGAGGAGGATTGGGTGCTCCACTAGGCTTTGCAGTTCAAGATTAAAGTTGTTGCTCAAGGACTGGTTTTTGAGGTAATTCAAATCCCGTTCGTTAATCCTAAGTATGGTCCTTCCTTATTATTCTAGTAATTTTCTAATCAAGATATAATATGATTGAGTCTTTTCATGCTTAAAATTGCAATGGTATTGATGTTTGATCCTTGATGCCCGAGGATATCAAGTATTTGCTTTTATGCATTAAGATTAGACTTGCATATATTTTTTGATGATACTAGTGTAGTCAACTCCTTCATTCTAATTTATTCTTCTTTATTTTGGTTAAGATAGTTATAACACAAACATTATATATCTGGTTAGCTTATTGTTGCTTTGCTATCTTGGTTAGAGTACTTTAGTACATCTTGCAATAATTCAAGTAATGTATGAGATATACCATTTTCCCACAAACATAAGTTTTTTTTAAACTGTACCAAGAATAAAAGGGTGCATGATGCAGTATCAAATGATATAAGGTCAACTAGTTAAATATTTTAATTTTCAAGGCAGAAACTAGAGTTTGAACCTAGCCAAGCAATGTATGCATAATTATCAAAAAGTTATTGTAATACCACTATGTGGCCATGATGTAATATGGGTAGGGTCTGTTTCAATTCCATATAATTCATTAACAAAATTGTGCATATAGTAGTTACAATCTCCATAATTATTGATATTAAATTTTAAATAAGGGTATTTTGAATGATTCTTATAAAATTTTCTCCTAATTGGTTGGAGTAGTTTGTGAAACTAACTAAAAAGCACATGATTTTTTTGTGTGTTATAGCTTAGTTATTGATTAATATTTGAATACATTTATAATTCTTTTTATAAAATTGTGTGTCGAATGTGAATACAATTATTTTAAGGTTTAAAATCTGATGCTTTTGAAAAAATTATCATGTTATTCTCATTTGACAAGGTTGAATGATGCTTACAAACAACTAGAAATATATATTTTTTTGGTTACATAGGTGATTGGTTACAAACAACTAGAAATATATCTTAATATGTGAAATATTTAACAAATATACCATGCTAATATAAATCTATTTTATAACATGTTTACTAAATATTTTGTTGTATCATTAAAAAATAGTGTAACTTGCAAAGAAAGTACCATAACACATAAACACAAATTGTTAGTATGTTCAATGATAGTGAGAAAATGAGTGTGAGCACAAGTTGGGAATGAATGCAACCAGAAGTGAGTACAGTTGAAAGTGGGTGTTGACATAAGCTAGGAGTGAGTGTAGCTAGAAGAGTGTAAGTAGGGAGTGAGTGCAATTGAAAGCGAGTGTAAGCTTGAGTTGAAAGTGAGTGTAGTCAAAAGTGAATGTGAGTGTGAGCATGAGCTAAGAGTGAGTGTAGTCAAAACCGAATGCAAGTACCGAATGCAAGTACGAGTGCAAGCTGAAAGCAAGGAGGAAGTGTGGGAAGGAATCAATAAGTAGAAAATAAATTGCAATCAAGGAACAAGTACCACTCCTTGTTCCATATATTAGGAGAATTTAAAGGATCCAATTGAAGAGAATATAGGTAACATGGAAAGAAAATTATTTTGAAAGTCTTTACTAAAAGTAAGAATGACCTAGTTGGAAGTATGGATTCCATAGCTAGAAATAAGAGGAAGAACCTATGGCAAACCTTGTCCAGGTAGCAGATACTACACTAAAAGTTATCAAGGATGAGATGATTGAGCATGATATAGTGGTTCTTAAAACTAGAGGTTTAATTTGTATGATCCATGGATAATGGTTAGGTTTTTATGAGATTAAAAATTGGATCAATTTGAAGTGGGGATTGAATTCAAATTACTCCATGACTTTTCTTCCTAAAGAATTTTTCCTCGTTATTTTTTGCAATCCAAAAATAAGGGATAAAATAATGGATGGAGGCCTATGGTTTAGGGGTAAAGATACATTATATTTAAGACCTTGGAGTGAGAATTTTTATGGATGTAAAAACTATTAAAAGGCTTCAAGTTTGGATTAGGTTTTTTGGACTTCCTTATCAACTCATCAATAAGGAGGTTTTGAATAATATTGGTAATACTCAAGGTGAATTCTTCCAGGAGGGACCAACTACTAAGGAGAGAAGAAATGTTTTTTACACTCGAATATATGTTGTCATGAACATTTCAAAATATTTATTGTAGTCGATGAGGATCAATATCAATATGAATTTAAGATATTAATCAACCTTTTTCTTCTAAGATGATGTTTTAGATGGCCACTATTGTATTTCCTCGTAAATCACACAAGTCTTCATAAATGCCACTATTGTATTTCCTCTTAAATCACACAAGCCTTCATAAATTTGTCCATTTTTAAGTTGAGGTGATTAGTTTATTTTTTATTAAGTTGCAAATTTATAATTTATATCTTTAAAATTAGTTAGAAAGAGGTCCGAGGTATAGACCAATTGGCTCATCCAAACCCCACAAGGGGGACGGAGGTCCAAGGTTCAAATCTCGGGCCTTGTCGTACTGAACGCTTGTCCCTTTCCTGGTGCTTTCAGCGGCGTAAAAGGTTTAAAATTATTGTGGCATGGTGGTTATAGGGGCGGACTGCGCGAAGATCTGTGTGACGGCTTCCGGGGCGGACATCGTAGAATATTGTGGCGGCCATAAAAGGCTGGACAGCCTACCCGAATTCGTGGCGGCTACCGATTCCACCATGTAAATTCAAAAAAAAAAATAATTAGAAAGAGATATTGTAGTAATAAGTCTTTAAATTTTTATTTAAGAAATCTATGTTTAATCCCTAGAGGATCAAAATCCTTCTCTTTAAATTGAGTCCTCTCTCTTTAAAGAAGATCAAGAATCTGTTAATTTCATTTTCTTGAACTCATAAAAATCTATACAAAATCATTAAAAAATAATTAACTATAAATAATTAAATAACAACACAAATATCTTTTTATTTTATTTTACACTTTCAATACAATCATGTCGGACAAGTAAAGGAATAATGGCATTTCTTGGTTAAGTGATCAACGGGTGTTGCTTGATGAGATATTAAATGTATCTTAGTTTAAAACATTATAGTTTTAGTTAGTGTAAATGAGATTAGCTTTGTTTTTTTTATTATATTGGATTTGAAATATAGATATTAAATATAATTAAATTATTTTATGGTTTTTATTTAATATAAGTAAAGGTTTACTCTTTTATTAAAAATTAAATTAATAGTTTTTCTTTTGTAAGCATTTAATATGGTGGCTATGCATGTGCATAATTTTTCACATGGCATGGTCCATATTTTTTTTTATTTGGTTAGTGTGAGAAAATCTTTATGACCAGCGCACATGGTTGAATAGTAGTCATGTCCATTTTTTTCTTATTTGGTTAACGAGTAGTCATGTCCATTTTTTTCTTATTTGGTTAACGAGTAGTTATGTCCATTTTTTTCTTATTTGGTTAACGTGAGAAAACCTCTACGACGCACAGGCTTGAGCAGGCTCTTCCAACCATGACCCTTTTTAAATCCGAGAGCTATGCTTATCAATAGAGAATTTAACACATAGCCACCACACATCCACCCCACACACTCATCCATACCCCGATTTGAACCTTGGACCTCCCGAAGAAGATTCAAAGCCTGAATCGTTGCAATGTCCCCTAGCACAATCATGGTCCATCATAATCCATAAGGTATATCATTCACAACAATTTTTTTTAGTTAAAATTAAAAATTATTTTATATTTTGAAAAATAAATTAAAAATAAAAAGTTCATGAAATGTTTTCAATATTGCATTCTATAAGTATTAATATTAAATTTTACATCAATATCATTACTTCACATACAACCTATAATTATTAATATTAAATAAGATTAATTATTAAAGTTGTTTAACATCAAGTTTGGGTATGTGTATGGGAGGCTGACCCTCTTGCTTTTTAACCGGTTAATGTGATGATACAAGTGCAGTGATATATTCTATGAATAGAATTTTGTTCCACGTTAATATTGTCTATCTATGTCTATGAAACACCATTATTACAT
This sequence comes from Wollemia nobilis, assembly GCA_028583015.1. Taxonomy (NCBI): domain Eukaryota; kingdom Viridiplantae; phylum Streptophyta; class Pinopsida; order Araucariales; family Araucariaceae; genus Wollemia; species Wollemia nobilis. The sequence goes on from JAQPPZ010016931.1 coordinate 7,555,175, forward strand.
TTATCCCAGAATATTTCAACCCATAACTATAAAAAAGTATTAAATATATTTTATTTTTAAACATATATATTTAATATAACATTATTGGTAGACTATAATGGTTTTGGATAGGTTAGAAAGATTGAAATAGGTCGAGTAGGTAAGTATAGGTTGAGAAGACCAAAATAAGAAGTAACACGTTGAAACGGGTTAGGAAAAGTGGATGGGATGGGATGGGTTGGGTTAGGCTTGTTTGACCAAAACGGTCTTAGATGGGTCAAATTGGGTTAGGAGGTTGGAGTCGGCCAAAATTAATCGGACAAGCTAAAATGAGATAGGAGGCTAAAACAGATCGAAAGACATTGAAATGAGTCGGACAGGCCATGATAGGTCAAAATATATAAGAACGGACTGAGTGGGCTAGCACAGGTCAAAACAGACCAAAATAGATCAGACTAGTTAGAACAAGCCAAAAGGGATTAAAATTGGTATGAAAGATCATAAGGGACCAAAATTGGCAGGACAAGTCGAAATGAGTCGGAACATACTAGAACAAGTTAGGAAGGCCATAATAGGTCATGCGAGTCAAAAACAAGTTAGGAAGGTCAAACAAAGCCAAAAGAGACCAAAATAGATGGGCAGATTAGGACTAGGATAGGCTAAAATGGATCAAAAAAGACCAAAACAACCAAGACGAGCTAAAACATACCAAAATGGACCAGGAAGACTAAAACGGATCAAGGTGTGCATTCAAACCTATACTATAAGAATATTAATCTCGTATTTGCTTTGTGATTTTTCTCCATAAATAGATTACCATATATGCTTCTTCTTACTCATTTTGTTGTAGCATTCATGATATCTCAAGCAATGCCAACTTTTTCTTTTGCTCCATCGATATGGTTGTTAGTGATTCTCCCATTTTATTGTTTTCCATAATCCTTTAGTTTTATGGAGAGATGGATTTTTTTCTCATTTAAATGCATGTATGGTTATTAATTTATATGGAAGAGGGATATTTAACACTAATTTTTACCTTTTGAAATTCAATGAGTTTAAATACTTGTGCATGGTAACTCCTTCATTTTGAAGTTTATTCAATTTATTTGGATTAGTGCGTGAGATTTTTTTTTGCTTTTCTTTATTTTGGAATATTTAGTATAGTAAAATTGTTTGTTTTGTTTTTTGAAGTTGTCTATTGTCTTCAAATTTAAATGTTTTGTAGAGCAAAGAGTTAAATATCTACCTCTTGACTTCAAAACAATGGATGCAATACCAAAGTTAAGGACTCGATGCAAGTCACAATAGTTAATGAAAACACTTTGATGTGTGTCATGCTCATGATATTTGAGACCTATTTTTCTTGCTACACAGACAATTTACAATGGCATTGCTGAGTTAATGTATATAATAGATGCATATTTGACACCCCTTAACATGTATAAGGGCAAAGTAAAATTTCGAGTTTCTATGTATATATATATATTTTTAAACGAAAAACCTCTTGCGGGGCCGCCTTGGTCTGAGAGACCACAAACAGGGGATTCTACATCGACAAAGTCACCCGGGAGTCACACCCGACCCTGCCCGCACCAACATTATCAATTGGATTTTGGATACCCAATTCAACTTTTTGGTAGGGTGGAGATTTGAACCTGGGACCTCTCTTGGAGGATTTCCCTCTCCTCTCCAACTCACCTACAACACCTGGGTAAAAAACTAATTTATAGTGGAAAACACCCCTTTTGAGGTGCCACTTTCAACAGGTTGGACATAGGAGGAATGGAGCCTTGTCAGCCTCTACCAGCACATAGGACATTCCTTACTATACCATATATCTACAAGATGGAGACAAGGGGAATGGAACCTGGTTTGGCCTCTACCAGCACCTAGGGCATTTACCAGTGCACCACAACAAGCAGATAAAAACTAATTTATAGTGGAAAACACCCCTTTCGAGGTGCCACTTTCACCAGGTTGGGCATAGGAGGAATGGAGCCTTGTCGGCCTCTACCAGCACATAGGACATTCCTAACTATACCATATATTTGCAGGATGGATACAAGGGGAATGGAACCTGGGTCGGCCTCTACCAGCACCCAAGGCATTTACCATTGCACCATAACAAGCAGATCTATGCATATTTTTATTGTTTATCATAAAGTAAGTATTAGATTTATGACTTTTGTAGCATATCCTCTTTTATTTTCCTTCCTTTCATCAATGAGGTCTTGAATATGATTTGTTTTGATGATTGGTCTTATAATCTATTTTTTAAACTTTAGGCCTTCCAAGAAATTAAAATAAAATAATCCATGTAGAGCTTCTAGCTATCCTTTATAGATATACATATGACATGTATTATTTGGCTTAAGAGGTAATATTATATTCCCTAGAAAGTTTATTAATTATAGTGTTTTAATAATTAAACATTATCTAAATATAATTTTCTTTTGAAAATTATTCTAGATCAAATCTTAGAACTTAATTTAAAAGTAAAGTAATTAAACACTATACTTTAGTAACTAGAATATGGTTCGAAAACCATATATTAAGTATAACAAGGGTCGTCTCATATGGCATAAACCCTCACAGATGTTAAAAACTACCTTACTTTAACCTATTATTTAACATATCACAATTTAATTAAATATATTTTATACATTGGACAATAATATGATATGTTGTCTTCCTCCTTCAAGAAGTCCACCTTCATATTTGAGGTAATTTCATGATTCAACATCCAAGTGATCTCATTAATATAAAAACACTCATTTTAACAGATCTTCGGAGGGACTTCATAAGATCTTTAACTATATTTGAAGCCTTGCTTGGTGTCTTGGGGGGTCTTGAGCCTTTAGAGTACTTTTTCTTTTCTCAACAAAGGTTCTCGAAGACCTCATCTTATTTTTTCTTGATGGGGCAGGAGAAGACTCCTCTAAATCCTTCGAGTCTTGAATAATATCCATGGAATTTTATTTCTTAATCACCTTGGTTTTCAGGCGATTCAAATAGCTGGAACTTTTCTCTTTTACCTTTTAAGTCTTTTGGATCTCCTCTTCTTCATGACTACATAATCAAAAATTAGTTTCATTAAACCTTGATGGTATGGAATAGAAGAGTTACCTTTTTGCATATGCATAATCATTCTTTATAGAGACTTGAAGAGAAATGTTGGCACATTCATTATTTTCTTCCTTTGGATATGGTTAACTAGAACTAGATGAAAGCTTCTCACCATGTCCTAATTGCATTCAGGAGTAAAGTAACCCATTATAGTGAGAATAACTCTATTCCATGGGGCTTTGAAGGAATCCCTCATATACCCATTATAAAGTTTTTTAGGGCACCCTCCTTTATATCTAAACAATCTCAAATTCTTCACCAAGAAGTGTTTTTCCCTATTAATGCATTCTCCAAAAATAGGAAGTCCTAAAATCTCAGAGAGGAGGGGGATAAACCCATATTTTCTAAGTAGAGCTGAGATTTTGGACAAGCTAGACAACAAAACAATAGGTTCTTTGACTGCCCCTTCTATGATCATGATATCAACAAAGAACCACCATTTAGAAACTTCTCGGATCCACATAGGAAGCACATGTCGAGACCAACAAACACCCCTGCAAAATCTATGCAATGAAAATGAGGAGAAATGAAATCTACCATGCATGGAACATTGCCAATGGAAGATATTAAAGGAATCCCATATAACTATTTTAAAATAAATAAATTAACTAAAAAGAAGAAAAAATTTCATATCATAAATCAAATAAGATTATGATTTTAATTTCATCTACAAGAGATCTAATAGGATTTATTGTATGAAAAACGAAAATAGAAAAGGGATTACAAAAATAAGTTTTTCCTATTTTGTCGAGCTTATTTGCAATTCAATTAAATAATACTGTAAGATTAATCCATAACGATTTTGTTTGATTTCATTATGTAATATTTAAAAACCTCTAGATATTCGTCCACTTGTAGATGGTAAAATTAATAATTTATACATATTGCTCAAGTCATTATATTGCAACTAGTGATTTTTGGCTTAGATTTATATATGCAAGACAATTTAACATCACATATTTCTCATCCTTAACTTCTTCCCATATGCAAACTAAACATAGGCATTCTTCTTTATTACTATTTTTCACTTTCCTATTTTAATTGTAAGATTATGATAACTTAATCTAAGTTGGTTGATAATATATATTTTTTGCATTGATATATTCTCTTTCAGGTGATTTTGTTATTTATAAGTAACCACTGGATTGAATTCAAAAATGTAAAATCTCACTTTCTCAGTAGGATCTTGCTAAACAACATTTATTATTATTTTATATGAAGTCTCAAATTCTTGATGCTTATTTTTAGTAAGTCATTTTGATAAATTCCCCAATTTTTACTCCATTTTATATCATCTTGGTACCAACCAATCACTTGAGTTGCATTACTTGCTTTTATCCATTTATTTTATTTTGATTCTTTTGAAATATTGAGACATGCTCCTCCTTATAATGGTAAAATTCATGTTTCTACTAATATCATGGAATATGGAGTTTGAATCTTATCCCCTGTTGGACTCTCTCAACTTTTTTTCAAGATTATTCATAGTTTAGGACCCCAAAGAAGAAAACCATATGAAATCACTACTTATCCCAACATTTAATTATATGTATAAACTTCTTTTTTTGTAATTGAATTTATTTACATTTATTTAGCATATCATAAAGAGCTTTCAAACTTTTTATTTGATATTTCTCTATAGAAGCATTCCAATTGTAGCTAGAATTAACTTCAAGTCTTTAGTACTTGTATGAACGAATCAACCATAATTTATCACCCTTATATGTGATGTTTATTTATGTTGAGAACTAATAATTGTTGCCTTTATTTTGATTACATTAAATTCTATTTTAGAGTAGCTATAAAATTTGTCTAAAATTGTTAGATGTTTTTGTAAGCTATAATTATGTTTTTCTAATAACACAACATCATCTACATAAATCAACAATAATAAATCATATCATGCAATGTGAACATCTCCTTCCCATCATTTTTGATCCACTCTTCTAAAACAACTATGAATAAATAAATAAAAGTGGGCGAGAGGGAAATCTTGCTTTACACTAATATTTCTATTAATAGTGGTCTTCATGGTTTCATTTCTATCATTTATTTTAATGCTAATTTCATCATAATCTTTTCATACTAGTATTTCTTCTCTCCCCTTAGTTGGAACATTTAGTTTTTATATCCTTTCTAATATTTTTTCTCTTGATATTTTATCAAAGGCCTTAGCAAAATATGTGACGCAAAGATAAGCTATAATATTTTTTCTTGTGTTTCTATCAATAATAATTTTAAGAGTAATTCAATGTTTTGTATCCTTCTTAGTTTATTATTATTATGTATGTTATAGATAGAAAATATAATGATTGTTTGTCCATAATTAACCAATCATAATGCAAAATAAAATTCATTCAATATAAAATTTTAAGGTGTATTTATAAAAATAGCACTTTTTTTAGTAATATAAGGCACTTTTCAACAAAAAATAGCACTGACAACTAACTCATAAGTGGTGGAGAGCTTCATGCTCTTAATATGAGATAAAGGTGAACTAACTTTGTTAGTCCTTGGGTACGATGACAATGAGGCATATTGTCCAATGGATTGGTTCCCTTCTATCACCTAGTATGTCATCTTTATAAATATTTTAAAAAATGTATTTATTACATGTCTTAAAAGCATGTGTCCCAAAAATCAATCATGGTAATTGATTAGGTTTTAGGGTTTTTAATGTAAGTTTCAAATCCTAATGTATTTTTTTACACTTAGGGTTAAGATGATACATCATTTTGATTGATTGATCATCATGGTCATTGATTGGATTTTATAATTCTTGATATATGGTCTAAAGCCTAATGTGTTTTTTTATACTTAGGATTAAGATGATACAACAATATGATTGATGGATATAATTATATAGTTCTACAAGAGTGTAATACAATCGTCAACCTCAAAAAAAAATATGTTCTTTCATCCTTTAAATACTCATTTTATTTTTTGAATTCATCACCAATCATCCAACTAATTAAATATCATTTTCCTTCAACAATGTTGTCTTCATTCCTCTTCTTTCTCTACTACCACCATAGCATACAACCTATTTTTTTCTTGATTCATCTCTCTTGTTCTTGCATGTACAATCAAATCCACTGACCATAGGTCCATTGCCTTCCATGGAGGAGTATTGGGTGCTCCACTAGGTTTTGTAGTTCAAGATTAAAGTTGTTGCTCAAGGATTGGTTTTTGAGGTAATTCAAATCCCGTTCGTTAATCCTAAGTATGGTCCTTCCTTATTATTCTAGTAATGTTCTAATCAAGATATAATATGATTGAGTCTTTTCATGCTTAACATTGCAATGCTATTGATGTTTGATCCTTGATTCCTGAGGATATCAAGTATTTGCTTTTATGCATTAATATTAGACTTGCATATATTTTTTGATGATACTAGTGTTGTCAACTCCTTCATTCTAATCTGTTCTTCTTTGTTTTGGTTAATATAGTTATAACACAAATATTATATATTTGGTTACCTTATTATCGATTTGCTATCTTGGTTAGAGTACTTTAGTACATCTTGCAATAATTCAAGTAATGTATGAGATATACCATTTTACCACAAACATAAGCTTTTTTTTTAAATATACCAAGAATAAAAGGGTGCATGATGCAGTATCAAATGATATAAGGTCAACTAGTTAAATATTTTACTTTTCAAGGCAGAGACTAGAGTTTGAACCTAGCCAAGCAATATATGCATAATTATCAAAAAGTTATTGTAATACCACTATGTGGCCATGATGTAATATGGGTAGGGTCTGTTTCAATTCCATATAATCCATTAACAAAATAGTGCATATAGTAGTTACAATCTCCATAATTATTGATATTAAATTTTAAATAAGGGTATTTTGAATGATTCTTATAAAGTTTTCTCCTAATTGGTTGGAGTAGTTTGTGAAACTAACTAAAAAACACATGATGTTTTTGTGTGGTATAGCTTAGTTATTGATTAATATTTGAATAAATTTATAATTCTTTTTATAAAATTGTGTATCGAATGTGAATACAATTATTTTAAGGTTTAAAATCTGATGCTTTTGAAAAAATTATCATGTTATTCTCATTTGACAAGGTTGAATGATGCTTACAAACAACTAGAAATATATCATAATATGTGAAATATTTAACATATATACCATGCTAATATAAATCTATTTTATAACATGTTTACTAAATATTTTGTTGTATCATTAAACAAATAGTGTAGCTTGCAAAGCAAGTACCATAACACATAAACACAAATTGTTAGTATGTTCAATGATAGTGAGAAAATGAGTGTGAGCACAAGTTGGGAGTGAATGTAACCAAAAGTGAGTGCAGTTGAAAGTGGGTGTGAACATAAGCTAGGAGTGAGTGTAGCTAGAAGAGTGTGAGTCGGGAGTGAGTGCAATTGAAAGCGAGTGCAATCTTGAGTTGAAAGTGAGTGTAGTCAAAAGTGAATGTGAGTGTGAGCATGAGATAAGAGTGAGTGTAGTCAAAATCATATGCAAGTACGAGTGCAAGCTGAAAGCAAGGAGGAAGTGTGGGAAGGAATCAAGAAGTAAAAAATAAATTGCGATCAAGGAACAAGTACCATGTCTTGTTCCAGATATTAGGAGAATTTAAAGGATCCAATTGAACAAAATGTAGGTAACATGGAAAGAAAATCATTTTGAAAGTCCTTACTAAAAGTAAGAATGACCTAGTTAGAAGTATGGATTCAATAGCTAGAAATAAGAGGAAGAACCTATGGCAAACCTTGTCCAGGTAGCAGATAGTATTATCAAGGATGAGATGATCGAGCATGATATAGTGGTTCTTAAAACTAGAGGTTTAATATGTACGATCCGTGGATAATGGCTAGGTTTTTATGAGATTAAAAATTGGATCAATATGAAGTGGGGATTGAATTCAATTTACTCCATGACTTTTCTTCCTAAAGGATTTTTCCTTGCAATTCAAAAATAAGGGATAAAATAATGGATGGAGGCCCATGGTTTAGGGGTAAAGATGCATTATATTTAAGATCTTGTAGTGAGAATTTTTATGGATGTAAAAACTATTAAAAGGCTTCTAGTTTGGATTAGGTTTTTTGGACTTCCTTATCAACTCATCGATAAGGAGGTTTTGAATAATATTGGTAATACTCAAGGTGAATTCTTCCAGGAGGGACCAACTACTAAGGAGAGAAGGAATGTTTTTTACACTTGAATATGTGTTGTCATGGAAATTTTAAAATATTTATTGTAGTCGATTAGGATTAAATCTAAATAAAGAGAATGGAATCAATAAGTGGATTATGAAAACATTGCATTTTGATGTCACAAATATCATGAAATTGAGCACATGATAAGAGATTACAAAGTGAAAATAATGGAGGAAGATATGGAAATTTTTGGGCATGATGGTAGATTAAATTTGAAACAAGGAGATCATATCATAGGGGAAGCTAGGTCAAGTCAAGGATTTTCCAATCCTAAGAAAGTGGTAAAAAAATACCTCTACATCATTATATGGAAAAGGCCATTACAATTCACTCGAATGAACCATTATAATAAAAAATGACGAGGGATGAGGAAGTATAATGTGCAAATTTAAATATAGGATCTTAATGTGCAAAGGAAAGGGGGAAGGCATATTTTAAAGTAAAGGAATATGGGGAGGTGAATTTTAAAGTAAACAAGGTGAAGGGGTCAAGATTAGTCCAGGTAAATCACCTTTATTTTACTCAATTAGCATAAAATATTCTCCTTACAATAAAAATAAAAGTAGTACAGAGTGTATTCCTTACACTTTAGGGTTTAAAGAGCATTACAATACATAAAATATTATGGAGGATATCCAAGGAAATTTAGGGTTTCCAAGCCAACATAAGAAAGCGATGACTATGGAGGATCATCTATGCAGTTTAGAGTTTTTAGGGTAACTTAAAGAAGAAAATGCTAATGAGGCTATTCCTTGCACTTTCAATTATTTAGGGCAACATAAGCATTTAGAGGATAAGTCTCATTATGAACAATATGAAAAACAAAAAAATATAAGATATTGGTGAAGATTAGAGTGTTGGTAGGAATGAAAAAATGAGAGGAAGGACATCAAAGTAGGAACAAAAAGAAAAAGAAACTCAAAAGGATATTGATCTAGGAAGCCAAATAGAAATATCACAGGTGTTAACAAGAAGTGGAGCTAAGCCCACTAATAAAAATGAAATGTGTTGATGATTAAAATGATATCATGGAATATTAGGGGTATGAATAAAACCCCTAAAAAAATATTTATTAATAGATTGTTATATTCTTGAGTTTATTTTAAAACAAGAAATAAAAGTAAGTGGTGAGGAATGTAAGGATGATTTTAAGAATATTTAGAAGATGAGTGATTTTTTAGCAGTTTCTTCTATAGGAGCTTAAGGTGGTATTGCAATAATATGGGACAAATACAAATGGGATGAGCAAATTAGAAGTAAAAAGCAATTGGGTTGCAGGATTATTTTTCAAGAAAGAGGAAAACATCAAAGTTGAGGTTATAAATGTATATGATCCAACTATATTTACTCCTCATGAAAGATTTTGGAAGGACCTTAGCATATTTTTGTCAAATGCAATGATGATTTATAGTGATCTATGGATTCTTGGGAGTGATTTTAACATTTTTCTATCTTCTTTGGAAAAAAGTATGGTATTCCAGGATGTTCTAAATAAATGAAATATTTTTCTTCATTTATCAATTCAAATAATATTTGGGATGTTAGTCCCTTAATCTTTCAATATAGATCTGATAACAAACACATCGGGCAAAATTATATAGTAGAAAGACTAGATAGATTTTTGTTATCTAATAAATGACTATAAATAAAGTATACAATCTCTTTAGTTATTCTATTGTGATTAGGATCAAATCACAAACCCATTGTTTTGACTTGTGAGTTACCTAATAATGGTCATACAAAACCATTTTTCTTCCAGTCTATGTGGCTCCAAGACCTTGATTTTTTCCATATGGTTATGTTATGGTGGGATGAATCAAAATTTGAAGGATCATGTATGTTCAAAAGTTGAAATATTAAAAGAAGCAAATGAAGATTTGGAATGCCAAATATTTTGGTAATATTATTAAAGAAAAAAAAGAAATTGAATCCAATCTCAAAAATTTACAAGAGATAGTAGAAATCAAAGGCATTAAATAGGATTCTTATGTAAAATTAAAACTACCTTTTTATCACCATAATGCATTGAAAAAGAAGTCATATTGGTTCCAAAAATTTTAGAGAGAAATGGCTTAAGGAAGGAGATGGAAATACATAAAATTTTCATGCTACAAAAAAATAAAATTTTCTTTTCATCACATCAAAAATATTATAACTCTATATGGAAGAAATATTGAGGATGAAGAAGATATATGGAAGGAAGCAATTCATTATTTCAAAAATATTTTATCAGAAACAAGGCAAGAAAAGAAGGCACAAGAAAAAAATCTACAAAATACTCCATAAATTATCACTCAAAGACAAAATGAAATCTTGATGAAAAAAATATCTATGGAGGAGCTCCATGAAGTAGTTTTGTCTTTCCATTCTAACAAGGCACCTAATCCCGATGGATTTTCTACAATTTTATTTCAAAAATTTTGGGATTTATTGAAGAGTGATATGTTAGTTGCAGATGAAGATGCCCAAAAAATGAAGGCTAAATAAGTTAGATCAATGCTAATTTTATTACCTTGGTTCCTAAGAAAGGTGATACAAAATATTTTGATACTTTTCATCTACTAAGCCTTTGTAATATAATTTATAAGATAATTTAAAAAATTATGGCAAATAGGTTGAAGGGCATTCTAGATTGTCTTATCTCAGAAGAACAAGGTGGCTTTGTTCATGGTAAACAAATTCTTGATGTTATAATTACCACATAAAAGGTCATACATTCTCTTTGTTTTATGAAAAAACCAAGTATGCTCTTGAAATCAGATATGAACAAAGCATATGATAGGGTTTCCTAGAATTTTCTACATGCTATTCTTAGAAATTTTGACTTTGATTATAGTTGGTGTGAGTGGATTAAATGTTGTTATAACATTACCAAAATTTATATTTTGATCAATGGTTCTCCTATTGGTTACTTCAAGTCATATTGTGGACTTAGTCAAGGTGATCCACTTTCTCCTTATCTATTCATTATTTTTGTGGAAGCATTAGGGAGAGCCTTTTCAAAGGTAAAAATGGAAATAAAAATCAAAGGTATTCAAGTTGCAAAAAATGGTCCCTTCGAATCTCATCTCCAATTTCTTGATGATACTTTTCTTTTGGGTCATCGCTCAGTCAGTGAGGGTATGGAGTTTAAATCTATATTACCATGCTATGAGAATGCTACTAGACAGTTGGTAAATACTACAAAATCCAATATTTTTTCATTAATACTACTCTAGATTTACAATAAATTATTGTGAATATTTTAGGTTTTAAAGTATAAAAAAATCCATCAATCTACTTAGATATTCCTTTGTCTGGTAAAGAAATTAAAAGAAGCTTTGAATTCCTTTTTTGGATAGAATGAAAGCTTGCTTGGAAGGTTGGAAAGGTAAGTTCTTAACCATGGCGAGAAGGCTACAATTCATAAAGACTACTTTTCAATCCACTACTCATAAAAACTAATTTTCAATCCATCCCTATTTATATGATGACACTTTTAAGATTGCCAAAAAGTATAGCATCAAAAATTGATAAAATTCAAAGAGACTTTCTATGAAAAGGTTGAGGAAAAATTTAGGTTTCCTATTTTTAAGTGGGATAGGGTTTGCAAAGGAAAGAATATTGGAGGAGTAGGCTTGTGAAATTGTAGACTTATAAATTTGGCATTAGGAGAAAATCTTGGGTGGATATTATTTGGAGATCAAGGAAAGAATTGGGGAAAATATTACTTCAAAAATATATAGGTTCTCTTAATGCAATGAAATTATTTAGGAAAAAAACTCTACCCAAAGTATGTCAACGTAGAACTTCATATCAAAGAGTTTGCAATTGATAAAGACACATATTATATGGTCTATAACTAAGGGGAGTTATGAAAATGTTTTATCTAATGCTTGGTTTAATACTTATCCTCTTAGCTCTATCTCAAAATGTTAACCATTGGCTCAAGCATGTCTAGCATGTAAAGGTCAAAAGGTCAATAATTATATTATTTTGAGCAACAACTCCAGATTATGGATTTCTTTTAGTAATCCATTGAAGGGAGGAACTCAAAAAAATTGTAAATGAACTTCAAAAGATGATTCAAGAGTTTTATTTACCAATTTTTACACAAAAGGATGAGTTGGTTTGGAATTTATCAAAGGATTGTAGTGTTAGAATTAATGTGCACTATGCCTTCTTTTAGTTTAACACTTGTCATATTCATTGACATTTGTTACATCTTTCATATAGGCTTATGCCTATATATTGTACTTCTTTGTATCAATATGATATCTCATCTTGTTCATTCTCAACATTTGGTATCAGAGCTCCAAGCATTCTCCTACCCTTGTGAGCTTGAGGGGGGATTTTCCACATGGAAATCCTCCCTCCCCCTCATTTTTTAGTGGGAAATCCTCCCTCCCCCTCATTTTTTATCCCTCCATTATTTTTTTTCAAATGAGGAAGTATGCTCTCCATTTTTTAATGGATCAAAAACCATATGTTTAAATAAAAATCCATGGTTGCCATTATTGTTTTCCCCAATGTATTCGTCCAAAGAAGTAGTTTCTCGATTGAGAAATAAAAAATGGGATACATAGAGCAAGTGTTTTTTTTTTTTTTGCAAGTCCTCCTGAGTAGCAGATCTGCAAATAAGGAGCGTGTACCTAGCTTGGACATTTAAGACTCTTGTTTCTACTCACGTTTACTCAAATCTAGGTTTAAAGATATACATTTTGCAAGGGTTTGGAGCATCGAATTTGTTGTGGACCTGATGTCAACTCCAAATAATATGCCCATGGCAGTCACCTTGCAAAGAAGAAGTTTTTTATATGCATTACCCTAGAGGAGGAGCCCTTTGGAGAAACATTAATTTTTTGCTTTTTTTTTAACGTTTAATGTTTTACTGGTTTGGCATCACCGACGTTGGCTTAGAATAGTGAGATGCTAGTGCTAAAATCTAGCGTGTTGGTAATAGCAGAGATCTATTTTTTTGTGCTCTCACGAAGTACTGTGATTATATAATTTCATAGATTACACCAAGACAACAATGACATGTGAAATAGTCATTGGAGCACGAAGTTTGGGAGATGGTGGGAACTGTGCAAATTTTGTGCAACCAAAATTGAAGAGAATGGCGGGATATGTCCCATGATGGACTGGACATTTACGGCATTGAGGTGGCTTAGGTACTCATCGCTCATTGCAGCTTGGATTATCGTTGTATTGTGTGGTGATCTGCTGCTTATTCCTTCTTAGTGCTTGCATAGCCATTGAGTGCACGTTTCATAAGTAATGTAGCTATTGAGACACTGAATGAGCTATTTGTTTTCCTACTCTACCAATGACAATGTATCTCTGTTTGGTGCATGAAAAAATAGCACATGGAGGGCCCTCATATGGTGTTGATGGTCATTAACAAATATTTTTAGTTGAAGTTCAAATTGTGTGATGTTTTAGTTACTATTACTTTAGTCAGCAGGAGAACTCCATATTTAGAACTGGTAGCCATGCTCTGTAGAAAGGGAGAACCATTATGGGATAGTTTTCATGAGAATATTGTCTAAGTGATAACGCAGATCACGGTTGTGAGATTTGATATTCACCAGTTGCACTCCACCATCTGCCCGATCTGCTCTCGAACTTCATGCTTTTAGTAAAATGAAATCCAAACTAAGGGTTTGATTTATTTTATATGAAGCGGAGGTGAGTTATTGATTAAAAATATGGGAATAAACAACTTTCGTGAGAAGAGACCACGTTCGTATCATTTTCAGCCACCTCACAGAGTCCATATATTTTTTGGAGATCCTATTTCCTATCCCTGACGCACCATGTTATTCAATTACAGTGGCCTCATCCAAGACCTATGCTTCATGGAGGAGACGCCCCGCATGTTGGTGGAATCGGTCAATGAAGACACATCCATGACTATAGTATGCTTTGCCTTATTTCCATCCTTTATAGGAGACAACTCAAATCATAAATGTTGTGGATAGTAGCTCCATCCGCTTTAATGCTCATGTTGTATAACTGCACGTGAACTTGTAGCATCAAGGGGAAGGATATATTTTTCTTTTTTCTCCATCGTTTTTGACGTACCATGTTTCTCATGTGATTTGTCGATGGTGATATTTGTGAGCTCGTCAGATTCTATGTTGGTAGATTTTGGCATTGAGACTTCTATAGAAACTTTAAGGCACAAACAAACTATTAATCTGAATGTTGTATGGGTAACGTCCGCTTTGTATCATTGATTTTCCCACGCCGACCAGTATGCTTACAATATTCCAATATGATTGATATTTTCCTATCGATGTCGCCTATTATCGATGATGATCGAATGTCGTCGGTGAATCTTCTTGACTAATTTCGCAGTCAACTCGCTAACTGGTCGATGCTTGTTATAGCTTTGGAGCATGTGTGGATAAAATTATTGATTTTTCTTTTCTGGCTTATCCCTCCTATTGATAAAATACTGAAGAGCAAACGCGATGTTGAGCACATGTTTTGAAGCCTCGTATATTTTGAACTTGCTACTATGCTGAGAAAATACATGATTAGAAATGTCACCCATGGGCACTGGTTTGGTTTCTACGGACCCTATCAACCAATTGCTAATGTTTGCTGCTATTTTACTGAAACCGTTGGAGGAGAACAACTGGTGTTTTTTGTGTGACCATAGGATTATGGATGTCATCCACAGAGTAGATGATCATTGTAGGTGTGTCTTGATATGATGGATCCTTTGACAAGAAGTGTGCGATGTCAACCCTAGATCCATTGATGCAGTCGTGTCATCGTGCTACTCTTTTGCCTGTTTTTCAATGTCAAAGAAAATAAAGCCGTCATGGAGGAATTGGCAATTGGAATGGAGAATATTCGAGAGATTTATTTTTTGAAATCGAATGCGCATGCTATTTTTTGGTGATGCCAATATTTTTCAGTAATTTGATTATGTTTTCACTTTTGCTAGTTACAGGCATCTATATAAAATGAAGGGAGAATTTTATTAAAAAATGAATGATTCTTTTTTAATGAAATATGTGTATTGGCTGACCATATGGGCTTATGGAATTTTTTTAAATGGAAGAGAAAGGGTCGCATGTCTTTTATTATATTTTTCAAACATTTCAAAGATGATGGATCAAGAGGCCCATGTAATTTCATTTTTTTTACCGCCAGAGAGCAGTGTTTTGAGGCATGTTGCCTCAGTGCGATGCCAGGAATATTTTATTCCTGATGTTAATTTGTTTCCTAGTGAGGCATGTTGTCGTTTTTTAATAGCAAATGAAGACCCCGTTGAAAGTGGAATATAGGGGTATTTATAGTCGTCAAAAATATTTTTTTGTGATAAACACAATGGTGGTATCCAATTGTAATTTTGAGGCTATTTAATGTGTCTTTTTTAGTCTCAAAGCTTTGTACCTTGGAGTGCACTTTTGGTTGTACTCGATACTTCCAAGTCAAAATTGTATGTGATCCTTGTACCTATTAACCCTCTCTACAAACCTGGCGGATGCAGCGGCTGGTTACCCATGCTTCCTGGTAGGATGAGGAGGTCACCATAAGGACACATATTCTAGGGACTACAGATATAGACACCCTAAATCTCTATCTAAGGATTTTTCTGGATCAACTTCTAAAGACTACAAATGAAGACACTTTAGAAGATTTTATTCTCTTCTTTTTTCTTCTCCTCCACATTTGGATTCTAAGGCTCATTTTATTGTATTTCATTGATCGTTTTATAATTTGTAGTAAGGTGCATTTTTGGCAGAGACCGACACCTTCTAGATTGAGTTAACCATGAGGAAGGATGATATTCATGGTGAATCGAGGTAGTGACCTACGAGAGGCAACATACCTGGCAAATGACCTATAGAGGCAACAGACCCATAAGTGGCTGTGTATCGCTCCAAATTTTTCGCATCCTTACCTTCAGGCTATAGGATCCGTGCCCGGAAGGAGGATGGGAAAAGGATGTCGTGGTACCTCGGACTGAGAGGACTTGCGAAGGTCCCGCCTCTCAAGGGAGGTGTATTTTGATGATTTTTCGACGGATGGTGGGTTCACCAGGAAACATTTAATGGCAGTTTCCACGCCTAGGTTTGGAATGTGTTTTTATGTGTTCATTTTTAGCCTTAAGCATTCATATCCTAGGTTTGGCCAAATGAATCTAAATTAATCTATATGAAAGTGCAGATTTAATGAATGCAAAAAACAAAATTAAGACAGAAAATAGAGGAATAAAAGAAGAATACCTGATCCGGATGTCTGATGGAGATTCTGATGTTTGAAGCAGTCAAGATCGCCTCTGATTTGACATGATCGTCTGAGATCAGACAAGATCGTCTGAGATCTGACGAATTCGTCAGAGACCTGCAAACAGAAAAACAAATGCAAAATACAAAGAATGCCACTGTGATAACAGAGGGAAACAACACAAAATGACAATATGAATACTAAACAATAGTTATGAATAGAAATTCAAACAAATTATGATATTCTAATGAGAAATTATGATCTTATCATGCAACCTAAACTATATGGGTGAACTCCAAATGCAAAATAATAAGAAATAAGGAAAAAACTAACTTAAATGCAGAATAAAACAACAAAAGGTATAAGAGAAAGCGCAAACTCTGGGCACTGATTGCCCCCAATGCAGATTGCAGTCGAAATCGTCCGGAAGCAATGAAATCATCTCGAATTGTGACAGGATTGTCCGAGATCGTCTGCGACGATCTGAGCTTGCTCCGGCTGAAAATCAATGAGGTCCCTGCAAGAAAACTTCAAAATAACAAATACAAAATGACGCTCTAGGTATTCTAATGCACGCAAAATCAAGTTACAGGGAAATTCAGCCAGGGGTTGGGAAGGGAAGGTCCTAAGGATTAAATAGGCTTAGGGGAGTAGTTAGGAGGTTGGAGATCATCCCTATTTGGGAGATCTCCAACGGGGGAGGGTCCCTAACGGCGCAGACACGCTTCTGCCCGGATTAGAGACCCGTTGGAACAGAAGCTAATTGTGCAAAATCAGTTTTGCGACAAGATCGTCTGGACGTCCTAGCCCGAGACGAAATCGTCAGATCTGGGGCGATATCGTCTGATCGGCGACGATATCGTCAAACGGTCAAAACAACCTCTAAAAATGGCGCGTAGAAAAGGGGGAAACGGATTACCCGGCGGTTAACGGGCGGTTTGGGAGGTTAAAATTTGAATTTAAATTATTTACTAGGATGAATGTAATTATTACAATTTCACTGCGCCAATTTTAGGGTGCTACATTTTGCCCCCTCTTTAGCGAATTTTTCGAAGAAAATGCGTTAAAGATGAGTTCTTCTCGATCTACGAGAAAGCAAAAATTATTCCCATTTTTAGGCGACGATTCTTGGTCGAATCGTACGACAACTTACTATGGTGCCCCCTCCGTGTTTTTACCCAAATCGAACGTTTGAGGTAAAAACGCGAAAAAGCAAAATTAATTTTGAATTATTTTTGAATAAAATTAAGAAAAATAGGGTAAAACCCTAATTCATTTTTACTGTTCATTTTTACTGGTTTTAGAGCTGCGGAAGCAAAAATGGTGGAGACGACGCACAGATCAACAGAGGTCCGGCGCGGGCTACGGGTAAGAGTCTAAACTTAGTTTAGAATGCTTTAATTTGATTTTACATGCTTTTTAGGTAAATTTTAATCAATTTTTGAGCATCGCGGCCATTTTTGGGCCGTCGACGTCGTCGGGACGAAATCGTCCCGATTTCGACGAAATCGTCTCAATTTCGCCAATTTCGTCTATGGACGAAATCGGCGAAAGGGGGACGATTTCGTCAAATTAGGGACGATTTCGACCTACGAAATCGGAATCGATTATGCTCAAATTTGGGACGATATCGTCCAATAGTGGACGATATCATCAATTGCATAAAATTGAACTTATTTTAACTTGCATTTTTAATCACTTGAGTTGTTATTAATGGTTGTTTGTTGTTTTGTTGTTTATGTTGCAGAGAGGTTTGCTAAAAAGTAGGGAATGGAAGTATGGAGGTTTGAGAGATGACTTGGCCGCTCTTACACAGGCAGAGCGGGATCAGCTGGCACAAGTCGACTTACAGCATGTGGTAGAGATGCCACAAGTGTCTACGGATATGGGGCTACTGATAGCCCTAGCAGAGAGATGGTATCCGGGTTCTTCCTATTTTTGGCTACCGACAGGGGAGATGACTCCCACTCTAGAGGATGTATGGAGGATTCTAAGAATCCCCATACAAGGACGGTTGATCACTCCTACGGCCAATCAGGGCCATGCTATGGGACGGTTGTGCGGTGACCCGAGCTTCGCCCTGGAGAAGGGCGGAGTTAACATCGAGGCACTGCGCCAGATGCCTGGGGCATCTAGACTCACACGGGTTCTAGCTGGAGTAGTTGGTGGACTTTTGTTGTGCCACCAGAGCGGGTGCAGGGTGCCATGGATGCTCGTAGATGTGATCTACGATATGCGAGACCATGGCTACAGGTTTGCTTGGGGCAGCTATGTGCTATGCCGACTGTACAGGATCCTGCATGGGGTCGTGTACAAGGGCGGCCGATGTCTGGTGATGACATCGCTCCTACAGGTTTGGTGCTGGGAGCATATTGCAGTGCGGAGGCCGGTAGGGCTTCCTCTGATAGGGATTGATGGGGAGAGGCCCCGAGTTTTCTATTGGTGGCTCCGAAGAGGGTCACAGCGGTGGATCGACCTTTCGATGTCCCGAAGACTGCTAGATGACCTAGTCCCGGACCAGATTACCTGGAGGCCATGGCGCGAGCACCCAGGGTGGGCCGAGGATGGACAGGAGCTAGCTCGCGTTAGGCGAGTGTGCTAGCTACGGATGGAGAGGGGAGAGGTGGAGCTCCACCGCTATGACCGAGTTTTGCGTCAGTTCGGTCTACAACAGGGGATCCCATCTCTCGGGGATTATGAGTTTTCCTGGACTGTCCGGGATAACACTATAGTGAGCGGGGCTCCATACATGCAACGTTTCTGGAGTCAAGACTCGGACGATGCCCCCATTCAGCCAGT
Source organism: Wollemia nobilis (assembly GCA_028583015.1). Lineage (NCBI taxonomy): Eukaryota > Viridiplantae > Streptophyta > Pinopsida > Araucariales > Araucariaceae > Wollemia > Wollemia nobilis. The sequence continues at coordinate 7,574,502 of JAQPPZ010016931.1, forward strand.
GGATGGGGACGACGTAGGGGTAGCCGATGGCTACGATGCCTGGTACGCAGGCATCCGCCCTCCTCGGATGACGAGGGCTCAGGGTCCGATACACGTAGTTGTGCGTCGGATAGGGAGGCGACGCCAGGCGGCTATGGAGGCGGCCCAGGGTCACGGTGGGAGAGAGCTGAGGAGGCCGCATGCACAGGAGAGGCCACAGCAGAGGGAGAGGAGGGAGGCGAGACCCCCTTCTCCACAGAGAGAGAGGCCACCATCGCTCGATAAGGGCAAGGGTGTTGACACAAGGGAGAGTAGCGAGACAGCTACTCTCCGAGCAGAGAGAGATCATCTTCGGGCATAGGTGCAGACATTGCAGGACGAGGCTACACGCCATCGAGCTGAGGTTACCCAGCTCAGAGACGAGATTGCATGCCTCAGGGCACGGGGTGGAGGAGCGAGCACACAAGAGCTGGCACGGTCGATTGCTCAGACCATGTTCTACCAGGGCATCTACTTCTAGATGGTGCCAGAGGGTCAGAGGGTACAGCTGCCAGCTGGCATTGCTGACCCTATCAGGATTGGGTCCTCGAGGACTTCATCCCGATCGAGGACTAGGACTCACAGTACTACTCATACTGCGATGGGGCCACCTCGTCCACCTCAGGGCGGGGGAGGAGATGAGGCTGAGAGCTCGAGGGGCTCTCGAGGCTAGAGGACTGCATTACACTGTACAGATTGATATGTAGGTTTATTATTTTTGATAGAGGATTGAGTATGCCGAGGTACAGATTGTGGCATACCGATCCAGTTTTGATGATGTATATATACTGTTGATATATATATGAGATGAGATAGTTTTGATCATATGACTTGTGTTATGTGTATGTTTATGATGCTTTTATGTTTGATTGATTGATTTGATAATTGGATTGAGGATTCATGAAATTATGTCATTTTGAAAATTTATAATTTTGATGTCATGCGGTAATATTTTAAATGAAATAATCTGATGTAACAAATTGGTTGTTTGTAATGTGATGTGGTAAAAAATAAAAAGAGACTTCTAACAATAATTTCAAAGGACATTGTCGCTATTATAGACCATTTCATGGAGTCGTTGCTCACTCGGTCGTCAAGCTAATCCCAGTATAGAAATATTGTTAAAAGTAAAAGAATGCTTAAGAGACTGTCTTAAGACTTTGGTGCAATGGTGAAAATGATGGTTTGTTTTTCAGATTTTCATAAAAAAAATAGTATGCATTAAATAATGATTTTTTTGCTAGGCATAAATTCCTAAGTGTGATAATTTTTGGATAATTCCTTAGGAATTATATCATCTTTGCAAAATTGAAGGTTGACATAATGACATGAAATAGTGATAATGTGCATGCTTTGTGTTTAAAAAACATAACTGTGTAATAGTATGATTTAAGTCATATGGTTTTCATGATTTTTAAATAAATGGGGAATAAAAATTGTTACAATGGTTTGCGCTAGGCATAGAATATGTAGGTATAAACTTATACCATCATCGCGAAAATCAAAGAAAAATAGATAGTTTTATTGCATGGTTGATTTTTTTAATAAACAGAAAATATGAAGATGAGGACTTGCGCTAGGCATAAAATTCCAATTTTGGTTTTGGAACTATACCATCGTCGCGAAAGTCGACAAAAGTTATATATATATATATATATATATATATATATATGTTTTGATTGTATGGTTTTGAAAGAAATTTTTGATTTTTCTATTATATAGTTGTCTTTATGGTAAACAACTGTAGTTGAATTATTCCAAACAAGTTGCAAAAATAATATTTCAAAGTATTTTGAAGACAAAAGTTAGATTTATAAGGAATCCCATGTGCATATGTGAATTCATTTCCGATCTTGATTTATCATAATGATACACAAAATCTCTCAAATACAAATGTGTGTGCAATTGCTTTGTGCATTTACCGCTTTTGAGCAAGATAATATGATACAAGTGATTTGAAGAAACCAAATAAGTGTTCATTAACCATGATGTAGATGCATATAACCATACTAGACTACTATGTAGATCGGATTATCAAGAGCTAGCTAATCCATAAGCAGACATAGGTCTGTACAAAAGAAGGTCGCTAATGTGACAGACATATCACCACGCTAGGAGTTACCCAAGGCCAAGCGGGTTGGGCACAAACCACTTGTTATGGGGCTTACCTCACAGTTTTCGAATAATTGAGAATTCCAGGGATTCAAGCTCATCAACCCTTCTTTTCTTTTCAACGGGTAGGGAAAGGGATTTTATTGCTTTCTTGCTTTCTTTTGCTTTTCTTTTGAACTTTGCTTCTTTTTCTTTTTGTATTTTTTTTTTTTTCTTGATTTTTGAGATAGTGCTTGAAATATTGTTGTAATGATATAAAATAACATTTTTCTTTTCTCTTTTTTTCTTGAACTTTTCTTTTCTTCTTCTTTGCTAGGGATACTTGCTCGGATTAGCTGTAGAGCAAGGGATTTTTATTCTGGGTAGGGGTGAGCTTGTCCTTTTGCCAATTCTCAAAGATTCTAGACCATGTGCATGATAGGATAGCAGGGGAAACTTTTCGCTCAAGAAATCACGTCTACTATGTAGCAAAACATGGAAATTACAAATATAATCATTTTATTGTGAAAAGATGTGCTTGGTTTAAGTAAATAACAAGATCAATTCTCTATGCTCAAACTTTATTTAATTGAATTTTGTGGACTTTGATATAAGAGAGATTAGTAATCATGCCAGATAAAATCAAGATATTTATTTTTGTGAGTGTGCAAGTGAGAGATTCCAAATAAATGCTAATTTATCCAAAATAATTTGCAACATATAACTGCAATAATTGTAAGAAAATATATATAAATACTTTTTGAGAAGTTTTGAGAATATTGACTCTCTCTTTCTTCTTTATATTGTTTTGGTTTCGAAAGAGTCAAGCATATTGTTGTTTTTATATTTTTATCATTATTTTGTTTTTTTGGTTTTATTTTTGTTTTTGAACAAAAAATTTAACAAGTGCCATAAATAAATGCAACAAATAGTTTTGAAGATTTTGATGATTATGAATGTTTTTGGTGTTTTTGAATTTATAAATTTGAAAGAAATACAAGATAGTGATTTTGAACAAATATATACATGGATGAAATGACCAAATTTATACATAGTAACGTTTAAGATGCAAAATATTCATGGGTTCTTTAAGTTCTTTACCATCTAAGGTAGACAATTTGTATGCTCCTGATTCGAATTTAGCAGTAATAATGTATGGTCCAAGCCAGTTGGGCTCAAATTTGCCTTTAAGGTCCTTAGTTGCATTAGTATTTTTTTTATTTTCTTTTAAAACAAGGTCGCCGATCTCAAAGGATCGATGACGCACTTTTTTAGCATATGATCTTTTAAGCTTGTTTTGGTAGGCACGGAGATGCTCCAAAGCATTGATGCATTTTTCATCTAGGAGTTCCAGTGATCGAGTCTGCCAGCTCGATATTCATCTCCTACTTCGGTATCTTGAAGTAGTAGAGCCAAAGAAGGAACTTCTAATTCAAAGGGAAAACCGGCTTCAACACCATAAACCAAAACAAATGGTGAAGTTCCCGTGGGGGTTCGAACACTAGTTCGATAGGCCCACAAGGCTGGATATAACCGAATGTGCGAGTCACGGCCAGTTTTGTTGACCAATATTTTGAGAATTTTGATTAAGGTTTTGTTAGATGCTTCTGCTTGACCATTACCCTGAGGATAATAGGGAGTGGACCAGCGATGTTGAATCTTATATTTTTGGCATAATTTTTTAACATCTTTATTTTTGAAACAAGTTCCATTGTCGGAGATGAGATTTGCAGGAATTCCGAACCTGCAAATGATTTGATTAAAAATAAATTTAGAGACTTGTGTGCCGGTGCAAGAAGCTAAAGGCATAGCTTCAACCCACTTCGTGAAATACTCAGTGGCGGTTATGATGAACTTGTGTCCATCAGATGACACAAGATTGATTTTGCCAATAATGTCTAAACCCCATTTGGAAAAGGGCCAAGGAGATGAAATAGCCTGCAGCTCTTGTGCAGGCGCATGGACAAGGTCAGCATGTTTTTGGCACTTGTCGCAATGGCGCACATACTCATGTGCATCCGTTTCCATGGTAGGCCAAAAGTATCCTATCCGAAGGAGCTTTTTAGCAATGACACTACCACTGAAGTGTCCTCCACAAGATCCATCGTGGGCTTCACTCAAGGCTGATTTAGACTCTTCTAAGTTTAAACATCTTAATAGGATACCTTCAAAAGATCTCCTATACAAGGTATTGCCAATTATTACAAATCGACTTGCTCGTCTACGTAATAACCGACGCTGGTTGCTATTAGAATTGGCAGGGAAAGTCCCATTTTGGAGAAAATCAAATATGTCCGTATACCAAGGTTCAGGAGTAGTTTCATTGATTAGAAACACATCCAAAGGCTCTGAGCATGATTTATGTGAAGCGGGTTCTTGGAGTCGACGAATAATGATAGTGGCATATTCGTCATCTAACTCCAAGGGCAGGAGAGATGCAGCTGCGGCCATAGCATCAACTGCACGGTTGCTAGTTCGAGGAATAGCTTCCAAGGTAACTTGATCAAATAGAGACATTAATTGTAAAACATAGGCCTTATATGGGCACAGTTTATCATCTCTGGTCTGATAAACTTCATTAATTTGGTTTATAACCAGCTTGAGAATCACCAAAAACTAACAGATGTTTAATTTTTAGCGCTGGGGCAGCTCGTAATCCAAGGATTAGAGCTTCATACTCAAGCAGTATTGTTGGTGCAAGCAAATGTCAATTTGAAGGACAGAGGAATAAGATGTTTTTGCGGGGATATTAAAATAATACCCGCACTCGCCCCACTCATGCATCGGGCTCCATCAAAGTATAAGGACCATTGTTCAAGTATGGTCTGCCTCTAATTGAAGGCATTCATCCGAAAACTCGATGATGAGGGGATGGGTAGACGCTAAGGGTGCAGCAGCTAATTGATCTGCTATGATTTGACCCTTAACAAACTTTTGTCCTATGAATGTGAGATCAAACTCGCTTAGAGCAAGAACCCACTTGGCTGTGCGACCCGATAAATAAGGTCGACTCATGAGATACCTTAAGGGATCGTATTTAGCAATGACATAAGTTTTTTGACTAAGCATATAATGTCATAATTTTTGCGTAGCAAAAATGACTGCTAGACATAGTTTTTCTAATGTTGTGTAGCGGGTTTCATAACTGATGAAGGTTCGGCTAATATAATAATTAGCACGTTCTCTCTTTTCATCATCAAGCTGAGCTAACATAGCCCCTAAGGCAGAATCTAAAGCTGAAATATATAGGAGGAATGGGCGATCAGGTTTAGGCGGTGAAAGCACAGGTGGATTAAGGAGGTATTGTTTGAGAAGTTCAAAAGCTTCTCGACATTCGTTGTCCCAATTAAAAGGGACATCCTTTTTAAGGAGTTTAAGAAAGGGACCAGTTTTGTCCGCCAGCTTATCGATGAAGCGACGGATAGCTTGAAGCTTACCTTGTAAACTTCGTAATTCAGATATATTAGTAGGTGCGGGCATATCAGTGATAGCCGCAATTTTGAGAGGGTCGATTTCGATACCACGTAAAGAAACTAAAACCCCTAATAGTTTGCCGGACTTAACTCCGAATATGCATTTTGCTGGATTTAATCGAATAAGATATTCTCGTAATCGATTAAAAACTTTTCTCAAATCGTCTAAATGATTATCTTGCAAAATAGAGTGAGCTATAATATCATCTACATAATCATGTAGGATATCATGCATCATATCATGAAAAATATAGGTCATAGCTCGTTGATAGGTTGCACCTACGTTCTTTAAGCCAAATGGCATCACTTTCCAACAAAAAGTACCCCAGGGGGTAATAAAGGCTGTTTTAGCCTGATCTTCAGGAGCTATCCTGATCTGATTATAACCGGAGAATCCATCCATTAAGGACATCATCCCACTCCCGGCAGTGAAGTCAATGATTTGATCCATGTTTGGAAGAGGAAAGTCATCTTTAGGGCATGCAACGTTAATATCTCTAAAATCAGTGCAAACCCTAACTTTGGTAGCTTCTTTCTTGGTGACTGGAACTACGTTTGAGATCCATTCAAGCATAATCAATAGCCTGTATAAAAACAACATTCAGGAGTTTTTCTAACTCCCCTTTGACTAGCGGAGCCACTTTGGGATGCATTTTTCTAAGTTTTTGTTTAACAGGTTTAGCATCCGAATGGACCACTAGATGATGCATGACTACAGAAGGGTCTAGACTTGGCATATCTTCATATGTCCAAGCGAAAACATCTTCATACTCCTTAAGGAATGCAATGTATTGTTCTTGTTTTTCTTGACTTAATTCGGATCCAATATTGATTATGTGAGGATTATCCTCAGTTCCAATATTAATTTTAATGACGTTTTCTACCTCCATGTGTAGGTCTCTTTCAAAATTAGGTGGGGCGGGTGAAACACCCAATTCTTGTAATTCTTGTAAGGTTAATTTGGATAATTCATCCTGAGGATTAGTAGTCTCAAGTTGGGCTATAGTTGGTATAGAACCATCAAAATAAAATCCATTGTGTAACATCTCTTCAACGGAGACATCATGGAAGATATCTCCTTCCAACTCTTCATCAGGGTCAGCAATCATTTCAGGATAAGCTATGGATAGCATGTTACATGAAAACGACTGATTTTTAAGAGGCAAACCAACATGCCTATCCAAATAATCTTGATAACATATGAGATGATCATCATCTTCAAAAGGAAAGGGTTGACCCTTACTAGGAAATAGGCCCACACCACAGCAGGCAGGCCACGGTTCTACCTCGAAAGGTTCTTTCATGCCATTTTGGAAAGGTCCCAAGCCTTTCCCTTTATATCCCATTTTAAGCATCATGGGTTTAGCTTTAATATATTCATTGGTAAAATAACACCGAGCGTATCCCTCATGATGAGTTTTGATATTCCGAGGGATTCTTCCCAGCTCATATCCTTTATAAATGAAGGCACAACTCCCGACTTGGTAAGTACTTCCCATAGGTTGTGGGAGGCCCAAAGTACGAGGAGATGGCGGCAAGTTATTTAAAAGAATGGAATCTCGCATGAAAGCATTTGTCTTTTCTGATATTAAGGTTGTGGATAAATCTGGTAAAAGTTCATCGGAAAGGGCATAAGATGTAGAAGGATTATTTCCTATATTTTGAGATGTGGAAGGTATGATAGTTGTTTCTGTGGGTTTCAAAATTATAGGGATAGAACTTGAAGGATTGGTTGTAGATTTAAGATCTTTTTGAGGTTCTAGAGTGATTTGTGTAGAGGATTGTTGATCTAAATAGGAGGATGAAATTAATGGAGGGGAAATAGGTGAAGTTATGGGTGTGTGTTTCACACGTTTAGATGAAAAATAAGAACTAGGATGTGTGGATGACAGAGCGGGGCAAAATTGCACTCCAACAGGTTCTGCCAAAGCACACATATCAAAGGGTCTAGGGTCACCATGGATAGTGACCAACTGATTTTTAAATTCGAATTTAACACATTGGTGTAAAGTCGATGGGACAGCCCGCATCGCATTGATCCAAGGGTGACCCAAAAGTATATTGTACGATGTTGGGCAATGTACAATAAACACGGTTGTTTCTAGGGTTCTAGGACCAACTTGCAAGGGGATGGTAATAACTCCACACGTTTCTTGTGTTTCGTCATTGAAAGCTTTGATAATCATATCCGTTTTCTTCATTTCATCACTTCTAAAGCCAAATCTTTGGTAGAAGTCAAAAGTGCAAATGTTTAGAGATGAGCCATTATCAATCAAGACTCGTTTGACAGCTACATCTCCAATTAGAGCAGTAATGTATAAGGGATTGTCCTTATGTAAACTGTGTTGTGGGATATCTTTATCCCGAAAGTCAATACAATCAACCTCTCGAGTGATGATAGTATTGGCCATAGCTTCAAGTTGAATGTTTTGAGGTACCATCATTTGGCTTAATGTAAGCATCAACTCATCCCTATGGGTAGGAGAAGATCTTAATAAATCCAAAAGGGAAATTCTGGCTATAGTATTGGACAATTGCTCATTAATATTGTAAGGGGGTTTAGGTTGAACATTAGGAGCATGATTCCCTTTATTGGGATTTTTCAAAGCGAATGGAGCCGATCCATCATTCTGATTTGGTTCTTGTTGAGAATTTTGAGCCTGTTGTCGGGTAACAACTCCAATGGTACCTACAATGTTATATTGAGGACGTTGAACTGGCCTCGGTCTAGCATTTATGGCTTGTTCATTAGGAAGGAATTGATTAGAAGAGGGTCGAGTAGTAACTCTTCTAGGAAATGGTTCTTCTGGAACCATGGCATCTGTGACGGGTTGAATAGGATCTGATTCATTTTCAGAACTATTCGATTGGTTTGAAGTAATGTCTAGTTCACTTTCACTATCTGATTCTACATCACTAGAATCAGAAGTTTGAAAATTATGTAAGGGCCTGGTCGTAACCAGGGATAAGGTTGTGTCAAATTTTTGAGGATCCTGGATTCAGGTAATTGTCCGCTAATGGTTCCTACATATCGGGTAGGAGGAGGAACATTATGATGTTCGATTTGATTGGCTACCTCTTTACCATGTCTTGGTAAAGGGTGTTGAAATATGTCTAATGTTTGATTAGCATTTTGATTTTGATTTTGGGGAATGGTCTTTTGAGTATTATTAGGAGGGTTTTGTTTAGGTTGGAAGGCTTGCACTTCCATTTCATTATTATCAATCAAATCCTGTATTTTATGTTTCAACCTTTTACAAGCATTGGTAGAGTGTCCAGGTCCTCTATGGAAATCACAGTGTAAGTCAGCTCTGTATCCGGGTATAGTTGGATCAGGTTCCTGGATAGCTGGTAATTGGATCAAACCTCTTTCGAGTAATTGAGGTAAAATAGTTGATAAGGGTTGATTTAATCTAGTAAATTCTCGAGGAGGCTTATCAGGAGGTTTTAATATAAATTTTTTTGTTGTCTTCGTTGCATTGATATTAGCAACATTTCTACTGTCAGTGACTCCATCACCGACAACTTGTTTGTTTTTATATTGATTTCTGGATGTTTTCTCATCATCCTTCTTCCTAAGTTGGCCTCTCCTAATGAGGGCATCTTCTACTCTTCGAGCTAAATCTATAGCTTGATCGAAGGTAGTTAAAGTAGCAGTTGATAGCTCATAAGATATTTGTTCTTGTAAATTATTGATAAAAATGTCCAACATTTCCCTATAAGGTAGCACAAAGTGCAGTTTTCCTATCAATTGCCTCCATCTAGCTAAGAAATCGGCAAAACATTCATCTTTGTCTTGTTTTAAGTTGTATAAATCTTTAATGGTTACATGCCGCTCGATGTAGGCACTAAATTGATGGACAAATGATTCAGCTGTTTCTTCAAAGTTTCTCAAAGAATGAGTGGGCAATTGATAGTACCACTCTAATGCCATTCCACCTAAACTTTTTGGGAACATTTTTAGTAATAGCAAGTCATCATGCGATATATCATGACATGCTATCCTAAACATGCGAAGATGCTCTATGGGATCTTCGGTTCCTTTATATATAGGCAAGATAGGCATGGGAAAATGCTTAGGGTATGGTTGAGCTACAACTATGGGATCCAAAGGTTGACTACATATCTCTCGATAATTATACGAGGGACGGTAGGGATCTATCTGGTCCATACGCGAAGCTAATTGTTTCACCATGGCTTCCAGATTACTAGTTTGCCCCCCATATTGGTTTGGTAGGGCATTGACATGGGTTTTATGGGCATATGATGGAGGGACATGAAGATTAGATGCCATGTTACTATTGTGTAAATTGTTGGTAGGAAAAGTGTTATGAAGGAACTTTGAAGTTGTATTATGATGTATTCCAGATTGTTGAAAATTGGTATTTGGCTTCGTTTTAGGTTTTTGTTTACTTGAAGCATATTGCTCAATAGTTTGGCGAAATAAAGTAGTGAAGGAAGGTTTCTTTTGTGTGGGAATGATTTTAGGTTGAATAACAGGTTCCTTAGGAGGTTGGGTAACCTGTTGTTTTGACATGTTTTGAATCATAGTGACCATGTCTGTATTGGATGGCCCAGCCTTGTCACTTTCTTGGTCAATGAAAGACAAGGGATTAGTGCGCACATCATACATATATTCCATGGCTGCTTGAGTGTTACTAATTTGCCCTTTATCAATACGAACTGCCATATTAAGGGCGTCAATGTTATCATCAAGAAATTTCTTGAAATGATCTATGTTGTCAAAAGCAATAGTTCCATCTGGAGCTACTCTAGGGGATGAGGATCCATCCTCTTTAACACTTCCTTCTTGTTCATTATCTTCACCTAGGTCATGTTCTGATTGATCTAGAGTTTTTCCTTCCGGAATTGGATCTCCAGGAAGGACATTTGGGTCTCTAGTTGTATCTTGTAACCAATCTTCTTCTTCTCCTAAAGTTTCTTTACCATTCCTAAGTTTAGTCATGGTGCTTTAATTTTGATTTGAGCAAATATATATATATATAAAAAAATATATATATATATATATATATATATATATATATATGCAACAAGATTAAGAGGTATATATTTACTATATACCTACTACAATATTTGAAATGAAATGTTTAAGTTTTTGCTATGTTTTTAGTTTTTTTTTTTTAGTTTTAGTTTTTGTTTTTGAAATAATATTGTAAAGACAACAAATAACACAAATAAATGCAAGAAAATAAGACTGAAAGTAATAATCTAGTTTTCTATAAACAATTTATAAATATCATTAATAGGCTCGAGTTGTTCAGGAGTCATGAAGTGTTCTTCTTCAAATTGAAAGTTTTCTTTTAAAAATTTAATGAAAAGAGCTATAGTGATATTATCTGTCTCAGATGTCGGTTGATAGAAGTAAAGCTCGTGGCAATACTCTCGATATAACACAGCTCGAGGAACTCTATTCCATATTTCCCTATCCATAAGAACAACCTCTTGGTCTTCTACACAACCTAGGAACTGGTGTACAATGGCTGCGTTCTCGAGGTATTCCTCGAAGGTGAACAATTCTGAAGATACAAGAGCTCTCCTATAGGCTAACCATCTATGGCAGGCTCTCTGAAGTTCATGATAAAAGACTAGTTGATGAGGATCCAGGATTCTATCTAGGACTGACCTCTTGATTTGTTTAAGTTCTGTTGACCTAGATGAAATGACACTAAGTCTCCTATCAAGTTCGTCCCACAAGAGTTGATTTCTATCTGTTTCAGGCACACTAAGTACAGAATTGACTTCTATGGCTGCCAATTGGTTTTCTACATTTATAGTAACTGCTAATATTTTCTTAGGAGCTACCATCTAAACATGATATTAAACTTAAATGATTTAAAATGCATCTGTGTCTTAGTTGTTCTATATTTTTCTTTGTTTTTGTTTTCAAAAGGTTTATAATGCATTCACGTCGGGTTCACCAAAATGTATCGCTCCAAATTTTTCGCATCCTTACCTTCAGGCTATAGGATCCGTGCCCGGAAGGAGGATGGGAAAAGGATGTCGCGGTACCTCGGATTGAGAGGACTTGCGAAGGTCCCGCCTCTCAAGGGAGGTGTATTTTGATGATTTTTCGATGGATGGTGGGTTCACCAGGAAACATTTAATGGCAGTTTCCACGCCTAGGTTTGGAATGTGTTTTTATGTGTTCGTTTTTAGCCTTAAGCATTCATATCCTAGGTTTGGCCAAATGAATCTAAATTAATCTATATGAAAGTGCAGATTTAATGAATGCAAAAAACAAAATTAAGACAAAAAATAGAGAAATAAAAGAAGAATACCTGATCCGGATGTCTGATGGAGATTCTGATGTTTGAAGCAGTCAGGATCGCCTCTGATTTGACATGATCGTCTGAGATCAGACAAGATCGTTTGAGATTTGATGAATTCGTCAGAGACCTGCAAACAGAAAAACAAATGCAAAATACAAAGAATGCCACTGTGATAACAGAGGGAAACAACACAAAATGACAATATGAATACTAAACAATAGTTATGAATAGAAATTCAAACAAATTATGATATTCTAATGAGAAATTATGATCTTATCATGCAACCTAAACTATATGGGTGAACTCCAAATGCAAAATAATAAGAAATAAGGAAAAAACTAACTTAAATGCAGAATAAAACAGCAAAAGGTATAAGAGAAAGCGCAAACTCTGGGCACTGATTGCCCCCAATGCAGATTGCAGTCGAAATCGTCTGGAAGCAATGAAATCATCTCGAATTGTGACAGGATCGTCCGAGATTTGAACGAGATCGTCTGCGACGATCTGAGCTTGCTCCGACTGAAAATCAATGAGGTCCCTGCAAGAAAACTTCAAAATAACAAATACAAAATGATGCTCTAGGTATTCTAATGCACGCAAAATCAAGTTACAGGGAAATTCAGCCAGGGGTTGGGAAGGGAAGGTCCTAAGGATTAAATAGGCTTAGGGGAGTAGTTAGGAGGTTGGAGATCATCCCTATTTGGGAGATCTCCAACGGGGGAGGGTCCCTAACGGCGCAGACACGCTTCTGCCCGGATTAGAGACCCGTTGGAATAGAAGCTAATTGTGCAAAATCAGTTTTGCGACAAGATCGTCCGGACGTCCTAGCCCAGACGAAATCGTCAGATTTGGGGCGATATCGTCTGATCGGCGACGATATCGTCAAACGGTCAAAACAACCTCTAAAAATGGCACGAAAAAGGGGGAAACGGATTACCCGACGGTTAACGGGCGGTTTGGGAGGTTAAAATTTGAATTTAAATTATTTACTAGGATGAATGTAATTATTACAATTTCACTGCGCCAATTTTAGGGTGCTACAGGCTGACCCTAAGGCACACAAGATGACCCTAAGGCACTTAGACGGTTGACCCAGTGGCAATAGATCCAAGAAAGTGGCTGACCCTTAGGTAACAGAGGGCGATGTATATATCGTTGATCTAGCATTATTCACAGTTGAGAGCCAAGCACAAAGAGCATGAGCCTAGACCAAATCATGTAATAAAGGAGGATGTTTAAGGTTCTTCTAGTGAAGTCAACATTAAGGGGGAATGTTACCTAATGCTGACTTATTTTTTTCTATAGTTTGGATAGTGCACATTAAGGGGGAATGTTAGAATTAATGTGCACTATACCTTATTTTAGTTTGAAACTTGTCATATTCATTGATATTTGTCATATCTTTCATATAGGCTTATGCCTATATATTGTACTTCTTTGTATCAATATGATATCTCATCTTGTTCATTCCCAACAGATAGATACTCACTCAAGTTGGGATATGAGGATTCAAAACAATCAAAATTTCCTTCTTCCAAATATTTTTCTTAGAAGAATGTTTGGTCATTTGACTCTCCCTAAGGTATCAATATTCCTTTGGTTGGTAGTTCAAAGTAAGAGTCTTACAAGAGAGAGTCTATAAAGAAGAGGATATTATGGATCCTTTATATGTTCCTTGCATGAGAAGGATTTAGAAACATCAAACCATTTACTTCTTCATTTTTTGTTTGCTCACATAATTTGGGGTTACTTATTAAAAATATAAATTTATACTGGGTGGCCCCATCAACATTGAAAGAGTTGATGAATTGTTGGGTTAATTATTCCAAAGCTAAAGCATTATGTATTTTTTGGAGGATTGGCCCTCCCATTATTTGTTGGAATTTATGGAATGAAAGAAATAACATAATTTTTAAAAATAAATCTCAAAATCATGCCCAAGTTTAGAATTGTATTATTGCCTCTCTTGTAAAATATCTACAAATATGGTGCTCATCATGGAAAATCTCAATTAAAAAAAAATATGTGCTAATAACTTGGCTACAGGATTTGAACATACATGGAAGAGTCATCTATGATAATGGAATTAAAACAAAGGATCTACTTTGATCTACAATAAAATAAAAATATCTAGAAATTGGGTTTATAAAAACTAATTTTGATGGTGCTTCTAAAGGAAATCTAGGACAAGCTGGTGGAGGTGGTATTTTTAGAAATAGTAAAGGAAAAATTATCCTCACTTACTTAAAATCATATGGAACTTAAACTAACAACTATGTAGAGGCTAGGGCACTTCTTATAGGGATTAAAATTATAGTAGAAAAATGATGGAAATATATTTCAATTTAGGGGGATTCACAAATTATCATCAATGCTATTAATGAAAATGGACGTAGAGATTAGATAAAAATAATATTATTGTTGATATTCATCATCTACTACTAGAGGCAATCTCTTGGAAGTGTGAGCATATTTATAAAGAAGGAAATAGGGTGGCGGATAAATTAGCGAATTGCGATGTTGATCTTCATCCTGATAAAATTCAAATTTTAGAAGGTAATTGCCTAGTGAGATTTTTTCTCTTAATCAAAATGATGTCAAGGAGTTGATTGTGGAAACATAGCACTTTGAGGAAGTTGAAGAACATATTTAAGAGGAAAATAAATGAAAAAATTGTGATAAAAAAGTATGCTACAACAAATGTAATATTTTGGTATTTTGATGGGAGTGGCCCCTAATAGAAGCCACATATAACTTTAAAAAATGATAGTGAGAAAATAAATGTTTAAAGTTGTCCCAATAAATTATCATAAGCTATAAAATGAAGTGATTATGGGTACTTTTTAGGTCCTAAGTTTCTTCCTATCATATTTTTAGTACTTTGAATTTAAGTAAATGAAATCTTTTTCATTTTTGTTATTGTTAACTATAATATCATAAATACGATGAGCTGATTTTCCCGTCCCTAATGAGAATCTCCTCTTCTTATTGTCTCAGGCTACCACAATCTGGGTTTTTTAAGTTTTTTTCATTTATCCTGGGCTCCCTTGAGCTGGGTTTTAGTCTTGGTGTTTTTCTTTATCTCGGGCTTCCATAAGCCGGTCTTCCTTGTTTGTGTTGTGCGGGATGGTCCCGTTGTTCGATTTGTGAGATTGTCCCATCAGGATTGTCTCCTATTTATTTTGTGGAGACCCTCTCCCTGTGGAGACCCTCTCCCTGACCCAATTGTAAAAGGTTTTGGGGACCTTTCAAAACCCAATTATCAATAAAAAAAAAAATTATGTGTGTAGTTTAATAGTAATATTTACAACTTTAGAACTTTGTTGTCTACCATGGTCAATATTATTTTAGACCTTGTTGTATGATTTAATTAATATTATATTACAATTACGTAAATATATTTGATAACTTCAATACAAGAGTAAATTGTTGCTACCCTTATTCACCTTGAATGAAATAAAATGAGGAATTACTACCACTAGACTTATGATTATAAATGTGCTTTATTTTCTTACATCCCACTAAGGACTAGAGTTATTCAATCATGATTCCATTACTTATATTCATACAACCTAATATAACAATTTTACTCATGTAGTACTATCTTATATTATAAAAAATTTAGTCATATAATATCTTATTGATCCTCTTAATATAAACACTTGATTACACATCCAACTGTGACACTTTTATATCTTATTGAGGTATAAATTCATTTCTTTTTAATATCACTTGACCTTCTCCTACATTGGGAAAGAAAAATGTTCTTTAGATGACTTCACATAGCCCTTTTATATTTATTATTAAAAATGGACATGCTTTTATAAAAAAAGTTCTAATACTTTCTTGCGTTTAAAATATAACTAGGTCATCTGGTATCCATGGGGGGACAATTATTTGATAGTGAAGAATTTCACACCGTGAATCAAGGTTTCAATATCTTGGGTAAAATTTAACATTTATCGAAGGTATCTGAATAATTTCACACCATAAATCAAGGTTTCAATATCTTAGGTAAAGTTTAACATTTATCAAAGGTATCTAAACTAAGTAGTAAGGAGTGAAGAGTTTCACACTATAAACCAAAATTCAAATTTTGTGGGTGAACCCTAATATTATTTTCAAATGACATGATATAAACTGGTTAAAAACATGTTCTTCCAATGTGGAGAACCATATACAAATCTTGCAAATTGATATATGCATAATTGCCAATTGTAATAACACTAAATGGTTTATTAAAAATTTCGCGATAAATCACTCATGATGTAATAGTGGGGAACTATGCAGTTTGTTAAAATATCATGACAACATAATCATGATATATAATATTGATGAGGCTAATACAATCAATTTAAAAAAATGGCTATACTAAGTTATAATTTTGTAAGCAAATGTGATGAAAATTTTAAATATGATATATATATATATATATATATATATATATATATATATATATATATATATATATATATATATATATATATATATATATATATATATATATATCTATATATATATATATTTATAAATAAGGATTTCATATTTAAGATATGTTAGTTTTTGGAGCTTGTTGTTTGTTCTCCTTTTATTTTAGTTTCATCCGATTAGTATATAAAATAATAAAAATCTTGAGCATTGAGAATGTTATTCAAGGTCTTTTAAGAGAAGTAGCGGATAAAATTAGATTGAACTATCTGGTGATACTCAATAGAGCTAGGATTTCAAAATGAATTATATCTAGATATAAAATAAAGATTTGAAAGTATTGGTGGATAATGATAATGTTTATCACTAAATTAGATAAGGATAATGTTATTGTGGTAATGACTTTGACATATTATATAAAAATGATGAAAGATTAAAAATGATGAAATATCATCTAATAAACAATGATAACTATGATATTAAATGATCTCATTGACAAGGTAATTAATAAAGTTTCCAAGTCTACAAAGGACTCCTATTTAGATAACAAAACCAAATTAAAACTAGAACCTAAAAAGGAGGTGGCACCAAGAATTTATGGTCTTTGAAATGTTCATAAATAAAGTATTCCTTTATAATTCATATTTTATATGCCTACTTATAATATAGCATTTTTTATTATATACAATTGAATCATTCAGCAAGGGGACCTTCAACTTTGATAAAGAAACACTCCCTACATGGTTTAATTTATGAAGGACAAGAGATTAAAAAAAGTTGAGTTCTCTATGAGCTTTGATGCAATATCCCTTATCACAAATATTCTAATAAAAGAGTCTTTTGCAATAGCTAGAAGCAAAATAGGACCATAAGTCATTCCACTAGTAGAATTATGCCGTAGACCTACCTTTTTATTTTTTATGAGTTATATGACCATGTATCAAGGGTTGTTGCCATAGGTTTTTCTTTTTCTCCTATATTTTTTGTATCACTATGGAGGATTTGAACAAAGCAATTGTATATTTTATGGTTAAGCCAATGTGATGGAATATATACTTATGACACTAATATTTTTTATGACAAAATGCCAGGGATAATTTGTAACCTATTACAAGAACCCCAAACATTAAATTTATCATGGAAGTGGAGGGTTTTCATTGTTTACAATTTTTAGCTATTGCTCATAAGGAATAAATATGGTTGATTGGGTAAGAGGGTATATATAAAGAAGATATGCATAGGTAATTTTATTCATGTAGATTCAAACCATAACACATCCCCAAATTAGGTTGTATTCATTGTATTAGTAACTAAGTTGTAAGGATAATATACAAGGGGCATAGCAAATTAGGGAAGAACATCCATCTAAATATATCATGTCTTATTTGTGTTACCCTTTTGGGGAAATAGATGCACCTTCTTGGTTATGGATTTGGATATTATTTATATGCTTATGATCGAACCATGTTAAAATCTCTATATTAGTAATGTTTAGTGTGTGTGTATATAATTTATACAATATTTTTCTTATCATATGCATAATCAAAGGTCCAAAATACTATACATTTTTAAACCATACCAAAACCATATGAAATCTATATGTCAATAATTTTTTGCTACTGCCTAATGATACATACATATATACATATTTATTCAAGTAATATTGCTCGACTTGAACATTCGATAATCATAGGCTAGTGGCGACAACTGGAACACCAGACGAAAACACATGAAAGTTAGTAGGATGCACCAATAAAACCAAACATGGAAAAATGGGATCCCAAACAAAGGGCAAAGGGATAATGCTCCCTTGAATTTTGGTTAAGCTTGCACCACCTCAGATTTGAAAATTTAGGAGGTCAAATTTTGCTTTGGGGGACCCTACCCCCAAACCCTTGCATGGGGGGTTGTTGGCCCCCCTTAACCCCCCAACCAGTTTTGTAGCCCCAAACCTTGCACATTGTACCAAGACATTCAATATTTTGGGATGTATGGTCCCCCCTCTATATGAAAAGTACAACCTTAAATATGTCACCATGGAATTTATCGAAGAGCGACCATAGACTTGACCAAGCATTAATGATGAAGATATATTGATGTCTAAACACTATAGATTTATAGCATGAGCAACAAGATCTCACCTCAAGTAGATCCATATATAAATATCTTAGGATTGTGCATCATTAATGCAAAAGAACTCTGGACAAGAATTTTAAAGTGAGAGTTTTGAATTTTGAAGAGGGAAAATATCCTGATTTTGTCTATAAATGCTAATTTTTTATCATTGTAAGGAGGTTGAATTGTTGTTGTGTCTAGCATCTATTCTTGAGAAATTTTTATCCTCTTTCAATTTTACTTTCAATATGAATTCAAGCATTGGGTCATAACATGTACAGGCCACCAAGCCTCTTCCCATTGTATATGAATATAATGCATAAATACGAGTTATGACTACATAATTTTTGTCTTGGTCTAAGTATTTATGTATCCTTCTATGGAGACTTACGACTAATCCCCATATTTTTGTCTTTGTTTCCATAGGGGATTATTTTATTTGCAGTTTTATGTGATTGGGACCATGTTAGCATTATAGCATTAAGTTGGGTTTATGAAATATGATATATAATATAGGAGGTCCTCTCCTTCCTCTATGAAAGGGAGGAGGAAGATCCATAAGGAGGTTACATAGAGGGAGGAGGGGACCTCCTATATTATATAGGATATTTTATAAACCCATGGCCATGGGTATGCCCATGTTTAAAAATGGATTCCCATTGTTGGTGGACAAAAGTGAAGACCCATTATGCACCTAGTTTTTTTGAGTAGAGTGGATTATGGTGGTCTCATATAGGAAGCATGAGGAAGGTGCCTAAATTCACAATACTTTCTAAAAAAATCCTAAAACATGCATCCACCATAATCATATGTAGAAAACAAGAAGAAAAAAATTAAAGATAATAGTAATAAACAAAGTAAATAGTGAGATAAAAATGATAATATGAAATGGAAGGTGGGTGCCTTTGGGAACCCCAATTCATATTTTACTCACACTTATGATACAAAAAATAACTCATTAAGGGATATTTATAATGATACAAATCCCCAATAAGTAGTTAACCTCAAGCCAATATTTACTTGACTTTGAGGTTACTAAAATAAAATAATAATAAATTACACCCTTTAAGCAAATTTATCCACAAATATGGATTAACCAATATCACTAAGTGTGAAATGTGAAAGGCACCTGTAGGTTGATGAATTCCTATATTATTACATAAACACATGCGTATAGGCTACATTGATAATGCTTATAAGTATTTCTTCACACTTTTGGACTTGGCCTAACAATATTAGATTACACATATTTTAACATTCCCTATAATCTCTGAGGGACCATAGAGAGAAGGCATTAGAGGTAATACTTGTCCCCTATAATAGATGATATAATGGGCATTTGCTTTACCATATTCATCCTCATATTTATAATTAGAAAATTTTCTCTTTCTCTCAAGAATTCTATCTCAATATTTTTTTATATTTTAATGTTATTTTTGATGGAGTGCCTTTTCCTTTTACAATAGTCTTAAGTATTTGATTTCTTTGAAATATTAGACTTACCCTGGGCAACTGAGCCTTGAATTCCATTTATTTGAATTCCTTTAAATGAAAATACGTATGAAAAAAATTACCATAAGTTTTCATTGCAACTTCATAAAGAATAAGAAGCATGAAAAGTCCTTCAAGAGCAATAGGTTGTGGATCCTTCATAATCATAGCATTTACATAAATAACCAACCCAATTGCATGAAAAGGAGGAGAGATTTGAAATAATAGATTTAACATATTATTCATCGTCTTTTACCTTAACTCCTACTATATCTAAGTAAGCTTTAAGAGATTTGTGTAGACACTTAAAAGTCATACATAATCATCCGTAGTCACTTGCAGACATGCATAGTCACTTATAGGCATATGTAGGCACATGTAGGCATACATAGGAATCTGTAGGTATGTATAGGCACCTATAGGCATGTTAAACAATATTGAACAAAGTGCAATTATTCATTAACTAACATTAGCAAAATAGGACTAATGTTTAAATAGGTTACAAAATATGAATACTAACTTAATCTCCTTAACCCACGCTAACAAACGCATTATAGGAGAAGTATAGTTAGGTTTGGATTTGATAACCTAGGATATTTATATTTTAACCTATCTACCATCAGATATTTAAAACAGTAAATATCTGCATGGTAATTAGTACAAAGTAAATGTAATAATCTACTAAACTAGTTTAATGCAATATACTAGCTTATTGTACCCTAACATCCCCCCTTTATTACATTACTTTGATATACAAAGTCTGCTTCGAAACAACTCAAATTTGACACATCCAAGTGCCTTTTTGAAGATGTCAGCAACTTGTTCGTTGGTGGGAATTTATTGGAGCTTGATCCTGTGTTTAGAAACTTCATCATGAATGAAATGACAATCTGTGTCAATATGCTTTGTGCGTTCATGATGGACTGCGACTTAACCATATCGCTTCACACACAGCTCCACGTGCAACGCGATATTGTACCTCAGTTGAAGATAAAGCAACCACCTGTTGTTTTTTACTATGCCATGAGACAGGACTAGATCCAAGATGAAATACATATCCTGATGTTGATTTTTTGTCATCTAGGGATCCAGCATAGTCAGAGTCAGTGTAAATCTATAAGAAGAATGAGTTATTCTTCTTATACTCTATACCATAATATACACTACCTTGAATGTAGTGAAGACCCCTCTTATTTGCTTTCCAGTGAGAGATCTTTGGTTCCTGCATGAACCAAGAAATATAGTTTACAACATAAGTAATGTCTGGTCTAGTATTGGTCAAATTTTTCTGAGTCACCCTAAGATGATTCTTCTTCTTTTCTATCTCAAGGCCAACACAATAGTGGATAAGTCCAATATTTGTCATATCAAATGACTCTTTCAAGTCATCTTTCACGACGTTAATCAATTTCTCTGAATTTCCAGTGATGATCAGATCATCTACATACAATACAAGAATCACTATTTTAGAACCTATGTTCTTGATATAGAGATTTGCATATGATGGACTTCTCTTAAATCCATGCTGCAGTAGGTGACTATCCATTTTGATGTACCATGCTCTTGGGGCTTGTTTTAGCCCGTATAATGATTTGACCAATTTGCAAACCTGTTTCTCATGGCCTTACTCATAAAATCCTGGAAGTTGAGTCATGTATACCTCTTATTTTAATTCATAATTTATAAAGGCACTTTTTACATCCATCTGATATAATTTCCATCTAAACTATGTTGCCATAGCACAAAGAACTCGAATGGTTGTCATCCTTGCAGTGGGTGCAAAGGTTTCCTCATAATCAAGGCCTTCCTTTTGAGCATAGCCCTTTACCAAAATATGGGTCTTATGCTTCTCTATGGTACCATCTACCTTATATTTGATTTTTTAAACCCATTTGTAGCCTATGGGCTTCTTTCCTTTAGGTAAATAGACCAGCTTCCATGTTTTGTTTTTAATGAGGGATTTATGTTCAGCATCCATAGATGCCTTCCACTGAGGTTGACTAAGTGCTTCATCAACTGTAGAAGGTTCATTTTCATCATATGAAGACATGTAAACCCTCTCCTCATCAATTTCTATATCATTTCAACTTTCTAAATCTCTATCAACATAAAGCTCTTGAAAATCTGCATAAATATCATCAACTGAAGTAGATGCTTCTAACATTCTTTGTCGAGACATGCTTCGTGTCTTTGGATGATTGAGAGTGAGATCTGGTGGTGAAGTGATTTTGGAATCTCTCATAGTACTTGCATACCATTTAGGAGGCTTTTTCTATTGTGGAGGAGGAAGTGGTTGTTGCTCCTCATCATCCAGGTATACTGATGTAGTGTTAGATGTGAAAGCTTCATCAAAAAATACATCTCTACTAACATGTATTTTCTTGGTGAATGGATCTATCAATCGATAGCCTTTTGAGAATTCATCATATCCAAGAAAAACACATTGTAGGGTCTTATCATATAACTTATTTATTTTCTCCTTAGGTATATGCATAAAAGCCTTACACCCAAATACTCGTAGATGAGATATGGAGGGTTTTCTTCCACTCCATGCTTCCTGGGGAGTCATACCTTCAAGAGCCCGTGTGGGTGCCCTATTTAGAAGATATACTATAGTTATTACAGCTTCAGCCCAATAAATGTGCTCAATATTGGCTCCCTTAAGCATACATCAAACCATTTCCATAATCAAATGATTTCTTCTCTCAGCAACTTCATTTTACTGATGAGAATAGGTTTTTGTTAACTATCTTTTTATCCAATGTTTTTGGAAAAATGAGGAATTTTTTTTTCATGTGTATTCCCCCTCTCGATCTGAATGGAGGGTCTTTATGAAACATCCTGATTCTTTCTCAACAAGCTTCTTGAACTGCTGAACATGTGTATTCCATGCCTCCTTACCATTTTAGCTTCACTTATATGAGGTTGTATGTCATCAGTAATAGCTAGCAAGATCAATAAGGAAAGTCATTTATCCTTTTTATCATATACTGTCTAATCTACTACTGCTGATGTGGGTCTAGAATCAGTGCCATCCACTATTCCCCACATCTCCTCTATAGTTAAAATGGATTTCATCTTAGTTTTTCAGGTAGAATAATTTGAATCTTTGAGCAATTGGCTCTCAGTGAGATACTTGTTGATCATGGCCATGGTGAAGGTTTCAAATTGATATGACTAAGATGAATTTATCTTGCAGTATACCCTTAAAAGAGTATATGGAAGATTTTAATTTTCTCTTTAAGATATTTAATGTCACCTGCCTTTACACCCTTAACAAGGGATGAAAATTTTGAGGATTTTAAGCCAAACAAAATAGAGCAAATTAAAGGGTGGGTTTTGAAAGACTTCTGATTGTGCTCTCTAGGATTATTAATGGCACCTGCCTTAACACCCTTCAATAAGGATGGAAAATTTAAGGAAATTAATCCAAACAAAGAGAGTTAATCAAGGTGTTTAGATTTTGACCTTTGATGGGGAGCAAAAAAAATTGACTTTGCTTTAACCTGTGCAAGGTGTAGCACAATTTTGTGTGAAGTTTGGGTTTTGTGAAATGCTTCTCCAATGTTTTATCTAATTGTTTAAGTGCACACAAAAAGCATAATTGTTAGTGTAATAATCAAAACAAGAGATCAACCCAAATTATTATCACTCTAGGTGTCGTATGCAACCGAAAATGCACCTAGTATAGTCAATTTTTAAGAAAATGTGTCGAGTACAATCGAGAATGCACCTTTCTTGCTTTGAAATATCCCCTTACAATTTTGCAAAAAATAGAATCATAAAATATGAATTCTATCCTCTCTTAATTTTTACAAAATTGAAAAATTCAAGCACTCCTTTCAAGACAAGTCGACACACGACCCGCGATTGAAAGGCTTCCAGACCAGTCGACACACGACTTTGGTTTTTGTCTTCAACACTCAAGCATGAGGATTAAGAAAATAGGTTCAAAATATTTCTCAAGTTTACAACAAAAAAATTGCAATTTTATGTCTTATATCTCCTTTGTGAAGAAGAAAACAAAAGCAAATTTTGGATTTTGTTGCAAAGAAAATGACCTATGTGCTTCCTCAATGTTGTAAATCTCTTTGTTTTGCAATAGAAGTTTGAGTTTCTATGTCTTGTATCTCCAAAAATGTGTGAAGAAAACTATAGAACTTTTGAGTAATTTATTGCAAAAATTTGTTGAAGAAATGCTTGTGTTTTGTCTCTATATCTCCATGTGTGAAGAAAACAAAAGCAAATTTTGTTTTGAAAATTGTAAAAAAAATAACCCCTTTTTTTTTTTGTTTTAATTTTGCAAAATTTTAAAATAAAGTTTAAAGAAAAATATTTTAAAGAGTAATAAAAATATAATTATTTTTGCTTAAAAATCAATTTAAAAAAATTGATTTGAAAAAACATTAATTATATTCAAAGTACTAAAAACTTTAATTAAAAAAATGAATTGCAAAAAATTTTGTTACCTTGGCGGGCTTGGTTTCATAAACCAAAAAAAAAGTTTACATTTTTGACCCCGATAGGGATCGACCTCGCGTCCTGGCACGAGGCTTTGTCTTCGTGTTGGGCAGCGAACCAGCCCAGCCCGCGGTCGGACGTGAACAAAAGTTCATGAAGGCTTTCTTAAGCCTTCATCCACCACGCTAAGCTTTCAAAAGAAAGCTTGGGAATTATTAGTCCCACATGCAGTGCATGACTGAATGTGCACTGCATAAAAACAATATTGTGCACGTTATGTCTCGATTGCCTTCGGGCAATCAGAGACGAGCCTTTTTGTCGGATGATGAAGCCAACCACTCCATGCCACGTATGCGTGCGACAATGAATCGAAAAGTTCCACATTGTAGGCAATGTCCATGTTAGATCATTGTCAGCTCACCACTGCTTAGCGCCATGTCAACTCAGTCACATGTCGATGCCACATCAGATCAAAGTGTTGCCATGTTGACTAGCCTCGATTCTCATGTCTTACCTCTTGGCTGCCATGTATCAGGTAGATAAGCGTCCAAGTGGCATGCAAGAAGGATGTAGGTGGCTTTCATATGGCATGCAGGGAGGTTTTAGATGATGTTCCATGTCAGAGTCTATGATTTTTCAAAGGATCTTCTATGAGCAGGCCTGATGGTCCTACGCATCAGGCCCAATGGGTTCTACGAGCGGGTTGGTGGACCTACATGATGCATGTGGGCCTGGAGGGCCTGTGCATCGCGTGTGGGTCCTGCAGGCTACTACAAGTGGTCGTATGGGCTTGCATGATGCGTGCGGGCCTGGTGGGCCTACGCGTTGCATGCCAGCTTGGTGGGCCTTCAATGCCTGCTCCTGCGATCTAGAATTGTGAGCCTACGCATTGTGTGGGGAGTGGTATAGATCCAAAAAATGCCTTGGGATGCGTGCATGGAGACAGCAAACCTCACGATGTAAAATATTCAGTAGGGAGGAGGCGACACAGATGCTAGGGTATCAGGTGGAACGAGCGATGCTCGTGTTATCCACCCCAGCGAGGATACCAATGTTAAACAATATTGAACAAAGTGCAATTATTCATTAACTAACATTAGCAAAATAGGACTAATGTTTAAATAGGTTACAAAATAGGAATACTAACTTAATCTCCTTAACCCATGCTAACAAACGTGCTATAGGAGAAGTAGAGTTAGGTTTGGATTTGATAACCTAGGATATTTAGAATTTAACCTATATACCATCAGATATTTAAAACAGTAAATATTTGCATGGTAATTAGTACAAAGTAAATGTAATAATCTACTAAACTAGTGTAATGCAATATACTAGCTTATTGTACCCTAACAAGGCATGCGTAGACACCTATAGGAAATCATAGTCAATCGTAGTTGCAAAACCTACAAAACTACACTAATCATGCCCAAAACACCTCCTATTCATGAAAGGGCCATCTACAAGCCCCTTTAGGCCACCTAAGCCATTTCCTACACCTAATTAGGGCCCCCATGGGACCATTTCCTCCATAAACCCTAATTATGGTAATTCAAATTCTATTTTGAAAGTCACTTTTCACTTAAGTGCACTTTATTGCCTAAATAGGTTTAATTAGGGTTAAAACATGATTAGCCTTAATTCTACCCTCACACATGTGTGCACCCACTTAGTTAGGATATTTCTAAAGATACCTAACCTAACCTCCAACTAACCTAGGGATTGTCTAATCAGGGTTAACCCTAACCCTTGCTCACACATGTGTGCACCTAGGATATTTCCTTCAGGGCACATGAAGGAATGACTCAACACTCTACCTTATAACCCTACCTTCACCATGGTAGAACCTGAACCCAAAGTCTAGGACACCTAAATCCCCCCCTAACTTTGGCCCACTCTATAAATAGATGACCATTTACACCATAAATATCTCTCACATTTTGGCTAACATACCAAAACTATGCTAAAATTGCTCTAGAATATCTTTCACCACTTCTACATCCATTAGACATCAAGAAACATTACCTGGATCACATTCAAATAGAAATTTTACATCAACAGTCAGCTATAGTAAGGTTTGCACCTTGTTGGGCGAACTTGAATAGAGGTTTGCACACTACCATGCAAACCTGGTCTACAGCAACCTTACAACTACAGATCAGGTAGGTATACTTTGTTTAGGGTTTTTACAACATTTCCTCCAATTTTTAGTCTATTTTATTTCATTTTCATGTCATTTTTATCTGTATAAACATGGGGTCTGATCCATGATAGGTCCCCAAAAACATTAACACATTTTGCAGGTTTAGACAGGTATCACAAACATCTCCAAGCATCCAACCGGTGGCACACATGCAAAGAAGCCCACCTACATTGAGGGCACTAGAAAGCATCAACAAGTGCATCTGCATTTACATTGAAAAAGAGAGGGAAATCTATCTCAAGAGAGACTATTATGTAACCCCCCTTTTGAAATCAATAATAAAAGACACTTTGCATATTTCCATTAGTTTTGGAATTGATGTTCTACTTTTCATGTGTTACATTCTGGCACGCCCGGTGGGACCCCCACAAAACTATTTTAGACTAGCCTTCTTGCTATCTAATTCATCATATGGCTTTATTTTTGGTGTTTTAGGTACTGTGAACCCCAGAACAGAGTCTATCAGAGCCTTGAAACACATCTCAAGCTTTTAGTTTAGAAGTTACAGGCTTCTAAACCTAGTTTGCACACCACCATGTGAACCACCAGTCAGGTTCGCACACCATCATGCGAACCCTACCAAACAGTTGCAGAATAGTCCAAAACTGTCAGACCCTGCAGTAGAAATATCATCCAACACTCTAGGAGGTAGGTATTCTTCTTAGAGCAACTGTTCTTCATTATCCTTTTGCAAATAATGTTCTCTTTCAAAGGTATCTATGCACTTTTCAATTCCCTTCAAGGACACATGAATTAGGGTTTCAATTTCTTTCAAAAATTCTTAGGTTAGTTGTTCAAATTCCTTTCAAGTCAGTAGGTTAAAATTTCAATTTCTTTTCAAATCATTAGAGTAGATTTTAATTTCTTCCAAAATTGTCAAATCACTTTTCAAATTTCTTTTTTAACATGCACTAGATTAAGCTTTTAATCTCTTTCAAAATCACATTTAGGACATATTTTTAAAATTTTCTTTTCAAAGTAGGCTTAAATTTCATTCTCTTTTCAAATCATTAGAGTAAATTTTTAATTTCTTTCTCAGTCACTAAATTAGGGTGATAATTTCTTTCATTATCATTTAGGTTAAGTTTCCCATTTCTTTCACAAATCCTCTGGGTAACTTGCATATTTCCTTTCAAGTCACTAAATTAGGGTTTCAATTTCTTTCATATAATTTAGGTTAAATTTCCCATTTCTTTCACAAATCCCCTAGGTAACTTGCATATTTTCTTTCAAGTCAATTTCTTTCATTATCATTTAGATTAAATTTTCCATTTATTTCACAAATCCCCTGGGTAACTTGCATCTTTCCTTTCAAGTCATTAAAATAGGGTTTCAATTCCTTTCATTATCATTTAGAGTAAATTTCAAATCTCTTTCACAAATTCCCTAGGTAACTTGCATATTTCCTTTCAAGTCACTAAATTAGGGTTTCAATTTCTTTCAAATCATTTAGGTTAAATTTCTCATATCTTTCACAAATCCTCTAGGTAACTTGCATATTTCCTTTCAAGTCATTAAATTAGGGTTTTAATTTCTTTCATATCATTTATTTCCAATCTCTTTCACAAATCCCCTAGGTAACTTGCATATTTCCTTTCAAGTCATTAAATTAGGGTTTCAATTTCTTTCATATCATTTAGGTTAAATTTCCCATTTCTTTCACAAATCCTCTAGGTAACTTGTATATTTCCTTTCAAGTCATTAGATTAGATCTCACATTCCTTTCAATGCACATAGATAGATTTCAAATTTTTTTTTTTCATACACCTCCTCTTTGATTGCATCTCAATCTTCCTAGAGTAGATATTTTTTTTTTCCAAAAAGACATCTAGGTTTAGTTTCCTTTTTGAAAAGGCATTTAGCTAGTTTATTGCTTTCATATCATCGGTAGCAAACTCACTACCACACACTCACATTTCATACACAGTGGTAAGATTGGACTTCATCACCAATCCCCACTTGAGACTGGTGACATTGGAATTCATCTCCTTCCACCAACTCACCCCCTAGACACCATAGTAGCCCCCAGGAGTGGTTTTCTAGACTTCATCATCGAAATATCCCCTACTCTTGAGACTAGTTTTTTGGATTTCATCATCAAAAGGGACCTTTAGAGTGGGATAGGATTAGATACCTTTGTTCACAAGGCTCATATAATTCATGAATAGGTAACTATCATTCTTGACTAAGCTCACCCGAGAGTGAAGTGATCGCTCAGTTGGGCCAATAGCAGGTCTTATACAATGCCACCTCTTCTCGTGAGAGGATTTTGGACTCATTAGCACATTTTGAGTTCCTCCCCTTTGGATATATTTTTATTATACCTTCCATTTAGTCACCACTTGCCTATTGAGATATTGTTCTATTTTGTGCACCCTTGGGTGTTGCAGGAGGTTCTATGTTGATGACATTCCCTTTTAGAGTCTCACTTCATTTCTAGTGTCATGTCCTAGAGTTGGTACTATCATTAAAACACACAAAACAACCAAACATTTATTTTTATTTATTTAGCATTGATTCCAATTACGTTTTGTATTACACTCTCACAAAAATTGGTTTCAACACATTCACTTGCTAGCCACCCACTTGCTAGCTATTCATAGTCTATCACTATCATTTTTCTATCAGATTCACTTTCTAGAGTAGGTTTGCATAGCACTGTGTGAACCAAATTTCTATAGTACAGGTTTGCATAACAGTGTGTGAACTCTATTTCTAGTGCATATAAACACACCAAAACTCATAGATTTGCATAAAATCTTGCATAGAACACACTCACAGGTTTAGATTTACATTTCTAGATAGTTTTGAGCACCTAATTACACTATACATCACCATACCTATTGTTACTCATAGTCGAGTATACAAGTAAGTGCATCTTGAGGAGGAGGCCTCTCGTGCCACCTCTAATCAATCTATTACTCCCCATCCCTTCACAAGGGAAACATCCACTCTCACACCTGATATCCTTACTAGTTTTGAGTCATCTTGCATGCACACCATATCCCATGGTGAGACCTCTATTTCTAGTAATATGCTCACCACATCTTCTAGTGAAGATCATCCTCTTATTCCTCATTCACCTCCACCTAATCCACCATCCACATTTTGTGATCATGTCATCTATACCACTCTAAGAGACCCATATCCCTTATTCACCATTGATGAGGAGACTCCACCTACCTCACCCACATCTGCTCATCCATTTCTTTAGGATCCATCTCATTCCCTTCTTGGGGATGACCCTTCTTTGCTTAATCACCCTCACCCCGAGGCTACATCATCTACCCCAATCGTAGGGATGATTTTAGATCCCTAGTCCTCCACTCCAAGCACTCAAGTACCTTTATCACAATCACCCTTACAACAATCATTATTGCAACAACAGTACACTCCACTCACATCATCCCACCAATATGCTTCTCAAGCACCACAACAACCACCTTCCCAACAATCATATTTTCCATATTCTGATTCCACATCACAACCACCATCCCAATCACAATAATTCATTCCTCAACAACATCAACAAATCCCATCTTCACAAATCTTTGTGGATACATTCACCATGCCCTCTTCTCAGGCTTCCACATTTGATACCTACACTCCTTCCTCATCACTTCCTCCACCTACGTTCCCCTCTTTTGAGATGTATGATATGCCATATTCCACTCCACTTAAACCTTCATCTACTTCCACCTTTCAACTTCCTCCACCTCACCCATTTCAAGCTCCTCCTTCCATTCCTCTCTCTACCTATAATCCACTCTATCCATCCTACCTTGCTAATCCCCCATGTTATTTTTCCCAACCTAAGTTCTCTATCCATCACTCATCCGGTTTGACGTAGTTACCATATTTTGGCACATCATCTCACCATCCACCTTCATCCTCTATCCAAACACCACTTCCCACACCATACTCTATCATGCCTACATTCTTCATGACACCTCCTTCCTGGTCATCCTCTCCAACCATGCAACCATCATAGCAAATTCCTATGCAATAGGTACAGGCTCCACAACCATAATATTACCATTCCTAGTAGATGTCTACCCCACAAAAGATTCTCCCATCAACCTCCATGTTTCATACTATTCAAAAACCACATCCATAGGAACAACTTTAGTATATTCCTCTTTCAAAATGGGAGGAATAGAAGCTTTAGTACCCTCCCCATTCTCAGTCTTCTACTACCTCAACATAGTTCATCGCACCCCCATCACCTGAACTCCAACTCTTACAAGAACAAGTTAAGATGTTGGATCTTTGTACAACTGGTTATGGGCCCTAGAAACCCACATATAATGAGTTGTGCAATGAACCTATTCATCCTTTAGTTCCCATTCCTCCTTACCCATACTGTTTTGATATTTCAAATTTTGATAAATACAAAGGTAAAGACGACCCTCGATAACACATCAATAACTATTGCTTTGCATGTTACTAGCTTCATAGCAATGATCCCCTCATGTTGTATACCTTCGCTCTCTCACTTGGGGGACAAGCCCTCGATTGGTACAACATGCTCCCATGCCATAGCCTATTCACATTCGAACAATTGGCTAATTCATTTCTAGAACATTTCTCCATCAACATCAAGAAGAAGATGAACTTTTTTGATGTCTACACCTTACGATAGGCTGATGATGAACCTATCATGAATTTTATTTCTCGATGGAGATCAGTCATCCATGACCTAGCTCATAGCCTCCCATCTATCGAGCTCATCACACTATTTGCCAAAATTTATCACAAACACATCTCTACACCTTTGCAACTTCATCAAAGCCACACATTTGATGAAGCCATTGCTCAAGCAAAGGTCATTGAGGATATCAAAGTCCAATATAGAAAAATCAAACTTTGGTAGAAGCCATCTTACAATTCAAATTTTTGCTTCAATCACAATGCATCGAATCAACCATTTTCCAAACCACCACAAACCAATCAAGTGGCAGCAACCTCTCCAGCCTCTTCATCGATCTCACGACCTCCTCCTCCACAACAATAGATGTTTTAAACTAATGTACCTCCTCCATCTAATCCACAACAAGCTCATGGTCTTCATCCTCAAGCCTCCAAGATGAAATTTGACTCCACTTTTTGAGCCCCTGCTAGCTCTATTCTAGAGGTTGTATGATGTTGGTCATATCACCTTACCCGACGTTAGACCTATTGACCCGAATCAACCCAAACCTCATGGGTTCAACGAATAGGTCTTCTATGCATACCATCGATAGCATGGCCATGATGTAGAGTCTTGTCGCTCCTTCCATGGCCTAGTACAGGATCTCATCGATCAAGGTACTATTCAGGTTTCAAACCCCCTTGCACCACAAAACCAAAATCTAGGTATCTATCAAAACCCACTACTCGAAAACAAGGGGACCAATCCCCAAGGAGCCCAATCCAATCCATAAGCCCAATATAGGTAAGTTAATAATGTCCATCATGATCCTCCCTCACACAGAGTGGTTGGCATGATTAACCTCACTACTCATACCTAGCATTATCCATCATGCTAGGATGCACCCATCACTTCACCCCCTATACCATTCACTTCTCCTCACTCACCTATATAATCAAATGTTTCACCACCCCTACCATAAAATATCATCACTATTCATGGTAGTCTCACTCATCAGTTATATAATACCCCAACTAGACTATCCATTTTTTATTTATTACAACAATCTCAACCTCATCATGAGGTATTAAATGATATTCTTCACTCAATCGACCTCGAAACCCATGACACAAATGCATTTATGAATTTTTTTTGGGAACATCCCTCACTGCATGCAACCCTCTATCAACTTCCACGACCATGAGATTACTAAACTTATGGGTGAGGGAGCTGATCCTCCCCTCCATATTCAAGTGACCATCAATGACATCACCTACAAGCATGTCCTCATTGATACTGGTTCTTCCATTAGCATCATCTCTACTACTACCCTTCATCATCTCCACATTCCACCTACTCATTTTGCTACACCATCACTCGACCTTCATACTTTTGATGGTTCTATGCACCCCATAGTAGGTTCCATCGTCCTACCCATCCATGTAGGTGTAAGGACCATGTCTACCTTATTCCACATCATTCAAGGTGAAATGCAATACAATATTTTGCTTGGACATCCATGGATCCATGACATGCAATGCATTCCATCAACCTTGCATCATTACCTCAAATATGTGCATGATGGACTAGTCCATTGTATTCCCACCGATGGTGACCCGTTCAAATTCTACAACATCATAAACCTCCCACTAGGACCTTCATCATCTTCTACCCAGATCTTTCCTATTCCTTCACATCATCAGGTAGAGACATCTACATCCTCTCCACCACCTACCTCATCCTCACATCA
Source organism: Wollemia nobilis (assembly GCA_028583015.1). Lineage (NCBI taxonomy): Eukaryota > Viridiplantae > Streptophyta > Pinopsida > Araucariales > Araucariaceae > Wollemia > Wollemia nobilis. The sequence continues at coordinate 7,607,449 of JAQPPZ010016931.1, forward strand.
CTCACCTAGAACATGCACACATTCCCCTACATCTACTTCCAACATACCTCCATCATCTTCTATGGATCCCAATCCTACATCCATACTATTTTTACCACCTTCATCATGACCTCCTCCTTCTCAACCATATTCTTCCATGGATCCCACTCCTACATCCATACCATTTTCACCATCATCATCATGGCCTCCTCCTCTTTATCAACCATCTTCTTCAACTAATCCTACTCCTACATCCATACTATTTTCTCCACCATATTTATGGCATCCCTATTTCTCATCCATATTCTTCCAAAGATCCTCCTATCCTTCCTACTCCTCATACACCTCCACTTCCATTCCATCCTTAACCTTAGTCTTTCACTTCATCTCATAGCATGACTTCTGCTCACCCCACCTTACAGTTTCCACATGTTGCTCATCCCATTCCTTCCACTATAGTTGAATGTCATGATTGGGAACAGTGAGCCTCTCACCTGGATGCCCAACTATTCCATTCCTCTACTACTACTATCCATGATTCCCAACTTTCATCTTCTTCCTCTGACTCACCACATCATTCACCACCTCATACGTCACCACAAGTATCCATTTTCATGACCAAATCTAGTCCTAGGGAATATAATGTGCATGATGCTCATGTGCATCCTTCGATGATCCAATATACCCATGACTTTGGTCACCCTTCTACCTCAGTGCTAACCATTGGTACCATCATACCACTTGGTCCACCAAACAATCGTACAAACTTCATCTATGTGGGCCTTGATTCATCGCTCCTAGTAGTTATACCCCCACCACCACAATCTAGCTTTTGTGGCACCTTAGACCATATGTCCAATCCACACTTCACCTTATACTACCTTCAATATTTCCATTGGCATGGATTTGGGCTAGGATATTATGAACAAGGCTTACAAATTCCCATCAACCCTTACATTCAATTACCCATAGATAAATCTGGTTTGGGTTATCACCCTATAGCTATTCACTCACTCAAAGATGAGCTTCAAGACCTCACTCTTCATCCTCCAATAATTCCTACATATATGTTAGAAGAGGAATTCAACATCGACATCCTCGATGAGTGTCCATCCCCCCATTCTACCATCAATATTCCATGCACATTCTTTCAGGAAGCACCACCCTTCGGTGCCACATCTGATTACTTCATTGATAGATTTATTGTCCTTTCTCTCATATCCCTACTTAGATCACACTCCTTCACCTTCCCCTCCATTTCCTATTCATTCATTCATACCTTTGCATAATCATCGATAGGTCCACCATTCTATGGCTCAACCCCACTCTCCACCCATGGTTCTACATCCTCCATTAAATCTAACACACCACTTACATCCTTTTGAGTCTTCATCTCCATGATCCCCATATTCTATAGTATTGGCCACCTCCATTAACATGGTTGATGTCGAATTATTCACCCCACTTCGCTACACATCTCATCCGGATCACACCAATGCACCCAACCCAGACTTCATCGACTTCACTCACATATCACCTACACCTTCATCACAAGACTTCTTGCTATCACCACCCATACTATGCACTATAAATGCTCCTTCACCATCTACTCTACCTCACATTCCATGGGTTAATCATACAGATGTATATCTAGATGATGAATTCAACTTACCTAAGGCTATCGATGACCTCCATCTCATTCCCATTCCTGCTCAACTCTAATATGGGTCCCACATGCTTGTGGATGATCCTATCGACATTTAAATTGGTGATGACCCCACCAATATCCACACCGTTAAACTCACCACCAACCTCTCCTTAGAGGAACATGCCTCGTTTACCTCTTTCCTTAAAGAGTACATCAAATTTTTTGCTTGGTCCTACATGGACATGCCTGGACTCGACCCATCACTAGTCATCCACAACCTCACACTTGATGGGGATGCCAAGCCCATCAAGAAAAAATTATGATGCATGCATCCCATGATTGCCTTAATGGTAAAATATGAACTCCAAAAGCTTCTCGATGTGGGGTTCATACAACCAATTGATTACCCAAAATGGGTATCCAACATGGTCCTAGTACCAAAGCCCATCGAAGAGGTTCATGTATGCACTGATTTTTAAGATTTGAACAAAGCTTATCCCAAGGACAACTTCCCACTCCCCAACATTGATATTTTGGTTGATTCCATCATAGGCCATGAAATGATATCTCTCATGGATGGATTTTTTAGCTATAATCAGATCAAGATCAACCCTATTAATCAACACAAGATATCCTTTACAACCCCCTGGGGGACTTTTTGTTATAAGGTCATGCCCTTTGGCCTTAAGAACACTAGGGCAACTTACCAGCATGCTATGACTTACATCTTCCATGACTACATGCACAAGATCATGGAAGATTATGTTGATGACCTCATCACCAAATTGAAAGAATGCTCACAACATCTCGTAGATCTCCGTAAGATCTTTGATCACCTTCTTGAACATAACATGCAACTAAACCCAAAGAAGTGTGTCTTTGGTGTCACTTTAGGTAAGATCTTGGGGTTCATTATCTCTCAATGAGGCATTGAAGTCAACCCCAACAAAGTCAAATCCATCGTCGAGATGCCTCCTCCCATGAATCTCAAGCAACTACGTAGTCTGTAGGGAAAAATCCAAGCCATTCATCACTTTATCACCCAATTATTTGACAAGTGTAAACCATTTAACCACCTCTTACAAAAAGGGGTCACCTTCAAATGGGATACCAACTACCAACAAGCCTTTGACTCAATCAAAGCTTATCTTACGTCACCACCAGTTCTATCTCCACCACATCAACAATTGCCATTCTTCTTATACATTTCTACCATAGATTTTGCAATAGGAATGTTATTGGCTTAGAAGAATGTGCTCAACCATGAGCAAGCCATATACTATATCAGCCATACTTTGGTTAGCTACAAAATATGATACGCTTACATGGAGAAGCTATGCCTGGTTATAGTCTTTGCTACACAAAAGCTACACCACTACATGCTCAACCACATAACTTTTGTTATCGCTCATGATAACCCCTTATGATACATGATGAATAAGAGTTATCATAACTCTCATACCACTAAATGGATCATGCTCCTTACTAAATTTGACCTCGAATTCATTTCTCAAAAGTCCATAAAGGGATAGGTCATCACCGACCAACTCGCCGAGGCTCCATTGCTTGACAACCAACCACTCCTTATTCAGCTTCTTGATGATTCCATATTCCACATCACAGAAGTGGAAGAATATGTGGAACCTAAAATGCCAACCGATCTGACACTATTATTCGATGGCTCCCATTGTACCCACACTGGGGGTGCTAGAATTGTATTTTTCACACCTGATGGGGAACCTCTCCCCTTCTCCTTTAAATTAGGTTTTCCTTACATGAATAACAATGTCAAATATGAAGCTCTCATTCTTGGCTTGAAATAGGTGCTCTCTATGCACATTAGATGCCTTAAAATATTTGGTGATTCTCTTCTTGTCATAAATCAAGTCAAAAATTTGGTAATGTCATTTCTCGATACTCCAATAATACAAACAAATTGCTCAACAACTACTCGCTCAGCTTGAGTGGTATGATATTGAGGCCACTCCCTACTCTTCAAACCATTTTATGGACACCATGGCTTCCCTAGGCTCTTTAGTACCACAAAATCCACTCTCTGACATGACACATGTGTCCATCCATACTTTAACCCAATCTACTATTTCACCTTCATCCCCCATCGATGATGATGACATCCATGTCATCCACACTGAACCACATGATCCTTGGTTTTCCCAGATTAAGGATTACATCAAATTAGGCTTTCTTCCTTATAACTTACCACATGCTCACCATCAAGCATTCAAACAAAGGGTGATTCATTACACACTATTGGGGGACATCCTCTACCATCGTAGTCATGATGGCATCCTTCTACGTTACCTCAAACTACAAGAAGCTCAATGAGTGGTTCAAGAAACCCACGATGGAACTTATGGTGGCCACTTTAGTGGCATGGCCATTACTAAGTGTATTTTATGCATGGGCTACTATTGGCCCAAAATGGAACATGATTGTTGTGAGTATGTTAAATGATGCATCAAGTGTCAACAACATGCCAACCTCATGCACTTACCTTCACAAGCACTGTAACCCATCCAATCCATGTGGCCCTTCTCGCAATGGGGCCTAGATATTATTGGGAAAATATCACTTACTTCATCTAGCAACCATAAATTTATCATCACTACTACCGAGTATTTCACAAAGTGGGTCGAAGCTATCCCACTCATCCAGACCACGAGAGCTAAAATCATGATATTCATCACTGATCACATCATCTATCACTTTGGAATTCCCTCATAAATCATCTATGACAATGGTACGTCATTCAAAAATAAAATTATCCATGCCCTATGCACCAAGTTCAACATTCATCACAGCTTCTCTACCCCATACTACCCCTAGGGTAATGGCCAAGCAGAAGCTACTAACAAAACCATCTATGCTATCCTTCACAAAACTATCGTAAAATCTCATCATGATTGGCATAATCAAATGCCATTGGCCTTGTGGGCCTATCAAATGAGCATTCGTACTCCCACTAGGGCAACACCCTTTTCTTTAGTCTATGGTGTTGAAGCCATTATGCCCCTCGAGCTCGAGATACCCTCCTTACACATCTCCATGCAAGACTTCATCGATGATGATACTGCTCATCAAGCCAAACTTGACCAACTAACTCTCTTAGATGAGCATCACATCCATGCTATAGAGCACACACATGTTTACCAAGACCATATTCATCATGCCTACAATAGTAAGGTACACCAACATGAATTCCAGATCGATAACTTGGTTCTCAAAGAGAACCAATAGATCACTAGCCAACCCTACCACTTATGAGACAAATTTATACCCAATTGGCTAGGTCCTTACATTATCACACACAAATTTAGTTTTAGAGCCTATCAATTGGCTAATCTCAAAGGACTCACAGAACCTAAACCAATCAACATCATTCATCTATGCACATTCAATGCCTAGTTGTCTTAGGTACAAATCACTAGTCATTGTACATACTATCATCATCATGTTGTATATATCACCTCACTAATACACTCATGATCCACATTGCACCAAACACACACCTTGCACTTTCTATTACACAATAGAAACACCTTTACTTTATATGTCATTTTTATGTTGTTTATATCTTTTATCTTGTAGGTTCACTATCACTAGTTACACCACCTTTGCTGGGACACATCACACCAGATCTACATCATAGGCATACCCTCAGTCCATCATGCAGGACTTTTTGATACTCCTCCCTACACCAATCACCCCGATCGAACATATGAAGCCACCATAATTTATTCATGTTCACCATTCATCCTTCTCATCCCATTCAGACCATGATACTTCACTCCAACCTCATTCACCCGATCATAGAGATTCATCCATTTCTCCTCACTTCAATGATAGTCAAGACTCCCTATCCTCATTTGTAGATATGGGGGAATGTTCCCACTCCTCGTACCCTCATGCAAGGGGCCCATATCCTCCCACCTTAGTCAATGAAAGAGACCCCTACCTACCAGCTTCTTTAGCTCGATGACCTTCATTTGTCTCCTTTCCTCCTAACAAGGGGAATTCACCTACTCACCCACACTCCTCAGGGTTACCTCCACCCCTACCTAATGGGATGTCACCATACGATCAATCCCTTCATCAGCACCTTTCCCAGTCCATCCCTTCATATGCATACCCATCTTAACCATGTCACTCCCTACAACCATCACAAGCCCCACCTATTCTTTGGATACCTCTAGCCCCCTTTCATGGTACTCATCTTCAGCCTCCACCACCACCACCTCACCAATATCCATATCCACCTCCTTCACCTCATCCATCCTCATATCTACACCCATATCCCAATGCCACCATTCCACTAGGCTCTCATTCTCCTCCCACATTGATACCATCTCCTCCACCTATCGATATCCAACACATCCTCACTCGACTCGACAACCTTGAGCTACACATCAGCCATTATCGATGTCATTCACCTACATGCCATTCTGGTATAACTCATACCTCCTCATCCTCTTCCATGCACATACCTCATCCCCACATATAACCTCCACTAGAACCAAGGTCCATAGTCCACCCACCCATGCCTATCCCACCTCCCTTACGCTCATCACCACCCACACCTTACGTTTACCCCATGCCTATCCTTTCGGAGCCTCTCTCCCACACATTCCACCAACTACTTCATGTAGGGCTCCTCATTTTACCTAAAATCTAACCAATCAATCCACTTCACCCCAAATCAAGGGGCTACAATGAGCACCAATTCTATATCTACCATCACCAATCGGGGTATGACATCAACAAGTGTCGCATCTTTGAATACCTCATCAATGACATGGTGGATGGAAAAACTCCTCCATGATTCGAGCATGCCACCTCTTCTACTAGAGTTTAGAGTACTTCACCTCACCCCATGCCATCATATGCATCATTCACATCCACACCCCACTACTTCCAATAGTTACCCAACCACACCAACTATCAAAATCCTAGTCGCATTCCCACTCCACCTAGTCATTCATAATCTGAGCTTCACCACTTCCCACATCCTTAGTTCATCCCACTATCTCTTTCTTTCCCCTATTCTCTCCTTCTTATTTTATCTTGCATTTTTTTATGGTCACACTTCAAACTACATACCTATTCTAGATTTCCCTTCTCTCTCTCCTTCTTCTTATTATCTTACATTGTTGTATGGTCACACTTTGAGTGGCTACATACCTATGCTAGATTTCCCTTCTCTCCCTCTCCTTCTCATTATTTTGCATTGTTGTATGGTCACACTTTGAGCAGCTACATACCTATGCTAAAATTTCTCTTCTTCTTCTTCCCTCTTCTTGTTATTCTACACTATTGTATGGTCATGCTTCGAGTGGCTACATACCTATGTTGAATCTCCCATATCTTCTTCTTATTTTCTTCTTCCTCCCTTATTTGTCTTTCTTCACCTCTCTTCATCAACTTTCTTCAATTTTACTTTCTTCACCATATATTTTACCTATCACTCTTCTCGATATGGGCAATCATACACATTCTCCTTCTTGCATTCATCTCTTCCACTTTCTACACCTCCCCACATGTTGGGGCAACCACATCTAATGTTCATTCTTCTCATCATCTTCTTTTCATCTATTCACCTCTTTCTTGATATTTCCCAATCTCATCTCTTTTAGTTCCACAAATTCCTCTTGTACATATTTTCCTACATACTATATCTTTCATACTGCTTCCATTGCATATACACATCTCTCCTTTGCATCCATATCCATACTTGTACATTCTCCTTATAGAAATGTACTCATGATGGATTAAAACATGCACTTGTTAGCATCACCACTTGGATGTCCACTCTCCTTTTTAGGATTATGGATTGTGTAGTATTTTGCATGATTTTGACCATTCACCAGTTGAGCCAATCAAACATCACCTCTAGTTGACAAGTTCTTACACTTCTCATAACTTTCCTTGGTTGGTTTGATTTCTTTCAGGGACCACTCACATATGTCACATCTTAAGCAAATTTTGAGTCTAGGGAAGACAACACCTTGCATAGACATTGCCATTTAGTGAATGGTTTCCCTTGCTCATCCTATCATTTGCATGATCAAAATATGACCTGGGGATAAACAAAGGGACAAGCATAAGCAAAAATAGAAAATGGGTAGAAAACAAAAGCCAACGCCCACACACACAAAAAAAGAATCAAAAGGAAGAGGGGCATAAAACAAAAGGAAAAGCCTCCAAGAGTACTACCACTATGCTTGACTCCCTTTGGTCCTTCAGTTTAACATAACATCATGGGATGATTTCCATCACTAGAAATAGGCTCCAAGAGCCTACCTACCAGTGGAATAGTCTTACAAGTGGTGACACATCTATCACATTAGCGACCTTCTTTTGTATAGATCACTATATGCTTATGGATGAGCTAGCTATTTTGGCTAAGTTTACAATGGGTTAGTCCTACCTCCCTCAAAATGGATAAATGAACATCACTCATCACACACATTAGTCCCTGATAGACTTTGATCCAATCAGGTTAGTTATGAGTTGTGGTTGAACCTTGCTCAGTTTCTCATGAGGTTTGATTGCTACAACTATGATAGTCAAATTTACTGTAAAACTCTCCTTTGCCATCCCACATCTCTGAGATAATGGAATGGATCACATTACCACTAGTTTTGCAATGATACAAGTGCTTCCTCTACGCATTTCCTCATACACATACATGCATTGCATTTGTATTATGCATATTAGTCATTTCAGTTGATCCCATGCATTCCCTACTCTACATCCTATCAGATTCATCCATCTACATCACATCATTTTCAATTACTCCTAGTCTACATTAATATCATACTACCACATGCATACATATTCTTCCATCATACATTCACCTACTATATCTTACATTATACATACACATAATCCTAAGCTATGCATTCATCCACACAAAATCATAACACATGTAAATAACACCACAAACAAGAAACATATATGTATATATATCATGATCAAAATACCCTCGAGCTACAAAAATAGAGTACATATATCATACATCTATGGTTGGCCTCCATAGCCACCACCTCACTATGCAGCACTACATAAGCCCTCTCACCCTTGCTACCCACTAGGAGTCTCTCCACTCTCCTCCTCCTACACCATCATCACCACCTCTACCCTCCACTCCTCGATAGTCCTAAAATATAGAATAGCTCCCACCACTGGAGATGTCGATACCACCATCCTCATCTATATCAACACTACAGAAGGGGCACTCCATCGACTCTACTACAAGTGTGTATGTGATCACGATCATGATCTCGATCATGACCCTACATACTCTAGGATCCCATGCCCATATAATGTCAACCACACCTCACACTACACCCTCATCGATGCCTCCTCTATATACATCCTCGATAAATCATCATTTTCTCATCATAAATGATCCACCTCCACCCTCAGACCTACCATCTCAACCATGACCTACTCAACCACTATCCTAGCATGATCAACCTCCTCCTACACCTACTATTATCTCTCTATCTCCTTACATAAGCATACTACCTCTACCTCATGTGCAACCCACACCGCATTAGTATCAACCTAGACACACTATACACTCTCCTATAGCACTACAATCTTAGATCTCACTCTCTCCTCTAAGACCATGGTCTCCTATACCTAGCACCATAGATCTCCCACACTCTCTACATGACTCACCCACTCCACTACAAGCTATCCTCTCAACTCCTCACACTACCTCTGTAACTCATCTCTCTACATAGCTCACCTGCTCAACTATTGCCTCTCTCCTCTACTCTCTTATTCTCCTCTAACAATCTCCCCCTATCCAAAGCCTAATCTATCTCTATCTCACTCAATCTCCCCTCCAAATCTTGCACTCTCTCTCATAGTATCACCAACTCATCATGGGCATCTATCATATCCTAAATATCAAATGGCACATCTAGCATATCTCCATCATCATCCTCCTCCATCACCACTACCCCATCCAATGGTTAGCTCTCACCACCCTCCTAATACCCTAGTGACCCACCCTAAGGAGACCCTACTATATCATCTACCACTATACCACCTACCTCCTCCTCCATAGGCACAACCTCATCTAATGGTTGGCCTCCATCACTAACCTATCACTCTAGCAACCCCACAATAGGAACTCTCACCCCATCATCTCGACATCACCTCTATCATCAGAGAGGCTCCTCTATCTCCTCCTCTGACTCTACATCAGGTATAGGTACAACTCCTCTAGGTACCTATCCACCCACTACAAGTAAACCTACCACTAGATCCACCTAATCATCTATCACCCCGACTCTTGGCACCACCTCTATGTCATCCACCATATATCATACTCAAGAGTCATCCCTGCATCATCCACATCTGGGATAACCATCGATGGATCCCTTAACACATCCAAGGGAGGCACTATAGGTCATACTCCTAGCTCACCATCCCTCCTCCATATCATGATAGGTGGATCTGGTCACCCCTATCATAACCTAAACTACCGCATGACCCTACTAAATGGGAAGAACTCTACCTATCACTCATATCACCCCACTACCCATCACCCTCAATGGATCTTCCCCAACTACTCATCATCCTCATCCCAAACAACCCTACCCTTCTAGGGCCTCCACTGGATATGCTTTAGCTCTAAATCGCCTAGCATCCCTCTCCAAAATAGGCCATCCCCCTCATGTCCCCTCTTCATCCTCTTCTCCATATTCATACACCATTTCAAGGCATAGGGTACAAAGTATCCCATCAACTCATGCACCTAGTAAGGCAATAATGATGGTCACTCCATCGTGATATGCTCCCATACCCACACCTACAATAATGGGCTCACACTCAAGCCAGATCACCCTACCCTCACCACCTTGTACAACTCTCTATACACCTATGCTAATAATATGGGTGCCCATGCAAACACCACATCATGCTCCACCATATCACATACTATACCCATCATATTCCAAGGGAATTTCACCCCTGAACTATCTAGTAGAGCATAAGTCGCTATCATGAGCATTGCCATACAATGGTGATTAGACAACATCTCATTCTTCCAATAATACTCATAGTCTACTCCCTTCTCATGTTGCACCTCTCCCCACCTATCACCAAATGTCCACTATAGTATATCATCTCGTGTACCATCTAATGCCACTCTCACTATAATGCCCTCTATCGACAACTTGTATATCATGTATATATCCTCTAGCATAATCATCATCTCCCCTATTGGGATATGGAAGGTGTTCCTATCTAGATCCCACCTCTCACATAATGTTGATATATATGCCCTATTGGCATGAATACTCTGCATCTCCCATAGGCCCTTAATCCACACTTTGCCCATCCATTCCCCATCTTCCTTTGTCCATTTATCCCCCAGGGTATCTCTCAAAGTCTGCACATGATGTCATGACTCAATCTTCTTCACCTATTTTCATTCCAACACATCACACAAATTGTTCATCAGTTTCACATGTATATAAATTCATTATCATTATTACATATAAATATTCATCACATCCAAACATCATTCATCATATCTCATGCATCACACAAACCAAAAAAAAATGGTTCGCACATTGCCAAATTTTCCTCAACATGCAAAAACAACACATTCATTACATACAAAATAGAATCAAACCTCACAAACATACATTTCGAGGCACGTATTCACATGACTGACCAAAACATCACAAATCAGGAAATAAATAATTTTTATGGATACCCATTTTGGCCTTTCACAGGGGAAATTCATTCAGATTTCACAAACAACATACCACTCGCACATCAAAACCAAGTCAAACCTCACAAACACACACTTTGAGGCACACATTCACATGACTTTCCAAAACATCACAAAATAGAAAATAAACAACTTTTTTGGATACCCATTTTGGCCTTTCATAGTGAAAATTCATTCAGATTTCACAAACAACACACCATTCATGCAACAAAACAAAGTCAACTCTCATACACATGCCACACATCACACGAGTCAAACATTACAATCCAATAGTCAAAACAAAAAAACAAACAACATTTTTGGATACCCATTTGGCCATTTTCACACTTTGTGCACACATTTCAATCAAACACAACATGCACTCATTCATTCACACTCAAACATACATTTTTATACTTTTTACAAATTTACGCAATTCAAAAAGTTTAAGTTTCATGCACTTACTGGTGGTGTACCACTCCCACCACTCATGCTCGCACGTCCTCCCACCATCTCAAATCTGGCTCAAAATTTTGATAATGCTTCACTTCACAAACTCTCTCTCACTCCTCTCCTCCCAAATTCACACAACACAAATGATGCTCGCATGCACGAAAGAGGGTTTTATTCCTCCAAATTTATAGGTTCGCACACCACCATGCGAACCTTGGTTCATACCTACCATGCAAACCTAGTTTGCACACCACCATGCGAACCAACCCTCACCACATCATATTCACTTTTTTCTAAAATTTTTGATTTCTCTTCAATTTCCATCATTATTTTCCCCATTTTTCCACTTTTTGTCACCATCATCTTCTATCAATCAACTCATCACCACTTTTCATCTGCTCCATTGTTGATTCCTCGCTTGAGGGGGTATTCATACAAACATCCACTTTGCACGTGATCAAACAACCAAACATCCAATCATGGGTATTACATATGTCTAAGAAATTTTTTTCTGAAGATTATCTCAACATAAATCCAATCCCAATCAAACATTTGCTAAATCATGAGAGCCATGCACCAAATGGACATGTCTTGATTCTATTCTTTATAGTGGCCCTGACCACATTCTGAATGCTACACCTGATATGTCCTCGCCACTCAACTCAAATGGTTTGACAAATGTCATCATGCACTCATCAATCAATCAGAAGCAAAAATTTGAAAAGGTATTTGTTCTATTCACAATTGGACCATCTTGCATTGATCACAAGAACAAAGTAGTCTTAAGTTTCTCCCAAAAGCACCTAGTACGATATTGTAAAATATTGTACTAAATTAGAAAAATCACCTATTTCATCATCGTGTTTCTTTTGTAATCATCCACATTCATTCATCCATAGATTCTTCATCTTTCCAATCACCTCATCACCTTCTTCTATCATATTTTTGTACTAAACCATGTTCTACACAACATAGTACAAAAAGGGGTAAATGTAGACACCTAAAAGTTGCACATAATCACCCGTAGTCACTTGTAGATACGTATAGTCACCTATAGGTATACATAGGTACCTATAGGTATCCCTAGGCACCTGTAGGCACATGTAGGCATGCGTAGACACTCGTAGGTAATCATAGTCAAACGTAGTTGTAAAAACCTACAAAACTACACTAATCATGCCCAAAACACCTCCTATTCATGAAAGGGCCATCTACAAGCCCCTTTAGGCCATCTAAGCCCTTTCCTACACCTAATTAGGGCCCCCATGGGACCATTTCCTCCAAAAACCCTAATTAGGGTAATTCTAATTCTATTTTGAAAGTCACTTTTCACTTAAGTGCACTTTATTGCCTAAATATGTTTAATTAGGGTTAAAATAGGATTAGCCTTAATTCTATCCTCACACATGTGTGCACCCACTATTTAGTTAGGATATTTCTAAAGATACCTAACCTAACCTCCAACTAACCTAGGGATTGTCTAATCAGGGTTAACCCTAACCCTTGCTCACACATGTGTGCACCTAGGATATTTTCTTTAGGGCACATGAAGGGATGACTCAACACTCCTCTTCATAACCCTAACCTCACCATGGTAGAACCTGACCCCAGATTCTAGGACACCTAACTCCCCCTAGCCTTGGCCCACTCTATAAATAGAGGACCATTTGCACCATAAATATCTCTCTCACCATTTTGGCTAACATACCAAAACTCTACTGAAATTACTCTAGAATATCTTTCGCTACTTCTACATCCATCAAAAATCAAGAAATATTACCTGGATCACATTCAGACAAAAATTTTACATCAACAGTAAGGTTCACACGTCGTGTGAACCCGAGCAAAGGTTCGCACACCACCATGTGAACCTGGTCTACAACAACCCTACAACTACATATCAGGTAGGTATACTTTGTTTATGGTTTTTATAGCATTTCCTCCAGTTTTTATTATGTTTTACCTCATTTTCATGTCATTTTGTCTGTATAAACATGGGGTCTGATCCATGACAGGTCCCCAAACACATTAACACATTTTTGCAGGTTTAGACAGGTATCACAAACATCTCCAAGCATCCAACCAGTGGCACACATACAAAGAAGCCCACCTACATTGAGGGCATCGAAAAGCATCAACAAGTGCATCTACATTCACATTGAAAAAGAGGGAAATCTATCTCAAGAGAGACTATTTTGTAACCCCCTTTTGAAATCAATAATAAAGAATACTTTGCATATTTTCATTAGTTTTGGAATTGATGTTCTACTTTTCGTGTGTTACAATTTGAAGTGAGAAATGTAGTCTTCAATATTACTAATATCTAAAATTATGAGATTGGAAAGCATTATCTTTATTTTGTTAATTTCACTAGCTCTTAATTTTCCATAAATATCTTTCAAAGTAGACCATACTTCAGTAGGACCAAATTTTACTATGATGTAGTACATCTAGTTCAACTAACTTGAAAAATATTCCAAGAGCTTTCTTCTCCTTCTTACCAAGTTCATGATCACTACAACCTTCTTCTATCTCATTATTGAAAATGAAATGGATATTTTTGTTTCTGAGTAATCCTTCCATTTGAATTGATCAAAGGTTATAATATGGGTAACATACCCTAAGGAATATATTTTACATATAAATCCTACACATAATTGTAATAAGTCTATAAACTAATTCTAGCACTATGTAGAGCTCAAAAACTATGCAATATAGGAAAAATAGTCTCCAAATGCTTTTGTATGCAAAAATTATGGCCTCTATAAGATTTGATGTATTAACACTTAAATAAATTTAAAAAATAAATTGTCAAACCTTTAAAAAAAAATTCAAATGAAATTTTTCCACTTGGCATAATTAGATTGGATACTACTCCAATCGACAAATCATAGATTGACAGGTTGACTTATTTTATTGGTTGGAAATTCACACACACATATATGAATATGAAAAAAATATTTTGATAGGTTCATAGTTGATGGGGCTCAAATCCATTACCTTTTGCCTATAAGAAAATGAGTGAATCAATGCATAATGTATGCTTTTTGAAAAATATAAAGATAAAAGAGGCTAGCACCAAGTTTTGAACTCAAAACCTATTCACCATGGATGTCCTTACCAACCACTATTCCAAGAGTTTTGGTTGAAATGAAGAAGGTCCTTCTACCACATAACACGTATGCCTTTCTTCAAATGGAAGAAAACTTTCTTCAAAACGTTGAGATATATTATATTATTTGGTACATTCTAATGTACCCCCATTGTACCTTCATGGTATATTTATAAATAGTATATTATATTTGAATCTATAGTTTAGAGTGTGATTTATATTTTTCCTTTTATGTAAGTGTCAATGTGTAAGAAATGCACAAGTGTCTTGTATGTAAGAGTGCAAATATGTAATGTAAATATGTGCATAAGTATCCTAGATTAGGAGTGTATGTAGGAGTCCAAAATTCATGTAGATGTGTGCAAGTGTTGTAGAGTCAAGTGTCCATCTAGTATGTAAGTGGTAAGTTGATAATCCAAGAGTCATGAGACTTGGCATATGGAGAGCAATAGTCAAGTACTTGAAGAGTCATATTACTATTTCTATATTATGGAGATAATGCTCCATAGGAAAGAAAAGCAAATCATATATAATTCATATATTTCATTGTAAGAGGAAGTAGAGTAATACAACTTGTATACATTTTGAGCCATTAATATTGTAAGTTTTCTTCATGCATAGTTCATGAATGATCTAGACTATTTACATTCATATTTCAGTATTTAAATGAATGTTATTTTATTTATTTAAGCCTTGATATACATTTTAATTTTCTCATATATTATTCTACTAATTATAATATTATTTTAACCTTTAATATTGTGGCTATTTTATATTGGGACCTATGTTATATTCAGTGTAGTATTTTTCTATTTTTTGGTAGAAAGGCAAAAAATTTCAATAGTGATATCAAAGCTACCATTAGACTCTATCCAGTTTGATAGAGTTCATTTTATTAGCCACTATTATTAATTAGCTTTATCCATTTTGATAAATTTAATTTAGAGTCTATCCACTTTAAAGACAGTGAAGACTTGGACTCTATTTTTAAAGGTCATATTGAGTAGAAAAGGCTAGGGTCTTTCCACTAGGTTGAAGAAAAACCAATGAATACTAGGACTCAATAAGATTGATAGGTTGAACCAACCCAGAAGGAATTTGGTCATTCAAGGATAAATCCACTTTAACATAGATTTGAGAAGTTGAGATTTGCAGATTAAATATTGAGGCAGAATCAACTCAAGAGATATTTGATCATGTAGGGGTATTTAGTGTACCCTAACATTAATATTCTCTAAAAAATAAGGGAGAATAAATATTGATAGATTAAGGTAGAACCAACTCAAAATAAATTTGGTCATTTAGGAAAGAGTCATCCTAACATTAATATTGGGTTCTCTAGTAAGGAGGATAATCATATTGGGTTCTTAGGTGCAACCTAAGACATTGAAGATTTTAGATTTTATATTGATAGAAAGTATAGCAGAGATTAAGCTACAAAAGTTTGAGAATATTCCTACATAATATAGAGAATAATTTCAGCTTCTGAAGATATAATAGAGAAGAAGAAGATTGTTGAGCTATTATCCAAAAAGAAGAAATCAAGAATAGAGAAGAAGAATAGCACCAAAGTGCAAAATACAACATTGATAAGAAGAATCAGTTCATATTGATCTTGACATATTTGAAGAAGAATTAAAAGTTTATAGAGTAAAAAAGAGTGAAGCATCTTCCCAGAATACATTGAAGAACTAGGTTGACTAAATATATCTACATATCATTTCAATATTGGTCATGGATTAGATTTTTAAAGCAAATTATTCAAGATAGACATCATTTGTAATAGAGAAAAGAGAATATCATATAGAAAAGAGAGAGAGACCTAAGATTTCCATATAGAAGAGAGAAAGGCCTAAGAAGCCCATATAGAATAAAGAATATAAGAAGAGATCAACTCAAGATATCATAGCAGCAAGATATTTGGCTAAGCATAAGTAATAGAGTATGAAGTTCCTTTATTATCTAAAATGGTCAACTACTATTTATAAATAAAATTCATTTATTATTTAAATAATAAATAAAAATTTGTAATGAAATTCCTTTATCATTTAAATAAACTATTATTTGTAAATGAAATTCATTTATCATTTAAAATAAAATAATTAATATTTATAAATGAAATTCTCTTATCATTTAAATAAACTATTATTTATAAATGAAATTTGTTTAACATTTAAAATAAAACAATTAATATTTATAAATAAAATTCCTTTATCATTTAAATAAACTAATTTTTATAAATGAAATTCATTTATCATTTAAATAATAAACTATTATTTATAAATAATTGTTTTCCTTTTCTTCTTCTTTTTTAACAAAATACTAATTTTTCTCATTGAATACAATCATCGTGCCATTCTTTTGAAAAGTTCAATAAAAACAAGGAGCCTTTCCAAAAAAACTAGGTTATGCTTGTTTTTTTTCAAACCATTGATGGCGATAGTGACAAAATAAAAGATATTCAAATGTATGCAACAAACAAAGAGGGAATATTTCCATCAACCTAGTCATTTGTCTAAGCCTGAGAGTTTACGATAGCTACTAGGCTATTAACTATGCTCAAGGTGACTAGCTATTGATGATTATCCCTAACTGAATGCATGCCTATAATGAAGGTATCCATCAATGTTACCACTGACTTGCCTTAATCATAATTTCTCCAACCTCAAGTACCCCCACTTCTGGTTGATGATTCTACTTCTTCCACCTACGATTGTACTTGATTCTACACATTTGGCAATATGTCAGTAGTACCATGATCTTACAAATCAAATAAACATTGCATAGTGATAGGTCAATTAAATGATATTCAACTTGCCTTCTTATCAAAGATATTCTTCATTTCTCTTCAATTTCTACTACAATTATTTCCTTGACATCGTTTACATTAAGTAATAATATAGTATTATTGTTGTTAGGTCAATTAAATTATATTCAACTTGCCTTCTTATCAAAGATATTCTTCATTTCTCTCCAATTTCTACTACAATCATTTCCTTGACATCATTTACATTAAGTGATAAAAACTTACTTAGCCAGTTGCTTTAAAAAAATTATTATTTCACTAAGATGATTGGATAAATTATATGCCATTCAGTTTGCTTCTCCATAAATATGCTTATATTTCCATGATAATGCACCCAATAACAATCTATGAATATATTTCTTAACTTGGTACTATGGGATTGAAACAAGGTTCAACCATATTACATCAATGGTCATATTACATCAATGGTCATATTACCATGATATTAAAATATTTTGACAATTATACATGTATTTTTAGTGATATTCAAACTTGGATCTTCTCCTTGAAAGTTGAGCAATTTCACTACTTGAGCTTATACTACTTGATAGCAATAATATTACTTTAATCCAATCCCCATATCTATTTGTTGATAGCATTAATTGTAATTTGTGAACTCACCTTGAAATATATATATCCATCCTTTTTCAATGGTAATTTTAATCCCTATAAGAAGTGCCCTGGTCTTTATATAATTTTTAGTTGACGTTCAATATGATTCTATGTAAGTGACAATAATTTTCCCTTATTAATTTAAAAAACATAATCTTAACTAAAAAAAATTCAAATTTTCTTTAGAAGCACCATCAGACTTATTTTTTTATAAATATTTCTATTTGACCATATATTGAAGCATATTCTTTGTATTAAATCCATTGTGAAACTACTTGTTGCCTCCTAGATTATTAGTAAAATTAGAAAGACCACATATCACTTTAGAGATACCACTTATCAATAGATCATTAATACATGAATCAATAGTATGAGAAGTGGTGAAGCAATAAAATTCAGCACCATTAGAAATTAAAAAATGAGTAGTAGAAACAAGAGTCCTCAATATAGTTGGCTTGTTGTACTCAAGAGGACATGAATATGGAATGGAGTGAAAGGGGTTCAAACCCTAGGTGTAGTCAAACATTGTAGAAATAGGGTTTTTCATAGCCCTCTCACTATACTCAGGAGGATATGAGGATGGAATGGAATGAAAGGAGTGAAAATCCTAGGTGCAATCAAGTGTTGCAGGAAGAGGGTTGTTTGTAGCCTGCTTGTTGTACTCAAGAGGACATGAGGATAGGACAAATTAAAAGGAATGGAAACTCTAGGTGTAATCAATCATTGTATAAAGAAGGTTGTTTGCAACTTGCTCATTGTACTCATGAGGCTATTAGTCGCTCTTCAGTCTATGAGAAAACCTCTTCGGTTAGAAGAATTATCTCTTAGGGATATTTGGGTTTGCAGATGGAGCTTTCTGATGAACCTCTATCCTCTATCAAGATTTTGGAGGATGAATTTGGATTGGATTTTATTGATCATGAATCCTAAATAGTTATATGCAAACTCATGGGAAAACAACCATGCTTGGAGGAGCTCAAAGGATACATTAAACTTTGGTGGTCCAGTAAATTCCAAGTAACTCTGCTACCCAAAAATTTCTTTTCTATTTCCTTTTTTGATTTAGTTGATAGAGATAGGGTAATATATTATAGATACAATTGGTTTTTTGGATAAAGGGGGTGTCTATATACAACCTTGGACTCTCTGTTTCAACCCCCTTATAGAAGAATTTGATGGCTTCCTAGCCTAGGTGAATATTTATGCTCTCCCTATGGATTTTTTGGGAGAGAAGATATTTGCCAAAATTGGTAATGCCATTGGTGCATTCTAGTATATGGATGCTCAAACAAAGGAAAATTTATCTAGTAAAATTAATATGAGTAAAGCAATATTATTTGTTTAGATAGGTTTCATTTCCTTGGTCTTAATTCATTACTGTCTCCTCAAGTAAAGTGGAATGGATCCAAAATATTGAATATGAAACCTTCTCCTTGAGATGTTATGGCTATCTACAATATGACCACCTAAAGAAGATAAGCTTAGTCATCTAATCATGCTTTGATTCCTCCTTGGTGGAGGAGAAGGCCCTGCATGCAAATGATCTTGAACCTTCAAATGTCCTAGTTCACAAGGAAGAAGCTCATCCTCTAGTTGTGCCAATTGTCCAATAGGAATTAAGTGAGCAACAAAATACTCAACCCTAAAAGGAGAATTCAAATTAGATCAATGATAAAATTTAAACGGTTACTAAATACCATCCAGTCAGTTCCATAAAAAATAATAGAACCTCAAATAGTATTCTTGAAGCTAATTATGAAACAATCGATGATAGTTAATTTACTAAAATTGAATATCATAAAGAATGTGTTACAACTAGGTATTACCTTAGGAGCTTTAAAGTAAAAAAAATCATTCTTAGATCTTGTCATTTTGAAGGAGGAAGAACCTATGCTACAGAAGAAAAACAATAAAAATACCCATCAAGTACAAACTTTGTAACATCCCCAATGGTTCTGGATTATTGTTTTTCTTATGATTGGGTGATAGCTACCATTTTTTTAAGTTTCTAATTTGGAAGTGGTCTACTAATCTCTCATGATTTGGAAATTATTTTGTCGATATGTGATATTCTAAGTTTCAATCATAGTAGTAAATGGATGATAGTATTTTTTAAGGTTGTTGCAACATATTGTACTATCTTACACAACTTGATGTACAAGTTTGGGGACCCTAAAACCCTTTTTACCCTAATAAAAAAATTTAATATTTTTTATAGTTATGATAGGGACACCACAATGTCAAAATATATTTGGATCACCTAGTAGACCCAAGTTTAATTCATGGGGAGAGTGGTCCTTGATGTGCCTCCATATTTTCAACCTATTCAAAAAATGACTAGTAGAAGAAGCAATAGATAATGTGGCAAGAACTAAGGTAAGTTATGCTTTCATTAATATAAGTTTTATTTGAATATTTTTGCTTTCTTAGATTTTCAATATACACCCTAAAGTTAGGTTTTTCCAAAATTCTATAAACTTTGGTATTTAAGTCTGATCTATAATAGATCAACTAACTATGAGTTGGGAGTGAGACTTACCTTTTCCTATTTTAGAAAGAAAGCAAGTGTTGTGAGTGTAAGAAGGAAGCAAGTGTAAGATAGGAGTAAGCATTACCTTTAATTTTTTTAATTGGTTATATGAGATTAAAATGAGACCCACCCATATTACATCATCATCACATAGTGGTATTACAATAAATCTTGGATATTATCCATGTATTGCTTATCAATATTTGGGTATCCTCCTTGAATGTTGAGGAATTTAACCAGTTGATTTAATACCATTTTTATTAAGCATTACCTTTTATCATTCTACATACTTGAGATAATTGAAAAAATCTTATGAAGAAAATCTAGGTAGTATGGCAAGAAAGTCATTTTCAAAATTCCTACCTAGAATTATGGATGGCCTAGGTAGGGACAAGAGGAAGGTCAAATCTATGGGAAACCCTATCCAAGTAGTAAATATTACATTATAAGTGATTATCAAGGATGGGATGATTGATAATGACTTAATGGTTTTTAAAAGCAAAGGGTTAGTATGTAATTCCATAAATATTAGCCAAGCTTATCAAAGTATCAAAATTAAATCAAGTGAGAGTGGATATTGAATTTAAATTGCTCCATGAATTTTACATTAAACGTAATTTTTCTCATCATCTTATCCACTTTGAAAATTAAAGATAATATAATAGATGATGGCCTATCATTTAAGGGGAAAGAAGCATTATATATAAGACCATAGAGTGATTCTTTTATGGAGATAAAAACTATTAAAATACTTATGGTGTGAATTAGGATTTTTGAATCCTATATTAGGTTATCAATAAGAAGGTTTTAAAGAATGTTAAAAATACTCTAGAGGAGTTCATCTAAGAGGAACCAACTACTCAAGAGTAAAGTATGGTTAAATTGCTAGCATTTAACTTACATTTCTTGTCTAATATCCATGGAATTTACATATTTTTTTTGGTATAATGTAGAGGTGGTTATAAGGTCCACAAACCTTTTACATGGTCAAAATGGGCTGGTTCTAGCATCAAGCCCGTATAATCAAAATACAAAATGGATCTATCTAAGACCCACATTAAGCCATACTTAGATTCCACAGTCCTATACTTGTCGCTTGACTATTCAGGATAAAACAAAAACCAAACAACACCTAGCACTTACTAATACCACTAGGCTATTGTACTGTACACTTGTCACCTCCCAGGCCCCAGCAAATGGGATGCCTTTTGTACCTTTGCCTAATTCCATCTGTCGGATTACTCATCATCAACCCCTCTGATCTCCTGATGCTCTAACATGTTTTATCTTAGCTCTTCTCTAGAAGCCAACACCAATAGTTCTTGAGGGAAGTTATCCTTCCAAATTTGCATCTCCCCAACGAAAACTGCAATATTTGCCATTAGATCCGTTGCCTGGTTCCCTTCTCTGAAGGTGTGTTGGATTCGGGCATTAACCAAATGAGATTTATGAATCTTTGCTTTTAGGATAAGCTCCAATATGGTCCAGCTAGGGTCTTTATCCTCCTTAATTGCCTTGATTATATTAAGTGGATCCCCTTCAAAGATAACTTCCTTATAACCCTCAAATCTGGCAATTCTCATTGCCTGCATGCAGGCTCGGGCTTCTACAAAATGATTTTTTTGAATTTCCAAAGGCTCTACAAAGGCAAGGACCACTTTTCCTTCCTCATTTCTCAGAACTCCTCCTGCTCCTGCAGCCCCCGAATTTCCTTTGGCTGCCCCGTCAAAATTAAACTTAACCCACTTTTGTGTGGGGGGTATCCACTTGACACCATCCCGTGGGTTGGTTGTAATTTCTAGGTCTGGAAGTTCCTCTCCCCAGTTCCGCAAAATCCTCCTTTCCCTTAGAGACATGGTCTCATTTTTGAAGTAGAAAGTTTTCCAGTTTTCTTTCAAAGCTTTGATTATTTTATTACCACATAACCTGGGATCTTTCTTACGTCCTTTAAATACTCTCTTATTTCTCTCATTCCATATCCCCCATAAAAAATGGGGTAAGCTGAGCTTCCAGAGCCAAGTCAAAAGTTTCGCCAGGAAGGGAGAAGCCCACTGTATGCAAAAGTCAGACATGATATTTGGGCAGACCCAATCTATATGAAATTTGGACATGATCATTTGGAAGACTGTACAAGAAAATTCACAAGTAATAAATATATGACTTACAGATTCTATCGCTTTCTCACACAATATACATCGATTGATGAATTGGAAACCTCTCCTTTGCAGATTATCTGTTGTCAGAATCTTATTTTGAACTTCCAACCAAAAGAAGAAAGCAATTTTTGGGGTTAAATTATTTAACCAAATAATAGAATTTGGAGTCCAGCCATTGAATCCTGAGTGGATTAACTTATAGGTAGTTTTTACTGAATAGATCCCACTTGTAGTTTTGCCCCAAATCGCCTTGTCTCTTCCTTCCCTAGGAATGATCGGGAACACCCTTAAAGAATCATTGAGTTTGGTTAGGGCCACCTTCTCTTGCTCTGATAGATTATGAACTGTGATTTTCTTCCAAGAGGAAGTTTCCTGTGCTACAGCAATAAAATCCCCTACTTTTCCTCCCATTTCCTTCGAAAGTTTATGTTGGAGGACCTAAAGGTCTAAGTTATCTTTCAGAGGGGCCTCTTCCAACCACGGGTCTTGCCAAAAGTCCACTTGTCTTCCATTACCAATTCTCCATCTGATGCCTTTCCTGACTACCTCCCGAAATTCGAGCAAACAATTCCAAAAATAGGATCCTCTAGGGAGATTATCAGCTTTCAGGAAGTCTTGATTATTTCTGATATATTTTGCCTTAAGAATTTTTACCCATCCCAATTGATCATTATTGATAAATCTCCATACCTATTTGCCAATCAGAGCTTGATTCATTTCTTTCATTCTCTTTAGCCCCAGGCCCCCCTGATCTTTGCTTGCACACACATGATTTCATGCTACCAATGGAATTCTCTTTCTCTCCTCTGAACCTGACCACAAGCGTTGAATTTGCTCTAAAGTAGCTTGGACCTTTGCAGGAATTCTAAATAGAGACATGAAGTAAATTGGAATGCTCTGTAAAGTAGTTTGAACTAATAAGGCTTTTCCTGCGGAGCTGAGAAGGCTGCCCTTCCACCCTGCTAACTTTTTGGAGATCCTGTCAATGACTGAGTTCCACAATGTAGCCTTCATTCTTCCTTCGAACATAGGCATGCCTAGATAAGTCACTGGTAGAAGCTCCTTTCCACAACCGAAGAGGTTAGCAATTCTTTCCTCCCTCCCACCAGGCGTGTTAAAGAAATAGATGCTACTCTTCTTATAGTTTATGTACTTTCCTGCTTCTGTATCATACTTGGTTAGAATTCTCTTCAACTTCCTAGCCTGAGGCATTGAGGCTTTGGACACAATGATCGTATCATCCACAAACTGTTGGTGAGACATTAGCTCTGTTGTTGAGGCAGGTTTGAAACCTTCCAATCTACCATCTGCCTAATGCTTCCGCTAAAATAATAAACAAGTAAGGATACAAAGGATATCCTTGTTGCAACCCCCTTTCACTCTTAAAGTAACCGAAGGGTGACCCATTCACCATGACAGAAAATCTTGTAGTAGAGATACAACTAAAAATCAACTTAATCCATTGGGGACAGAAACCAAACTTACCCAAAATCTTGGTGAGGAACCGCCATGAGACCCGGTCGTAGGCTTTATTCATATCAAGCTTTAGTAACATACCTGCTTCCTTACTAGCCACCATTGAATGAATAACCTCATGAATTGTGATGATACCATCCAATATTTGTCGCCCTTTCACAAAGCCTCCTTGGTTCATATCAATGATGAAATGAAGGATAACCTTCAGCCTATTGGCAATTGTTTTTGTGAGAATCTTCATTAGAGTGTTACATAAACTGATAGGGCGAAAACTAGAAAATTCCATTGCTCCCACTAGTTTAGGGATGAGGACTAAAAATGTAGCATTAACTCCTTCTGGGATTTCCATGTCCTTTTGAGCCTCAATTATAGCTTCCACTACATCATTGCCTAGGATATCCCAAAACTTCGAAAGAAAGTCAGGGGGAAGCCATCCGGTCCTGGGGAGCTATTACCATCCATGTCAAAAACCACCTTCTTGATTTCCTCCTTTGTGAAAGGACTAAGTAAGAATCCATTAAGATTCTCAATTAGGAGGGGTGGAATGGTCGCCAACAGAGAGTCCTCTTCTTCAATAGTTGGATTTACATCTTCTAGCAACGATTTAAAGTATTCAACCGCTTCCCTCCTTATGTCTTCCATATATTTGGTGTTAGACCCATCGGCCATATTGATATCCTTAATTTTGTTAGAACTCCTATGGTGAAGAGTAGAGACATGGAAGAACTTTGTATTTCTGTCACCCTCCTTTAACCAACGTAGTCTGGATTTCTACCTCCATAAGGTTTCTTCAAATCCTAGCACCGTGTAGTATTCGGCTAATAGCTCCCTCTCCTGGTTTCTCAGATCCTCTGTAAGCTGCTCTGACTTTAGCTTCTCCTATAGTTCATTGATCTTGTCTTTTAGTTCTACCTTTTTAACAAAAATATTGCCAAAGGAAGTTTTGTTCCACTCTCTAATGTTAGCCTTCACATTCCTTAGTTTACATGCCACTTGGGCCAGTTTCGAACCATTATACTTTTTGTCCCACCATTGGGCAACCAGATCCTTGAGATCCTGATGTTGGAACCACATAAGTTCGAATCGAAAGGGTCTGATGTATCTTTTCTTAGAGTCCTCCCTTGTTTCCCATAGAATTTGATTATGATCAGACCCGATTCTTGGGAGTGTCGTTAATGAAGAGTCCCCAAACCTCTCTAGGCATTCTTGAGAAAGAAGAAACCTATCTAATCTGATCTAAATTTGGTTTTCCTTCAGTCTTTTGTTAGACCATGTATAGGAGAATCTACACAGGTCCACATCCATCAGCTCATGTTGCTCAACAAAATCTCTAAACTCATAGATATCAACAGTTATTCTTTGAGAGCCCCCCAATTTATCTGTAGGATTAATATAGCAATTGAAATCCCCTGCCACAATCCAAGGGTATTTGGGGACCGTCTCCCTCAATTCAGCTAGCTGACTCCAAAGAACCCTTCTTAGTCCTTGTCTAACTAGAGCATATACATTCGTTAAGATCCACTCTTCCTGCATGGTTTTATCCACACATAAGAGACAAATAAACCAACTAGACATCAGAATCACTCTACTATCAATCACATTCTTGTTCCACATAACCAAAGCAACCCTCCTACTATTCCAGTGGCCTCTTGGCCTACTACTTTAGCTTCTCACCAAGTCCTATTCTTAAAAGGAATAACTCTACTCTCCTCCATTTTATTTTCTTATAGTAAAATCATATCCGGTTTGTGTTCTTGTCTAAGAGCATACAAAGCTCTTATTTTTGTAGGATTACTCCCGCGTATATTCCATGAAAGAATCTTCATTTATGGGATTTGGATCCTCGAGCCTTCACCCCAAAGAGCAATATTTCTTGAGTGCCATCAGCCACTCCTCACTCTGCTTCTTTCTGCCTTAAGGCAGCATTGCTAGGTTTCCCTCTTCCTACCAAACCATATCCCCATACATCTGCTCTAGGCTGGGGTTCCTTGGGATTCACTTGGCTTCTAGTAACCATCTTGGATAGGTCAGTCTTGGTCTTTGGGGTAACAATCTGGATTTCCAGGTTAACTGGTCTTTCTGATAGTGGAGATGATTCCGTGCTCTTAGCTTCTTGATTAGTAGATTCTTTTTTCCCTGCTTTGGGGTTACACTGATCTTGGTGGTTCACCTCTTCCTCCTGAGTATCCTTGCCTGTATTATTAGTTTCCTACTCCTTACTCTGATTTTTCTCCTCTAAATCCTTCTCTTGAGTCTCCTCTACCTCAGATTCCACTTCTTGGCTATCCATCTGATCTCCCTTTAGATGATTTAATGCATCAAAACTGTTCTCCACTGGGATGTTGATCTCCTTGGAATTTCTTCCCATAAATTCCTCTGCAGTACATGGGACCACTTCCACCGAGCCTCCATAGGTCTCCCGTATTACCCAATCAAACTTACTTGCCCCAGGGCATTGATCTATGGGGTTATTTCCTTTGTGATTTGGCTCTGAGGCTTGCTGTATCATCTTAGGAGCAGGTTGAGCTTGAGGGTTCCCATCAAAGGGACCATCTCCCCTATGAGAGGGTTTCGAGGCATAGGTATTTTTTGGAGGAGGTTTATAACATTGCCTCTTGCTTACAATAGGGCGAATAGGGTCTCTGATATTCAAATTTTGAGCTCCACATCCTTGAGGACCATGTTGGGTAGGAATGGAGATCTACGGGGGAGGGATATTATTCTGGGTTTGAGGAGCAGTATTTTGGAGTGGGGGTTGGTTCTTGGAAATGCAGTGGATACCCTGGTGCCCTACCTTCCCGCAAACACTACACTTAAAAGACATATTTTCATATTCAAAGACCTAAGTGTGAAGGCCAAACATAGACGACAATATAATGGATTTAGGGAGCTCTTTACTCAGGTCCACCAACACACACATGCGAGCAGAAAGGAGTCTTGTTTTGCTCAAGGTTGCAAGATCAATAGCTATTAGTTCCCCAATCTCTGTAGCTATCCCAGCCAAGATTTGTTCATTCTAGAAAAGCAAAGGTAATCCCGGCATCTTAACCCAAATCGGAGCCAAATCCAGCACCTGAGTCTGGGGGTTGAAATTGGGGGACCAACGCTTTAGATACAATCCCCTTTTCCCAAAAAACCAAGGACCTCCTTGAAGAGTCCTTTCCATGTCCTGTTCACATTGAAATGTCACCAAAAGAAAACTCTTGGGTAAAGCCTTAATCATCATACCGGCCCTTGGCTGCCATTTTTGGACGGCCCATCTCCTTATGACTTCCAAGTCCGGCCTCACCCCCATAAATTTATCCACCAGAGATGTTCTGCCCTCCATAGCCACATGCTAAGCTAAGGTATCCGGGACGTGCAACCTACCATTGACAAATTTTAGATTAAAACAAGGGTCAGATAATTTTTTCTTCCCATGAAGAGCATTAAGATATGAAGGTCTCCAGTTGCCAGATTTCTCTTTGTCTCCTTCCTGGGTCTTCCTTTTATCCTGACGCACAGAGTCTTGGTCCCCCTCAGAGATATCTTCAACTGCATCCACCCAACGCCCTTGGACCGGTTCCAATAGAACTTCCTTGTCCACATCCTCCGCCTGGGGGCCTGTTATCTCACCAGATCCCCCACCTGCCACGTCTTCTGATATGCCCTCCGAAGCCCCACACCTAGGGTTTGTCGCCCCTAGACCTCCCGCTCCTCCTCCTTGCTGCTCCATCCGTCACAACTTCCTGCCTCCAAAATGATGGAATTTACATATTAACTCTATGTCTTTAAGAATCATTATCTCATGGTTGATCATCTCATCCTTGATAATCACTTCTAGGGTAATCTCTACTACCTAAATAGGATTTTCCATAGATTTGATCTTCCTTTTATCCCCAAATAGGGAATCCATAATTCTAGTTAAGGAATCCATGCATCTAATTAGGACTTTCATATCATGCTATTATTGACATAAAAAAATTTCATGTTATTTTTCTGTACAGTAGTATAAGAAGAATGCATAGTATATAGTTGGATGGCTTGTTACAGAAGATTACAACTTGATATCTTGTTCAATATTCTTGTGATGCAATAGATTCATCAAGAAGGTTGTGATGCCTATTTAAGAATAGTAGTATTACAAATAGAATATTGTACAAAATGAGTACCCAAATAATAGTCATAGGGACTGGTCATAGTAAAAATAACAAAAAATAGTAAAAGTATCATTATCAAAGTAAATTGTCTTTGTCACAAGGAAATATATTATAAATATTGTTTTGTAAAATGTTAAGAAATCCAAGATAGTCTAAATTAATTTTGGAAGTTTTATGTAATTATTGAAATATCATATGAAAATTTCTAAAGGAAGTTCTCTAGAAGAATGTGATATTTTGACTATCTCACATAATCATAAATATCCTAAGAAAATTTCTAAAAAATATGTATCCTAAGAGTCCAAAAAATATACGTAGAATATCTTGATATTATCAAAAGAGTCCACAAAGGAGATCTATATAAAGTGTTGCCATATGTCCATCCAAAGTTCTTCATGCATGTAATATCTAGCTCTCATGACCCTATAAATAGGGGAGAGCTTCCTTATGGAATACAATTTGTGCAAGTGTGAGCTCAAGAAAGTAAGAGGTATTCCAATGTGAAAGTGAGGTCTAACAAGCCAAGGTAGCTAGAGAAAGAGTGTCTCCTCATCTAAGGAATGTATAATATTGTTAGAGTGAGAGTGTGGAATGGTTATTAGGTAAGTCCATAGGAGGTCAAGGCTCAATAGGAAGGTTGCATTCATTCACTAAGATAATATTGTGAGCATCTATGTACTCCTAATGGTGGAGACTTTGGAACTCTGAATAGAGGTCTAGGGTTCGAATACTAAGGGGGTAAAATTGTACACCATGCATTGGTAATTGAAGTATGGTTGGGGATAACCATATATTTGGTAAAAAATATCTGTCTCATATGGCCTATGGCCTCCCAGACATTAAAAAGTGATTTTATTTTTACTTTACTCTATCTATAGTTTGTATATTTCATAGCAGTCCTATTTTTATTGTGCCACCCTACTGTACTATAATATTTACTCTTGTTTACTATTTTCATGTTGTTATAAACAGTCAATTGTGAATTAGATTTATATGCTAATTTACTATCACCACACAAAGGTAGTGCATCGACATAAAAGACCATAGTGAGAGGAGGGATTAAGGAGACATTGTCTTCATGTTGTGGTTAGACACTACATGGCTTTTCATCATAAGAATCTATTATTATTTTTTTCCCCAAAATTTAGAATAAGAAAAAATTCCTTATTATTTCCCAAATATTTAAAACAAGAAAACATTCCTTACTGCTCATGTTGTGGTTAGACACGACATATATTATTGCTCATACTTGTAGAACTCATTCCTTACTGTTTTCTAAATATTTAAAACAAGAAAAGGTAGGACTTACAATTACAGTGTTCAACTTTTATTTATTATATTTTTATTAGCTTTAATTGGTTATCAAGTGATAGATAAACACAAAAGACTAAGGAAAATAATAATTTACATAAACCTTTTTTACTTATATATAACTTAAGTAATTTTTTCATAAAATAAAGTAAATAATCTAATAATTATTCAAGTGTAAGCTTTATCACACATAAAAAAAACATCTACAATGTAATGAAATTATGAATACTTTCATGAATTGATAATGCTAGGGCAATTTTTTTCGAAAAGCAAATAATATTTTAGGAGCCATATCTTTGCATAGAGTTATCTGATTCATTGTGCAACTTTGTGTGAAATTTGAAAAGATTTGAAATGGGTGGTAATTTTAAATAATCGAAGTAGTATTGAAGGAGATATGACCATGTGAATATAGCCATTTGAAACTAGGTAAACATTAGGGTAAATTATTCTTAAAAAATGTCTCATCTTTTAGGAGCCATTTCTTTGCGAAGGGTTTTTTGATTCAGATGATTCTTGAATCAATTTATGTAAAACTTGAAGAGATTTAAAATGAGTGGTCATATGAAGAAATCCAAGTGGTATTTAGGGAGATACAACCCTTCAAAATTAGCCATCCAAAATAAGGGTAGTGATGATTTTTTAAGTCATGAAAAATAAAATTATAGCTATCTATTATTTAGGGTTTGGATGATGGGAGGATCAACAAAGAGCTAAGGCATTAGAGAGGTGGGACATTCTATTTGGGCATAGAATTTTTCAACTATTTTTCTTTTTCCCCTTCATTATTTTATAAGTTTTGCATGCAAAGTATTATAGGTCTATTTTCAAATAATATAATTTTTATAGGATATACTAGTAAATTTTAGTAATTGAGTTATAGTTCCCTTCCCATAGACTAATTTATAACTAAATACTTAGAATCATACCTATTAATAGAGGTTAGTGAGGACCTCGTAGATAAGTGATCCTTGTTGCTAAAAGGTATTTTTTGGTAAATTTAATGGGTCTTGTCCAGGGGCTTTAGCCTTGAGAAAATAGATTGATAGAAGTTGGAAGTATCTCGGAATAAGTTTATCCTTTCTTCCCAAAGGTTTATTCCTCATATTTTTTTGTTCCAAGGATGAAAGAGATAAAATCCTAAAAGGGGGTCCTTAGTTTATGGGAAGAGCAAGACTCTTTCTTACCCACTAGTATGAACGCATTGCACCTGAAAACATAAATATATCCCTAGTACCAGTTTGTGTTAGGATGTATAAGTTGCCCATTGAATTATGGGAAATTGGTACCTTCAAGGTAATAGGAAATACTTTGGGATAATTCCTTAAGAATTAAAAAACTACAAAAGATGGATTATTGGCTATTTATGCTTGGATATTGGTCATGATTGATATAAGTAAACCTATACCAAAATCAATTATTCTTAAGTATGGGGGTAATTTATGAACCCAAAATATTAATTATGAAAACATATCTTTTATATGTATAATATGTCATGAGATGGGTCATATTGAGATATCATGCCCTAAGAACAATTCAACAGAAATATATATAGAAAACCACAAGAGAAACTTATAAATGGATATGAATGAGGATGATTTTCAACTTCCCAAAAATAGGTCCAAACAAATGAAATTAAATAAATAGTGGATACCGGGGAGGGTGGGGATGACGGTGGGCGTGAAGGCTATTCTGGGAGAGCACGGGAGCATCAGCAGGTCGAACCAAGGGGTCAACAGGGTGGAGGGAGGGCAAACAGAGTCTGGGGACGCCGAGGAGTCCTTGCCATGTCACGGCAAGGATCCGCCAGACAAACGGGGAGATGGACCTCGAAATTCATATGCTTTGGCAGCGGCCTCTGAAACCCTAAGTGGGCTCTTCTCCAAGGAGTTATTTCCGTCAGGGGACGAGTTGGACATCCCGGCAGAAATTCTCTCAAGCTTTGTGGATTTCGAAAAATTTACCCTCATCGGTAAGTTTATTGGTGGTCGTCCCGACATGGAGACCATTCGCAAGTGGGCGTCTGGCAAATGGCGGACCTCTGGTCACTTAGAGTTGGCTGCCCTAACCCGAGGTTTTTTCGTGATTAGGCTGAGCAACAAGGAGGACTACTGTAAAATCCTGGCTGGAGGGCCTTGGTTCTTGGGCCGTAGGAGTCTCTTTCTAAGGAAGTGGGGTTTGGACTTTAACCCCGATACCCAGAATATCAACATTGCTCCAATATGGGTTAGGCTCCCGAGTCTTCCCCTTTTCTGCTAGCATGAAAATGTAATCAAAGGTATTGCTCGGTCCATCGGGGAGCTGATCACTTTAGACCCTCCCACCAGAGCTCGAACTAGATTTGTCCAAGCTCGGTTCTGTGTTTTGGCGGACTTGGAAACGGACCTCCCATCCTCCATTACTCTGCGGTCTGGGGGTACTTTTCTACACAAGCAAGCTATTGTTTATGAGAACAGGCCAACTTTCTGCCCTCAATGTAGTTCTCAAGGGCATCTTCAGTCCAATTGTCCTCTCCAAAAGCCGAGGAAGAAGGAGCGGGATCCCTGCAACCCTCTAGAGCATGGTGAAGGTCAGACGAAGCACCCTTTTGCGAAAGGCCATGAATCTCCAGGTCCATCCAAGGACCATCTCGAATCCTCCTTACCAGAAGAGGAAATCACCACCCATCCGGACTCCGAGCAGTGTGGTGGGCGCCCCCAACTAGGACCACAGGGGGAAAATGAACAGGCCCCCCCCTTATCACCACACAGGCAGATTCACCCAAAATTTATGATCGAAACTCTCCCGAGGCTTAAAAAGATATTGGAAGACTACCTACTGGGAAGAAGAGGTTACCAGCCTAGTAATATTAGCCCTCGAATTACGAGGAGTCAAAAGCGAGGGGTGGATTTTGGTAGTGAAAGAAAGCAGGGTCGTCCCCCCAACAAGGAAAAGAGAGACAAAGAAACTGTGGCTGATGTTGCAAATGGAACCCAACGGTTCTTTGTTTCAAGATGACTACGATTCTCACGATGGGTGACGCGCTTATCCCAAAACCTCCCTTCCAGAGCGAGGAAAGGGAAGTAAGAATAACCTCAAATCGTACGGATGAAATCCTGGATATGAGAAGACTAAACGGAGTGGCCATTTGGGCCAGGGTAAAATTTTCCAGCGGGATTTTCAACGGTTTGTTTCGAGTCCGGTCATTTTTCTTGGATCCTATCCAACATGTATGCTTCGAATTCTACCTCCGGAAAGCGAGAAATGTGGAAAGTTATTTCCCAGGTATGGGAGAATTTTTTGTAGTTTTCTTGGTTGTCTTCTTCTGCTTTCCGATGGTCCGACTTCTCTAGCTAGTTTTTGTTTTCCCAGTTATAATGGCCATGGTTTCTAGGATAATCAAGCAAAAATGCCTTACTTGTAGCCCTCGGGCAATTAGCGACTTTTTGTTTTTTTTTCCCATACAGATTTATTCTTCCAGGTTTATTCTTCCAGCCAAGAGGCATGAAGCACTATTTAGCAAGGCTGATTTTGTATATAAGGTTTTGGGATCCTCTATAAAAACCCACTGTTAATCTATTATAATAATTACCAAAAAAAAAATAGTGGATACCAATAAGTAATAATATTGGAAGAAATAAAAATTATTTTGAGGTTTTAGCCTATGAAGAAAAAGTAGATTAGAGCTTAGAGGACATGGTACAACGAGATCATAATATTAATAAGGAACCTTCTATTCAGTATGATCTCAATTTAGGGATGAACATTCCTATTGAACCTAAGGAATATACCTCATCATATTTTGAATACTCTCTTGAAGTACCATGCACCATTTAAGAGAAAAAAATGGTATATAAAATGAGTAGGGCAAGTCAAAAGCTTCCATAGAAGAGCCAAGAGAGGAAAAATATAATAAATAAAAATTGTGAAAGAATATTGAGGAATAGAATAAAAATACCTAACCCTAATATAGGCAAGAAAAAAAAGAGAAAAATCCTTAAATTATCAAGCGAGAGCTAGTGAAGTAAGAGCAAATATAGAGAAAGGAACACAATCTAAGTTGGTTGAACTTCTCTTTACCAAACAAAAAAATGATATTGGTAATTTGTAGGTGGGGCCAGTAGCCCCTAGTAAGACATGATTACCATCTCGTGGAATATAAAGGTGTTTATGCTCCCTCAAAGTAGAGGTGTATTAGGAACCTGTGTTTAAGTACTAAGCCTAATATTATTTGTATCCAAGAAACTAAAATTATAAAGGAAGAAGTTTCCAAAACTATGAAAGTATGGGCTATACATGAATGGGATGTTATATATTCTAAAGAAGTGGTAAGGAGAATTCTAACATATTGGAATCCTATTAGAACCTCCTATGAAACTATTCATAAAACTAGGTATTAGATAGCCTCATTAGTCACATGGTACTTTGCAGATATTTATTTCATCCTTATTAATGTCTATGGACCTACAACTTAGTTAGGAAGATTAGAAGTATAGAGTGAGATTGAAGCATTTATGATAAGTAAAAACTAAGAAACCCAATTCATAATCATAGGATATTTTAATGCCATAACCAAGCTAGATGGAAAATTTAGGGGAATTAGAAAAATAACCTAAAGTATGACAGACTTAGCTTTTATTAAAAATAATAATCTATGGGAGGTTGATTTTAAAAATGACAACTATACATGGACCAACAGTAGGAGATACCAAACCCTAACAGTAGAAAAATTAGATAGATGCATACTCATAGATCATTGGTTGGATGAATGGACTTGTGCTCAAATGAATAACCTTGACAAGGATTGATTTAAATCACTGACCAATAAGAATTAAAATGGTGGTAAGTGAATTCAAAAAATATCATATTTTAAATATGAGAAGATATGGAAGGCTCGTCCTCAATTTTTTAATATAAAAGCACAAACATAGAATTATTTAGGAAATGGTGGGTTGTATACAAATCCAAAACAAATTAAATAATTGACATCTAGATTAAAAGAATGGAGCAAGAACACTTTTGGAAATATTTTTGAGAAGAAATAAGAAATAAAAGAGAAACTTTCAAAATTCCAAAAAGCTGAGCATAATAATCCAAGATCAGAGGAAAGGGAGCTTATTATTGAATATCATAATATTTTGAGTGAGAGAAAATTTGGAGATTAAAATTGAGAAAGAATTGGTTAAAAGGAGATAAAAAATATTTTTTTCATAGGATGGCAATAGTTCAAAGATCAGCATCCATGATTAGTAGAATTAAATTAGTAGAAAGGGTTTGGATTGAAGAGCAAAGTGAAATCAGAAAGGAGACAATATTTTTTTACCAAAATATTCTAGGATCAGAGGAGTTTGAAGTTCTTAATCATAAACTACTACAAGAAATACCTTTAGTTATAAAAAATGAATACAATAGGAAATTAATGGAGCCTATTACTTTGGAATAAGCTCAATTATCTCTTTTTTATTTTGGTAAATATAAATCCCCAAGTCTGGATGGGTTATCTACAACATTCTATCAATATAATTGGGATATAGTGAAGGATTCTTTATTGGTGGTGGTGGAAAAATATGGGGTAAAATAGTTCATACCTTATAAAATAAATGCAACCTATCTTACCCTAATTCCATAAAAGAAGGATGTAGAATTGTTTGATCTATTTAATCCCATAAGCCAATGTAATATAGAATAGAAGATAATATCCAAAGTGATGGCAAATTGATAAGACCACTATTAGATAAAATAATTTTAGAAGAGCAAGGAGGGTTTGTTAAAGGGATATTGACTTTGGATGGGATCATAGTAGCTCATGAAGTTATGCATTCAACAACTTCAAGAAAAGAGAGAGTAATGATCTTAAAACTTAATATGAGTAAAGCCTATGATAGGGTTAAATGAGATTTTCTTTTTGCAATATTAAAAAAGTTTGGATTTGGGAAGAAATGGGTCAAATAGATTAAATCTTGTCTCTATAATATCTTATTTAGTTTTGGTGTCATGACCCTCCAATATGGACCTTTGAACATGAAAGAAAACAATGTATTAACAAATGTGACTAATACTCAATTTTGTGCAATTAAGCAGCCTCACAATAATAAATAGATAGTGAAGGATATGATACTACTAATAAATTGCCAATGTGTAGGATCAAGTGCGCTTGAGAGTGGAAAGAATTAAGTCAACCACCATAGACGAGAGTACCTAAGGAAGGGGATATGATGATAAGGCAACTCGAAGGTAACATTGATAGATACCTTCATATAGGTATATATTCGATTAGGGATAATCATCAATATATAAACACCTTGAGCCCTGGACTGATGGCCTAGTAGCTATTGTAAGTTCTAGAGGCTGAGACAGGTGACTAGTTAAATAGGAAAAATATATTGTTTAAATAAATAGTTGATTTATTTAAATAGGAAAAATATATTGTTTAAATAAATGGTTGATTTATTTAAATAGGCAAAAGATATTGTTTAAATAAATGGTTGATTTATTTAAATAGGCAAAAGATATTGTTTAAATAAATGGTTGATTTATTTAAATAGGCAAAAGATATTGTTTAAATAAATGGTTGATTTATTTAAATAGGCAAAAGATATTGTTTAAATAAATGGTTGATTTATTTAGGCAAAAATATAATGTTTAATTAGTTAGTTGATTATTCAAATTAAAACAAAAAGGTCTCATTGAAATTGAGTGGTTGTTTATTTGAATGATGCTACATAAAATAAAAGGTGGATTTATTTAACAACATTAGCTTATGAAGCAAGGATATGATCATTTTATTAAATGATTACTCCATCCAAATAATGAGAAATAAATTATATAATCTCAATCCTTTAACTGCAAGGTAAGGTCTCTACCATGGTGTGTCATGGAAGTCGTTGCTCACCCGACGACCAACCCATGGCGTAAATGCGACAAGACAGATTTGATAGAATGATCCAGGTTGCCCTTTGGAGGCTCGAGTGGGTCGAATACATAAAATTCCTCTAATGTGAGAGGAAGGCCCTTAATGGTGATCACCTTGGGAAGAGGGATATGGAATGTCCTCCCTTATCGCATGTCAGAGGTGGTCGAAGAGGAATAGCGGGTAGGCGAGAACATATACTAAGGAGGGTAGAGAAGGCACGGGAGGACAGAAGGAGGAGAAGGAACAATGGAAAAGTGAAAGGATGATGGGAAGCGAAGGAGCGGAGGAAGGAAGAAGAACACTATGAGAAAAATGTAGCGGACACCCACCTAAGCAGTGCAAGCGAGATAGCTATTGCAGGTAAACCGGGTTGGTTACATCTTAAAATCAGAATAGCCAATGCTTCCTTCTTGTTTGAAAGATGCAAATGGTGTTGTTGTATGGCCTCTATCATTGGTAGAATAGTTTGTGCTTTTATTCTTGTTTTAAATACATGAATAACATCATTGTATGGCCTCTGTAATTGGCAGAGTGGCATGTGCTTCCTTCTTGTTTGAAATATGTGAATAGCATCATTGTATGGCCTCTGCCATTAGTAGAGTGGTATGTGCTTTCTTCTTGTTTGATAGACACAAATGGCATCATTTTGTGGCCTCTATCATTAGAAAAAATGCCTGAGTGCATTCTTATTTGATAGACATGAATGACATCATTATGTGGCCTCTACAATTGGCAGTATGGCCTGAGTGTATATCTATTGATAGATGTGAATGGCATCGTTGTGTGGCCTCTACCATTGGTAGAATTGCTTGAGTGCATTCTTGTTTGACATATGTGAATGGCATCGTTGGATGGCCTCGGCTTCTGGTAGTATAGATTATGTCCTCCTCTGTGTTCTATGATGTGGATATCATCGTTGTTTTGCCATCTCCGTTGGTTGTTGGTTTGGGACTATGGATGGTAGCCAATCGGGTAGCACTGTGAGCAATCCTTCCTTTGAAATCATAGTCGAGTTTAAAAATTCCCTCGAGTACCATTGGCACCGAGGATGACCTACCCACGTCACAAAAACTGTTGGTGTTGCAAGTGTGTGAGCACCTTCTGCTCTTGGGTTGATAGGGCGAAAGCCTTCTGGTTAACCTTTGGTCCACCCTATGTCTTGCCTTTTGATATATAGCTTTGGCCCATATGTTGGACATTTTTTCATGCCATAGTTCATTAATGTTAGTGTAAAAGCTTTATTTAATGTTCATTATCTAAAATGGTAGATTTTAGGATAATGATAGTATAAAAGTTTTATTTAATGTTCATTATTTAAAATGGTATATTTTAGGATAATGATAGTATAAAAGCTTTATTTAATGTTCATTGTCTAAAATGGTATATTTTAGGATAATGATAATATAAAAGCTTTATTTAATTTCCATTGCCTAAAATGGTAGATTTTAGGATAATGATAGTGTAAAAGCTTTATTTAATGTTCATTGTA
The DNA here is from genome assembly GCA_028583015.1 of Wollemia nobilis. Lineage (NCBI taxonomy): Eukaryota > Viridiplantae > Streptophyta > Pinopsida > Araucariales > Araucariaceae > Wollemia > Wollemia nobilis. The sequence goes on from JAQPPZ010016931.1 coordinate 7,645,806, forward strand.
TAAAATGAATGATGGTTATTTTGTAATTTAAGGGTATGGTACCTTATGTTATGAAATAAAATGAATGATGGTTATTTTGTAATTTAAGGGTATGGGACCTTATGTTATGAAATAAATGAATGATGGTTATTTTGTAATTTAAGGGTATGGGACCTTATGTTATGAAATAAAATGAATGATGGTTATTTTGTAATTTAAGGGTATGGGACCTTATGTTATGAAATAAAATGAATGATGGTTATTTTGTAATTTAAGGGTATGGGACCTTATGTTATGAAATAAAATGAATGATGATTATTTTATAATTTAAGGGTATGGGAAATTATGTTATGAAATAAAATGAATGATGGTTATTTTGTAATTTAAGGGTATGAGACCTTATGTTATGAAATAAAATGAATGATGGTTATTTTGTAATTTAAGGGTATGGGACCTTATGTTATGAAATAAAATGAATGATGGTTATTTTGTAATTTAAGGGTATGGGACCTTATGTTATGAAATAAAATGAATGAAGGTTATTTGGTAGTTTAAGGGTATGGGACCTTATGCTATGAAATGAAGAAAAATGTTTATTGGGAATTAAGGTAGTTGCTTGAGTAATGAGATGTGTGAACCTAGTTCTTAGAAATTAAGGGTATAGGACTTTAATTTTTGGGAAGGTTTGTTCATTTATTTACAAGTAGAGTGCATGATTTGATGCATGGTTGACTGACTCCCTCAAGGTGACTAAGGGGGAGGGGGGGAAGGGTAGTTTCCATGATTAATACTATGCATTGGTAAGTTTAATTGCTTGGGTTATTTGTATAGTTGCAATTTGGCAATGAATTAAGTGCATATAGAAGCATGTCTATCCGGATCCATGAGTGCCCCGATCCCCTAATATCCTCACTTGATCGATGGAAGAGTAGGAAGGCTAGAATCATGAGATGGACCAATTCACAAGTTTGCTCTCTATCTTACATCTTGTCTTTTATGCATTAGATTAGATTGTGGGGAGATTTCCCCATTCAAATGGATTTAAAGTATCATGGAAAGTATGGGGTGCACCATACTTATTTATGTATATAAATGGACATTGCGACTACTATATTTAATACTCCTTTATTCAGATTAATACTTTTAAATCTTTAATGTATGTTTATTTGGTGATTGTTTCTTTACGCTTGATTATTCTTGTTTGTAGTCATTTCATTTTGTTAGATTTAGTATCTAGATATTTAATGCTCTTGTGTGATTAAAATAATGAATCATTAGTAAGTTCTAGGTGAACTTAGAGGATACCCTAAGGGCTTGATACCCCCTTAGGGATATTGGTGACTAGGTTTGGAATATTGTATCAGAGTTAAGATAACTTGTCAATAGACAAGATCGATATCTTAACTCATAGTACACGTAGCATACCACATATAACAACTTGTGTGGATATGGATATGTGTGTACATCTTCTAATGATTTAAGGTGGTAAGTCTAGTTCATAAAGACTGATGAGAGGTATGGACTTATATGGTCAAACATAATATAGGCTTATGCAGATAGACTTGCGTGAAGGGAATCTTGTGTGGTATAGTTCTTGAGAAACTTAGGGGATGTCAAACAATAAGTCGGTCTAAGATTAGGTAAGGATTTATGAATCCTTCTCCTTAGTCAAAAAAAATATAGATAAACTTTTTCTCTTTTGTTTGTATGTTTTCATGTTTTTTTTTAGTTTGGGGTGTTACATTGGGTATTATAGCTCTAGGTTCGATGGTATAGAGCTTCTTATGTGTTGTAGAAGAGATTCGGGGATCTCCAAAGAGGATTTCTTGCAAATAAGCTGAAAGTCGGAGTAACCTAAAGTCTCTACTATTAGGTTCTTATGGAATTTATTTTTAGGAAGGACGAATATTAAAGATACCTTAGTATGGGCTTTGGTATTGATGATATATCCTCACCTAGAAACCTCATCCTAGTTAGACCTCTAATGATTAGCAAAATAAGGACCCTATATTGTGGTCAAGTTAGTGATTCATTTGAGGGATAACTATAACCTAACTATTTTTTTTTTGGAAACCAAATCAAGATGCCACCCAATGCTAGAACGGGAATACCTCCACCTAGATAGACTCAACAAAGCAATATAGAAGAAGAGATCTAGAATGAGAATATAGGAGTTCCCAATGAAGGAATAAAGGAACTTACTACTACATTTGTTGAGTTGCAATATTAGTTAAGACAAGTATTGGAAACCATGGCAAATCAAAACTCGTAGGCTAGAGATTCAAAAGTCAACCAAGTTGAGGAGCTAATAGTGGAACAGAAGCAAGAAAGAACCCTCTTATAGAAATATACGATGAGAGACCTAAATAATATTTGTATCTCCAAGTTTTATGGAGAAGTGGAGGGAGATGCAGTTGAAGCTTGGTTAAGATATTTAGAAGTCTTCTTCATGGTAAAGGAATATTCTTTAGGTACTCGGATGGTTTGGGCTACTATTTACCTTGAGGGAGCTGCCTTGGATTGGTGGGAGACTTACCATGAAGATACCAAAATTGAACCAGTAGACATTCCATGGAAGGAATTCATAGTCATCCTCAAAAAGAGATTCCTCACGAAACACTTCTATGCATTGAAGTTTGAATAGTTTGCCAGCCTAAGACAAGGGAGTAACTTAGTGGAGGTATACTATCGAAAGTTGGTAAAGTTTTTGAAATATGTACTTGCCTATAATGAGAAGATGTGGATTCATAATTTTACTCATGGATTGCAATCTAAGATAAAGCATGACATAGAGATGCAGGAGCCTAGATCCTTGCAAAAGGCTTATGATTTAGCAAATAAAACAGTCACATTTTCACTATAATTATAAAAACCTAGCTGAGCAAGAACATAAGGAACTAAAGAAGAGGAATAGCAATGGGGTTATAAAATGGGAGGTAGAGCAAGAACGAAAGGCTAAGAACCCCAAAAATATAGAGAAGAAATTCAATGGAAGCCAAAATAAATTTAAGAACTTTTTCAAGAAAGGCAACAAACCCAATAATGCTAAACCTCCTCCACATAAACCATCAGCTCTAATACCAATGATTAAGAATGAGGAGCAAAAAAATGGAAAATAAACAAGGGCCCAAGGATGGATGTAAACATTGCAAAGAGAATCACTATGCTAATCAATGCCCTATATCGACCAGGGACAAGCACGTCCAACAACAAAGGAAAGAAACCAATGCATAAGATCTATGCTGCAACTGGGAATTAGAAACTTGAGGGACAATCCATCCCATTAATCATCAAAGGTAATATCTTTGGTAAGCAATTAGATATCTTAGTAGATAGTGGAGCCACTGATAGTTTTATTTCTTGTAAATTAGCCAAAGATATGTTGGAAAGGCCAGGGTATTTGGCTCATGGATGAAAGGTTGAGTATGGGTCTGGATAGACCTACTCCATAAACCAATTTTTCCCAATGATCAAAATTACTCTAGATAGTGGGACCACAGAAGGTTGCTTGTATGTGGCCCCACTTTACACCTTTGATGTGGTCCTAGGAATGGGTTGGCTATAGACCCATCAGGCTGTAATCAATTTCTGAGATATATGGATAGAATACTTTGAAGGAAATAAAGAGAGGTTGTGAATCTATAGCAAGCAAGGGACATTTAAACCCTAGATGTTTTCAGCTATGCAGTTGAATAAAACCCTCAAAAAAGGGGGATTGTTTATGTTGTAAAGATGAACGAAGTTGGAAGTGATCGAAAGGAAGAGGTTATTTATACAAAATAATGTGTATCTAGGTATCTTTGTGGCCCCATGATAACCTGATATTCAACCTAGATCAAAATTGTGAAGGACCATTTTTGGGACTCAACAAAATAAGGTATTATTAAATTTCTCATTGCTTTTAAAAAATTAACAAAATCAACTCATCATCTAGAATTAATTAAAAATTCAAAAATATAGAATGTAATATGAAGGGTTTTTATAGACAACAAAATAATCTCATTACAGGAAAGAATAAGCACTCCAATTGATAAAGAAATTGTTGGTCTCAAGAGATATACATACCTAATTGCTTGTGATCTTAGGGTCAAGGTGAAAGAACCGACCTTAAGGTTTATTAATAAAATAATACAATAAACCCATCTATACAAGGTTTAAAAAGGCCCAAAGAGCTACACAATAAATATAATATTGAATTTTATCATGGTCTCAAGTGAATATTAACATAATATACTATAATGAATCTCCTTAATTTGAACAAACAACATGGAGAGAGACCCTCATTTGTCATTCCCCTTAAGGGACACTCTAACAAGACACTCCCACAATCACACAAAATACATCTTAGGCATGACCTTGGTTAGGATATCCACTATCTACTCTATTGACAACTCATAGACTATATCAAGCATACCATATGAATTAATCCAACAAACATAATACATTCAAATAATGATGTGTTTAGTTCATTGATCAAATATTGGATTATGGACAAGATTTATTGATCTTTGGTCATCACAATGAATAGTTAAAAGTACTTAGAAATTCTCAATTGTCTAAAACTATGAGCACCCATTGAAATTTTTAGTGGTCTCATTAGCAACATAATATTAAACCTCCATAGGATAATAAGATATAGTGGAATATTCTTATAAAAATTTATTGTCATTAACATAAATCATTCACCAATATGCAAAAATATCAAATAATTTATCCATAAATAATATCCACAATAATAATCCACACAATGAGATAAATATAGATAATACCCTTAAGGTAGGGCAACACCAATAATACTCCTTAAGTAAGGAATAACTCCACAAGATCTCCCAAGATGAGATTACCACTTAGATAGGGAAAAGTTCCATAAGCCACTGCGTTGGCAAATATGATTACATATGATTGATCTCCATGATGATTACAATGATAAATATCTCTTCTTTATATATTCATCTTCTAATTCTACTTTGGAGATATGACTATTAATATAATATTATAATACAATCAACCTTGGGTTATGTGTGATCCATGCCAACCCTTATACAATATATCCTCATATATCTAGTCCTAGGTAACCAAGCATTCCACCCTCCTTATAAATATTTCATCCTCGAAACATATGAAGAAATAAGATAATATGATTTGCTAAGCAATATTAGCAACTTTTACCAATCTCGATCATCCATCCATCCAATTGAAACATTGATTGGTGGTGGTCTTCGTTGATGCTAGTATGTCATTTTGCCACTTGAGTATCCAAATCTACTTTTTTGGCTCCATGCTTCTATTGCTTTATTTTGATAATTCGAATGATAGATCCACTTGTTCCTTGATGTTGATGAACTACTCTAAAAACCAAGATCACTATACTTTCTCTACCAAACACTGTCATACTTGGTACCCTTCTAATTCTATGTAGAACCATAATATTGTTACCTTGAGATATACCTCCAATATTGTTACCTCTCATGGTGGTGTGGATGGCGACATGCTATAACCTTGACTTGATGTTATGCCTTCTTTGACTCCTCAACATTTGGCTCCACTATTTTAAATTCTTCTACATGTTAATATTTCATGTTTCCTATGTTTGGTGTATCCTTGTGCTCTTCTAACAAAGTTTCCTTGGGATATGCTACTATTGTTTCCATGGACTCTAGTGCTACTACTTATTCCATAGAATTTGTTACTGCTACTTCCTTCTTGGATTTTGTTTTAGGTTCTTATATTTGTTCTTTAATTTGTTTCTCTACAATCACTTCTTGGTCTTCCTTGGATCCTTGATCTTTAATATGAGAAATATCCTACAATTTTATCTTTATTTTTCCTATACCATAACTTCATAAACTTCTTTTGAACATTAATGTTAATGGTACCCAAAGATCTAACCAAGGATAACCAAGAACAATATCTACATCATCCATCTCAATAGCATGTAAATCTGAATGTAAAACATATATATCCATGGTGGTCTTCAAATCTTCAAAAATATGAACATTCTCACCCTCAAGATGTATGTCCTTTATTTTTGTTTCTTGAACCTGCAACCTCTTAGCCAAAGCAATATTAATAAAATTATATCTACTACTAGGGTTAATGGAAATAATAACCTTTTCCTTTTGAATACTTCCATGAACATGCAAAATAGATTTTTTAGATGAATTTAGACCCTTTTGATCCTTCTCTTGCTTTTGTAAATCCAAATATGTGACTTCATTCTTCTCACTATCTTCCTTAACATTTTCTTCTTTCTCCTTCTTGAGTAATTTTATTTCTTTTTCATAGTCTTCATTATATTTCTTGAAAAATTCCCATTCTCCTTTCATTTCATTGTGCTTATTTTGAATCCCTTGTAGTTTCTTGTCAAGGTCTTTGATGACATCCATTAGGCTATCTATCTTTTTATCCCTTTCCTTAATATCTCTCTTATAAATATATTTCTTTGTAAATGAATAGGTTTCCATTTACTCAAGAATGTTGGTTCCATTTCTTTCCAAGTGCACAAGGTATTATCCCTAAAAAAGTTCTCAACCCATTGTAAAGCTTCATGAAAACAAATGAACATGAAGCTACCTTTATCATATTGATATTTTGCTATTTTTAGCCACTCTCATAGCAATATCATTTTCCCTAGACAATATTAGAAGTTATATGAGTTCACATCCACAAAAATGATAATGCAAACTAGGGTTTTATAAAAATATATATCTCTCCACTGATTTGAAGCTAAAATTACACATAAAATATTAGATCTGCATTTTTCTTCAAAACAAAACAAACTGCAACTGATTTGCTTACCCCAACAGGCAAATTTCATCTTTCAAAAAAATTTGTGATTTGAAAATTTATTGTTTCTCTTGTTCTATATGGTTAACTTCACAAGATCGTATCTCCCTCAATACTATTCTTATTCCCTCATATTACCACTCATTTTAAGGCTCTTCAAATTCTACACAAATTGATCCAAGAACTATCTAAATCAAATAAATTTTCATAGAGATATGACTCTTGAAATATGAGACATATTTTCTCAAAACAAATTGCCCTAATTTTGCAATCCACCAAAAAAAACAATCCCCACTTTGCCATAATTTTTTATCTAATACCACTTGTTACAAAACTTTATTTTCATAAACATAGATCATTCACCAATATGCATAAATATCAAATCATTCATCCATAAATAATTATCCACAATAACAATCCACACAATGAGATAAATATAGATAATACCCTTAAGGTAGGGCAACACCAATAATACTCCTTAAGGAAGGAATAACTCCATAATATCTCCCAAGATGAGAGTGTCACTTAGAGAGGGCAAATTCCCATAAGCCATTGTGTGGGAAAAGACGATTACATATGATTTATCTCCATGATTATTACAATGATAAATATCTTTTATTTATATATTCATCTTCTAATTCTACTTTGGGGAGCTGACTACTAATATAATATTATATTATAACATAATCAACGTTGTGTTATGTGTGGCCCATGCCAACCCTTATACAATATATCCCCATATATCTATTCCTATATACCCTAACAAATATGATCTACAATACCAATAAAATTATCCAAAACCAAGATAAAAAAAAATAAACCTAGTGGTAGAGCACTCTTAGTCCAAATCATTGACCCAATCTACATTAGAAAATTTATAAAAATAAAGGTATTCCAATTGAGTAGTGGATGTGTATCTGGTATGTACCTCTGATATACCAAAGGATCTACTTGATCACTATCCAATGACTCTCATGGGGTGCCCACATATACTTAAAACAATAACTAATAGCAAATGCAATATTTAATCAAATATGGGTTAGATAGAGAAGTCCCTTGAAAGGTAACTGATATAAAGTGGCATCCACCAAAGAAGCAGTGCAATCTACTTGTAATTTAAACAAAAAGCAAAAGTATTCTAAGTAGTTTTGTATTTCTTTATCATGAATACTTGTAGAAAATCCAAGGTATACTTTGTGTAATAAATGGTGATCCCAAATAGTGACTAATTAATCTAAATACCTAAAGAATAATGAAGGAGACCAAAATCTATTACCTCAAAAGTGTCATAAAGTTGTGACTTCATCTCCTTGATCAAGGATGTTAAGTTTCCTATAGTAAGAAGATCATCAATATACAATAGAATTGTCAAATTTTGACCATCTTGATGCTTGATGTAAACATCATGCTCTGCCTCACATAGTCATAATTTATAATTAATAAATAATAATAAAATCTTCGCATACCAAGCATGAGGAATGTACTTAATCCCAAACAAGGACTTATTCAACCTATATAGAAAGGGAATTGAATCCATCAAGCTCAAATATATATGGTTACTACATATAAATCTCCTCTTAAAGCTCTCCATGAATAAATACACTCTTCAAATTTATTTGATGTACCTCCCATCCATAAGTAGTAGGAATAGAGAGAATCATCTAAATAAAATCCATCTATACAATCAAGGTAAATTTTTTTGAATAGTCAACTTTCTCCTTCTAATAGAATCCATTAGCAATAAGGCATACCTTGTGCTTCTCCACCTAACCATAAAAAGTATATTTGGTGATATAGATACATTTGCAACTAGTAATATTATTCCCTTTAGGAAGAGGAACAAGATTCCAATCTAGTTCTTCATCAATGACTCATACTTGACAAGCATAGCATCATTTCATTTTGGATAACCTTTGGCCTAAGAATAGGTGAGGGGTTCTCCAAAATTATTAACTCGTAAGAGTAAAATCTAATAGGGAGGCCTTTCCATTTTTCTCCCAAGAGAAAATAGGTTGAGAATCCTGAAGGAGAGTTACAACCCAGTTGGGCATAAAGTGATCTATGGAAGAGTGTTGCGCATCTTGAAAAAAGTAGCATCAAAATTATATATTAGAGTATCAAATGTAAGTTCATTATCCACCTCAACATCCAACACTATGACACAATATATGGAAGGATAAAGTTTTTCTACTACAATATCTAAAACTACAAGTTCTAGAAAAGGGATTAAAAGAAGAGGAGTTAAAGTGGTAGATCCTACCTATAAACCCTTGCTAGGAGTTGGAGAAGCTATAAAAACTAGAAATATACCGATGAGAATATTAGAGGAGATAATAGGAGATACTAAAGGATCCATAAGAGGGAAATCACAGGCCAAAATATTAAAGAGCATGTCATAAGGAGCAAATTAAAGTACCTCATAAACTATCACATGTATTTATATAACACCATCTCACTTTATAATATTATACAAGTGACAAGCCTTGGAGGTGTTAAAATACCACACAAATATGTAATTATGGCTCTTATCATCCACCTCTTTTGTGTATCATTAGAACATGAGCTTGTATATTGGATATAAATATAAGAAATTAATAAACATAAGTCTTATTGCCTATCATTCTTTCAAGATGAGTCATATTTTGAATTACTCAAAGCAAAGTCATTTCATAATATGAGATACATAAAATTCTACTTTTTTCTAAATCTTGGGCTTCATCTGCTTGGTATAAAATATACATCTAGCATCTCCATGATAACCTTGTTCTTTCTCTCTACCATACCATTCTACTTTAGGGTATAGTAAATAGTCCTTTAAAAATCAATACCATGAATAGATAAGAAATCACCAAATATATAACTAATATGCTCCCCCTCCATTTTTCCATAAGTACTTGATATTTTCTTAAATTGATTCTCCATAAGAGCCTTAAATTTCTTAAACATACCAAAGGCTTTGATAAGGAAGAAAATTTTAGGTCACCTTCTAGATAGCTATTGACATTTAATATGCAAATGGTTTTGGGCTCATGGTTTTTTCCAAACCATAGTTTGTAATTAGACATTTTTTGCCTATAAATATGTAATGTTTTGTAATGCAATATGATTAGAATTTCTTGATCCACATCAGTGGTATCATAGCATCTCGATATTTAGTGGGCTGCTTCTATTTTAATTTCTATTTAAGGCACCATGTTATCGATCAAGAGTATATTTTTGGAAGAGATCTCTCAACAATCCAAAGTGCTCTCAGCTGAAATCATGTTAATCCAAGTTGCCATGCTGGAAGAAATGGCAACATAAGAAATTATATTTGCTAAAGAAGAAATTCTTAAAAAAACAATTATGCTAGTGAAGCTAAATAAAATTATATAGTAGCACCTAGATTTGAACCATGGTCTATGGGCAAGAATCCCATCATATTTCCACTACACCATCCTACTATTGAGGAAGAATTGAAGAAATTACTATTGTCGATGAAGAAGCTCATGTTGAAAATCTCATTGATGAAGGTCTTTTTTATGAAGAAGAAAATATTTCTAACGAAGATAAATATCTTAGCTATATTATTTTTATGATGGTTGTGGCTATGCCAACCCTCCCACCAGATATCAATCTTATAGGTCATCTTCTTTCAAGTCACCACCATGAACATCATCACCATAAATTCATAGGTGGATATCACATGAGTTCCCTTCTCTTTGTATTGCTTTTTGTAACTTTTTTTGCCCCATTGGCCTTGTATTTCATTGGATGGCCTAGTTTATATATGCCTCTATTAATGAAGGTTATACATTTTTTACCCTATTTTTTGGTCTCCTCCTTCACCTTGGCCTCTATTGTGGACACTCTTATACACAAACCTTATACCACATTCTACTACAATATCACTTACCTTTTTTCTTGCATTACCCTAAATCAACCCTTGTAATTTATTGGGCATGCCTCCTTGGCCACCACTAACCTCCATGCTTTTTTCCCACCCCTTCCTACTGGATTTTAGTCGACATCCCCTTGGCTTGCATGTGTTTATTGCTCAAAAATTTTCTAACATTGATGCTTCTTCAGTCCACTAGCCATCCATCATTTTTGGGCTTTTCTTGGATAATTTCCTATCAAACCTTGTTCCTCTTATGCTCCTCGATGAACCCCATTTTTTTATTTTTGCATAGTGGTTTTTTATTGTCGCATAGTCATTTCTCCATACCCACATGTTGTATCACATTTGTGTTGACTTCATCATCTCTATGTTTGCTATCCATTATTGTGTCCCAACTAACTATCACCACCATAGCTCATGTTCAACGTCATTTTCTTAATCATCCACTACTAACTAATGTAGTCTGCACTACTCCACTTTTGGCATTGATTCACTAGTAACATCTATATTTTTAGATCCACTCCACAATTACCAATTTAGTGAGAAATTCATCAATTTGTTTTTGAATTATGGGTACTATCAATAATCATCTATGGTATTTTGAAGTTATTTATCCAATAGACAATCACCATAGTGTCATCCATGATTTCTTGTTATGTTTGGTGTTTTACAAACCACTACAAACTACCCATATTCAAACTATTTTTGATGTATTTTCATAACACATTTTGTCTTCCTTGCTCCAACAAGTGGAAACTATTTCAATAAGGACACATCTTGGGCCCTTTCTACATGTCCATGGTCCTCTTCCCCTATGTGCCACACTTTTTTTCTCATTGCTTGCCATGTCATAGCCTACCATGCTCAACAAATGGGATTTTGGTTATTTATCTCAATTTTTTATTCCAACAATTCTACTATGTTTGGCAGTATTCCGATCTTATTACCATGTCCACGATAAAAGCTCCTTGGTGTTGATGTACTCCCCTACCATAGATAGACACCACATTTTTTGTCAGTATAAATCCTCTTCATAGATCTTCTCCATGCTCTCACAAAATAAATCATATTTGCTATTGATATTCCTAACCATGACTTGGTCTTTGTACAACCTATTGGTATTTCTATTGGACACGTGGACATTATACATGAAATTCCCATTGATTGTCAATTCCTAATTTTCATCCTCTTGCACATATAATCCCACACACCTATCTATTATAATTTTGTGTCCCTTTATCAATAAAATTTTTAGCTCTGCATTTTGTTGTTTTCCCTCTATCCTCTCACCTATTTTTATCTTGCTAGCACTCCATATTTTTCTAGCTCAATTTTCCCATCTATACAGACATCTACAACCATCGCATTCTATAGCCACCACTTTTTTTTCTTCATTATACATCACCATAGCCCCTTCCTCCTACCAACACACATCCAATATTTTAGTCTTAAATCTTCTTGGCACCATCTACAGTCCAACTTCCTACCACATGGATATTTTTGCTTTTATTTGCTTGTCCCAGATTGGGATCCTTCTTATTAACATGTTGCACCATCTATTTCCACCTAGCTCCATTTTTCCTTTCCTCCTCAAAACTCCTTCCTCCATGCATTGTGCATCATACTTTGTGTCCCCTTTGCACATAATAATTATCTCTCACTTAAATCCCCCCTCTCCTTCATCTCCCTTCCTTGTCCTATGGATGCATGTTTCATGCACATCCCATTTATTTCCCCTAGACACTCCATGTCACACCCTTCCTCGTAACGCACCACATACATGGTATTTTGGTGCACAATCTGCATGCACTAGTTGCACACATTCAACACACATTACATATGTGCACACTCTTTTGAGAACAATTTTCATATTCAAAGGTTTTAAAATATTTTATATAAAAAAATGAGGGATGTCCACATAAACTTTAAAAAACAAGCATATTGGATGGCATATTCCATAGAATCTTCCTGTTATAATATTCCTATTGTAAGGGTCTCTAGCCCCCTTTTGGCTATCGACATAGCTCTTGTTTTTCACATAAATTGAGTCATCATCGAATCACAAATATCGATGTATTTATAGTTGTTGAAAAGCTCTTTTCGATCCTGACTTAGAGGACTCTATATTTTGTATTTTATGAAGATCTGCTCCAACTACAAATGCAACAAAGTTTGATTACTCATCTTTCTATTTTTTATTGTATGTATTGTATTCCAATGCTTATATGGTGGGGAGGAGTGATAAGGAATAAAATATAAAATGTTAAATGATGCATAGTTTTAGACCAACTTCTAGATAGCTACTAATATTTAATTCATAAATGGTTTTGGGGCCAAACCATGGTTTGTAATAGAGCACTTTGTACCTATAAATATGTAATTTTTTGTAATGCAACACGATCATAATTTCTTGATCCACATTAGGCTTTGTCTTTGATAAAAATTTATGTATAACCAGACATACCAAGGGAAGTCATCAATAAAGGTAAGAAAGTACTTATTTTAAAAAAGATATGGTGCCCCCATGGGACCAAAAATATTTCTATGAATAAGCTCCATGGGCTTTATAGCATGCTTAGAAATACATTTTAAGGAGGATTCTCAATTATGCTTTCCCAAGATACACCCTTCATAAATACCACTAGGAAAAAAATAGGAGGAAGACCAATAATCAACTAATATTATCCCATATATCTTAAGGATACATAGCCAATATGCCTAAGTATATGATGCCAACACTTGCTAGTATCATTTGTCTATCCCAATAAAACCACGATTTTTTTCTTATTGGAAAAAGAAGAAGAAAAAAAGATACTCTACAAGCTTTCACATTTGATCAAAATCACAATAATATCCTTATATAGTTATCTTAAATCCATCGTTAATGTCTTTAATCACCCATCAACTTGACCAAAAATTAACCTTCTTATTTATATAGGTTATGTGATAGATAAAAAGGAGATTAGATCCCACTCATAGCACATGAAGAACTACATCAAATGAGGACGAACGAGATGTCACCTCACCATATTCATTTACCTATAAAAAGGATTCATCACCAATGACAATATACTCTCTAGAATACTATCAATCTAATCATATAATAGATGACAATGCTTAGTCATGTGTCATGTTGCCCCTAAATCTACAATCCACTCTTTAAAATAATTGAATGTCTAATATGTTGAGTGAACAATACATGTGCTTATGAGGTCTCACCATCATGGTATCCTTCATCCTAGGAAAAGAAGATAGCAATATCAACACCCCTCTTTTTCACCACCTCTTCAATATCCTTAATTCACAATCAATAAAAATCTACTTTGTTTATTTCTTCTTGTGAAAATTTCAAACTAACTTGTTGAAACTATTTATATATTATTTATCTTATTGATTTGACTTCTTTTCAAATTTTGGTTTAACCACTTCCATTGCATGATCCCATACGATGAATGAATGATTATTTTGTTATTGTTATCGATATTGATGGTGAATAAATTATTTGATCTTATTATTGAGAGATGGTTTAGGACTCTAAGGAAAGTATACTTAAGCCATCTCAAATACTATAGCAATTATCTCATATTTTCCAAAGAAATATTGAACACAATATTGAAAACATCAAGATCTAAATTTCTATCGGTACATCCTCCAACAATGTGAATGTGTTATAGTTTCTTGAACCAACTAATATACTCATCAATAATCCTAAAACTCTCCAAGTCTAAAGTAGAAAGGTCTACCTCCAATCTATTGATCTAAGTAGAGTGAATGCAATCATGCATCTACTAGAAATTGTCCAATAACTACTTTAGATCTAATATGTTGCTATTATGATTATTGTAGATCTTGTCAACACATAGGACAATCACACCATGATATTACTCCTTGTTCTTGTACAACTACTTTCTCTCATAAAAATTAGTTCTTTAAGGTGTTCATTCATATATCTGAGGAGTCCCTTCAAAGCAAAACTTTAATAATGATTTTCTAGGTGGCATAGTTAGGTGTATTGAGTAGAGGCATATGTTAATCCATGAAATCCCTATAAAAATATAATCTCCTATACATAGTTATGATCAAAAGTAATATTGAAAATATGAAGAGCTCCAAAAATCATGTGATTTAAAAATAGGTTCAAAATGCTTTTGTATGCAAAATTTATGGCCCTTATATTTTTAGCCTAGAAATCATAAAGGATGCCACCAAAACCTTTTAAATCATGAAAATATTCAAAAAATACAATCAAAAAACAAAGAATTTCCTTGTGTCATTATTTAGTCATAAGAAAAATGAATGTTATACCAAGTTTGTTTTATATATATACATATATAATAAGCTATATTTGGTTTCTATTGGGGGTCACTCCCATTACAAAACCAAAATATTGCATTACTCTCATTACATTTCTAACAAGTTAATTAAAACATATCAATTTTAGTCCTTTCAATCAAATATATTCTTCATTTGGCTTTCTATCAATCTCCATCTTCCTCAAACTGCTAAGTTTCCACAATCAACTCCTTTTATATAAGATGTCTTTTGAAATTTAAATTTTGTTAAGATGAAATTCAGCACCATTAATGGCTAAAATATTTGCTACCCGAATTCTATAGCTATAAGTATATTATCTATAACAATATCACAATTTCTTAATACCTTTTTTTAGGGTTCTTATCCATTCCCCTAATATTTCAAGATATTATTTTCATTGTTATTTTTTAATTTTATTTGTGGGTTTAGCCCCACTTCTTGTTAGCACTTGTGATATTTGCTTTTGTTTTCCTATATCAATATCCCTATAGGTTTCTTTTTCTCTTTGTTTTTGCTTCTTAGGTCTTCCTCTCTTTTTTTCATTTCGAGCAATAATTTCATCTTCATCAATCTCTTCAATCTTCTCACATTGCTCATAGTAAGACTTATCATCTTTAGGTTATCCTTGTTTTGAAGGATCTAAAGTGAAAGGAATAACCTCAAAAGCACAATATTCTTTATGTTTCCCTAGAAACCCTAAAGTGCAAGGATACTCTTCTATAGCAATTACCTTCTTATTCTGCTCTAAAAAACCTAAATTGTTACGAGTTTCCTCCATCCTTATTTCTTTATTATGTTGCTTTTGAAACCTTCAAGTGCAAGGGATAACATTTTCATCCCTTTCACTATTATTACTTGGAGAGGATTCTATACTACTTGAGAAAATGAAGATGATTTACCTATTATAAAATTGACCTCTTTTGTTATCTTTGTTTTAGGATTTCTCTCCACATCTTCTTTTGCACCTTTAATTCCTTCTAAACTTGTCAAATAATATTGTAGATAGGCTTTCTTTACATCTTCTTTCAAAGTGGAAAATCCTTGATCTAATCTAGCTTCTATTACTGTATGATTTCCTAATTCATCTTAAAGTTTATCTCATGGCTAGAATTTTTAATCTCTTTCTTCATAGTTTTCACTTTGCAAAATCTTGCCATGTATCCAATATTATAACAATTATGGCAACAAAAACAATATTTTCCTAATCTACTTGTTGATCCCATTATCTTGATTCAAATTTTATCTTAATAGATTATGGAATAGGTTTTGAAATATCCATTATAACACATATTTGAGTATACATAGCATGTTTTCGCTCCTTAGTAGTTAGTCCTTCCTTGATGAATTTCCCTTGGGTATTTCCAATATTATTCAAAACATCCTTATTTATAAGTTGATATGGAAGTCCAAAAATCCTAACCCATACTAGAAGCTTCTTAATAGTTTATATTTCAACAAAAAAAATTATTCCATGGTCTCAAATAAAGTGCATCTCTTCCCCTAAACCATGGGCCACCAACCAATATTTTATCTCTAATTTTTGAACTAGAAAAGATGACGAGAAAAAAACCTTTAGGAAGAAAATTCACAAAGTAATTTAAATTTAAACCCCACTTCCACTTGATCCAATTTTGAATCTCCAAAAACCATGGCCATGATCTATGGAACTTATATATTAACCCTCTAATTTTAAGAACCATTATATAATGCTCAATAATATCATCTTTGATACTCACTTATGGTGTAACATTTGCTACCTAGATAGAACTTTCCATGTATTTTCTCTTCTACTTACCTCCAACTTGGGCATCCATACTTCCAACTAGGGCATCCTAATTTCCCATTAGGGATTTTAAATATGATTTTACTTCCATACTAGCTAATAGGGATTTATCTTGGCTTGCACTCTCTCTTGGCTCACCTTCTCTCTTGACTCACCTTCTCTCTTGACCTCCACTCTCTCATACCTTGCACTCACTCTCAGCTTGCACTCTCTCTTGGATCGTAATAAACCTTGTCTCTTCTTCTTTTTCCCAATGTTACTTCACTTCATCAAATTTTTGGAAATAAAGTTCCATGCATTTATGGTAAGTTTTTGAAGTATTGATACACTTTGGATGAACCCGCTGCTCTTTTACCATGACTGAATCTTGTCTTGCAATCCCTCTTAGATCGCACTTCCTCCTATATCACACTAGAGTTTTTTTCAACTGGATCACAATTTACTTCTACTTATTGCTCACACTTCCTCCTCACTCCCAGCTCGTACTCACACTTGATTTTGGTTACACTCACTCCCGACTTATGCTTGAAATTTATTTCAGCTGCACTCACTTTGCTTTTGGTTGCACTCACTCTCAGCTCACACTCGCACTTGCTTTCGACTACAATCACTCCTAGTTGGCACTCCCTCCTAGCTTGTTCTCACACTTGCTTTTGGTTGCACTCACTCTCGCCCCACGCTCGCACTCGTTGCTACACTCCTATACCAAGTTTGTTATTAACTATGTATACTTTCAAGTCAATACACATCTAATTATGCAAGATGACTTTGATTGATTGGAAAATCCTCTTTACTTAGATAAAAAAATAGTTTATCTTCCTCCATGAGAGTGTTATTTCAGCTATCAAGTAAACCATAAAAAAATAAATTAAGCATAGGGCCTTAAACCTAGGTCATTAGAGGTGTAGAACCTTCACTAACCAACCAAGAAACCAATTGGTTGTTTGAGCAAACTGCCAAGAAATACAACCAAATCTATGGGAAAATCCTTACAATACCCATAATTTCATCCATGCAAATTCCTCACAAAAATGAATGCTTGGGGGTTGAAAACAAACCTCTTATAACTAAAACTAAGGGATCCACATGCTAGCCATCTTAACAAGCCTACTGTCAAGATGGAATAATGAGTTACCTTTATATAAAAGAAATAATTTTTCCAAGTAGGGAGTGCTTACACTCACACATTCTGATACAAAAAAGTCCATCTACCCATCCAAAATCTATTAGGCATGTTGAACGATGATTGAACTTGGGTTGTTCTCTAACCAAAAGTCCTCTAAAACGCACATAAACTATTCCACCAAGGCTCACAATGGTAATGGTGATAGCACGACCATATCTCCTCTCATTAAATGCTCTTCTTAAATCTAAAACATCATCTACCTTGTCCATTTTTCCATAAGGGAATATTCCTTGGAATATTCTTGATTTATCATTCATTTTAAAATTTAGAGGCAAAAACAAATTTTAATGTAAGAAATAAATACCCAATGGTAGATATAAACAAAGTCCTAAATTAGAATCCCCCTAAAATTTCATAAACAATAGAAAATACTTTTTTAATTGGTTATATGGGATTGAGATAGGACCTACCCATGTTACATCATCACTACATGTGGGTACCTTCCATTATACTTTTTTAATTGGTTACTTATGATTAAGACAAGCCCCACCCATATTACACCATCACTACATAGTGGTATTACAACTACTTAACAGTTATGCGTGTATCACTTAGCAAGTTTCGAACTTAGGTTTTCTCCTTAAAATTTAAGGAATGCAACTAGTTAAACTAATGTCATTTTATACCTTCCACTATAGCTAATTAACTTATAATTATAGTTTTTATATAATTAATAAAGGATTTAAACTTGAAATAATTAAATAAATTATATTAAATTCAAATACAAATAATTTTATGGTGTATATATAACATAATCATAAATAAAATGGCTTGATAATTTACCTTTAAAAAATGAAAGCAATTTTTTAAAATATACTATGGTTAATATTGTAAATTGTAACTCATGGAGTCTTTTTTGGGTAAAAATGAGAAAATTAAATTAGTTGAAAATCATATTACATCTCTTGCCTTTCTAGGATTGAAGGCTTTTAAGCTAAGTTTTAACAGAGGATGTGGGACTATTATACATCACATTTAATCTACTATAGATATCTATGTAAAAAAAGAGTAACCATGTAAAGTAATGATATATAAATCTAGATACAATAAGCAATGCTATCATCAATGGTAAGAATGGAAAAATAACTTTCCTAGTCTATTGAGACCACCATCTAGGAGGATATTTATATCAAGTGAGGTCTCCTCGATCAAAAGCCCATTTAGCCATCGCATCTCCTACCTTGTTTTGATCTCTAAAGTTGTGTATGAACTCCACTATCTCAAAGTGTTGTTGGGTCATCTGTATTTGCTCAAGTATTTTCTAAATTATTTTGCTTGTCTATTCCTTTTAAGTGGTTAATCATAATTTGGGAGTTTGATTCCACATAAATTTTCCTCCACCCCACCTTCAAAGCCTCTTGTAATCCCCTTAATATGGCATATCCCTCTGCCAAGTTATTGGATAATATACCTAGGTTTTTTACGAAGATAAAAGCAGGGGTGCTATTCGAGAGGTGTCGTATCCCCCCATACTTGATCCTTCTAGATTTCTCCTTGAGGATCTATCCATATTAATCTTACCCAATCCCTCTGAAGGAGTTTTTTAATTCCCAGTTTTGATTACTTGTGTGTGATTTGGGGTTACCCTTATTTGATGTGACCATCATTGGAGACACTTGTAATCTAGATATTATTTGAATAACTTTGGTTAGAATTATGGGTCTCTTTAATAGGTTATGGATTGACTCCCTTATATTGGTTGTGATCCTTTGCTAGACAAAGTGGTTATATTTGTACTCCTGGTTAAATATATGATTATTTATCTCCTTTCATAAATTACACAAAAGCAAAGTTGTCCCCACCCAAAAACTTTGTTGAGTGGGTTGGTCCATTTCCTCCTGTTTAGGCCACTTCCTCCAAAGTTATTCTATAGAAGATATCTTAGACAAGTGGATGCCTAGTAAAGTTTCCATTTTTTTCCATAGTTAAATTGTGATGGGATGTTCTATAAAAAAGGGAGAGATTATTTCATCATTCTCCCAACACATCTCATATCTTTAAGGCCTATGCATCCCTCTTTTCATCAATTGTTCCCTTGTCAACACCCTTCTATGAAGTAGAAGCCAAATGAAGAACCTTACTTTGGGCCAAAGTTTTTGTGCCCATAATTGTTTGAACATATCACTTAACATGCTTGGGGTACTTTAGAAGAGGGCTAAGTATCCAGAGGTAATTGTATATTCACTTTGATTTTTCCTACCCCATCCAAAAGTATCCTCCTCTTGAGACCATGAGAGTGATCTCATTTAAATGGTTCTACAAATATATTTTCTTTGATATTTTGGATTTGTATTGACCACTCCTCTATTGGGATCCATTGTCTTCCTACCTCCCAGCTACTACTTTGAGGCTTACAGTATTTGGCTACCTTAACCCAATTGTTTCTATGTAGATTCTCCACCAATAGTCACCAAGTATTCCCTATCCTTAGCTAATATTATGCCCAAAATTTCAACTAGTATGATGAATAGGCATGGGGATAAGGAATTTTCCTTCCTTATACCTCTATAAGCTATAAATAGCTAGGTAGGAGCTCCATTTACTATAACCGATTAGGA
This sequence comes from Wollemia nobilis, assembly GCA_028583015.1. Classification (NCBI taxonomy): domain Eukaryota; kingdom Viridiplantae; phylum Streptophyta; class Pinopsida; order Araucariales; family Araucariaceae; genus Wollemia; species Wollemia nobilis. Next base: position 7,666,292 of record JAQPPZ010016931.1, read on the forward strand.
TACTAAGGAAATACATCCCTTGATCCATTCTACCCAATCCCTTGAGAATCCAAATTGTCTCATCACCTTTAGGAAGAAGTGTCAATCAACTCTAAATTATGTTTTGGATAGGTCTAACATAATAAACATGGAGGGTATTTTTTATACCTGCATAGAGTGGATGGCCTCCTGAGCTAAGACTATATTATCCAATATCGGTCTTCCTTCAACAAAACCACCATGTTTTGAATAAATAATTTTGTAAAGAAGAGGCTTGACCCTTTCTACCATAATCTTAGTGATAATTTTATATAAGATATTACAAAGGGTTATTGGTCGGTAGCCAGAGATGTGTTCAAACTCCTAAGTTTGAACACATCCAATGCTATATAGGTCTTGTTCACCTCTTTGAGCACCACTTTGGCTATCCTACACTATTCTACCACTTACAACAGTTCTTCCTTAAGGATACCTCATAATTATTGGTATAATTCTATGGAAAAAATATTTGGGCCTGGATTTTTGCCTTTCTATATCTTAAAAATAACATGTAGTTATTTGGCAATAATTAGGGTAGTCAAAGTTATATTATCTTCCTCTGTGATGATAGAAGGAATATCTTGGAGTACTTCTTGCTATGACTCATGGTTTAGTGGTTCTACCTTAAAAAGTTGGGAAAAGTATTCTCTTGCTATATCCTTCATCCCATCCCATGTGTGTATTGAATCACTTGCTACTTTTTTAGGGATGAGATTAAATTGTGTGATAGCCTTGCTAAGAGAGATTTATGGAAGAAGCTAGAGTTCATTTCTTCTTATTGGAGCCATTGGATCCTAGATTTTTATTTCCATAGAATCTCTTCTCTTTTATCCCATTCCTTCAACTAAGCAGTAAGCCTATGCTCCTCATTTCTTTGGATCTCAGTAGTGCCATCTGTTCATATTTACTCATTTAGGTCCTAAATTTTGGGTAAGATGTGTCATTTATTTTCCTTTATGTCACCAAACTCCTAATTCCATGTTCTCAATTTAGAATTAAGGTTTCAAAGCCTCCTAAAAAAATTGTACATCTTCATACCATGCATGGGCTTACCCTCTTGCCATCATTGCTAAACCTTATACAGAAAACTACTATCTCGAAACCACATTAACTAGAATTTAAAAGAAGCACAACTAGGTCTAGTCTTCCACACTTCCACCAACATCGGCTAATGACCTGATCATGTATTATTCAATGTTTGTGCTCTTAGAATATATCCATTGCTCAAAAACTCCTCTAATAACAAAAACTTATCTAGTCTTTCTAGAATGCATGTTGGGCCCTACCTTTTATTAGACCAAGTCATCATAGAGTTGTTTGATTTGATATCTACCAGTTGAATATATCTAATATGCTTTTTCATAAGTTCAATACTATTATCTATAGTGTGATTCTTCCCTATCTTCTCTTCAAATAAGAGGATGGTGTTAAACTCTCCACCTACAAGTGGAAACGCCTCTAGGGAAATGATCGATAATATATGATATATTCTTCCATTGTTATCATTTTTCATCTAGGTTGCTAGGAAAGTATACATTGAGACATAACCAATGTTGAGAAGAATGTCAACTTTAGGCTAGTAAAGCCAAAATCCCTTAACTTCTCATTGTTTAGTGTATCACTAACTCTTTTATATCCCAAAGAATTAGCTCGATGTTGCGATTTATTTCTTCAACTATTGGTTCCTTTCTTAGGGTTTGAAGAGGAGTTTCTAGGATCTTTGTCTCCATGATGTTCTCCTCATCATCCATTGAGAGGTTAGCAAACTTATTGGTGAAGATGACTACTTGTTGTTTAGATGTTTGCTTTCTTTGTATGTTCTTTTGTTTAGGTAGTTTGAAACCTCTAGGAGTCATTTCCTCTTATGCCTGCTTTGGGATCCCATATTTACAATTCCTAACTAGATGATCATATTCATGATAAATCCTACAACTGAAAGGGATGTTCTGATAGTCCATATTTTATTTTGAGGTTTCCTTCAAAAACTATAGAGTAATATTTTTTGGTAAGGGCTTGTCAAGGTCGATAAAAACACAAATTTTGATATAGATAAATTGTTCAAATTGGCTTGTACTTTCTTCTGTCATCATATAAGATCCTAGAGTATTGCCTATTGCCATGAAAACAACTTGGTTTTAAAAATTTGCTAGAAACTTAAAAAGTCTCACCCAATCTAGAGCTATTGAGGGTATTTCCTCTTTTACCTTGAACTTGGTATGTCAAGGCTTCATGAAATGCCCTACCTAAAAACCAAGGCCCCTCTTGGAAAACTTGTTCTCTATCATCTTCATTAGCAAAAAGAACTAAGAAACAACCATTGGGATAAGCAAAAATATTTAAGTCACCTCTATTCTCTATTGTCTAACAATCCACATCTTGAAACTAAAAAGGCCTAGACCCAAGATTTGATAAATTAATCTTCTACTTTCCAAAATGTCGATAATAGTTTGTATTTTTGACAATTAAACGTAGGCTATGGAAGAACCATCCACCACTTTCATGCACCCAAAGACAATTTTCTTAAATTTTGTTTTATAGATCCAAATCATTAGTTTATTTGAAGTTTTCTCCCTAAAAATTAAACATTTTTAACAAACTAAACTAATACTTTTTATACTTTCCACTATACCTCATAACTTATAATTATAATTTTAATATAATTAATAAATAATTAAATAAAATATATTAAATTCAAATACAAATATGCTCATGGCGTATATATAACGCTTGATAATTTACCTTTTAAAAAATAAGCAAATTTTTTAAATATAATATGATAGATTTACCTAGTCTTAAGTATAAACCTAAATCATATTTTTTTTTCCTAAATGATTTATAGATTTACCATAGTTTTAATGAAAGTATAATAGCATGCTCTTGGTTGTATTTTAGATCATCTTTAATTTAATTTTAATATTTAATATGTTTGTGAGGGTTAGGTGGATTGGTAAGACGTTGGGTATTTACCAAGAGGAGACCTAAATCCAAACCTCGGGGGCATGCCCAATCTAGGCAAAGTTAGTAGTCTAACCTGAGTCCGTTGAGTGTATATTAACTTGATGACGACGGTACCAACCCCAAGCCATTGGGGGTGTCCCTCACTTCGTTTTGTGTTTACCGAGGTAAGATAGGGGTTATGATGAGGTCTCCTTCACTCCGTTTCGTGTTTACTGAGGTAAGATAGGGGTTATAATGGGGTCTCCCTTACTCTGTTTCGTATTTATTGAAGTAAGATAGGGGTCATAATGGTAGTACCATGATTTGATTTTATGATCGAAAGCAATACAACTTGACCTTGTGACCAATTGTTCAAAAATGAAAGGTAGTTGCCGACTCCTCTATGTATCAAAAAAATAATTTTAATATATTTTATTAATAAAAGTATACAAGATAACCCCCAAGGGTTAGGTGGATTGGTAAGTGTGATTCTTCTATGTATAAAAAAAACTAATATATTTTAATAATAAATAAAAGTATACAAGATAACCCCCAAGGTTTAGGTGGATTGGTAAGTGCGATTCTTCTATGTATAAAAAAAAAAACTAATATATTTTAATAATAAATAAAAGTATACAAGATATCCTGCAAGGGCTAGGTGGATTCGTAAGTGCAGGTGTGGATGGGTACTTACCAAGAAGAAACCTATACGTTCAAACCTTGGGGAAGCCAACCCTTTGCAAAGGTAGTAGTTTGCTCGAATCTTCTAAGTGCGCGCCAGACAAACGATGACGATATGAACCCCGAGCGATCGGTGGTCCCCATATCACGTCGAGTTAACAAGAACAAGACAGATAGGTTTGTTGGGAGCAATTCATGTGGTTTGAACCCTGCACTGACCAGTTACTAAAAATAATGGTTGTAACCAACTCTCCTATGTAATATATATATATATATATATATAAAATATATATATATATATATATATATATATATATATATATATATATATATATGATAACATTTTTTTGAATTTAGCAAAAAAAACCTCTTACGAGGCCATCTTGGTCTGAGAAACCACGACCAAAGGGTTCTACACCATCAAAATCACTTGGGAGTCGCGCCCGACCCTGACTGCACCAACATTATCAATAAGATTTTACATACCCGATATGTGTTTGGTAAGGTGGAGATTCGAACCAGGGACCTCCCTCGGAGAATTGACCTACCCTCTCCAACTCACCTACAACATATAACATTGTTTTTAATATTTTAATAATAAATATAAAATATACAATATAATATTGTTTTTTTTGTTACATAGGAGAGTTGGTCACAACCACACTATTTTTAGTAATTGATAAGCGCGTGGTTTAAACCATAGGGGTTACTCCCACCAAACCTATTCCGCCTTGTTATTGTTGAAGGGACATAAGGGTTACTCCCACCAAACCTATTTCGCCTCATTATTATTCCGTCTTATTATTGTTGAAGGGACATAGGGGTTACTCCCACCAAACCTATTTCGCCTCATTATTGTTGAAGGGATCATAGGGGCTACTCCACCAAACCTATTTCGCCTCATTATTATTCCGTCTTATTATTGTTGAAGGGACATAGGGGTTACTCCCACCAAACCTATTCCGCCTCATTATTGTTGAAGGGATCATAGGGGCTACTCCACCAAACCTATTTCGCCTCATTATTGTTGAAGGAACCATAGGGGCTGCTTCACCAAACCTATTCTACCTCATTATTGTTAACTAGGGCTTGAAAGACAACAAATCACACCATCATATAAAAAATAATATTTACTTAATATTTAATTATATTTTTATTATTAAAGAATAATATACAACTCAATAATTAAAACTTCGAACTCTAATAAAAGTTGTTAAATTTTAGAAACACCTTAGGTATGGGATTTCCTTATCTAGGCATTACATTTTCTTGCTACAAAGCAAATAAAATGGAAAAGCAAACCCCAAAACGAAAGCGTAATCGAAGGCTGTAAATTTGACCTCAGAGGAGAGATTGCCTTCATTCTTTGCTTTCATTTGAAAAACATTAACGAAACCCTAATCTAGGGCTGTACGTTTTATCTCGGAGAGGTTGCCTTCATTCTTTGCTTCCATGTGAAACAGTTAATGTGTTGTGTTCGGAGTGCATGATCTGCTATGGCTCTGCAGAGCAAAGTCATAGGTCTGCTCATAATATAGAAATTTCTTGAGAAATAATATATGTGTGTTGGATACAGGCAACTTTGCCGAGGTAATCAAATCCTATTGATGTTCCTCTTTTTCCCTGTTGCCAAAATTCATGGATGCTCTAGATCTCGGCGTTTCATTTGATGTGGACTCATTCCCTTTGTCCAAATCACATATCAACACCGCCTTTGACCGTGTGGTGGCCGAGATCTACATTTCAATCCGTTCCAATCATCACCATCATTATTATTGTTAGATTTCATGAGTCAGATTGATCTGCCTGTGTGGAGTGCTGGTTGATCGTAGTTTTGTTGTGTATTCTATCTGGTTTTGGGGGTTATTATTTTTGTTTAACTTTCTTTTGGTGGGTGAGTGATTTGGTGAAGATGTTTGCTCTGTATATTTGATTTAGTTTCTGTTTTAATCTTCAAGGCAATGTATGGCCCTTGCAACATAGCAAGATGCAGAGATCAGACATTTTTCCCATACGCATATTCCAAATGGGAAGGCTGCTAGAGGGTTCTCAACTTGTTCTCTAGATTATATCTTCTATATTTGTTTGTTTGAATACTTATATTTAACCGGTTCTTACAATGGGGAAAAACATTCACGGAAAACGTCTTCCTTCACTTTTGGCAGGTTGTGGTGTTTGAATGATCTTTTCTTTAAAGCTGAGAATTTCAATTAACCAGACAATTCTTTCTATTCTTTTTAACTATATTTTGTTTGGGTTGTTTTGATTGGATTTATCATCTCTGCATAAAGCATTATACAGATCTTTCGAACAGGGGTGCTATCAAATCTTGCTCTGAATCGTGACTGAAGTGAAAATTTTAGTTTTTATTCATCATAATAATAAACAGGTGCCCAATAGAAAGACATCTGACTGATAGAAGACTTGAGATTTAAATTTAGAAAAGACAAGGGTTGTATGCCATGCTCCTATGATAGGTAAAGCCAAAGTGAAACATGAAGCTCCCATAACAGGTATTCAAACTGAGTGAAGCATGACTGTATAAACACATCATTGATGAGGGTAGTCCCATCTAATTCGAAAGGGGTAGGTTTATTCACTGCTTTTGTGATAGGTATCTAAGCTAAGCTAGATAAACACCTCTTTCATTAGGTTGGTTAAGTAATTTTTAAAATATTTTTCTTCTTAACTTTTATATATATATAAGAGAATAGGTTATATTTAAAGTCCTTTTCTATTCTTAAGCAAGGTTCAAAGTTTGGGGTTGCCCTATATAACCTTCATTTTAAATCAATGGACCACCTGTTGCTCTTGCTCAGATTGTCGATGCACAACTCACGATAGACTACCACCTTAGCATTGTCGATGCACGACTCACGATAGACTACTACCTTAGCATTGTCGATGCACGACTCACGATAGACTACTACCCTAGGTGGATTGGTGAAGACACCCAGGTCCAAACCTCGAGGGTAGCCTATTTACAAAGATAGAAGTCTGATTTGAATCCTTTGAGTGCATGCCAGACCAATGATGATGGTACAAATCCTGAGCTTTCGGTGGTCCCTTTCATGATCGGTGGTCCCCATCTCACGTCGGTTAGCAAGAACGAGACAAATAGGTTTGTTGGGAGCAGTCCCTTGAACCTTGTGCTGGCCAATTACTAAAAATAGTGGTTGTGAACTCTCCTATGTAATAACGAAGCTGAATAGGTTTGGTGGGAGCAATCCATGTGGTTTTAACCATGTGCTTTTTAGTTACTAAATATAATGTGGTTGAAATGAACTCTCCTATGTAACCATAATATATATATATATATATATATAAAAATATATATATATATATATATATATATATATATATATATATATATATATATATAACCTAATTAATCAATTTATTTTATTCAATACTCATATTTCTTTTTGTTAATAGCATTTATGATCATTTTTTTTATTAATGGTGAAAAACAAGGTTTTGAAAGGTCCCATAACCTTTTACATTAGAGGAGGCAGAGAAATATAAGGCTAATTAAGCACAAGCCAACCTCCAAGGCCAAAAGAAACATAAATTAAACTAAAACAACCATCCAAAAGCAAAGATTGGCCCACCACTTAACAGGGCATAAAGGAGAACTTCAAGATGCAGATAACAAAACTCCAAACTCGGAGAGCAAAGATGAAGGCAAAACACCAAGCATGTTCCTTGAGAATGGTAACCACCAGGGAGCAAAATGGCTAGCCCCTAAAAAAACAGACCCAATGCTTCCAAAGCAACAATTGTCAATAACCGCGAAGGGAAATTGTCTTTCCAAATTCAATATTGGTCACTATCCACCCCCAAATTGGCCATAACATCAGCAACTTGGTTACCTTCCCTATAAATATGTTCAATTTTAACTTCTAACATACCTTCCAGAATCTTTGATGTGTCCATAATAATATTCAGGATAAAACTCAGTCTTTCCAACCTGCAGATCCCGAATGATGTTTAAGGGGTCACCTTGAATGAGAAGTCTTCTGAAGCCCCTCAAAAACTTGGTGAACACATGAGAAAAGAGCCTTAGCTTCAGCTAGGTGGTTGGTTTGAATACCATAATCTTCAGCGTAAGCCCAAATGACCTCACCATTATCATTTCTGACAACACCCCTCCACTAGCCCTCCCGGGATTACCTTTGGAAGCCCCATCAAAGTTTAGAATGACCTATCCTTTAGTTGGTTTATGTCATCTAGTAGCCAATATTTTTTGAATAATGGATACAGAAATAGAATTCTCTAGATTCAAATTCCAACTAACAACAACCTCTTCACAACTTCCTCCCTACCATTTCCAACATAAAAAACGGTCAGGTTATTCTCAATAGCAGCTTTAATCCCTCTAAAGACAAAGGATTCATCCCTAGTAATATCCTTGAAAATTCTTTTGTTCCTCTCCCACCAGATACCCCATTAGAAATGAGGAAGAACCAAATCCCACACCCTAGTGAGATGAAGGGGGATTTCCACCAAGTGAAAAGATCCTTGAAATTTTGAGGTAAAGTCCATTTGATGGAAAAAGAATCCAATAAAACATTGAGCACCTTATTTGAGAAATCACAATGGATGAAAAGATGATCCACAGATTCAACATCCTTAGAACACAAGAGACAAATATTAGGAAGATGGAATCCTTTCTTACTTATCAACAGTCGAAATTTTATTTTGCAAACACAGCCATAAAAAAAATGCAATCTTGGGGATCAAATGAGGATACCAAACCCTTTTTGCTAGAAAATATCCTCCCTTGGACAATGATTGGGCCTCATATGTAGTCTTGACAAAAAAAAGGCCTTTAGGAGAATGAGTCCATAGAAGGAAGTCTTTGTCATTTTGTTGAGGAAGAAAGTATTGTTGCAACAACATGTTCAACCTTGCCAAACTCTGAAGGATCTGAAGATCAGTTGTATATAAAGTCAGATGCTTCCAAGTCCTCTTGCCATTAGTGACGATTATGTAATCAATTACTTTTTCTCCATATTTCAATGATAAAATATCCTTCAACTCATAAAACTTTGGATTAAGAAAGAGAGGTTTAGGAAGATTCCAAGTATCCTCCCAAAAGAACACATTCTTACCATTCTCAATCTGCCACCGCATACCCTCTATAACCAAACTTCTGACCCACAACAAACCATTCCAGATCATAGAGCCCTTAGGAGGAGCAACACTTCTAAAAAAATGAATGTGATTTTCCAAATACTTACCTCTCATAATATCTTTCCATAGATAGTCCTCCTCAACACATAATCTCGAGGTTGTCAACCAATTTCTGATCCCAAGACCACCTTCTTTCCTAGAAGAGCAAACCCTATCCCAAGAGACAAGGGACACCCTCTATTTATCCTCCACCCAACCCATAGAAATCTCCTAAAGATCTGGTCAATCCTCCTAACTTTGAAGGGCATTTTGAAAAGAGACATGTAATAGACGGGAATATTTTGGAGGGTAGCTTGAAGCAATTGCAACTTACCTGCTTGGCTCAGGAGATTACCTTTTCACCTAGCTAACTTACGTTGAATCCTATCCAATACAGGAGACCACAACTCCTTCATCCTCCTAGTAAACAATGGCAAACCTAGATATAAAGAAGGAAGGTTAGCAATGCCACAACAAAAAATCCATGCAATTCTATGTTGAAGTTGCCCCCTAGTATTCACAAAAAATGACTTTTATGAAAGTTAATTTGTTGGTTGGAAGCTTTCTCATACGACTAAAAAATATTCAAGAATGCCTTAGCCTCTCTCAAAGTAGCCTTCCCAAGAAGTACAATGTCATCTACAAACTATTGACAATAAACTGCCTTTGCAATACCAGTAGGTCTAATGCCCTTAATCTTAGAGGACAAGGTAGCAACAAGAATCGATCTTCCTAAAGCTTCAACCATTAAAATGAAAAGATATGGAGACAAGGGATCACCTTACCTAATACCTCTTTGACCCCCATCCCATTGATGATGATAGATAATTTTGTAGAGGAAATACAAACTCTAATCCACTTCCTCCATAGATCCCCAAAGCCAAATTTCTGCAACACCTTGTCAAGGAACTCCCAAGAGACCCTGTCATAAGCCTTTTGCATATCAAGTTTAAGAAGCATTCCAACCAACTTGCTTTTAGACATAAAATGTAGTCTCATGAACTGTAATGATCCCATCCACAATCTGCCTACCATGAACAAAACCACCTTGAAGAGAAGAAATCAAGTTGGGGAGAAGCCTTTTCAACCTATTAGCAAGTGTCTTAGTAAGCAACTTATATAGGGTATTGCATAAGCTGATAGGTCTAAAATCCTTTAGAGAAGAGGTACCATGTTTCTTCGAAACTAAAACAATAAAGGTAGTATTCCAAGCCTACAACAAGGAGGAAGAATATTGGAATTCTCTTAAGGCTTCTGAAAATATTTGAACCAAGAAAATGCAAAAACCTCTGAAAAAAACCAGCAAGGAACCCATTCATCCCAGGTGCTTTGTCCTTATTCATGCTAAATAGGTTGGTCCTGATCTCATCATTAGAAAATGGGGCATTCAAAGCATTATTCATATCAGCTGTCACCACATAGGGAATGCTCATGAGAAGTTCCTCTGAAGCATCCCTATCTTCCTCCTTATCTTTAGAAAACAAATCTTGAAAGAAGGATACTGTGGTAGTAGTAATTTCTTCCTTATATTTAAGGCATTCACCAGAGTCTAATGTAATTTCTCTTATTTTGTTAGCATTCCTATGTTTCAAGGTTGAGAGGTGGAAAACTTGGTATTCCTATCCCCCTCCTTAAGCCACGTAGCTTGAGATTTTTGTCTCCAAAAAGACTCCTCACTAGCAAGAGTATTATGGAATTATGCAAGAGTAATTTGCTCTCTGCTAACCAACTCCTCTGACCAACCTTCACTTTGGCCTTTTTCCTCAATTTCCTGCAAATCTTGAAATATTTTTTGCTTCCTATGAAAGAGGTTCCCAAAAACCTCTTGATTCCACCTCTTCAAGTTAGCTTTTATGATTTTCAACTTCTTGGCCACTTGGAACATCTTAGTGCCATAGACATTCGTATTCCACCAAGCCTTAATCAAGCCTTCAAGATCCGGATGAGAAAGCCACATTGTCTCAAATATGAAAGGATAACCTTTCGAGCATTTCTCCTCCATGAATTCTAACAGTAATGGGTTGTGGTCAGAAGCAATTCTCGGTAAAGTCCTCAAAGAGTAATCTTGAACCATGGTAATCCAACTTATTGAAGCAAGGTCCCCATCAATCCTAGATTGAATCAAACCCCCACCACTTCTCCTGTTGGACCGAGTGGATTTAGAACCTTACAATTTAATATCTACTAGTCCCATGGAGGTCAAGAACACTCCAAACTCCTCCATACTATCCGAAAAAATTAGTCGAGCCTCTAAGTTTCTCACTAGGTAGCAAAATAGAATTAAAATCACCAGCAAGCAACCATGGTAGGTCAAATGAAGAACCAAGGGCTTTTAAGTCAACCCAAAGTTTCCTTCTATCCATAGCAACATTGGGAGCATACACATTGGTAGAAATCCAAGAAAATTTAGTTTTTTTACAACAAAATAAAAAGGAAGAGAATCTATCAACCTGATGAATGAGCTTGCCCTCCATAGAATCAGGATTCCAGAGCATCCACAAACCTCCAAAAGAACCACGAGCAGCCCTACTCACACCTTCACACCCCTTCCAAACAAACCTTTGTAATCTATCAAAATCCTCATCACCCATCTTAGTTTCTTGTAAGAAAAGAATATTAGGATTGAAACTTTTTCTAAAATATTTTAGCACTCTTTGTTTAGTTGGGGCATGCAAACCCCGAATATTCTATGAGACAATCTTCATTACTTCAAGGATTGTGGAGCCTTCCCTTCGCTCAAAGGTAATGTAGGTTGGGAGCCATTATCCACATATTGAGCTATTTTCTTTAAGAGCACCTCAAATTTTTTTGGTCTTTCTGACCCCTTCCCACTACTTAGATTCATTGTTTTTCGGGTATTTTTGATGGGTTACATAGATCCAATTATTCCCTTTTTGCTTGCTTCTACTGATTGAGGAAGAAATTGTTGTTGAGCTATATTCTTCAGTTTTATCTTTTTCTTGTTTAGAACTTCTTGAAAGTCATCTTCCTTCGAGGAATACAAGACCTCCTTTGATTCTCTGTCCAAAGCATTTGTAGAAATCTCTCCTTCTACATCCTCAAAAGACTTCATGATAGCTTCATATTTTTCCTTATCAAGAGGGGTATCAACCCTCTTATTATACAAAACAGGGGCAACTGCTCCTGAAAACATCTCAACACGAGCCTGAGCATAAGGCAATTGATCCCCTTGACGATCCAGGATCTCCACTCCTTTATTTGTAATAGCATCCAACCCAACCTCAAGATCAAAATACAGTAACTCTCCTAATATAGCAAATTTATTTGTATTCACCACTGCACCCTTGGAATGCCCACCAACTTCTAGAAAAAATCTAACTTTAGAACAATCTTCTTTTTTCTCTAAGCACTTTCCATCAATTTCATCTATGACAAGGCCTTTAACTGCACCAACAACCAAGCTTTCTATGGGAATAAACTCCTTAGGAGCACCATGAACCCCCTTTCTACCTACCCTTGATTCAAATGCCAGAAAACTTGGATTTGGGGTTTGCTTCCTTTCCCAAGATTTTTTTCCTTTATCAGCTTTTTGAAACAGAGTGCAAGTGAAGCTGGGATGACCAAACTTCTTGCATATCGAGCATTTCCCAACTATGTTCTCATATTCCAAAGGTTGGGTCTAGACCCCAAACTTAGACTCGATTTCAATTGAATTCGGAAGGTCCTTATCAAGCATAACATTAACACATAATATAGCGTACAAAAACCTAGATCTAGCAATGGTAACAGAATCTATTGCCACCATCCCTCCTATTCCACTTGTAATTTTGGCTAGGATCTCCTCATGCCAAAGATATAAGGGAAGTTCAAGAAGGCGAACCCACACAGGAGCTTGGTCAATGCATTGGGAATTAGGGTTGAAATCGGGTGCCCACTTCCTTAGGAATAAACTTTTGCGCCCAAAGAACCATGGACCAACTTGAAGAATCCTATCACGATCCTCCAAACCACTGAATTTGAGTTGGCTTACATGAAATATTTTATTATCTTGGTTTTCAAAAGCGAGCAATTGTTTGAGGATTTTATCTATGTTATTGCAAGTGGCTCCAAAAGCAACTCCAAAGATTGTTTTCGGGGACTCCAAAGATTGTTTTAAGGGTTTTTGAGTCCTAGCGACCAACATTTTTGTGGTTTATGCTCAATATTTTAGCGGGATATGTTGCAAGGGACCCAATATAGGTTAAAAATATGTCTTTCAACACATCTTCATGGTGTAAACTTGACAATGACTTCCATTTTTTTGCACAAAACAAAAGTGAAAATCATACATTTTCTCGACGTCTAAGGCATAGATTAAAGATATCTCAAAACAAGTTTCAAGTTGCTGATCAAAAAATGGTTCATATCTCAAGAAAATTTGATGCTAAGGAGCACCCCCAAAACAAATACATTATGGAAACCCTTTCAAGGGCAAATATTTCAAAGACTCGACCTTAAAATAATTATCTCGAAACAAGTTTGAAGCAGTTGATCAAAAAATGGTTCAGATCTCAAACGAATCCGATGTAAAGAGCACCTCCAAAACAAATCCATTGTGGAAACCCCTTTCAAAGGTAAGGATTTTAAAGATTCGACCTTAAAAAATGAATTTTAGAGATGCCCTTTGTGGTGGACAACCTCAACCTAATGCTAACATTAATATTAGGGTTTCTTGTAAACCTTTAAAAATGCCTAAGATTGATCATAGAAAAAATTGAGTTGAGATATCTTAAGGCAACTCATGGACTTTGATTGTTAAGTTAAATATAGGTGTCAATTAGACTAGCATAGAAGATTTGGAAAGAAAAAGATTAACTTGGTCACAACCACACCATTTTTAGTAACTAATAAATATAAGGCATTATTGGTCCAAAATCTGCCACAGGAAAGGATTTTACAAGTGCACCCTAGACCCGGCCAACATTGAAAGGCTGGAAGCAAGAAATGGCTTCCAGACCAATCTCCAGAGTGGGCTGGTTCCCTTTACTATTCTAAATTTCTGGTTAAAGATAAGGGTTGCTGGAAAGAAATCAAAAGTTGCAGAAAGGAATGGGAAATATAGCCACAGGCCGAAGTGATGGGATCGAAAGATAACAGCAGGAAACTTAAAAATGCGACAACAGCAAGTAACATAAGATGTCAGCTCAATTCTCACACAACTGTATGTAGCAAATCTCTCCAATATTACACTCCAGAAATCATACTCTCACGGCAACACTTAAATCCAAGATGCAGAATTTAAATACAACAACCATTAAGAAATACGAATACTATAAGAAATGCAACCTGACAGAAAAGAAAATCACTCATACAACCGTTGCTGAAAATCTGAAGCCAATACTTTTATTCCTGCAGATACAATTCCAGTTTCTAGCAGAGAACTCTCCAACCACCCTTTCAAATGAAGCTTACATTGGTTTTTATAGAGGGCCCCTCCCCTTAAAACACCTTTTACCACCCTCATTAAATTTGTTTTTTAAACATGTGCATGAAAAACCGTTAAAATGATCCACGACCAGCAGTTTCGAACCAAGAAAATCTTTAATTTTGGTGGCCCGGGTGCTCTTCGACCTTGACCGCATTGAAAATCCGCAAAGCATTTAATTCGGGGCAGCATTTAATCTTCGAAAATCGGAAAAACCTCCTCGAAACTCACAAAACTGCTTTGGGCCAACAATTTAAGCATTAATAATTAATAATAACAATAAATGTGGCAAAAATGCCAACATTCTTGGCGGCTCGCGGGGTATACAGCTCGCTGTATGCAAGAATCCGAGCTCGAATCCATTGGGCTCGAGTCATATTGAAAACTTAAAGTCAGCTGCTGTGGTACATCTCAGGGGACTGCTGCAATCATCTTCTACTGAAAAAGCTGAAACTGAAAGAACCTGCATATGACTGGTTATGAAATGCGACAAATGGAATGCGATAGTGGAGTGAGCTCCTGCGATTGCGCAAGCGGTGAATGCAATGGAGTGATGACAATAATGAAATGATAGATTGACAAAGCAATGTGGTAGACACAATAACAGAATGTTGCTGTACTACCATCTACAATGGATGGAATGAAAGTGAATGAACGGATGGAATGGAAATGGAAGTATGAAAAGTGTGGAATGAAAATGAACTAGACTGTAAAATAAATGCATAAAATGACAGAACTTAGAGGAAAGGGATAAGAAGGAACGGGAATAATAGGAATGGGGAAAAGAAACAACAGTCGTGGCTTGTTTCTTAACTGCAGAAGAAAAAGAAGTAAAAGAAGGAAGATGAAGAAGGGAAAGGAAGAAAAGGAGAGGAGAAAGAAGAAATTGCTAGAAAGCCACCAACTGCTGGGAGGAGAAAAACAAAGGAAAAACAAGCATCTACGGCTCGCAGGCAACAAGAGCCGAGATGAATAAATAAAAACAATACCTCTTTTTTTTTTTTCTACTCTTTCTATTTTTTTTTTTTTTAAATATTATATACAATAGTTCACGACATGATTGGCATGTCGCCACCAGACACCTAGTCTCAGAGGGTTATCCGGTAAATCTGCAATGTCCTGACCAGATCTGATCATACTTAAGTCGGTCCTTGAAATTGGGTTGGCTTCTTCCTGAAGTTCTCCATGTTTCAGACACTGGCAAGTTATCATGCTGTATACCAGTACCGACACAATTTACAAATAATGCAAAAAAGAAACCCCACCATCTTGAAGAGTTCTTTGAGTGTGGACTGAGAACAGGTTCCTCCAACTCTTGGATCTGATCACAGAAATTGTCCAGCAACAGTCCTTTCTTCAGGATCTCTGCAGACTCTACCTGTTGATCTGACATATTTAACAGGTTCTGACTAAATGCTTGTATGTCGTGCCCTGGGATACAAACAGGGTGCAAAGATGTGACCTCCTTGTGCTCAGGTTCTGCCACTTGAATCTCTTCTTCTTCTTCGCTTATATCCTCTGGATCCATCTCCTTATGAAAACTGCAAGCAACCATATTGTTCATTGCCAGGAAATTTCTTGCATAGTCCAATCCTTGGCTTTGGATGAGATCTGTCCCTTGAGCTCCACACAACTGCATCTCAGGTTTCTTCTCAGTATAAGGGATCTGGCATGAAAAATACTGCACGGGATAGACAGGAGCAGCAACTACCGGAGAAAGTAATGGAGTTTCTCCCCACGGTAATTTTCTTGATAAGAGCAAAAGTTGTTCTGCTCGCACTGCTTCCTCAAAGATTTGCGGGAACCTTCGTTCACCTGATTGCAGCAAGAGGAGGCCTATGTCAGAATGGAAAGCTCGAACATAGAAGAGGTGGGCTTGGGTGGGTGATGGTCGGATCTTTTCTGGAATTCTCTTCCAGCTTCTCAAGAATCGGACATTGAAGTCCGTGATGCTCTCTAGAGGTGCTCTCTTGATGTACATTAAAAACTGATAGAGATCCAAAGAACTGTAAAAGGGATCTTCGTCAAATCTTTTGATTAGTGCCCCCGCTAGATCATCCCATGAGCTGATGCTTTGACGCTTGAGCAGTCTGTACCACTGCAATGCCCTTCCTTCCAAAGACTGAACCAGAAGTCTGATCATGATATCCTCGTGATTTATGACATGGATCATTGACAAAGTAGCAATATCTTCAACATGCGCCAGAGCCATGCCTTCGGTACCATCATATTTTGCTAGGGCCTTCAGGGCACCTTTGGGAATTTCATGCCGAATTTGGAGATTCAGAGGGCCAGGATCATCCCATCTAGAAAAAACCCTCGCCTTTGTGGCAGTGGTCTGCGGGATCACGACTATCGCCATTAAGTCAGAGTCGCCAGATGAACATTCTTTGAACTTTAAAAAAACAGGCATCCACGATCAAGAAATTCGGATCTTCAACTCAGCAAAGTCGCCAGATGAACTTACAAATCTCCGCTGTGAGGCCAAGACAGCTCATCAAAAATCTTGAGACCTCCGGGTGTTAAAAAAAAAATGTGGATCTTTTGAGACAGAAGAAGTCTGTCCCACCGGGCGTGCCAAAAACTGTTGGTCCAAAATCTGCCATAGGAAAGGATTTTACAAGTGCACCCTAGACCCGGCCAACATTGAAAGGCTGGAAGCAAGAAATGGCTTCCAGACCAATCTCCAGAGTGGGCTGGTTCCCTTTACTATTCTAAATTTCTGGTTAAAGATAAGGGTTGCTGGAAAGAAATCAAAAGTTGCAGAAAGGAATGGGAAATATAGCCACAGGCCGAAGTGATGGGATCGGAAGATAACAGCAGGAAACTTAAAAATGCGACAACAACAAGTAACATAAGATGTCAGCTCAATTCTCACACAACTGTATGTAGCAAATCTCTCCAATATTACACTCCAGAAATCATACTCTCACGGCAACACTTAAATCCAAGATGCAGAATTTAAATACAACAACCATTAAGAAATACGAATACTATAAGAAATGCAACCTGACGTAAAAGAAAATCACTCATACAACCGTTGCTGAAAATCTGAAGCCAATACTTTTATTCCTGCAGATACAATTCCAGTTTCTAGCAGAGAACTCTCCAACCACCCTTTCAAATGAAGCTTACATTGGTTTTTATAGAGGGCCGTCCTCTTTGCAGCATTAAATATTTGAAACCGACTTCCTTGTGATCTACAATTATGCATTGGAAATTATGCACACGATCCCCTTAATTGCAGCCTTGGAGACCCACAAAATTGAATGCAATGTACATGTCAGCTTCGAAGAACCACCTTCATTAAATTTGTTTTTTAAACATGTGCATGAAAAACCGTTAAAATGATCCACGACCAGCAGTTTCGAACCAAGAAAATCTTTAATTTTGGTGGCCTGGGTGCTCTTCGACCTTGACCGCATTGAAAATCCGCAAAGCATTTAATTCGGGGCAGCATTTAATCTTCGAAAATCGGAAAAACCTCCTCGAAACTCACAAAACCGCTTTGGGCCAACAATTTAAGCATTAATAATTAATAATAACAATAAATGTGGCAAAAATGCCAACAGGCATCAAACCTATTCTGTTTGTTATTATACAACAACACCATTTTTAGTAACTAATAAATATAAGACAATAAACCTATTTTACTTGTTATTATATTAAATTTCACTATATTTTAATAATAAATAAAGGTATATAAGATAAAATGATTGTTAATATAAAAAATATTGTTTGTCAATATATAATCATTTAATTATATTATTATTATTAAAAAATAATGTACAACTCAAAAATTAAATCTTCGAACCCTAATAAAAGTTGTTAAATTTCAAAACCATCTTAGCTATTGGATTTCCTTATCTCGCCCACCTTAGCTGTGGGTTTTCCTTGTCTCTAGGCGTTTAACATTTTTTTGCTACAGAGCAAATAAAATTGAAAAGCAGAACCCAAAACGAAACCCTAATCTAGGGCTGGAAGTTTGACCTCAGAGGAAAGATTGCCTTCTTTCTTTGCTTTCATTTGAACAAAGATCAACGAAACCCTAATCTAGGGCTGTAAGTTTTATCTCAGAGGAGAGGTTGCCTTCATTCTTTGCTTCCATGTGAAAAAGTTAATGTGTTGTGTTCGGAGTGCATGCTCTGCTATGGCTCTGCAGAGCAAAGACATAGGTCTGCTGTTAATATGGAGATTTCTTGAGAAATAACATATGTTTGTCGGATCCAGGCAACTTTGCCGAGGTAATCAAATCCTATTGATGTTCCTCTTTTTCCCTGTTGCCAAAATTCATGGATGCTCTAGATCTCGGCGTGTCATTTGATGTGGACGCATTCCCTTTGTCCAAATCACATATCAACACCGCATTTGACCGTGTGGTGGCCGAGATCTACATTTCAATCCGTTCTAATCATCATCATCCTTATTATTGTTAGATTTCACAAGGCAGATTGATCTGCCTGTGTGGAGTGCTGGTTGATCGTAGTTTCGTTGTGTGTTTTATCTGGTTTTGGTGGTTATTATTTTTGTTCCCCTTTCTCTTGGTGGGTGGGTGAGTGATTTGGCGAAGATATTTGCTCTGTATATTTGATTTATTTTCTGTTTTAATCTTCAAGGCAATGTATGGCCCTTGCAACATAGCAAGATGCAGAGATCAGGCATTTTTACCATACGCATATTTCAAATGGGAAGGTCGTGAGAGGTTCTCAACCTGTTCTCTAGATTAGATCTTCTATATTTGTTTGGATACTTATATTTAAGTGGTTCTTAAATTGGGGAAAAACATTCACGGAAAACGTCTTCCTTCACTTTTGGCAGGTAGGTTGTGGTGTTGGGATGATGTTTTCTCAAGCTGAGAATTCCAATTGACCAGAATTTTTTTTTTTTAATACTATATTTTGTTTGGGTTGTTTTGATTGGATTTTTAATCTCTGCATAAATGCATTGTACAGATCTTTGGAAGAGGGGCGCTATCAAATCTTGCTATGAATCATGACTGAAGTAAAAAATTTAGTTTTTCAAAACAGAAAGACATCCCGCTGAAGATTTTAGAATTCTAAATAGAAAGCGATAAAGTTTGAATTTATAAAGGATAAAGGTTGTATACCATCTTAAATGAGAAGGTTTAAAGTTTAAATTTAAAAAGGATAATGGTTGTATGTCATACTAAATAAAAATTTTAGTTTTGAATTTAAAAAAGATAAAGGTTGTATACTATACTTCATTACAGGTATTTAAAATAAGTGAAGCATAGATATATAAACACATCATTAATGAGGGTAGTCCATCAAATTTAAAAGGGGGAGGTTTATTCTTTGCTCTTGTGATAGGTATCTAAGCTAAGCTAGATAAACACATCCTCCATAAGGTTGGATAAGGTTGGTTAAATGGGCATTTTTTAAAGTATTTTTCATCCCATTTTTTTTTTTTTTTTTTTTTTACATAGGGAAATTAGTTACATTTCAAGTCTTTTTATGTTATTAAGTAGGGTTTAAATCTGGGGTTGCCTCCTATAATCTCTATTCCACTTTGTTGTTGTTTACTTGGTGTAAAATGGATCATTCGTTGCTTAGCGAATTTAGGATAGATTACTATTTCAGCGGATTCAGGACAAACTACTACCTTTGCAAACAAGCCTTTATTTTATTTTATTTTATTTTATCTTGTCTCCACATCCATTTTTATTAATAGCATTTATGATAATTTGTGAGTCTTGCTTAGATTACATTTTATTCTCTTGGTTTTTCGAAAGCGAGCGATTGTGCGAGGGTTTCATCTGTGTTGAGTACAAGTGGCTTGAGAGATTGTTTTTAGGGTCTTCGAGCCCTAGCGGCCATAAATTTTGTGGTTTATGGTTAATATTTGGAGCGAGATATGTTGCAAGGACCCAAGATGGGTTAGAAATATATCTTTCAACGAATCTTCATGTTGTGAACTTGATTTACAATGGCTTTCAATTTGTTGCACAAAACAAAAGTGAAAATCATACATTTTATCGATGTCCAAGGCATGGATTAAAGAGATCTCGAAACAAGTTTCAAGTAGCTGATCAAAAAATGGTTTAGATCTCAAGCGAATTTGACGCTAAGGAGCACCTTCAAAACAAATCCATTGTGGACAACCCTTTCAAGGGCAAGGATTTCAAAGACAACCTTAAAATTATCTCGAAACAAGTTTCAATTAGTTGATCAAAAAATGGTTCAGATGAGCACCCCAAAACAAATCCATTGTGCAAACCCGTTTCAAGGGCAAGGATTTCAAAGACTCGGCCTTAAAAATGAATTTTAGGGATGCCCTCCATGGTGGACAACCTCAACCTAACCTTAACATTAATCTTAGGGTTTCCTGTTAACCTTTAGGAATGACTAAGATTGATTATAGGAAAACTGATTTAGGATGTCTTAGGGCAATTGATGGAACTTTGATTGTTAAGCTAGATATAGGTGTCATTCAGATTAGCATAAAAGATTGGGAAAAAGAGGACTAATTTATTGTTTCTTGGGTTTTCGTCTGAGCCTATCTACTTTCAAAGTTTGGGTAGAGGACTAATTTATCGTTGCTTGAATTTTTGTTTGAGCCTATCTACTTTCAAAGTTTGGGTTGCAAAAATTGGAAAACAAAAGGCGAGTTACAAATCTCTATTTATCCAAATGGTTATTTTCTTGTTTTATTTGCTAATAATGAAGATATATAGAAAACATTTTAAGGGGGTCTCCGGTTCTTTGGAAGGGTGGGGCTTTTCACGAAGCCTTGGCATACTAAATTTAAAGTCGAAGAAGAGATGTCTTGTACAGGTCCTGTGTGGGTTGGACTATTTGGCCTCCCTATTGAATTTTGAGTTTTGGAATCCGATTATTTTTTCTTCAATTGGAACCTCTTTGGAAACTTTTATAATGACTATTGATTGTACTAAAAAATTTGAACATGTTATTTATGCTCAAATTTGTGTTTTAATGGATTTTGACAAACCCCTACCTGAAAAGATCTCATTACAATTTGAGGACACTTGGGAGCAAATGGTGGACTATAAGAATATTCCTTTTCATTGTAAAATTTCCCATGAATATGGTCATTTGGCCTAGTATCTGCTCAAATAAAATTCCAGATCAAAAGAAAGAAGATACAAACTTAGCAGGTTTCCAAATGCCTAAGAAGAACACTCTGAAAAAACAAGTTATGAAGGATCGATCGAAGTTATCAGCTAATATATTTGAAATTCTTTCCACAAATGATGTGGAGACATAAATCTTAGAAACACAATTTAAAGATGAAAGGAAGGACTCAAAGATAAACCAATAAATTAAAGGTTTTTAATAGAAAAAAAGGAAGAAATATACACAAGAAAAATAATCTTTTAAATGTTGAGACTTCAAATAATATAGGTCCCAAGATAGATTATGTTGAACCTTCTAGTAACACTTTGGCTTTGTAAATGCATTCTTCGAGGTTAGAAGCCATCATAGATTCGATTGGGATGAGTCAAGAAACATGGAAAAATAAATAAAATGGATTCCAACCAAAAGGGAGGTCGTAAAATCAGTCAACATCATATGGTAAAAGAAGGTGAAAATCTTGTAGAGGAAAGTAAGATTAATGCCCTTACCAATTTTTTGAGCCCTGGTATTAATGAAGATCATCACTTGGAATATTAGAGGACTCAAAGAGAGTCTTCCAAAATAAAACGAAATTATAAGAATGAAAACAAATATGTCAATAGAGGAAATGGATTCAATTGCTAGTAAAATCTGGCCAGTTGGAAAAATTACTTCCCTCAATTCCTAGGGGAATTTTGGTGGCATTGCTTGCCTTTAGGACCCAAAAGAGGTAGTTATTCACCATATGGTTGGCAATAGGGGTCTTTTGGCTATAAGTATTTAAAGTAGTCATTCTAACCAAATTATGCTTTGCATAACTGTTTATGCTCCAACTACTTTGGAGGAAAAGAGAAGACAATGGAAGGATATAACTTATGTTATCTCTCATTTTCTTGAAACTTGGATCTTGATTGGAGGAGATTTCAATACGATCCTCTCTCTGGATGAGAAAATAGGGGGGAATAATTTGGACAAAAGCACTGATCTCATGAGTCAATATATTGCAAACCTTCATCTTGTGGACATCTAGCCGGATAATGGCCTTATGACTTGGTATAACAAATGGCAAGGCTTAACTTGTGTCATGAAGAGATTGGATAGGTTCTTGTTCTCTAACAATTTCTTAATCCATAATCACATTCCTAAGGTGAAGACTCTTAACAATATTAATTTGAATCATTGGCCAGTCATGGTGGAAATTTAGAAAACCAATGTGAGTTTCTCACATTTTTTATTTTAGTTAATGTGGCTTAGAGACAATTCCTTCAGACCCCGAGTGTAGCAATGGTGGATGAAGTTCCTCCATCAAAGACCTCCAATCAGGAAACTCAGTTTCCTGATTGGAGATCTTGAATGGAGGAACTTCATCGAGCTAACTTGATAAAGGTTGCTAATTATTGTCGATACCATACTGGTAATTTAGAGGTTGGTGGATTTTGGATCCCTGTCGAGGACTGGCCTATTCAAATACCAGAAAGGCAAAGAGAAGACATACAAAGCATCCTTCATATGAGATCTCTATCTTGGTCCCATGATAAAAATTATTTTGGATGGAACAACACTACTAAGGGTGAGTATTTAGTTGCTCAAGTTTATTTGACCTTATGCCATAATAATCCCAACCAATCATATGACATTTTTACTTAGTTGTGGGCTCAAAATCTCTAGCATAAGGTGAGGTTATTTACATGGCTTTTATTGCATCGTAGGGTGCTTAATGGTGAGCAACTTATGAAATGTGGTTTTCATGGCCTGTTTAGATGCGAAATGTGTGGAAAGAATATGGAAACTCTCAACCATATTTTTATTGAGTATCTTAGCCTCTAAGCTATGGAATAGAATGACCATCTTACTTGGCTTATAGTGGTCGATTTTTTTTACTTTTGAACAACTTTGGAGGGATTGGCCTAATCAGGAGGGTGTTGATCATTTTATTAGACAACTAGTTTGGATGGCTTCTACCATTCTACCTTGAAATATCTGGCAGGAAAGAAACAACCAGATTTTCAATCAAGAAAGGAAGCACACTCACTATATCTGGAAAAATACCATTGCCAAATTTTTTGAATCAATCCAACAACTCCTTTAATCACCCCCAAAACTCCCACAAAATATGGGATCAAGTGATGCAAAGATTGAAGTTAACTATTTTAAGGGCAACCAACTTAAAGGGAATGTGAGTAATCAAAATATGGATAGAATAAGGAATTGGTAGCCTCCTCCTAAGTATTTAAAAAAATCAATACTGATGGAACCTCTAGGGGGAATCCTGGAAAAACTAGTGCTTGAGGAATTGGTAGACTTTCATATGGTTCCCTCATTTTCACTTTTGCTATGAATTTGGGTATCCTTTCCAATAACCTTGTTGAGGGCTATGGTATCCTTAAAGGCCTTCGAGAGGCTGCTAAGGTCGGATGGAAAAAGGTGTTGGTTGAATCTGACTCTCAAGTCATTATTAATTTGTTGATGACTTCTAAGAATCATAAGGTTGATTGAAGAATAAAAAAAATTGTTGAGAAGATTCAATTAATCTAGATGGAATTTTTGGAATTTGAATACAATCAGTGGTCAAAGAACAAAACATGAGTGTTGTTGCTTTAGCTAATTGGGCATTGGACAAAGGTGATCTTACTTACTATGGCCACCCTCCCAGATGGTGGGATTTGCAAATAAGGGAAGCTCTTCTTTCTATCCTTTCTTTGGATGGCTCCAACACTAGAGGTATCTAGTTCATTTTTTCTTTGTTTTTGCTTCTCTTTGGTTCAGTCAGGATATTTCAGTTCCCTTACTCAAAGTAATCATTCTTATGTTTCCTCTATTGAGTCTTGCATGAATAGCCTTTTGGTCTAGAAAGGCCAAAGTTGTTTTCTATTTTTTCCTTCTTTTTAAGTTTTTGGTGTGTGTTGTTTTGTATTGTTTTCATCTTGTTTTATTTTTTTGTTGTTTTTGGTGTTTTTGTATTTCTTGTGTTTTGTGTTTTTTGTTGCTGTGTTTGTGTGTTGTTTTTTGTTTTTGTGTTTTTTTTGTGTGTTTTGTTGTTGTTTATTGTTTTTTACATTTTTTTGTTGTTTTTGTTTTTATTTTGTGTTTTTGTTGTTTTTGTGTTTTTGTTGTTGTTGTTGTTGTGTTTTTATTGTTTTAGGCATGCTATTTGAGTGTGCGAAAGAAGACAATCCAAGTGCGAGCCCTACGTATTTTTGGTAGAATAAATACCCTTGCCTCCTTGGGTCTTACCACAAAAGTGGCATCCCAATTGGGGTTTATTCCACAAACAACAAAAAAAATAAAATCTCTTTTCGAGCCTCACCTAGTGGACTCTATATTTTTGCATTTTGTGAAGACTTGCTCTAGTTACTAACGCAACAAAGTTTGAGTAGTCATCTTCCTATTTTTGTGCTTTTCCAACTTATTTTCCTCCCTGATTGTATACATTGGAGTCCAATGCTTTTATAGTGGGGAGGAATGATAAGGAATAATTTATAAAATATTAAATAATACATAGTTTTAGGCCACCTTCTAGATAGCTACTGACATTTAATACACAAATGGTTTTGGGATCATGGTTTTGCTAAAACCTTGGTTTGTATTAGAGCAATTTCTACCTATAAATATGTAATGTTTTGCAATGCAATACAATCAGAATTTCTTGATCCACATTAGGCTTTATCTTTGATACAAATTATGTTTAACTAGACATACCAAGAGAAGCCATCAATAAAAGTGAGAAAGCAATGGTGCTCTCATGGGACCACAAATATTTCTATGAATAAGCTCCATGGGATTTATAACATGCTTAGAAATGCCTTTTAAGGAGGATTTTCAATTATGCTTTCCCAAGATACAACCCTCATAAATACCACTACGGAAAAAATAGGAGGAAGACCAATAATCAACTAATATTATTCCATATACGTCAAAGATACATAACCAATATGCCCAAGTTTATGATGCTAACACACTAGTATCATTTGCTTATTCCACTATAACCACAAACTTTTTCTTATTGGACAAAGAAGAAGCAAAAGGATACTCTAAAAGCTTTCACATTTGATCAAACTCAACATAATATCCTTATATAATTATCCTAAAGCCATCATTAATGTCCTTAATCACCCATCAACTTGACCAAGAATTATCCTTTTTTTTTTGTGGAAAACATCCCAAAAGGGATGCCACTTTCGGGTAAGACCCAAGGAGGCAGGGGTATCCATTCCGCCAAAAACGCCCAGGACTCGGACCTGGCCTACCACCTTTGACATACTCAAGGAGCAAACAAACACACAAAACCAATTAAAAATAAGTAAATAACAACAAAAATAATAAAATAAAATAAAAAACATGCTCCTTGAGTGTGTCAAAAACAAAAGCACAACCAAACACGCACAATAAGATAAAAGAAACCACAACACAAACCACATAGAAAAACACAAGAACCACATAACAAAACACAAACAAGACAAAAACAACAGAACACTACAAAGACATAACCCAAAAAAAAACAAGAAAAATAAACACAACCAAAACCTAAAAAATTAAAAAATAAAATAAAAATAAAAATAAAAAACAACCAACAACAGACAATAAACAAAAACAAAAAACATAGAAAACACTCACCCATAAAAACACGAAATAACACAAACAAAGAGAAACCCAAGAACAAGAACGAAAAAAACACAAGAACAATAACAAAAAACATAAAAAAAAACAAAACAACAAAAACACAAGAACAACAAAAAACAACACAAAGAACACAAAAACAAAACAAAATAAAAAACCCACCCACCTTAAAAAAACTAAACAAAAAAAACAAAAAGGAAAAAAGAAATAAAAAATGAACAAAACAAAGACCTATCTAGACCGAAGACTATTAAGGCAAGAATCAACAGAGGAAACAAAATAAAGAATAGAATGAGCTAGGGAACTAAAAAAAACTGAATGAACCAAAGAGAAGCAAAAAAAAAAACAAGAAGAAACTAGGTACCTTCGTAACCGGAGCCATCCAAAGAAATGATAGAAAGAAGAGCTTCCCTAATTTGAGAAGCCCACCATATAGGAGGGTGGCCATAACAAGTAAGATCACCTTTGTCCAAAGCCCAATTAGCTAAAGCATCAACACTCTTGTTTTGATCTCTCGACCACATGATTGTAATCAACTTTCAAAAATCCCATCCTGGATTAACCGAATCTTCTCAATAATTCTTTTTATTCTCCAATCCACCTTATGATTCTTAGAAGGATTCTTCAAGAGATTAATCATAAGTTGAGAGTCGACTCAACTAACACCTTTTCCCATCCAACCTTAGTAGCCTCCTCGAAGACCTCTCGAGGATACCATACCCCTCAAGCAAGGTTATTGGAAAGAATACCCAAATTCTCAAGAAAAGTAAAAACCAGGGAGCCATCTGAAAGTCTACCAATTCCTCCCACACTGGCTTTTCCAGGGTTCCCTCTAGAGGCTCCATCAGCATTGACTTTTCCAAAATCCTTAGGAGGAGGTTGCCAATTTCTATTCCTATCCATCTTACTAATACTCACATTCCCTTTAAGTTGGTTGCCCTTAGAAGGTTTAATCTTCAATCTTTGCATCACTTGATCCCATATTTGGTGGGAGTTTTGGGGGTGATTAAGGAGATGATGGACCGATTCAACTAAGTTGGCTATGGTCTTTTGCCAAATATAGTGAATATCCTTCCTATCTTGATTAAAAATTTGGTTGTTCCTTTCATTCCAAATATTCCAAAGAAGAATGGTAGAACCCATCCAAACTAACCGCCTAATAAAATGATCAACACCCTCTTGATTAGGCCAATCCCTCCAAAGCTGTTCAAAAGTAAAAAAATTGGACCACTGTAAGCCAAGTAAAGTGGCCATTCTCCTCCACAGCTCAGAGGCTAAAGTACACTCAATAAAAATATGGTTGATATTTTCTACATTCTCTTCACACATTTCACATCTAAAAGGGCCATGAAAACCACGCTTCATAAGTTGCTCACCAATAAGCACCCTACGATGTAATAAAAGCCAATTAAAGAACCTCACCTTAGGCAGGAGCTTTTGAGCCCACAATCGAGAAAATATGTCGAAGAATGGTTGGGATTATTATGGCATAAGGTCAAATAACCTTGAGCAACCGAATACTCACCCTTAGTAGTGTTGTTCCATCCAAAACAATCTTTTTCATGGGACCAAGAGAGGGATCTCATATGAAGGATGCCTTGGATATCTTGTCTTTGCCTTTCTGGGATTTGAATAGGCCAGTCCTCAATAGGGATCCAATATCTACCAACCTTTGAATTACCAAGGATGGTACCGACAATAATTAGCCACCTTTATCCAATTAGCTCGGTGAAGCTCCTCCATCCAAGGCCTCCAATCGGGAAACTGAGTTATCAAAGGCTTGTGACCATCCCAAGAATCTGTCCAAAAATTTGCATGTTGACCATTATGAATGATCCAAAATAATTTTTTCTTTATCAAATCCTCACCAGCCTTAAGAACTGCTAAAATGGGAGAACCTTTGGTAGGAAGTTGATAGCGAACAAGGTCTTCAGGACTTTTGTTCTCAAGATATTTAGCACGGAGATTATTGGCCCAAAGAGCATTGGGGTTATGCAACATCCTCCAATATAATTTAGCAGCCTAAAGCTTTGTTGTTATTAATTGAAGACCGTAAGCCTAACCCCCCTTCACTCTTAGGAAGACATAAAGTATCCCATTTCACCAAGGCCCATTTTCTTTTCTCCTTAGTACCACTCCAAAGGAAACGATGACTCGATTTGATCCAATTCTCGAAGAACAACCTTTGGGATATTCAAAACGGAAGAAACATAAATAGGAATAGCTTGAAGGACTGATTTTACCAAGGTGATTCTACCCCCATAAGAAAGCCACTTGTTGGTCCACTTTCCAATTTTCTTCTTGACTTTGTCCAACAACCAATTCCAATCTTTATTTTTTTGCCTTTGAATATTTATGGGAATACCTAAATAAGTGATTGGAAGAGAGGTCTTCTTATATCTTAGCTTATCCAAGACCATGGATTCCTCTCTAGCAGAGCAATGAAAGAAAATAACTTTAGATTTGTCTTCATTGATCAACTGCCCAGTAGCCTTAGAAAAATAGCTAATTATTTGCTTAATATTAGAAGCTTCCTTAACCGTAGCTTTACCTAAAAGAGTAGAGTCATCCACAAATTGAAGATGAGAGATAGGTCTAGCTCCATGAGCAATGGTAACTCCCTCAAGGGTTTTGTTTTCCCTCTTTTTGGTTATAGTCCTACCCAAGCATTCAACAAGAATGATGAATAAATAAGGGGATAGCGGGTCACCTTGCCTAATACCTCTGGAAGCCGGGAAAGACCGAGAAGGCCTCGCCATTGATAAGAACTAAGTAGGAAACCGAAGAGATACATCCCATAATCCAATCCATCCAATCCTTAGAGAAACCAAATTGCCTCAAAACTTTGATAAGGAAGTGCCAATCCACTCTGTCATAAGCTTTGGATAAGTCTAACCGAATGAACATGGAAGGAGAATTTTGCATATCCATGGAATGGATGGCTTCCCGAGCAAGAACTATCTCATCTACTATTTGACGTCCTTCCACATAACCCCCTTGCTCTGGGGAAATAATCTTATGCAAAAGAGGCTTCAACCTTTCTGCCATGATTTTAGTAATGATTTTGAGAAGAACATTACATAAAGCAATAGGTCTAAAAGCCGAGATATGATCAACCTCTTGAGCTTTTGGAACAAGAGTAATATAAGTTTTATTGATAACCTTCAAAATTTCTTTGGCTTTCCTGGCTTCTTCCACCACCTCTAATAAATCAACATGAAGGATATCCCAAAACTCTTGGTAGAACTCAATAGGAAAACCATCAGGACCTGGGGTTTTCCTTTTTGCATTTTAAAAACTACTTGTTGAAGCTCATTGATAGTAACAGGAGCAGCCAAAATAGAGTTCTCCTCGTAAGTGATAAGAGAAGGGATTGCTTGAAGAACATTATATTGTGAAGCCGAGTCAAGGGGAGTAGCAAGAAAAATATTGGAAAAGTAATCAACAACAATAGAGTTCATGCCATCCCAAGTATAAACAACATCTCCAGAATCTGATTTTAAGGAAGAAATAAAGTTGTGAGATCTTCGAGCTAGAAGAGATTTGTGGAAGAAATTTGTGTTTCGATCTCCTTCTTTGAGCCATTGAATTCTAGATTTTTGCTTCCATAAGATTTCTTCTCTTTTTTCCCATTCCTCTAACCGAGTTGTGAGTTTAATTTCATCTCGCACTTCTCTTCTCTCGTGAGGCCATCTAAACGGATTTTCTTATTCAAATTTTCAAGATGAGCAATAACTTCATGTTTTTTTTTATGAACATCCCCAAACTCTTTCCAGCTCCAAGTCTTGATTTTGGATTTAATGTATTGCAGCCTTTTGGCAAAACAGAACATCTTAGTCCCATGCCTAGGTTTACCTTCCTTCCACCATTGTTGCACATGAGGTCCGAAGGAAATGTCTCTAAGCCACATTAATTGAAAACGAAAAGGAGAGAAACTCACATTGGTTTTCCACATTTCCACCATGACCGGCCAATGATCCGAACCAACATTATTAAGAGTCTTCACTTTAGGAATGTGACCATGGATTAAGAAATTTTCAGAGAGCAAAAACCTATCCAATCTCTCCATTATACAAGCTAAGCCTTGCCTTCTCGTTAGACCAAGTCATAAGGCCATTATCTCTTTGGATATCCACAAGATGGAGGTTTGCAATATATTCGCTCATGAGGTCGTTGCTTTTGTCCAAATTTCTATTTCCCCCTTTTCTCATCCAGAGAGAGGATGGTATTGAAATCTCCTCCGATCAAGATCCAAGCTTTAGGAAAATGAGAGATAATATGAGTAATATCCTTCCACTGTCTTCTTTTTTCCTCCAAAGAAGTCGGAGCATAAACAGTAATGCAGAGCATAATCTGGTTGGAATGTCTACTTTGAATAGCTATAGCCAACAAACCCCAACCGCCAACCATATGGTGAATAACTACCTCTTTTGGATCCCAAAGACAAGCAATGCCACCCGAAGTCCCTTGGGAACCGAGGGAAACCACTTTTCCAGCCGGCCAAATTTTACCGGCAATTAAGTCCATATCCTCCATTGACATCTTTGTTTCTTGAAGGAAAACAAGATGTGGATGATTTACCCGAATCATTCTTCTAATTTCATTTTGTTTTGAAAGACTCCCTTTGAGTCCTCTAATATTCCAAGTGATGATCTTCATTAATACCAGGGCTAAAAAAGTTGGGAAGGGCATTAATCTTACCTTCCTCTACAAGCTTTTCACCTTCTTTTACCATATGATATTGATTGGTCTTGCGACCTACTTTTTGATTAGAATCCATCTTCAATTTTTTTTCCCTCGTTTATTGACTTATTCCAATTGAATCTGAGATGGCTTCTAACCTTGAAGAATGCTCGTACACGACCAAAATTTTACTAGATGGTTCAACGGAGTCTATATTGGGACTCGCATTATTTGAAGTTTTGACATTTGAAATATTGTTTTTCTTGTGTAAATTTTCTCCTTTTTTTTCTCGTTGAAAACCTTTGATTTGTTGGTTTGTCTCTCGAGTTCTTCCCTTCATATTTAAATTGTGTTTCTAAGATTTCAATTTCCATTATTTCCTCTTCCTCACTTGGGACATCATTTGTGGAAAGGATTTCAAACATATTAGCAGATGACTTTGATTGATCCTTCATAACCGATTTTTTCCGAGTGTTCTTCTTCTTAGGTATTTGGAAACCTCGCTGAGTTTATATCTTCTTTCTTTTGATCAAGAATTTTATTTGGGCAAGCACTGGCCAAATGACCATATTCATGGCAAATTCTACAACGAAAAGGAATGTTCTCATAGTCCACTACTTGCTCCCAAGTGTCTTCCCCAAATTGTAATGTGATATTTTTAGGTAGGGGTTTGTCAAAATCCATTAAAACACAAATCCGAGCATAAATAATATGTTCAAAATTTTGAGTACAATCAACAGATATCATAAAAGTTCCTAAAGAGTTTCCAATTGAAGAAAAAATAGTAGGATTCCAAAATTCAATAGGGAGGCCAAAGAGTCTAACCCACACGGGAGCAATAGAAGGCATCTCTTCTTCGGCTTTAAATTTAGTATGCCAGGGCTTCATGAAAAGCCCCGCCCTTCCAAAAACCAAGGACCCCCTTGAAAAGTTTTCTCTCTATCTTCATTATTAGCAAATAAAACAAGAAAATAACCATTTGGATAAATAGAGATTTGTAA
Source organism: Wollemia nobilis (assembly GCA_028583015.1). NCBI lineage: Eukaryota > Viridiplantae > Streptophyta > Pinopsida > Araucariales > Araucariaceae > Wollemia > Wollemia nobilis. The sequence continues at coordinate 7,697,923 of JAQPPZ010016931.1, forward strand.
CTCACCTTTAGTTTTCCAGCTTTTTGCAGCCCATACTTTGAAAGCAGATAGACTCGGACGAAAACCCACGAACCGACAAATTAGTCCTCTTTTTTCCAAATCTTCAATGCCATCCGAATGTTAACCATATCAAGCTTAACAATAGGAGTTCCATCACCGCTTTAAGACATCCCGACTCCGTTTTCCTGGGATCAATCTTAGGCATTCTTAGAGGTTTATGGGAAGCCCTAATATTGATATTAGCATTGGGCCGAGGCTGTCCACCACGAAGGGCATCCCTAAAATTTATTTTTGGGACCGAGTCTTCAAAATTCTTACCCTTGATAGGGGTTTTCACAAGAGAATTATTTTGTGGGTGCACCTTAGCACCAGATTCACTTGAGATATGAGCCATTTTTTGATCAACTGCTTGAAACTTGTTTCGTGATCTCTTTAATCCTTGCCCTAGACGCCGTGGAAAGGTATGGTTTTCACTTTTCTTTTGTGCAGCAAATTGGAAGCCGTTGTCACTCAAGTTCACAAGTATGATCCGTTGAAAGACAAATTTCTAACCCATCTTGTATCCCCTGCAACATTTCCTGCTAAAATATTGAGCATAAACCACAAACGTATTGGACTATAGGGCTTGAAGGCCCTAAAACCAACCTCTCGGAGCCGCTTGCACTCAACCCAGATGAAACCCTCGCATAGCCGCTTGCCAAATATGTCGTTCACACATAGGGATGCGCTAGGATCTGTGTTGCTCCAAATGATATGAAAATTGGTGGAGACGTTCTAGGGTTTTTCAGGCATCTACCCTCAAAATTTTAGCTCAATCCGAGTCCGGATGAGTGAGATATGGCCGAAACGAGTTCGGCAGTTTGGGCAGTCCTGCGAAAAATGTCAAGAATTATCCTTCTTATTTATATAGATTATGTGATAAATAAAAAGGATATTAGAGCCCACACATAGCACATGAAGGACTGCATCAAATGAGGAGGAACTAGTTGTCACCTCAAAGTATTCATTTACCTATAAAGAGGATTCATCACCAATGACCATGTACTCTCCAGAATACTATCAATGTAATCATATAATAGATGACAATGCTTAGTCATGTATCATATTACCCCTGAATCTACAATCCACTCTTCAAAATAAGTGACTATCTAATATGTTGAGTGAACAAAATATGTGCTTATGAGGTCTCACCATCATGGTATCCTTCATCCTAGGAAAAGAAGATAGCAAATAACCACCCCTCTTTTTCACCACCTCTTCAATATCCTTAATTCAAAATCAATAGAAATATACTTTTTTTCTTTCTTGTGAAAAGTTCAAACTAACTCGTTGAAACTATTTATAGATTTCTTGTCTTCTTGCTTTGGCTTCTTTTCAAATTTTGATTTAACCACTTCCATTGCATGAGCCTATACAATGAATAAATGATTCTTATGTTATTGTTATCGATCTTGATGATGAAGAAATTATTTGATCTTATCATTGAGAGATGGGGTAGGACTCTAAGTAAAGTATACTTAATCCATCTCAAATACTATAGCAATTATCTCATATTTACCAAAGAAATATTGAACACAATATTGAGAACATCAAGATATAAATTTCTATTGGTAACTTCTCTAGAAATATGAATGAGTTATAGTTTCTTGAACCAACTGATATACTCATCAATAATCCTAAAACTCTCCAAGTATAAAGTACAAAGGTCCACTTCCAATCTATTGATCTAAATAGAGTGAATGCAATCATACATCTACTATAAATTGTCTAATAACTACTTTAGATCTCAGATGCTTCTAATATGATTATCATAGATCTTGTCAACACATAGGGCAATCACACCATGAGATTGCTCCTTGTTCTTGTACAACTACTTTCTCTCATCAAAATTAGTTCTTTAAGGTGTTCATTCATATATTTGAGGATTCCCTTCAAAGCAAAGCTTTTATAGTGATTTTCTAGGTGGCATAGTTAGGTGTATTGAGCAGAGGTATATGTTAATCCATGGAATCCCTATAAAAATATAATCTCCTATACATAATTATGATAAAAATTAATACTGCCAGTGTGAAAAGCTCCAAAAATCATGTGATTTAAGAATAGGTTCAAAATTATTTTGTATGTAAAACTTATGGCCATTATAGTTTTAGCACAAAAGTCATAAAGGATGCCATAAAAACTTAAATCATGCAAAAAATACAATCAACAAACAAAGAATTTCCTTATGTCATTTTTTAGTCATAGAGAAAATGATTGTTATACCAATTTTGTTGTTTTTTTTTATAAGCTATGTGTGACTTCTATTGGTGTCATTCCCATTGGAAAAAAAAATATTACATTGCTCTCATTACATTTCTTACAAGTTAATTAAAGCATATCCAACTTTACCTTTCAATCAAATATATTCTTCATTTGGCTTTCTATTAATCTCCATCTTCCTCAAACTGCTAAGTTTCCACAATAAACTCCCTTTATATCAAATGCCTTTTGAAATTTAAATTATGTTAAGATGAGATTCAACACCGGTAATGGCTAAAATATTTGCTGCCCAAATTCTATATCTATAAATATCTTGTCTATAACAACCTCACAATTTCTTAACACTTTTTTTTAGGGTTCTTTTCCATTCCCCTAATATTCCAAGATACCATTTTCATTGTTATTTTTTATTTTATTTGTGGATTTAGCCCCACTTCTTGTTAGCACTTGTGATATTTGATTTTGTTTTCCCATATCAATATCCCTCTAGATTTCTTTTTATTTTTCTCTTTGTTTTTGCTTCTTAGATCTTCCTCTCTTTTTTTCATTCTAAGCAACACTTTCGTCTTCATCAATCTCTTCAATCTTCTCACACTACTCATAGTAAGACTTATCATCTTTAGGTTTACCTTGTTCTGAAGGATTTTAAGTACAAGGAGTAACCTCAAAATAACAATCTTCTTTATGTTGCCCTAGAAATCCTAAAGTACAAGGATACTCTTTTGTAGCAATTACCTTCTTATTCTGCTCTAAAAAAATTAAATTATTATGAGTTTTCTCTATCCTTATTTCTTTATTATGTTGATCTTGAAATCTTGAAGTGCAAGGGATAACATCTTCATCCCTTTCACTATTATTACTTGAATAGGATTCTATACTACTTGAGGAAATGAAGATGATTTACCTAGAATAAACTTGACCTCGTTTGTTATACTTGTTTTAGGATTTCTCTCCACATCTTCTTTTGCATCTTTAATTCCTTTTGAACTTGTCAAATAATATTGTAGATAGGCTTTATTTGCATCTTATTTCAGAGTGGAATATCCTTGATCTGACCTAGATTCCATTATTGTATGATTTCCTTACTTCATCTTGAAGTTTATCTCATGGCTAGAATATTTTATCTCTTTCTTCATAATTTTTACTTTATAAACTTTTGCCATGTATCCAATCTCATAACAATTGTGGCAACAAAATGCGATATTTTCATAATCTACTTGTTGATCCCATTCTCTTGATTCAAATTTTATCTTAATGGATTGTGGCAAAGGTTTTGAAATATCCATAGCAACACATATTCAAGTATATATAGCATGCTTTTGCTCCTTAGTAGTTAGTCCTTCCTTGATGAATTCCCCTAGGGTATTTCCAATATTCTTTAGAACATCCTTATTTATAAGTTGATATGGAAGTCCAAAAAACCTAACCCATACTCGAAGGTTCTTAATAGTTTCTATCTCAATAGAAAAATTTTCATTCTATGGTCTCAAATAAAGTACATATCTTACCCTAAACCATGGGCCACCAACTAATATTTTATCCCTAATTTTTGAACTAGAAAAGATGATGAGAAAAAAAACTTTAGGAAGAAAAGTCATAGAGTAATTTGAATTTAATCCCTAATTTCACCCAAGTGTTGTAGGTGAGTTGGAGAGGAGAGGGCAATACTCCAAGGAGGTCCCAGGTTCAAATCTCTACCTTACCAAAAAGCTGAATTGGGTATCCAAAATCCAATTGATAATGTTGGTGCAGGCAGAGTCGGGTGCGACCCCCAGGTGACTTTGAATGTGTAGAACCCCCTGTTCATGGTCTCTCAGACCAAGGCGGCTCTGCAAGGTGTTTTTCACTTAAAAAAAAAAAATCTCTACTTTTGCTTGATCCAATCTTGAATCTACAAAACCCTTATCATGATTTATGGAACTTACATATTAACCCTCTACTTTTAAGAACCATTATATCATGCTCAATCATCTCATCCTTGATACTCAAATCTGATGTAACATCTACTACCTAGATCAAACTTGCCATGTATTCGCTCTTCTGCTTATCTCTAACTTGGGAATCCATACTTCAAACTAGGGTATCTTGACTTACCATTAGGGCTTTCGAATATGACTTTACTTCCATACTAGCTAATGGGGCTTGCACTCTCTCTTTCCTTGCACTCACTCCCAGCTTGCACTCCCTCTTGGATCATAATATCCCTTGTCTCTTATTCTTCTTCTCGGTGTTCCTTCACTTCATGATTTTTTTAGAAATAAAGTTTCATGCATTCATGGTAAGGTTTTGAAACATTGATGCACTTTGGATGAACCCGTTGCTCTTTCGCCATAATTAAATCTTGGATTGCACTCTCTCTTAGATCGTACTTCATCCCGGGTCACATTATATTTTCTTCAATTAGATCAAACTTTGCTTTATACTTCCTACTCACACTTCCTCCTCACTCCCAGCTTGCACTCACACTTGCTTCTGGCTACACTCACTCCTATATCACGCTTGCACTTGCTTTGAGGTACAATTATTTTGCTTTTTATTACACTCACTCTTGGCTCATGATCACACTCACTTTTGGATGCACTCACTAATATCTCGTGCTCCCACTCACTGTTGCACTCCCTCCTAGCTTGTGCTCGCACTCACTTTTGGCTACACTCACTCTCGACTCACACTTGCACTCATTGTTGCACTCTTATACCAAGTTTATTGTTAACTATGTATAATTTCAAGCCAATACACATCTGATTACGAAGTAGGACTTTGATTGATTGACAAATCCTCATTATATAGAAAAAAATTAGTTTATCTTCCTCCATGAAATTGTTATATTAACTATAAAGTAAACCATAGAAAAACTAATCAAGCCATTGGACTTGGGTAGGGCCTTAAACCCAGGTCATTAGAGGTGTAGAACCTTCATGAAATACTAACAAACCAAGCAACCACTAGGTTGTTTAAGCACACAACCAAGCCAAGAAATACAACAAAAAATCCATGGGAAAATCCTTCCAATACATATGATGCCATCCATGCAAATTCCTCACATAAAAGAATGCTTAGGGATTAAAAACAAAACCTCTTATCACTTAAAGCTAAGTGATCCACATATTAGCCATCATAATAAGCCTACTATCAGGATGGAATAATGAGTTTCCTCTATATAAAATAAATAATGTAGCCAATTAGGGAGTGCTTATACTCACACATTCTGATGCAAAAAGGTCCACCTATCCATCCAAAATCTATAAGGCATGTTGAACGATGCTTGAACCTAGGTTGTTCTCTAACCAAAAGTCCTCTAAAATGCACATAAACTATTCCACCAAGGCTCACAATGGTAATTGTGATAACATGACCATATCTCCTCTCATCACATGCTCTTCCTAAATCTAAAACATCACCTACCTTGTTCATTTTTCCATAAGGTAATATTCCTTGGAATATTCTTATTTTAGAATTCATTTTAAAAAATAGAGGTAAAAACAAATTTTAATGTAAGAAATAAATACCCAATGGTAGATATAATCGAAGTCCTAAATTATAATCCCCCTAAAATTTCATAAAAAATAGAAAAATGTTTATGGTTCATACATATCTACCATGGTTTATCCTACACGACCTTTTTATGAATTGTAACCAATTAAGCCATCCTCTCTCATTAGTGTAACAAAAAAATGACCATTTTAACAACTTTGTCAAGTGGCTAGGAGATATTTGTGATGAAAAAAGTTTATCCATTACTCATATGGCATATAGGGCTATTTAATAACGTTTAGCCTTTGTTTTCTCCTTCAACAATCATGAAAACTATCCTCTCATTTGTGTTGCATCAATATCCAAGAACCTAAAGTAGAAAAGAAAATGGATTTTTTTAAAAGTCCATAGAAGGAAAGTAAGGGTTTCAAACGTCCCCACAAAATTCAATCCAATAATCAGGGCATGCAAAGGGTCAAAAAATAAATCAAATTGAATATCAAGAGAGGAAAGAGGAATCTATAGGTGAATATTTCTTCTAATGCAACTAATATGTTGTGACACAATGAGATCATTATGATCTAAATCCACCTAAGGTATTGGAGTACAAACAAAAAAATTATTGATAAATGCAAAGCTTCCACACACTACTTCCAAAACCACATTGCTTCTAGAACCATTGTAGTAGAAGTAATGGAGATTCACACCCTCTATGATACCATATTAGATTTCTAGTGGTTCTTGTGATGCTTCTATCTTGTCTACATTAATGTGATATGCCAAGTGGTTATCTTGATGCTTCTATCTTGTCTACATTAATCTGACATACCTCAAGATTTTTGGTCCTTGTTATAAATATTAATTATCAATACCTTTCACTATACTTTTTAAATTGGTTATATGGGATTGAGATAGGCCCTACCTATGTTACATCATCACTACATGTGGGTATCTTCCATTATACTTTTTTTAATTGGTTATATGTGATTAAGACAAGCCCCACCCATATTACACCATCACTAAATAGTAGTATTACAACTATTTAACTATAATGCATGTATCGCTTAGCAAGATTTAAACTTTGTTTTCTTCTTAAAAGTTATAGAATTTAACTAGTTAAACTAATGCCATTTTATACCTTCCACTATACCTAATTAACTTATAATTATGATTTTTATATAATTAATAAACGATTTAAACTTGATATAATTAAATAAAATATATTAAATTTAAATACAAAAATGTTTATAGTATATATATATATATATATATATATATATATATATATATATATATATATTTAATATAACCACAAATAAAATGGTAAATACTGTAAATTGTAACTTATGAAATGTTTTTTTGGGTAAAAAAGAATAAATATTAAATTAGTTGAAAATCATATTACATCTCTTGCCTTTCTAGGATTGAAGAATTTTAAGCCAAGTTTTAATAGAGGATGTGGGACTATTCTCCATCACATTTAATCTACTGTAGATATCTATGTAAAAAAAGAGTAACCATGTAAAGCAAGGATATATAAATTTAAATACAACAAGCAATACTATCATCAATGATAAGAATGAAAAAAATAACTTCCTTGGTCTATTGAGACCCATAGCAAGTGAGGTATCCTCAATCAAGAGCCCATTTAGCCATCACATATCCTACCTTGTTTTGATCTCTAAAGATGTGTATGAACTCCACTATCAAAAAGTGTTGTTGGGTCATCTGTATTGCCTCAAGTATTTTATAAATTATTTTGCTTGTCTAGTCCTTTTAGGTAATTAATCATAATTTAGGAGTCTAATTCCACCTAAATTTTCCTCCACCCCACCTTCAAAGCCTCTTGTAATCCCCTTAATATGGCATATCCCTCTTCCAAGTTATTGGATAAGATACCTAGGTTTTTTATGAAGATAAAAGAAGGGGTGCCATTCAAGAGGTGACCTATCCCCCCATACTCGATCCTTCTAGATTTCTCCTTAAGGCTCTATCCATATTAATATTACCCAATTCCTCTGGAGGAGGTTTCCAATTTCTAGTTCTAATTACTTGTGTGTGATTTGGGGTACCCTTTTTTATGTGACCTTTGTTGGAGATACTTATAATCTAGATATTATTTGAATTAACTTTTGATTAGGATTATGAGTCTCTTTAATAGGTTTTGGATTGACTCCCTCGTATTGGTTGTGATCCTTTGCTAGACAAAGTGGTTGTCTTTGTACTCTTGGTTGAAGATATGATTATTTCTCTCCTTTCATAAATTCCACAAAAACAAAGTTATCTCCACCCAAAAAAATGTTGAATGGGTTGGTCCATTTCCTCCCATTTAGGCCAATTCCTCCAAATTTATTCTATAGAAGATATCTTTGACCAGTGGATGCCTAGTAAAGATTCCATTTGTTTTCATAGTTTTATTGTAATGGGGTATTCTATAAAAGAGAGATTGTTTCCTCATTATCCCAACACATCTCACATATGAAAGGCCTATGCATCCCTCTTTTCATAAATTGTTCCCTTGTCAACACTTTTATATGAAGTAGAAGCCAAATGAAGAACCTTACTTTGGGCCAAAGGTTCTATGCCCACAACTTTGTGAACATATCACTTAACATGCTTGGGGCAGTTTAGAAGAGGGCTAAGTATCCATAGGCAATTGTATATTCACTTTGATTTTTCTACCCCATCCAAGAATATCCTCCTCTTGAGACCACAAGAGTGATCTCATCTAGATGGTTCTACAGATCTATTTTATCTAATATTTTAAGATTTGGATTGACCACTCCTCTATTGGGATCCATTGCCTTCCTACCTCTTAACTACTACTTTGAGGCTTTGAGGCTTACAGTATTTGACTACCTTAGCCCAATTGTTTCTATGTAGATTCTCCATCAATAGTCTCCAAGTATTCCCTATCCTTAGCTAATATTCTACCCAAACATTCAACTAATATAATGAATAGGCATGGGGATAAGGAATCTCACTTCCTAAAATCTTTAGAAGCTATAAATAGCTAGGTAGGAGCTCCATTTACTAGAACTGAGTAGGATACCAAGGAAATACATCTCTTGATCCATTCTACCCAATCCCTTGAGAATCCAATTTGTCTCATCATCTTTAGGAAGACGTATCACTCAACTCTAATTTATGTTTTGAATAGGTCTGACCTAATAAGCATAGAGGGTATTTTCTATACCTACATAGAGTGGATGGCCTCCTGAGCTAAGACTATCTTATCCAAGATCTATCTTCCTTCAATAAAACCACCTTGTTTTGAAGAAATAATTTTGTAAAGAAGAAGTTTGACCCTTTTTGCCATGATCTTAGTGATAATTATATATAGGATATTACAAAGGGCTATTGATCGGTAGCCAGAGATGTGTTCAAACTCTTGGGTTTTTAGAACCAATGCTATATAAGTCTTGTTCACATTTTTTAGCACCGCTTTGGCTATCCTAGCTTCTTCTACCACTTCCAATAGTTATTCCTTAAGGATACCTCATTCTTGGTATGATTCTATGGAAAATCTATTTGGGCCTGGAGTTTTGCCTTTCTGCATCTTAAAAACAACTTGTTGTAGTTCTTTGGCAATAATTAGGGCAATCAAAGATACATTATCTTCCTCAATAATGATAGAAGGAATCTCTTGGAGTACTTCTTGCTATGACTCCTAGTTTAGTGCTTTTACCTTAAAGAGTTGGGTAAAGTATTATCTTGCTATATCTTTCGTTCCATCCCATGTGTGTATTCAATCACTTGCTACTTTTTTAGGAAAGAGATGAAATTGTGCGATAGCCTTACTAAGAGAGATTTATGGAATAAGCTAGTGTTCCTTTCTCCTTATTGGAGCCATTGGATCCTAGATTTTTGATTCCATAGGATCTCTTCTCTTTTGTATCATTCCTTCAGCTAAGTAGTAAGCCTAACCTCCTTAATTTGGATCTTAATAGTGCCATCTATTGGTATTTGCTCACTTAGGTCCTCAAGTTTGATTAAGATGTATCGTTTCTTTTCCTTTATGTCACCAAAATCCTTCCAATTCCATGTTCTCAATTTGGACTTGAGGTATTGAAACCTCCTAACAAAATTGTACATCTTTGTACCATGCATGGATTTACCCTCCTGCCATTGTTGCTAAACCTTATATAGAAAACTACTATCTCGAAACCACATTAGCTGTAATATAAAAGAAGCACAACTAGGTCTAGTCTTCCACACTTCCATCAACATCGGTTAATGATCTGATCCTGTATTGTTCAATGTTTGTGCTCTTAGATATCCATTGCTTAAAAATTCCTCTAATAACAAAGACCTATCTACTCTTTCTAGAATGCATGTTGGGCTCCACATTTTATTAGATCAACTCATCATATAGTTGTTTGATTTGATATCTACCATATGAAGAGATCTAATATGCTTTGTCATAAGTTCAATACTATTATCTATAGTATGATTTTTTCCTATCTTCTCTTCCAATAAGAGGATGGTGTTAAACTCTCCACCTTCAAGTAACCACACTCTTCGGAAATGATCAATAATATAATATATATTCCTTCATTGTTGTCATTTTTCATCCAGACTGATAAGAGAGTATACATTGAGACATAACCAATATTAAGGAGAATGTCTACTTTAGGCTAGTAAAGCCAAAATCCCTTAACTTCTCATTGTGTAGTGTACCTATCTCTTTTATATCCCAATAAACTAGCTCCATGTTGCGATTTATTTCTTCAACTATTGGTTCCTTTCTTAGGGCTTGAAGACGAGTTTCTAGGATCTTTGTCTCCATGATGTTCTCCTCATCATCCATTGGGAGGTTAGCAAACTTATTAGTGAAGATGACTACTTTTTGTTTAGATGTTTGCTTTCTCTGTATGTTCTTTTGTTTAGGCAATTTGAAACCTCCAGGAGTTATTTTTTCTTATGCCTGCTTTGGGATCTAATATTTACAATTCCTAGCTAGATGACCATATTGATGATAAATCCTACATTTGAAGGGGATGTTCTCATAGTCTACATTTTATTTCTAGGTATCTTCCGCAAACTATAGAGTAATCTTTTTTGGTAAGGGTTTGTCAAGGTAAATGAGAACACAAATTTTGGTATAGATAAATTGTTCAAATTGGCTTGTACTATCTTCTGTCATCATATAAGATCCTAGAGTATTGCCTATTGCCATGAAAACAACTTGGTTTCAAAACTTTGCTAGCAACTTAAAAAGTCTCACCGAGACTAGGGCTATTGAGGGCATTTCATCTTTTGCCTTGAACTTGGTATGCCATGGCTTCATCAAATACCCTACTTAAAAACCAAGGACCCCCTTGGAAAACTTATTCTCTATCCTCTTCATTATAAAAAAGAACTAAGAAACAACCATTGGGGTAAGCAAAAATATTTAAGTCACCTCTAATTCTCTATTGTTTAGCAGTCCACATCTTGAAATTAAGGAGGCCTAGACCTAGGAATCGACAAATTAATCCTCTACTTTCCAAAATGTTGATCTCAGTCTATATGTTTGACAACTAAATTTGGACTATGGGAGAACCATCCACCCCTTTCATGCACCCAAACCTATTTTCTTAGGACCTGTTTTATAAATCCAAATCATAATTTTTTTTTTTAATTTTCTCTTTAAAAATTAAAAATTTTAACCAACTAAACTAATACTATTTTATACTTCCACTATACTTCATTAACTTATACTTATAATTTTAATATAATTAAAACTTAAAATAATTAAATAAAATATATTAAATTCAAATACAAATATGTATATATAACATTTTCACAGACAAAATGGCTTGATAACAAACTTTTTAAATATAATATAATAGATACTTAAAATTCTAACTCATAGTCTTAAATATAAACCTAAATCATACTTTTTTTTCCTAAATGAATTATAGATTTACTATAAATTTAATGAAAGTGTAATAGCATGCTCTTTAAGGTTGGCTTGGTTGTGTTTTAGATCATCTTTAATTTAGTTTTATTATATTTTAATAATAAATAAAAATATATAAAATAAAATATTTTTAAATATAGAGGAGTTGTTTGTTTAATATATAATTATTATATTATATCATTATTAAAAATAATGTGCAATTCAAAATGTTTTTTTAGAAGAATGTTTACAAATTACATCAACAACCACCCTTAAGAAATTTGAACACAAAACCACTTAAAAAACAATCATAATCTATCTATTTGGTGTAGTCGGTTATTACGTTCTCCTCACACTAAAGGTTCCCGGTTCAAATCCGGGTATTTAGAAAAAAAAAAGTCAAAAATTAAAACCTGGTGCTGTTAAATTTTAGAAACCCCTTTGGTATGGGATTTCCTTATCTCTAAGCATGACATTTTTTTTTTAAGCTACAAAGCAAATAAAATTGAAAAGCAAAACCCAAAACGAAACCCTAATCTAAGGCTGTAAGTTTGCATTTGAAAAAAATCAACGAAACCCTAATCTAGGGCTGTAAGTTTGATCTCAGAGGAGAGGTTGCCTTCATTCTTTGCTTCCATGTGAAAAAGTTAATGCGTTGTGTTCGGAGTGCATGCTCTGCAGAGCCATGTGAAAAAGTTAATGCGTTGTGTTCGGAGTGCATGCTCTGCTATGGCTCTGCAGAGCAAAGACATATGTCTGATCTTAATATAGAGATTTCTTGAGAAATAATATATGTTTGTCGGATACAGGCAACTTTGCCGAGGTAATCAAATCCTATTGATGTTCCTCTTTTTCCCTGTTGCCAAAATTCATGGATGCTCTAGATCTCGGCGTTTCATTTGATGTGGACTCATTCTCTTTGTCCAAATCACATATCAACACCGCATTTGACCGTGTGGTGGCCGAGATCTACATTTCAATCCGTTCTAATCATAACCATCATTATTATTGTTAGATTTCATGAGTCAGATTGAACTGCCTGTGTGGTGTGCTGGTTGATCGTAGTTTTGTTGTGTGTTTTATCTGGTTTTGGTGGTTATTATTTTTGTTTCCCTTTCTTTTGGTGGGTGGGTGATTGATTTGGGGAAGTTGTTTTCTGTATATTTGATTTATTTTCTGTTTTAATCTTCAAGGCAATGTATGGCCCTTGCAACATAGCAAGATGCAGAGATCAGACATTTTTCCCATACGCATATTTCGAATGGGAAGGCTGTTAGAGGGTTCTCAACTTGTTCTCTAGATTATATCTTCTATATTTGTTTGAATACTTATATTTAACCGGTTCTTACATTGGGGAAAAACATTCACGGAAAACGTCTTCCTTCACTTTTGGCAGGTTATGGTGTTGGAATGATCTTTTCTTCAAAGCTGAGAATTCCAATTAACCAGACAATTTTTTTTTTATAACTATATTTTGTTTGGGTTGTTTTGATTGGATATTCCATCTCTGAATAAAGCATTGTACAGATCTTTCGATTGGATTTTTCATCTCTGTATAAAGCATTATACAGATCTTTCGAACAGGGGTGCTATAAAATCTTGCTCTGAATCGTGACTGAAGTGAAATTTTTAGTTTTATCTTCATCATCATAATAAGAAGGTGCCTAACAGAAAGACATACGACTGAGAGAAGGCTTAAGGTTTGAGGTTCGAATTTAAAAAGGATAAAGGTTGTATGTCATGTTCCGTAAAGCCAAACATAACAGTTATTCAAATTGAGTGAAACATGGGTGTATAAACACATCATTGATGAGGGTAGTCCCATCTAATTTGAAAGGGTTAGGTTTATTTATTGTTTGTGTGATAAGTATCTAAGTTAAGTTAGATAAATACATCCTCCATTAGGTTGGTTAAATGAGTATTATTTTAAAGTATTTTTCGGTTTAATTTTTTTTATAGGAAAATAGGTTACATTCGAAGGTTTAAATCTTGGGGTTGCTCCATATAACCCTTATTCTATCTTGATATCATGCATGACTTTTGATAGAATACTACGGTCAAATTACTAACTTTGCAAACATGTCTTTCTTTTTTTTATTTATTTTTTTAAATTTTATTATATATTTTTAATTAAATAATTATTATTATTTTTTGTTAAGTAACATTATATACATAGCAGGTTTTTTAAGAGGATCCCAAAACCTTATAACAATAGAAGGAGAGCACCTTTAGGGCCGCAAGGTTGAGACAGGAAACCACATCTTAGACCGAATTACAACCAAATTTGACATAGCAGACGATTCCACCAAAGACAATTAAGTAATAAAACAGAACCCGCCCAGCGGGGAGAAGCCGAAAACCACCAATGAGAAGATCCCGCCCAACAGGAATCATAGAAAAACCGTTACAATAAAATCCTGCCTTGCGGGAAGCAGTCAGAAACCACCAAAGAGAGAAACTCGCCTAGCGGGAAGCAGCTTAAACCCACCTCAGTGAAGATCCCGCCCTACGGAAAGCATCAAAAAAACTCCACCAGGAAAATCTCGCCATCCGGGAAACCAACAAAAAGGTGAAAACCGTGCCCAGCGGGAAAAATAGCGGATTTGGCAGATCCCGCCTAGCGAAAAACCAGCGGACAAGGCGGATCCCGCCCAGAGGATCCCGCCCAACAAAAAACCAGCGGAAAAAGCGGATCTCGCCCATAGGATCCCACCCAGCGGAAAATGCGGATCCCGCCCAGAGGATCCCGCACAATGAAAAGCCATTCCGCCCAGCGACAGGGGGATCCCGCCCAGCAAGAAGTCGAGAGCCAGGATCCGGCCCAGCGGGAAGCACACAGACAACTTCACCACGAGGATCCCACCCTGGGAAAATAGCAAGGAAAGTAGGTTAAGGAAACAGGGATCCAGGGGCTGGGAATCCTGAGCGGGAAGAGGAACAGTCACAGGGAAGGGAACCCAAGGAGCCAAACAAGTGGGATCTAAGGTCTGCATGCATAGATCAGACCCCCCCTAGAATGAAACATGCAGCAGCAACCATAGGAACCCAGCAGCAGGGACCAAGGATCCCGTCCAAGCACAGAAGCAACTTCAGGGAACTGGGACTGGGAATGGGAACAGCCCAGGCAGAGGAAAGCCCCCCCAAGGCCAAACCAGATGCCCAGGGTGTCCACCAAGGAGCAGAACTAGCACGAAGAAGCCTCCACGTGGGAAGAACAGCAGCCACAAGATCCCGCTGAGGATTCACAAGCAAAGGAGGAAAGAGGCCCCCCCAGACCACCCCCAAAGCTGTGAGGACCTCAAGGGAGACCCCAGAAAGCTGTCAAACCCTAAACCATCACCTCCACCGCTCAGAGAAACGCAAGGGACCAGATCCATGCGAATAACCTGCAAAAAAACCCCAGGGGGAAGCCTGAGGGAAAAAGGGAAGGGATCCCCAAACAAACAGGGATCCCTGGGAAGCACCAGGCCACCAGAACAACCAAGGAAGCCCAAGCCCGCTGGGAAAGGCACAGAAAATGGAGAAGGATCTCCCCTCAGGAGATTATTTGCAACAACCATTCCTAGGGAGGGATGACCTGGGTTGAGCCAGGGACTGGGTAGGAACCAGGATCCAAGGGAGGGGGAGCAGGGAAGGGGCCGGAGCCCTCCCCTCTCTGCTTTCATCCCTCCTACTCTCTCCATGATTAAATAATTATTTGTTATTATATATATATATATTAATTTATAGCCTCTTAGGACTAGGTGAAGACACCCAAGGTCAAACTTGGGGTAGCCTATTTGCAAAAAATAGTAGTTTGATTTGAATTCTTTGAATACGTGCCAAACCAATGATGACGATACAAATCTCGAGCTTTCACTGGTCCCTTTTACTTTCGATGGTCCCCATCTAATACCAGGTCAACAAGAATGAGATTGAAAGGTTTGTTGGGAGCAGTCCTTGTGGTTTCAACCCTGCACTGACCCGTTATTAAAAATAAAATCCCGTTATTAAAAATAAAAATAGTGTATGTGAACTCTCCTATGTAAAAACAATAATAAAAATAGTGGCTGTGAACTCTCTAAGTAAAAACAATAATGAAGCAAATAGGTTTGGTGGGTTGTAATCAACTCTCCTATGGAAGAAAAAAAAAAAAAAAAAAAAAATAAATATATATATATATATATAAATTAACATTATATATATATAAAGTGTTAATTTTTTTTTGGAGTAATACTTTTTATACACATGAAGATTGAACCCCGGTCACATCACCGATAATACTTTTATATATATATATATATATATATATATATATATATATATATTTGTTAATAGTATTTATGATAACTTGAGTTGGCTTAGATGAAATATTTTATTATCTTGGTTTTCAAAAGCTAGCAATTGTTTGAGGGTTTCATCTATGTTAGTGCAAGTAGCTCAAAAATTGTTTTTGAGTCATAGCGACCAACTTTTTTGTGGTTTATGTTCAATATTTCAGCAGGAAATGTTGCAAGGGACAAGACCCAAGATAGGTTAAAAATATGTCTTTAAACACTTCATGCTGTGAACTTGACAATGACTTCTAATTTGTTGCAGAAAACTAAAGTAAAAATCATACATTTTATTGGCGTCCAAGGCATGGATTAAAGAGATTTCAAAACAAGTTTCAAGCTGCCCATCAAAAAATGGTTCATATCTCAAGCAAATTTGATGGAGCACCCTCAAAACAAATACATTATGGAAACCTTTTTAAGAGCAAAGATTTCAAAGACTCCGCCTTAAAATAATTATTTCAAAACAAGTTTCAAGCAATTGATCAAAAAATGGTTTAGATCTCATTTGAATCCGATGTAAAAACTACCCCAAAACAAATCCATTTTGGAAACTTCTTTCAAGGGCAAGGATTTTAAAGATTCGACCCTAAAAATGAATTTTAGGGATGCCCTCTGTGGTGGACTGCCTCAACCTAATGCTAACATTAACTTAAGATTGATCATAGAAAAATTGAGTTGGATTTTGATTGTTAAGTTAGATATAGGTGTCCATTAGACTAGCATAGACGATTTGGAAAAAAGAGAACTAATTTGGTCACAACAACATCATTTTTAATAACTAATAAATGTAAGGCATCAAACCTATTACTTGTTATTATATTAAATTTTAATATATTTTAATAATAAATAAAAATATGTAAGATAAAATTGTTGTTAATATAAAAGATATTGTTTGTCAATATAATCATTTAATTATATTACTATTATTAAAAAATAATGTACAACAAAAATTAAAACTTCGAACCCTAAAGAACCATCTTAGGTATGGGATTTCCTTATCTCTTGGCGTTACATTTTCTTGCTAAAGAGCAAATAGAATTGAACAGCAAAACCCAAAACGAAACCCAATCTAGGGCTGTGAGTTTGACCTAAGAGGAAAGATTGCCTTCTTTCTTTGCTTTCATATGAAAAAAATCAACGAAACCCTAATCTAGGGCTGTAAGTTTTATCTCAGAGGAGAGGTTGCCTTCATTCTTTGCTCCCATGTGAAAAAGTTAATGCGTTGTGTTCAGAGTGCATGCTCTGCAGAGCAAAGACATAGGTCTGCTGTTAATATGGAGATTTCTTGAGAAATAACATATGTTTATCGGATACAGGCAACTTTTTTTTTTCCCCGAAAAAAAATCATAATTTCTATTTCACCAGAAAAAGAGAATTACATTGTGAAGTTGCCCAGGGCAAGCTGAAAAAACCAGGCAGGAACACACTGACTGTCCCCACTTAAATTTTCATCGAACCATCAAGGAAGGGCTAAGAGTTAAAAATTTCCCAAAAGACCTCTACACAAAGGTGTCAAATATGCTCATCTACTTTGTCTGCAAGAAAAAACCAGAAAGGAGAGGAAAAGCGAACGAGAAATTGCCTCCCGGATTTTTTTTTTTTTTAAATTATCGAGCAAAGAAATCGCTGTCTCTTGGATAGTCACACCATCCTTTATTTCCATCAGCTCCCATCTTCCTTGCGCCAGCTGCAAACCTTCCTTTGACAAAGCATCCGCCCCAGAGTTGAGTTCTCTGTAGATATGAGTATAGGATATGGGGTTTATGACATCTGCCAAAATGTTTACCTGATGAAAAATTGGCTGCAAAGTTAAGTTCTCCATTCTATACATTTTCTTCATCCAATTGATGACCAACAGGGAGTCTCCTAAAACTTGGAGTTGTTGAACATGATGGTCCAGAGCAATTTTCAAGAGTAACTTCAAAGCAATTAATTCGGCATAATTATTGGTGCCCCCTCCTAGGCCAGCCTTAAAATGAATGAAATGAGAATCCTTAAGAAAGAGGATTCCCCCAGCCCCACACATAAGAGGGGTGCCTTGACAAGCACCATCAAAAAAACCCTAGGGAGCTGTTTTGTTGACATTGGCAGCTTTCGTTTTTCTTGGGCCTTTTTGCACAACAGGTTTCACAAGATCAGCAATGAAAGAACGGATCTGAGTAGCAATTTGAAAGGCTGGTTGAGAAGAGGCTTGGAAAATATCTGAGTTTCTTGCTAGCCAAACTCCCCATGCCACCGCAAAAGGGAGGGCCCTGTAAGACTTCAGATCTTTGGAATCAAACCACTGCTGCAAACAGTGTTCCAAAGTGTCTCCTTGCCAAGTACCTGTGCTCCCAGTTATCACCTCAATCTCCTTCCATACATACTTTGTGAAAATGCAGCCAACCAATAAATGGTTGATAGTTTCAAGCTCCTTATGACAGAGTGTACACCTTCTGGACCTTGAAACCCCCTCTTCATTAAAACATCCCAAGTTAAAATTTTGTTATTGAGGGCCAGCCATAAAAAATTTTTGGTTTTTAAAGGCGTCTTAACCTTCCAAATCTCTTTCCACCACCATATATTGTCCCCCTGCCTATCATGAGCAAACAAGTCTTTATATCCCATCCTAGCAGTATAAACACCCCTCTTAGAATTTTTTGTCCAAACCAGCTCATCATCCACTGTTGGTCTGATCCTAGTATGACTGATGAGAAGTGCCTTCACATACGCTTGCCAAGACTCAGCCTTCCTGCCTTCAAGACCCAGATGTTGCGCACTCCTCCAACCTTGCTGCCATATGGTAGTAGTGTCTTGGTCTGCCACCTGAGAAAGAGTATAAAAACCTGCATTGTGGAGAGAAAGTAAGAGGTCCTCAGAAAGTCTATGCTCATTGCCACAACCAACCCAAGGATCTTGCCCAATTCTCACTTTTTCACCATTTCCAATATTCCAAGCCAACCAATTTCCTAGAAGTGGAAAGGCCTGAATAGCAGCTTTCCAGAAGTTAGACACCTTTCTGATGGACTTGTCAGGTTTCCTTATCCACTCTTCCTTAGAAAGAGGTTCGATATATTTTGCCTTGATGACTTTGCTCCATAGGTTTTCTTGAGAAAGCAGCCTCCATAAGCTTTTAGCAGCCAGTGCTTTACCAAAAAGATGGATATTTTTTATACCCCAACCTCCCTCGTCCTTTGGCTTTGCTATTGATTTCCATTTGGCTAAAACAATGGCTGCTTTGTCCCTTTTCCCATTCCACAGAAATTTGAAGCACCTTTTTCTGATTTTTTCTAGAACCCCTACTGGGATGAAAGCCATGCCATACCAAAGATACAGGGATTGCCTCCAGGACTGATTTTACAAGAGTTAATCTGCCTCCAATTGATAACCACCTATTACACCACATAGAAATCCTTTTATCTATCTTTTCCACCATCCAATCCCAATCTCTTATGCCATAGTTATTTGGCTTCAAACAAAATCCCAGATATTTTATCCCTGATTGGAAATCAGTCTTGGGAAAAGAAAGAATTCTCTGAAAAAAAATTTCCTCCTCTTCCACCAGGCCAAAACACGACATTGTAGACTTTCCCAAATTGATTTCCATACCAGTGGCAAGGCAATAGCTCCTTAGAATATCATTAAGCTTGCTGATGTCCCTAAAAGAACCGACACTAAACAAAATAACATCATCTACAAATAAGAGATGCGTTAGAGAGAATGATGTACTCATTTGAATTCCTTTAAACTGCCCTGTTCTCTTAGCTTCTTTGATTGCCCTGCTCAAACCTTCAGCCACCAAAAGAAATAAAAAGGGAGATAAGGGACAACCTTGCCTAATGCCACGCTCTGAGGAAAAGAAATTTGAAGTAGAACCATTTATAAGAACAACGAAGGAGACAGAGGTCACACATCCCATGATCCAATTTACAACTCGGAGATTGAATCCAATGTGAAGAAGCATGATCCTCAGATACAGCCAATTAACCCTGTCAAAAGCTTTGGAAAGATCCAGTTTTACGACTATAGCAGGAAGTCTTTTTGTTTTTATAGTATGCAACCCTTCTTGGGCCACTCCTACAGCGTCGTGGATTTGCCTCCCATTTAGAAACCCGAATTGCTCACTGGAGATGGAATTAGAAAAAACTCTTTTTAACCTCAGGGCAATAATTTTGGCAATAATTTTATAGAGGCAGTTGCACAAGGAAATAGGTCTGAAGTCATCGAAAGAAGTTGGAGAGTCCTTCTTAGGAATCAAAGCAATGAAGGTTGAGTTGAAATCCACTGGGATCTTCCCTGAAGCTTTAGTTTCTTCAATAACTCTAATCAGGTCTTCCCCAATTAAGTCAAAGAAACCCAAGAAGAATTCAACCCCCCAACCATCTGGCCCAGGACTTTTGTCTTTCTGAAAGGATGAAAGCACCTCTTTTAATTCCTCCATTGACACTTTCTCAAGAATCATTTCATTAGTAGCCTCATCTGCAAAACTTGGAAAGAAGGTTGTATGTTTTAAGATCTCAGCCGAGTTTACCCTTTTGGGATCTTTAAATAGGTGCTTGAAATATTTTATGCCAAGAGCCGCGAGGTCTTTGAAGGACCTAGCTTTTGACCCCTCTCCATTGGGCAATTCCCAGATGGTGTTAATATTTTTCCTGTGATTTGCATAATTTTGAAAGAATTTGGTGTTTTCGTCCCCTAAATCCAGCCAAATAGCTCTACTTTTAAGCCTCCATTGAGCTTCTTGAGCAAGCAAAATATTACTCTTTTTTTCTTCCAATGCTCTGATGGTTGATTTGGAATCCTCTGAAAGACCGACCTCATTCACTCTCTCATAAGAAACAACAATCTGTTGTTCTATTAGAAGGAGTTCCTGCATTTGTTGCCTATACTTATTATGAGCCCATTTAGAGACAGCTATTTTAACTTTCTTCAGGCTTTTTGACATTTGAGAGCAGGCTGACCTTCCCATGTTTTCATCATAAGAAGTCCATTCTTCTTTAACCAGATTCTGAAAATCTTTGTCCTGCAGCCAAGTTGAATTGAATTTGAAAGGGCTTGGAGGTTTTCTATCCGGGTTGCCTATTTGGAGCAAAATAGGAAAATGGTCTGAGATGCCACAAGGGTCCACCCAGGTTCTGATTTTCTCCCCATCCATCAGCAGGGAATCAGAGACATAGAATCGATCCAATATTTTAGCCACATAATCCTCACCTGCTCTATTGTTGCTCCAAGTAGGAGTAATTTTGATTGGTTCTACATCTACCAAGTCTGCCAATTCAAATTTGTATTTAAAAAACCCAGCTTGTGGATCACTTCTTGCTGCTGTCCCCCATATCTCAGCTCTATTCAAAGTGAAATTTAGATCACCCCCAAGGATAAGATTCCCTTGCTGCAAAAAGTTATTGGCAAATAGGGTATCCCAGTAATGAATTTTATTTTCATAAGGGCCATAAATGTTAACCAACACAAAGGATTTCCCCAGTTCCATAGAGAAGAGCTCCACTCCTATTCCTGATGTAAGAAAAGCAGATTTTATAAACCTGAAATTCCTCTTCTTCCACCCCAGGACAAGGCCACCTGATCTGCCCTCGGAGTCCAAAGAGAGGAATTCCCAGTCCTTTATAAGGGTGTGGAGAATGCTTTCCACTTTCACACCCACTCCCATAGTCTCTTGAAGAAATAGAATATCCGGAAGATGAAGTTGCATTAACCTCCTTAGTGCAGTCTTTTTTGAGGCGCCGCCTGCACCTCGAATATTTTGAGAGAGGATTAACATTATTTAACTGGTTCTGGGGTTTTGCCTGCTCTAAGTGCCCCTATTATTGATTTTTGTTTCCCTGTATTTACTTCCCTCAAAGCTTGATCCTTTGCCGCTTGAATGTTTGATCTCCTCCCTAAGGCATGTGAGGTAACCCCATCCAAGCTAAGTCCTCCTGCGATTTCTCCCTTCTCAAAGAAAGCTACTGATTTGTGAGATCTGAGAAAATAATTGTGAGACCCCTTTAAAGACTCTCTGCCTTCAGAAGAAGATGAAAGTAGAGATGTGGACTTTGTTAATGAAGAAAAAATTGGAATGCTGAGAGGCCTCTTATTACTAGGATGTTGGATATTCATATCTTCTATCCGGATACCACTTCTCTTTGCAGAAACCATTTGTTTGTCAGACCCCGTAGACCTGTCCTGGAAGGGGGGTAATAGCTCTTCAACAAGGTTTGATCCTAAATCAAAGTTATAATTTATAAAACTGGGAGGACTGCTGTGTAAATGGGTTGCCACCTGTGGTCTCAATGAGGTATTTGCCTCCCTTGTGTTTGCTTGAACATGAGTTTCCTCCCTCTGATCTAAGATTGGCTCTCTTCTATCTTCTTTGTTCTGAGCATTGGAGAGATGGGGATCAGCTGCAACATTGCTTATGCCATTTCCCTGACCACCATTTTCATCTACAGGAGTTTGAACCCGACCAATATGTCTACTATTGAATCCCTCCAAGTGATTGTCTAAACCATCCGCTCTCCCTCCAGGGTTGTGATTTACTTTAACACTCTTCCCCCCCTTCCTTTCTATGAATTTTAGTCCACATTCTGCTACTAAATGACCATAGACATGACATCTAGCACAGCGGAAAGGTATCTTCACGTAATCAAGAATTTGGTCATAATGCCACTTCCCAATTCTGATCTCAATTGTCTCCGGGAGACCTTCCCGAAGGTCCAGCTCCACTAGTATCCTTGCGATAGTTCGAGAGGAGCCACTCAGGCACCCTTGATCAATATCCACACATGAACCTAGCTGATTACCTATTTCCCTCAATATCCTACTTGTCCACAACTCCAATGGTAAACCTGGTAACTTGACCCATATAGGCTGAATTGATTTGGACTCCCTTCTTGGGTCAAAACAAGGGGACCACCATTTTAAAGACAGAGCATATGAGTCCCAAAACCATCTTCTCTGCAATATTTTATCTGCATCCTCTTTTGATCCGAATGAAAAAGCTAACCATCCTCTTACCAGAATATAGAAACTTGGAGAATATCCTATTGCTGGACTCCATTCCCTTTCTACCCACTGAGCTAGAGTTTTTTCTGAGTATAATCTTCCATAGAATCTTCCTGTTAGAGATTTTCCTTCCATTTCCAGAACCCTGTCCAGCAGTATATCCTCGCCTAAAACCAAATTTACTTTCTCCTTTTTAGTCTTAACACACTTTTTCTGCCTTTTATTGGTATTCATTAATTTGTTTGTAATTAGTGGTTCCTCCTCATTTTCCCTACCTGGACATTTTTTTCCTGCCATGATCCCTTCCAAAAGGCCGATATCTAGAAAAGGGTCGAACTTACCATCACCTATGTCCTCGGAGCTTTTCTTCGAGGAGACCTCCCAAGATCGGACTGCCATAAAGCCTGAATCACCATCATACAACTGAGAGAGGATCTCTGCCCCATCTAGAAACAGGTCCTCATTTGTGTTACTTTTTGATCCCTGACTAAAGTTAGTTTCAATTAAGAGGCCATTCTCCCTCTGTGACTTCCACTTAGCTATCAAAAAATCTTCTGCAGGGAATATAGGAACGTCTATCATTGGATCTGGGGAATAGTCCACCAATTCTGCCATATCCTCCATCATGCTAACCCTACCCTCAATCACTCTTGATCCTTGTAATCCTTACAAGTTCCTGGGCTTGGTATTTCCTCCAGTTAATCCCTTCAATACCTCCTTCAAAAGCGAGACTCGGCAGGAAATTTCTCCTCGGCAACTCCAATGACCCGCCATAATTTCTCCCGAAATAAAAAGGTTGCGCGTAGACTGTTACTGCGATGGGTGTCATCTATGTCCTGAAGAGGCAAGGGAGGACACTCTCCGGCTTCGGCGGTTAGGGTTTTCAATCAATCCAAAGTTGTATGTGCTGAAGGTTCGGTATTCAATATTTGCTGTTCTGCGATCTCTGTCAAAAAAACAGATTTCTGTAGCTCCTACCAAGCCATTCTTTGCCAAAAAACAAGTAATGCTTTAGATGAATGCTCCTTCCTTCGGCTCTCCGCTCCTTCTCCCGCTCAAGCCTCTACCCTTCCTGAGCTCGATTTCTCCCCAGATAAAGTGTATCATCCGCCGCAAGACTGTTACTGCGATGGATGTCGGCTATGCCCTGAAGAGGCAAGGGAGGACTCTCTACGGCTTCGGCAATTAGGGTGTGCTGAAGGTTCTGATGGGATTTTACACTTCAAACTCGTCTTGAAAACTTATCATTAGCCATTGACCACAACGTCGCCCTCACTCCGCCACCCCAGCGCCGTCCACGCTTAGCCACTACTCTGCCATCCAGTGCAGGCTTTTTGTCAAACACTTTGCCTGCAAACTTTCGATGGATTCCGAAGCATGGAGTATTACTACACCAGTCCCTCCTCGGACTCCTCTAGAGAATCAACTATGCAGGATTTCCTTATCACCATTTTTGTTTACCCAACTAACACCATCATTTCTCCGGTAGAAGTGTTTCCCTGTAATATTGGTCACTAAAGACAATCTGATGTCAAACCAACACATAGCCTTCAACCAGGAAACGCCCGTTAGTTGACAGAATTATTGAAACAGCGTACAGCAACCCACCAACGACACTTTCTCCAACTGGGTGTCCATGAAATCAATTTCTGACAAAGAAATATACCCAAAACCTGCTTCCCATAGAAATCGGTATTCAAAAATGGTGTTCTGTGATCTCTGTCAATTAACAGATTTCTGTAGCTCCTACCATGCCATTCTTTGCCAAAATCAAGTATTGCTTTAGATGAGTGCTCCTTCCTTCGGCTCTCCGCTCCTTCTCCCGCTCAAGCCTCCAGAAGATACAATTATTACCTTTGTTGAGGGTTCGCTTTCCCCAACCTAATCATGTATAGGGCGAATCCCAGAACAGTCAGAGCTCCCTTTTAGAAAAATTTTAATCAGCCAAGTTTCAAATCCATACTGCGGGTGACGATGTGAATGCTACAAATCCGTTATCCGCAGGCGCGCACAGGTTTCCTCCTCTTGTTCCCCGTCTCTCCATCTCACTCAATCCCCATTCGCCAACCATTTCCTGTTCCTACTTCCCCAATTTCCTTTACTATAAAATCAAATCACTCGGCGAAAAACGTTTCTTACCTGCATTTTGTCGAACATTTGGCGTGCATCCTGGGGATCTTGGCATTCTTCAATGGGCCCATTGCTTTACCTCCACCACCATTCACTTCTCACTTGCTTCAACATAGTTTGGTTTTACGGCTAATATGGCAATATTTTATTTTTTCCAGGTCTCTGGAAGAGTTGACTGCGGATTTCAATCAGCTAACGCGGCTGCCAGAGTCCCTGGGATTCGAACTCCTCCGCCTTCGAAAGCTCTCCCTACAAATCCTCATCCATAACGCGCAGCAAAATATTCCTTCAAACTTTGACACTGTTGACGAAAACCCAGTTTCTTTCGTAAGACCGAGTTCGGGGAGTCATATTCGCTATGCTTGCGGTTTACGAGCCATTGAAGTGCCAGCAATCCTACATTCTGCACTTCTTTATCTTATAATTTGTGTGCTCGTTTATCGGTGGAAGCATGAGCAGCACCTCGACCTCCAATGGGGTAGGTGATTATTTGTTTATTTATTTATTTTTTTCAGCAATTTGGTTCAACTAAGATTGTGGATATTGAGGAGACTTGAAGAAACGGCGTCCATTCCAATTCAATACAGGCAACTTTGCCGAGGTAATCAAATCCTATTGATGTTCCTCTTTTTCCCTGTTGCCAAAATTCATGGGGACTCTAGATCTCGGCGTTTCATTTGATGTGGACTCATTCCCTTTGTCCAAATCACATATCAACACCGCATTTGACCGTGTGGCGGTTCAATCCATTCTAATCATCACCATCTTTATTATTGTTAGATTTTTGAGTCAAATTGATCTGCCTGTGTGGAGTGCGGGTTGATCGTAGTTTTGTTGTGTGTGTTTATCTGGTTTTGGTGGTTATTTTTTTGTTTTGGTGGGTGGGTGATTGACTTGGGGAAGATTTTTGCTCTTTATATTTGATTTATTTTCTGTTTTAATCCTCAAGGCTATGTATAGCCCTTGCAACATAGCAATATGCAGAAATCAGACATTTTTCCCATACACATATTTCAAATGGGAAGGCTGTTAGAGGGTTCTCAACTTGTTCTCTAGATTATATCTTCTATTTGAATACTTATATTTAACCGGTTCTTACATTGGGGAAAAACATTCACGGAAAACGTCTTCCTTCATTTTTGGCAGGTTGTGGTGTTAGGATGATATTTTCTTTAAAGCTGAGAATTTCAATTAACCGGAGAATTCTTTCTATTTTTTTTTTTAAAACTATATTTTGTTTGGGTTGTTTTGATTGGATTAATAGTTTCTGGATAATGTATTATACAGATCTTTCGAACAGGGGTGCTATCAAATCTTGCTCTGAATCGTGACTGAAGTGAAAATTTTAGTTTTTCTTTTTCATCATAATAATGAGGAGGTGCCCAACAGAAAGACATCCCACTGATATCTGTGAGCTTCTCTTCACGGTAAATATTTTAGAATTTTAAATAGGAAGTATAAGGTTTGAATTTAAAAATATAAGAGTTATATGCTAAGCTAAGAAGGTTTAAAGTTTGAATATAAAAAGATTAAGGGTTATATGCCATGCTCCAATGACAGGTATTCAAGCCAGAGTGGAACATGAAGCTCCCATGACAGGTATTCAAACTGAGTGAAGCATGGATGTATAAACACATCATTGATGAGGGTAGTCCCATTTAATTTGAAAGGGGTAGGTTTATTCACTGCTGTTCTGATAGGTATCTAAGCAAAGTTAGATAAACACATCTTCTATAAGGTTGGTTAATTGGGTATTTTTTAAGTATTTCTGGTTTTAATTTTTTTTTTTGGTTATTTTTATACATAGGGGAATCAGTTACATCCATAATTTTTTTTGTTATTAAGTTGGGTTCAAATCTTGGGGTTGTCCCCTATAACCTTTATTCTATTTAGTTGAGTTCAAATCTTGGGACTGTCCCCTATAACTCCTATTCCACCTCGTTGTTGTTTAACCCTGACGTGAAATGGGTTCAGAATTGGTATCGTTGTCCTTAGGTTGGCATGCATTTAACGGATTTAGGACAGATTACTACCTTTGCAAACAAGCATGCCCCCAAGGTTTGAACTTAGATCTCTTCTTGGTAAGCGTCAGAACTTTACCAATCCACCTATCCCTTGGGGGCTTTCTGGTCCTACAATCCACCTACCCCTTGGGGGCTTTCTGGTCCTACAATCCACCTACCCCTTGGGGGATTTCTGGTCCTAACTTAAATGCGAAGGAACATGGAGGACATTAATAACTACTTGCCATTCCTTTAAGATAATTTTGTAAAATCTACTTCCCATTTCTTTAAAGTAATTTTGTTACCACCTTAGATTTCAAAGAAGAAAGCAAAAGAAAAAATAAAATTGGGAGGAGAAGAATTATACTTTTTGTACATCAAAGATAGTTTGAAGATAATAAAAGAAGATTAGAGGAGAGGATATAAACCTTTTGCAAATCAAAGGCAGTTGAGATAGAAACATCTTATTTTGGAATGCTAGGCATAAATTGGTAGTTGAGGCACAAATATTATATTCAAATGCAAGGTAGAGGCATACAACAATATGTAATTGAAGAGGAGAAAGTAATGTAAGATATAATTGAAGAGGAAAAAGTAAAGAATGTAGGGGAATTCATCATCTAAATCAGTAGCAAAAGATGAACATTTTAAAAGAGGTACATCAGATTTTCTAGTTGGTAACTATGATTCTTTGTAAAGTCATTATTCTATTGGTTGCTTTTAATCTTATGGATGTTAGAAATTTACCTTCTATTCTATTCTACCATTGCCACTTTTATTCTATTTATTATTGGCACTTGTGAGAGGTGGGGAAAAGATGGTGAGCAACCAACTAGGGTATCACACACACACTTCTCCTTTCTCACTTCAAGTATTAGGGGATATAATGTGATACTAAAACTATGTTTAATGGATCAATTCACAAACACCAACCTTTCTAAGGGGAAGACAAAGTTTTTCCTATCTAAGATCCCTATCACCTAGCCAATACCTTAATATGGCTTAAAATGCAACAAACAAGGAATGCAAGCATACAAGGCCCAAGATAAAATGATCTTTTTAATTTTTTTATTATGAAATAAAGATAGGAATACAACGATTTTTATTATATGTAACAACACAAGGAAAGAATGCAACAAACAAGCTATTCTAAGATGCAAAGTATGCAAGTTTTAGATTTGGTTCCCAAGATAACAATAAGATATTCCCTTACATGATTAAACTATGTTAACATTCTTTTATTTCCATTTTATCAAATTAATAATAAAACAAAAGGTGAAACCCGAACTATATTAGAAAAAATAGATACTAGGCTACAAGAATGAAAACAAAGAATCTAGGAATGAGAGTACTTGATTTTGTCATGAGGTAGAAGCATTATCAAACCATAAAAGCAATGCCCAACACTTTTGTCACCCTTTAGTGCTTTCAAAGGTGTTCGTGTAGAGGGGCTTGTTTGATATGAGGGAAGACAATATGCTTCCTTGATGTGTTGATCAAGCCCCCCTTAAGATAAGAAACACAAAATGCCAAAAAAATAATGAAATGTTGCAATAAATGATGAAATATAAGTTTAACAAGCTAAGCAAGAATATAAGTTGAGATAACAAAATTAGTTTAGAAATAAATGTTAAGAAAGGAGTTGTTTGAAACTCAAATGATATAAAAAAAAGGTTGTGCCAAAGTAAGCAAGAGAGAAAGGGGAGAGGGCACAACCCAAAGCTACAAGTTGCTTCTCTTTTTTATTTTTTAGAGACTCCTTGAATGCTTTTTGTTGATACTTGTTGAATGATTTCTTAATTGAATGCTAAGGAGAGATGAGAGCTAGATTGTTAGTCTCACAATGACACTGAGAGGGGGGGTGAATCAGTGTGGCTCTTTAAAACTTAAAAACTTCAACTCTTAAAGCCAAAATAATGAAAACTTAAAATCACATAAAGCAAATATAACAAGAGAGCATTCCACAACACAAGATGTAACGAGGTTCACCAGTTTTGGCTACTCCTCAAAAATAGACTGCTTGGACTCCCATCCAAATCCAGCCTTTGCAAAGCACCAACTTTACAATCAATTTACCAAGACCCACTAGAAGGAGCACCAACCCCTAATTTATCTGCACCAACAGAAAGGAGCACCAACCCTTGATTTACCAGCATCGACTGGAAGGAGCACCAACCCCTGATTCCAAGCACCAACTTGGATTTCTATTTTGAATCTATTTTGACATAAAAATGCCTTCGCTTTTACAAGACCCTCACTGGTCTATTGCTCATCCAATCTCTGTTTCAATTCATGAAACACACCCACTCCAACGGTTCTGCTTACCGCACTCTAACAGCCCTGTCTTACGGCTCACTCTTACGACTTTCTTACGACTCACTCTTACTGCACTCTTATAGCTCTGTTTTCCCTCTTTTAGCCATGCTCTCTCAGTCGTGCTCACTCTGCCCTTTTTCGTAGCACTTCTCCTCTATACGGCGACACTTTTCCACTATGAGCAGCAACCTAACTTCTCCACGTAGCGGCCCTTTTATAGTTCTCTTCCTTCGCTTCTTACGTCTCTACCTTTATCTCATTTTTCTACGCTTTCTCAGTCGCGCTCCTTCTGCCACACTCTCTCTGACGCGCTCTGTCTTTCAGCCGCTCTCTCTCTGACGTGCTCTGTCTTTTAGCCGCTCTCTTTCTGACGCGCTCTATTTACTGTGCTCTGACATCCTTCTCTGCTCACTTTTCAATTCTGAGCTACACTTTCACTTCTGCACGCAACTGCCCTCGCGGCACATTTACTCTTTCAGCAGTGGCACTTTAACTCTTTACGGTGGCACTCTTTTCAATTTTGAGCCGCACTTTACTTCTGCACACAACTGCCCTTGCGATGCATTTACTCTTTCAACAGTGACACTTTAACTCTTTACGACGACACTCTTTTCAATTCTGAGCCGCACTTTACTTCTACACACAACTGCCCTTTTATAACAATATTTTCATCTTGAAACCCTAAGTCTTCTGAACTGCCATAATCCCGCATGCATCCTATTAATAGCCACTCCTGTAAGTAACTCCTTTCTGACACACTATTCTTATACGCAACCTATTAATGGCTCTATTTCTTGTGTGGGACTTTCAGTATAACTGCAGCTAGACGGTTACATTGCATTACGGGCCCTGTAACTGCCATTCTGTCTTTAATGCACTATGCTTATTTTAGTTTGCATGATTTCTATCTGTAACTGCCCTTGTAACTGTCGCACGAACTTCAGTTGACTCTTCTTATATTGGCTACATGATTTTCCTCTACAATCGCCCTCGTAATCGTCGTTCTCCTTCAGTTAACTGTCCGTAACGTGCTGTTGTGACCTATCATGAAATCGTGACACTTCTGTCTCTTTGTACTCTTCTCGCCTTTCGCGATATCGCGACATTTTTGCCTTCTTGTCCTCTTCTCAGCTTGCACCCGCAAAAACAAGACATGTCGCGATATCGTGACACTTTTCGCCTCTTTATCCTTTTCTCGGCTTGCACCTACGAAAACACATGTCGTGAAATCGTGACACTTTCGCTTTCGTACTCTCCTTTCCTTTTGTCGCGATATCGCGACACCTTTTTCTCCTTGGCGCTTTTCTTCTTATCGGGTCGCGAAAACCCGACATGTCGCGATATCGTGACTCTTTTTCTTTGCTAGCTCTTTCTCTCAAACCTGTCGCAAAATTGTGACACTTTTTCGTTCGTACAATATTTCTTGCAATATGTCGCGAAATCGTGACACTTTTTCATCCGTACAACCTTCCTTGCAACATGTCGCGAAATCGCGACACTTTTTCGTCCGTACAGCCTTCCTTGCAATATGTCGTGAAATCACGACACTTTTTCGTTCGTACAATCTCTCTTGCAATATGTCACGAAATCGTGACACTTTTTCTTTCTTCTCTCTCCTCCAACATGTCGCGAAATCACGACAGTTTTTCTTTTTTCTTCTCTCTCTTCCAACATGTTGCAAAATCACAACAGTTTTCCTTGCGCTTTCTCTCTCTTCGAACATGTCGTGAAATCGCGACAGTTTTCCTTGCTCTTTCTCTCTCTTCCAACATGTCGCGAAATCGTGACAGTTTTTATTTCTTCTTCTCTCTCTTCCAACATGTCACGAAATCACGACAGTTTTCCTTGCGCTTTCTCTCTCTTCTAACATGTCACGAAATCGTGACAGTTTTCCTTGCGCTTTCTCTCTCTTCCAACATGTCGCGAAATCATGACAGTTTTCCTTGCGCTTTCTCTCTCTTCTAACATGTCGCAATATCGCGATAGTTTTTCTTGCTCTTTCTCTCTCTTCTAACATGTCGCGATATCGCGACAGTTTTTCTCTCCTTGCTCAACATGTCGCGATATCGCGACAATTTTTCTTTCTTGCGCTTTCTCTTCAAACATGTCGTGATATCGCGATAGTTTTTCTCTCTCCTCAACATGTCGCGATATCGCGACAGTTTTATTCCTTGTGATTTTCTTTTGATCTTTTGCATATGGGCCACTTCGGTCTTTTTCTTTGATCTTTTGCATATGGGCCACTTCGGTCTTCTTGGAAAATATGCAGCAACCTGTAACAGCTTCACCCAATCATTAAAGACACCCTCATAAGCATATAACTTCATTGAACATACTCTGAGTATCCTCTGCACTCCAATCCACTTCATCAACTGATCTGTCTGACTGTGTTGACAACAATGACAACAATATCATCAATACTCTACTTCATCAACTGATCTGTCTGATGTCCACTTCATCAACTGATCTGTCTGACTGTGTTGACAACAATGACAACAACACTTTTGTTGCACCTTGCTCAACAATCTCCCCCTTTGGAATTGTTGGCAACACTCATGCAATCTCCTGTAATTCTTCTCCCCCTTTGACAATAATACCAAAGGGTTGCTGCAGACTCCCCCTGAGTCCATGCACATCATTCTCAGGCACACGTTATGACAGTTAGCAAAAATTACAAATATGAGCAAAAAGATAATCAAATATATAAATGCTCCCCCTGAGAATGTGGTCCCTCACTTAGATCTATCTTCAACTATGTTGGCTGCTGGATCTCTATCCATTGAGACTCTGTCCTCTGTACCCTGTCAATAGGCTCACACAGAATCTATCCAATCTTATAGAATCATAAAGAGAATTGTTAGAGACTCAATATGTTCTATACTTAATGCTCAATCAATATATCAATTAAATCTCATAGAAGCATAAAGAGAATTGTTAGAGACTCAATATGTTCTATACTCAAATCTCAATCTCAACTCAACTCAACCAATCACCTCAATGAACATCCCTTTATCATAGACCTTAGTCGAAGCATGTATCAACCAACTCTGTGTAAGCATCAAACATTGTACCACAACTATTTCCCAAAGACCTTCTCAAAGGCTCAATCAATCATGCTAAGTAGTACTCAAAATGAACTCAACAATGAATGGCAATCTCAAATCAAATCCACTTCATCAACTTTATCATCGACACTCTCCACAATTTTCTTTGGCCTCTTGATTGCCACCTCCTCCGTGACTAATGACTTTGCCTCGCGTCCGTTGTGTAGCTCAATGTCTCTGGTTTCTAACGGCTGCCATGAATGTTTTTATTGCCTGTGCAGGTATTGACAGAGGACCGTTACATCTAGTGTTGGAACCTTAATCTGCGCGCAGTCATCAACACTCGATATTCTTGCTTCTTGCTGGGGCATTTGTTAGGGCTACTCAATGTCTTAGGCGAACATTCTTCACGTGATTCCAGGGAGCATTTCTCCTCGCTGCGATCAATGGAATCCTCGAGCAATATCTCGCATTTCTCAAATAATGCAAGACTTTCTTAGATGCATAGGCATCTTGTCCTCCTTGGCGCTTCACCACCTGGGCGCTCTTCTCTTAAGTTAATCACCACCCTTCAAGGTACTGCCACAATCAACGACATGAACTAAACCACACTTTGGCAACTATACGACAACTCACCGACTTCTTTCCTTTCATCCTTAGATAACCACACAAATATATAGGAGCATTAAAATAACCTTTAACATTGCTCCCCCTGAGGATGTGCTACCTGGAGCTGCTTAGTGCAATAGAGGAGTAATCTCCTTCTGTCCAAGGAGACACGATTTCCTCTCTTCTTTCTTTCTCCAAGATTTCTTGAACTTGGGCTTGAGTTTTTCAACTGCATCCCTATTTTGAACCTTTTCGTGAGCTTGAACATTTCTCTTGGGTGGTTGTCTCTTGTACATCCTTGATGGATGATTCTTTTCCTTTCTTTGATGCACATGATTTCTTCCCTGTCTGTGTTGCATTCTTTGCGTCTGATGAAATCTACTGTCTTGCCTTAGATTAGATATAGAAGTTCTTGGACAAAACCTTGCTATGTGCCCATGACCATTACATTTAAAACATTGCACATGGTGTTCAACCGGAATAACAGATGTATTTCTACCAACATAACTCTTTGATCTATTATTCAATCCACAATAAATTGCCTTGTGACCATAATGGTTGCATCTAAAACAATAGCCATTAAAAGCATTATTATGAATAGAGTGAGAATGATAGAACCTCTTTTGTTGTGGTTGCTTTGTTGTAGATCTCCTTTGATATTTTCTTCCTTTTGAAGATTCAGCTTCAGAATTTTCTTGCTTTGATCCTTCAATAGTGGACTTCTTCTTCTCTGCATATTTGGAAGATGAAGGTTGTTCAACTTCACATCCAAGACCAAGCTTAGACATGGGGCTCCTTTGTTGCCTTATCATTTCATCTAGCAACTCTGTGCTCTTCTCAAATTTGAGATTTGTATTGGCCTCTTCTAGTTGTTTCTTCAATACAACAATCTCCTCTTCTTGTTTGTAGCAAACAATATTTTTCTCATTGATCTGTGACCTGAGAGTTTCTTCAATCCTCTTGGACTCTTCTACTTGCAGCTTTAGATCATTAATAACTTTGTTAGATTCCTCTTCACGTTTGCTACATACATCGCATTTATCATCCAGGCGTGACTTCAAGGTTTCTTCTATTTTCTTGGATTTCTAAATTTGTAAGAAGAGATCTTCAATATTATCCCCATATTCTTCCAACTTCTTGGATAGTCTTTTGTTCTTTTTCCTTTCTATACCCAATTCTTCAAGTGCAGCAATCAACTCACCTTCCAGATATACTTCACCCTCAAGGTTTTCATCACATACTTAGAATTCACTTCTTCAACCTTTTCTAGTTCAATTTTCTCTTCCACAAGAACTAAAACTGACTGAGATGCCTTATTTGAGGAGGATCTATTCTTCTTACCCATTGCGTACTAATCCAAGATCAACCCTAGCTGATTTAGCCTAATAAGGGAAACTGGCTCTGATACCAATTGTTAGTCTCACAATGACACTGAGAGGGGGGGTGAATCAGTGTGGCTCTTTAAAACTTAAAAACTTCAACTCTTAAATCCAAAACAATGAAAACTTAAAACCACATAAAGCAAATATAACAAGAGAGCATTCCACAACACAAGATGTAACGAGGTTCACCAGTTTTGGCTACTCCTCAAAAATAGACTGCTTGGACTCCCATCCAAATCTAGCCTTTGCAAAGCACCAACTTTACAATCAATTTACCAGCACCCACTGGAAGGAGCACCAACCCCTAATTTATCTGCACCAACAGAAAGGAGCACCAACCCCTGATTTACCAAAGACCGACTGGAAGGAGCACCAACCCCTAATTCCAAGCACCAACTTGGATTTCTATTTTGAATCTATTTTGACATAAAAATGCCTTCACTTTTACAAGACCCTCACTGGTCTATTGCTCATCCAATCTCTGTTTCAATTCATGAAACACACCCACTCCAACGGTTCTGCTTACCGCACTCTAACAGCCTTGTCTTACGGCTCACTCTTACGACTTTCTTACGACTCACTCTTATTGCACTCTTATAGCTCTGTTTTCCATCTTTTAGCTGTGCTCTCTCAGCCAAGCTCACTCTGCCATTTTTCGCAGCACTTCTCCTCTATACGATGACACTTTTAAACTATGAGCAGCAACCTAACTTCTCCACGTAGCGGCCCTTTTATAGTTCTCTTCCTTCACTTCTTACGTCTCTACCTTTATCTCATTTTTTGTGCTTTCTCAACCGCGCTCCTTCTGCCATACTCTCTCTGACGCATTCTATATTTCAGCCGCTCTCTCTCTGACGCGCTCTGTCTTTCAGCCGCTCTCTTCCTGACGCACTCTATTTACTGTGCTTTGACAGCCTTCTCTGCTCACTTTTCAATTCTGAGCTACACTTTCACTTCTGCACGCAACTGCCCTAGCGGCGCATTTACTTTTTCAGTAGTGGCACTTTAACTCTTTACGACGACACTCTTTTCAATTCTGAGCCATGCTTTACTTCTGCACACAACTGCCCTCGCGACGTATTTACTCTTTCAACAACGACACTTTAACTCTTTACGACAACACTCTTTTCAATTCTGAGCCGCACTTTACTTCTACATGCAACTGCCCTTTTATAACAATATTTTCATCTTGAAACCCTAAGTCTTCTGTAACTGCCATAATCCCGCATGCAGACTATTAATAGCCACTCCTGTAAGTAACTCCTTTCTGACACACTATTCTTATATGCAACCTATTAATGGCTCTGTTTCTTGTGTGGGACTTTCAGTATAACTGCCGCTCGACGGTTACACTACATTACGGGCCCTGTAACTGTCATTCTATCTTTTATGCACTGTGCTTATTTCAGCTTGCATGATTTCTATCTCAGAATCGCCCTCGTAATTGTCACACTAACTTCAGTTGACTCTTCTTATATTGGCTGCATGATTTTCCTCTGCAACTGCCCCTATAACTGTCGTTCTACTTCAGTTAACTGTCCATAACGTGCTGTTGCGACCTATCGCAAAATCGTGACACTTCTGTCTCTTTATACTCTTCTCGCATTTTACCCCAAAAAACATGACATGTCACGATATCGCGACATTTCCACCTTCTTGTCCTCTTCTCAGCTTGCACCTGCGAAAACAAGACATGTCGCGATATCGCAACACTTTTCGCTTCTTTGTCCTTTTCTCGGCTTGCACCTGCGAAAACACATGTCGTGAAATCGTGACAGTTTCACTTTCGTACTCTCCTTCTTTCCTTTTGTCGTGATATTGCGACACTTTTTCTCCTTGGCGCTTTTCTTCTCATCGGGTCGTGAAAACCCGACATGTCGCGATATCGTGACACTTTTTCTCTGCGAGCTCTTTCTCTCGAACCTATCGCAAAATTGTGACACTTTTTCATTCGTACAATACTTCTTGCAAATTGTCGCGAAATCATGACACATTTTCGTCTGTACAACCTTCTCTTGCAATATGTCGTGAAATCGCAACACTTTTTCGTCCGTACAACCTTCCTTGCAATATGTTGCGAAATCGTGACACTTTTTCGTCCGTACAATCTCTCTTGCAATATGTCACAAAATCACGACACTTTTTCTTTCTTCTTCTCTCTCCTCCAACATGTCATGAAATCGTGATAGTTTTTCTTTCTTCTTCTCTCTCTTCCAACATGTCGCGAAATCGCGACAGTTTTCCTTGCGTTTTCTCTCTCTTCGAACATGTCACGAAATCCTGACAGTTTTCCTTGCTCTTTCTCTCTCTTCCAACATGTCACGAAATCGCAACAATTTTTCTTGCTCTTTCTCTCTCTTCCAACATGTCGTGAAATTGCGATAGTTTTCCTTGCGCTTTCTCTCTCTTCTAACATGTCGCGATATCACGACAGTTTTTCTTGCACTTTCTCTCTCTTCCAACATGTCATGAAATCGCGACAGTTTTCCTTGCGCTTTCTCTCTCTTCCAACATGTCACGAAATCGTGACAGTTTTCCTTGCGCTTTCTCTCTCTTCCAACATGTTGCGAAATCGTGACAGTTTTTCTTCCTTGCTCAACATGTCACGATATCGTGACAGTTTTTCTTTCTTGCGCTTTCTCTTCAAACATGTCGCGATATCACGACAATTTTTCTCTCTCCTCAACATGTCGCGATATCGCGACAATTTTTCTCTCTCCTCAACATGTCGCGATATCGCGACAGTTTTCTTCCTTGTAATTTTCTTTTGATCTTTTGCATATGGGCCACTTCGGTCTTTTTATTTGATCTTTTGCATATGGGCCACTTCGGTCTTCTTGGAAAATATGCAGCAACATGTAACAGCTTCACCCAATCATTAAAGACACCCTCATAAGCATATAACTTCACTGAACATACTCTGAGTATCCTCTGCACTCCAATCCACTTCATCAACTGATCTGTCTGACTGTGTTGACAACAATGACAACAATATCATCAATACTCTACTTCATCAACTGATCTGTCTGATGTCCACTTCATCAACTGATCTGTCTGACTGTGTTGACAACAATGACAACAACACTTTTGCTGCACCTTGCTCAACATAGATTGCTCGGCTGAAGTCCAAGATTGTGCCAAAATTTTAGCAACACCTTGGAAAGAGAATTGTATGATTTAGTATAATTCTGAAGCAAATTTGGTAGAGTTTGGTTATTGAAAATTTCTTGATGAATGTATATTACATTATTTGGTACATGTTTATGTACCACCTTGGCATAATATTAGATTAGGTGTGTCTTAGATTAGAGTGTGAGTTTATATTTCATGTAATGTAATAATGTGCATACATGCACAAGTGTCATTTAATTAAGTGTGCAAGTGTTGTGAGTGTAAATGTGCCCAAGTGTCCATTATGTAAGAGTGCACATGTGTCTTTAGAATAAGAAAGTGAAGAATTACAAAGAAAAGTGAAGGTTAAGAGTGCACCATATGATGAGTCACATACTATTATATATTTGTGACAAAGCATTGTAATTGGTATCGAAAATGCATAGCCTGTAGTATGCATTAATAGAATTTTATTTTATATCACTTTCAATATTTTCGTGAGCATTTTCATGTGATTATTTTGTGAGTATTTTTGTGTTATTTCTTGCGTTATTGTCATATCTATTGAGTTCTTTATATTGCAACTTTATTTCATTCCTACGGTTATTTTCTTGTGAGTTTTACATTAAGTTTTAGGCTACAAAATGTATTAGTGGTATAAGAGCCACAACAAGGTTACTTGCATATCTAAGGACATTTCCACCGGCTAAGGAAATACCAGTGAAGTTGAGGATATTACCAATGGATAAGAAAAACTAGTGAAGCCAAGAATTAATACCACTAGGTTGAAGGACAACCAGTGAAGATTAAAGATTTAGATTTTAGAGAACCAACTCAAGAAGAAAAGTTGATCATTATCATTCTACTTTAGAGATTGAAAAGTTTCAGATAGATTGAGTTTACCTATTCCAAGAATATATTCAAAATAGAAGGCAATCTACATACAGATTCAAGTCTTGAAGATAGACCTTGATATTGATAGAGAAAGGAGACTTCGCTTAGCTACCTTCAACGGGACTTTTGCATGATACACAAACATCGCAAGGAGATCAAAAGCCAGACCAAGACAAGGTGAAACTTTTGCATGATACATAACGAAGGAGAAGAGTCATGCAAGTCTAACATTACTCGCCAAAGAAAGGGCAGTGAAAGTGTTATTTGAACACATCTGCCAAGTAGTAGAAAGTCAGTGAAGTGTTACTTTTACCTAAGCATTGGAATGCTCAAATTAAACTCAAGCACCAATCCATTTTGCATGCGTTCTACCACATAACATGAAGGAAGCAAATGGACAGAGTTTGAAACGTTTTGGAGAGAGTTTCAAATAGTAATTCATGCAAGGAATCATAACACAACAAAATCTCACATGTTACAGCCAAGTGGTTATCCTCTCTTCACACACTCGATGACAAGGGAAGCACAATGTAACACAATGAGAAGATAATTTTCTAAGCTAAGCACCATTAAGGAGGTAAATTAGGGTTTCTAAATATTATTAAAATTTTCTAAGGTTAAAAAGAAAAATAAAGAGTGTATAGTTTATTTTTTATTTCTTTGCTAAGATTAAATAAGTCTAATGGAGAGATAAGTAGTTTAATAGAGAAATTAATATCTTAATTGCTTTTTGGAGTGATAAGTAGGCATTATTATATTTGAAGTTTTGTTTTCAAAGGGTTAATTAATACTTGAAAGCTTTATTGGTTTATTTCTTGAAATTCAAAAGCCATAGAATATTTGCAATAATTTAATTATGGAGAGACAAGGAATTCTACTTAAAATTTAGGAATCTATGAATTTGCAAAATTCTTAGTTTTATAGTTTCTATTCAATTAGGGAGCCATAAGGTATTCAACAACAAAGTTTTTTGAAATATAGAAAAGTGAAATATTTTTCATTCAAAAACTTAGGGAGACATAAGGTAGACTACATCAAAGGATATTCATGGATGAAATTGTTAAGGATGCATTTAATAAATATAGTGAAGACATGTTGCATGCACTTATATTTTACTCACACAACTTAATAAATACCTTTGATGGAGAAAAACAAATATTTGATAGACAAATTGACTTTATTTTTAAAAACGCAAAAGAAGGAAAATTTACAACTCTTATAGGTTCAGGTCATGGTGGGATTCTCAAAACACCATTATATTTACTTCAAAAGAATGTTTAATGATGTATCTTTCATTAATTAGTTTTGAAATTTTCAAGGGAAGATACAAGTTGAAATAAATGATACATATGATAGTCTCAAAGAAGAATCATTGAAAATAAAGTCATATTATTGTGATGATTTACTAACTCAATGCTTAGAAGATATACCATCAGATATATCACAAATGAAATTGTAGAAAAAGAAAAAAATGAAGAGAAAGAGAAGGAATCACATCAAGAACAATAGGAAACCTGAATCCAAAGACAAGATCAAGCAAGGAGAAGAAGGAGGTTAGAAAGCTCAGAAAAAGGTAAAAAGAGAACAAGGGAAATATAAGAGCCAAGAACATATGAAAGATGAAGGTTGTGTTAAAAACTCTTACATAAAGTATCCATATAATAATCTTCTGGAGGTAGATTTGTAGACACCAAAATCTAGCCACTTGTCATCCATTCGTATCCTCCAATCATAGCCGTCCATTATTTATATATATATGTATTTATTTTATATATACATAAATATTAATATTTTATATTTATATTTATATATATTTAATAAATATATATGTATTTATATAAATAAATCCTAGCCATCCACCATGTTTTAATCTCAGCCATCCATCCATCTCAATCCATGTCACTTGCCCAAGCTTAATCTCCACCCTTCCTCATGTTTTAATCTCGACCGCCCATTTTGTGTCATCGAAACCCTAACATGTTCAAGGGTAGATTATAAAAAGTGATTCATTTTGATGAATCAAGGTCCCTAAATTTGAACATTTGCCCTAGCCATTTCGCTATCATCTTCGTCCTTCATCGTTGCCATCGCCCATCTTGTCGTTTGCACCATCGCCAAACCCTCATGAACCAGATCTGGTTTTGCTTCATCCCCATCCACCCTCGAACACCTCCTAGAGTTCGTAGAATGCTATTGAGCATTTCTGGAATGCTTTTGGGCATTCACAACCATCACCGAATGCCTCTGGGTGTTTCCCATAGTAGATTTGCAGTCTGTAAGCCCTCGGATGCTTTTGGGCATTCATGCGACCATCGACAACAGAAACAGGAGTAGAGATCAGCATTGACAAGGTAAAATATTCGTTGCATCATTTATTTACATTCTTGCATTTCTATTTATAGTTCCATTTTACAACATTTAGGGTTTATAGGTTTTATCTTTCAGAGGGCCTCACACAGTGGAGCCCTCGTAGGTGCTTTTAACCCCTTTTATGTTGTTTTCTATTTGCAGGTGCAGGAATCATCTTTCTGGAAGCTATTGTAGCTAGGGTGGTCCCGTAGGGATACACAAGCCCACCCACACTCTTGTTTGGATCAAGGATGAGCCAGAAGACACCAATTGTTCATTGAACTAGGGTTTTGAAACCCTATTATTTGTAATATTTGTATCAAAAAGCATTTGTAACCCCCATATTGGGGCACATTCATTGTACAACTCGGAGATCTACCCATATTAATAAAATATTATTCATTTTGTGCATTTTGTGGTGTTATTATGCTTTTTGTATTTTATCTTTGTATTGGTGTTGTTCATTTTTTGGTTTACAAAATGGTGATCATGGTGGGACCCCCAAAGGGTTCTTCATTTTGATTTATCTTGTCACTAATTTATATTTCTATTTCTATCTTGTAGGTTTCAAAAGTTTGATCACACAAAAATTATGAAAACAAGGGTTTCTGGAAGTTGTAGAATTTGATCAGAGGTCATGCGGATGCCTTACAGCATTCGAGGGATGCCCTACAACATTTAAGAAATACTCTACAATATTCCAGAGACTCTGGATGATATTTAAAAGAGTGGGGAAGAAATACGTAGGCTTCCTGGTAAGCCTAGTTCAAACCCTAACTCATTTTTATTTTCATTTTCTTACTTTTAACAATGAAACTAACAAAAGAAAATCATTCATTTTCTATTTTAAAGTAGTTGCATTTTTATTTTCATTTTAGGCATTTACATCCTTCATATAGATTGCATATAGAGTAGAATTGCATTCATGCATTCACTATAGATCACATTTAATTTAGATTTATATTGCTTTATGGTGTATTCATTCACTATTTTGTATGTTGTTTGCATTTGAAATTACAAAAGCATAAATAGTTGCATATTAGGGTTGAAAGCTTCCATTTTTACTTTTCTAATTTGGAACAAGATCATAATACCTAAGTATACTCCTACTATTGGAATCACTTGATGATTCAGGGTGGAAGAACTAGGTGAACCCTCCACTATTGGAATCACTTGATGATTCAAGGTGGGTCTTAAGTGGTGTACCCCTAAGTTCTTTTGAGGAGCTTAGTGTTAATGTTCTTGGATTCTAGCTTAGACAAGTGAAATAGGGTGTTTTCAACATTGAATGAACACAATAGAAAACATAAATCTTAAAATGAATCACACACTTTGCACATCACACACTAAACAATAGTGAGTTGGATTTCATCACCAACCATTGTTCGAGATTGGTGATGGTGGGCTTCATCTCCATCCATCATCTCACCCATAGAAACCATAGTCACCCATGAGCAAAATTTCTAGATTTCATCACCAGGAAGAATCTCATTTGCCATCCAACCTTAGATTCCACCTTGCATAATAGTTTAGTTTAGCACATCAACAACACACAAACCCCACAAAAAAAATATATTGCAAAACATAGGATTGAATTGCTTGTTTGATTATGTGTGATTTCCATTTGCATTTTCTTTCTGCACATTCCACACTCACCATCCCCAATCGACTCATTAGCTTATGGTTTCAACTCGAAGCCAAGCAAATATTTTGAGTCAAGCCTCCATTAGCCAAACCACTTCATCCATGGAGTGTTCCACATATTTCCCTACCACTTCTATGGTTAACCCTATAAGTGTGATACAGATAAGCTATTCTAGTTTATCTATGAGACCATCACACATTATGTATACCTCAAATATTGATGTGTTACATAGAGCCACCAACATCCCCATTCCAAAAACTGAGCCATCATCTCCCACCAATCCTAACATCACCCACATAGATATGGCTAAAGTGGAAGCTTTTCGAAGATCCATTAACCATGTTCTAGAGCAAATCAATAGCCCACCTAGGCATGATCCTTCTTCTCAATAGGAACTTGCCCACTCATAACCTTCCAGTTTCACCTAGGTGTA
This sequence comes from Wollemia nobilis, assembly GCA_028583015.1. Lineage (NCBI taxonomy): Eukaryota > Viridiplantae > Streptophyta > Pinopsida > Araucariales > Araucariaceae > Wollemia > Wollemia nobilis. The sequence continues at coordinate 7,740,750 of JAQPPZ010016931.1, forward strand.
TACCAACCCTCTTTTTGAGGTATCATCTACACCTTCCCATCATTGGTCTCTTCCACAACAGTCATGTGTCCAAAGCACTTCCATTCCATCTTCATATACCACCACCTATGGCAATCCATTGTATGAAGCACATGTCAATGTTGCTTCACAAATGCCAGCTTCCACTACATCCACTATCCCACATTCAGTTGCAATCCCTATTGCAACTTATCCTCCACCTACTTCATCCATTCCCACCACATCCACACCATCTACCTCAGATATTGCCATACAAGAAGCATGGCAACACCTCAATAAATTGCTCAAGGATCAACAAAATGCTCATTCTTGTCCCCAACAACAAATACAAGTGATAGATCTTAAGCCCCAACCCACTTCCACTCAACCTACATTATTTACAACAAATCCATCATGGGTATCACAATATTCTATGATTTCCATCCCCACACCTCCATCAACCCACACCCATTCCATTCCCACAAGTCAACACATTCATAGTCCTCAAACCTCATCTCCATTCCATCATCCACAATCATTCCATCATCAAGCCCAACATCACCAAATTCAATCCAATCCATCAAATCATCAAAATCTCATCACACCTCAACATTTCACCACTTCATCTCCACACAATCATCAAGTAATTCAGGGCTTCCACATACCTAGGGAAGACCCTAGAATTCAAGCTTTGCAACAATAGATTGATAGCTTGATACAACACACTCCTAGTATGATGAACCAGAAGCCAACTTTAAGACAACTTATCAATCAACCAATTCACTTTTTGGTACCATCACCACCATATCCAATAGATTTTATAGTGCCAAAATTTGATAAGTTTAAAGGGACTGAGGACCCTAGAGAGCATGTGAGCACATTCATTCACTCATGTTTCAGAATCCAAAATCAAGATGCCTTAATGCTCAGAACCTTTCCTCAAACATTGGGGGGAGATGTCATAGAGTGGTATAACCATCTACCTCATCATAGTATTTATACTTTTGAATAGTTGGTGAACCAATTCCTCAAGATATTTTCCCTCAATGTTTAAAAAAAAAAAATTTCACTATCTGACTTATACAATCTTAAGCAATTTGATGATGAGTCAGTCTATGATTTTGGCAACCGTTGGAGGGTTGTTATCACAAAACTACCATTCTCCCTACCAATGGAAGAGCTAACTCGATTGTTCACCAAGATTTGCTTAAAACCCATCTCCTGGTTATTACAATTACAACAATATAGATCATTTGAAGAAGCTCTTGCCTAGGCTAGCATAATTGAGGAAATAAAAATCCAAGAAGGTGTGCTAAAGCCTAAAAATAAAGAATGGTAGAACAAGGGCCAATCCAAAGGAACTTATTCTAGCCAATCCAAGCCAAATCAGGCCAATCAAGCAAATCAAGTGAATCAAGTGGTCATGAGCCAACTGGTAATGGCTCAACAACAACAACCAATGCAACAACAACCACAAAAAATTGCATATCAAGTGGTTCCCCCACCACCACAAGTTCAAAACATAATACCAACTATGGAAAATCACCAACATCAATAATATATTCGACAAAATCACCACTACACACCCTTATCCGAATCATATACCTCCATATTTCATAGGTTGTATGACACAAATCAACTTGCCTTACCTGAGGTCAAACCAGATGATCCTACCAAGCATAGTAAAAGCTATAGGGAACATTTATTTTACCCTTATCATCAATAAAATGGGCATGATATTAATGACTACTTCACATTTAAATATATAGTGCAAGACCTAATTGACTTAGGGGCCATCAAGGTTGATAGTCCCTTAGCTCAACAAAATCAAAACCTTGGCATCTATCAAACACCACTTCCTCATCATGAGGAAGTGCAACCAACAATAGGAGGGTCAAACACCAAGACTCCTAATCAATTTAACCATGTTCAACAATACCAAGGTTTTGTGGGTGCTATTCATGTAGTCACCCAAGGTCAACAATGCACTACAAATCAACAAAATGCACAACAACAAACCTATTCAATCTCCCATAGCACCACAGACAAGTGTGTCTCCTCAACCTACCAATTCATCATCACCCATTCAATTCTCCACCAATTCTTCCCAACCAATTCATATTCCAAGTCATCCATCTCCACCCACTCATCCTCCCAATCATCCACAAAGGCCAATCATCTCTCTGAGTAGCCAACTAACCACTAGCCTTAAAATAGCTTCAACAAAACTATCCATTTATGAGCTAATTCAACAATCTCCCCCACATCATGAGGCATTAATGGAGATTCTAAAATCCATTGAACTCCAATCTCAGGATGCTAATACCTTTAGCAATTTTGTGGGAAGTATCCAAACATGTGTGGAGCCTTCCATTACATTCTATGATTTTGAAATCAAACCAATATCATCAGGATCGATGGACCCTCCATTACATATCATGGCTCAAATTGATAGGAAGCCATTCAAATGAGTTTTGATTGATATCGGCTCCTCCATCAATATCATCACCACATCCACTCTTCAACATCTTAATCTTCCACCATCTCACATCACCAAATCCACCTTCACCTTGAAAGCATTCAATGATGCTCTCTATTCCATAATTGGCACTATAGTTTTACCCATCGAAGTGGGGGTAAAAATGTTGCACACAATGTTCCACATCTTGGAAGGGTCCATGGCATACAATGTACTCCTTGGACATCCTTGGATTAGGGAAATGAGATGTGTCCCCTCTATACTCCATCAATGCTTAAAATATGTACATGAGGGATAAATTCATTGCATACCAATGGACATCGAACCATTTAAGTATTGCAATTTCATTTCAAATCCTTATGAATCCACCCTTCCATCCACTCATATTTTCTTGACATCATCAACCACATCATCCACCACACCATCCACCTCTTCATCCAAAGTTCCTATTCCTGAGGAACTCCCCATCACTACTCCACATCAAGCTTCCACTTCCATACCCCCATCTTCATCACCATCGACTACATGTACATGTAGTCAAGCTCAATCCACATCAACCACATCATCAACATCAACATCCTCCATCAACATTCCCTCCACATCATCACCCATTCATCAAACACCTCAACCAAATCCACCTCCATCCACATCAGCTGATGTCTCACAAGTCGAATTAATAGATTGTGAGATGCCATTCCAGTCCATACCTCTCCCATTATCAAAGCCACAAGCCAATCATGAGTCTTCCACATCCACTTCCACATCCACCTCCACATCATCCCAAGTTGTGGTCCACCTCACTAATCCTGGTATTGGTGAATATGTGGTCCAAGATATCACTATCACACCACTTAACATCCAAACTACTAGGGATTATGGTCACCCATGTGACCCACCCTTATCCATAGGAGTGGTGTACAACATGGGTTCAATGCCCAATAACATAAATTTTATGTATGGGGGGATTGATTCATCATCCAATCCATCTTCCCTAGATGAACCCAAACAACCAACACTTGCCAACATACAACACATGTCGGGTTTTCCATCCCGATACTTTCATCGAGTCAATTGGTAAGGATATGGCCTAGGATGACATGAATAGGGAATGCATGAGCTCATTGATACTCCATATCGAGAAGTGCATGACCATTCAGGTTTAGGCTATCACCCTCATTCTTTCACCTCTTCTTTTGAACAAGCTTTTCAAAATCTTCATTTGAATTTAGAAGAAGAAACCCATCACACTGATGACTTTGAAGAAGAAATCTATGAAGAATACGATGTTATATCGATAGCTTCTAATGAATCTGATGAGGAATCGACACCCATCATTCCATTCACCAAACATGATGAGTATTACCTCAGAATGTTCCCCATCCATCAACCCATATTTCACTTGCTTCTTCCAAAAGAGTGAGCTGAACCAACCGATGAACCACCTCCATTTCATTAATCCACCTCACCAAACATTTTTCTTGTAATATATGTACATAACATAAATAAAAAAAAATAAAAAAAACACAAAAATTCAAAAACAAATATTGCATTGCATGTACATGGATTTTTACCTATTGCATTTATTTGTGTTGCTCATTATTGTTCAAGTTCCTAGAGTTCTAGCATCGGTTCTAGCAGATAGGATCTATCCATCCTCCACATTTCCAACCACCATTTTCCCCTTTAAGTCAACATGAATCCTGTTGACTTATTCACCCCACTCCATAATCCATATGATTTGGCAAAGCCAATTCCAATTGACATGAGCCTTATTGATATGGACCAGATTTCCTTACCTCCATCCTTTTTCAAATTCATCCTTTTCGAGGAATTGTTAAGGGCTTCAACCAACTACATTCCTCCATCACCTCCACCTTCACCTTCACCTTTACCTTTAGATCCTGAGGTTTTCTAGGTAGACATAGAAGAGGTTGAGTCAGAAGAGTTTGATAACATCATAGATGACATTCATATGATCCCAATGCCCCATCAACTTGAGGAAGGTTCTCATATGTCCATTGAAGATACCATCGATGTGAACCTTAGTTCAGATGTAGACAATCCTCAAATTATCAAACTTGGTAAAATTTTATCCATAGATGAACAAGAGCAATTAATTGCTCTCCTCAAGAAGAAGGGCATTTTTGCATGGTCCTACAAAGACATGCCTAGTCTTGACCCTAACTTGGTTGTCCATAATCTCACCTTGCACTCTGATGCTAAGTCGATCAAACAAAAAATTGAGAAAGATGCATCCTACCATTGCCCTCATGGTCAAAGAAGAGCTTCAAAAGCTTTTAGATGTGGGTTTCATTATCCCCATTGACTATCCTGAGTGGCTTTCAAACATGGTACCCATTCGTAAGCCTAACAGGGTGATACACATTTGCACTAACTTTCGAGACCTTAACAAAGCGTGTCCTAAGGATGAATTTCCTCTACCAAACATTGATACTCTTGTCGACACTTACATTGGCCATGAAATGCTTTCTCTAATGGATGGTTTTTTAGGATACAACCAGATTCAAATCAATCCTGATGACCAACACAAAACAACATTCACTACACCTTGGGGGACTTTTTGTTACAAGGTGATGCCCTTTGGCCTCAAAAATGTAGGTGCCACTTATCAACGTGCCATGACATACATCTTCCATGATTACATGCATAAGATCATCGAATATTATGTGGATGATCTCTTGGAAAAATCCAAAACTTGACAAGAGCACATTGGTGTCTTGGAAAAAGTCTTTGATCGACTTCTAGAGCATAATGTAAGGTTGAACCCCAAAAAGTGTGTCTTTGGTGTTACCTCAGGCAAACTACTAGGATTCATTATCTCCAAAAGAGGCATTGAGGTGGACCCAAAAAAATTCAAGGCCATCATGGAGATGCCTCCCCCAACAAACTTGAAGGAATTGCATAGTTTACAAGGAAATATCCAATCGATCCATCATTTCATTGCACAACTTTCTGACAAATGCAGGCCATTCAATCACCTACTACAAAAGGGGGTGACATTTTCATGGATAGATGAGTGCCAAAAATCTTTTGATGACATCAAGAAATACCTAGCTTCTCCACCAATATTAACTCCTCCTCATCTAGGGGTCCCCTTCCATATTTATGTTTCAGCAATGGACTTTGCATTAGGGACAATGCTTGCACAAAAGAATGAAAATAATCGAGAGCAAGTTGTCTATTACATTAGTCAAACATTGGTAAGCTATGAAACTAGATATGCTTACATGGAAAAATTATGCTTAGAAGTGGTTTTTACCACTAAGAAACTTAGATATTACATGCTTAGTCACACCACATATGTCATAGCTCACAAAAATCCTCTACGTTATATGATATCTCACACTTACAATAACACCCACACCACAAAATGGATAATGCTTCTCACTAAATTTGATCTTGAGTTCATTAGCCAAAAATCCATTAAAGGTTAGGTCATAGCCGATCAACTTGTGGAAGCTCCACTTCCTAGTGATCAACCCTTGATTATTGAGCTCCTAGATGATTCGGTATTCACTATCACTGAACAAGAAGATGTCATTCCGAAGGAAGATGTCGATATCACACTATTCTTTGATGGTTCTAAGTGCAAAAAAGGTCAAGGTGCTAGAGTCATGTTTCATACACCACAGGGGGTACCTATTCCCTTATCATTCAAACTTGACTTCCAATGCACAAACAACAATGCAGAGTATGAAGCCTTAATCTTAGGTCTTCAAGCAGCCATAGCTATGGGCATAAAGTGTATCAGGATATTTGGTGATTCTCAACTTGTTGTTCATCAAATAAATGGAGAATACCAATGCAAAGAACCAACCATAAAGCTTTACCATGAAGTAGCAATGAAATTGCTCACTAAATTTGATTGGTATGAAATCGATAGTTTGCCATGTTCGACTAATATATTTGTAGATGTGATGGCCTCTCTAGGATCATTGATTCCAAAGAACTCTGTAGGAGAGGTACAACCACTCATTGTCACAATGATCTCTAAATCTGTAATTATTCATGTTAAATCTAAGGATGAGAAGGATGTTTTCTTTATCCATTCAGAGTCATATGAGCCTTGGTCCAACCAAATAATAGCCTTCCTCAAGTTTGGAACACTCCCATCAGACATGTCATGGACTGCTAAATGCACTTTCAAGCAAAAGGTAGCTCATTTTACTCTCTTGGGGGACGTGTTGTATAGACATGGTTATGATGGAGTCCTCCTTCATTATCTCGAGCCTATAGAGGCACAAAGAGCCATAGTTGAAGCTCATGATGGTACTTGTGGTGGTCATTTTAGTGGAATGGCCATTGCAAAGTGTATTCTATGCATGGGTTACTATTGGCCCACCATGGAATGAATATTGCACTTACATCAAGCATTATCAACAATGTCAACAACATGCTAATTTAACTCATGTGCCATCACAAGCATTACAACCTATTCAAAGCCTTTGGCCCTTTTCACAATGGGGTCTTGATTTGATTGGAAAAATATTACCTCCTTCCTTGAGACAACATACATTCATCATCACAACCACTGAATACTTCACAAAGTGGGTTGAGGTAATTCCTCTAACCAGTACGATAGGACCTCGAATTGTGGAGTTTATACTTCATCATATCATCTATCATTTTGGTATTCCCTCAAAAATCATCTCTGACAATGGCAAGTCTTTCAAAAACAAGGATGTTCGAGCACTTTGCGAGAAATATAATATCCAACATAGTTTCTCGACTCCTTACTACCCACAAGAAAATGGACAAGTTGAGGCTACCAACAAGACCTTAATTGCTATTCTCAAGAAACTAGTCAAAGAAAATCATCGAGATTGGCATACTCAAATCCCCTTGGCATTATGGGCTTATCGAACAAGCATCCACATGCCTACTGGGGCAACACCATTTTCACTGGTCTATGGAGCCAAAGCAATTATACCTCTTGAGCTTGAGATCCCCTCATTGCAAATTTCATTGCAGGAATTCATAGATGATGATACTGCTAGACAAGCACATTTTGACCAACTCACGCTTCTTGATGAAAGGTGGGTCAATGCTTTAGAGCATTTACGAGTTTATCAAGACCACCTAAAGCATGCTTACAATGCCAAAGTTCATCTACATGAATTCCAAGTAGGAGATCTTGTTCTTAAAGAGAATCAACAAAACACCAATGCATTATCACATCTTCATGATAAATTCATAGCTAATTGGTTAGGTCCATACATTATCACTCAAAAAGTGGGTAAAGGAACTTATAGGCTTGCCAATCTAGAGGGAGTTGAAGAGCCCGAACCACTTAACATCATCCACTTGAGAGCATTCTATGCTTAATGTGATTTATATATATGTATATATACATGGCTAATACACAAAAAAACAACATTGCATTTCACACATTACATTTTACACATTGCATTTCACACATTGCATTTCACACATTACATTTCACAAATTGCATTTCATACATTGCATTCACAACCATCTTCACACATTTTAGGGGTCATTTATTCAATTTAGATAATAATTGGTCCAATAAAGTCATGTTGCCTTAATCAAGGGCACCTTCAAATCATCATCCATTTCATTGCACCATTCCATAAAGTCAAATTATCATTTGCAAACCACATTTCCATAATCCCTAGGTGTTTTCGGTCACTCAACCACTCCTAGTGTTTCTAGAAACCTCCAATACATGTCAAGTTTTCTTTAGGACCAAGACACATTTTCACTAAGAAAATCTTGAGTTCTAGGAATTGAATCTAACACTCTTGAACCAAACACAATCACACATCTTAAAAACATCTTGTGTCAAAGAGGGATAACACCATGATTGGGTTGAACCTCGAAGTGAAAAGGGTATTCCTTGCTTGTCCCATTATGCACATAGTCCAAAAATAAAAAATAGTGGTTTTCACCACTATCACAATCATTTCCAAACAAAAGAAAGAGTAGTAAGGATAGGGTAAAATTCTCATCACACTTCGGTTGAGAATTTAATTCCCCAAAGCTCTAAATATTTTACACATCACACACCACAGATCCTCAAGTTGTAAGGATAGAACTACATTTCTAGTCATATGGTTAGGTAGTCTAAATCCCCAAAGCTTAGAGATCATATTCTTGGACTATGGAGCTAATCTCCACTAGGGCTATAGATGCTTGACTAGTAGTGGAGTATGCTCATGCATGGTGACACGTCTCTCTTGAAGAGACCTCTGACCACACATAAGGACAAACTAGCTTCTTGGTCTTCTCCATGATAGGTTTCATCTCAATTTACTCAAGATGGGTTAATGAACTCACTTGCACACACATTGGTTCTTGATTACCTCGAGTCATTACCATACTCATGATTCGGTAAATGAATTCACTGCACACACATTTGGTCTTAGAGAAATTAGATAAAATTTAGTGAGTTTGTTTGATATCACTAGTATGTCTGAGTCTCTACAAAACAATCAGTTTTCCATATCAACATCCATATCATTTTCCATATCAACATCCATATCATTACATGAGTCTTCCATTTCACATACCACCATTTTGGTGCCCCTGATTAAACAACAATGCTATACATGGTCAAGTAAAATCTAAACTATGAATGATCATTAGAGCATTAATTCATTTGCATTCATACACATTATCATTGCATTATCATCCATCACACATATACACATGCATTCACACAAAAGCATAACACAAAAGTAAAATCCATGTATATATATATATATATATATATCACATGTACAATGAATTCCAGAAGGCTATATACAATGGAGCACCAAGGCTCATATACAAAAAGTGCATCTAAGCACTAGCTAACACCTATAAGAGGACCCCTATGATCCTGAAGGAGCCCTAGACCTAGAGCCACTATGCCTAGACTCACTATGCCTAACAGTCCCAGATATGGAGGAAGAGGGTCGATCTGGTAGCCCAATGTGGTGTTGCATCAATAGATCCTCCAAATCCTAGATGTATCCATCTCGAGATCGAAGGTATAGTACATCATACCTCTGATGATGGTCCCTCTATGCTAGCTCTACCTAGAGCCTCATGATCCTATCCTCACCTCCACCTATAGCCATCCATACCTCTAGCTCCACCCATAACCGAGCTATCTCTGCATCCCAAGCCGCTATCTCTACATCTCGATCCACCACCATCTACTCGAGCCTCATCCACTCCTCCTCACTCCAACCTAGAGGTCTCTCTAGAACCTCCTCCATATCATCCATACCATCTCCATCACCTCCAATATCTAGAGGTTACTCTACTACATCCCTCACCCATCTCCCTCAACTACTAGATCGAAGATATCTCCAACATCTAGGAGCCTCATCTACCTCCTCCACCTTAACCTCTACCTCATCCTCATCCTCACTACCCTCATCCACTACTTGAATCGGTACCCATGGTGGTTGTGCAATGAACCATACATCATACTCGATAGTAGTCCCCACATCATCCACATCAGGGAGATCTATCTCCTCATCATCCTCATAGGTCACCCTCCATGCCTCAACACAAGGTAGACCCATCTCATCCTGATGATGCCTATACAACACTAGTGCCTCAAGAACTCCCTATCATAGCCCAAACTACCATAGCACCCATGAGAACTAGATCAGCTCCACCTCACTCCTATGCCTCCCAACCACCCATCTAGCCTACCAAACTCTCTATAGCTATTCCCTATCACTAGTCCAAGTAGCACCTCACCATGGTCTCCAAAGCACCTGATCAAGTGTCAACCCTACCCATAGATCTCTATACTCCTAGCCAATCTAGCTAGGATGACTCGACTGCACCTCCTCAACCACCCACCATATCAAAGCATAGGGCTACTCCCCATCCCATGCCTCACTAGGCAAGCCCATAAGTCGAGCCACACTAAAGTGCTCCCAACCCCAACACTATAGTAGTACACTACAACCCAACCCCTTTTACCTCTACCTCCTCACCTCATACAACTCTAAGTACAGCTAAGCTAGTAGAGTAGGTACCCATGCATATACCTGAGGCTCATCGATCATATCATACACCAACCTGATCATGTTCCAAGAAAACCAATAGCCACTATGTTGCTTAAGGAACCACTATCATGACCAAGGTGGGCAATACCTCCAACTTCTTCTTAGCATACATCACCAAGTACATGATCCCTCCACCCCTCACACCATCGATCTCCAAATATATAACTCATATCATACCCCTTATCATGTCCAACCTCAACACGTAACCCCTCCACCAGTACTCGAAGGATGTGGTATACATCCTCGAGTGTCACTATCACCTCACCAGTAGGGAGCTGAAAGGTCCCCCTATCTAGATCCCATATCTCTACCAAGGTAGAGAGATACCCCTCATCTACCCTCACCACATCAATCTAAGCTACCCCAGCCAGCCCCACATCCTCCAACCAATCCCAATGCTCCTTCCATAATACCTTTCTCACCCCAAGTATGAGAGGTGAGAACCGATGTCGAGCCTCCAAGATCCTCAACTACAACACAACACATACACAATGCAAACACATTAATGTCATATTCATTGCATAATTCAAAAAATTGCACAAGTCCAAAAAAGAGTGCCAAGGGCACTTACCTCAGCAACATGCACCTCTACTCCTACTACCGCATCCACACCCTCCATCGCCATAGCCTCCACTCCACCACACTCCTTCACTCCACCTCACTCTCCTTCAAACGTAATTTTTGAAACTTGTGAATGCAAGAATGAATCTGATTTTACCTCTATAGACTATTTATAGCTATTTTTGGTGCACTAAAATGCCCATGGGCATTCACAGGTGCATTGAAATGCTAACCAATATCTACAGAGTGGCAAACGCTTGCCGACGTCTATGCATGATGTGGATGCTAGCCGATGTTTGGCTTCAAAATTTGTAGAAAGACCAAAATGCTCCAAAAATGTAGCTTACCTCCACAAAATCACTCCACATTGCATCCATACATTCATTTCATCATCATATCATGTTTTGTGAAACCAAAAATTGATTTGGGCACATAATTTTTGTTTGCGACCAAAAGTCACAAAATCGCCTTACAAGCTTCAAAATACACCAAAATGGTCCAAATTTTCACAAAATGACCACATTCATCATTATAATCATCCACTTCATAATTTCATTCATATTTGTGATAACATGGATTGATTTGGGTGATTAACTTTTGTTTACGACCAAAAGTCATAAAATTATCCAAAATTGCTCTAAAAATGCTCCAAAACCAATGCAAAATTTCACAAAATCATGCAATCCATTCATCAATGCATTTTTCATCATCACATATTCATTTCAACATCATCAAATCCACCAAAAATTACATTTACATCAAACATTTTCCAAGTTCACATACAATTTCAAGTGAACCTCGTATCTAGTGGTCTATTCTATCTCCTTGGTGATTGCAACGATTGGTTATCCATGCAATTCGATAAGATGGATAAATCACCATAAGGACACTTGGCCATATTCATCATCCAATATCTCCTTATTTGAAAACAAAATCACTTTTGATCCCTCATATTTTGAGTGAGACTATGCCAAGACCAATTTGCTCAAAAACTATCATTGATGGCCTTTTCCATGGGGCTTGAAACATGGATAATTTATACTACATCATTCCCTTTAACATTCAAGAATTGCGCATAGTCACTAGGAGGGGCCTCCTAGAAATCACCCGATCATAGGATGATTGGTTCCTGATATTCTGTATTTTCATCATCTTTGCATTTCAATGATGCCAAAAGGCACTTTCTTCAACAACATGGAATCACCCCAAACTTGGGGTAACCAAATTTGATTTTGATTTCCCACAGTGGGATACATCTTACATGATCATGGCATCTACACTTGGCAAAAACCCCTTTAATCCATTGGGGCAAAAATGACATCAATTTACATCATTCATATCATCCACATTTACATCATTCATATCATCCACATTTACATCATACACTTGCACTTACACCATTCAACTACATTTTCACCCATAATTCTATCAATTGGCTCGTGAGACTCATTTTTCACTCATTCACCAATTGAGGGGGTAAGCTACACATACAAATTCTTTATCTTCAAAATCATCTTTGCGTTCCAAGGAAAGAAAGTTGCTTCATCATGCCAAACCAGGTGTCTCATATTTTTGCACCGCATTGTGTTTCACGCAACACGATACAAAAAGGGGCATCTGTAGACACCAAAATCTAGCCACTTGTCATCCATATATATCCTCCAATCATAGTCATCCATTATATATATATATATATATATATATATATATTATACATAAATATTAATATTTTATATTTATATTTATATATATTTAATAAATATATATGTATTTATATAAATAAATCCTAGCCATCTACCACATTTTAATCTCAGCCATCCATCCATCTCAATCCATGTCACTTGCCCAAGCTTAATCTCCACCCTTCCTCATGTTTTAATCTCGACCACCCATTTTGTGTCATTGAAACCCTAACATGTTCAAGGGCAGATTATAAAAAATGATTCATTTTGATGAATCAAGATCCCAAATTTGAACATTTGCCCTAGCCATTTTACTATCATCTTCATCCTTCATCACCACCATCACATCTAATTTTATCATCGCCAAACCCTCACGAACCAGATCTGGTTTTGCTTCATCCTCCTCCACCCTCGAACACCTCCTAGAGTTCATAGAATGCTTCTAAGCATTTTTGGAATGCTTATGGGCATTCACAACCATCATCAAATACCTTTAGGTATTTCCCATAATAGATTTATAGTTTGTAAGCCCTCGGATGCTTTTGAGCATTCATGCGACCATCGAAAATAGAAACAAGAGTAGAGATTAGCATTGACAAGGTAAAAATATTCATTGCATCATTTATTTATATTCTTGTATTTCTATTTACAGTTCTATATTACAACATCTAGGGTTTATAGGTTTTATCTTTCAGAGGGCCTCATACAGTGGAGCCCTCGTAGGTGCTTTTAACCCCTTTTATGTTGTTTTCTATTTGCAGGTGTAGGAATCATATTTCTAGAAGTTGTTGAAGCTAGGGTGGTCTTGTAGGGATACACAAGCCCACCCACACTCTTGTTTGGATCAAGGATAAGCCAGAAGACACCAACTATTCATTGAACTAGGGTTTTGAAACCCTATTATTTGTAATATCTGTATCAAAAAGCATTTGTAACCCCCATATTGGGGCACATTCATTGTACAACTCAGATATCTACCCATATTAATAAAATATTATTCATTTTGTGCATTCCGTTGTGTTATTGTGCTTTTTGTACTTTATCTTTGTATTGGTGTTGTTCATTTTTGGTTTACAAGATTGAATATTGAAGGAAAAATATTGTATTGAAGACTAAAAGTCCTCAACAACCAAATAATGTAATACAGGGGGTGTTGGAGAATATTGCATTTTTTGGTACATGCTTATGTACCACCTTGGTACAATATTAGATTAGGTGTCTTAGATTAGAGTGTGAGTTTATATTTCATGTAATGTAATAATGTACAGGAAATGCACAAGTGTCATGTAATTAAATGTGTAAGTATAAATGTGCACAATTGTCTATTATGTAATAGTGCACGTGTCCTTAGAATAGGAAGAAGAGTTTCAAAGAAGAGTGAAGGTCAAGAGTGCACCATATGAGGAGTCACATACTATTATATATTTGTGACAAAGCATTGTAATTGGTATAAAAAATGCATAGCTTATAGCATGCATTAGTAGACCTTTATTCTATATCAATTTTAGTATTTTCATGAGAATTTTCATGTGATTATCCTATGAGTATTTTTGAGTTATTTCTTGTGTTATTATCATATTTATTGATATCTTTATATTGCAACTTTATTTCATTCCTATGGCTATTTTCTTGTGATTTTTACATTAAGTTTTAGGCTAAAAAAGCTATCAATAAAATGCTCTCCCCAAGGATTGATTTTATAGAAATTCTTGGCCTCTTGAAGGGAAAATATGGAAGGTATGGAAGGATAAGGTCAAAGATGATTGGAAGGATTGAGAAGGTTTTGGAATAACCCACAAATCAACATGCATGATCATGCTTGGGAGTGGAGGGTAGCTTAAGTGTGCCTAAGAGGCATGCCTTTGAGATTCCACTTATGTTAGATCAAAAGCATTGGTTGCAAAAGTGCTAGACAATGCTTTTAAGGAATTACTAGTGCCTATGATTGTTGGAAGTTAAATTTGGGAAAAAAAAGGTCATACAACAAAAGCACTACCCAATGCTTTTGCTACTACCATTGCTTTTATTTTTGGAGCAATAAATACTCTTTTTGGACCTAAAGTTGATTGAAATAGTTTAGTTTATTACCATCACTTTTACTTTTGGAGAAATAAATGCTCCAATTTTGGAATTGATTGAATTGGTTTAGTTTATTGAAGGTCTAACTAATGAAGGTAATTGTATATTGACAATTAGTTCAATGCATAAAATTGGTTATCTACATCTATCCATTTTTTATGCTTTTATTGAATAATAAATATGTCAAAGTCATCGTAGATGCCCCAATTTTGTGAGAAGAAAATTTATAGTTGTTCATGGCTGATGATACAAGATGAATGATGCAAAGATTGGTTGCTTAAAAGTGATGTTAAAAATTACATTTTTGGATAACATTAAATGTAGTCATGCATTAAATATGTCTTTTCCTAGAGTGTCCCTTCAAGTTTCAAAGGGAGAACCAAGTTTGACTGAGGAAGCTTGACTTTTCTATAATCCACATGAGAATAGTGATGAGAAAAGGAACTAGACAACAAATATGGCTTGGGTGGAGGGGGGTAAAATGTTAGGGGGATAAAAAAATTTTATTTGTACTACATAAATTCAGAGTATTATAGAGCTTGGGAAGTGAATTTATAGTGATATCTTTGATGGCGCACTGAGGGAGATCGATGCATCAAGTGGATGCAATTTGAGTTCTAGAAAGAATAGTATGGATTGGGGGTTAGTTACAAACTCTAATTTTGCATTTGATTTTTCAAAATTGCTTAAAAAATGTTTTTCTAGGAAGTGGCAACACTTTTTCATTTTGCAAGTGCTTTCAAGGTTGCGCTATTGCCTACTAATGGAGCTTTTATGTTGGTGGAGATTTTAACCTAGTAATGCTTTTTTTGATTGGTAGTGCTTTTGCTACTCAATAGTGCTTTTGTGTGGTGGTGGTGCTTTTACCTCAGTTAATCTCTTGCATCAATAATGCTTTCATGACCTAGCGGTATTTTTACCACCAATTTTTTATACCTTGATGACACTTTTGTGCCTAGAAAACTTAGGATATATTTTAAAGTTTTAGCTAGTTTGTTAAGGTAGATTAGCTATTTTTTAGAGCTTAATGTGATAGGTAAGCTAACAATTTACTATTTTGTGGTTGTAGGTATGATAAGGGACTTTGGATTATCGAGAGCAACATCCTCATGCTTTTTATACCATCTTGACCATGTTGACAGATGAGGATGCAACCATCATTATGATAGTAGGGCTCTACCATGTGGTCCTAATACCCAAGGTGGAGTTTGACTGTGCTTTCTTGACAATGTTGGTGGAGTGGTCTTACTAAAAATAAGCACTTTCTAACTCACCACAAGGGAGATGATAGTGATACTAGAGGATGTGTGGAGGATTCTCTATGTCAAAAATGGGATTGGATGGTGTATGAGGCATGTGCTATGAGATGAGGGGACCTTGATAGTTGATGTAAGGGTTAGATTGAGAGATTGGGGCATACAACATTGAAGGTGGTGTTTAATGGATCATCCTTAAGTTATTTGAGATAAAAGGATTCGTGGATACATGATGAGAGATTGTAGGAGTAAAATTTGAGTGAAACTCACATTCATGCCGATGGGATTGGAAGAAAGAGTGTTGATAAAAATGGTTGGAGATTGGAGCTCTAGGAGGTACAACCAATTTGAGGTTGTAATTCATGATTACTTGTTGAGAAACATGATGACTCACATTAACCCTTAATATTTCTTCAAGTGAAGGTAAGGATGAGTGATATAACAAAGATGTTGGGATGCTCTATGTTCCAACACCCATGGAGGTAGTGATGGTAGGAGTAGAGTTGACAAAATTGGTAGTCAATCGAAAAAGGTTTGTGTTTGTTTGATTAAAAATAAATGTTTAGAATTTGGCTATTTGGGATTATCCAAAAGAGGATCATTTCTTATAAAAGTAGCTTGATTTGTGTTACCATCTCTAAGGATGGTTGATACATCATCTCCATTTTTGTGTAAGAAATAAGTCATGTGACTGGATGATTAAATGACTACTATTCCTAGCTCATCATGAAAAGAAGTTAGAGAACTCAAGGATGTAGCACCCTTATTTTCTTTCTTGAAGTTAGGGTTCTCCAATGTAGGTGGATATTTGTGATCTTTTGCCAAAGGGTTATAGTGAATGACCAATTGTTATGCTACATTGCAAGTCTTATAACATCTTTTAGCCATTTGATAGGTTTAGAAAAAATGGAGTTCAATTACTTAGGGTTTTCAACATTTAAATATTTGATTAAAGAAGAAGAAAAAAATGATGTTTTAGCTACTTATATCACCTTCTCTCGATATATCAATCTGATTAAGATACCTTAGAGGCCTCCCTATATACTGAAGGTCCTTATAAACCTAACCACTCTTTATTTACTTGTCGATACATGACAGATAGTTGGTATATGGGATTATGATGGTATGTGGAAGTGACCCTCTAGGTACATGACCTAAGACGGTATGTGAAAGGTAATAAATGTTAGCAAATGCTCTATATTTCTTAATCAAATTTGATTACAAAGGTTAAAGAATTACTCATAGAATAATGGAACACAATCTCACATATATAATCAACCCATAACTCAAGGTAAAATAATCACACTATATCCACAAATATGACATGGTTCCAATGTATTATTGTACAAGAATATACACTATAATTTCCCGTTACATACAAACTCATGTGATGCTCTACAAATAGCATTTATAAAGAGGCTCTTGAAATTTCATCTTCAACTACCTATTCATCTCCTCAATCTCCTCAAACCTCCTAGGACTCTTCATATTTCTCATAGGAGAAATAAATTTATTGACTATTTAAGTATAAACATCTAATAATTACTAAAAGGCAAATATTTACAAGACTCCTAAACTCCAAATATTTACAAGATACTTGCAAGGTACCAAAAAATGTAATATACTTCAAAACCCCCCGTATTAGATTATTTGATATGATGTCAATCTTTGAATCTAGTTCTATCTCTAACTTTGGCTCTTGCTTTCTAGTTCTAGCTCTTTTCAAACATCTATCTTTCATGTGTGCATATCTGTTACAATAGCTATGATTGGTACTTGTCATACATTGGATTCAATATTTTTTGTTACACATTCAATGTTACCTATCACAAAATTTTCTATAATAAAATTTAAATTAGTGTTTCCTATCACAAAATCACTTTTGTCAGCTTCTCCTCTAAATCTGAGTTCTTTGGCTTATTTCTCATAAATAAGTCCTTTCATTTCTTTCCCTATTTTTTTATGTCTGTACCAATGAATTTTGTGTGCCTTTCAAATTCATCTTCGTGCAATAATTCATCACAAAAATCATAACTTAGACCATTACTAGAAATTTTAAATCATTTATACCATCATTATTCTTGTCACTATTTAAGGACTTTAAACCATTATCAATATACTATGTATCAATACTGATAATTTGGCCTATATTTTGACCAATACACTCTGCACAATCAAGGCAAACATTTTTTTATACAAGCACTCTCATGAATACCCTTTGTTTTAACACATCTAAAACTATCACTATCAAACTTAGAAAGCCTTAAACCATAATTCTATAGAGAAATCCATCTAGTTATATTCTTGTTAATATTAACATTTCATTCGTCTTACCCCATTCATACATTCTTATCTATCCATAATTTTTTAAAATTTTATTATTTTCTTTGTATAGATAATATCTTTGAGAATGATTATTTCCTCTATAAATTCTAAGCAATAAAGATCCCAACATTTCTCTATCTTATATCCATATCTACCACAATGGTTAAAACTGTTCATACTATGAATTTTATTCTCTTTATCTATTTTCTTTTAAATAAATTTTGTATGATTGATGTCTAAAACACATTTGATTTTATTGTTCCCTATTATACATTCATTGTTATCTATCACAAAATTGGTATTAGTGGATCTGTCATAATTTTATTGCTATATGCCATAGTTTTAGTATTAATTATCCTTGACACAAATTTACTGTCATCTACTTGTCCTTTATATTCAAGGTCTTCTATTTTGGCCTTACTTCTCGTGTTATGCTTTGTTCATATTTTCCCAACCTTGTACCTTTGAACTCCATTTATATTTATGATTTTTAATCAATCCTTTTTGTATGCCATTCAAAATATCCAAATTTTGTATCACCCCTCTGATTCCTATCAATATCAACACAACTTAGAACATCACTATCTCTATCACTATCATTGATAGCATTACCATGTTTATTTTCATAATTTAAACTAATACTATGACTAATACAATTTTTTCCTATATCACATACACTTATTGCACACTCTTTG
Source organism: Wollemia nobilis (assembly GCA_028583015.1). NCBI lineage: Eukaryota > Viridiplantae > Streptophyta > Pinopsida > Araucariales > Araucariaceae > Wollemia > Wollemia nobilis. The sequence continues at coordinate 7,759,875 of JAQPPZ010016931.1, forward strand.
TCTTCATGAACAATGCTCAAATCCCTTGTATCACATGTTATGTCTGTTCCCTGAACAAGGTCCTTTGTATCACAACATACATTTACTATCATGGTTTCAAATTATAGGTATCACAACTCACATGAGCCTTCATAGTCTCTAAATAAATTGTATCACAACAACTGTCTAGCATCATAGACTTCAAATCACAAGTGTTATAATTCACATTTTCCTTTTGATGAAGATTGCTAGTGTCACAACTCACATCTTTCATTTTGGGCTTATTATTCAACTTTCCAATTATTTCTTCTTACCTTTTGCAGCCCCCTTAAGGATATAAAGAGAGAGTAATGCTATGTATATTATCTTCCCTAATTCACCAGGTAATTTAAAAAGTTTTTGGAGCAATCATAGCTTCTTTGAGAATAAGACTTATAAAATCCCCTTCTTTAGCTTCTCCATGAATCATTGGTAAGTACCACATTAATTTTTTTGAAGCATACTTTTGAGAATTTATGATAATGGAGCATAAGCATAAATTAAGTGTTGACAATTTTTCATTTTTATCAATATTTTTATCTTCTTGAAAAAAATCTCTAGCTTGTTCCTCTTCTTCTTCATTTGTTTTTGATGACCCATTCATTTGAATTTCTGCTTGTTTTTCTTTATCTATAATAACTTTTGATGAAGCAAACTTTTTAGTGTCACATTGTTTCTTTGTTTGCTTTCTCTTTGCTTTTCCATGCTACCAAATGATGTGAACATTTTTTTTATAACCTTTGGATATATATTTTTTAATTATTTTTTAATGCAAAATTTGTTTATCAATTAAGGTATTAATCATCACTAAAAAATACACCTAATTACAAATTTTACAAAAGTAATGAACCTACTATTTTCAAATATTTCCTTTTTTTTGAGACCCTCTTAAAAGTTTGGTTCCTTGAATGAGTTTTTTATTTTTTATGAAGAATTTTTTCAATTGTTTTTCCAATCCTTCAAATGAATGTAGAATCCCTTATTTAATGTCCATTTTTTCCTTTATCTCAATTCTTTTGTAATTTGCTTGGATGATGATAAGTTTGAAAAAAATATTTTAATTATCAAGTAGAAAACCTTTTGACTCAATTAATTCACTCTAGTTATTTTACAAGAATGATTTTTTTTACCATTTTTGTTCTTTGAAATTTCTCTTTTTAAAATCTATCAAAAAAAAATCCTTATGAATTCCTTTTGTCTCCCTAATTATTTTTCTTTCAATATTTCAATGAAATTTGAAATATGAGATAGAAATATTTCATACCTTATAGAGCTTGCTCAATAATTTATCCTTGTCTTTGCCTTCAATGTCTTTGCCTTTAAAAATATTTCTTCAACAATGTACCTTTTAAATATTCCTTTCACAATATCCTTTGCAAATCAAATGCACTTTATGGACTTCAGTATTTGAAAAGTATTTGAATAAATTTTTCCTTCTTAAAAATGCAAGACAATATTCTTTCAATAATTTATCCTTTTCATTCCTTTCTTTCTACCTTATATTTTGTTAAAACCTTTCTTATTATCTTCTTCAATTTAATCATATTTCTCTTTGGATAAATCAAATTTTATTTTTTAAGCTTTCTTCCTTTTAAGTCTCAAATATTTCATTTTAAATATTCCTTTAAATTCTTTTGTCTCTTCTCAATTATTTCACTTTCAATTATTTCTTCTAAAATGTTTCAATTTCAATTATTTTATCTCGTCTCAAATATCTCCATTCATTCTTTTGAAAACAATTATTTTCCAATATTTAAATATTCTCCTTTAAAAGTATTAATTTAAAACTATTCCTCTCTTAATAGATAATATTGCCTTGCACCTTTTAAATTAGCCCTTAGGAAATAAATAGTACCATACCTTTGTGTGTTCTTGAATTCAACCTTTCAGCTTTCCCTCCAATATAAAATTAAAATACCAATTATTTGAAAATCATGCGCTTTATATACTGACACATCTCTCTGTGTTATGATTGCATCATTTGAGCGTTCCTTTTGTCCATCTAGTTGCTCTGATGTTAAACATCCTCTAGATATGAATATTCTCGTACAACAAATCACTTTGTTTAAATTGAATGTGTTTATCTCTAGTAGGTGTTTCTTATGCAACAAATTCCTTCACCTTTGGAAAATTCATTCTCAAAAGTGCTTTGTTTTATCTAACATAAACATGTAAGAGGCTAATGTTCTCCTTTATAGAAATAAGCTTTTGGATCTTAACACAAGTTTCTCATTTGTTGGTTGGATCTCCTCTATAGATTTGGACATACTAATCAACATGCTCCTCTTGAGATATCATCTTGCTCTCTTACTTCTCCTCCAAAGAGGGTTTACAACTCTATATATATCTCACTCTACTTACAAAGGACTCACACATATATCTCTCTTCTTACGCTATCACTCCACTTACAAAGGAATTATAGGTATATTTATCTTCCTGCACTCTCACTCTACTTACAAAGGACTTGTAGGTATATATCTCTTCCTACACTCTCACTCTACTTCACAAAAAACTTGTAGGTATGAGAAAACACAAATGTGATGCAAAAAATGGAAGACTTAATTAGACTCACCTAAAATACCTTCACACAACTCTCACCATGGCCCTTTCATCGTGGCTCTTTAAGATGGATTATCTTAACCTTAACTTCTCTCACCTTGGTTTTATCATCTTAGCTTCTCTCAACCATATCTTCTCTCAATCATGACTTCTATCACCTTGGCTTATCTCAACCATGGCTTCTCTCACCATGGCTTCTCTCACCATGGCTTCTCTCATATTGTCTTCTCTTAGCCATGCCTAATGCCCTTATTAGAAAATTCTCTATATTTGTTAATCAACTTTGAATACAAAGGTTTAAGAATTACTCACAAAAAATCGAACACAATCTCACATATATAATACACCCATAACACAAGGTAAAATAATCATTCTATATTCACAAATATGAAAAAGTTCCAAAGTAAAATAGTACAAGAATATGCATTGCAATTTTTTGTTACATACAAACTCATATGATGTTCTACAAATAACCTTTATAAAGAAGATGTTGAAATTTTATCTTCAATTATCTATTAATCTCCTCAAACTCCTCAAATTCCTAGGAGATATGACTCTTCATATTTCTCATAGGAAAAATATATTTATTGACTCCTTAATTATAAAAATTTAATGATTAATAAAAGAAAATATTTACAAGACTTCTAGACTCCAAATATTTACAAAGTATTTGCAAGTTACTTGTAAGGTAATAAATAATGTAATATACTCCAACACCTCCTCGTATTGCATTATTTGATTTGATTCAATATTTGAATCTAGTACATGTGCTAAGATGGTACGTGAGAGGTAATAAAGACCCTCCTTATGACTCCTACTATTACATCATGATATAATTCTTGTTAGGATTACATACATGTGAGAACCTATATGGGTGGCTAGTAGCCTGGTCTCATAATATACCAAATATAGCCTAGAATTTTGTAATGTGGTTACTCAAAAGGTTATAAGAATACTTAGTAGGACTATCCCTTGGTTATATTCTTATTAATATTGATTAACATGTTCTACACTAAAGAAATAAAATTTAAATAGTCTTGCTTAAGTGTGATCCATTTTATCTTGATTAGGTTTGGTCTAGGTCAAAAGATGTCTTGAGAACTATGGTGGTGTTCACATCAGATTCACCAAAATTTGAGATATGGGAGAAATATGGAAAGAGGTCAGCTAGGGTATCTCACACACATTTCTTGTTGGACATTTTGAGTCCCTAAGTCAAAGTTGTCATTGATGTCATCGGATGAAGTCATCATTAATGTCAAGGACTTCATCAAGAAACAAAGTTGTCAAGGTTGTCATTTGATATCCAAGAAGAAGCTTCAAATAACGCCAAAGGTCAAGAGAATCAGTGCAAAAGTTAAAGGCAAAAGGGCTCCATAATATTTTAATTTTATATGGAAGCTTAGTTTAAAAGGTGTTTCATAAAAACCTAAGGAGGCTTATTGCAAAATTAAAAAGGAGATATAATATTTAGTTTATAAATGATTTAAATTCAATGTGAATTTAAATTTTATAAATAAATGTTACTTATACCAAGTTATGCAATGAGAAGGACTTAATAAGCCCAAAGGTTTCTAAAAGAATTAATTTATAATATTTAAATTCAAAATAATTTAAATAAATTATAAATTAATAAAAGTCTAAAGCGCCCACGTTCTATAGTTGGAAGAAATTCGAAGCACCGACGTCACGTGGTTTAAAGAAAATTCGAAGCACCGACGTATTCAAACAAAGGTGGAAATTATTATATAAACCATGCCCAAGGGGCATTAATTTTTCATCCTTGCTCGAACGAAAAAATTGCATGTGAATTGGAGCTCGTGAAAAAGATTGTAAAATTTGTGTTTGTGTATACTAGCAAATAGAAATAAAAGGAAAGACACAGATCAGTTGGAAGCCATCCGGGCAACATGGCCTAGTGGCAAGAGGGCAGTGGCTAGAGTGCTTGGACGCAAGGAGACCAGCGTTCGAAATGCGACGGCTATGCTTGGAAGTTGTGTTGGGTTGAAGGCGCCAAAGGTGAGGTGCAAATTTTTCAAAATGTAAGGCAGGGATACTTTTGAAGCACATGGTGCTTTCCACACTCCAAGCGGGCACGTAGCTCACATGGTGGTTGGAGCTGAAGAACACAAGCTTATACTGGGAGGGGGTGAACAGTATAAGATCACATTTTACTTTTCTTATCCCAATCCATATTATATAATATATTAATGGCAATATCAATAGCAAAAACCAAAGCAATGTACAAATCATCACACACACATGAGACACCAATTTACGTGGTTCGCTCAATGTGAGCTACATCCACGGATAAAATCTTTCACTAATTTTATCAATCCAAATTCTGGGAATACCTTTCCCGATTACAAATTTTATGGGCACCAACCCAAAGGAGACACCAATCCCCTAATCTCGAGTTCTTGGGTACCAACCCACAGGGAGACACCAATCCCCTAGCTCGCTCCGGTTGGTGATCCTCTAGAAAACCTCTGCCTCCACTACCATTAGCAAATGGAACTCTATCCATAGAAGACACCTGTCCTCCCTGCTCTGGCTGGAGACCTCTGTCCTCAACTCTATCACCTCCAAAGCTAGTCCTCGAATTTGCACTAAACACAGTCCTTCGGTCTAGCATAAATGTCTTCATTCATCTTTGCCTGTTGCTCTCACTCTGCATGCTTCGACATCATCTCGCCACTTCTACGCTCTTGCGCTCTTTCAGCTGCATCTCGCACACTTCGATGCACATTCGACGAAATGCACTCTGCACACTACAATCGAATTCACACTCTGCTCACAGCGATCAAACTTTTTGCACAGCGCACTATCTCCAAATTTCACACTTCAACAACCCATTCAATCACCCCTCAACTCTCCAAACAGCCCTCCTTTTATACTAACACTTTCAAGATCAAAACCTTGATCTTAGTCGGCTGCACAACCCTAAACTACGTCGGCTGCAAACCCTAAACTACGTCGATAGCAAACCCTAAACTACGTCAACTGCAAACCCTAATCTTCATCGGCCCAAATTTAACTTTGTCGGCTTCACTGCCTCTACAACTCTTCTGTAGCTTCTACCGCAAAACTACAACATGTCGCGATATCGCGACACTTTTGCAACAGTATACTGTCTTTTGGCTTTTGTCGCGATATCGTGACATTTTAGCCTTGTCAACTTCAACTAAGCTCTTGTCGTGATATTGCGACACTTCTGACTTAGTCAGCATCAACTTTGCTTTTGTCGTGATATCGCGACATTTCTCCCTTCGTCAACCCCCTTTTTGCTTTTGTCACGAAATCGTGACACTTCTATCTTCATACCCTTCCTCTCTGCTTTTGTCATGAAATCATGACACTTCTCTTATAGAAGACCTGCATTCTGTTTCTGTAGCGAAATCGTGACACTTTCTTCAACCGAACGCTGCCATCTCAATCTATCATGAAATCACGACACTTTCTCTTCCTTGCACTCTTGTCTGCTTGCACTAGCGAAAATGGAACATGTCACGAAATCATGACACTTTCCCTGCCTTGTGTTTTTCTCTACCTTACGCCTACAAAAATGGAATATGTCATGAAATCGCAGCACTTCTAGCTTCCGTACGTTTTCTTTGTAGCCTGTCACGAAATCGCGACGCTTTCAGCTTCCGTACGACTTCTCTGCAACCTGTCGCGAAATCACGACGCTTCTCATTTTAGACTCTTCCCTTTGCTGTATGTCGCGAAATCATGACAATTCTTACTTGGAACATTTTCATCTGTAGCATGTCACGAAATCGCGACACTTTATCTTGCTTCCACTTTGTCTTCTGACTTGTCGCGAAATCGCGACACTTTTTCTCCTTAGCGCTTTTCTTTTCTTCGGGTCGCGAAAACCCGACATGTCATGATATCGTGACACTTTTTCTCTCGGAATCTCTCTCCTGCATTATGTCACGAAATTGTGACACTTTTTCTTTCGGACTCTCTCTCCTGCAACATGTCGTGAAATCGTGACACTTTTTCGTCCGTTCAACCTTCCTTGCAATATGTCACGAAATCACGACATTTCTGACTCAAACATTCTCTCTCCTCTTTGAGTCGTGAAACTGCAACATGTCGTGATATCGTGACACTTTTATAACTTGCTTTCTCTCTCTTGCTTAAGTTGTGAAAATGCGACATGTCGCGATATCGCGACACTTTTCTAACTTGCTTTCTTTTGAACCTGTCAAGCTGTAACCTTCATCAAAAAAAAATATTTTACATCAAATCAAATTCCTTCAAAAGCTTCTTGACATCAATGACAACTTATACACTTGAGCAAAGGCAATGAACCCAAGGTACCCAAAATTGCCAACAATCTCCCCCTTTGTCATTGATGGCAAACCTTTACTGAAAACATGTCTCAAGAGCCAAAACTGAAACCAACTGTGCTAACAGCTGAGAAACTATGCCCACAACTGAGAATCTTCCTTTGAAGTTTTGCTCCCCCTAACTTGAAGCTTTCCTCTTCACTTGAAGCTCTCCCCCTTACTCATATCTCTCCCCCTTTGTCATCAATGGCAAAGGGTCACCTTTGGGGCTTGGGACTAAGAATGAGCCTCTTAGCTTAGTCCCTCCCCCACCTCCTGATGAGGTGATTAATTCTAGGGTGGAAGTAAAACTCCCATTAGGCACTGATCATCATCAGTGTCTATCACTTCCTTGCAGGGCCTTCTCTTGAACTCTTTGTCCATATTCCTATTCCCTGTTCTCGTCACTCGTTCTCGTTCCTGTTATCATTCTTGTTCTTTTCAATGCCTTGATCCTTGGACCTGTTCATACCACTGTTCCTATTCCTATACCTTGGAAGTTCAGCTCTACACTGTCTAGTTGTGTGACCTTCATTGTTGCACTTATAACAAGTAACAATGTTATTTCTTTTAGGCATACCTGTTCTTTGAATCCGCCTGTTCTGACTAACCCTGTTCTGGCCAAACCTGTTCTGGCTAAACCTATTATGACTAGACCTGTTCTGGCCAAACCTGTTTTGATCAAACCTGTTCATGTTATTTACCTCACAATAGACTGCCTTGTGCCCAAAATGTTGACAAGAGTAGCAATACCCTTGAAAGAAACTAGCACTTCTAAAATTATCGTTTACCTTTTTCACTTGAGCCATGCAATGTGAAGCCATGTGACCGAACCTGTGACACGCAAAACATCTGCCTTGAAATTTTTTTTTATTTGACCTCTTGGGTCCCGAAAACTTCTTCTTCTCATTCTGAATTCTATTTTTTGTTTTTGCTCATCTATCATTCAAGGACTCATGATCTGAAGTAATTTCCTCATCAAAACTCTCTTCCTTTTGGAGTCTCTTACTAGACTCTCCAACTTGTTCCTTGCGTGGCTTAACAAAACCAAGCCCTGTTTTATCTGTAGTCTTTATTTGACCTTTGATGAGTGACTTAACCTTTTTGGAGCTATCTTGAAACCTGTAAAGCTTATCCTTGTACTCTTTAGTTTCTTCTTTCAAAGAAGCCATTTTCTGTTCTAATTTACTATACTCAAGAACCTTAGACTCTAACTCATCCTTGAGTTCTTGCGTCTTAGCTATAGAGAATTCAAGATTTTCTATAATATCATCTCTCTCCATACACCATTCATCTAACTTATCCTTGAGTCTAGAATTCTTCTTTCTTTCCTTTTTCAAAGCACTAAGAGCACTACTAAGTTCACTTTCGTGATCCTTTATTTGTTTGCTTTCTGAATCATCAAAGCCTTTTTCAGATTTCTTATCACTAGAGGTGCTACCTTTTTCAAAAACCATACACGCATCTTCCTTATAGTTTTTTGAAGCATCCTCATACATACTAGAAACCAAATCATTATTTGTGCAATCATCCTCAAGGTGACCAAAATTTCCACATCTAAGACATTTCATGATAATGAATCTATGTTTCGGTTCTTCCTCCTTTTTTGATATGAACATCTCATTTTCATTTTCACTTGAAGAAATTTCACTATCACTACTAGAACACTTACTTGCTTTGTATAGGTAGAAACTCTTCTTGTGCTTGTGAGAATACCTCTTTCCTTGATTGCTATGCTCATATTTGTTCTTTTTGTGATGCTTGTGCTTTTTAGAATCCTTGCTCTTTGAATCCTGTTTATCTTCATCACTTTCATCCTTGGAAACAGTACAGTCTGTAGCATAATGACCAAACTTTCTGCAATTGAAACATCTTATATTTTTCACGCTTTTGTGCTTTCTAGAGAATTTGCCTTTCTTGCTGTAATATGCCTCTTCATCACTAGAAGACTCATCACTCTCTTGAAGTTGTTTACCCTTGGATTTCTTGGTAGCCTTGAAAGCTGCCTCTTTCTTGACGTCAACCTTCACTTACTCAAATGCTGCAAGTATACTATGGAGCTCATCCTTTTTCAACTTATCCAAATATTTAGCTTCCTCAATAGCAAAAATATTTTCACTAAATCTATTAGGAAGAGATCTTAAAATCTTATCACAAACATCATTTTCAGCAAGCTCAAGACCTAAGTCTTTCATGGAGTTAACAACCTCATCCATACGAAGCATGTAGTCACTAATCTTTTCATCATCATTCATCTTGAGTTGTTCAAACATACCTTTGAAGTGTCTCAACTTGGCCTTTCCGACATTTGTATCACCTGTATGAACCACTTGTAACTGTTTCCACATTTCACTAGCTGTCTTGCAGTGAATCACTTTGGTGAGATCTGCTTTCTATAAGCCTTTCATAATTGCATTCATTGCTTTTGAATTGCTTGTGATGTAGGAGCCTTTCTTCTTTAGTATTTGGACCATGTACAGGAATAGTATACTCATCTTCAATTACTTCCCATACCTCATTACCAAGTGCCATTAGATGAACCTTCATCCTTGCACTCCAAAGACCAAAATCTGACCCATCAAGAATAGGTGCTACATTGTCGCTTGAATAATCCATTGTGTTCTTAACCAGCTCTTCCTTCAAGCTGTTAAACTTTTCGGAGGCACCTGATCTGATACTAATTGAAGAACACAAGCTTATACTGAGAGGGGGGGTGAACAGTATAAGACCACATTTTACTTTTCTTATCCCAATCAATATTATATAATATATTAATGGCAATATCAATAGCATAAACCAAAGCAATGTACAAATCGTCACACACACATGAGACACCAATTTACATGGTCCACTCAATGTGAGCTACGTCCACAGATAAAATCTTTCACTAATTTTATCAATCCAAATTCTGGGAATACCTTTTCTGATTACAATGTTTATGGGCACCAACCCAAAGGAGACACCAATCTCCTAATCTCGAGTTTGTGGGTACCAACCCATAGGAGACACCAATCCCCTAGCTCTGCTCTGGCTGGTGATCCTCTAGAAAACCTTTGCCTCTACTGCCCTTAGAAAATGGAACTCTATCCATAGAAGACACCTGTCCTCCCTGATTTGGCTGGAGACCTCTGTCCTCAACTCTATCACCTCCAAAGCTGGTCCTCAAATTTGCACTAAACACAGTCCTTCGGTCTAGCACAAATGTCCTTGTTCTTCTTTGCTTGTTGCTCTCACTTTGCATGCTTTGACATCATCTCGCCACTTCTGCGCTCTTGCGCTCTTTCAGCTACATTTTGCACACTTCGATGCACATTCGATGAAATGCACTCTGCACACTACAATCGAATTCGCACTCTGCTCATAGCGATCAAAATTTTTGCATAGTGCACTACCTCCAAATTTTGCACTTCAACAACCCATTCAATCACCCCTTAACTTTCCAAACAACCCTCCTTTTATACTAACACTTTCAAGATCAAAACCTTGATCTTAGTCGGCTGCACAACCCTAAAATACGTCGGCTGCAAACCCTAAACTATGTTGGCTACAAACCCTAATCTTCGTCGACCCAAATTTAACTTTGTCGGCTTCACTGCCTCTGCAACTCTTCTGTAGCTTCTACCACGAAACTACAACATGTCACGATATCATGACACTTTTGCAACCGTATACTGTCTTTTGGCTTTTGTCACGATATCGCAAAATTTTAGCCTTTGTCGACTTCAACTAAGCTCTTGTCGTGATATCACGACACGTCTGACTTAGTCAACATCAACTTTGCTTTTGTCGTGATATCATGACATTTCTCCCTTCGTCGACCCCCTTTTTGCTTTTGTCGTGAAATCGTGACACTTTTGTCTTCATAGCCTTCCTATCTGCTTTTGTCGTGAAATCATGACACTTCTCCTATAGAAGACCTGCATTCTATTTCTGTCGTGAAATCGTGACACTTTCTCCAACCGAACGCTGCCATCTCAATCTGTCGTGAAATCGTGACACTTTCTCTTCCTTACACTCTTGTCTGCTTGCACTAGCGAAAACGAAACATGTCACAAAATCGTGACACTTTTGCTGCCTTGTGTTTTTCTCTGCCTTATGCCCGCAAAAACGAAACATGTCACGAAATCGCGATGCTTTTGCCTTTGAGCTCTTCCTCCTTGAATTTGTCATGAAATCACGACACTTATAGCTTTTGTACGTTTTCTTTGCAGCTTGTCACGAAATCGCGACACTTTTAGCTTCCATACGACTTCTCTGCAACCTGTCGCGAAATCGTGACACTTCTCATTTCAGACTCTTCCCTTTGCTGTATGTCACGAAATCGCGACAATTCTTACTTGGAATATTTTCATCTGTAGCATGTTGTGAAATCGTGACACTTTATCTTGCTTCCACTTTGTCTTCTGACTTGTCACGAAATCGCGACACTTTTTTTCCTTAGTGCTTTTCTTTTCTTTGGGTCACGAAAACCCGACATGTCACGATATCGCGACACTTTTTCTCTCGGACTCTCTCTCCTGCATTATGTCATGAAATCGTGACACTTTTTCTTTCGGACTCTCTCTCCTGCAACATGTCACGAAATCACGACACTTTTTCGTCCGTTCAACCTTCCTTGCAATATGTCGTGAGATCACGATATTTCTGACTCGAACATTCTCTCTCCTCTTTGAGTCGCGAAACTGCGACATGTCGCGATATCGCGACACTTTTTTAACTTGCTTTCTCTCTCCTGCTTAAGATGCGAAAATGCGACATGTCACGATATCGTGACACTTTTCTAACTTGCTTTCTTTCGAACCTGTCAAGTCGTAACCTTCATCAAAACAAATTATTTTACATCAAATAAAATTCCTTCAAAAGCTTCTTGACATCAATGACAACTTATACACTTGAGAAAAGGCAATGCACCCAAGGTACCCAAAATTGCCAACAGGAGCTGTGGCTAAGGCGTTGGTCATGGGATGCGTTGAGGGTTCGAATCCCTCCAAAGGCAAGGTAATTAAATTTTGATTATTTTTAATATTGCCTAAAGTTGGGAGTTAAAAGGGGTTGCTAGTTGGAAATAGTTGAAAGAGTTGCTAGTTGAAAATTGGTGTTTTTTGGAATTCATTTTTAATAAAACTTGGAGTTATAAGGAGTTTGATTTTATTTTTAAATAAAGTCTTAATTATTATATTTGCATATTGGAGGAGTAACACTTTAAGAGTGTTGATTTTATTTTTAAAGGGACTTTTGCCAAAGAGATTATTATTAAGGTGTTGGATATTATTTTAAAGTTGGAGTAATAAGGTGTATTTTGTTTGATATCATTTTGTATTGTGATTCATTGAGAAAGATTTATCTTCTAACCTCTTTGATATTGACATAGAAGTTTGTTGTGGTTGTGGTAGATTTATGAGATCCCTTCATTATCAAGAAAAATGTATGAGCACATTCTTCCATAATTGAGTTGGTTGATTGGTTTTCTGAAAATAAGTTTGGAGTGAAAAGGACTTGATTAGGGTTTCCTTTTTAAGAGTGTTTAAGTTAATGCTTCAAGGTTTTCTGGAATAAAGAGTTATTGTTTAAACCTTGTTTGATAAACATTATTGTTGAAGCCATTGGTTTTGTGAATAATTTGAGTTAGGGTTTTGCAAAGATCATGAGTATCATTGTTATGTGAAGATTGATTTATAAGAATTGTTGTTGAAGTGAGTTGTTGGGCAAAGAACTTGAACTAGGGTTTTGAAAAGAACATGAGTATCATTGTTATGTGAGATTTGTTGTTGAGCATTATTGGAAACATTTTGAGTTGGTTGATATATGCTTGGACTAGGGTTTGTGAGAAAGGGGTGTTTCATCAAGTGATTGGTTGAGCCTAGTCAAGTTTTTGTGTGAAGTGATTGTTCAAGTTCCATAAGATAAACTATTCTATATTCTTTTTTGAGTTGAGAAAGTGATTGAGCATTGAGTGTAGAACATATTGAGTCTAACAATTCTCTTTATGCTTCTATGATATTGGACAAGTTCTGAGTGGACTTGTTGAGCAGATTTGAGCAGGTTTTGTGTGGGACTATTAAGCAAATTTGATCAAGTTCTGAGTGAGCTTGTTGAGTAGATTTTAGCAAGTTCTGAGTGGACTTGTTGAGCATATTTGAGCAGGTTCTGTGTGGTCCTATTGAGCATATTTGAGCAAGTTCTGAGTGAGCTTGTTGAGCATATTTGAGCAGGTTCTGTGTAGGCCTGTTGAGAATATTTGAGTAGAATCTGAGTGGACTTGTTGAGAAAAAATTTGAGCAGGTTCTGAGTGGACCTATTGAGAAGATTTGAGATAGAGCTTTGGATGTGACAGAGCAGAGAGGATAGTAGTCTCCATTGGATAGAGATCCATCAACCAGGGCAGTGAGGATAGATATTTTGAGTGGGGACAAGAGTCTTCAGTGGAGAGAGATCCACAAGCCGGTGTAGTGGAGGCAATAGTCTTCTAGAGGATCACCATCCAGAACAGAGGAGAAGGAGTTCTCCTATGGATAGAGATCCACAAACCTGATTTAGGGGATCAACATCTCCTTTGGACAGAGGTCCATAAACATTTTAGGGAAAGGATTCCCAAGAGAATTTATTTGAGAAAATTTATAAGAAATATTTTCTTCGTGGAGGTAGCCATATTTGGGTGAACCACGTTAAATTGGTGTCTCTATTGTGTGTGGTTATTTATGCATTGCTTTGATTACTGATGTTGATATTACTATCTATACATTGTATAATATTGATTTGGAAAGAAAAGCAAAAAGTGCTCTTATAATGTTCACCTCCCCTCTCAGTATAAGCTTGTTTTCTTCATTTCTTCCTTCTTATTTTAAGGATTATGGGATACAATGTGATACTAAAAATTTATTTAATGCATAAATTTTAAAACACCTATATTTTTAATATGGAATACACTATTTCCCGACGTAATATTCCTATCACCTAGCCAATGCCTTAATCTAGTCTAAAATGTAATAAAAAAAGGATGCAAGCATACAAGTCCTAAGATAAAATGATATTTTTAATTTTTCTAATGATGAAATAAATATAGCAATAAAATAATTTTTATTTTAAGCAAGGGTGCAAGAAAGAATATAGCAAACAAGCTATCTTAAGATGTAAACTACATGCATTTGCGATTTGATTCCTAAGATAAAATGATAAGATATACCCTTACATGATTAAACTATGTTAAGATTCCTTTATTTCCCTTTTATCAAATTAATAATAAAATAAAAGCAAAAAATCTAACTATATAAAATAATAGGTAGATACTAGGCTATAGGAATGAAAATAGAAAATCTAGAAATGATAGCACATGATTCTACCATATAGGTAGAATCATTTCCAACCCATGAAAGCACTGCCCAATGATTTTGTCACCTTCCAGTGCTTTTATGAACACTTGTAAAACAAAGGAAGAGGGGTGTTAGTGTATAAGGGTCTATATAATCTAAGCGAAGACAATATTATTCCTTGTTGTGATAATCAAGCCCCTATTTAGATAAGAAAAACTTGACAAAATACCAAAAAAATGATAAAGTGCTACAATAAATGATGAAGTATAAGTTTAATAAGCTAAGCAAAGAAGATAAGCTAAGATGATAAAATTGGATGACAATAAGATCACAATAAGATCGAGTTGTTTATAATTAAATGCTAGGAAAGAAATAATTGTTTAAAACTAAAATGACATGAAAGAAATATTGAGCCAAAGTAATCAAGAGAGAAAGGGGAGAGGGAACAATTAAAAGCTATAACTTGCTCCCCTTATTTTCTTGTTAGAGACTCCATTAATGCTTGCTAATGATACTTACTGAATGATTACTTTCTTGAATGCTAAGGAGATATGAGATATAGATTACTAGGATGGAGACCAAGATTGTGCTAAAATTTTGATATCACCTTGGCAAGAGAATGCTATGATTTATTACAAATTTGAAGTAAATTTGGCAAAATTTTGGTTACTAAAAATTGCATGATAAAATTCCTCCCAAGGGCTGATTTTATAGAAATTCTTGACCTCTTGGAGGTAAGAGATGGAAGGATAATATCAAATATGCTTAGGAGGATAAAGAATATTCTTGCATGACCCATGGATCAACATGTATCATCATGCATGAGAGTGAAGGATGACTTAAGGTTACCTACAAGACACGAATTTGATATTCCACTCATGCTAGATCAAAAACAATGGATGCAAAAGTGATGGACAATGCTTTTAAGGTAGCTCTAATTCCTATGACCATTGGAAGTTAAATTTGGGTGAGAAAATTTCAGACAATGGAACTCCTAGATGAGCATAAGCACTACTCAGCGCTTTTTCTTTTGAAGAAATAAATACTCTAATTTTGGCTCTAAAGTTGATAATAATAGTTTGGTTTGTTGAAGGTATGATTGGTGATGATCATTGTAGATTGATGATTAATTTTATGTGTAAAATTGTGTGTCTACGACACTCATATAATAGTGTTCAAACAATGCTTATGCCGATAAACACTCCTTATTGTTTTAAATTTAAATTTTTTGAATTTATTTCTAGTTATTTTTGATCATTTAAATTAAATTAAATATGGGTTTTTATCAAGGATCCCAAAACCTGATTACAACAAGTCATAAGACTATAAAAAATCCATAGGAAGGCCACAGGAAAGGACACCAAAAATATAGAGGAAAGACATATATCATAATATTGTAGAAGTTATAAGGAAAAAGGTAAAATAGATCCATATGAGGCATCATCCTAACAAAGGATAATTTTCGTGTCAAAATTTATTATTGGGATCATTTTAAACAAGTACTAGAAATTAACATAACAAAAAAATTCCCAACTTTTGTACAATGCCCATAATTTAGTCTTTAATTTTACTAGTGTTAAATATAATCTTGATTGAAGTTGGTGGAAATAATATCATTGAGCTTGTCTAGTTTCATATCAAGTTCTATATCAACTGATCTTAGAAAATATTGAATTTAGTCTCAATCCAAATTCATAGAAATAGTATCATTTAGCTTCTATAGTTTTCCATTGAGCACATTGAGTTTAAATCAAGCCACCACCACTAAGGTCTAGAGTGATATTAATAAAGCGAACTTCCATTTAAATATTGCAAGATAATCTAAGAATACTGCTAATGAGAAGAATCTAAATGAAAACTCAATACAAGAGATATAACAAGACATTCTAAGAAGAATTTTAATAGAAGTTGATATTAATAAGAGTCTAAAATAAAATTCAATACAAGAGATATAAGAAGACACTCTATGAAGAGTTTTAATGAGAGTTGATATTAATAAGACTCTAAATAAAAATTTAATACAAGAAACATAACATGATTCTATTAGAATACTCTAAATGATACCTCATGGGTAACCTCTAGTGGATGACTTTCTAAGCCAAGAGGTTAATCAGAATAAGCTCCTTACATCTACATTTCTATTTTTTGGTATCTAATCTATTTGAATGATATGTATATAAGGTGTTATTTCTGAGAAAGATGTTGTTGACTAACATAGTTGATAGCTTAATTGTTTGGACCCTTAATACCCATTAATTATTTGATTGTAATAATTATAGTTAGTTTTTTAACCTGGACTTATTTTGTATGAAGGGTTGACCATTGAGTACTAGATTTAGGTTAGGGTTAGTTAGCCCATATTTCTATTTTTAGACTTTTAGCTAATATTGGAGTATTAGGACGAGGTTTTGATTTATTACATACTGTATTTAAAGGAAGAGGATCACCATATTGAAGGATTATTTTTTATTGAGAATTGGGTTAAAGGAGGTTGCCCCTAGAATTGGCTTGTGATACACACTATTAGGTTTAGAAATTATCTATTTTTTTATTATTTTAGTCAATTCAACAATTATTTCCTTGCATTTTTATGTTTATACACATTGGCCAATATGTTTGCAAGTAGAATATATTAGTATATTTTCTAAGGCTAATTTCATTGTAGTAACAAGAGTTTTGGGTATCATTTTGTTCTATTGTAATAGCTGATTCCCCCTAGTAATATTATTTTAGGATAGACAACATATGTTGGGGTATTTTAAAAATTCCACAAACTATTATTATTTCTAGCTAATCTAGGTTGCCTATAAAGCATTTAATGAAGTGAGGGGTGATAATACTCTAATACCCCAACCTCAAATAATATCCATACATGGACATGAGCTCCCATGTACCTTCAGGTATATTGAGAAACCTCCTAGGTTTAGGAGAAGCCTTTTTTCTTAGGTAACCTTTTGGTTATTTGTAATTTATGGTGTACCATTAAGAAATTAGCACAAAGAAGCTACTTGTATCATACCTTAAAGACACGATAGTGTAACTACAAGAATAATAGAATATTTCATAGTTAGGAATATCAAATATTGGGTTGAATGTTATTTATGAATATGATTAGTATATATGTAGGCCCATGAACCAGACATACCATAGTCTACAAAATCTATGACAACCCTATATAAGACTAAGCTAAAAAAATTAAACTAAATCTCTACTAATATATGGATTTTAAAGTTAATTTGAGAATAAATTTGGAAAACTTCAACAATTCAAGATAGAAAAAAGCACAATTAAATAGAACAAGATAAGGATGTAGAGTCTTGGATGAGAACATGGAGGATAGAGTAGTATTTTGGAAATTTATTCTATATTTTCTATGTCTACAGAGAGTAAGAGGGTTTAAGTCCTATATATTCAAAAAATCAAAATTTTTAGGGTGAATAACTCACAAACCATGAATAGAGTACCCAAATTGACAAGAAAAAAGTAAGAGGACAAAAAATCATTATTTTAAGACCTAGTCCATTTTGATTTGCTCTTTGTGCTCATGAATTTGATATATAACACCCATATCACCTTCAATAGATCCTATGTGACCCAAAATGGGCATTGATAATATATCACATAACCTTTTATTAGAGGAGTTAGATGATGTTTTTAAAGAACTAAGGGACTCAATAAATGACTCATTTTAGCCTTGACTAAGTTAGAAAAGCTAGAGAAAATTACTAAATTTAAGATAAAATAGTTGAGCTTGATAACAAATACTTGTTGGAGTATATTACATTATTTGGTATATGCTAATGTACCCCCATGGTACCTTCATGGTACATATTGTAAATATTAGACTAGGGTTGAGTCTTAGTTTAGAGTGTGAGTAATATTTTATGTAATGTAATAATGTGTAGGAAATGCATGTGTCATGTGAGTAAGTGTGCAAGTGTAATGTGAGTCTATGTGCACAAGTATCTTTAGATTAGAGTGTGCTAAGTTAAAAGTCATATATAGTGTGCATACAATATGAAGTCATGTGTATCCAAGTATCAAGTAGAGAAACCAAGAGTCATGAGACTTGGCATATGGAAAGGACTAGTCAAGTATACAAAGAGTCATTCTACTATGGCTATATCGTAATCCATAGAGAATAATTATTATCATGGTCGAACATTGAATATCAAGTGTAGAGAATCAAGTGTTATAGTTGTAAGATAAAGAGGAGTAATAAAGTTTACATACATTTTGAGAAATTAATATTGTAAGTTGTGCTACATGCTTTGTACATGTATGATTCAGGCTATTTACATTCATATTGTTGCTTATTAATGAATGTTAGTTGATATATTATAAGCCTTGATATACATATTAGTTTTATCATATTATTAAATTTACATCATTATCTTGATCTTACTATGTTGTGGCTATCTAGTATTTGATCTTGTGAAATTTATCCTTTGACTTTTACATTAACATTAAGGCTTCAAAAACCATCAATACTCTTTAATGTCTCTTATCCCAAATAAAATACAACAAATAGGACAAAAAAATAATAGAAAATATAATTACACCCAACATAGCTCCACAAGGCTTAGTTTTAGCTCATGACAACATAATTTTTAATGCCACAACACACAACTAAACATGACTTGCCAAAATTTGATCATGATGAGACCACTATTTGGATATATCAATGATAATAATAATTTTATATGAATCAAATCCCTTCAAATTAGAGAGTGTCCATAGATTTATGAAAAGTTGAACATGAGTTTATTTAATTATACCAATGGTTTGAGAAAGTAACCAATAGTACATCTATCTAAAATAAATTTTGTGATAAACTACTAGTACAATTTTGTCCTAAAGCATATGAATATTTCATAAGAGCATTAATTACATTAAAGCAAACAATTTTCAAATATAATTGAAGAATTGAATTCCATATTTTTTAAACGTTACTTTATTAGTGGCTTAAAGGACAAGAAAAGTGTTGAATTTAAGGAATTTATCCCCACAAACACAATGGAAGTTATTGGGTTAGCTAAGTTAGCTAGGGATAAACTTACCACTCAATTCCATATATATAAGCCACCATAAATCCAAAATTCATAATCCTTTTTAACACCAATAAATTATGGTACACAGATTCCAATCAAGTGCCTAATTTTGTTCTGTTGCTCCAATATATTTTCTCTTTATACTGTTAGAAAGTAATTTCCAAGCTCTTTCCAATGGTATACTACATGCCCATTTTTGATAAGTGGAAGACCTTCATTTTACCCCTTCAAAATATTATGGATGTTGCAGGAACATGATAGTTTTAAGTTGCTTAAGGTAGATTGCAGCCCAGCTACAACCCGACTATAGACGTCTATGATCCAAATACAAATAAACATAGGTGGTCTTTTGACCACCCATTGGAAAGGTCTTTTCATACTCTTTCCAATGGTGTATGATTTGACAAAGTTTAGAGGTACTAACAACACCTAAAATTGAGGTTATAATGTCAAAATAACTTCACTAAGATGTTTACTTACTCACCATGATGATTAAAATTTTATTTATCTGAAAAAAAATTCCAAATCAATCATGGCTAATGGCTTATCTCACAATTTTGAATATTAGACAAAAATTTATGCCTTATGATTACCAAATCTAGATTGGTTGCAAGGGGTACAATAAAAATGATAATATGATACATAATTTCAACAAATAATTTTGTAACTAAAATATTCATGGGGTGGACAATGCTTATTCTATAAAACATGTATTGTGCTTGTTGCATAGTTGGTTATTCTAGGATAATTTTTTATAGGAACTACATGCATCATCTTGCATAGGATATTTGCATTCTTAAAGATATATAACAAACTAAAAGAATTTTTTATGGGCAGGTATGAAGTATTATCTATAATTATTTGTTGAAGAATATGATAATTACCAAACCACAAAAGAGAAACAAGCAAGATCCTAGGCATGCTCCAACCATTACAAATTTCTACTATGATATGGACAAACATTTCCATAGATTTTCTTAAGATATTATCAAAATAAGGAGGTAAATCAATTAATTTTGTAGTGGTAAATAGTATCTCTAAATACACCCATTTTTATCCATTGTCTCATCCTTAAAAACCCTCAACTATTGCAAAAACATTTATTGATCAAATATTCTACATTCATGGAGTTTTAACTTTTATTGCTTATGACGATGACTCGAACTTCACTAGTAGTTTTTGGAAGGAAATCCTTAAGCTACATAGAACTCCATTGAAAATGAACTTGATATACCACCCACAAATTGATGGTTAGAGACCTACATTATTTTACATTAGAGCAATAGACTCATAAGGAAAATTGTTACCTTCGATTGAATGGTGTATAAAACTTATCACATTACCACCAAGATGAAGATATATGAAGAACTATATGACCAACCACCATTGTCTATCACATCCTATATTTTATGCACTTCCAAGTTGTAAGCCATTGATTCCACCCTGAACAATAGAAAAAATCTATTTTGAACTCTTAACGATAAGTTGACATTGGTTTGAAATTGTATAAAGTAGCAAATATATCAACATTATTCAGAATGTGAATTAACAAAAGGGGACATGGTTCGTATTTTCTTACATCCCTACAACCATTATTGAAGCTAAAATTCATTCAAAATTTAGTACCAAAGTTATATGGTCATTTTTGAGTACTATAATGGATTGGTTCTATTGTATACAAGTTAGACCTATAACCATATTCCAAGATACACCTTGTCTTCCATGTATCCTATCTGAAGGTCCTTGAACATCAAATTCAACATTAATTAGTACTTCTTGAACCAGATAATGAAAATTTTATCATCCTTAAAACTGATACTATTATTGATACATATTCATTATGAATCTATAAACATACTATTATGAATGTTTTAATATAGTGGCAAGGCTTGCAACTAGAAGATGTTTGTAGGAACTACTCCATAAAAATTAGAAAAAGTTTCCACACATTTAGATTTGATAATAAATCTTTCAAAGGGGAAGGACATGTTAGGATCCTTACATCCTAATCCCTCTATTATTTTTATTGTAATAAATATAGTTTGGACACCTATTTTGTATGTGGAACCCACCCTTGAGCACTAGGGTTGTTTAAGAATATTATATTATTTAGGACATGCTAATGTACCCCCATGGTACTATTGTAAATATGTAAATGTTATATTATAATGTGAGTCAATAGTTTAGGGTGTGTCATTTATATTTTCCCTAAAGTATGTGTCTATGTGTACGATGAGTAAAAGTTTCATATAGTAAAGTGTGTAGAATGTAAGAGTGTACAAGTATCATGTAAATAAGTAAGCATGTGCAATGTGTCATATATGTTAGTTAAGAGTCATGTGTGCAATATCTCAAGTTTGCAAGTGAAGAGTCACATGTATGTGACAAGATGTAAAGCCAAGAGGTATGACTTATGTGTGGAATAGGAAAGGATGCATCTCTCATAAATGTGAGGAGTGCAATAGTCAAGTATTGAAGAGTCACCTCTCTAAGGTTATATTATGGAGATAATATCAATGAAATATATCAAAGAATAATCAGATTACTAAAGAAGATATTGAATACAGAGCTTGTATATTTGATTCAATAATAAAGTGAGTTTGTTCATTGTGTTATATTTATTGTTATATTTTATGAATGTTATGTTCATTTATATTAATCATTTATATTGTGATATATTATATTGAGTCTACTTAAGATCTTTGATATTGGAACCTGTGTATAATCTAGCTAAAATTCCAATAGTGGTATTAGAGCTACCTTGAGTAGACTCTATTATAGCTACATTTAAGCCAAGTAGCTTAGAGAATTATCCATCGAAGAAATTCAAGCCAAGATAGAAGCTTGGTAAATTGTGCTATCATGAGACACACTTTTATGAGTGAGAAGAATTTGAAGTCATAATATTGAAAGTTTGAAGTTGAAAGTAAGAGTTTAAAAAATTCAAGCTAGCCTAAAAGTATAAGTGAAAAAATATTGATAAAATTATTTGTTGTAGAGCAACAAGATAGTGGCTTAAAGAAGATAAGTGTATAAATCCATTTCTAAAAGTAATAGGCTAAAAGCTTGAGAATGTCAATAGAATAAATCAATAGAAAGAGTTCTTGCAAAACAAGCAATATTTCTAAGAAAAGGTAAAAGTATCAAAGCAATCTTTTTTGTGAAGAAGGAAAGCCATCCAAGCCATTTGAATCCAATAGACATCCAACAAATATACTAGAAGAGAAAAGAGTGGTAGATATGAAAGACACCTAATCCATATAAAAGGAAATGTTAGAGTGAAAGGACATCCAACAAAAGTCTAAGTCAAAATACATAAAAAAATAGAGTGAAGACTAGATTAAAATCATTTAGAAAGAAATAATGGAGTGCAAAAGTTGCTTTACTGTAAAAATACAAGTTAGTAACTAACTATGAAGATTGAAACCCAAAGCACCAAGGTGAAGCTCGAAAAAATTAAAGCATTGAGGAGAAGCAATAAAAATGAATGACACTATAAAATTGAAGTGTTGTAGAAGCTACATTAAGGTGAAAGCCATCAAAATTTTGAAATACCAAGGAGTGTGAAGGAAATCCAAATAAGCCTAAGAAATCAAGTATCCATAAAGGTTAATTTAGGAAGCCACATTTAACATCTACTACAAAGTAACATTCTTGCTAGAGTTAATAGATACATTTGCATAGAGGAAACAATGAAAATTATAGATGTAGATGCAAGTATTAAGATTACTTAAAGTTTTTAAAGGCTTATATTTTATTGGGCATAAAAAACTAATTCATTTGATATTTTAATGAGAAAATAAGACTTAGTGAAATTTTATTCTTTAAAAAATAAAAGGTACAACTATAAGGTTAAAAGAATTATTGAATTTAGTTAAATTGAAATGATATTTGAAATTTGATATTGGAGAAATAAGGAGAAATTGATTTGATTATTTCAATATTGAATAAAAATTAGTTCTTTGCAAATTGAAGAGCTGAGAGAGAGTGTGAGTCAATATTGAGATCTTCAATATGGTGGAAGAGCAGTGGATTCATTCAGAGTGTATCAATACTTCAAACCCTTAATATTATTTTCAAAAAATTACTGAAGCAAAGGAATATTGGGAGAAAGAAGAGATAAGAGTGAGTGTAAGACAAGAGGGAGTGCAAACTAGAAGGGAGTGTGAGCTAGGAGGAAGTGCGAGCTAGGAGAAAGTGTAAGCCACGAGGGAGTCCAATCCAATCTTGATATCTTTAGATATGGTAAAAGAAAATAAAATTCATTCAAAGTGTATCAATGCTTCAAACCCTTACAATGAATGTGGAAAATATTATTTCTAAAAAATTACTGAAGCAAAGAAATGCTGAGAGAAATAATAGACATGAGTGAGTGTGAGCCAAGAGGGAGTTTGAGCTAGGAATAAATGCAATCCAAGAGCGAGTGTGAACTAAGAGGGAGTGCAATCCTGGAGGAAGTGCAATACATGAGTGATCCCCAGTCCCAACCCCACTAGTTAGTTTAGAAAGAAAGTCATATTTGAAATCCCTAATGGGAAGTGAGGATGTCTTGGCTAAAATTATGGATTCCCAAGTTAAAGATAAGTAGAAGAGAAAATATATGGAAAGTTTGATCCAAGTAGTAGATTTTGCACAAAAAGTGACCATCAAGTATGAGATGATTGAGCATGATATAATGGTTTTGAAAAGCAAGGGCTTAATATGTAAGTTCCATAGATCCTGGCCAGGGTTTTTGGAGATTTAAGATCGGATCAAGTGGAACTCGGTATTGAATTCAAATTACTCTTTGAGTTTTCTTCCTAAAGGTTTTTCCTTGTCATATTTTCTAATTCAGTAATCAAGGATAAAATATTGAGCAATAGCCCATGGTTTATAGGGACAAATATCCTTTATTTAAGACCATGGAATGAACAATTTTCTATTAATATAGAAACTATTAAGAAGATTTTGATTTGGATTAGGATTTTTGGACTTCCATATCAATTTATTAAGAAGGATGTTTTGAAGAATATTGAAAATACCCTAGGATAATTCATCAAGGAAGGACTAACTATTAAGGAGTGGAAGCATGCTATATATACTAGAATATGTGTTGCTATGGATATTTCAAAATCTTTTCCAAAATCCATTAATATTAAATCTTAATCAAGATAAAGGGATCAACAAGTGGATTATGAAAAGATCACATTTTTTATGCAATTATTATGAAACTGACCACTTGGCAAGAGTTCGCAAACTAAAAACTATGAAGAAAGAGACAAAGTTTTAGTCATAAGAAAAAAATCAAGGTGAAGAAAGGAAATAATACATTAATAGAATGGAGATTAGATCAAGGATATTCCACTCATAAAGAAGGGGCAAATAAAACCTATCTACAACATCTCATGGAAAAGACACATCTCATGGAAAAGACCACCATAACTCACTTGGATCAACAGTTAGAAGAAACAAAGAAGGATATAAGGGATGAGAAAGTACAATATGTAAGTTCAAGTTCAAAATGAATTAAAAGTGCAAAGATAAATATGGAGGAAAATACAAACACAAACATGATAGAAGAGGTCAATATCTTTCCGGGTAAATCATCTTCATTTTCCTCAAGTAGTATAAAATCTTCTATAAAAAAAGTGAAAGTGGTATAGAGGTTATCTCTTGTACTTTAGGGTTTCAACAACAAATATAATAAAGAAACGAGGATGGAGGAAGTCTATAAATTTTTAGGGTAGAATAAGAAGGTAATTGCTTTGGAAGAGCGTTCTTCCACTTTAGAGTTTCCAAGGAAATATAAAGAAGAATGTGCTTTTGAGGTTATTCCTTGCTCTACAAATCCTGCACAACAAGACAAACCTATAGATGATAAGTGTTAATTTTAATAGCGTGAGAATATTGAAGAGATGGATGAAGATAAAAGTATTGGTGGAAATGAAAAAGAGAGAGGAATATCTAAGAAATAAACACAAAGAGAAAAAGAAACTCAAAGGGATATTGATATGAGAAAACAAAAGCAAATATCGCAAGTGTTAACATGAAGTGGGCCTAAACCCATAGATAAAAATAAAAAATAACAATGAAAATAATATCTCAGAATATTAGGGGCATGAATAAGAACCTTAAAAAAGGTATTAAGAAATTCTCAAATTTTTATAGATAATATATTTATATTTATAGATATGAACAATGGGCAAAAAATATTAGCAATTAATAGTGTTGAATTTTGTCTTGGCGTAATTTCAATTTTGGAAGGAATCTGTATGAAATGATAAAAAGGAGTTGATTGTGGAAACTTAGCAATGAGGAAGATGGCAAATGTCTTTGATAAGAAAGGAAATTTTTGATAGAAAGGCAGGTTGGACATGACTTAATTAATTTGATAGAAATGTAATCATAACAATGCAATATTTTGTTTTTGCAATGGGAGTGGCCCCCAATAACACATAGCTTATTCCAATAAAAACTCTTTGCAAATTAAAAATAATTTAAAATTATTGGTTGCAAAAAATTAAACTTGGGAGTCAAAAGGAATTGTACTCCAAAGGAATCAATTTAAAGAATATAAAAATTGATTGTTTGTTATTTAAAACTTTTGGAGTCATAAGTTCTTCTATATAAAATAAATTCATCATGGATAGAAGACAAAGAATGAATTATAAAAAAAACTGGAAGTTTCTAAAAGTCAAGAATTAAACAAACGTATTCATTTATTCAAAATGAAGTTGAAAATATTATTTTTATGATTCTTAAGCAATGCATGAAAGAATGTATTGAAGATGCTTATAATGAAGGAAAATTAGGTTATGAATATATTGTGACATCATATAATTACAAAACCAAGAAATAAGTTTTATGTTCCTATCAAAGTTTATCCAAAAACAAACTACACTCAAAAGTGTAAACAATGTAATAAGTTTGGACATAAAACTAAAGATTGTTAGGATCATGTTCATTGCCTAAATTGTGGGAGTCATAATCATACCCACAAAACATGTTGGTATAAAGGGAATGATGTTCATGAATGGAATACTATAAAAGGAATTTTACTAATAGCATTAGATGAAGTACTTAAATAGGTTATTGTAAAAGCAACTCTTAAAATAGTTAGGATTACAAAAAATGTTGTACCAACAATGATGCAATAGATAAATTCAGAGAATGAAGATCAAGGTCAAACAAGAATAAGAAATTAAAGAATAAAGTATTCAATAACCAAATAATGTATTAAGAGGGGTGTTGAAGAATATTACATTATTTGATACATGCTAATGTGCCTCCATGGTACTATTGTAAATATGTAAATATTATATTAGAGTGTGAGTCAATAGTTTAGGGTGTGACATTTATATTTCCCCTAAAATATGTGTCTATGTGTAGGATGAAAACAAGTGTCATGTATATAGGTAAGCAAGTGTGTGCAATATGTCATATAGGTTAGTTAAGAGTCATGTATGCAATGTGTCAAGTATGCAAGTGAAGAGTCACATGTACATGCCAAGATGTAAAACCAAGAGGTATGAGAGGTTTGTCACATGTGTGAAATAGGAAAGGATGCATCTCTCATATATGATAGGAGTTCAATAGTCAAGTATTGAAGATTCACCTTTCTAAGGTTATATTATGGAGACAAAGCTCCATGAAATGTATTGAAGAAGATATTTAATATAAAGCTTTAATATTTGATTTAATAATACAATGAGTTTGTTCATCGTGTTATATTTATTATTATATTTCACAAATGTTATGTTCATTAATATCGATCATTTATATTGTGATCTCTTATATTGAGTCTACTAAAGATTCTAGATAGTAGGACATGTGTATAACCTGCCTAAAAAGCCAACAAGGGTTAGCTTAGTTAACCCAAATACATATTTTTGGCTAATCCAAGAGCATTGAGATTGATATTTGATTTATTATATATTGTATTATAAAAAAGAGGATCATCATCCTAAATAATTATTTTGTATTGAGCATTGCTTTGAAGGAGTTTGTCCCTCAAAGCAACCTATGATACAACATAATTAATTTAGAAATTACTAATTAAAGTTTGTATTATTTTGTTCAATGAAGAATAGTTATTTTCTCATATATTGTGTTTAGTTTTAACTAATCTGGTTGTAAGTAAAACCATATAATTATCTTGAAACTCTAGGTTGATGCTAATATTGTGTTTGTATGCCTAGAATATAGTGAGAATTAAGTTGAAACTAATAGGGCTTTAAACAAAGGTTGATACTTAAGAATTTAACCATTACACTTAAAAATTACAATATACTCTAAGAAGACTATAAATACGAATTCATGGGAATCACTAGTGGACTCTCTAAGTGATGCACCTTGCTGAAGCCATAACTTGTGAACCATACACCCGTTGGCCTTGAAATTTAACAGGTGGTTTTGTGTGTGTTATGCATCAGGCGAATCTTCGATTGGTCTAACTCTAAAAAAAAAGTGTTTTCGGGACACTATATTAGGTCTCAAAAACACTTTTTTTTGGAGAGTTAGACCAATAGGAGATTCACCTGATGTAGAACACACACATAAAACCACTTGTTAAATTTCAAGGCCAACGAGCGTATGGTTCACAAGTTATGGCTCGACAAGGTGCATCACTAAGCCAAAAGCTTAATAAAAGTAGGGTCTTTAAATCTATATTTCTTAATTATTTTTTATTTAAATATTTAGAGGAAGAATAAGAATGATGTATGTGTGTGTGTAAAGGGATATTATTGAGAAAGAAGATAAACTCCTATCATCAAGCCAATGCAAATCCTTGAAGATGTTATTGACTAACATAGTTCTTATCTTAAGTTGTAACTCTAGGATGACAAGAATACTACCTCTCTATATCCACAAGATAGTGAGAATTTCTTCTTGGCTTGTTCTTGTATTAAAATTATTTAATAAGAGAGTCTCATAAATATACAAATCACCTTACTCCATATTTAAATAGGGATTTAGACTTAATATTGATATCTAACAATAGAGGAAGATCATAATTCAACAATAGTTGGTTCCACTAGATAAAAGAAGTGATAAATCTCAAACCATGTCTTAATATCAACCTAGTTCATGGAAAAATACTTGTAGGGAAATTTTCCCTATAGCCCTGCTTCACTCAAGGAAAATATAGTCAAAAGCAAATCAATATGAAGAAGGTATTCGAGATGTGCCTTCCACCTTCACTCAAAAGAAGATACATTAAGAGAAAGGTAGATGGATCCAAAGTTGCACTAACTGTTATATCTTCTATCAATGGTCAACACTATGTTTTTACCTATGAAAAGTGACTTAAAGGCACTAAGGCCCATGGGCCATTGGTGTTCCATCCAATGGTCTACATTCTCCTTTTAATAAAGGAAAACATAAAGAAGGGAAAAAAACCTAACATGAGCTAAATATAAATACATTGTAGTTAATCAAAATTTGGAGAGGGAAAGTATTGATGCTCAACCATAGAAGATATTCCATTGTCCAAAGAAGATCCTACCTCAACCAAAGACACATGGCAATTATGCACACATACAAAAAGATAGTCCAAGAGGAAATTTAAGCATACACCCACCATTGGCCATTAATATTAAATTTTATAGTGTGGCTTGTTAGGACCATCCACATATCAGTGAGGCAATAACCCATCATATGGATTAGCCTACCTTACTAGCCTGCACTAGTCAGGGAGGCCATACCTACTACATCCACAATTAGGGGGTTCTAGAGGAAACCTAGAAATTTTTTAATGGCACAACTACCCTCAACACAATAATAAGACATGTTAGCAACAAAGCATCATTTTAGGGTCCCAAAACCTCCAATATTGATGACCCTAGATCTAAAGACCTTGAAGCTATAAATTATATTTGTAAAATAATTTTGACCATAGATCAAAGGAGGATTTGCAGACCTTCTACATAGAGTTTTGGATAGAAAATCCCCTCCTCCTAACTTATAAATAGATCCAAATTTACATTTTAGTGATATTTGGAGCTTTCTACTCATGCCTCTTATCTAGCCTTTTAGGCTCTTCCTTTATCTAAGGAGCATTGAGCATCTCTAGGCCACATGTCTTGTAATCATTCTGGAACATGAATGGAAGGTGTGACTCTCTATCCTACTTTAGTGTGTTTATGATTCTATCTTATGTAGAATTTAGTGTATTTACTTCCTAGTTAGTAGACTATGTTGAAAGTGTTCATTTATAACTACTTCATTTAGTCAAGAGGGGAAATTTGATCTTAGCACATCACCTCTATAGCTTAGGTTTTATTTTTAGTAAATTTTACTTACATGTTCCTTTACATTTATTATAATTTTTAATTTCATTACAATTCCTTTTTCTTGTAAATCCCCAAGAAAAACTAGGCCTTAGCTCACAAAGGTCCTAATACATCAAAGATTAATATAATGAAGAGCTAAACTTATATAAAAACCATGAATGTTTCCCTATAGGAAATTCCCCTATCCATTATGCTTCTTTATGTGTTGCTCTATGTGAGGCATAGGTGCCCTAGGTATGTCAAGCTACTACATTGATAGACTGATGAATTTTGAGATAATAGTTCATTTTGCATGCCTAGTGGGATGAGATTTTACATTCACCTCATGAAGACTGAAAAGAATCTTGAATTTGATCCCAGTGGAGGTCATAGTCATTTTTCTTGAAGTGAACCATCAAGAGATTAACTTGGAAAATCTATTTAAAAGAGAAAAAAATTGAAGAATTTGTCCAACAAAATATTGACTAATATTTTGAGCGGTCTCTATCTATTGGAGAATATTACATTATTTGGTACATGCTAATATATCCCTATGGTATCTTGTGGTGCAAATGTAAATATGTAAATATTAGAATAGGATGTGTCTATAGTTTAGGAGTGTGATTTATATTTCCTATTTATATATGTCTATGTGTAGGATGTGCATAAGTGTCATGTAATAATATGTGCAAGTGTGAGGAGTGAGAAAGTGCACGTGTTATGTAGTAATGTGTGTAAGTGTTATAAAGTGTGTAGGTAAATAGAGCCAAGAGTCATGTATACAAGTGGCAATATGAGAAGCCAAGAGGTATGAGAGGCTTATCCTGTGTGTAGAATAGGAAAGGTTACATCCTAACTAATTATGTGAGGGAAGCAATATGTTAGAGTATATTACATAATTTGGGTCATGTAAATATACCATCTTTGGTACATAACTAGATTAGGAGTTTAATTTAGAGTAAAGTTAGTTAGTTACTTCAAGTAATGTAATAAATACACAAGTGTCAAATGTGCAAGTTGTAAATGTACAAGGAGTCCACTTGTACATCATCTAGATAGGTAGAGTAAGGGGTAAGGAATATATCTTCCTATATAAAGGCCTCATAGTGAGTGTTTCTAAAGAGGGGCATATGTAGTAGTGTAGACACTAAAATATGGTCAATCCAATTATGCTACCAAAAGCAATGACTAAATTGACATCATAAGGCCCCTAGGGCAGCCCTCAGAAGGTATACAATGGTTCTAACAACTTTGTGTAGGGTTTTGGAAGGTTTCAGGACATTTTGGGACTTTTGGGCACCTTGTTACTAGTCATACCACCCTAGGATGAATACAAAACCTATTCGTCCCACCCGAGAGCGAATAACAACATTCATCCTGGGGTGGAGCGAATAGCAGGTTTGAACAAAAAAAGTCAAATATGGATAAATAGCACCTGATAACCATCATATTCCTATCTATTATCACCCAAAAGTTAGAGCACATATCATATTTATGTCCTAATCCATAAGGGAGGCCAATTTGGGAGATTCTCTTCCCCTCCAATGCATTCTACCCTAGTGGCCAAGTGGTACCTCTTGCCATGCATGCCCTTGCATGCCCTTTTGCACATGAGCCTCCTTGGGATATAAAGTGGATCCCATTTCCATCCAAAAAAAGAGGAGAAGAGTTCAAGGATTTTCAATGTAGTGTTGCCGAGATTTCCCCTCACCCTTTTGTGTTTCCTTTCATCCATAATCTCTTCTTAGCAAGGAGGTTATCGGGTGGTCCAAGGAGGCACAATTTGTTCCCAAAACCAATCAATCGAGTGAATACCAATCTCAAATTTGATGAAAATACCCCCATAGTGTTTTCCATCAATCCCCAATGGAATTGGTGGTAAAATTTAGGCAGAATTGGTGGGCGTCCCACCCCCGGGCGCCCCTAATTTATGATAGTCCTATTTGTACCACCTCGGAATGAATAGAAATATGTTAGAAATTTTCTAACTATCTTTAATTAGTTGTTTTCTACACATTCATATTATGCTACAGTTCAAATTTTATATCATTCTGAGTTATATTTGCCGAGATATTGCAATTTTAAGGTTTTGTAGGCTTGTGGGACCCATTGGAGCATGCACCATGATATGAGATCAATTTCTAAAATCTAATGACATGGGTTGTCTTAAAATGTCTATTTATGATTACTTTCCAAATTTCATAGGTTTTGGATATGTTTAGGTCAGGAAATTGCATGCTTTGGGTTTTGTAGGTTGAGGAAGCGCACTACGATTACGAAACATCAACGGACATAATTTCAATGCAATTTTGGGTGATATCTTCCTAAAACCTCTTATTTTAATTATACGTATAATTTCATAATATTTTGAGTTCATTTGGTATAGGCGTGCTATATATGCTCTTTTCTTGCCTAGGGGGATTGCATGTTTTAGACGAGACACACTTGCTACTTGACGTTTCTTATTTTTATGTGTGCAGGTTTAGGTAAGAGAACATATTGGAAAGCAACGTAAGACACAAAAATTAGCAGTACAAGCAGTGGTGACTTTTGGCCTGCCCACCTCGATTGTGGGTATGCGAAAAGACAATGGATGTGCACCACGTTCCTTTGAAGGATTTCAATCCTTGGGAACCCGAGTTTTGTAACAATTTGTATCAAATATTTGAGTCCTCAAAGGGAAAATTTTGTAACCTAGATCTGATCTGCATTATCAATAAGAAATTAGTTTACTTTTCTTCATTTCTTGTTATTTGCTTTCATTTCCTTCTCATTTGCATGCATTCCTTTTGGAATTCTTAGGGGATAGAATATACGTGCAAATTTTTACCCATATTTAGATGCACCATTTTTCCCTAATTTAGTGGTTATCATAGTGGGACCCTATCCCTTTTTATTTGGGTGAATTTTTAACCTCATTTTCATCCTTTTTATGTTGTAGGTACTAGTCGCTCTGGACTGGAACGAACTCTAACATGCTATTCATGCCCCCTGGGACGGATGCAAATCCATCCCACCCTGGGATGAATGCAGACCTGATATTCATCCCACCCTAGAGTGAATAGAAACCAAAGAGTTTTTGGAGTAGAATTCCAAAGATAACAAGTTTTGGCAGTGATGAAGGTAGGCATCTAAATCTTCCATCTCTGTTTTGCACTTTTAGAAACTATTTTTATTTGGTTTTTCTGCATATTTTGCTTGTTTAGAAAGGTTAAAAGTTAGTTTTCCTTTTTATTAAACACAAAATAACAAAAATATATAAAAGGAGAAAAATAAAAAAAAATTTAAAGTAGAAATGCATCTCTATGGTTTGCTTGCTTGTAGCCTACCCAATGGGTAGGCTAGCATTTAGGGTTTTTGCATTTCTAGATACATTTGTGAGTTCTTTTTATACTAAATTTATGAAATTAAAATACACCTTTAGCATACATTTAGTGAAATATCACCGAATACTTCTTTTCTTACTTTATTTGGATTAAAAAGAACCACACACACCATGATTCACTTAAACACTAGTGAGGTGGATTTCATCACCATCCACTAGTAGAGTTCAATGAGGTGGATTTCATCTCCACCCATTGTCTCAAATTCAACAAACCTTGGTCTTTGCCAAGGCTGGTTCCAAGATCCATCATAGCTCATGGGTTATAACATGTATCTCTCTTCAGATATTTATATCATAGACTGTGGGTGAATTGGGTGAGGAATTGGTAGGACTTGTGCTCCCTGGCCATGTGTGGACTTCATTACCAAAAATTATAGGTGGGATAACATGACCTGGAGTTCATATCCAGGTTGTTGAGCTACGAGTATACAGGTGAAATCTAATTAAATACAATATTATCATTCAAAAATATTTCAAACACGCGACATGAGGTCATTCTTTACAAACAACACATCTAAAACACACTAAATAGTTTAGGGATTCACATATAAAACTTAAAGGAGATAATAATCTATCTTATTGAGTGTTTCCTTTTCTTATTTTATGTTTCATTAAGAATTTGTAAAAGAAGATAATCATATAGGGTTTGGTAGAGAGTTACAATGGTGTGCACCCGTAGCCAAGCCCAATCACGAGCGAAAGCTGTGGAGAGTGGACTAGGAGATATGAGTCATCTTCGCTTAAGCCCCAGGGACTTGGTCATACCTCCCTGGCGAGCCTCTACTCAACCCAGCCCCAAGACAGTGGGGCACGAGCTACACCTACGAGGGAGCCCTATGTGGGACACCCCGAGAGGTGATGGATATTTCCTGGAAGAGTCTTCCCGGTATCTAGACACATCACATGCCTTATTTGATGAAAGGCAAAAGTGTGCTGAGGTGCTAGTATATAGAGTGATGCCATGCATCCGTGTACCTATTAGGACTGACACATGCTACAATCCATATTTAATATAGCTGACAGTTGATTTATTTAAATTATTATTTATAGGTCCAAGGTTTTATTTTTTATCATATATTTTTTCATACATTCACTTGCGCTTGCACTATTGTATTGCTCATTAGTGGCGGGGATATAACCTCCTTAAGAGGCACCACTTATTAATTAATTTGATCATTCATTATTTCTATTGTGTGTTCATGATTCAATCTTGAAGTTTATGTACAAATTTATATTGAATTGGAATTAAAATTATATTAGAGACATAAGGGACTCTAGTCCCTTCCAAGTGGTATCACGAGATGAGTTCGATCTTCAAAGACACTTCTGAGCGCATTCACGCTTTCATGCTACCATAGACGATCATCCGGAGATAGGCAAACATACCAGGTGGCGCATCTACCTTTCTAAGCTGTGTTTATCGGGTGGGGTAGACGTCTATTGCAAAACACTATAGATGACAACAGACATAAATGACCTCCAAACTCGCACAACATAGATGCTACTCCATGCATTTCCATCCATTGACAATTGCACCATAGACTCACATCGCGCGACTCATCAATGGGTGAATAAGGTGTTTTTTTCAAACGTCTAGGGGCAAAAACGCACCAACACTTCGGGATCTACCTTGAGCATCGCAACATTCAAAATTGTGGAGAAATTGTTGACATATCAAGCCATCTAGCACGAACAAAGAATGAATATAGTTGGGTAGCCACAGGCCAATCACATTACATTATTATCCACGTTATAACCATTAAATCAAGGTAAAATAACCTCTTATTATTGCTGACATCATTTAAATTCATTGTCAATTATTTTTGTCCGCCTAATTATCCCATACGACTTGTGTGGTGAGAAAACAAGGGTTTAAAACTTGTAAGGCAGTCCCAAGCTAGTGTAACTTTGGTCACACAACCTCCGTCACCTTGCTTACATGAGCCACCTACTGAATGCCCTTATGCTTACATGTCCATCTCCTATTATTCATAACCAACTGTCCCTCCGTGTATCCTACGGTTTATTTTAGTTTTAGTGCCCAATTTGTTTTTTCATTTTGGGTCACGTATTCCTCATGATGCATCCGGTGTCCTCGATGGTAATTGTGGGTATAGCTATTTGATAGTTGTCAGTCTAGTGTCATGTCCCTCGTGTCAACATCTTGTCCTCCCTAGCCTCTCGCATCTGCAACCTATCCACATGTGTTGTTCCTAGTTGTAGTCCACGTCCTATCCATGTGTGTCCCACATGTCCTAGTCCCTGGTCATAGGTCCCTTGTCTATTTCCTTGTGTCGTGCCCTCGCGTCCATGTCATCTTGTCCTTCACTTTGTGTTGAGTGGTCTTGTCTTCCACGTCATCTCGATTGTCAAGTCATGTGTTGAACGTCATTTTGTCCTTCTTCGATCGTTGGTCGGGGTTTCATGTCTTCCATGGTGTTTCCTTTGTGTTTTTGTCACGTTGTGGTCAGTCCTTCGTACGTCGTGTCATCCACGGTGTCTCTTGTGTCTTGGTCATTCATGTCATGTCAATTCGGTAGTGTTGCATTTAGTGTCGTGTGGTGTTCTTGTCCCTCATGTTACATCATCAGGTCTAGTAATTTTCGTGTCTTAGCCACTGTCCAAACTTGCCAAAAGTTGTCAAATTAAAATTGTCAAGAAATTGCCAAAAGTTGTCAACTAAAATTGTCAAAAGTTGTCAAAATTAAAGTCGTCAAGAAATTGCCAAAAGTTGTCAACTAAAATTGCTAAAAGTTATCAAAAGTTGTCAACTAAAATTGCTAAAAGTTGTCAAAAGTTTTTGTCAAGGAGGTGAGCCCAAATTCAAATCTCAAATCCGTGTCGTAGTTGGAGCGATAGTTGAAGCGGAATACAAATTTTTGCCAAATTCATCTAAATTTTGTAGAAATTAAAAGCCTAAGCAGGTTATGCTGACAAGTGCATGAGAAAAACATGGACCAAAGGATCTGATGGTCGTCTATCAAGCTCAAAGACTCCCAAAAACAACACAAGAAGAGCTCGTCGAAGCCAAGGTACAAAAAATTCTCCTTCTCCTTTCAGAATTGGTAGTTTTAATCCGAGTCATCCATTGGTCAGCCCAATGGCATCCAATACCTCTCCAAACTCCTCACAAGAAAACCTCACCCAAATAGAAAACAATCATCCCATGGTCAATGATGATGTGTTAAGAGAATTGATAAACAATCTTTAGATTATGACTGCAAGCTTCAACGCATCTAGGAAACAACCCCAACCAAATCCTCCTAGTCCCAATCACTAGAGTACTGACGTCCACTATGATGACTATACACACCATAGAGGTCAAAATAGTCAGTCCCTAAATCATAATGGTCACCAAAGTAATGAGGATTGGGGTAACAAAGAAAATTTGGAGCAACAAAGAGGTTCTAATAGACCTTATCAAAATAACAACCAACGACAGAGGAGTAACGAGGAACAAGATAGAAACAATGCTCACTCCCAACCAAGAGGTCCTACTGGAGTCAATTATCCACGCATTGACATGCCTACCTTTGAAGGTCAGGATCCACGTGGGTGGATTGCCAAAATGGAAGGCATCTTAGAATTCTACAAATTCCAGGAAGAGGAGAAAGTCTCTTTTGCAACAACCAAATTTGGCACTGAAGCTTATCAATGGTTTACATGGTATAAACGTGAGGATCCCCATCATGCCTTCTTTTGGCATAATTTTAGGAAAGCCTTTCTTCACAGATTCGACAAAGGTTCCACAGGTTCATACACAGTATGGTTGTTGTCACTTAAGCAAACAGGATCAGTAGGGGACTATATCTCAGAATTCACCAGTATGCTTCACTATGCACAAGACCTACAACCGGACGTGGTAGTAGCGGCTTTTCAAAATGGATTAAAAGCACATATTAAAGTTGAAGTGGACCTACAAAATCCATCCAAGTTGGATGAGTGTATAAGGATTGTTGATTTGGTAGAGACAAAGGCGCACTTAGGCCCATCCACTCGACGTGATTCATATGGGTGACCTCAATTCTGCAACAACTCTTTTCGTAGAAATGATCAACCATCACGGTACTTCTACTACAAATGTCGCAATCATCATATAAAAGATCAAGCATGTACACCATGACAAAAATTTTAGATTGAATATGCAGACAAGGAAGAAGAAGAAATAGAGGAGTACGATGCACCTGAGGATCCCCCAGTTGAGGACCAAAATGAACACGAGGAAGTTGTAGCTGAGGAGGATACCATGACTATTTTAGTACATGCTCTTATGGGGTTATCCTCTCACCATACCATCAAGGTAGCAGGTTTCATTCAAAAACAAAGGGTGACAATATTAATTGATTTAGGAAGTACTCACAACTTCATTGATGCAAAACTTGCAAGGACATTGGGTTTGCATGTTTTCTCTTCTAGTCAAGATCGGTTTCAAGTCAGAACTACAAGCAAGGAGATTTCTCAATGTTTAGGTAAGACATCTTCTGTTTCATTACAAATGGGTACGTATACTTGGCAAGGTCCTCTTTTTGTTATGGAATTAGGAAATTCAGAGGTTATTTTAGGCATTGCATGGATGGAACAATTGGAAACCACCGTGGGTTTTAATCACAAACATCACTTTGTGGAATGGCAAGCCAATGGGAGGACCATTCGTCTTCAAGGACTACCCACACCTCCATAAAAATTTGTAAGTTCACATAGCATGGAAAAGATATTAAGAAAATATGGTGGGGGATTCATAGCCTGAATCAATTGCATTGAAAAATTAGAACAAGATATGCCAAAAATCAAAGAAGAAGATCTCCAAAACATTGTGGCTAACTATGAGGAGGTTTTTCAAGAACCAAAAGGACTACCACCCAAAAGATCTCATGACCATGCCATCCATCTTGTGCCAGGAAGTCTTCCACCCAATGGTCATCCTTATCGATATCCCCAACCCCAAAAAATAGAAATTGAGAAGATTGTCCAAGAGCTATTAGACCATGGTGTCATCCATCATAGTACTAGTCCTTACTCCTCACCATTCATATTAGCTCATCGAAAAGACAATTCTTGGCGTATGTGTCCAGATTTTCGTCCTCTCAACAAAATCACAATCAAAGATAAGTTTCCTATTCCTATCATTGATGATTTACTAGATGAGCTACATGGTGCCAAATTCTTTACCAAACTGGACTTACGTTCAGGGTTTCACCAAATCCGAGTTAGGGAAGAAGATATCCCCAAAATCGCCTTTCGCACTCATGAGGGTCATTATGAATTCTTGGTCATGCCCTTTGGTCTCACTAATGCTCCATCTACCTTCCAAAGCCTCATGAATCAGGTATTTCATCCATTTCTTCATAAATTTGTCCTCGTCTTCTTCGATGACATACTCATCTATAGTAAATCTTGGAAAGATCACTTATCACATGTGGGCAGAGTCTTCCATATCCTACACAAGGAAAAGTTGTTTGTCAAAAGATCCAAATGCTCCTTTGGTGTTCAAGAAGTTGAGTACCTCGGTCATATAGTATCTCAGGAAGGTGTTAAGGTGGATCCCAATAAGATTAAGGTAATACAAGATTGGCCTTTGCCTAAAACCATCAAGAAACTTCATGGTTTTTTGGGTCTCACTGGCTATTACCACAAATTTATGCGTAACTATGGTAAAATTGTGGGTCCTCTCACGAATCTCACCAAGAAGGATGCTTTTCAATGGTCAGAAGTAGCTACCAAAGCCTTCGAGGCTCTTAAGGAAGCAATGTGTACTACTCTAGTTTTGGCCACTCCAAATTTTAAAAAGCCATTTGTTATTGAATGTGATGCCTCAGGAACAGGTATTGGGGCAGTTTTAATGCAGGAGGGTCATCCATTGGCATTTGAAAGTAAACAAATTTCAGGGAAGAATTTGGGTAAATCTACCTACGAAAAAGAAATGTTGGCTATTCTACACGCAGTGGAAAAATGGAGGCACTACTTAATCAATAGTCATTTTATTATTAAAACCGATCACAACAGTCTCAAGCATTTTCTAGAACAAAGGTTTTCTTACCCCAAGCAAAATAAGTGGTTGACTAAATTTTTGGGATATGATTTTGTGATTGAATATAAGAAAGGCAAAGAAAATGTGGCAGTTGATGCATTATCTAGAAAGTACGAAGATGAAGTAGTCATTAATGCCATTTCAGGACCATGTTCACAATGGGTGTCTCAGTTACAGGAAGAATGGTTGTCCAATAGTGAAACAACTCAAATAATTCAGGAATTATCTATGGGTTCCTCTAAGTACCCTCTTTTCACTTACGATGACCAAATATTACGTAAGAAGAGTCACATTTACATTCCACACAACTCACCAATCAAATCATAGATTCTAGAGGAATCACATGCTTCTCCTTCAGTAGGACATTCAGGGTTTCTAAAAACCTACATACGAGTTAAACTATCCTTTTTTTGGAAAGGGTTAAAAGCGGAAGTCAAGCAGTGGGTATCCGAGTGTGAAGTGTGCCAACACAATAAGGGTGAAACAATCAAGTCACCAGGTTTGCTTCAACCATTACCTATTCCAGATCGTCAGTGGGAACATATATCTATGGACTTTATTGAAGGGCTTCCTAAGTCAGAAGGTAAAACAATAATTTTTGTGGTAGTTGATCACCTTTCCAAATATGCTCATTTCCAGGCCTTACAACATCCATTTTCAGCAAGTAAAGTGGCCAAGGTATTTATGGATTCAATTTTTAAATTACACGGAATGCCCAAAAATATTGTAAGTGATAGAGATCCCATTTTTACTAGCAATTTTTGGAAGGAATTGTTTCGACTTAGTGGTACAAAATTAAACATGTCTTCCGCATACCATCCACAAACAGATGGTCAAACAAAGGTGGTTAACAAATGTTTGGGTACTTATCTGAGATGTTTTGTACAAGATAAACAATATCAATGGAGTCAATGGATCTCATTGGCAGAATGGTGTTACAATACTTCCTACCATTATTCCACTAAGATGTCTCCTTTTGAAGCATTGTATGGAACTAAGCCACCAACTGTCATAGATTATGTACCAGGATCTTCCAAAGTGGCCCTAGTAGATGATTGGTTGCAACAGTGACAAGCAATGCTCACTCTGCTAAAAGACAATTTGATACAAGCACAAAATCGTATGAAGCAACAACAAGACAAACATCATTCGAAACAGGCATTCAATGTTGGTGACATGGTGTTTTTACGCCTTCAGCCTTACAAGCAGTTGTCTTTGAAGATCAAATCCAGTCAAAAGTTGGCACCACGATTTTATGGCCCTTACAGAATTATGCATCGCATTGGGGAAGTAGCATATCAACTGGAGTTACCTCAATCCTCTCGCATACACCCAGTGTTTCATGTCTCCTGTCTCAAAAAGGTAATTGGCCAAAAAGTACAATCTCAGTTAGAATTACCAGTGTTGGATGACGAAGGGCGTATTTATCTCCAACCAAAAGCAGTTATACAGACCAGAGCCCGCAAACTAAGATCTCATCACATACAAGAGTTTCTCATCAAATGGTAGGACTTACCTGAAGAAGATGCAACCTGGGAATCTGAAAGTATTTTCCAGTCATTTCCAGCTTTGAGGACAAAGCTTTTCGAGGAGGGGAGTCATGCTACAATCCATTTTTAATATAGTCGATGACTATATTTGATTTATTTAAATTATTATTTATAGGTCCAAGGTTTTATTTTTTATCATCTATATTTTCATACATTCACCTGCGCTTGCACTATTGCATTGCCCATTAGTGGTGGGGATATACCCTCCTTAAGAGGCACCACTTATTAATTAATTTGCTCATTCATTATTTCTATTGTGTGTTCATGATTCAATCTTGAAGTTTCTATACAAAGTTATATTGAATTGGAATTAAAATTATATTGGAGATAGAAGGGACTCTAGTCCCTTCCAACATGCCCGTTCATAGGCTAGAGCATGACTTCACACATTGGGTAGAGCTGGTTGATACGACCTTGCATATACATCACCTTGATAGGGTACAACAACTTAGGCAACCTAATGGGTATGACACTCATCACTCAGGATAAGCCAAATTCGCCCTGCCCTTCTTCGTCCATGAAGGAAGGCATGAGGAAATCCTAGATTTTCCTCTGGAGTAGTATTCCACACATGCATGATGTGCCTCTGCGTGAGTACAACGAGCATATGCTTTTACCTGAACCTCAAGTCAATGTGGTGGACCTAGATCGAGGTTAGCACATGATGGATATCATATATTATCTTGAACGAGGTCAGCATTAGGGCAAGACTCTAAGCCTCCTAGGCCCCACACAGTAGAACATATTAATCAAGCAGTTGCAAGATATGCGAAACACCAAGCTTAGTTCAAGCAACTTTGATGAGACAAAGAAAAACTAGAACACTTGTATCAACTTGAGAAAGAAAAAATTGAACGACATACCAATAAGTTATTCCAGAAGACTCTACGAGAGAGGGTTACCATACCTAAGACACATAGATAGGAAGTCCACCTAGGGTAACCCATGCTCATTTGAGAGAGATCTTCAAAACCTTATTCAATGTTACCTTTGCGACCTTCTACCAGATCGGGACCTACCTCCCAGGCCAGACATAGGGCACCCATAGCAGGAAGATACCCCTATGTATAGACTGGCTTGAGAGACACCTTATGGGGCCTACACTGAGCATTATATGGAGATAGAGTATTTGGGGATGCCTTACCAAGGCAAGGGGTGACAAGCCACCACCCCATAATAGGTTGGAGGATCCTAGACCTCCACCATAGGATAAAAGCAATGACAAGGAGATTAAATCCTTAGACACATATCGAGCATTGCTAGAGCACCTAGAGTCAGTAGAGAACAAGACCCATGGGTATAGATCTTAAAATCCCACTTTTTGCCAGTTGCATAGTCAACCACTTCATCCTTTGGTTCTTGCCCCTCCTTATACAGAACAATTTAAGTTACCTCAGTTGGCTACATTTAAAGGAGAGGAAGATGCGAAGGAACATACCACCAAATTCTTGGGCCAATTCTTTGGCTTTCAGGATAATGATGCTTTGATTTTGTGGATATTCATGACTACCCTCTTTAGCCCTACCTCAGAGTGGTTTATCCAACTCCCTAAGCATAAAATACACAACTTGGACCAAATTGTAGACGGATTCCTAGAGCACTTCGCCTTCAATACAAAGAGGAGGGCGACATTGGCTGATCTTGCTATGTTGAAATAGTATGACGATGAGTCAATAACAAATTATGGCAATAGATGGTGAGTCTTGCTCGCCAAGATACCTTATCTACTCCCCATGTCGGAGTTGACTCAAATATTTTCCAAGAGATACCTAAAGCCCATCTCCTTGTTGTTGCAGCTGTAACAATATCCCACTCTTGAGGATGCCCTAGCGCAAGGTAGGAACATTGAGGACATCAATATTCAAGAGGAGGAAATTGTGAAGCCTTGCAAGGAGTGGAACAAGAATTATAAGAACATCCTAGTGCAGCCTAAGCTAGCAGTAGTGAATCAGGTTGCCATTAGTGTCCCAGGGCTGGTGCAAGCAACGCCACCTTAAAAGCCCAATTATCATGCCACACCTGGGAACTATGCTAAGGATAAACAGAACAGTCAAGGGAAAAATCAATAGTATCACCCCAAGTGATAGTTCACACCCATTGTAGAGTCTATGGACTTGTTTTTTGATTGCCTCTTAGTGGCTATTTCAATCAATTTTCTTGAGAGTCGACCTATCGATCTATATGCACCCAGGCCCAAAGGATACATAGAAGACATATATTGCAAATTTCATGGGCAAAACAGGCATGATGTGCAAATGTGCTACAAGTTTAGAAACTTGGTGTAAGATATGATCGATAGGAATGCCCTTCAGGTAGAAAACCCTATCACACCAAACAACCAACAAATGTATGTCTTCAAATACCCCTTACCTACCCATGCAGAGCAGGCCAAGCTAGTGCTCTAGGTGAATGATGTTCACCATGCCCCCCCTAAGCAAGGATATGTTGGCATGATCAGCATTGTAACAAGAAATAGGTGGTACCCAAATCTGGTCGCACCACTTGTGGCTCAAAGTGATGTTACTTCAATGTCATAACCTTTATTGCCTCATATGCCGAGCCTCCCACCTAGGCTTGTGGTCACCATTAAGAGCAAGCTCACTCAGAGCTTAAGAACAATGTCTACTTGGCTCTCCATCTATGAGATAATTTAGCAATCACCACCTCATAGGGAAGCCTTGATGGATATCCTTAAGGTAATAGAGCTTCAACCCCAGGAGTCTAAATCCTTCAACAACTTTGTGGGGCATGTACGATAATTGCATGGAATTGATGATTACCTTTCGAGAAGATGAACTTAAACCGGTTCCGAATGATATGGTGGATTCTCCCTTGCACATCATCACATGTGTAAACAGAACACCATATAAGAGAGTGTTGATAGACACTGGGTCTTCTAGCAACATCATCACTACGATAGCTCTCAAGCATTTGAAGCTCCCAATATACCATATTGTAGCATCTACCTACACCCTTCGAGCATTCAATGATGCCATATGCTCAATGGTTGGTACGATCATCCTACCTATTCAGGTAGGGCAAAAGACCATCCTGACACCGTGCCACATTTTGGAGGGTGAGATGGCATACAATATCCTATTAGGCAGACCATGGATCAAGGACATGAAGTGTGTCCCTTCCATCACTCACCAGTTACTCAAGTACAATCATGAAGGGCAAGTTCATATCGTCCCTACGGACCTAGAGCCTTTCAAGTACTGTAACATGGTGCAACAACTCCCCGAGT
This sequence comes from Wollemia nobilis, assembly GCA_028583015.1. NCBI lineage: Eukaryota > Viridiplantae > Streptophyta > Pinopsida > Araucariales > Araucariaceae > Wollemia > Wollemia nobilis. The sequence continues at coordinate 7,803,610 of JAQPPZ010016931.1, forward strand.
CAACCTTACTGTCAACCCATCTAGATTTCCAACCGAATAAATCTAGCCAAGGTTTGACTCTGTTGCCATCACATGCCATGCCGTCCTCATCATCGGTACCCCCTCAGATGCCCATTACGCCTATGGATCCTTTGCCTAGGAACCAGAGGAAGTTGCCTGTTGATGAGGTCCAACCAACCATATCCACCATCTCCATAGAGGAGACACCTTGACAAGATGCTGAAGAGCTATCTTAGGAGGCAAACAATGAATTAGATTAGGTCTCACTCTCATCCCTATTCTATCTATAGCCTCAGGTCACAATGCACCTGGCTTCCATCGAAATAGGGGAGTACATGGTTAGGAATGTTAAAACTATCCCTGCTATAGAGTTGGTGCAGGACATGGGTCAACCTCATATTCCCATAGGCACTATCATACCTCTTGGCCTCCTCCCTAATCAAAACAATTTCATATATGGGGGCCTTGACTATGGCATCGAACCTTATCAGTAGTAGGAGGAAGATGAAGAGCCCTTAAAAGAAGACATTAACTACTTGTCTAACCCTAAATTTGCCCTAAAGTACCTTGACCTATGCAATTGGTATGGTTATGGGTTAGGCCTGTATGAGCAAGGCACTAGAATCCCTTACCAAACATAGTATAAAATACCTTATGACATGTCTAGTTTGGGAAACAACATGCCTTTGCCCCTTGACATCTTACTAGATAACTTGGAGCGCATGACACTCAAATTTTAGGATGAGCTAGTGCGAGATACGTTTACCAACCCCAATCATGTCTACTCACTGGGGGACTACTTACCTATGCCCTTAGGAGATGACGAACCACCTCACGATGATATTCGATCTTACGAGAGAGGTGGAGGTTTACACACTCTTCTCCATGATAGTGAGGAAGAAGATCAAGGAACCCTGTATGGTTGGACCGCCAATGATGAGTCAGATTATGGGGTAGCACCCATTGAATCTAGTAGTTTGGACAGAGAAGACCCACGGGTCATCCCTATGGATTATGAGGATGAGTTTTATCTGAGAATATTCCCATTACACCATCCCATCTAGGAACAACTTCTACCTTTAGAAGAGCAAGTTCACCCATAATCGTGCTGACCACCTTCGATCATTCCACCTCTACTGGGACCACATCTAGAATTCGTGCAACATCCCGATGTCCATGAACACCATCAACCACATAGGTGGAATCATCCATCCATAAATATGATTTCTATAGATCTGTTTGAGCCCCTATGGGATCTGAATAACCCGTTGAAGTTGTTACACCTCGACTTGGGGGTAATTTAATTTGATCAGGGAGATTCATCCACATCGCCCTCTGAGTACTGGCCTTGTGATGAGCTGCTACAACCATTTAATTTTTCTCCAGGGCAAACTCATGATGTCTTCCACATTGAGGAGGAATCCGAGGTTCCCATTGATGATCTAAATCCAGCTGATGACATCCACTTGATCCCTCCAAAAATTCTCCAAGGGTATTCCCATACCGTTTGGTCAACCAAAAATACCCCTAGGTCTATGACCATCTAGGTCACCCCAAAAGGCTCCAAGGATATCCACATACCATTTGATCAACCTAAAACACCCCTAGGTCATATATGACCATTTAGGTAACCCAAAAATACTCCAAGGATATCCACATACCATTTGGTCAATACGAAACACCCCTAGGTGGTCTATGATCATCTAGGTTACCCCAAAAGGCTCTAAGGGTATTTCCATACCGTTTGGTCAACTAGAAACACCCCTAGGTGGTATATGATCGTCTAGGTAACCTCAAAAGGCTCCAAGGATATCCACATACCATTTGGTCAACCAGAAACACCCCTAGGTGGTCTATGACCATCTAGGTAGCCCCAAAATGCTCTAAGGGTATCCACATACTGTTTGGTCAACCTAAAACACCCCTAGGCGATATAGGACCATCTAGGTCACCCCAATAAGCACCTAATAAGCCCGTTGGTCACATGCATATATATATATATCAATCAAAAAATTTAAAAACATCATCAAAATATCAAAAATACAAAAATATTGCATCGCATTGCATCTTAAAACATCATCAAAATGTCAAAAATACAAAAATATTGCATTTCATTACATTGCATACCATCGTATTGTATAATCATTTGCATTTAGGCATACTCATAATTGCACTTTGCATTCAGAGTTGAGCATACATGTCTAGCACTAAGACTGTACATTATTCATCATGTTCAAAATGATTATGTTAAAATCATTTTTGGCATGATTTCAATTTTCACACATCTCATCCACTCACATTTCATACTATTCATAAGTAATGTCCGTTTCCTACCACATAGTCATTTGTTTTAGAATGTCTTTCAGGTTTTCAATCAGTCAGCCATCTCTAGTTTTCTCTTCAATTTTTTTAGAAATATATCCTAATTTTTAGGACGTAGAGTTTTTCTTAGATTATGCCTTGTGTACATCAGATCCCAACACATTTACACATTAATAAATCCAAGTTTGGCACAAGGAAATATGAAATTATGAAGTGGTCTAGGTTACCTTAAGTGAAAATGTTATCTTGCTCATTCCCCTATGAGAATGGTTCAAGAATGCTGAGAATTGGCAAAAGGACAAGCTATTCCCTACCAAATTCCCAAAAATAAACAATGGTTTTCATCACTACATATGAGCAAGTATCCCAATAAGATTGAAGAAAAGAAGGGAGTTTTGAACTTGAATTCCTGGAATTCTCAACATTTGGAAAACCATAAGGTGATCCTCATTATAAGTTTGGTGGATAGCCTATCTATCAATGGCAGTATCCTTACACATGATGATATGTATATCACATTAGTATTTCACATGTGTATAGCCTATATATATGTATGGTATATATCTATCAATGGCAGTATCCTTACATGTTGTGATATGTATTTCACATTAGTATATCATTAGTCATAGTCCATCATGTCAAAGCAATCAATCCACCCATCTCACTATGCATCCATGCATATAGATAGCATGAAATCATATTACAATAACATCTGCATATATCATAAACATTCATCACCATTACATCATATCACAAAAGTATCCATATGCATACATAATAAGCATCTAACATATCATTAGAAAGCAAATACATACATTGCATCCATATCATAAAGCAATAATGGAGACACATGATGACCATAACAAAATCTCATATATATGGGGCAAAAATATACATCATGGTTTAAAAAAATGCCCATGGGCTACAACAAAGTGGGTCCTCGGACCTCACCAATACCAAAAAGCCAAAAATCCAAAAAGAGTCTCAAGAGTCTCTATCACCATGGTCACACAAGAATGGTGCTACGACTGACAGTACTACTTGTATTCTAGGTCTACTGTGATCCCCCATGACTGCTGCCCCCAGTCCTGTCAGTCCTTCATCTAGAGGATGATTACATAGTCTCGCTCTACCGAGTCTGGTGCATCCACTAGTATCTCCATCATCAGGAAGATGCCCTCCAAGGTGCACCACCTCCATCTCCAGCTGATCCACATAAGCCTGCCTCCACAGTCCTCATGAATGGTAAGTCTCCACCATTGACTGCAACCGTAGCACCTCTGCCCATAGCCTCCCTGTATCCTCACTACTGGATCTCTCCTACCTAGGACCTCAGGCCCTCATTTGTGCTCGTAGTGATGATATCTCAACTTGATCCTCCTATGCCTAAGCCCAAAAGAGATCTCTCTCCTATCAGACCCTACCCAGATCTGCTTATAGTTCCAGATATTGATCATGCTGCATACCCTATAGTGCCTGTGCCTCCTTATCATTTGCATCCCCATAGTTGCCCTATATCCCAAGTCCATAAGGTCTACCTATTCATCTACCTAATGGTGAGGCCTAGGGGCCTCACCCACCTCTGTCGGATCCTCCTTAGGGGCATTCTACATCATCCCATATATTGCATTAGCTACCTCTCTCTCTAGAGCTCCCGTGACTCACCACTGGTGCATCATCCACCATGAATCGTACTCCTCGATAGTCCTGACATCATCCATGTCAAGAACATATACTACAGGGTCCACCTCCTCCCCTACCTCCTCCATTATAGGCCATATTAGTGTCCTCTCATCCCTACGATTTTGGTATACCACTGGCTCCTTAGGTAGTACCTACCGAATCCAAAAATATAACATAAATCGAGAAAAAGGGAAGTACTCCCTCTTGGTTCCATGCCTCATGATCAACCATCTACTCCACCTCACCCTGCAAAGCTGCTCTCCAAAATCAGTCCAATATGGACAGTCTTTGTACGATCACTATATTACCTTCTCTGTTTCCAGTTATGAAAGAGCATCAGCATAGTGCTCTACATCACCTACGTGCCAATGAATCTGACCCCACTCTTGAATCCTCTACCATTGGATAGCATATCCTATCTCTCTGTCTACCAGCTACCCCTAGGTCATCCATGGTAGTCCCTGTGGTCACCCTACCGCTATGTGCTACCATCTCCAACACTACAACAAGAAGCTACATCCCAATCCCTTCTGCTTATGGTAGTAGATCTCGTACAACTCATCATAGAGATGTGCCATCAATGTCATCCCCCAAACCATCACCAAGGGCTCTTCCTTGGTGCACCCTACCAAGGTGTACACCAAATCCAAAAGGTTCCACAAGAACCTAGCTCTCGAGGAATTAGGGAGTAGCATATTGGAGATGAGGGTCATCAGTAGTGCATGCCTCAACCCCAATACCCCCTCCTCATACCAGAACCCCACTAGCATCCCTTCGTTTAGGCAGTCTATCTCCGTCGCATCCACCCCCTCGCCAAAGCATATGCTCAACACTACACCTCTTAGGTCATGGTGCATAGTGTGGATCACTGGCCCCTCTATCAAAATCTATAGAATTTGATAGACATCCTCAAGTGTCACCGTCATCTCCCCTATCGACAAGTGGAAGGTGTTGGTGCATGAGTCCCACAAGCTAATAAGGGTGGTCAAGTAGGCCTGGTTGCCTATCACAGGCTCCAACCGTATAAACTTCTTGAGCACCATAACATCAAGCCACTCCCAGTTAGCCTCTGTCAAGGTATACTAGGTGGTCTCGAAGAGCTTTAGTTTTTAGTACCGACTCTTCACCACCTAGTAAAAATAAGCAAGCAATAAGTAGGTATTCACCATGCTTCAAAATGGCCTCCAAAAGGCCTAAAAAAAATGCAAAACTAATCTACAAAAGCAATCTAATTGCGTAAAAACATAAACAAAAAATACAAAGCATGATGTATTCCATATAATTAGGTTTAATTACCTATTATTTAATGTGATATACCTAAAAAAAACAAAATATACAAAAACAAAATAAGCATTGCACTTTTTTTTAGGTTAAAATAATGAGGTAATCAAGTCAGTACATACCCGCCCATCACCGACTCCTCTGTTGGATGCCTATGCTTGCTGACTCATGGAGATTGCGGGATGATTTCAATAGTGCTTTGCTATGAAAATCACTCTCCTCCTCCTCACCTCTCAAAATCACCAAAGAAAACATGTAATAATGAGCCCAAAACAAACATTTTATATTTATATAGGCCTGCAACAATCCTATTTGTCTCGGGGTGGGACGAACACACTTTTGGCTATTCATTTCACTCTGGGATGAATACCAAATTTGCATTCATCCCACCCTGGGATGAATACAAGATTTGTAGACCAAAACACCTTAAAATGCATAAAAAAGGGTCCAAAACCCCACCAAAAACAAGTCAAATTGATGAAATTCATTCAGATATTGATGATGAAACTCAAAGCCACCATGGATACACTGAAGAGCTACTACTTTAATTCCTAATAATGCCGTGATGGCTAGACCGCTCTACGAAAATGAAGTTTTCAACGCTTTTCTTCCATGAGGTATCAATCACATTGTCAATCATTCCTTCCAAAACTTCTCCAATTTTCAATGAGTACAATCGAAGGTAACCTTAACAAAAGTCATTTGGTTCAAATGAATCATTGCTTTTCTTACGAGTCATTCCCTCATTGACTTATTTCTTGAGGGGTATTCATACTCAAGTCCAAATAAACAAGCACACACTCAATCATGCAAATTGTGTTTGTTCAACAAATCTTTGACAAAGACAATCACGCTCCTGCTTGGGGCAGAAAACAAGCACAAAATATCAAATCAAAATGCTTGGCATATAGTAAGCATGTGTAACGTCGGGAACCCCTGCATCATTACTTAATGATAGACAAGATAAAGCAAGTTCCTTAGCTTGTCAGAAGCAAGGATTCAAGAACGCATGCTCTTTCCATGATTGGGACATCTAAAGTTGGTTAGGTTATCGAGTAACCTTAATTATTGAACACTTTAGTTATCTATTTTTGCTCAGCATTGTGCTGCACACAATGCATCCAAAAAATGGGCATCTATAGACACTAAAATCTGGTCAATCCTATTATGCTACCAAAAACAATGACTAAATTGACATCATAAGGCCCTTATGGCAGCCCTTAGAAGGTATACAGTGGTTCTAACCACTTTGTGCAGGGTTTTTGAAGGTTTCAGGCCATTTTGGGACCTTTTGGGCACCCTGTTCCTAGTCATCCCACCCTAGGATAAATACAAAACCTATTCATCCCACCCTGGAGTGAATAGTGGCATTCATCTTGGGGTTGAGCAAATAGCAGGTTTGACCAAAAAAAAAGTCAAATCTAGACAAATAGCATCTGGTAACGGTTATATTCTTGCCTATTCTTGCCCACAAGTCAAAGCATGTAGTATCTTTATGTACTTCTCCATAAGGGAGACCAATTTGGGAGATTATCTTCCCCCTCCAATGCATGCCACCCTGGTGGCCAAGTGGCACCTCTTGCCATGCATGCCCTTGCATGCCCTTTTGCACATGAGCCTCCTTGGGCTATAAAGTGGATCCCATTTCCACCCAAAAAAAGAGGAGAAGAGTTCAAGTATTTGCAATGTAGTTCTACCAAGATTTCCCCTCACCCTTTTGTGTTTCCTTTCATCCATAATATCTTCTTAGCAAGGAGGTTATCGGGTGGTCCAAGGAGGTGCAATTTATTCCCAAAACCAATCAATCGAGTGACTCCCAACCTCAAATTTGACAAAAATACCCCCCATAGTGTTTTGCATCAATCCCTAATGGAATTGATGGTAAACATTAGGCAAAATTGGTGGGTGTCCCACCCCCGGGCGCCCCCCAATTTGTGATAGTCCTATTCATCCCACCCCAGACTGAATAGAAATCTATTAATAATTTTCTAATTGTCTTAGTTTAGTTGTTTTCTAAACATTTATATTATGCTGCAGTTCAAATTTCATGTCATTCTGAGCTATATTAGTCGAGATATTATGATTTTAAGGTTTTGTAGGCTTACGGGAGCCACTGGAGCATGCACCATGATATAAGCTCTATTTACAAAATCTAATGACATGGGTTATCTTAAAATGTCTATTTATGCTTGCTGTCTAGATTTCACAAGTTTTGGATATGTTTAGGTTAGGAAATTGCATGCTTTGGATTTTGTAGTTTGGGGAAGTGCACTAAGATTACAAAGCATCAACGAACACAATTTAAATGAAATTTTAGGTGATATATTCCCAAAACATCTTATTTTACTTATCCCTATAATTTTACAGCATTTAGAGTTCATTTGGTATAGGTGTGCTATATATGCTCTTTTATTTCCTATGGGGATTGCATATTTTAGACGAGACACACTTGCTACTTGATATTTCTTGTTTCTTTGTGTGCAGGTTTAGGTCAGAGAATGCATTGGGAAGTAGTGTAAGACACAAATATCAATAGTACAAGATACAGTGACTTTTGGCCCGCCCACCTCGATTGTGGGTACGCGAAAAGACAATGGATGTGCACCACGTTCCTTTGAAGGATTTCGATCCTTGGGCACCCGAGTTTTGTAACAAGTTGTATCAAATATTTGAACCCTCAAAGGGGATATTTTGTAACCTCGATATGATCTGCATTATTAATAAGAAATCAGTTTACTTTGCTTCATTTCTTGTTATTTGCTTTCATTTCCTTCTCATTTGCATGTGTTTGTTTTGGCATTCTTAGGCGATAGAATATACATGCAACTTGTTACCCATATTTAGGTGCACCATTTTGGAATTCCTAAGGAATATATCTTCCTATATAAAGACCTCATAGTGAGTTTTTCTAAAGAAGGAGCATATGTAGTAGTAAGTATAGAGAGTGTGTGGTACAATGTAGTCCTTCATATCCTTTCATGGAGTGTTCATGTCCTCCATTATATAGCATTGTACTATTTTTGTCACTTTTATTAATGGTATATTTATGAGTTATTTGTAGATGTTCATCTCATTATTTTCCTACATAATATTGTGCCATTACTTTATAGTTATCTCAGATTAGTCATCTTGCATCTTGTGGTTGTATTCCTTGCACTACCATCTCATCAAAAACTAACATAATAGTCAAAGAGTTCAAGATTCACCTTTTTAAGGGTATATTATGGAGACAAAGCTCCATGTATTGTATTGAAGAATTAGGATTATTGAATCAAGTTTATATAAATTTTGAGCAATATTATTGTAAGTTTTCATGTTATTTTATTAGTGATATTGCAAAGGAGAGTCACTGGCAAGCGGCAATAAGAGTGTTGAGGTACCTAAAGACAATATGCAATTATGGCCTATTGTATGAAAAGAATGCAGATTTCAAAATCATCGCATAAACGGACTCAAAATTTGTAGGAGATAAAGACACTGGGAGATATACATTTGGGTACTTGATGTTTCTTGGCTTAACGCCAATTCCATGGGGATCAAAGTGACAAAAGACTATAGCAGATTCTTCAATAGAATCCAAATATATTGTTGTAGCTAAGACAAGCAAAGAAGTGGTATGGTTGAGAAAGTTATTACACACTCTTGATATCACTCAAAAATGTCCTACAAGACTGCATGTGGATAATGAATTAGAAATCCACATGGCAAAGAATCTTGTGTTTCATGATAGAACCAAATACACTAGTACAAAAGTCCACAAGATCCGAGAAATTTTTCAAGATAGAACAATACTATAAATGGGGAAAAATGTTTGTTCTTCCTCTTAAAGTCTAATTTAATGTCAAGTGTGCATGGGGGAGATTCATTAGAATCTTTGTTTCCCCACTTGAGGATATATTTTCAAAGGAGACCCCGAGGACACGAAGATCCTCAACACGTCTAGACTACTACTCAATGTTTTTTCTTATGGTTGTGTGTAAGTTGATGTAATGCTTGTGTTGTCCATGTTTATGAGTTCAATTAAGATAAACACCTAAAAGTTTTTGGATCTTTATTTATCTGACTCTTTATTGAGCCTTAATTATTATTTAAACCTAAATTGTCAAGGATTATCTAAATGCAATGATTAAGTTTAAAGCATATAGGATAGCTCTTATTTTTTAAACCTAAATTGTCAAGGATTATCTAAATGCAATGATTAAGTTTAAATCACACAAATGCATGAAAATAAGAGCTATCCTATATGCTTTTCAAATTTGAATGAGCTAAGCTAAGGATATTTTGATTTTAGGGCAAACAAGAGAGATGCAATCAAAAAAGCTAGCCTAAATGCAACTATATGCTTTTCAATTTCTTGCCTAAGTACTTGAAAATGAAAGAGAAGCCAAAATTTAGCCTAAAGTTCCTTGATTGATTAGCCTTTTAGTATTTCGTAAAGAAATTACATTTTTTTTGTAAATTATTAGGGCTTTCTAGCTAAGACTCCTTAATTTTCCAAAATAAATGTGATTTTAGCTATAAAAAAATCAACAAACAGAAATAAAACATAGAGAAATAGAAATTGCAAGGCTAGGGAAGGGCCAAGTGGCTGAATTACCTCTCCTAGAGCTTGAGTAGAAGTTGAAGTGTTGCTAGACTTTGATGGAGAGTTTGGCAACCTGCAAAACTTGAACAAAAAAAATTAGGCGTATCTGATTTGGGGGGTCTATCTGAGTGCAATGAGATGATAACCTATATCTGCTATTGATCAGATCCCTTGTTAAAAAAAGATTGAGTATGCATGCCTTCCTTGGAGTGGAAAAAGAAATGACAAAGTTGCCACAATTTGATAAATGAATTTGTTTTGTGATAGAAAGTTGAAGTGTTTTGAGATGAAATTGAGGGTAAATTTACCCTAAATGTTGCTTTAGGGATGCCAAAAAAAATTAAATGACTCATATAATGGTATATTTGACCCCTTTCAAAAATTGCCACTAGTTTTGCCAAATTTACCACTGATGCCAAATTCACCACTAGGGCCGGGTAGGGTGGCGAATTTGGTCTTGGGTGAGAATTTTGAGGTTTCGAGGTTGATTTTGGCTAGTTCTGGTTATGATTTTGGGCTAAAAATTGGTGAGAAGGACCCTAATGTGATCTAGGTCTTTGCAAACCAGAGGATTGCACCTCTTAAATTTTATTTTGACAAATTTCCCATAGGGGTGGTGAATTTGGTCCTAGATAAGGATTTTAAGGTTTCGGGGTCAATTTTGATAGGTTCTGGTTGTGATTTTGATTTAAAACTTTTGAGGAGGGTCCTACTATGATGTACAAGGTATTTGGATCATAAGATAAAAGGATTGGACTTATAAAAGTTGGTTTTAGCAAATTCACTACATGGGTGGTGAATTTGCTTATAGGTAGGATTTTTGAAGTTTTAGGGCAAATTGGGGGCCAATTTGAAAGGGGTTTTAGCTGAAATTAATAGGTAAGGATATTAGTGTATTCTAGAAGATATGTATATAGATAAATCAGGGAATCAATCCTCCAAAAAATATATTTAGAAGATTAAAATTTTATTAACAGAGGAAAAGAGTGAAATCCCTAGGGGGATTTGCAAATTTGAGAAATCAGACTTGTGACAATTTGTGGAAGGAGATAAGAGGTTTAGGAAATGCTATATTAGGGTGAATCCACTTCCTAACAGTGTTATAAGGATGAATTGGAGGACTGATTTGTGAATTTGACAAAATGTGTTAAGAAATTATTCAAACTTCAAACTAAATGAACAATAATAAGTAAATGTGAGAGCATGGAACTGAAATTAAATTCAAAAAAGACACAGATGCATAAAATCAGATGCAATATAATAGGAAATACTAATTGCATTCAATTATAATAAAAGGACAAGTAATATTCCTAAAATGGTGAGAAATCTCACACATGAAATTGAAGAAAATGCTAGTAAAGTGCTTGAAATAAAGAGGCAATATATAAAATAAGAATACTAAATATCTAAAAATGAAATAGCATGGAAGGAGACAAGATGGGTTAGTATGTTGTAGGAAGAATAAAGAGCTTGTAGACAAAGGATTAGTGAGAGTGTTAGTCTCACAATGAAACTGAGAGGGGGGGTGAATCAGTGTAGCTATTTAAAACTTAAATATTCAACACTCAAAGCCAAAACAATGAAAACATAAAACCAAATAAAGCAAGTATAACAAGAGAACATCACACAACACAAGATGTATCGAGGTTCAACGATTTGGCTACATCCCCAAAAATGACTGTTTGGACTCCCATCCAAATCCAGCCTTTGCAAAGCACCAAATTTACAATCAATTTACCAACACCCACTGGAAGAAGAACCAACCCCTGATTTATCTACACCAACAGAAAGGAGCACCAACCCTTGATTTATCTACACCAATAGAAAGGAGCACCAACCCCTGATTTATCTACACCAACAGAAAGGATCACCAACCCCTCTACCAAGCACCCACTTGATTTTGATATTGATAATAAAATGACATATATGAATGTCTTCAATGAAACCAGAACCCTCTATGGTCTGTAAGCTCAAAATATAAAAATTTCTATTTCACCCAGTATAACATCCCTCTCTCTGCATTACTCAGAATTTGAATCTTCTCTTCTCACAAAAAAAAACTATTTTTTCTCTTAGCTCATTCTACCAATTACTAAACACTTTTTGGTATTGTGCAGCACTTTGTCTACGAACTCCTCTCAAAATTTCAGCCAAAACGGATATTATATGAGAAAGTTATGCCCAAAATACTAAAGTGACGTTTTTCATCACTCTCCAAAAATCACGGATTTTCACTCTTTATTTTTCTCCACACACACTTCTCTCTTCACAAAATAAAGTCCCCACTTTTCAATAAAATCCCTTGTTAGTTAAAAAGCACACACTTGCATTCTTTTTCCCTTTTCAATTTTAAAAATATTTTCTTTAATGAAGCTTCTTAAAACAATATAACTTCCTTTTTTTATTTTGAGAAGGCATTTCGTCAAACACGTCACATGCAAAGAATTGACACCTTACTCGTTCTCTTACTTCGGAGCCACGTGAAACCTCAAACCAAAAAAAAAAGATGCTATATTTGATGCCTTTAAGGTGTAACAACATTGAAACCGAAACTATGGCGACTCTGCAAGGTCGAAACGGCCAATTGAAGGATTTTGCACAAGTGGAACAAATTGACATAAAAGTGACCTGTACAATTTTTACAACAATCATAACTCTCACCTCGTAACTTTGTTTTCTCTAAAATTTGAAACATATAATCTCTGCAATTCTGACTACATTCAATACGAATCTCACTACATAAATCCTTACGGTTCGCCTGTACCACCTCCACGAAAACTGTTGCTGACACACTTTTTTCAAAAAGAGCATTTTTTGTGAGTCTTGAAACTCTTGTAAAATTTTCCTCGTTTATCCTTTTTTGTGGAAATTTGGAACACATGTTTTTGAAGATAATAACCAACTCCAGTTCAAATTTCACTATCAAATTCTTCTTTGTTTACTCGCAGTGCTTCTGATAAAACTGCCCTTTTTCGGCCTGTACAACCACTTACCAAATCATCCGCCAAGATACCAGAAATGTCATCGATCAATCCAAACACTGTTTTGACACCTACAACACTGTTATGGAATATTTAATGACATGTTGGCATGTTTCAAACTGATCCATACTATCCAAATGCGCCCATGACGACTTTTGTAATTTTTTGACAACTTGACGATTTTTTCAACTTTTGCAAATTTGCACGAACAACCTGTAACAACTTCACCCAAACATCAAAAACATCCTCATAAGCATTGAACATAACTGCACATACTTAAAAAAACCTTCAAATAACTAGCCACTGCATCAACCTATCCATCTGAGTGTGTTGACAACAATGACAATACTGTCACTGCACCTTGCTCAACAGAGAGAATATGCAAATAGAAATATGAAAAACCCTACAAAAATGGAGGATTAGAATCATAAACTATGGCAAAAGAAATGGTAAATTTAAAGGAACCTGCAAGAGAGGTGTAAGAAATGGCAATATAGAAGCAAAGTATATAAAAAGGAGGTTGTAAAACACAGTTAGAGTGCTAAAAAAACTAAGTTAGTGGCTACCAAAGAAAGAGTTAGAGAAATTATGCTAAAATATCTAGCATATGAAATGAAATGCATAAAGGAAAATGAGAAATATTAAGCTAGCAAGGCTACAACCTAGAGGAAAAAATGCTATGGAATCAAGGTGAAAGGAGAGAAGAAGGAAGCTAGGAGAGCTTCCCTTCTTACCTCCAATGGTGACCTCCTTGCTCCCAAGTCCTCCCTAGCCTTGCTTGGCTTACCTCCAATGCTTGCAAAGAGTACTCAAATGCTTGACAAGAACCTATGCTATGCTTGAGAAGAATTTGAAAGAGAGAAATGCTAATGCTAAGAGAATGTGGATAGAGCTTTGCTATAGTAGATTGCCTTGCCAAATGCCCACTAAAGGAGGTCCTTAAATAGGATTTGGAGGGATTAGAGGAATAATTGGATAATAATAAATTCAAACAAAAAAATATCAGACCTTGCTAGAGCATGTGGGATCGATGGTGGAGGTAGAAAGATGCTCAATCCATGGCTACCTATTTCATGTGGAAGATTCTCGACCATTTTGTCAAATTCGCCACTATTGACCAAATTCGCCATAGGGATGGTGAACTTGGTTTTTAGTGGCAAATTTGGTAAGGAGGAAAAATTTTGAATTTTAAAATTTAGAAATTTGGATGTTTTCCAAATTCACCACTGTTGACCAAATTCACCACTGGCAAATTTGGTAGGACTGGAAAATTTGGATATAGATAGCAATTTTTATTTTATAGTTTTAGGCATCGATATGAATCCAAATATAGGTATATTTATACTTATAAGAAAACTATTTTCAAGGGCTATCCAATGGTGGTGGTTTTGTGAAATTTGGAGATGATTTGATAGGTCAAAATATATCCCAAATATGACCTTATCTTTTAGGGTTATAAAAACCCTAAATTTGGGTATGAGGATGATTGATTTGATTTTCTTGATCAAAAGGCTTGTGAAGACAAGGAAATTGATGAGTTTTTCTAGGAGTGGAAATCAATAAAATATGCCAAAATGTGATACCTAATTTGACAAGGTTAGGATGCCTTGATGAGGTGTTGTTTGATGTCTAAATTGAGGATGATGTTGGCTAGGTGTGTCAAAATTGGGTGTCTAAAAATACAAATGAACTACTATCTAATTATAGATCAAATTATCGACATCTTCACCAAGCCACTATAAAGGGCGAAGTTTGAATAGTTCAAACATCATATAGGCTTGAGAGCCTCCATATCCCCTTGACAATGGAGATGCAATATGACTAACAAGGCTAATGCTTATTCATAAAACCACCTTCATGTGGGAAGAAAGTATTGGTTGGTCTTTGCTCTATCCCACTCATGAAAACCCATTGTGGCCACAAAAGGATAAGGGTTGTACTACTTTTGGAAAATTAGAACCTATGAAAACCCAAAAGGGCATGGGAGATGACTAAATGATATATGGAGACCCAACGAATTGAATCCATATTTCTTGGACAATTGTCTAATCGACTACACAAAGAGCCACATGAGCCACTTATATACTAAAATAAAATGTCCTTCTACCATTAAGGGAGGTATTGAAGACATGTTAATGCTACAAGGTCATGTTTATTAGTTAGGTTCAAAATTAATTGTTATGAGGATTTAATAAGACATCATTAGAATAGGTTATTTTAATGTGTAATGTCATTTCATGTTTATTTGAATTTCATGTAATATGGATTTGGCAACCCTAAACTTAATCTAATTTTTCTCAATATAGAATTCCATAACACAAAGGGAGAGATGTGATTTTTCATTCTCTCCATTATCAAAAATATTCTCCTTTTTTTCTTGTTTCATGTGGTTGAGCTTGGGCACATAGCATTGATCCTTGCTACAAAGTGACCACAAGAAGTATGGTAATAATGATAGAAAGGAACCAAAGGATGGGTATTACACATGTGGTGATTATCATTATGCAAGCCAATATCCATAGTGGAGTATGGGATAAAGTGTTAAACCGCCTATGCCAAAGTGCTAGCATCATTGTATCCATGTATTATTATGTTAGGACCCCATCCTAACATCATTTTTGTAATTCTCAATTGCTTATGTAATGACCCACATACAATGTGGGAACCCACTTATAATATTATTTTGTAATAAATTTGTAACTGTATGTGGAAAGTAAGACACCTAGACAAGTGGATTCATTTCATATAACCATTATCAAGAGTGTAATCGATGTTTGGTAGAAGATTCTAGCTCGAGTGGCATTTTACATGTAAGCCAACTCTTGAGCTTAGGGTTAGGGTTGCATGAAGTATTTTATTTAAAAGATATGAAGCCATATAAAAAGGTATATTTTTGTAAGTTAATGAAATATTGGAGGAGTTTTCCCCCTCAAAGAGGCCCATAATACTAAGTTATTTATGATATTGTTTCAATTCTACAATTAATTTCTACATAGTGTTATTATGTTATTTGATGCATTTATGTTTATTTACAGTATTTTGTGTGAGTGAACTTATATTTAATAGTAGGTTCCTAACAAGTGGTATCAGAGCACTTTCCAAGGTCGAGTATAATTTTCCCATAATTCTTGCCCATCCATTCTGCTTGTTAGGTATAATTTTTTTTAATTTTTTGTTTTTGTTTGTCCCTTAAAAACAATATAGACTATTTTTTTTACACAGTAGTTGAGTAGGTTAGAAACCCAATGTTGAGGTTTCTAAAATATCATGGGGGAGCTACCATTATTGGCTAAGCTAGATAGACCATAAAGCATCTAGTGAAGTGAGGGGTGATCGGGATCCAATACCTAGGCCATAGACAACACCTACGCACAAAATCGAGCTCACATGTATCTTTGAGTATTTAGGTAGACCATATAGGATTAAACACAAGTTTATCCAGTAGGAAGCTTTTTGGCATTGTGTTGTTCATAGTGCATGGGATACAACACCTCGAAAGATTACCCTCTCGTACTGTTAGAGAGACAGATAGTGTGCTCAAGGGTATATGTGGAATACTCCTTGGGTAGTATTATAAAATATTGTTCCAAGCACTATTGTTCATTGTTGCAACATAATAGAGGGCCTATAGGTATTACATACTCCTCTGCCTAGTGTACCTTGGTTCTATCAAAACAAAAAAATTCAACCTGCAAAAAGAAAGAAGCCTTCATGTTTTGTTAAACCTGTAATTTTTCCCACAAATGTTAGCTTATGGAGAAAGACTTCCCTATCGTTAACAAAATTACATGCACAAAATAATAAGAACAAATTTGGTAAGTGGTTGTGATAGAAAATATTTTAGTCAGTGATAGTAATAGTTTAGTTAGTAGCTGTAATAGTAAGGTTGACAATGGCAGTAATAGTCATCTATAAGAGTCAATATTACAAGGTTGCCAATGATAGAAATAGAGTAGATAGTGTCAGTAACTACATAGTACAAAGAATCCCAGAGTCAGTTTTTGAATATTATTAGTGGTAGTACTAGTGACAAGGACAAAGATAGGAGTGGTTAGTGGTCAGAACATATAGGACAAAGATAGTTGACTTAGTACCCAACTTTTGAACCCAATATCTAGAGGGAAAATTGACCTCATCAGAAGACTCATCAAAATAATTATAAAAAAGTGTTGTGGGATATAGCTCATTGTGACCATATTTTTGAGCTGATCATTTTGATATATAATACCCAAGAACTTTTTTGGACTTATTACTAAAAATAGTAACCCAAAAATAGTGTTGTGGGATATAACTCATTGTGACCATATTTTCAAGCTGATCATTTTGATATACAACACCCAAACACTTTTTTGGAATTATTACTAAAAATAGTAACCCCTAAAATCACACTTCTATTTTTAGTAAGTCATTGGTAGTCATCCAAAATAGACCAAAATGGTTGTTGGTACTCGTGGACACCAGGAAAATATGGAACAAGCCATAACATTGGACACCATCACAAAATAGCTCCAATCCATTCTTCAAGACAATCAATCAATCCGGGTGGATATCCAAAATTTTAGAAAAGAGTACATTTCACACAAAACCGAACTCCATGAACAAATTCTAGAGGTTGAGTCCAAGCTTCAAATCGACCCTCAGGTTTTTGAGTATCATGAGACTAAACAATTAGGGTGAGGAAAAGGACCCCATAAGGAACATGATAGTCTTCACCTTAACTTTGACCATGATCCCACCTTCAAGATGCCTAAATTGGACTTTCTAAAGTTCAATGGGAAAGATGTAGAGGGATGGTTATGTCGTGTTGATCAATTCTTCCAACTCCACAATGTCCCTAAATTTTATTGGATCAAGATGAATCCTTTCAATCTTGAATCAAAAGCTTTACAATGATACCAGTGATTTAGACAAACTGTTACTAAACCTTCTTGGGAATATTTTGAATCACAACTACTTACTCACTTTGGACCTAGTGTGTATGATTATTTCCAAGGAGCATTGACCAAGTTGCATCAAAATTCTATAGTTTGAGACTCCTAGGCCCAATTTGAAAAATTAGAGAACAAAACCAAGGGGTTGAGTGAAGGATTTTTATGTGCTATTTCATTAGAGGCTTAAGGGATGATCTTCAAGTAGAGGTTAAGATGTTTAATACAAAAACAATGGTGCAAGCCATAAGACTAGCACAATTGGTCAAATCCAAATTTATAGCTCAAAGGAGGACATCTAAATTTCAAGCTACCAAATCCTTTTTTTCTCCCAAGTTCACAAGCAATCATGAAAATAAATCTATTCCCTCAAAATGCTTGACCATCGAGGAAATGGATGATTAGTGAGCCCAAGGGTTGTATTATAATTGTGATGAAAAAAATCTTAGGGGGAATAGGTGTGCCTAGAATAAGTTATTCCTAATAGATTTAGAGGACCCCACTTGTAGTGACCATAATGATGATGAAGAGGACACAATTGATGAAAAACCTCACAATGAAGAGGACACACATGAAGAACCCAAGGTAAAAAGTTTGAGTCCATGCTCTTGAAGGGATTACTACTCTACAAACCATTAAACTTGTGGGTTTATTCAAATTCTAATGCCTTACAATACTTATTGATTTTGTTAGCACACACAACTTTATTAATCCTCGAAGTGCCAAGCAGGCCAATTGTTAAATACACACATGTAATTCCTTTGAGGTCATGGTGGAAAATGGAGGAACCTTACCTTGCAAAGGTAAATGTCATAATGTCAAATTGAAAATTAGGGATTATTAGCTCAAACAAGATATGTTTACCCTTTTAATTAGGGGAATGTGATATTGTATTAGGTGTTCAATGGTTGGGTACCTTGGGCACCATATCATGAAACTTTGTAGAACTTTGGATGCAATTTTCACAAAATGGATAGTCATACACCCTTCATGGTTCAAAATTAGGGCCTCCTTATATTATTAGTTCCATTCGTATGGATAAGTTGCTAAAACAATCATCTCATGGGGTCATTGCACATATTTTTACAATCCAACCTCCTACTACTATAGTGGATAAAATTCCTAATTATTTGCAACTTGTTTTGAAAAAGCACAATGCAATTTTTACTAAACCAACTAAATTCCCACCGCATCACTCACATGATTATGCCATTCCATTGATCCCTAGGGGTGTACCACCTAACATTAGGCTATATATCTACCCCCATTCCCTTAAGTTAGAGATTAAGAAGCTAGTGCAAGAATTGTTAAAAGTTGAAGTCATTCACCCCAGTAACAACCTATACTCTTTGCCTATCTTATTAGTGAGAAATAAATATGGTTCATGGTGATTATGTATTGATTTTTTTGAGCTCAATAAGCTCACCATTAAGGATAAGTTTTCTATTCTAGTCATGGATGAATTGTTGGACAAGTTGCATGGGACTATGTTTTTCTCTAAATTATATCTTTGCTCTCGGTACCATTAGATCCAGCTCAAGGAAGAAGATATTACCAAAATCATATTTCATACTAATGTCGGCCATTACGAGTTTTTTGTGATGCCATCTGGATTGACCAATGCACCTTCCATATTTTAAAGTCTCATGAACATCATTTTCTACCTGTTTCTTCGTAAATTCATTCTAGTTTTCTTTGATGACATTTTGGTTTATAGTCACTCTTGGGAAGAGCAGCTTGTCCATGTGGATTAGATCCTACAACTATTGGTACAACATCAACTTTATGCTAAGTGGTCCAAGTATTCTTTTGTGTTCATAAAAGTGGAATATTTGGGATACATCGTCTCCAAAGATGATATTAAAGTTGACCCTAGAAATATTTAGGCGGTTCAAGAGTGGCCAAAACCTCACACTCTCAAGGGTATTTGAGGATTTTTGGGTCTTACTAGCTATTACCACAAATTTATTTGCAATTATGGAAAAAATATCACCCCCTTAACATCCATGTTAAAAAATAATTCTTTTACTTGGATGGGTCTAAATGAATAGGCCTTCCTTGATTTGAAGTATGCTATGACAAAAACTCTAATCTTATCAATGCTTAATTTTTCTAAGCCTTTTGTAATTTTTGCTTTAAGCAATGGTATTGGTGTGGTATTGATGCAGGAAGGATGACCTTTGGCTTTTACTAGTAAGGTACTTTCTAGTTGTAATCTAGGCAAATCCACTTATGCTAAATAAATACTCGGTATTTTTCATGCGATCAATAATTGGCAACCTTATCTCATTAGGCATAATTTTACCATAAAAATAGATCATCAAAGTCTCAAATATTTCTTAGAGCATCAGGTTTCCACCCTTGAATAACAAAAGTGGATCTCTAAGCTTATGGACTATAATTATGATATTACTTATAAAAGGACAAGGAGAACATTGTAGCAGATGTCCTCTCTCATTAATTTGAGACTCAGAGTATGCTATGTGCCATATATTCCCCCATTATCTAGTAAATAACTTCTCTTTGTGAGGAGGTGCTTAAAGATTCAGGCTTGCAAATTTGGTTGCTTCTATTCAATCAAATACTACCTCATGTCCTGGATACACATGGGATGGATAGGATTTACACTACCATCAACACCTTGTTGTTCCTCACACATATCTACTTTAAAAACTTATTATGAAGGAAATGCATATGCCTCCCATTGTCGATCATTTAGGATTCCTTAAAAATTATGAAAGGATTAAGCATACCTTTTATTGGAAGGGTATGAAGAAGGACATACAGAATTTTGATGCAACTTGTGACACATATCAATGGATGAAAGGTGAAACAATGTGTTATCCAGGTACTCTACAATCATTGCCAATTCCTAAACAGGTTTGGACATATATTTCAATGGATTTCATTGAAGGGTTACCTAAGTTTGGGGCCAAATCGGTTATTTTCATGGTAGTGGATCATATTTCAAAGTATGCTTATTTTTATTCCCTCTCCTATCCTTACACGACCTCCACCATTTCTCAAATTTTCCTCGATTCTATTTTTTTCCTTCATGGCATACCTATATCTATTGTGTCTAATCATGACCCCATATTCACTAGTAATTTCTAGCAAGAATTGTTTAAGTTGCAGAGAGCTCATCTCAAGATGATTTTAGCTTACCATCTAAAAATGGATGGCTAGATTGATATTATCAATAAGTTTTTAGAGACCTATCTTCATTGCTTTACCCTTGATCATCCCACACAATGGGTGAAGTGGGTTATCTTAGCCGAGTGATGGTATAATACTTCTTATCACATGGTGACCAAGGTAACTCCTTTTAAAGTAGTTTATGGTCGACCTCCATGCATGCCCTCCTCCTACATTTTAGGTAGATCTAAGGTCCATGCAATTGAAACTACACTCAACCAACATGCTGAAGTCCTCCATAAACTAAAGATTAATTAGGAAATGGCCCAAAACTAGATACGGAATAAGATGATCAACATAATTCTAAGTATAGTTTTGATGTTGGTGACATGGTATTCCTTCACCTGTAACCATACAAATATTCATCTCTCTAGCTTCGCAGGTGCCAAAAAATTGCAATTGGGCCATACCAGGTTTTGCAATAGATTGGTGCCATGGCCTACAAATTGGTCCTCTCATCGACATCCAAGTTCCACCCTATTTTTCATATCTTCTCTCTTAATAAGGTTATGGGAAATCAAGTACAGGTTCAATCTACTCTCCCAAAATTGAATGAAGAAGGTTCTATCTTGCTTGAGCTAGAACAAGTATTGGATCGTAGGATGCAAATGCTTCACAATCAAACCATTATTGAGGTCCTTGTTTAGTGGTATGGTATTTAGCCAAAATATTTTATATGGGAGTCTCTCCACTAGCTAAAACACCAATTTCCTCATATACAACTTTGAAGACAAATATTTTTGAAGAGGAAAGACATGTTAGGATCCATCATAACATTATTTTTTTAATTTTCAATTGCTTATGTAATGACCCACGTACAATGTGGGAACCCAATTATAATGTTATTTTGTAATACTTTTGTAATGGTATGTGGCAAGTAAGGCACCTAGAAAAGTGGGGCCATTTTATGTAACCATTATCAAGAATGCAACTAATGTTTGGTAGAAGATTCTAGCTCGAGTGGCATTTTGCATGTAAGCTAACTCTTGAGCTTAGGGTTAGGGTTGCATGAAGCATTTTATTTAAAATATATGGAGCCATGTATGAAGGTATATTATTGAAATTTAATGAAATATTGAAGGAGGTTTCCCCCTTAGAAGAGGCCCGTTATACCGAATTATTTGTGAGATTGTTTCAATTCTGCAATTACTTTTTGCATAGTGTTATTTTGTTATTTGATACATTTCTATTTATTTATATTATTTTGTGTGTCTGAGCTTATATTTAATAGTAGGTTACTCAAATATTATATTACCAAAAAAAATATTGGAATTCACCAATGTAGAAATCAAATATATTATATGGATGTCCTATTACTATTTTAATTGATAATAGTACAACTAGAAGTTTTATTGCTTCTCAAGTTTTGAAAAATTATGATAAGATCTAGTTATATGGATAATACATGGTTTGCTTCATATGGAAAATTGGATGATAAAATATTAGATTTTATAGTAGTTTCTAGAAACAATTGGAATCAACACGTTACCCAAAAATATTGAGAGTAAACAAACACATGATATAATAAAGTTACTATGGACACCAAATTATCTCTCTATATTAAAATATAATTCTTTATGCTTCAATTTGCTTAAGTATAAATTTCCACTATAGAATGGAGTAAAGATAGAATGGCTCATAATTGCTTCTAATCTAAACTCTAGAGAAGGCCAATTCCTTGTGAGATGTGCTGAAAAAAGACTAAAGAGAGAAAAAGAAAAGGGAAGAGAGGGGAAAGGGTTATAAAAAATGAGTTAAATGTGGTTGGATTTCAGCTAAAAATATTGCTTTAAGTTGCATGAGCATAGGCTATCTTGTGCAAGAAATGCCTAACAAACTATACAATTAATGCTATGTAGAAAATACATTATCCTTAGATGTTACAACATTCAACATCACAAGCACTTGAACCAAAGAAATACAAATAGTTTAAGCCTGATAGATAGATGAAAGGAATGCCAAAAAACATTAAACGTAGCAAAAATACTTCAATCAAAGTGATCAAGCAATGCCAAAAGTGTAAATATAACATAAATATATCTATAAACATTAATTAGGGTAAGTCAAATAAGTCTTGATTCTATTGTAGTGTAGGATAAACATATAGCTTGCCACATGCAAACAATACAATATTTGACCCCTTATAATAAGGGGTATTTCCCTATTTATAGTTTTTGTTAAGATATTATAAAGCTAAATACTCTATACAATAATGGGGAAAAATAGCTCATGTAAGATTGGGGATGAGATGGCATTATTTGATATCTTCCATACCTTCTATCAAGTAGTTGTAATTTGCAGGATCATTCATTCTGCTTAGCTAGGGTGGATATCAGTTTTAGGTTCTAAGAAATACCACATGGTCTAATTTATTTTCTTTCAAATATTGAGTGCTCTTCACATTGATGCTATCTAGTTTGAGATGTTGTTGCTACCTTTGTTGCCTTTCAGGTTGCTTCTCTTGCTTGGCATAAAATTTCTAATTAGGATTAAAATTTTGTAGCCTTATCCTACCTTATTACTTATAATATTTGCATTGTTCTAAAAATTTTAGAAACCCATGCTAGCATCAATGCTTGTAAGTTCTAGTGTGTCACTTTTTAAACTTTAGTACTTTGCTTCACACATAGTTTGCTTTGTCAAAGATTTAGAAGTGTACAAGTAACATCATTGCATGAAAGGTTTGTCTTGCTCTCTTTATAAGTCCAACACTAAGCTATTATGGATAAAATATTTTAGTTTAGAGGCATAAGAAAATATTAAGCAATTTTAGGCTTGATAAATCTTAAGCAATTTTAGAATAGAATACTTGGAAGAATTATAATGCTAGATAAATATTTTAAGCTTGAACACTAGTCAGGGTCTCAACTGCTACTTTATCAAATATTTCCATATATTATGCTCCTCTTTCATATTGATGGACTATTTTTTGCTTCTTTCTAATGCTTAGGGATCACTCTTAAACAAGGATTATTGAATTTATTAGTATGAAATTTTTCCTTGTCTCTTTGTCTATTTTTGACCAATTTGTAGTGAAGTTTTGTTTACAAACACACCCAACCAAATTGTAAGTGAATTCAGAAAGGCTACATGGATATAAACCCTTCCAATAGTAGAAAAATTTTAGCTATCACTAGAAAGGATTGATATTATTACAAATGGTAGGATTAGGCTTAGCTACCACTAAAAATGCTACAAGTCTTTATATGTCTAATTGGTCAACATCATCTCATGGAATATGGAGTTTAGCATTTTATAGCAATATTTTATAAACGCTTTTTCTTGTAAATATATTTGGTATTTTTCAACATTAGATACTTGATAGATTGAATAAGTTTCAAGTCCCCTCATATTTCTAAGCTCTAGACACAAATTTTTCTCAAAATTTCTCTTTCAAGCTAGATTTGCCTAGTGTAGTAAAATTTCACTATAATTTGGCAACTCATAGGAGACTTATGCTTCTAGAAGTAATAGCATTATCTATTGGGCATGGATTATTACATCTTGGGAATTTTGGGGCTTAGGGTATGGGAGAAATATTTCTTTCTTGAAGAGGAACTCTACTCAAGAGTTCATAGAATGCACTAAAGGGAACTCTCATTTTATTTATATTTTTGACTAGGAAATTCATTGAATTCACTCATCCCATAAATTATTATTTTTATTAATTCTTCTTTGGAAATCCAATATGAAAGGAATTTTTCCATCTAAGTTAGGAAAAGCATGAAAATCCTCTATATTACCTTGTGTTTACCCATGTTAGTTGTCTCTTAATTTGATGACTATTGAGTGATTGGCAATCATCTAAAGAAAGCTATTCCTTAGATATTTTACAAACTCTAGGAATTTTTGAATTGTGTAACCCTCCTTAAAACATCTATGTGAAATACCTTGTATGCTTTCAAAAAAACTAGTTCATGTGAGCACTTTGATCTACTCCCTTATTTACATATCATTGATTACTTTAGCCAATTCCTATATAACACATAGCTTTTATCAAATTTATTTAAATGCTACTTATTTACAAAAAATTAGGTAAGTTTTTATATACCAATTGTTTCACATATTGTTGCTTCATCAAAGTCAACAATCTTCATACCAAGTGATCCGAAATTTTGTCGCTCTTGCCTATATTTTTTTTTGGAGCATATAACTTGTAGCCAAGAGTTGATAGTTGGTTTAATATGGTGTATGATGAGTTCCTAGGTCTATATAAATTATTGCATTGAAATCAATTATGGATATTCCATCAATGACTCTTCTATCAACTCCTCTAGGTATTTTGGATGTTCTTTAATTATCACTTAAGGGAATTCTAGGTCATCTTTAGTAAAATTAATGCTTTACTCTTCAAGACACTCTATGTGATATAGGATGGTCCTCTCCACATAGACTTAGATATTCCTTTCCTTATATGGAATTACCATGCAAGTGTAGTACATGGATAGGTACCCCCCAACTTTGTTGTTAACTCCCTTGATAAGCATAGTCCAAATAGTGGTGGAAGATCCACCACTATTACCTTCTATATTACTAAAACATCTAGAATATTTTACAATAGCATCATAATAACTTGCATATCCCCTACCATCTAAACCAGGATCTTGTTTAGTCATAGTACACTAGAACTAGTCCACCTGTATTCCATGGCCATTTCATCACAAACATCCTTAGGCATGACTATTGTGCCAACTTTGAAATCCACTATGCAATTGTTAACGATCCAACTTTCCATACATAAGGACATATAAAAGGTCAAAGGTGTAATCTTACCCATTCTAGGTATTTTTTGATATTGAGCTAGATTTAGATCTCGACACCCATATCTGCTTAGAAATACACCCTTCAAAGTGGTCTTAAGTGAATCAATTTGTTCGAGAATTGATAGAGCATTATACATGAGGAAACTTGATGGAGTATTCTTTAGTTCCTCAATAAGGTTATATCCAAAGGGTTTTGACATATTTTCTTCCTTCCAAACTGGTTGCTCAAACCTCCTTTCATATTACTATGTGGGTTCTTCCCTTTGCTTTATGATAATAAAAGCGTACTATAGCTTCATCAAGACTTGCTCCTCGGATTATTTTTTACCCTTATTTTTTTTATACTTTTGGCTTGGCCTAATCCTTGGGTTTCTCCTTTTTCTACTCATTTTATGCCTAAGAGTAAAATTTTAGATTTTTAGTCTTTCAAGGATCTACAGGAAGAGGTCTCTTCCTGGATCTAGTCAATATATAGACTAGATCAAAAGTTGAGGGCTCTTCAACAATAAGATTTATATTTGGATCAATCAACATACCCACCAACCCTTTTGATTTTATTTTTGCTTTATGGGCTATGACTAGCTGATGTTGATGTCGATAGACCACACACATGTTAGCATTATGAGGATCATTACAAGCTATGTACCAATAATCCTCTTAGATAGTGGATGTCTCCTCCTCTTAACCTCTAGCAATAACAACTTGTTTTTCAATAGTGTTGCTAGTAGAAGCCCCTTGATATTTTGAGATGTAGAGGTATCTTCTTTGTTGATATCATTCAAATATTCTCTCAATAATTTGCCTCTCTAGCATAGTGAGCTTATTAGTCAATTTCCTAACCATGAATTTCAGTTCCTATATTTTTGTTGATTCTTTGTGCTCAAGGTAAAGTAAGGCTAGTATATGCATAGCAAAAATATTATGATGAGGGAAGGGCTTGGGTTTTGATAAAATTTCTAGTGAAGGAGTTGATAGAGTAGGAAGTGAAGCTTGTTGGATTTGCTAAGAAATCTCCAAGAAATATGGCATTATCACTTTCAAAGGAATGTTTCCAATTGTGATGAGTGCATTTTTTTCTATAATAATAACTTGAAAGATCTAAGGAAATCTCATATTATTGATCTATTAGATTTGCAAGCTCAAATCTAGAACAAAATCTCCAAGATAGTAGATGTAATCATGGGCATAAGATGGCCTTTTATCCTAAGGAATTTTTCTTTGAGTTTTGATAAATTGGATGTTAACATACATGATATTCTCTTAAGGATGCCTTTATATGGAGGTAAACTAATTAAGGATTGAAATAACATTTCCCAAGTTATTGAAATCAAGGATAAAAGGTTTAGCTAGGTTAGCCCAAGTGTTAATACTTCCTTCTTCTAAACAGTGGTACCAGGCCAACACTTTAACTCTAAAACACGAGGATAATAGCCTAACCATTACATATTCATGGACAATATTATGAATTATAGCTAAGAAAACTATATATTAACAACGTTCATAGGCCATTTTGCACTACCATCATAGGAGGATAAAGCTTTCAATGCAAATTAAGGAATATCATGGAGATCTAGAATATTAAAGAGCCTAACACTATTCCAAATAGGGTATTACAGGTCAAAATGATGCCTACATTATAATTCCTTATAAATCAATCCAATATACCATGTTACCAATGTTTGCTCAATTTTTTCTAAGGTAGTTGGTTTAGAGATCAATTTTAAGAAAAATAAACAAAAAAATAAAAGACTCAAATGCATCAAGATTGGGCTATGTTCTAAATCATTCAAATAATTTCAGCAGATTCAAAGTCATGAGAAACAATTAAGCATATGACATTTATCTAGAAGAAAAATTTACTAAGTCTCAAAGATTCCAACAATATATACACCTAGAACAAATCAATTCCAAACTTTCACAAGGGTGAAATTAGTAAAATATGTAACAAAATTCAAAATTAAGGAGGCTACAACAATGCAATTCTAACCTTGCACAAACATGGAATGGAACAAAGTCGCATATTCCAAATGAAGAGACCTAATCATTGATAAAGTTAAAGTATGCATAAAATTAGAATGAAGAAAAACTAGACATTATAAGTTCTTATGTCAGCATAAGCATTATGAAATATTGAAGTCGTGTTCAAATACCAAATTGTAACAAATTTGGGTTTCCAAAAGGACCTACACTAGTGAAAGTGCTACTAAGGTCTAAAATTGAACAAAATTGGAAGGTCAACGTATTGTCTAAAATGGTTAGAATCCAAACCTTCTAAGAGATGATGTCACCTAAACCATCATGAAAGTATAGATTTGATATAAAGAGATTCCAAAGAAACTTAAAGAGTCTGTAGCCACTCTAGCTAGAACCTATGATGGTAGTGGAAAAATAAATTATGAACACTATCAAGAAGTAGTTGCTTTGGCTACCACCTACAATATTATCTTCAAATATATGATGATCAAAATCCTTGCACAATATTTTCAAGGTAAAGTATTGCTATGGTACTAATACTTAGAAGACAAAAAAATTAAGGTACAGGTAAACCTAGCCAAACCTTTCATATTAGAGTTTGATTACCTGGGAGATCTACTTTTACTCGCTCAATTTTTCTTCATCCAAAGATACCCTCACAAAAGCATTACCAATTTCAACTTCTAGTTCAAAAGGACTTGGAGAGGGATTTCTAAAGAAATATGACCATCACATGCCAAAGCCTATGTCTAATATACCCTTGCTTTTAGCCCTAACATAAGTCTTTTAATCTAGAAAATCCAATGAAAAAACATTCCCATAAATATTCCAAATAGCTACCATAGTACAAAATATGCTCATCTATGTAGGAAAGCTCCCCCATAGAACCACCATGCAAGAAATACCTTAAACCTATAAAATGAATGCATAGGCTCCCTTCCCAACCCTACATTATCCATCACATAATAGGTTTCCTAAGTCATATCTATCATAATCATGTTTGATAGAGAATAGATCCACCATATGTATCTCAGAATTCCAAATAGTGCAAGAGTTAGAAGCTCTAATCCAACACTTGACCAATGAGTTCAGTAAGGTATAAGAGCAAGTTGTTAATGTAAGGATTGAATCATACCCTCAAGATGTGTATTTCCATAGATACCAAGAGATGTGTAGTAATGAATCAGTAGAGGATGTCATAGACAAGATAAATATCCTACTCCAATTATGTGTAAGTCCTTAGTGTTTAATAGTAGTTATAGAGATAGTAGTTACCAATCATATATATAGTCAAAGGCAACTCTAGAAATGGGCAACATCATAGCTCTTGCAGTGGATCCAAAACAATACTTCTTAAATGAATAATTGGGTCTCATTTCCTTGTCAACATATGATCAAAAGACTAAAATTTCATAAAATGTGAGGCAAGAAATGGAGCAAAGGGTGGAACAAGCTGAAGAAAGGAGCCAAAATCGATACCATATTTGTGTGAAGGGCAATGCAAAAAGAGTGCCAAAATCATGCACTATAGTACTAATACTAGATTTTGTTTTTTGGAAACATGGTTGCTAAACTAACAAAGGATAGATACTTATAGAAAGCTATATTTCTTGACCATAACTTAGAGATAAAGAGTAGAAATAGCTAAATAATATCAGAGACTATTCAATATATCGATCAAATAATTAGAGCTACAATATGAAGCCAGAGGTATTATTATGGAAGAAGTAAAAGGCCTAAAAGGTAATTTTTTGGTGTTTGAGAAAGTAAATTTGGTAAATTAGCTCTAAAAGGATTAGATGGAATTAGTTCCTAGAACCCAAAAACAACAAATAAGCAATCATTTTTAGGTAGAGGTGATATCCAATCCATTTCCATCATAATTATACCTTAGGTAGTATGTGATGCCATGGATTTGAAGTATTCTAAGTCAAATTATATAATATTAAATTTTAATGGGATGCAAATCCAAGCAATTGGTTTTATAAAAGAGGTTCCAATATTACTACATAGATGCTCAAACCTTGCAATAGTACAAGATGTAATAGTCGTTGATCTACTACCATTGTTTGGTATGTGCTTATCCAAGGAATTTTTGAAGCAATTAGGGGGACACATGGCCCATGAACATAGTCATATGATTATACCCCACACTAAAAAGTTCTTATGAATATATGAAAAAAAGCTCAAGCTATAGTATATCAAAATATATGAAGAGAAAAAGGTAAAGAAAAATTCAAAGGTCGAAATCTGGAGGTGATTGACTAGTTGAGAGAAGAAGAAATTTTATTTGACACAAATTATTCATGGGTAACCATATTTCCAAGGTAATGATTTTGTCAAACCTAGGAAAGCAATAAAATCCAAAAGCTAAATACAAGTAGTTTTAAGGCTTAGAGAGTTATGGGTTGAAAAAACATAAATAGAAAACCAAAGGAAGTCAATAGAAAATTTACATGTAGTAGAAGAGTGTGATATGTCAAACCCATAATTGATGATATATATGCTCTTGGGAGCTTTGCAAGAATCTGGTGTCAATCTAGCTCATAAACTAATACATAAGGTAACACTGCACAATGATTAATATCTTCAAGAGCAAACATTGATGGTAATTTCCAATGTTCTATGATAGGCAGTCCTTAGAGTTGAAAGTCCCACAAAGTCAAACAAATGTTAGGGCCTAACCAAAACCAATTGTAGTGGCCCTAAAAACTAGCTACAAGAAAACACAAGAAAGAAAAGATTTTTTTTTAAATATGGTGAGGGAATCATAATCCCCCAACCAACATCTAATTTATCTATTACTTTTAGTTTACTGAGTTTACCAACTTTCCTATTGAGTTATATCTCACTCAAGACCCTACACAAGTCCGTATGTGTAGGCCTATTATGTGTTACCTCAAATAAGCTTACCTATTTCATCACCCTTGATGAGCTAAACTTATCACCTTCAGTACAGTCAAAGGTATATGCCCATTACCATACCGTACACATGTCCATTTATGTAGGTATGCTACACGTGCTACGAATTAAGCTACCCATCTCATCTCCACGATGAGCTATCTTAACTCAGATATAATCAATTAGTTTACTTAGTTTACATTCTCCCTAAGGGGTCTTAATCCCTTAGGTCCTTTCTATGTTCAACCTAAGATCTCAGTATCTTAGGTCATTTCCTAGGTTCTCTCTATGGTTTCATTTTCTTAGGTTACTTTCTATGTTTAGTAAGAAAACAAAAATAACTCTATATACATAATCAATCAAGAACAAAATCTATAAAACATACAAGAGGTACTTAGAAACAAGAACAATTAAATGAAAGTAAGCATTAAATAGAAGATAAAGTTAAAAAATGAAACATAGACAACTCATAATAATAAATTAAAGATACAATTTTGATTCATTCAATAATTTATTTCATGTATCCAAGTATGGTAAAACCTCCATACTTTTAAAGAATAAAGTAATACATCAATCATATAGGGATATCTCCCTACAATTATAGTCTATTTGAGCATAAGTAAAACAAACCAATGCATAGGTTCCAACTGCCTCTTTGGTCCTCCTTTCTTTCCATAATTCATTTGAGGGTAGTAGGGGATCAGGGCAACTCATGGTTCCATGATAGGCATGCCTCTAAATGCATCTACTAGTTACATAAAAACTAGTGCATTTATTGTTTACTTTGCCAAATTGTAACTATACAAATTAAACTAAAGCATCCAACCATATATTATTTTAGTTGATCTAAGAATACTTTTATTTCCATTCTTATCTCTCATCAACTCTAAGAGAGTCATTCAACAATTACAAATAGATCATAAGTCTAGCTTTAATCAAATCATTGCAAAAGCCATTATTTCAATTAACTAAGGTTTCATTCCTTAATTAAACAAATAATCTACATTCCTTTTCATTTGGCTTAACTAAAGTCCCATACCTTTAATTAACCAAATAAACATCATTCATTTAATCAAATTAATCAAAGTCTCATACCTTTAATTAACCAACTAAAATAATATCCTTTATTCAAATAATCAAAGTCTCATACCTATAACTATTTAAATAAATATACTTCTCTTATTTTTACTAACCAAAGTTCCCTAATTTAATTAATAAAACAAACATATTTATTTTAACTTCATTAATCAAAGCTCCTTACTTTAATTAATAAAAAAAACATATTTCTTTATTTTCATTAATCAAATATCCCTAATTTAATTAAAAAAAACCATATATCTTTATATTTCATTAATCAAAGCTCCCTACTTTAATTAATAAAACAACCATATACCTTTATTTTACTTCAACATCATGCAAACCTGAAATACCAAAGAAAGAGGTCCAACAATAAAACCCAAACCTGATAACTCATGGTCAACATGTTAAACCAAATGATCTTTAGAAGATAGATAGGAGAGATGCCAATGGTGATATCAATGGTCCAACCATAGTGGTCCACGGTGGTTATCCAACCTAACTATTCTACTAGGGGGTTAAGCTCACAAGGCAAGCATTGGAAGAAGCGAACCACTTTCACATAGGTGCCGTTTGATGCACAAAGCAACAGCGACGTGGGCAAAAGGATTCAAAGATATATCGATCAATCATAGAGGGGGATGACTTAGGGAGCTTTCCAACTAGAACCACAACCACCCACTAGTGCAAAGAACTCAAAATACAACATAACGCTACCAAAAATAATGGTTAAGAGACAAAGTACGACTTGGATTTCCAACTCATTGTAACAATGCTATAGGGAAAGGAAGGTGCTATGCAAACCAATGCCTACAAAAGATGACTTTAGAAAATAAAAACATGTTTGTTAGGGGATCTTACATCCACGACATGAATCAGTCTCCACGCAAGTAAAATGAAAAGAGCTAGTTCATTTTCAGGAAAGGTTAAAACCTAAGATGTCTTAACCACATATATCAAAGCGAATCCCAAATTGTTATCTAAACTATATAACCAAGTCTAATGCAATCACCTAATGTAACAAAGGAAGATATTAACGAACCAACCTATAGTCTTCTTGAGCTGGCTATGTCTTCCCTTTTGGTTTGCTATCTTTGAAAGGTGTTTGACTTTTTTTATGATTCCAGTTTTTCTACCTCATTTCTCTCTTCCCCTTGTGCAAAATGATCCCTTATTTCTTGTATATTTGTTTTTTTTAAGGAATTGAGTACCATACTTCCACGCTCTTGGTAGATCTCATCAATACCCCCATCTTCCAGCCTTAACTCCAACCTCATCCAACCGGTCATAGGGAGATATTTCTCTATTTTTTTAAATTTAATCCCTATTTAGCACAAACGAAGCTCTCCTCCTTTTATCGATGCAAAGCTTCCATTCAAACAACTTGGCCTTGCCTTGCTAAAAGGGTTCTTTATATTATTTAAAAATTATGATATTTTCTTTTCCTTTGA
This sequence comes from Wollemia nobilis, assembly GCA_028583015.1. Taxonomy (NCBI): domain Eukaryota; kingdom Viridiplantae; phylum Streptophyta; class Pinopsida; order Araucariales; family Araucariaceae; genus Wollemia; species Wollemia nobilis. The sequence goes on from JAQPPZ010016931.1 coordinate 7,836,751, forward strand.
TAAAGTGAGATCTTTTCATTTAAGGAACAATACCCACTTAAAATCTAATATCACTTAGATTGGATTCTATTGTTTCTTTTAAATAATTTTTTTGTTATTACTTAAAAAAGATCCTCATTATTTATTCAAAATAACTGAATCCAAATCATCTATTAAAATAAATTCCTCTTTTCTATTTAAAAATAAATTTCTTTTATTATGTAAAATAGATTCACATTATCTATTTAATAATAAATTTCTTTTATTATTTAAAATATATTCAAATTATCTATTTAATAATAAATTTCTATTGTTATTTAAAATATATACATTCTATATATTCTTTTTTTTTTTGGTAATTATTATAATATATTGACAGTGGGTTTTTATAGAGGATCCCAAAACCTTATGTACAAAATTAGCCAACTTTCTAATGATGCATCATACCTCTTGGCTATAAAAATAAACCTAAATGAAAATAAAACCATCCTAATGCTGCAGACTTGAAAACAACAAAAAGGGCTTTTATGCCTGGAGACCCAACAACAAAAAGAAAATAGGACAGACCCGAGAGAAACCCAAAGAGAGGCCGCAAACAAAGAGACAGACACCATGGACAGCTAATCATGATCCTCCTATCCTTTCGAATTTGGGCGTTGCTGGTTCTGCTTCAGGATAGAAATCATGGAGTTGACAGAAGTAAGAATGGAAGCAGCCAGGTCCAGGCCTTTCAAAAATGCCATGCCACCCCAAAACATGTTGGAATGGGCCTACCAAAAACTATGCAAGGAAAACATCAGGAAGGGATGTCTGCCCTGGCCAACCTTTCCACCTCGGATGGGAAGTGATACCGCCACACAACCGGGCACGTGGTCGCGAGCCCTTTATTGGCCATGTGGTCAGCCACGCGATTCCTTCTCTCAAAATATGATTTGCTTTCCATCTACCGTGATAGGAGAGAAGAGATCTAGCCTCAAGGATGATGTTGTAGACTTTCCAAGATGGATTTTTGGTGCCAAGAAGGTAATTCATGATGTTGAGCGAGTCACCCTCAATGATAAGAGGCCGGGGATCCTCAAAGAGAATTCAAATACCATTCAGAGCACCTCGGGCTTCAGCATAATGATTCGTCTGGGAGCCCAAATATTCACAATAGGCCATCATAATATTCCCGTCATGATCACGGACAACCCCACCAGTGCCAGCGGGCCCAGGATTCCCCTTAGCCGCTCCATCAAAGTTTAATTTAATCCACCCCACGGGGGTTTGGTCCACACAACATTCCTTCGACAGGGCCCTTTAACAACCTCCAAAAATGGCCAGAGATTCATCATTTTGAGAATAGCTTCTTCGCTCGAAATATGGGGACGGGGACTGGGAACAACAATAGAATTCTCAATGGTGTAAGATAACACCCTTTGAGCAACAGAAGGGGGCCCTATAGGAGCTCTGCCAAAGATTTTGGAATTCCTCTCTAACCAAATTTGCCAAATTAAATGGTGGAAGGAGGCCTCGAGGAGGAAGCAGAGCTTGGGATTCTTGAAAGGATTAGGCCATTGGTGAAAAGCATCTCTAAGGGATTGGGGAGAGCACCAGAGAATCTGGAAGGAGGATAGGAGAATGCTCAAAATAGAGTGGGAAAACGGGCAATGCAAGAATAAATGATCCCTCGTCTCACAATCTGATAAACACAAGTAACACCTGTTGGGGAAGGCAAAACCTCTCTTGTGAAGGTTGTCAATAGTTAAGGCTTTATTTTGGAAAGCAATCCACACGAAGAAGTTGATTTTAGGAACAACTCCTTTCCTCCAAATAGTATTCCACTTGTAGTCCAGAGTAGTCTTGGTGGTGAGGAGCTCATAAGCTAATTTAATAGAGAAACGCCCATCCTCCATACCACTCCAAATGATCCTGTCATTTCTCCTGGTAGAAGGAATTAAAATTGACTAAAGGATATTATCGAGGAAGGTAACCTCATTATTAAACCCCTCCACAATAGGAAGCTTCCACCGAGGGAAACGGGTGCTCCGATCTATGAAACCCGCCACCCTGAGCTAGGTGTTAGGGTCGATCAGGCTTCTCAGCCCAGCGAGGTCCGTCCTCGACCCAAGGGCTTCTTTAGTCACCCACCTATCCTTACAAAAGGAAATGTAGTTGCCATCACCCAAAATCCAGCAGGCTCCCAGACTGATCAAATACCGAGTTTGGAGCACAAATTTCCAAAAGATCGATGCCACGGAGGATGTTTCAGCATCCAAGAAGGGAGTGGGGCCAAGATACTTCATTTTAACCAATGAAACCCACTCCACCGGGTCGTTAGACATAATCCTCCAAGCGTGCTTCATGATCAGAGCCAAATTCATAAGTCTTGATCTTCTCAACCCTAGGCCGCCTTGATCAATCCTCAAACACACCTTGTCCCAGGCTACAAGGGGAAATCTAGATTTCTCTTCGTTACCAGACCAAATAAATGTCCTCTGAATCTTCTCAATATTGGAGTGAACTGCACTCGAAAGCATGAACACCAACATGAAGTAGGTCGGGATGCCCTGAAGACAGGATTTGGTAAGGGTGGCTTTCCCAGCTTGCGATAGGAGTTTGCCCTTCCAAGTGCCAAGTTTCCTATGAAGACACTCAAGAATCGAGTTCCACATGTCCCCACTAGCCCGCCCGCTATAAGATAGAGGCAACCCTAGATAGGACATAGGCAGGGAATCAATAGTGCACTCGAGAATTCTAGCAATCCGAATTTGTCTGTGCAGAGGAGTGTTAATAAAGTAAATTTTGCTCTTGATGTAATTGACCTTTTGCCCTGCAGCTTGCTCATAACGGAACAGGATCCTCTTGAGCAACTTGGTTTGATAAACAGACGCCCCAGTGGAGATGAGGGTGTTGTCCACAAATTGTTGATGAGTGATAGGATTAAATCTAGAAGTCGACAAGATGCCAAAAATCTTGTTTTGTCGAAGAGCCTCTTTCATGGACCAACTCAGAACCTCCGCCAAAAGAATGAACAGGATGGGAGAAAGAGGATCACCCTATCTGAGGCCTCTAGAAATTTAGAAATACCCAGCTGGGGAACCATTGACCAAGAGAAAAAAAAAGGGAGTGGATATACAGCTGTAGACAAGGTCAATCCAATGGGAATGAAAGCTGAACTTGAGGAGGACTGCACACAAAAATTTTGGTCGACACGGTCGAAGGCTTTGTTCATGTCAAGCTTAAGAAAAAGAGCAGCATTCTTAGAGCGATAAGTGGAATGAAGGGTCTCATGAAAAGTGATAACACCATCAAGAATGTTTCTGCCTTTGACAGTGCTTCCCTGACAAGGATCAATCAGGAGGGGGAGGACTGTTTTGAGTCTATTGGCTATAGACTTGGTAAGGATCTTGTAAAAAACATTGCACAGGCTAATGGGCCGATAGTCAGAGAAAATTTTGTAGGAAGGAGAGTTAGGAATGAGGGCAAGAAATGTGGAATTGAGTTTCGGGTGGATAGATATGGATGCTTGGATAACCCGAATAACATCACACACATCCGGGTCCACGACTTCCCACATGACTTGGAATAATCGGGGGGGGGGAACCATCGGGCCCAGGGGCCTTATCTGGTTGCATGGAGAACAATGCTTCCTTAATATCAGACGAGGAAAAAGGTTCCAAAAGTTTCATGCTTACCTCATGGGGAAATTTAGTTGAAAAGTTGGCGAGCATAGATTTCTAGACCTAGAGGTTGCTATCCGGAGGAGTGCCAAGAAAACCCTAAAATAAATTAACCACTTCACTCATGATTTCCTCAATCTCCCTAGTAATGTGCCCATCCTTACAAGTCACTTCTCTGATCTTGTTGGCCCCCCTATGCCTCATAGTAGATGCGTGAAAAAATCTCGTGTTGGAGTCTCCATTCTTCAACCACAGGTCACGAGATTTATGGTGCCAAAACATTTCCTCCCTAGCAATAATAGAATGAAATTCCACCAAAATGCTCTGCTCTTCCTCCCTGATACCCTCAGTGTAACCTTCGATAGCCATCCTTTCCTCCACAACCTTTAGGTTCTAAGTGATGGATTTTTTGGACTCAAAAATGTTGCCGAACACCTCTTTGTTCCAAATATTCAGTTTTTCTTTGACCATTTTGAGCTTTAAAGCCACCCTCTTAGGAGCACTTCCTTCCACCTTCAATTGCCACCACGTTGAAACCAATCCTTTGAAGTCTTTGTGGGAAATCCACATGGATTCAAATCTAAAAGGGGTCATAAAAATAGGCCCATTGTTCGCCTCCAAGAAAATAGGGTTATGGTCAGACCCAATCCTTGGAAGAGCCGAAAGGATAGCCCCGCCAAGGATGGGAATGGATTCTAGGGAAATGAAGAATCTGTCAAGTTTGACTTGAATCAAACCACCCCCAATCCTTCTGTTACTCCATGTGAAGGAAGCCCCTTTGAGTTCAATGTCAAGCAGGCCATTAGCAAAGACAAAATCTCTGAAATCTTCCAAGCTGCGACTGGAGTGGTCAGACCCTCCTTTTTTCTCCGAAGGATGAAGGGGACAATTGAAGTCACCTCCTAAAAACCAAGAAAAGTTGCTAAAATTATCCCTCATCAGAGAGATAGCTTTCCACATTTCTGCTCTCTCTGTGGCAGAATTTGAAGCATAAACGTTGGACAGAATCCAGGAAAAATTGGATGTTTTGGACTAGAACAGTACATTGATGATTCTGTTGGAAGTTGACAGCAAGATGCCCTCAAACCTCGAAGGGTCCCACAGAACCATGAGTCCTCCCACTATTCCCACTGTAGGGCTAGATAGACAATTTGCCTTGGCCCAAATGGCCTTCGCCACTTTGTCAGAGGAGATAGCATCAAGCTTGGTCTCTTGCAAAATAAGGATAGAAGGGTTAATCCTCCTACGGAGATCAGCCACTAACCTTCACTTGGATGCATCATTCAGTCCTCTCACATTCCATGAGAGGACTTTCATCTGGACAGTTTGAAGTTTTTCTTGCCTCCCCTTCCTTGTTGAGGGGGAGGTTTTGATGCATATGCTTCGTTCGACTGTGAGTCACAATCATCCAAAACCAGCAAATGCTGGGTTCCATTTGCAACGTCAGTTGCAGTCTCTTTGTATCGCCTTTCCTTGTTAGGAGGACGGCCCTGCTTCCTCTCACTACCAAAATCCACACTTTGCTTTTGGCTCCTTGTATTCCGGGGGCTAATATGACCGGACTGTTCACCCCTCCTTCCTAAGAGGTAATCTTCTAGCAGCGTATGCGACTGACTAAAATCAGGAAGACCCATATCTTGGAGCAGAGGAACAGCCTTAGGTAAAACTTGGGAAGGGGTTCGTTCCATCTCTTCCTGTGATACACTTTCCAAGTGGGAGTCTGCTCCTCATTGGTTGTCAGCCTCAAGATGCATGGGGTCCGATTGGAGAGAGGGATTCTCTTCAGGCTGTGAGAGTCTACCACAGTCTCTAGAGGGGCCTAGGGATCCATGGCCCTTCGCGTCTAGAAGATTTGGTTGCTTTGCCTGGTCTTCCTTGTGCTCCAGGGGGTTGTCGTTTTCACGTTTCTATTTTCTCGATTTTTGAAGAGGACACTGGGACAGGAGGTGCCCTTGGGACCGACACTGGGTGTAGAAAGCTGGTCTATTTTCATAGACAATAGCTTGTTTATGAAGAAAGGTACCTCCAGACCGAAGAGTGATGGAAGTTGGGAGTTCAGCCTCCAAATATGCCAAAACACAAAATCGGGCCTGGATGAACCTTGTTCGAGCTCGGGTGGGAGGGTCGATGGTGACCAACTCCCCAATGGAACACGCAATACCTCTTATGACATTTTCATGCCAGCCAAAGAGGGGAAGATTCGGGAGCCTAACCCATACTGGGGCAATGTTGATGTTATGGGTCTTAGGACTGAAATCCATGTCCCACCTCCTGAGAAATAAACTTTTGCGGCCCAAAAATCATGGCCCGCCAGCCAAAATTTTACAGTAATCCTCCTTATTGTTCAATATAATGGCAAAAAAACCCCAGGATAGGGCCGCCAGCTCCAAATGGCCAAAAGTCCTCCATTTGCTTGCTGCCCATTTTCGGATAGTTTCCATGTCGGGACGACCTCCAATGAATTTACCTATTAGGGTAAATTTCTCAAACTCCATGAAGCTTGAAAGAACTTCCATCGGGATGTCCAGCTCATCCCCAACCGAAAACAATTCTTTGGTAAAAAACCCGTTTAGGTTTTCTGAGGCCACTGCCTGGGCATAAGACTTTTGAGCCCCACCACCCCCTTTGTTTGGTGGGTCCTTACCTCGGCCAATACCGTTGCAAGCCCGGTCATCTTCAATGGGCCTGGGTGTTTCCGCTCCACCAAAATCTTGATGCCCTTCGATTGTTCCACTGCATCCAAGGACCAAACCACCGTCGCTCCCGATCTCCCCTGTAGACTTCCTACCCATCGACATCCTCCTCCTCCCTCGCTTATCCAAATTGTCACCACATTCTATATATTCTTATATATAACATAAGCCCTAGAAATATGCTACACTTATAACATTTTTCTCTTATAGTAATTTAGATAATTCAAGGCAATCACACTTATGCATTCTTTCCTCAAAGCTGATGGTGCATCAAAGTGATGAAGTAAAATATAACAAATTACATGCAACAAGCAAAGTGGAAATATTTCCATCAACCCAAGCACCTATATTACCTGAAGGATTTATGATAGCTACTAGGCTATCAACTATGGCTCAAGTTGGCTGGATTTGACAATTATCCCATAACCTATAATGCATGCCTAAATGAAGGTAATCATCAATGTTACCTCTCAGTTGCCTTAATCATCACTTCTCCAACCTCAAGTACCCAATTTTGGTGGATTATTCTACCTCTTCCACCCATGAGTGTACCTAATCATGCATATTAACAATATGTCATCAATACCATGTTCTTCTAAAAATCAAACTAACCATCGTATAGTTGTTCATTTGCAAAAAAATAAGAATCAAAACATATTTAATTAATGCATAGTTTCCATGTCAAAAAGACCTACCAGGGAGGGTCATGACATCCTACCCCTTGGGGCTAAACACCATCTTGCGTGTTTCCAGTTTCATAAAATAAAAACTATTACATTATATTTAAAAAAAAGGGAAAATATTTTTGCATGTCCTCCACTTTATCTCAAGTGACATTTCTTTTAGAGAAATGGTCCCGCTAGACATTACATTGTTAAAGAGTCTAGTTCAGCATAGAATTAGAACAAAACTCAAGAATATTCACTATAATCACTTCAATAGCCTCTGGATTTGCCATATACAATTTAGAAACATCCCACATATGTTCAGAGTCAACAACATATTTTCTAAGTAGATACATGTGGAATGTGTCATAAATATTTGACAAGTTAGGTGGTAAAGCAAATTGGTATGCAACCGGGCTAATATTCTAAATGATCTCAAAGGGTCCCACATATCAAGGATTCAACTTTGTAGGTTTGATAGCACTCTTATTCAACTTAACCATTAAGAACACTTTATCTCCTACAGAGTACCCCTTGGAGTCCTTTTTAGATCAACATAACTTTTCTATCGATCAATGACTTCTTTCAGCCTTTGCATGATTACCTTCAACTAGTTCTCTATTTCTCTAGTCAAATCTAGCCCAATTACAACTCGATATTCTAGGTTGTCCCAAGACAATTGCATTCTATACTTTCATCCATACAAGACATCAAAAGGAACCATTCCTAGAGAGGAGTGATGTCCATTATTGTAGGTGAACTCCATGAGGTGAATGTAGTCTTGCCAACGAGACTTATTATCCATGTAGTACATGTGAAGCATGTCCTCAAGTACTTGGTTTACCCTTTCTATTTGACCATCTATCTCCGGATGGTATGCCAAGATCATATTCAATTTTGTGCCTATTGCACTATGTAGGGATTTCCAAAATTTAGAAGTAAATTTGGAATATCTATTTGAAATGATTATTTTAGGAAACCCCTGCAATTGGAATACCTCTTTAGTAAATTTTTTAGCCACTACATGAGCATCATCCTTGATGTTCCCTAGTATGAAATGTGCAACCTTAGTCAATCAATCGACTATTGCAAGGATTACATCATGTTGATACCTGGTCTTGGGTAAATCTACTTTAAAATCCATAGATATAACCTACCATTTCTAGGTAGGCACATCATGTGGATACAATCATCCTACAAGATACCTAAATTTAGCCTTAACCTTTTGATATTTGAGATACCAAGCGATAAAATCAGTGCTATCCTTCTTCATTCCTATCTAGAATAAGGTTCTTTTCATGTTTTCCCTCTTTTTGGTCCCTCTAGGGTGAGTAAAATAAGGAGATTTATGGGTTTCTTGCATTACTAATTTTCTTAAATCACCCATTTTTGGTATGATAATTCTACCTTTATGGCACAAAAGGTCATCATTCATGCTAAATTCCTTATTACCCTCTATGTATTTACTCAACTTAGACTGAATTTATTTGCAATACTCATCTTAAGATTGCTCTTACCTCACTTGATCCATTAGATCCATGTGACTTCTGGTTATGGCTGCTATGTGCTTCCTTTTGCTTAGGACATCAACAACCTTATTCTATTTTCCCTTATATACTCAATTTCAAAGTCGTACTTAATGAGAAAATTGACCCATATTATTTATCTCACATTGAGTATAGGCTAGGTGAATATATACCTCAGAATTTGATGGTTAGTTTTCAACTCAAAGGGCCTTCCTACCAAGTAGTGGTACCAAACTTTTAGAGTGTGCACCACTGCAGCTAGCTCTAAATCATGCCTAGCATAATTAATTTTATGTTTATTAAGATTCCTTAAAGTATATGATACTATTGACTCATATTGAGAGAGAACTCCTCCTAACCCTTCCAGTGATTCGTCCGTGCATACTAAAAAATTCCCTCGAGGCCAAAATTTTTAATATTGGTGTTGACGTGAGTTTATATTTTAGAAATGCAAAGACAACTTCAAACTTTTATGACCACTTAAATTCCTTTCTCTTATTTTGGAGGTTAGTTATTTCTACTGCAATATTAGAATAATCCTTTATTTAATGTCTATAGTAGCCCGTCATCCCCATAAAGCTTCGTACTTCTATCACATTGGTAGGGGGCGATCAGTTTAGAATGGCTTCAATATTATCTGGATCTACAATAATTCCTTCTACTGATATAATATGTACAAGATATCATACTTCTGAGACATAGAAAACACTTTTTTCTAGATTTCCATAGAGTTGGTTCTCCCTTAGCAACTCTACGACTGAGATATTTATCGTGCCCCTCCTTGTCTCGAGAGTATATTAAGATATCATATAAAAATACAAAGACAAACTGATATAGATGCCTCATGAACACACTGTTCATTAGATTCATGAATGCAGTTGGGGTGTTAGTTAGTCCAAAGGGTAGGACTGTAAAATCATAATGCCCATACCTAGTTTTGAATGTTATTTTGTGAGTGTCTTACTCACGTATTCTTAATTGATGATATCCTAATCTCAAATCAATATTTATGAATACTGTGGCATCCCTTAGTTGGTCAAAAAAATATTTTATTCTAGGTAAAGGGTATCAATTCTTTATTGTAGCCTTATTAAGCATCTTGTAATCAATACACAACCTTAAAATCCACCTTTCTTTTTCACAAATAAAATCGATGCATCCCAAGGTGACACACTTGGTTTTATCAATCCCTTTTATAATAGCCCTTGTAGTTGCAACTTTAATTCCTACATCTCAATAGGATTCATCCTATATGAAGATCTATGGATAGGTTCTACTCTTGGCATAAGTTCAATAGTAAAATCAAATTCCCACATAGGAGGAAGTCCAGGTAAATTATTAGGAAATACATCCTTAAAGTACTACAAAATTGGGTGTTTCTCCAACACTTATCTCTTATGGTCTTCTCCAACTTCATTAATTTTCATGACATATACTATCCCTCCATTATTGAGGGTTTTATTCAACTCCATAGTTGACAACATCTAGGGTTTGAATACCCCCTGCTCGCTATGATATCTTAGTCTTTCCTTACATTTTTTTAAATACTCAATCCATCTATCTTGGAAATTGATCAAGGCTTTATAGGCCTATAACCAATTCATCCCTAGGATCACATCAAAAGCATGAAGTGGAGATACATACAAAAAACCTTTAGTGGTACCACTAGTTAGAGTAATCTATGCCATTAAAAAACATTGGTTTACTGAGTAGGTTTTCACAGAACCATACTCGACCTTCCATCATTGGGCCAAATATCCTAGCCTTTCTGGCATATCTTTTGCTAAACTAGAAGAAATAAAACTATATGTGGCCCCACTTCCAATTAAAATTTTAACTTCTTTATTAAAAATATTACCTTTCAAAAGCAATGGAATAGCTTACCCTTCTAGCTTCTAGTTTCTAGTTACAACATAAATCGAGTGCGTGGGTTCCTTCCCCTTGGCACTAGATGTACTTAGCCCTAGTTGATGTAAGCACTGAATAGCATAGTAAGATCCTCTACAATTTTAACACTAATCCTTGGGTCCATGTCACTTTTTAGGTATTTGTTCCCGACCTTACTTTTTGGAACTAAAACTTGTGGTTTTTGAGGTTGAGGTTTTGCATTGTTAGGATTGTTGTTGGTTTTCTTTTGGAAGTTCTTCTTGAAATTCCCCTATTTCCCATTGTTTCTCTTCTTGAATTTTTGGGGGTTCTTGCCATTTTGATCCTGCTCCTCTTCTCATTTTAAAAATTCTTGACCATTCCTCTTACTAAGTGCTTGCTAATATTGCTTAGACAAGACAAAATAGTTGAAATGTAAGTGAGACTCTGCCTTCTTCACCAGGTCATATGCCTTCTGTAGTGACTTGGGATCATTCATGTTTACATCATGCCTCACTCTTGATTCTAGTTTGATAATGAACTTATGAACCCTCATATTCTCATCATAAGTGAGTACATACTTTAGTAATCATACCATCCTTTTGTAATATACCTCCATAATTTTGGTTACTTGTCGAAGGGTGGAAAACTCCTCAAAATTTAATGCATAAAAGTGTTCTATGAGGAACCTCTTTTTGAATATCTCAACAAAATTCTTCCATTTAATATTGATAGGTTCGATCTTATTCTTCTCATAGTGAGTTTCCCACCAATATAAAGTAGCCCCTTCTAGGTAGATTGTGGCCTAAACTATTCAGGTTCCTAGGGAATATCCCTTCACTGTAAAATAAACTTATACTTCTCTTAACTAGGCTTCAACCACATCCCCATCCCCTTATCCATTGAACTTATTGATGTGAATGTTTTTCAAATTCTTAGCTAGTTCTTTATCCAAAAGAGCTTTGGATTCCAACTGTTCTATGATTAGTCCATCCGCTTGGCTAACCTCTGAACCTATAGCTTGTGAATTCTGATTTTTAATAGTTTCTAAAATTTATTTCATCTAATCCTACATGGTAGCAACTATAGCAGTGAGGTATTCCACCTCTCTATTGGAATTTTTGGTATCCTCATCCTGAATATCTTCTTTGAAATTATTTTTTTGAGTCTACCTAGTTGAATGTGTAGGCCTCTCTTTTCTAGTATTAGGTGCTATTTATCTTATGATACTCAATAAGATAAGGTTAGGTTATATTCCACCCTTGAATTGAACTACTAACACAAGCCATAATGTAGAGTTCTCTTGCTAAAAACATCAATAACCTAATTAGGGTAATACTCCAATGTTATGATGTAACTTCAATACCAAAGTCTATACTTACTTATAAGTAAGGTTTCATAACATTCCAATTACCCCCTTGGGGTTAATCCCCATTATATTCTATCAAGTAGGGGATTCTAGGTCTTCCTGACTTTAGCTTAAAAATTAAGCAAGCCTTCATAAAAAGACATACAAATCCCTAAAACACATTAAGAAGTGCTATACCCTCCTATCTAGAGCTCTTATACCAAATGTAGTGACCCCAAAAACTAGCTACAAGAAAACACAAGAAATAAATTTTCTTTTTTTAAAACTACGATGAGGGATTCATAAACCCCTAACTAGTATCTAGTTTGTCTATTTTTTTAGTTTACTAAGTTTCCCAAATTTTCTATTGAGTTATATCTCACTCAATACCCTACACAAGTGCATATGTGTAGGCATATTATGTGTTACCACAAATAAGTTTATCTATATCATCACTCTTGATGAGCTAAACTTATCACCTTTAGTACAGTCGAAGGCATACATCCATCACCATACAATACACATATCCATTTATGTAGGTATGCTACACATACTATGAGTTAAGTTATCCATATTGACTCCAGGACGAGCTATATTAACTCAAATATAATCAATTATTTTACCTAGTTTACATTCTCCTTAAGCGGTCTTAATCCATAGGTTCTTTCTATGTTTAACCTAAGATCTCCATATCTTAGGTCATTTCCTAGGTTCTCCCTAAGGTTTCATTTTCTTAGGTTACTTTATATGTTTAGAAAGAATATAAAAATAACTCTATCTACCTAATAAATCAAGAAAAAAATCTATAAAACATACAAGAGGTACTTAGAAAGGAGACAATATTTAAATGAAAGTAAGCATTAAATAGAAGATAAACCTAAACAATGAAACATAGACAACTCATAATAATAAACTAAAGATACACTTCACATTCATTCAAAAATTTATTACATGTATCAAAGTATGGTAAAACCTCCATACTTTTAAAGAATAAAGTAATACATCAATCATTTAGGGATATCTCTGCAATTCTAGTCTATTTGAGAATAAGTAAAACAAGTCGATGCATAGGTTCCAAATGCCTCTTTAGTCCTCCTTTATCTCCATAATTCATTTGAGGGTAGTAGAGGATTATGGAAACTCATGGTTCCATGATAGGAATACCTCTAAACGCATCTACTAGTTACATAAAAACTAGTGCATTTACTATTTACTTTGCCAAATTGCAACTATACAAATTAAACTAAAGCATCCAACCATATATTATTTTAGTTGATCTACTTTCATTTACATTCTTATTTCTCATAAGCTCTAATAGAGTCATTCAAAAATTATGAATAGATCATAAGTCTAGCTTTAATCAAATTATTATTATTATTATTATTTTGGTTTTTTGTTTTTTTTGTTTTTTTGAATTTACATGGTGGAATCGGTAGCCGCCACGAATTCGGGCAGGCTGTCCAGCTTTTTATGGCCGCCATAGTATTCTGCGCTGTCCGCACCAAAAGCCACCACACAGATCTTCGCACAGTCCGCCCCTATAACCACCCTGCCATAATCATTTTAAACCTTTTACACCACTGAAAGCACCAGGAAAGGGACAAGCGTTCAGTCCGACGAGGCTCGAGATTTGAACCTTGGACCTCCACCCCCCTTATGGGGTTTGGATGAACCAATTGGTCTACACCTCGGACCTAGCTTTAATCAAATCATTGCAAAAGCCATTATTTCAATTAACTAAGGTTTCATTCTTAATTAAACAAATAATCTACATTCCTTTTCATTTGGCTTAAAAAAAGTCCCATACCTTTAATTAACCAATTAAACTATGTACCCTTTATTCAAATAATCAAAGTACTATACCTTTAACTATTTAAATAAACACACTTATCTTATTTTTATTAATCAAAGTTCCCTACTTTAATTAATAAAACAAACATATTTCTTTTAATTTCATTAATCAAAGCTTCCTACTTTAATTAATAAAACAAACATATTTCTTTATATTTCATTAATCAAAGCTTCCTACTTTAATTAATAAAACAACCATATATCTTTATATTTCATTAATCAAAGCTTCCTACTTTAATTAATAAAACAACCATATATCTTTATTTTCCTTCAATGTTGTGCAAACCTAAAATACCAAAGAAAGAGGTCTAGCAACAAAACCCAAATCCAAGGACTTGTGGTAAATCTATTGAACCAGATGACATTTAGAATATGGATAGAAGAGACACCAATGGTGATCTCAGTGGTCCACCCAAAGTGGCCCACCATGGTTGTTTGAACTAACTGTTCTACTTGGGGGTTAACCTCATAAGGTAGACGCTGTAAGAAGCAAACTGCTTCTACATAGGTGACGTTTGATGCACAAAACAACAATGAGGTGGCCAAAAGAATTTAGGGAAACATCGGTAAATCATAGAGGGGGATGACTTAAGGAGCTTCCCAACCAAAACCACTATCTCCCACTACTACAGGGGACTCAAAACACAACACAACACTACCCGAAACAATGGCTAAGAGACAAGGCACAACTTGGATTTCCAACTCATCGTAATAATGCTACAGGGAAAGGAAGGTGCTACGTAAACCAATGTCTATGGAATATGACTTTAGCAAAGAAAAATATATTTTTCAAGGGCTATTACGTCCATGACATGAATTGACCTCCGCACAGGTGAAAAGAAAAGAGCTAGTTCATTTTTGGGAAACGTTAAGCCCCAATACATCTTAACCTAGTCTATCAAAGCAAAGCCTAGCTTGTTACCCAAACTAGATAACCAGGTCTAATCCAATCATCTAACATAACAAAGGAAGAGCTTTACAAACCAACCTGTAGTCTTCTTGAGCTGGCTATGTCTCCCCTTCTGATTCACTATCTTCGAAAGGTATCCAACTTTTTTTATGATTCTAGTCTTTTTGACTCCTTTCTCTCTTCACCTTGCTGTGAAATATGACCCCTTATTTCTTGTATTTCTATTCCTTTTAAGAGATCTAGTCCACTACTTCTATGCTCCTGATAGATCTCATCAATACCCCCATTTGTCAAACTTAACTCCAACCTCATCCAATCGACCATTGGGAGATATATCTCTATTTTTTTAAATTTAACTTAGCACAAATGGAAATCTCCTCATTTTGTTGGTGCAAAGCTTCCATTCAAAAAGCTCGGTCCTGCCTTGCTAAAAGGGTTCTTTATATTATTTGATCTTTTTTTTTCCTTTGATAAATGAGATATTTTCATTTAAGGGACAATACCCACTTAAAATCTAGTATCACTTAAATTGGATTCTATTGTTTATTTTAAATAATTTTTTTTGTTATTACTTAATATACATCCTCATTATTTATTCAAAATAAATGAATCCAAATCATCTATTAAAATAAATAGATTCAAAATATCTATTTAAAAATAATTTTCCTTTATTATGTAAAATAGATTCACATTATCTATTTAATAATAATTTTCTTTTATTATTTAAAATATATTCAAATTATCTATTTAATAATAAGTTACTCTTAATTCATTAAAATAGATACATTCTATATATTATTATATATAACATAAGCCCTAGAAACATGCTACACTTATAACATTTTTATCTTATAATAGTTTAGAGAATTAAAAGGCAATCACACTTATGCATTCTTTCCTCAAAACTGATGGTGCATCAAAGTGATGAAGTAAAAGACAATCAAACATATGCACATTTTTACCAAACCAAGATGCAACAAAGTGATGAAGTAAAAGATAACAAATTACATGCAACAAGCAAAGTGGGAATCTTTCCATCAACCCAGGCACCCGTCTCAGCTTGGAGGATTTAGGATAGCTACTAGGCTATCAACTATGACTCTAGGTGGCTAGTTTTAACAATTATCCCATAATTGATAATGCATACATAAATGAAGGTAATCATCCATGTTACCTTTAAGTTGCCTTAATAATCACTTCCCCAACCTCAAGTACCCCATTTATGGTGGATGATTCTACTTCTTCCACCCATGAGTGTACCTAATCCTACATATTAACAATATGTCAGCAATACCATGTTCTTCTAAAAATCAAACTAAACATTGCACAACTATTCATTTGCACAAAACTAAGCATCAAAACATATTTAATTAATACATAGTTTCCAAGGCAAAAATACCTACTAGGGAGGGTCATGAAATCAACTACACACTTCATGAAGCGTATAAGAAAGAGAAGCTCAAGTTTGGCATCACATGATCAGGCAATTACAGGTTCCAATGAAAAGGTGAAGCTCATTTTCATTAACATGAAAGACATGCTACAATTTGTGTAAAATAGACATGTAAATAAAACTTATAGTAGGCATATATAGATACAAATAAAGTCCACTAGCCAAAAGGGGTAGCTACACTATAGAAGTGGCACATTCAAAAGAGTGCTTGATAACTTCAAGAATTATAAATACCAGAGTAGATTTCATAAAGTGTAGGTTAAGCTACATGGGAAACACTCTTTATGGAAATAGGTAAACTCTATATTAGAAAGGAAAAGGATGAACCTAGAAATAAATTTGAAATCCCTAGACATAAGAGCTTATATTAAGGTAGCATACACTCCCTCAACCCATAATAAAGTATATTAGAAAAGGAGTCACTTCTCTAATAGTTCCTCTAATTCCTTTTCTCCTATCCTTTGATTTTGCCAAGGACATAAAATTTATGTTGAAGGAACATAGTTCAAGAGCAAAAGAGTAGAGTTAATAATCTAGGGCTGATGATAAGTTTGTGGTTCTTACTCCCTTAGGTTGATCAATAGAGGTGACCATATATTAAGAGGAATATTTTTTGGTCAATCTTGAGGAGAGTTCATGGTTATCTACCACAAGGTATAACTATGAACACTATTCAAACTCAAAAAACTAAGATTTCTCTAAATTTATAGAAGGAAAGCATAAAATATGGAAGAAATCCTTGGAAAAAGGGGGAAAAGGCTCTATTATTTTTGCTTCATTGTTTGATCCCTTGTTGTAGAAAGTGCAGATTGAATCATGGACCAAAAAATAATAAGGCAAAAGAGTGAAGTTGTATATTTCTAAAGAGGGATTTGAAATCTCTCTACATCTAGGTATCATTCCTTCCATTACCACATTATCCACATCATTTTTATTCACTATTTATCATATCGTATTTTTGTTCTTATGTCAATTCTCCCTTTCCATTCTTCTCTTCTTTTCATATTCATTTTTTTCATTTTTGCACCCTATTTGTCTGTATATATCTTCATCATCTCCAGCATCTCCATCCCCCAACACCTTTGCCTTTATTACTTCTTTTAGTTTTTATTTCCCCATTCCTATTTTGTAATCTTGTCATCTACAACCATCATAAGCCTTGCTACTTCTTAAATATTCCATTTTTTATAGCTTATCTTCTAGATACCTTTCCCCCTTGTAATACTTTATTATTATAAATAAGACCATCTAGGTTCTTTATGTCTGCAAAACAACAATCCCAAAATGTGCTAGGAATTAAGTTCAAAATGATTCCCACATTATAAGAACTTGTAAATCAGGTCAATATACCATGTTGCCAAAATTTTCCTCAAATTTTACTAAGGTAATTAGATCAGAGATCAATCTAAGTAGCATGAAAAAAGAAAGCAAAGACTCAAATGCATCAATATTGGGCTATGTTCCAAAGTAGTCAAAACATTTTAGTATATCTAGAATCATGAGAAGCAATTAAGCACAAAAAATTTTGACCAAAAGAAAAATTGACTATCTTAAATATTTTTATAATATGTAGACCTAAAACTAACCAATTCTAGAATTTTATGAGGGTGACGTTAGTAAAATATGTAACAAAATACTAAATCAAGGAATCCAAAGTATGCAATTTTGACCTTGCACAAAATCAAAATGGAACAAAGCTAGGTTTTCCAAGTGGAGTGACCTAATCATTGATAAAGTTGATGTATGAATAAAACCAAAATGAAGCATAACTGGACCTTGTAAGTGCTTACACTAGCATAAGCATTATGAAAGTTCAAAGTTGTGATAAAATGTAAAGTTATAGCAAAGTCAAGTTTCCAAAAGTGCCTACATTAGCAAAAGTGCTATTAAGATTAGAAATTGCACAAAAATGAAAGGTCAAAGTATTGCCTAAAATGGTGAGAATCTAGACCTTTCTAGAGATGATGTCATCTAAACCATCATAGAAATTTGGATTTGATTAGAAGAGCTTCCAAGAATCTAAAAGAGCCTGATATTGATGTATGTTTTGGCAATGACTCAATGTTGTTTGAGAACATCTCTTTCACTTAACTCACCCCTATATATTATCTTTTGATGTTATAATACTTAATATAAATTACCATAGAAAAGTAATCATAGGATTGAATATAATGAAGTTGCAATATAAAGGAACCAAATATAATAACTCATAATATAATATCAAATAGAATAAATCATAAGAATACTCACAGAATAATCACAAAGGCATGCTCAAAATATACACATAGATAACTAATAATGCTATTGAATAAATGTCTACTAATGCAAACATAAAGCTATGCATATTCAATGAATATTACAATGCTTTGTCACGAATATATAATTGTATGTGACTCCTCATAAGTTGCACTCTTGTCCTTCACTCTTCTTTGTAATTATTCACTTTCCTATTATAAGAACACATGTGCACACTTACATATTGGACACTTATAAAATTTTATACTCATAACACTTGCACACATAATTACATGATACATGCATTTCATGCACATTATAACATTACATAAAATATTAACTCTCTCACTAATCTAGGACACAACCCTAATCTAATATTTACAATAATGTACCAAGGTGGTACATTGGCATATACTAAATAATATAATATTCTCCAACACCCCATGCATTACATTATTTGGTTATTGAAGACTTTAGTCTTCAATATGATCTTCCTCCTGATCCTAGAGCTTGAGCTTCCTCTATTCTCTTTTTTCCTTCTAAATTTTTTGATCTTCTTCTTTTCCTTGCTTAACTTTGGATTTAGGTTTTCTATTGTGATTTCTTCTCTTCCTCTTTCTTATTTTATTTTTCTACAATTTCATTTGTGATATATCTGATGATATACCTCCTAAGAATTCAGTTAGTAAGTCATCACAATAATATAGCTTTGATCTCAATGATTCCTCATATGCTTTATTATCTTTCTCAACTTGTCTCTTCCTTTGAAAAATCTCAAAACTAATTAATGATAGATACATCACTAAACATTCCTCTGGAGAACATATAATGGTGTTTTGGGAATCCCACCATGTCATGAATTTTTTTTGTGAAGATAGCTTATAAAGGATGTGAAATTTCCCTTTGCTTCTTTGAGAAACAAAGTCAATTTTTCCTTTAAAACATTAAATATTTTTTTATTTCATCAAAGTCACTTATTAAGTTTTGAGAGTAAAATCTAAGTGCATGCAACATGTATTCACTATCCTCATTAAATGCATTCTTAACAATTTCTTCCATGATAGGCAAAATAATATATTTGATGTAGACCACCTTATGTCTCCCTAGGTTTTGAATGATAAATTTTCAAATTTCTAAATTTCAAAAACCTATGATGTTGAATTCCTTATGACTCCCTAATTAATTAGAAACTAGAAAATAAAAATGTTTACAAATTTAATATTCCTAAGTTTGATGTAGACTTCCTTATCTCTCCAAAATAA
Source organism: Wollemia nobilis (assembly GCA_028583015.1). NCBI lineage: Eukaryota > Viridiplantae > Streptophyta > Pinopsida > Araucariales > Araucariaceae > Wollemia > Wollemia nobilis. The sequence continues at coordinate 7,856,201 of JAQPPZ010016931.1, forward strand.
TTTTGCAAATATTCTATTAGATTTAACTTTCAAAAAATAAAAATTAACTCTTTCAAATATTAAATGGATTTGAATTTTTTTAAATAAACAAACTCTATTTCAACTTATCTCTCCAAATATTTAAAGAAGTAAATAAAATAACTTCTAATTAATGCTTCAAAAACTTTAACTAAGCAACTAAGGTATTAATACTTTAATAATGTCCTTATCTCTCCTTTTAAACTTATTAAACCTTAGAATAATTAATAATCAAACTTATAAATCCTTATATCTCCTTCAACCTTAGAAATATTAAACTTTCAATAATTCAAACCCTAATATACCTACACTCAAGTGTTTCACTGTCCTCCAATGGGCACTTGAGATTTTCACCATCCTATAATGGGTAGCATTTCACTGTGCTCCAATAGACACTTGAGCATTTTACTACCCTCTAATGAGTGCCGTTTCATTATTATTCAATGAGCACTTGGGTGTTTCACTACTCTTCCTTCGTTGGTGCTTTGAAAAAATTAAAAATTACATGCATGAGCTTCTTCTTAATAGCTTTCAAGAAATGGTTACTTTACTATCCATTCACCTACCTTTCATCCACATGGAAAGTAAACAAAATGCATGTTCCAATCAAACATTTCAATGCTCCATAATTTAAATACTCAACAATTTATTTATAGAAAGTTTTTTCAACTTTCAAATTGCACTTAGCATGACATTTAATCTCTATGCATGCTTGACCCTTTGAATGCTCATCTCTTGGATTTATTTGCACTTGATGCACTACAACATTACCCATGCATTACTCAACTTATCCCTAACACTTAGACTATCATTGTACCTTTTAGAAATTTTCATCTCTTCATTTCTCATGTTAATGTTTGGATTCCAATGTTTATTTTCCTTTTGTGAACCTATGGATGGTGCTTGGCTCCTTGCGTTCCTTCTAATACCTTATGACTATTTGTTGGTTCAATGTTTAGTCCTTATCATTGCTACATGTTTGGTCCTTGTCATTGCTAAATGTTTGGTCCTTAGAACTCCTACACATTTAGTGCTCATATCTTGACTATGGTGCACTTATGCACTCAACTATAACACTTTTAGATGCTCGAATCTAGTGTTCTTAGAAACTTGGCTCTGGTGCTCTTAGGTTAACTTTAGCTTAGCTTACTCAATGCTTCAATTGACTATATTTTTCTAGTGCTTGCCTATTCTAGTTTAACACTATACTTTCTACAAATCAATCTATCTCTACACTATGCTAACTTAGGGGGATTTAGCTTAGCTTCCCTAGTTTCTTACTTCTTTATCTATTTCTCTCTTTTGTGCATGTCCCTAGAACTTGAATTTATTATCGAACAACCTAATACTTAGCTCTTATTTTACTTTATAAATATTTTATTGCATTCTCTTATATCTATTTATTTTTATTCTAATATCCTTCGTTCCTTTAATATTGTAGGTGTATATTCAGATGCTAAAGCTTCAAATTAGAACATCCTTACAAGCTTCAAAATTTTAAAATTTCTATGAATATTACCCTTCTCATGCGACGTTATTCACCATTTATATTATTGTCAAATATTTCTTAATGTTGCCTTCTTTCTTGTTGATGCTAGCTTGAAATATAAATGCTTTATTGTTGCGAAATATTTTCTTCTTAATGTTATCTTCTCCTTTATTCAATAGCATGAATGTTGTTTTGTATTTCTCCTTTTATCAATATGAATAGCACTTCTTTGACAATGGCACTGCTATGGCATTCTTCTCGTTGACCTGCTCTCTTTCAATCTCTCTACAACAAGCTATATTAATAATATTTTTATTAAGAACCTCTAACTCTATATTTTTTTCTTCTTATATCTCCTTGCACTTTGATTGCTCCACCCTATGCTCAGTTTACCTCTAATAATTACTCCTCTATATCTTACTTTTATGGGCTTGTTGTTGAATGGTGATGATTGTCCCGAATCCAGTAAGATATTTTCATAAAAATATTCTAACAGAACCTCTCTATATCTTTCTACTTGTAATACTTATTATCTAACTTCAATACTATTCTTCTTTAGCTTCAAGTATTCTTGGTTACCTTTCAAAAATTGTTTTCTATGTGGTATTCTATAATGTTTTGCTTAAATCTAATATGTTGCCTTTAATTCTATCCTCAAAACTTATAATCTTGATGCCTTACATTGTCTGAACTTGTAATCCTTCTAGGCTACTTTCAATGTAGAATCTACCTCTATATTGGTATTCTAGCTATTCTACCTTGTGTAGTTCTTATTATTTTATTTAACTTAGACTATCCTCAAGACTTTTTGTTGTCTTGAAGTCTTTTATGAATTTCAAACTTTGGCAAGATACTTGCCTTTCCAAAAATGTTGTCTTCAAGTCTTTCTTGCTTGAAGTCTTCTTGCTACCTTCAAGTTCTTCTTACTTGCTTTCTATCTTTGTAGATCAAGTTATATTAATGGTATCTTTTCTTATTAAGGACCAATATTTAATAGGACTTCTTTCTTGGGTCTTATTCAATCTACCTTCAATGGAATATTTTTCAAGTCTCCTTTGTCTGCCAATGGGACTTCTTTTTTAGAGTATCCTTTATCTATCAATATCAAGGTCCATCTTTAAGACCTAAATCTATAATATATACTACCCTCTATTTCAAATAGATTCTTGAAATAGGTTAACTCAATATATCTACCAAGGTCTATCTTTGAGACCTAGAAATTTTATCAAGATCTATATCTAAAACTTAACTGCAACTTGAACCAATACCTACATGAGGAAAGCTCACAACCTTCAATCAATAAAATATGAAAGTCTTCTCTGTCTATTGTAGGAATATTCTCAACTTCTAATATTAATTTTTCACTACAATAAAACCTTTAGATAGCTTTTCTAGCATTACCTAAGAATCCAATACATTCAAATTATTTTAAGTAGAATGGCAATGACCAACTTGTTTTCTGAGTTGATTCTCTCTTAATATGAAACTTATTCTTCACTATTTTTTCTTCAACCTAGTGGAAATAATATTAGCTTCACTAATTTTTTCTCCAAATTAGTGGAAATACTTATCTTAACTGGATTTTCCTACCAAATGGTAATATCCTTAACTTTACTAGCTTTTCCTTCAACTTAGTAGAAATACTTATCTTCACTGGTTTTTCCTACCCAATGGTAATATTATTAATTTTTGCAACTTTCAAAACCTATGGAAGCAACCTTTTTGTGGCTTTGATACCACTATTAAATTTTGATGCTTTAATACTTAATATAAATTACCATAAAAAAGTAATCACATGATTGAATATAATGAAGTCGCAATATAAAAAAAACCAAATATAATAACTTAGAATATAATATCAAATAGAATAACTCATAAGAATACTCATATAATAATCACATGGACATTCTCACAATATTGCACATAGAATATTGAAAATGCTATTGAATAAAGGTCTACTAATGCAAGCATAAAGCTACTCATGTTCAATGAATATTACAATGCTTTGTCATAAATATATAATTTTATGTGACTCCTCATATGTTACACTCTTCTTTGTAATTCTTCACTTTCCTATTATAATAACACATGTGCACACTTACATATTGGACACTTGTGCACATTTACACTCATAACACTTGCACACATAATTACATGATACTTATGCATTTCTTACACATTATAACATTTCATAAAATATTAACTCACTCACTAATCTAGGACAAAACCTTAATCTAATATTTACAATAATGTACCAAGGTGGTACATTGGCATGTACCAAATAATGTAATATTCACCAACACTATCAGAAGCCATAACTATCTGAATGCTTGATGGTTATCTAAACTGAGGCAGTTGGATCTAAAAGTGACAAACTATTATAGTGGCTAAACAAATTGTAGAGGGTGAGATCAACAACCCTATTGAAGGCACATTGAAGTTGAAGCAAGATGAAGAAATATAAAGGTACATTGAAGTTGAAGCAAGATGAAGAAATATAAACCTACCATGTCAGCATGATAACGTAGGGCATGAAAAAACATATGCTCCCTTGAACATTTCTTGCTAGGTTACTTATGATAGACCTATAACTAATTTTATATGAATTTGCATTGCAAGATTTATAAGAAACTTATAAATAGCTCAACATAACTCATAATGAGGGTTGGTTCTATAGCATTTGTTTCAATAAATGTTGTATAATCACTACTGCCAATTAATGAAAGTGAAAGATGTTTGACCTCCATCACAATTGCATGTTAAGTTTTTTATGAGTGAATGCTATGCTTTGATTTCATTTTTGTTGCACTTTATTATTAGTTTATTCTATTAAAAATATTTCTACTTATTGAATCACTATTTAGATTAATTTTCATAAGTATTTGGAATGTTTAAAGCATATAACCAAAATTGAATGAACTCTATCGTGTTCTTGCTAATGGCTGATTTTTTAAGTTTCATTGGATATTGATTGTGTAAATATCTTTTGCTATGCATATTTATTGTTCTTAAACTATATCCCATCCATATTCAAGCAATTTATAAACCCTTACATATTTTTAACCCTTCCATTTCTCTTTCTACATTTCTCTTTCTACTCTTAAACCCCTATTTTAATTTTGTAAGTATTACATGAAGCCAACCTAATTTAGAGGTTGAACTTGGGAGAAATCCTAGTCATACAATATTGGATAAATCCTAGGGTGCACATTATTAACTAGAAAGATTTTAGACCACTACATATATGTGTATAATCATAGTTTTGTATAGGGTTCTAGTAGGAGGTTGTAGATATATGGACTATAAGGAGTGGGACTTTGAATGGAAGAAGCCCATATTGGTGAAAGGGATTTACCTTTTTGGATTTCCTAAATATTGAGGGCTCAACAAATTGTGAGGGTTCTTCCTGCTTCTCCTTTGATCTTGTAATCATGTGATTTTGGGGTTGTATCCTTTAGTAAAGTTTTCAATCTTAGGTTCTCTCAATAGAGGAGTCCCCAGGTCAATTATTTTATCCACTTATGAGACCAAGATCTTCACCATACTATCAATCATCCAAATGTGTAGGAATGCTAAATGCCCTTTTGAACATGGTGGCTTTGGATTTTGATCAAGCAATTGTCGAGCTTTTGACCCATTGGGCATGCCAAAAAATATTTATTCTTCAATATTCCTAGGTATGAAATTATACCCTAGATAGAGTTAAGATTGGATAGGTCATAATTAATTCTAATACAACCTCCAAAGAATGCCAATTCCTTGTGATATTTTTTGGAAAAGTATTAAATATATAAAAGGAAAAGGGAAGAGAAAAAAAAGGGTTAGAAAAATTGAATTAAATGTAGTGAGGGCTTAAATAACAACATTGCTTTAAGCTGCATGAGCATAGCTACCTGGTGCAAGCAAATCCGAATAGGCTATATAATTACTGCTATGTAGAAAATACATTATCCTTAGATGTTACAATATTCAATATCACAAGAACTCAAACCAAATAAATCCAATAAATTAAGCCTAACAAATATACCAGAGAAATACCAAAAAATATTAAACCCAATAGAAAGTCTTTGATTGAAGTGAACAAGTAATATCAAAAGTGTAAAGATTCCATAAAGAGATCTAAAAATATTAATTGGGATAAGTCAAATAGCTATTGATTACATTTTTATATAGCATAAACATACAACTTACCATAGATAGACACTAAAATATTTAACCCTTTACAATGAGGAGCATTCCCTTATGGATTTTGTTAAGATAAAATAAAGTTAACTACTCTATAAAATAATAAGAAAAAAAGCTTGGGTATGACTGGAGATGATCTACAACCATTTGAAATATTCTATTTCTTCTATACAAAAATTTTGATTTATAATATTATCCATTATGCTTAGTTGAGATGGTTGTCACTTTCAGGTTCTAACAACTATCGCATGGTCTAACCACTCTTCTCTTAGATAATGAGTGCTCTTCACAATGCTTTTTGATCTTGGTTGTTGTTGCTACCTTTATTTCCTTTTAGGTTACTCCTATTTCTTGGCATAAGCTTTTTATTTAGGATGGAATATTTGTAGTCTTAGATGACCTTATTACTTATAAGATTTGCATTGTGTCAAAACTTTTGGAAACCCATGCTGACATCAATGTTTGAAAGTTCTAGCATGCTACCTTATTGGCTTGAATATTTTTCTTTGTATACTCTTTGATTTTCTAGATATTTAGTAGTGTACAATTAATGTCATTACATGAAGGGTTCAACTTGATTCCTTTATAATTCTGACACTAAGCTATATTTTGGATCAGAGGGATGAGAAAACCTTAAGCAATTTTAAGTCCAAAATTATCTTCTCAAGATTTTGGAATAGAATACTTGGAAGAGTTATAAATTTGAAAATGTCTTTCAATATTGAACACTAGTCAGGGTCTTAATTGCTACTTTATCATTTATTTACCTATCTTACGCTCCTCCTTCATATTGCTAGCCTATTTCTTGATTCTTTTTTTTGATCGGTTAAAAAATCTAAATTACGAACAGGTTTTAACAAGGCCCCAAAACTTGATTACAAAAAGGCTGAAGAAGCCAAGAGACCAAAAGATTTTAGAACTGGATACAATCCATCAAAAAACCAAACCACCGAGGCTGTCCTTAAGAAGAAATCATTACAACAAGATAGAATATAGGATACCCTTAAATAGAACAAAAAAATAGCAGGTTACATATGATGCAGGTAGCAAAAATACAGCCAATGACCCCCTCGCATAGGAAAGAAACTCTTAAGCCTCCTCATCAGATTCAACACCAACCTCTTGGATTTTTTCATTGGAAGTATCCATTTCAGCATCTTTGCCCTTTCCAGGGACGTCCTCAAGAACAACAGAAGCCTTTGTATCTTTAGCAGAAGCACTGATCATACCCTCAATAAAGGATTTCTTGAAGAAGCACAGGTTAAGTGCATTATACAAATAAGCAAGTTGGGATATGTAGTTTATGACATAATTGATGATGAACATCTGCATGCAATGGTTAGAGTTATTATTTTCATCATCCTCTGAATCGATGATCAGGGATTCTTTTTGTTGGGTCATTTTCTTCAGTCGAAAAAAGAAACGCACGGGTTTCAGCTCAGGCTCAGGTTCAAGTTTAGGGGATTCACTGTTGGGTCTCTTACTTAATCTATAGATAATTTATATCACTTTTTTCTTCTTAGTAGAGAGCCTAGGGGTGCCTAAGGATTATGGAGTAGTTTGAGAAGGGCTAGAATTTATGGGGCTCAACTTGGGTTTAGGAGGGGGAGACACAATAATTCCCTGATGGCAATAAATTGGCTAATGCTTACATAGGAAATTGAATAGTCCATGATGAGTGGGCAACTCAGACCCATTCTTCATTCTATAGTTCTCGATGGTGTGGCCAATAGAGTTGAACAAAAATTGAGGAATGTTAATCACACTCACATCTTGAAAATGATTAAAGAAAGCAAAATGGAAACTCCAAAGAGCCTTATTTGGCCCGTCAACAATGATGAACTCTATTATAGGTTTTAAAACACTTTCCCAAGGAAAATGAAGTTCATCACGATAAATCCCCACATGAGCTTTCCTGAAAATCTCCTTATATTTGACATATTTCAACTTGGCATCCCAGTTATGATTTTCTCTTCTTATGAATATTCCCTTAGTAGGCTGGCCAGTTAACTCAACCAGAACTTTGATGTCAACATCATATGTTTTGTTACATATGGTGACCCTACCATTATCCCATGTATTCATGAATACTGTGGTAATTTCTGGGTCCTTCCCTTTGAATTTGTAAAAAAATGAGGGAAATCCCTGCCCTAGAGGATACCTTCAGTAATAGAATCCATACAAACCCTGGAAGGCTCAAAAAAAATCATGATGAGAATACAGGGACAAAGATACATTTGGATAAGTAATTGAGGAAGGTAGCAATGGAGAAGAACTAGAGCTTGACCTTTATAAAATAAATAGCTAAAAAAGCAATAACAAAAGCATCCCAATGGCATTCTCAACAAGCATGCTGAATGGGATGGGGATGAGTAAGACTACACGAACCGAGGTGTTCATGACAGAAAAGGCAATTACAAATGTTTGAAAATATCATGTGGAAATCTGAACCAATCACCCACATGAATGGCAAAGTGGAAAATAAAATCACAAGGTGAGACATGAGAGAAAGGCTCAATGTGGATGGAGAAAAGAAGGAGTTGGGAATGGGTGATGAGAAAAGAGGGGAACATGGTAGTGCAAAAACGGTAGGGAGTGATGACTATGGAAAGGAGGGGTTGGAAGACGAAAATATGGAGACTATAAAAGAGAGAAAAACCGCCATTAACTCTGCCTATAAATATGAACATCCGACAACCAAGGTTGATAAAACCAATAAACATGGGAAACCCATGTACCAAGGTAGAATGGGAACTATCAATGAAGCAATTAGGAACCACGAGCATGAGATCCATTTGGAAATGGGTTGACTTGCTCCACGTCAACATCAGTGATACTTGATGATAACATTTCTTGATCAATGACATGTACCAAATTTCGAGGAAAGCCAATGGTCCACATCATCAAGTTTGTGGACCAGACTCCAATATTTGCCAAAATGTTAGAAGATTTATTACTTTCCCTGAAAGTGTGCTGAAAAATTATATCCTGAAAAGTTTGACTAAGAGTTTTGGCTTCATAGATACAATTCCTTATCCTCTAGGATGGAACTTTAGATTTTTTTAGATAATTGATGATAGTGAGGGAATCACCTTCTACCAAAAGTTTATCAAAATAGTCTTTAGCCAAAACCAGGCCACACCACATAGCACGAGCTTCAACAACCTGATTTGATTGGGTTCCTAAAAATTCAGCAAAAGTAAGGATAACCATGCCTTTGTTGTCTCTGAGGATACCACCAACTCCAACCTGTCCAAGATTACCCTTAGCAACACCATCAACATTCAATTTAAGCCAACTTGAGGGAGGAGGAGTCCAAGTGGAATGAGCTCTATTATTGGAAGGTTGAATCCGAGTATTATCCATGATAGGAAAATTAAGAGACAACCCCAAAGAAACTTCAAAATGGGAAGTAGGATGAGAATGCAGAGGACAAAGGGAGGCATTTTTAGTGGTAAAATAAAGAATTTTATTCAAGACATAATCTGGGCTTTGCAAAGAGTTAGAAAAAACTCTGAGATTTATTTCCAACCAAATTTGCCACAAAAAATGATGTAGATAAAATTTCCACAATGATATAATATGAGGATTACAAAAAGGATTAGGCCATTGGATGAAAATATCAGAGATAGAACATGGTTCAGCCCAATAAATATGGAAAAAATCTAACAATTTATTGAGGATAGTAGACGAGAAAGGGCAAGCAAGAAATAAATGATGGGGGGATTCCCAAGTAGACAAACACAAAAAATATCTATTGGGAATGGGTAGGCCTCTTTTTAGCAAATTATCTATTGCTACATACCAAACCTAGCAGTCGGCTAGGTTCTCCAAGTGCATAAAATTTCATATTTATTAGTGTAGTTATTTCATTAATTAGATTATCTTATCATCTATCATTATTTTTTATCTGTGTATTCGCATCGAGCCTTTACGGTGAGGGAGAGCCCACCTTAAGTGGCAATTGCATTTATCTAAGTTTTCCTTTGGTTTATTCTGCTTATCTGTATTTGGTTTGTTTATACGTTTGATAAAATTTTATTATTGACAAGAAATATAATTAGAGGAACCGCAGAAGTTCCTCTGCAAGTGGTATCAGTATCCTTCAATCCTAAAGAAACCATAGGCTTCCTTCGCACTCCGCAGGCATCATATCTGTTTGGGGCATTCTCGCGACTGTTTCCATCTCCAACGTAGTCGAGGTCACCATACTGCATGTTGGTGTGGGGCATAACTTTGCACATTTGAGGCGTCCACCAGCAGCCGCGTTCCACCGCAGCAATAACACTGCATCCAGTGGAAACAAATACCTTCAATCATTCGGTAATTCGATGAAAACAACCCTGCTCTTCCTTCCGTCACTGTCAACCAATCAAAAAAATTGCAATTTTATTCAATTAAAGGCAACACTAAGGTTTTTAGTTAATTTACAATGCTGACGTCAGAAAAATTAAATTGTTTTCACGTGTCAGTTTACGGTTTATCCCACATTCACTGTATCTAGAGTATAGAAAGGTTTAAAACACTTTACTCCCCCTTTGTACGTTGTGACTTCGGTCACACGTTGGGAGTCCTCCATGCATAGCCTCCTCGTTGTCTGTCCATTTTGGTCTGACTATCATCGCGTCCCGTTGTCCGTTCGTCTTGGTCTGATTGTCGTCGCGTCCCGTTGTTCGTCCATCTCGATCCAGTTGTCATCGTGTCTTGTCCTGTCTGCTCTGGCCCTGTCCGTGTCCTCACTGTTAGTATTGTCACTGTGTCCTGTTGTGTCAGTCCGTTCCTTACTGTCCGTGTCCTCGCTGTCGGTCCTGTCATTGTGTCCTGTTGTGTCAGTTCGCTCCTTGCTGTCCGTGTCCTCGCTATCGGTCAGTCCGCTGTCGGTCAGTCGCGTCCTGTCATGTCAATTCGCTCCTAGCTGTCCGTGTCCTCATTGTAGGTCTGTTGTGTCAGTATGCGTCCAGTCGTGTCGTGTCAGTAGTGTCCTATCATTACCAATCATGGTCAGGTGAGTTACATTAAATTTCGTGTAGTCAAGGGGCAGCGCTACCTTAAATTCCCGCATCGCGGTTGGTGCGACAGTTGAAGCGAAACACACAAATTTTGGCAATTATCAAATTATTATTGGAGAAGGGAAGCCCAATTTTTTTGAAAGTGCATGACCAAACAGTGGACCAAAGGACCTGACGGTCGATTATCAAGCTCGAAGATGACCAATAACAATGCAAGAAGACCTCATCGAAGCCCAGGTACAAAAAAATTCTCCTCTCCTTTCAAAATTGGCAGTTATAATCCACATCATCCACTGGTAGACCCTATGGCTACTAACCATCCCCCAACTCATGAAAACATCACACAAGGAGACTCAAGTAACTCGGCCATTACCACGGATGAAACTCTTCGACTCTTACTAGATGGTATGCACGAAATTAGTATCAATCTAAAAAACCTAGCGAGCACACAAAACTGACTTAATCCCAATACTAATCCCCAAAATCACTCCCATGCATAAAGGAATGAAGAAAATGATGACCAAGATGACGATTGGGAGCAGCGAAGAGGCAATCCGGATAATTCCAAGGATCGCTATCATAGACAACGGTATAACCAAGATCAAGAAAGGGATATGGGTTATCACCAACCGAGAGGTCCTAATAATTTTCCATGCATTGATATGCCCAATTTTGAGGGTCATGATCCTTGTGGTTGGATAGCCAAAATGGAAGGCATTCTTGACTTATACCAAATTAAGGATTTTGATAAAGTCCCTTTCGCTGCATCAAAATTAGGCACTGAGGCCTACCAATGGTTCGTATGGCTTAAGCGAGAGCAAGGAGCTACTATTAACTGGAAAAAATTCACTACCTATTTTTTAGAAATATTTGATGAAGGAGCTACATCGTCATACACAGTAAGACTGTTATCTCTTAATCAAGAAGGATCGGTTAGCGAGTTCGTTTTGGAATTCACCAGTTTACTACCATATACATTAGACCTCATAAAATTTCATATTTATTAGTGTAGTTGTTTCATTAATTAGATTATCTTATCATCTATCATTATTTTTTATCTGCGTATTTGCATCGAGCCTTTACGGCGAGGGAGAGCCCACCTTAAGTGGCGATTGCATTTATCTAAGTTTTCCTTTGGTTTATTCTGCTTATCTGTATTTGGTTTGTTTATACGTCTGATCGAATTTTATTATTGACAAGAAATATAATTAGAGGAACCGTAGAAGTTCCTCTGCATCTATAGTAAGGATCTTTTCTTGGATGGTTACCCAAGAAAAAGTGGTAATTTTAGGAATCATATGCGTAGGCCAGACAAGGCTAAAAGGAATTCTCAAGAGTCACTCTTTTTTCAATGAGTTTACACATTTTTTTGTGGGGGGTCATGGTCCCCTCATACTGAGTGGGGTTTGAACCTTGGACCTCTCAAAGAGAGGCCAAACCTCTTACCACTGCAGTAAGCTTGCAAATATATCAAGAGTCACTCTTAAACAATGATTACCAAACTTTTTATCATGACATTTTCTCTCTCTCTCTTTGTCTACTTTTCACCAATTTGTAGTGAAGTTATGTTTCTAAACTCACCCAACCATATGGTGAGTGAATCCAAAATTGTTGCATAAGTAAAAACCCTACCAATAGTAGAATATTTTTAGCTATTACAAAAAATTCTATAGGATTCTTACTAGTGGTATGGTTAGGATTAGTTGCCATCGAAAAGGATATGGGCCTTTATATCTCTATTTGATCAATATCACCTCATGGCATAGGGAGATTATAATTTGCTATCAACTCTTTATCAAGCATTTTTTTCAACATATTTGACATTTTATCAACATTATATACTTTATAGATTGAAGAAGCTTCAGCCCCTCTCATCTTTCTTAGCTCTAGACAATAATTTTACTCAAGATTCCCCTTTTAGGCTAGATTTTCCTAGTGTAGTAAAATTTCACTACAATAATACACAAAATAAATAACAAAATGGCTGGAATGAACATATATTTTTACCCAATTACTAGATACATTCATGTCAAGTTTAAGGAACCAATCGTTAGGTTAAGTAATAAAATGTTACAAAATATTAACCAATACAAGGTGTACAAGGGACCAAAGAGAATATACCAAGAATATATTATAAAGTTGATCATGGCCTCAATTGAATCTTAAACACCACATATTACATCCCTATTTAAGCTAAATGGGATATATGGAGATAAACCCTTATTAGTCATCCTCTCTTAAGGGATACTATCCTACCCTAAGACACTTCAACATGCATGTAAATAGTAGTTTGACTATGACTTTGGTCAAATATCTACTAACAACACAAAAATAGGATTATATATCCCATGGGCATAGATCCATGATATATAGTGTATCCAAATCTTAATGTGCTTGGTACACTATTGAAACACTAAATAATAGATAAGCTAGATGGTGCTCTAATTTTCACAATGAAGAGTGAAAATGTATGACTAAGGAATCTCCACCTAATGCAAGCTCATAAGCATTGATAGAAGGTTCTTGATAACCTCATTGGTAACATAATATTCAAATTCTATAGAAGATTGGGAAACAATGGACTATTGCATAGAACACCAAGAAATGGAACTAAACTAAGTTAGAAGATAAAAGCTATGCTGGAGTTTGGTTGATCTAAATTATTATCTCAATCGACATCTAATATGTAACTCTAATGTATAGAAAAATCCTTTTGGCTATAGTCTAGTGACTATCTTGAGGTTCTTGTATATACCTAAAATAGTAGCTAACTACAAATGCTATGTCTAGTTGAGTGTGAGTGAGGTAAAGGAGACCTCCCACAAGAGACCAATATAAAGTGGCATCTGCTAAGGGAGTTTTATAATTTTCTCAAAGCTTCAATCCAAAATTAAATGAAATCTAAATCTTAATTCTCCATACTAAGAAGATCCAAGGCATAATTAGACTATGATATAGTGATCCCTAAGTAAGTTGATCAATCTCAATGCCCAAGTAGTAATGTAGAAGTCTCAAATTTATCAACATAAAAGTGGTATGAAGCCAAGAATTCATGTCTTGAATCAACATAGGTGAGCTTCATATAATGAGAAACTCATCTACATATATCACAATCACCAAAGTCTTCCCATCTTGATATTTTATGTAAGAATAATTTTTGGAATCACATAACCAAAAATTGTAATTGAGAAAGGAGTAGATCTTCTCATACCAAGCATGCAATACCTACTAAATCCATACATGGACTTAGTCAAATTACACGACAAGTGAGTGAGACCCTTAAGCTAAAAAATAAGAATCTGCTACATGTAAATATCTAACTAAATATCACCATAAAGGAAGGCATCCTTCCCATCCATTTAATATACCATCCAACCATACGAAGTAGTTATGGATTGAATTATTTGAACAAAATCTATTTAGGCACTAGGGAAAATATCTCTATGTAGTCAATTCCTTCCTTCTAAGATATACCCTTAGAAACAAGGCATACCTTGTGCTTCTACCTAACTATATAAAGTGTACTTGGTCCTCTGTACCCATTTGCATCCAACAACATTCTTCCCTTTTAGAAGAGAAACATTTTCTCATGTCTAATTCTTAACAAGATATTCATCCTCAATAAGCATGAAATATTCCCATTCTAGTTGGACCTTGGTATGGGAGTAGGTGAAAATATATTTAAATTTATAATTTTTTTAAAATATGAATCAAGAAGGATCCTTCTAATGTTATTCCATAGATATCCAGGCACATATTGAAATGGAGAAATATTAGAAGCCAAAATAGAAGCATCCAAATAATACTCACCATCAACCTTAAAATCCACCTTTGTGGCACATTGAAATAGTGTATCAAGCTCATTATTCTCAAAATTTAATATCAAAGATGTCGTATATAGTTCTATCCAAAATGGAATCAAATATTAAGGTATAGGATCTTCATTAGAAGGTAAAAAATAGGAACCATTAAGAATAGTTCTTAAAAGAATATCTAAAGAAGCCATTGGAGTGGTCAAAAAAATAAGAGGATCACTATCCAAAATATTAATAAGAGAATCTATCAAGTCTACCAAATGAACCTCATAAAAAATTGCATGTCTATGAATTAGAACCTCATGCCTCTAAGGATCATAATGATAATTGTCCTTAGAGCTATTTGAATACCCCATAAAAATATATTTGTGACTCTTTAGTGCTTCCTTCAAAATATCCTTGGGTATGTGAGATGATGCAAAAAATATAAAGATACAAAAAAGAGACACATTAGGTTTATCACCTATCAACCTCTCAAGAGGTGTCATACCCTAAACTACTATGTTAGAATTTTTTTTGATGGTGTGCATTGCATAGGTGATGAATTCTACCCAAAATTTATGTTCCATAACCTTAGCATGAAGCATGCAATGAGCCATCTCCATAATTACCTTATATTTTCTCTTGAATATCCTATTATGCTCTAGAGCATAATAAATATTTCCTAGAAATAAAATATAGTGAAGTGTCAAGAAATTAAAAAACCATTGCTTATTCACCTCCTTTATCTATCCAAAGATATTTGATCATTTTTATAGATTATTATATACTAGTGCTTTGAACTCCTTAAATATCTCAAAATCCTCATATTTGGTATAAATAATGTACAATCATACATGTAAAAAGAAATCATCATAAAAATAACTTACCTATTATTATAAATATATGGTGTATGCATGGTTCCATATATATCACCAAGAATAAGCTCTAGAGGTCATGTGCCATGCCTTCTTAATCCTTTTATAAAGTACTTTCTATGATGCTTACCTAAAATACATCCTTCATTCACCACTATGAAGATAAATATGAGAAACTCCAATAGCCAATTAATGATGACTCATGTACCTTAGAGACCCATAGCTAATATGCTTGAGTCTATAATGCCATCATTGAATATCATAATCTAATTATTCTACCATGGCCACAAAATCTCTCTTTTATTAGGAAGAAGAGAAAAGTGTTGGTATATTACCCAATTTTTATATTTGACCTAACTCGTCATAATACCTAGAGGTAATTATATTGAATCCATTATCGATGTCTTTAATGACCTATAGATCAAGCTAAAATTCTACCTTTTGTTTGTATAGGTAATGCAATAAATAGAAAATATATTAGGGCCTATACTAGGAACATGAAGAACCTCATCAAATGAAGAATATCCAATACTAACCTCACCAAAATATTCTACGTATAAGGAAGAATAATCTATAATGACAACACACTCTCCCAAATGTAGTGTATTGTAATCCTATAGAAGGTGTCAATGTTTGGTGATGTGCCTTGTTGCCATGGAATGTGCAATTAACTAATTACAAGGAGTGGATGTCCAATATGTTAAATTAATAGCTACATATAATTTTGTGGTTTTTCCATCATGATTACCCTCACCTTGAGCATAAAAGAGAGTAGAACCATCACCCCACTTTTGGATTGCTTCCTCAATATTATTGATGTGAATCTAATAAAAGTATAGTTTGTGTCCTTATTACAAAACTTATAAGTTGAATTTTTTGAAGCTATTATTACTCTTATTATCATTTTTATTTATTTTATTATTAGTCTCAACCTTAATAACTTATTTTGCATAATCCTGATTAGTGAGAGGATGACCCTTATGCCACTGTCTTTGAGTCTAATGGTGAATAAGGTATTTGAATACTTCATCAATTAGAGGATAAATAATACTTGGGAAGTAGCCATGAAGCATCTAAAATACAATAGAAACTATATCATATATCTTTGAGAGATTATTGAATACGATGTTGAGAATATCAGTGATTGTATGACTATCTACAACTTATTATTGATGTATCTACTTTGGAATCCCTTTAGCAGTATAGATACCATTTTATAACTTCTTGAATCTACTAATATACTTATCAATGACGCCAATGGAATCCATAGTTAAGGGAATAATATCCACCTCCATTCTACTAGTTTATATATAATTAATATGATCATATATATCCTAAAATTTGTGAAGCAATTGCTTGGGATCCATAATGTCTATAAAATGGGTGTTATAGATCTTGTCAATATGAATACATATGAGACTAAGAGTCTTATCTTTATTATCCTTCAAAAACTCAATTTTCTCTTTAGTATTAGTCTCTAGAGGCTCTTACTCACATATTTGAGAAACCCTTTGCTTCAAAGTAGAGCTTCAATATTCATTTTTTAAGTATCATAGTTTGGATCATTTAGCAAGGGCACATGTTCATACATAATCGTCCTACCCAAATAAACAATCCTATATGCAATTATAACTATAAAAGATATTATAAATGTAGAAAATGTGCCATATAAAAAATTGGGTTCTAAATATCTTTGTATTCAAAAATTATATCCCTAAAATCACACAAAATACCTCCAAAACCTTAAAAATTCTTATTTTTATATTTGTAGCAAATGGGAAATTTCCACATGTCACTTCATGAGTTTCTAAGGGATGTTGAGTAGGTGCTAATTAGAAAACATACTAGTGAATAAGATGATGCCAAGTGTTACCATGCTATGCAAGGAGATGCAAAATAGGTATTGACTATGCAAGACAATGGGTAGTTTACCAGTTAATATGACTAAACAAATTGTCACACTTAGGTTCAATATACAACCTATATACTAGACTACACCATTTATTACTCTCTAATTCACTCTAAAATTAATGGTGACCTAAATCTATGTTTGGCTATGCAATTGTATGGTCAATGAGTTTGATGATTTTATAGAATATGATGGGTCAAACCTATATTTATACCCATAATGTGATGCTCTATTTTCCATGTTGAACTCTAACATGCCAACCACTTCCATATAATCACCTATAATTTTATCATATGCCACATCAATTGCACAATTAGCAATTGCCACATTATCATGGAGAACATTATCTAGTTCCATGTCATAAAATGTTATATCATCATTGACTACCATGTAATAATGGGTGGAACATCATCATAGGTTACCACATCATCACAGGATGCCATATAAACATGTGTAGGTGTAATAGAGGTGATGTTATAAATGGGTACCACATCATATGAATATGCCATGTAATTATATAATTCTTATTAAATAATGTCGATGTCATTAGTTAGAGTGATGAAATCATAGTCTTCATTCAAAAAAGTGGGTGAATGGGGTTCAAAAAATGGATCTCTAGGACCTAAAGCCTTAAGGGAGGATCCCCTTGCCCCCTTGTCTAGAGAACTACTTAAAACTATTAGCACCACCACTAGTATTGGAATTATGTGATTTTTTTTAATGTTATTTAGGAGGGGTTAACTTTGAAAGGACTTTACAATTTGTAAAAATTTTCTCCTCGGGGTTTGGGAAATTTAATCTATTTTTAGACCTGTATGAGTGTTTTTGGGTTAATGTAATATCAACCCATGGTATTTTTTAACCCATTATTGTGTTTTTGGTATATATAGTAGCACTTACATAAGGGTTTGGTAATGAATTTGCAAGAAATGTAATCACAAGCAAAAAGTGAGTGAAAGAATATTATTGTATTGGATACTGTCAAGTTTATACAATAAGGAAATATTCTTACTGGGATTTTTCCTAAAAGGGTTTCTGAGGATAAATTCTTGTGTAATGTGTTCTTAATCTCTGTTTTTCCTTTGATTCTACAATTACTATTTTTTTGGAATTTATTTATCGAGATATTATTTCTCTTCATTTGGTATCAGAGCTAGGTTTTAGCTTTGTTCAAGGAATAAGGGTTTCAACCCTAGGATAAATTTATTCTTGAGTGGGAGCAATGCATGAAAGAATTTTGGTGAAGGAAAATGATAGGAAGCACATGGGTAGAGATAAAAAAATTCAATGGATAGAATTTTGAGTTATATAAACTCAATATGGAGGATCTGTTGGTGGATAAAGATCAGTGGGTTATAGTCTTAAGAGTAAAACCAAAAAGAACAAAAAATGAGGAATGGATAAAGATAGATACAAGGGCAAGGAGCTCTATCATATTGTGCTTATCTAATTTAGTATTGTTGAATGTATCGATAGAGACCACAACAAAGTTGTTATGGAAAAATTTGGGAGCACTATATCAAACAAAGTTATTGGTAAATAAACTCTTTCTTTGAAAGAAGTATATTATTAAGATGAATGATGGCGATTCTGTGACTACATATGAATGCTTTTAACACTATTGTAAGTCAATTAAACTTTGTAGATGTAAAAATGTATGAAGAGTAAAAGTGTATTACTTTACTTTGTTTATTACTTGACTCCTAGGATAACCTAGTTATGGCTATCTCCAATACTACTTCTACATTGAAAGTAGAGGATATAGTAGGAACATTGCTATATGATGAAATGAGATGAAAATATTCTAAGGATTATCATCAAAATGATGCCTTGGTTATGAGAGGTCGTTCTCAAGAAAGAAGCAAAAAGAAATCAGGAGAAAGGAGATCAAAATATAGGGTAAAATTTGTTGTTCCTGACAAGAGGAAATGCTACAAGTATGGTAAAACAAGGCATTATGAAAGAGATTATAGATCTAAAAATTATGATAAAGGAATGTTTGTAGAAACGAAGACCACAAATGAAGATTTAGGTGACTTGTTCATAGTTGCAGCATGCTCAAGTGAACACCATGACTCATGGTTGATTGAATCAGGTACTTCTTTTCATATGAATCCTCATAGGGAGGGGTTTTGTGAATATAAAAAGATAAATGAAGGTGAAGTCTTCTTGGGAGACAATTTGACATAGAAAATAATAGGTCGAGGAAGAGTCAAATTGAGGTTAAAATATGGAAGAGTTAAAACCCTTCCTGGTGTGCTGCATATTCTAGGTTTGGCAAGAAATATTATATCCATTAGTAAGATGAATGATGCGGGTGTGATTGTAGAATTCAATAAGGATAGCTACAAGATGGTTCGTGGATGCTTAGTGTTGGCAAGGGGAGTTTGTATAGGAACTTTATTCAAACTTGAATCTAGCACTATAAGTATTCATTGAAATAACTCTTTAATTGTAGAGAAAATTAATATGGTAGAAAAATCTCTAAGTATTCCTATAGCAAAGACAATGTTGTGGCATCAACGCATGGGGCACATTGGTGAGAAAGACCTTCAAACATTAAAAATGAAAGGTATGGTTGAAGGAATTTTTGATTGCCCATTAAATTTTAATTTTTGTGAGCATTGTGTTTTTGGAAAGAAAACCAAAGTTACATTTCCAAGTAGTGCTACAAGATCCGAAGGAGTTTTACATCTAGTACACAATGATGTGTTTGGACCTGCAAAAGTACCATCATTAGGTAAATCTAATTATTTTTTTACATTTATATATGACTTCTCAAGAAAGACTTGGGTATACTTTTTATGGTAAAAATATGATATTTTTAATAAATTTAAAGAGTTCAAGGCTCTTGTAGAAAATCAAACAAGAGAAAAGATAAAGGTTTTGAGAAGTGATAATGGTGGTGAATATATATATATATATATATATATATATATATATATATATATATATATATATATATATATTTGAATTTACATGGTGGAATCGGTAGCCGCCACGAATCCAGGCAGGCTATCCAACTTTTTATGACCGCCACAGTATTCTCGCGCTGTCCGCCCCGTAAGCCGCCACACAGATCTTTGCGCAGTCCGCCCCTATAACCACCATGCCACAATCATTTTAAACCTTTTACGCCGCTGAAAGCACTAGGAAAGGGACAAGCGTTCAGTCCAACGAGGCCTAGGATTTGAACCTTGGACCTCCGCCCCCTTATAGGGTTTGAATGAACCAATTGGTCTACACCTCGGACCTAATGGTGGTGAATATTTATTTTTTTAACATGGTGGACTCGATAGCCGCCACGAGTCCTGGGCCAGCCGCCAGAAAGCCACCACAGTTTCTTGCGCAGTCCACCCCCAGAAGCCGCCACCAGAGAAACCTCGCGCAGACCGCCCCTATACCACCATGCCCCAGTCAATTTGAACCTTTTACGCCGCTGACGCACCTGGACGGGGACAGGCATTCAGTCCGACGAGGCCCAAGGGAATGGAACCCCGATCTCCCCACTCCGAAAGAAGTGCTTTAACCATTGAACCAGGCCCTCGAACCTAATGGTGGTGAATATTGCTCTAATATATTTGAGCAATTTTATAAAGACTGTAGAATAGAAATGCATAGAACAACTCTCTATACTCCACAACATAATGGAGTTGCAGAATGAATGAATGGAACATTGATGGATAAGGCCATAAGCATGCTAAGTGGTGCAAGGTTAGAAAAGAAATTTTAGGTAAAAGTCGTGTTAACTACTTGCTACCTCATCAATAGATCTCCTACCTTAGCTTTGGTGGATAAAACTCCACAAGAAGTGTGGACTGGTAAGAAACCCTCTCTTAGTCATATAAGGGTTTTTGGTTGTGAAGCTTATATGTATGTACCAAAATAGAAAAGTATTAAGCAAGAATATAAATCTAAGAAATGCATATTTTTGGGTTATAGTACTGGTGTGAAAGGATATAAGTTATGGAATATAGAAACACAGAAGATTACTTACAATCGTAATGTGATCTTTAGAGAAACAAAAGAGGTTCTAAAATAGGAAATGCAACCAAGTAAAGAACCAGAAAATGTTTAGGTAAAATTGGAATAGGAGGAAGAACCTGTGATAGAACCTAATGCTATAGAAGAATATGAATTACAAAGAGATTTTGAAGAGGAATATTTATAGGAAGAGGGTGAGGAGGAAGCTAAAAGTGCAGAACCTAGAAATCCAATTTTGAGGAGATCAGATCGGGTGAGAAGACTCCCAGAAAGGCATAGCCCTTCAAATTTTTGTTCTACATTTAATTTATCAATTATTGATGAAGAACCCAAGACTGTAAAGGAGGCACTTTAGTCAAGTGAGAATACATCTTGGAAAAGGGCTATGGAAGAAGAAGTGGAGTCCCTGGATAAAATTAATACATGGGACTTGGTGAAATTACCCCTTGGTGGAAAACCTGTTGGTTGTAAGTGGTTATTCAAGAAGTACAATGTAGAAGGAAAACTGGAGAAGTACAAAGCTCACTAGGTAGTAAAAGGATTTTATCAAGTTGAGGGAATTGAATTTGGTGAGATTTTTTCTTCCGTGGCTAAACTAACATCAATTAGAGTTCTGTTGGCTATTTATGTTAATTTTGATTTTGAAATAGAACAGATGGATGTAAAGATAACTTTTCTACATGGTGAACTTGATGAGGATATATATATGTCACAACCAAAATGCTTCAGGATAAAATGTAAGGTGGACTTGGTATGCAAGTTGAAGAAGTCTCTTTATAGGTTGAAGCAGTCTCTAAGGATGTGGAACCAAAATTTGACAGATTTGTTTTGACACTTGGGCTTGAAAAAAGCAAAGTAGATCCATGTGTATATTTAAAGAAGGAAGGTGAAAATTTTGTTATCATTGTATTTTATGTGGATGACATGCTGTTAATTGGTAACAATAAGGAGATGGTAAAGTTACTAAAATCTTAGCTATCTTCTAAATTTGACATGAAGGATTTGGGTACAACAAAATTTATTTTGGGTATGGAATTAATAAGGGATCATGCAAATAGAAAGTTATGGTTAAATCAAAGAAAATATGTTGATTTGATACTACAGAAATTTATGATGCATGATTGTAAACCAATATGTACTCCATATCCAGTTGGTCAAAGTTATCTACTAAACAATATCCTAAAATATATGAGGAAATTGAATAAATGCATCATGTTCCTTATGCTAGTGTTGTGGGCAGTATAATGTATGCAATGGTCTATACTAGACTTGATATTACACATGTAATATGAGTAGTTAGCAGATATATGTCCAATATAGGAAAGGAACATTGGACTGTTGTGAAGAGGATCTTTAGATACTTGCATGGAACTACCGATTATGCTATCTATTATGAAGGAAAACCTAGAGATAATAATATTGTAAATCTACAAGGATTTGTGTATGCTGACTAGGCTGGAGATCTTGATAAGAGAAGACCCATGAGTGCTTATGTGTTTAGGCTATTTGGAGGGGTAGTAAGTTGGATGAGTAAAAACCAACAAGTTATTGCTTTATCCACTATAGAAGTAGATTACATTGTAGAAAATCATGTTTGTAAATAAGCAATATGGCTACAGAGGCTATGTTAAATAATTGGTATTAAGTAGAAGGCTGTGAGAATTGACAGTGATAGTCAAAGTGCAATATTTTTGGTAAACAATCCTAGTTTTCATGATTAGTCAAAAAATATTGATATCAAGTACCATTTTGTGAGAGAGATGGTTGACGAGAACCATGTGATATTGGAGAAAGTTGATATAGAGAAGAATATTGTTGATTCATTAGCAAAGGTTGTAACTACTCAAAAATTTTCTTGATGTAGAAGATCTATCGGTATGGTTGCCCTTGATAGTTACCCTTGATAGTTAATAATGACAGTTATTAGCCCCTATGGAAAGTATTAAAAAAATGGAAGAATTTTAGAATTATTTTGAATATTTTCCATGGTATTCAGGAGTTAAACTTTGAAAGGACTTTACACTCTGTAAAAATTTCCTCACCAGGGTTTAGGGTCAGGTCGGGCCTCGAGTGGGGGTATGGGGGCATTAGCCCTCGAGAATTTTTTTTGGGGGGTTTAATCTATTTTTAGATCCATATGGGTGTTTTTGGGTTAATGTAATGTCATCCCATGGTATTGTAAAATCCCTTCTTGTGTTGTTGGTATATAAAGCAACACTTGCATGAGGGTTTGGTAATGAATTTGCAAGAAATATAATCACATTGGAAATGGTCAAGTTTATACAATAAGGAAATATTCTTGCTGGGAATTTTCCTAAAAGGGTTTCCTAGGATAAATTCTTGTGCAATGTGTTCTTCTTTTTTTTTCCTTTGATTATGCAATTCCTATTTTTCTAGAATTTGTTTATCGAGGTACTATTTCTCTTCAACTAGTAAAAAAAGGGTAGACTTTCTATTTTCTCATGTTCCCAACACCTCTAATGTGCCCTTGTGTGTTAATTATACACATGTCATTATTAAAATATGCACCTAATATGCACATATATTTTTCATCCTCTTGGGAACATTCATAATATTTAAATTTAAAATTTTCAAAAATAGAGGGAAATAAAGGAAATTTTTGACATTAAAAACATGCGCATAGATTCTAAATAAATAAAACTGCTAAATCAGGACCCCCTCACTGATCATTTATTCATATCTATCATGCTTTTCCCTATATGAATTTTTGTTAAATACAACCAATAAAGACATCCTCTCACACCAATGTAGCAAAAAAATTGTTGAACCATATTAGCATTTTTTTCAAGTGGATTGGAAGTATTTACCATACACATAAGTATTCCCATGGATTCATTATCATTCAAGTTCTATTGAAAACTGTTTAACCTCCAATTTTCTACTTCCTCATGGTCATGAAAACTATCCTTTCATTTGTGTTTCTATTAGACACAAAATACTGGAAGAAAAAGGGAAATATATTATTTTGAAATTTTTATAAAAGACAAATGAGGTTTTTAAGAAACCTTGAAAAAGTCAAATCTAATACTAGGGTATCCATTTGGTCAAAAATTTTAAAACTAAGAGATTTGAATGAGTGTCATGAGAGGAATAAGGAACCTATCAATGAATATTTCTCTTGGAGAAAATATATTGAATCTAGTGAGATCATTATGAACCAAAGTCCATCTAGGATTTTTTCAAGAGTAAACCTCTTCACAAACTATTAATTGCTCACACAAATTCTTCTAGTTACTCCAAATAATATTTTTCTTAGGAGATGTTAATTTGATTTTCCAAATATAAGTAATCAAGTAATAGGGATTCACACCCAATTTGATACCATGTTAGATTTTTTCCTAAAATAAATGGAATCAACACATTACCCAAAAATATTAAAAGTAATTCATTGAAATAAAACATGCAATATAACAAGGTGACTGTGGGAAAAAAATTATATCACTAAAAGAAAATATAATACCCCCCAATCTATAATAAAATGGTTGGTATTAGGGGGTATTTATATCCAATTACAAGAGAACTTAGGTCAAGGTTAAGGATCCAAAATTTAGGCTAAATAATAAAATATTTACCTATACAAGGTGTACACAAGCCCAAAGGGCATATACAAAAAAAATAATACAAATTTGGCCATGGTATAAAGTGAATCTTAAACACCACATATTCTAGTAGAAAAGGGTAGAGTAATGTTTATTTGTGGTAAAGTTGAAGTTTTCTAACTTTACTAGTGAAGTAATCCTTTATGTGGCACCCTTGGGATCATATAATGTGATCATAGGAATTGATTGACTACGGAAATATAGAACTAAGTTTAATTAACATTTTAAGGTTATGGAATGCCTTGATGACTTTCATTATAGCACAACTATTAAAGAAATTTAGGGCCTATCAGTTTGAGATAGAGTTTAGTAATGAAATTAAGAGAGAATCAAAGAAAATGATATATATTGTATATTATACATATTGATGAGTTGTAGGATAGGAATCCCATCTCTGAGAATTACCCATTTTTGAATGAGTATTAGGATTTGTTTCTCAAATATCTTACCACAATTTCTCTTAGAAATTTGAATCCTCAATGGATTTTTTATAGCTAATTAAGTCATAACCAAATGTTCCTTATCAAATAACAAGAACTAAGTTATTCAAGTTAAATAAGTTGTTGTCTAAGGGTTTAACTTAGTAATGTTAGTAAAATGCTACTATCCTCACAGGATTAACTATCTCTAAGATCATAAAAAAACTCAAATAACATGAATATAATAAACCCTAATAATGAACAATAAAACCACAAAAATATTTATTGAAAAATTACTAAAGCAATGTATAAATGCAAAGCTTATTTGAGTTACATATTACAAGTCTTTGTATTCAATATATACATACATAACTCTTGAATTACATGGACTCTTCATCTCCTCATACTCACGAGAGATCCAACTCTTCATATTTCACTCTTATATAATAAATTTTATATATTTACATAAAGATAAAGTCTCTCATGATTTCTCATAAATCCTCACTTCTAAAAAATGATAATTCACTCACATAACTCACACTTACTAATTTGACACCTCACACACATAGCTCATCACTTATTTACATGACAAATACTCACACTTAATAACTTGAATACTATAGACTCAAATATCAAACACACTTCCTAATAAATATTTACAAAGGTACCAAATAATATAACCTCCAAAAACCCCATATTACATTATTTGGCATGAAGGATTTTTACCTTCATGTACTTTTAGTCTTTGATTTTGATCTTGACCTTTCTCCTCTGGTTCTAGTACTAGTAGTGATTCTGATTGTTGCTAGAATTGTCTTGAAAATAATTTTTTAAACAAGCTTGTCTAGTGACATCATCAATACACTTTTCCATCCATGATTATATTATTATGATTGTTCTCTTTGTTTCAAAAATATTTTTTAGGATGGTTATTGCCTCTACAAAATCAATAGGTATAAATATCCCATCACTTTCTTACCATGTGTTTATATTTGTTGCAATGCTTACACCTATTCACATTGTGCATGTTATTTTGAATAACCATTATCATTAGTGTCATTGCATGTATCTTTCATTAAAGGTTTATTCCTTAGTTCTTGCCTTTTTCCCTTAAGATCATTTAGAATAACTGTTGCATTGTATGCTAATTTCCATATACTAATAGGTATTGCAATATGATGTTCATAATGGTTATTAGCATCCTTGAGAATACCATGTAAGCAATGTTGAAGTATTAAAGAAACTCTATCTTTAGCCTTCTTGTGAATGGATTGTAGATGTTCCACTAATTATGTTGACCCATATTTTTCAACTTCTTGTAACTAAGAATTTTCTTTGATTGCACTATGCTTTGATGATACACACTAAATGTTTGTTTTCATTTTTATTTGATTGTACTATGCTTTGATGATACACACTAAATATTTGTTTTCATTTTTATTTGATTTATTTTTTCAATGGCCATTATTTTTTCTTCAAGGAATTCTTCAAACAATGTTGTAATATTTTTGTTCTCATGGATTTTCCTTTTCAATTTTTACTAAACAGTTTCCTTTGATGTTGAAATCCTTTTATCTCCAAATTTAATATTTCTTTCTTCAAATTTTCATTAATTTATTTTTCAATCTTCAATTTTCATATTTCAATTCAATAATAATGTTTGCTTCTTCTTATTCAATCTAGTTATATCTCCCTTCAATCATTCATTCTATTAATCTTAACTTCTTTCTTCAAATTTTCCTTCTTTCTTCAAATTTTTTCTTCTTTTATTTAATTCCAATTTCTCAATTTTCTTCTTCCTTTATTTTTCTTCTTCTTCTTCTTCATCAAATTCAATTTCAATCATTAGTTTTTTTTTCTTTCAATATTATTTATTCTTTAATTTCAATTTCTTCAAATTTTAAATTTTCACTCAAATAAACTTCTTTAATTTTTATATTCCATTTAATTGAATTTATTTATTCTTCAATTCAATTTCCTTCAACCACATTTAGTTAATTTCACTTTCATTTTAAATAGTTAATTCTTTTCTTCTTATAACTCTCATTCATTTCATTCTTCACTTCTTCAATTTATTTATTCTTTATCTTCTTATATCCCCCAAATGTAAATCAATGCTCTTTTATTCAAAAAACAATTCTTCTCAAATATAATGTGTGCTCAATTATTCAAATAAATAAGGTCAAACTTTACCTTTAATTAGTGGTGTGTATCCTTTACATAGAGAATTTTGCCTCTTCCAAATATGCATGATTCACCTTCTAATAATATATTTTTTTCTTGAGTGTTATTTCATTTCAAACATTGTTGACTAATTGCATTATATATTCTACCTAATGTCTCCTACCATTTTCAATAATTTTTCAAACACTTATTAGTTTGCAATAGGCACTTATGCATTCACCTTCTCTTATGTTGCATTCTATGGTAGTCTTCGGATACTCACAGATAACTCTTAATGCTCTTTGGATAATCATCTAGTCTCTAGAATTCTTCACGCTCACAACTCTTCTAGATACACATAGATAACACTATTTCTTCCTCCTTTCTATGTAAAATTTATCTCAAGCCTTTCATTATGGATGTCTCTCCAATGGACTTAAGACACTATATTTATTCCTCAAGATGCTTGTTGCATTATATTTTTCTGTCATCATCCAAATAACACCTATTTCTGTCCTCTTTTACAATTTTCTAGTGTAGGCAATTGTTAACACCTAAATTTTATTAGACATTCTCTTGTCACATCAACATCCTTAGTTCACAATTTTCCTTCCTCTACCATTTAACACACTCTTCTCAAATGTTCTTCCTTTATAAATTTCACTCCTACTATTCTTTCTCATTATTCTTTAGTTGTTCCTCTCACATTCCTCCTTGTAGCTATGCCACTCAACATGGCTCTAACTAAGTTCACTCACGGTGGAATTGATACCACTATTATCAAAATACTATTTACTCATAGGATTAACTATCTCCAAGATCATAAAATAACTCAATAACATGCATTTATCAAACCCCAACAATGAAGAATAAACTCACATAAATATTTATTGAAAAAGTATTAAAGCAATACATAAATGGAAAGCTTCTTTGAGTTACATATTACAAGGATTTGTCTTCAATATGTACATACATTAGATTCTTCATATGCACATGAATCTTGACTTACATATTCATCTACTCATACTCACAGGAGTTCAACTCTTCATATTTCCTTATTACACAATAAATCTCACATACTTACATAAAGATAAATTCTCTCACGATTGCTCATAACTCCTCACTTATAAACATTATACTTCATTCACTTAATTCATACTTACTAACTTGGCACCTAACACACATAATTCCTAAATTATTTACATGACACATACTCACACTTAATAACTTGATACATACTATAGACTCAAATATCAAACATGCTTCCTAATCTAAATATTTACAAAGGTACCAAATAATGCAATACCCCCAACAAGTAGAGTGTTTCACCTTGGGGCACACTAGTCATATTTGATGCTATAAATACTTCAATGTTTGCTTTATTGACATGAAAGTATTTAAATACAAAGCCTTTACCTAATATGGCATAACAAACCTCCATATAAATACATCAACTACCCTTAACTAATACCAACACATAGTGCATATGATAGGTGGTTGTAATTGTAGTAAAAATCACTAAACATAACCACCCCATAGCTACCACCACAATATTTCCAAGTAGATTGGTTGAAGAGATTTTTGTATGGATATTTGAGGTAGATACAAAGACTTTTGGGCTGCACATCTATGTTAATTGTCCATTTTTTGTGATCAACAATCCACACTATCTTCAACATTATTTTTAGTGATATATAAGCAAAGACCCACAATAGGGTAGATTTAAGGAGCTATTTTGGTGATAACCAAAATGACTCTACCATTGGTGGGGGTGTTATCCAAAAAATGGTTGTGGGATTGTCTAGCTTTCTCATAGATGAGCTCAAAGACCTATGTATTACCTACATCTATTTGGATTTTTTATATCCCATCCAATCATCCATAATATCTCCATTGCACTCATGTGATATGATCAATGGGATATCCAAGCAAGGAGAATTTAATAATCATGAGAGGTAGAATCCCCCTATAGTACCCAACACTTAGGAGTGTTGCAAACCATTCACCATGATGCAAACAGACCTTCATGATAATAAGTCAATTAGTTCTTTAGAATTTGGTCTAGAGGGCCACAAGTTGAGCTCATATACACTAACAACCCCAATTTTTAGGGACATGAGACCATATAAGAGCACTTCAAATATTTATCTAAGTACATTTTCCATTATTAAATTAACAATAGACACTAGCTTCATGATGTAAGAAAAATGTGGATGAGCATTAGGATCATGTTAGCCAATAGATCTTGCATCTATGACTGGTACTATTTTTGCACCTAAATTTAATGGCCAAGGGTTTCTAAAGTCACATAGACACTTGATCATTCATCCATGGACCACATTTCTTCCCTTAACAAAAAGTTAGCACAAGGAGAAAAACCTCATTGTAAACAAGACCTAGACATGTGACAACTGCTTATGAACAAAAAAACATATTAGAGAAGTAATCAAATGATTTATATTATAGGCTAAAATAGCCACTAAAGTTAACTAAGGTAGCATGGCTCATTATAATTACTCATGTGGTGACTAAATCAATCATCCATAACATGGGTGAACCTACCCTACAACCTACACTAGTTAAAAGTAGTTCTAGATACATAATCAAAGGAGTCCATACTAGCTATGATGGTACCTAGATAGGTTCAACACATTCCTTTGTCTTCCATTGCATGAAACACTCAACATCAAGCAAGTAAAGTTACTATAGATGTATCGACCTAAAAACATTGGGCCATGGTTGGAAGAGTTTTTCTTCTTGAATATTTTCACCAAGTAAGCATTAATTGTGAGAAACACCTCATGCACTACCTAGAGGGAATACTTAATAGTACTAATGGGTGATGGAAATAACAACTACCCATCCAAGGGCTTGAAATATTTTAGCATTGATGGCCCTAGATATAAAGGCCTCGAAGAAGCCAACTATTGAATGTAGATGGATCTCAATCATGAATGGAATATAGCACTCTAGGTTTCTTGAATAGATTTTTAAAGGGAAACCCCCTTAGTTTTACCTATAGATGGGTATGTAATTAAAAAATAAAAGTTATTGTGAGTTGCTTACTCATTCCTTATATATGGTCTTGTATGCTCTTCATTTCATTCCTTCCTTTATTGTATAAGTATGACTCAAACCTTGAGTCACTAGCTAAGGAGCATCAAACCTCTTCTAGCCTCATGAATTTTAGTTATTTGATATATATGGGAGTTATGACCAATTTCATTGTCATAATTCTATTATATGTTTTAAATTCTTGGGTATGAATGGAAACTATATTTAGTTTCTAGTTATTAGACTATGGTGAATATGTTCATTTAAGCTTGTTATATGTAAATGGGGAGGGAGGGATTTAGACCTTGGTGAATCACCTCCATAGCTTAGGATTTTATTTCTTATAAATTTAGTTCTATTTTTCTCTTTCCTTTTCTTTGGTACAAACAAGACCACAAGAGGTAATAAAAGTGTACAAAGATCAAATATGACAAGGAGCCTACCTCTACCAAAATATTGGAGGATGTCCCATAGGTATTTTTATAACTTGTGGAGATTTTTTCTATGTCACTCAATGTGAGGCATACATGTCCTAGCTCATTGGTCCACTACTATAAATGATCAAGATATTAAGAGGTAATAATAGTTCTAACTAACATGCTCGATGGGATGAGATTAACATGTTTACCCCATAAAAATCAAAGTAAATCATCCAATGAAGAATTTTTTTAATGTCTTAGCTAAGTTGCTTATTGATGCTATAATATATTCATCTAACAACTCCACTAAGGAAGAAAGACCCTAGAGAAGTTGTCTGATAAAATATAAGACTTATATTCTAGTGGGAATCTTTATCTCTTGGCTTATTGAAGTAAATTCATGTTCCTCATCTAGCAAATTTGTTCCCATGAAAGGATCAAAAAATATATGAGCAGGAGACCTACCACTAGGTCCTTTGTGAGATCTAATCTACAAGAGTTAGTACCACCTATAAATTAAAGAGCAAGGAGAGGTAACCAACACAACATGACAACTTAACAAAACCAATCTCCTAGGAGAGTTTTGGATGGAATGATAGAGGCCCTCTGATTTTTCCTACTCCACATGTCACATGGGACCTGATTCCCACCTCAACACTCAAATCCTTACCATATTTAATTGTAGAAGATGCCATTACTTTGACATAACATTTGTATCACATGGTGAGTTTATACATAGTATATTTTATCAAATAGAAAAATGTAGCCTTAAGGTTGTTGGCCACCTCCTTTAGAGGAAAAGGTCAAGAGTGGTATATTAGTCTCATCCCATAGTCAAAATCTAGGATTAGCTCATGAACCTCTTAATAGATAAATTTGGAGGAAAGGCTATTGATGCATCTCTTCTAGAATGATTGACAACCATCAAGATAGTACCTATAGAAATAAAGGATGATTTCAATGTTCGATCTTGTAAAATATGGCAAAGGGTCCATAAAAAATTAGACCACACTAAGGTATGGATTTTATCTATTATTTAAAAGCTTTTAGTTTTAAAACAACCATGACAATTAATTCTAGGGGATGTAACTCTTTATTAGAATCCTAAGAAATATCTACTTAGGTTAAAAATGACCTAATACAAATACGAAGACTAGCCCCTAGGCCACCTTTGCCCTTATTTCTCTATATTTGTCCTCTCCATCAATCCACTCTAGTTGTCTACTCCATCACTTGTTAGCCTACTCCTATTATGAGTTTGAAGAAAATCCAACGTCCTATCCTAATTCAACCACATTCTTATCCCAATCCTTATGATTTAGGGTTGGACAATATGAGGAATATGTTGAGGATTTTATTCAATGAGACCATGATCCTTAAGAGGCAAAAAAATACCCAAAGGTTCCCCTATCAGAATTACTCAAAACCTCCCTTCCAACAAGGAAATAAGAGCTTCCAACCTCCCTTAGATGGGTATTACAGACCTCTACCTTTGCCTAATAGATATGGTCAATACTAGACCCCAACTCAAAAAATGGTACTAATGTTAGTCCCATTACAACAACTTACCCCTTAGTCTAATCAAGAACATGATCACCATACGAAATAATTATGTTGAAAATCCGAATGTGTGATATTGTTCTACTTCTAAATTATATGTACCCAAATCTCATAGCAAGAATGAGTGTCAAGTAGCCAAGGAGACCCTACCAACTTAGTCATCTACTCTATAATCATAGTAGGTACTCAAATGCTAAACTAAGATCCTCTAGAACATCTGCCAAATGCACATCTAGGTACTAAATCTTGATCCTAATTCCAAAAATTTCAAGGAGTAAATAAATAGGTAAGTATCAAGTATATTTATCTACACTTTTACATTAATTTACTTCTTTTTTACATTTTCTACTATTTATTTTAATTTTTGATTTTTGTTTTGTGTAGATAGTAAAAGTAAAAAACTAAAAATTTTGTATCATAGCACAATTTTACTATTATTGTTACAACTATTGCATATTATTATTTCCTCCTAAGGACTCATTATTGGCTATCTTGTACAATGTTGATCATGGCACTTAGGGATGAGAAATATGTATTTGTAAAAAGAGCACTGACAACTAACTAGTAAGTGGTGGAGAGATCTATCATACTAATATGGGGCAAGGGTGGACTAACTTTGTTAGTCCTTGGTTAGGATGGTGGAAAGCCTATCAACCAAAATATTGTATTCCCTTCAAAGGTCTCTATTAGGCACTTTCTACCATATTCTTCTATCCATTTACCTTCCATGGGCTTTTCCCACTTTATTGTGATGTTGTGTATCACTTTGCATTATTTTGTGCTAAAATCCCTTAAATATTCAATATAAAGTTTCAATTAAAAGTTTATAATGCTAATATTTCAAATGTAAAGTTTATAATTTTAAATAAAGAGGATAATTCATTAAATTTGATCGTTGACATCAAAGGGAAAGCATAGGAAAAGTTCTTTATTTTACTATAAATATCCCTTTTTATTCCTCATTTTATCATCAATCCATAAATTGGCAACATAGAATCATCAAAATAACTATTTTGTCTCTGCTTATAGAAGCCCTATTTTACCTCTATTTCTATTGGAACACATTCCTCTTTTTATTATTCAATTCTATTAATATTGTAGATGTTATGAAATCCTTTTGAACACTAGTTTAATGCCTTCCATGAAGGAGGATGGAGCATTGCACCAAACTCTTGTAGCTAAATATTGAGCTTGCCAATGAGGGGTCTACTTCCATGGATTCTTTTATCCTCTGTATAATCCCCTTGTGTAATTTTCTATTTTTACTATGGTGACAATGCAAGCAAGGGTTATTTATCAACACCTATCTTTATCATTATCACTTTATATTTTTTATTATTTTACATTTGATCCTTGATACCCTAGTTTACCCTCAAAGATGAACCTTAGAGGGATGGGTCATCAAGTTTTACTTCTCCACTATATAGGATTCAATACTTTTGGTTGAGTGATTCCATGTAAGAATTCATTGCTTTACATCTATCTCTTGTTTGTGTATGATGGGATAACGTTAGCTTCATATATTTTGATGCTTTACTGCTTTAGCTTAATAATATGTATTACCTATATTAGTTTTTAATATCTAGTGTAAGTAATGTCATTTTTAATTTAACACCTCATAAGTTTACCTATGAATAATAACAGTTACAAATGACTGTATGCTTTCCATGACATTATCCACTCTAATCAATCAAAATATAGTGAGCTTCATCGTGTGATATTTTTTCCTTGAAATTGCAATCCATTCATCTAAATATGTGGAGGTCCAATAGGCTAATTGAACAACTATGTGTGTATTTGAGACATCACACTTATAAACTAATAAAATAAAAAACATCACCATCCTCCTTAGTTAACTCTTCAAGTTTCTTGATGTAAAGGTGATAAAATTCATCATAGTGATCCTCTTTATTGTAAAACATACAAAAAGTTTGGTAATTAAAGAACCTATTTTCTCATTGATTAGAGACAAGTGCATCATATGGTCCATAAGGATCCTAAATAATTATGTTATTATATTAGTACAATAGAATATAACACACACCATAACTATGAAAAGCTTAAAATAATGTGCAATCTAAAAAATAACTCCAAACAATTTCACATGCAAAAGTTATGACCTCCAAAAGTTTTCCTCAAAAATTTGAAAATACAAATAAAAAAATTCAAATATTTAAAAGTATCTATGACTAATCTTGAGATGCTACATGTTATGAAACCAAATAGAAAACTTTCTATTGGAAATATGAGCAAGGTTTGTTGTTATTTATGTCAAGAGTCAGTTTCAGTGAGCAGTGCAAAAGAAAGGATGTCAAGAGTCAGTTTCAGTAAGTAGTACAAGAGAAAGATTGCTTCTAGGCCTAAGGGAAATAATATTATAATATCTCCTATTATAATATTCAAGGTGGTTAGATAAGGTCTAAAGGAGCAATAGGAAGGCCCAAGAAAAATAATACTATAATATTTTATTATAATATTAAAGTTCTAATGGTAAGACCTAAAGTGATTAAATTAATTTATAATTTAATTTAGTTAACCTTAAAGTTATTAAATTAATTATTATAATTTCATTATTAATTAATTTATAACTTAATTTTATTAACCCTAAGGTTAAGGTTATAAGGGTAGAGTTGATTTATTAAGCATCAATGTCATATGGAGTTCCCCTCTGCTGATGTCCAAAGGGAGATGGAACAATGGTATAAATACCGTGTGCATTGGTTGACTTAGAAATTACCTTCGATTGATTCATTTTGAGAGCTTGCAATTTTTGTAATTTGCATGCAAAAAATATAATTTTTTTGTTTTACTTGGAAGCCATTGAAGGGAAAAAAGGAGGGAGGCCTAAAGCCTCATAGCCAACCAAGTGGTTGGGCTAGCGGTAAGCGACTATGTGTTGAGATGTTGCAAGGCGGGAAGTCCCATGATCGAATCCCAATGGTAGTAGTTTTGCAGTGGTCATTTTAGTTTTGAGCGCCCAACATAGAAGACAAAGTGCACAAGGCACTTTTGCCTACTAAGGTGAGCACCTAGCTCACGTGGCAGTTGAGCCATGACTAGGGCGCTGGTGGTAGCGTAACGGAGGATCGAATATCCTATTGAGGGCAAAAGAGGTATTTAATTTTTTAATTAAATTTTATCCTAAGGTTTTGTTGTGGCATGATTTTTGTGTGTTAAGAGGGAGATATAAGGTTTATAAAAGTTAAAATATTTTATTGTGATTTTGATGATTAGAATTTGGAAGGAGTAATAAGGTGAATGAAGAAAATTAATTGTTTAATTTTTGCTAATCAATTTTAATTGTGGAGATTATAAGATGTGATTGAGATTAAAAGTTTTGTATGGTGAAGTATTTTGAGGGATTATTTGAATGAAATTTTGAGAAGGTTTTTGCCACCTAACCTTTGAGATTGGCAAAGAGGGTAATTGTGATTGAGACAAATTTTGAGGTCAATCCTTCATCAAACAAAAGGTATGGGCACATCTTCCTTGTGAGTGAAATATTGTTGGATTGGATATTGTGAATACTAAGTTGGAGTGAAAAGGATTGTTTGATAAATATTATTGGAAATGTTGAGTGAGCCTTCATGTGCATGATTAGGGTTTGAGAAAGATCATGAGTATCATTGTTATGTGAGATTGTTTGATAAGCATTGTTGGAAATATTTGAGTAAGCTTTCATATGCTTGATTAGGGTTTGTGAAAAGACCATGAGTATCATTGTTATGTAAATTTGGAATCATCTTGAGTCAAGGTTGAGTTCCATAGTGTGAGTTGTTGAAAGCATTGTGAAACACTTGTTTAGGGTTTGTAAGAAAGTTGTGTTTCATTGAGTGATTGGTTGAGTGAAGTGATTGAGCATAGTTGATTGAAAGTGTTGGAGTGATAGTTCAAGTTCTATGAAACAAATTGTTCTTTACTAATTTGAGAAATAGTTTGAAAGTGATTGAGTGTGAAACATATTGAGTCTCTTACCATTCTCTATATGCTTTTGTGGTTAAACAAAATTCTGAGTGAAATTTTTTTGTGAGATTGAAGAGGTTTTTTTGGAAGAGATTAAGTTGAGTTTTGTGAGTTTTTTGTGAGTGTAAAACATATTGAGTCTCTAACCATTCTCTATATATTTTTGAAGTCAAACAAGATTCTATGTGAAACTTGTTTGTGTGATTGAAGAGGTTTTCTATAAGAGATTATGTTGAGTTTTATATGCAAGTTTGCAATTGATTTGAATAAGATTTTGTGAAAGCTTGTGAGATGATTTAAGTAAGTCCTAGAGTGGACTTAAGGGTAGAGTTGAGGAAGCTTTTGTGAAAGCTTAAGGATAGATTTGTGTGAGCTTGTGTGGAAGCTTACAATATATTGGACAAGTGGAAAAGATTTGAGGCAAGTCTTAGTCAACTTGAAGCATATTGAGCAAGATAAAACACAATGAGAAAGTATTAGAGAAGACTTGAGAGTAGATTGGACAAGTTCTAGAGAGGACTTATTGAGCAGATTTGAGGTAAGTATTTTAGAGAAGACTTGAGAGTATATTGGACAAGTTCTAGTGAGGACTTGTTGAAAATATTTGAGGTAAGTCTTAGAGAAGACTTGAGAGTAGATTGGACAAGTTCTAGAGAGGACTTATTGGATAGATTTGAGGCAAGTCTTTGAGAAGACTTGAAGAGATGAGTTGATTGATTGATTTGTTCAAGCTTTGTGTTAAGGCTTGGGACAGATCTAGTAGAGTTGATTTATGATTAGATCAAGCTTTGTGTTAAGGCTTGAGGACAGATTTTAGGATAGATTTTGGTGTAGATTTGAGGACAAATTTATGCCAAAACAGAGATAGATATTGAGGAGATTTGTGCTAGACCAAAGGATTGTGTTTAGTGTAGATTTGAGATAGAGATTAAGCAGATTTGTGCTAGACAAAAGGATTGTGTTTAGTGCAAATTTGAGATAGATATTGAGTATATTTGTGCTAGATCGAAGGAATGTGTTTAGTGTAGATTTGAGATAGAGCTGAGAGCAAGCTTTGGAGGTGATAGAGTAGAGGATAGTAGTCTCTAGTGGATAGAGATCCATTAGCCAAGGTAGTAAGGATAGAGATCCATTAGCCAAGGTAGTGAGGATAGAGATCTTTTGAGTGAGGATAAAGTCTTCTATGGAGAGAGATCCACAAGCTAGTGCAGTGGAGGTAGTAGTCTTCTAGAGGATCACCAACCAGAGTAGAGGAGGAGGAGTTCTCCTATGGATAGAGCTCCACAAACCAGTTGAGGGGATTGATGTCTCCTATGGATAGATATCCATGAACTTGATTAGGGTATTGGTGTCTCATTTGGACATAGGTCCATAAAAATTGTAATAGAGAAGGATTCCCAAGATAATTGTTGAGGAAATGTTAGTGAAATATTTTCTCCGTGGAGTAGCCCACATTGGGTAAACCACATTAAATTGGTGTCTCTATTGTGTATGGTGATTTGTGCATTGCTTTTATTACTATTGTTGATATTGCCATTGATATATTGCATAATATTGTTTGGGAAAGAAAAGTAAAAAGTGGTATTATATAGTTCACCCCCCCTCTCAGTATAAGCTTGTGTTCTTCAATTGGTATCAAAGTGGGTTCCTTCGAAAGAGTTTAACAACTTGAAGGAAAAGTTTTTAAGAACACATATGGATTCTAAGAATGGATCTTCAGGGAATTCAACACCATTGTTTGATGGAAAAAATTATGTACTTTGGAGTATGAGAATGAAGATTCACCTAATGGAATTTGGGAATGAAATATAGGAAGCAATTGAGAATGGATACATACCACCAACTACTCCACCTACAGATAAAGATGGTAAGCTCCTACATATGAATAATTCAAAGTCAATGAATGGAATTTTAAAGGGCTTGCATGAAATAGAGTTTATAAAGGTTATGCATTGCACATAAACAAAGGAAATTTGGGATAAGTTGAAAGGTATCTATGAGGGAGACAAAAAGGTCAAAAGGGCAAAGTTGTAAAATTACAAGAGAACATTTGAAGACCTAAAGATGAAGGAAGAGGAAAATATTTCTACATATCTACTTCGTGTGGATGAGGTTGTTAACTCCATGCAAGGATTTGGGCTTGAAGTTGAAGAAATAGATGTTTGTGATAAGATTTTAAGGTCACTTCCAAAGAGGTATAGTGAAAATATTTCAACTATAGAAGAGTAAAAATATATTGAACTTTTGACAAGGGATGAATTACATGGAATTCTCACAACTTTTGAGATGAGAATAAAAGAGGAACCTATTCCCTAGAAAGAAGGAGCCTTCAAAGTTACTAAAATGACAAAGGGTAAGAAGTCAGATTCAATCAATGAGTCATCCAATGATGAAGAAGCAAATTATGGTAGAAGGAACAAGGACTCGAGAAAGTATAAAGGTACAAAATCAGTTAGATGTTTCAATTTTGGAAAATATGGTCACTATGCATTTGATTATCTAGAGGCTAGAAATAGCAATTATGAAGAAAAACAGGATCATAAGAACAGGGAAACAGGAAAACACAAGTACCAAAAGAAAAGCAGGGATGAACAAAACAAGCAAGGAAATAAATTCTTCCAAAGGCATAAGAAGAGTTTCTATGTAGACAAGGCAGGTAAGAGTTCAAGTGATAGTGATGAAAGTTCCTCAGATAATGAAGAAGAAGAAATTCTATTTATGATAGTAGAAAAAGAAGATGTTAGAAAGAGAGGTCCAATAATTCTCAAATGTTTTAGATGTGGTAACTTTGGTCATATTGAGGATAGTTATACAAGGAATAGATTCAGTTTCAATGATGATGAATATGAAGATACTCTTGAAGGTCTAGAAGAAGAAAGTCTTCTTATGGCAATAGAAGAAGAAGGAAGTGCTTCTAGTGGAAATATAAAAAAAGAGAGCAAGAAAGAAGAGAAGAATCAGAAAAAGGAGAAGTTGATCTTGAGGGTGAGCTTATTTCTGCTCTTGATGAACTAAGAGAGGTAAGAAAGAAGAATTCAAAACTCAAGATTCAATTTCAATAATGTGATAAAGAGAAAGGAAGGCTTATACAAGAACTCAATGACTTGAAAGATAAATTTGAAAAGAGAAAAGGAGTTGAAGAGGACATGATTGAAAAATTAAATATAAAGGAGCAAGAATGTGACGTTCTAAGGAAAGGACTTGAAAAGTTTAATGACAAGATATATCATTTGGGAGAACTCAAAGACCTTGGATAAGTATTATAAGGTACAAAGATATTATCAAACAAGATAGATCTTGATTTTGAATAGGTACAAAAGGAACAAGGAGAGGAGTCAATCTCAAGCACCAAAGAAGAATAAGAAGAGAGTGTAAGAGAAAGTGAGTCTTATGAGGAAGAGTTGGACAATAGAAAGTTTAATATGAGAAGGAAAAATGCACAAATGAGGAACATATGGAACAGGAAACAACACATGGTAAAAGAGACTAAGAGACCAATGGGGTCAAGGCAAAATAGTTTCAATGGACGATGCTTCTCATATCATAGGTTTGGGCACAAGGCTACATAGTGTAGGACACATGAAATACAAGAATATGGGAATTTTAGAAATAGGCATATTTTTCAAGGGTATTGCTACTCTTGTAATCAATTTGGTCACAAGGCAATAAATTGTAGGGTTCATGATATGAATGGATATGGCTTCACCAGGAGAAATCCCAAGACATTTGCACCTTTAAGGAATAATAATATTAAGTGTTATAAGTACAATAATGTTGGGCATATAGCCAAGTGGTGTAGAGTAGAACTTCTAAAGACAAGCAAGGAACATGAACAGTCAGAGGAATTATAAGTATCAGTTGAGGAAGAAGGTGGAAAAAGGTAAAGATCAGTGTATGTTGGGAGTAGAGATACTCATACCCTATAATTAACCACCTCAAGAAGAGGTGGGGGAGGGGCTAAGCTAAGAGTCTCATTCTTAGCCCCAAGCCCCAAAGGTGGCCCTTTGCCATTGATGACAAAGGGGGAGATATTTGAGTTAGGGGGAGAGCATTCAGTCATGGGGAGTAGTTTCTCAGGGGGAGGAAAACATAAAGAGATAAAGGAAATGATAAAAGGTAAATGGATTACCATCAATGACAAAGGAGGAGATTATTAGAAGTATGAGCAAGGTTTGTTGTCATTGATGTCAAGAGTCAGTTTCAGTGAGTAGTGCAAAAGAAAGGATGTCAAGAGTCAGTTTCAGTAAGCAATACAAGAGAAATATTACTTCTAGGCCTAAGGGAAATAATATTATAATATCTCCTATTATAATATTCAAGGTGGTCAGATAAGGTCTAAAGGAGCAA
The DNA here is from genome assembly GCA_028583015.1 of Wollemia nobilis. Taxonomy (NCBI): domain Eukaryota; kingdom Viridiplantae; phylum Streptophyta; class Pinopsida; order Araucariales; family Araucariaceae; genus Wollemia; species Wollemia nobilis. Next base: position 7,897,012 of record JAQPPZ010016931.1, read on the forward strand.
TAGGAAGGCCCAAGAAAAATAATATTATAATATTTCATTATAATATTAAAGGTCTAATGGTAAGACCTAAAGTGGTTAAATTAATTATAAATTAATTATAATAATTTCATTATAAATTAATTTATAATTTAATTTAATTAACCTTAAAGTTATTAAATTAATTATAATAATTTCATTATTAATTAATTTATAACTTAATTTAATTAACCCTAAGGTTAGGGTTATAAGGGCAAAGTTTATTTATTAAGTGTCGACATCATACAAAGTTTCCCCCTCCATCGACATCCAAAGGGAGATGGCACAATGGTATAAATACCATGTGCATTGGTTGACTTAGAACTTACCTTCGATCGATTCACATTTGAGAGCCTACGATTTTCATGATTTGCATGCAAGAAAAAAGATAATTTTTTTGTTTTACTTGGTAGCCATCGAAGGGACAAAAGGAGGGAGGCCTAAAAGCCTCATAGCCAACCAGGCGGTTGGGCTAGCGGCAAGCGGCTGTGTGTTGAGACGTTGCAAGGCGGGAAGTCCCACGATCGAATCCCGGTGGCAGTGTTTTTGCGGTGGTCATTTTTGTTTTGAGCGCCCAACATAGAAGACAAAGTGCACAAGGCACTTTTGCCTACCAAGGTGAGCGCCTAGCTCACACGGTAGTTGAGCCACGACTAGGGCATTGGTGGTAGCGCAACGGGGGATCGAATCCCACCGAGGGCAAAAGAGGTATTTAATTTTTTAATTAAATTTTGTCCTAAGGTTTTGTTGTGGCATGATTTTTGTGTGTTAAGAGGGAGATATAAGGTTTATAAAAGTTAAAATATTTTATTGTGATTTTGATGATTAGAATTTGGAAGGAGTAATAAGGTGAATGAAGAAAATTAATTGTTGTTTAATTTTTGCTAATCATTTTTAAGTGTGGAGATTATAAGGTGTAATTGAGATTAAAAGTTTTGTATGGTGAAATATTTTGAGGGAATATTTGAATGAAATTTTGAGAAGGTTTTTGCTACCTAACCTTTGAGATTGGCAAAGAGGGTAATTGTGATTGAGACAAGTTTTGAGGTCAATTCTTCATCAAACAAAAGGTATGGGCACATCTTCCTTGTGAGTGAAATATTGTTGGATTGGATGTTGTGAATGCTAAGTTGGAGTGAAAAGGATTATTTGATAAGCATTGTTGGAAATGTTGAGTGAGCCTTCATGTGCATGATTAGGGTTTGAGAAAGATCATGAGTATCATTGTTATGTGAGATTGTTTGATAAGCATTTTTGGAAATATTTGAGTAAGCTTTCATATGCTTGATTAGGGTTTGTGAAAAGACCATGAGTATCATTGTTATGTGAATTTGGAATCATCTTGAGTCAAGGTTGAGTTCCATAGTGTGAGTTGTTGAAAGCATTGTGAAACACTTGTTTAGGGTTTGTAAGCAAGTTGTGTTTCATTGAGTGATTGGTTGAGTGAAGTTGATTGAGCATAGTTGATTGAAAGTGTTGGAGTGATAGTTAAAGTTATGTGAAACAAATTGTTCTTTACTAATTTGAGAAAAATATTGAAAGTGATTGAGTGTGAAACATATTGAGTCTCTTACCATTCTCTATATGTTTCTATGGTTAAACAAAATTTTGAGTGAAATTTGTTTGTGAGATTGAAGAGGTTTTTCTAGAAGAGATTAAGTTGAGTTTTGTGAGTGTTTGTGAGTGTGAAACATATTGAGTCTCTAACCATTCTCTATATGTTTTTGAAGTCAAACAAGATTCTGTGTGAAACTTGTTTGTGTGATTGAAGAGGTTTTTTGTGAGAGATTGTGTTGAGTTTTATATGCAATTTTGCAATTGATTTGAATAAGATTTTATGAAATCTTGTGAGCTGATTTGAGTAAGTCCTAGAGTGGACTTAAGGACATAGTTGAGGAAGATTTTGTGAAAGCTTAAGGAACAATTTGTGTGAGCTTGTGTGGAAGCTTACAATAGATTGGACAAGTTCTAGCGAGAACTTATTGAGCAGATTTGAGGTAAGTCTTGGTGAAGGCTTGTTGAGCAGATTAGAAAAGTCCTGGCGAAGAATTTTTGAGCAGATTGGACAAGTTCTAGAGAGGACTTGTTGAGAAGATTTGAGGTAAGTCTTAGAGAAGACTTGAGAGCAGATTGGACAAGTTCTTGTGAGGACTTGTTGGACAGATTTGAGGCAAGTCTTAGAGAAGACTTGAGAGCAGATTGGACAAGTTCTAGTGAGGACTTGTTGAGCATATTTGAGGTAAGTCTTAGAGAAGACTTGAGAGCAGATTGGACAAGTTCTTGAGAGGACTTGTTGGACATATTTGAGGCAAGTATTAGAGAAGACTTGAGAGTATATTGGACAGGTTCTTGAGAGGACTTATTGGACAGATTTGAGGTAAGTCTTTGAGAAGACTTGAAGAGTTGAGTTAATTGATTTATTTTTTCAAGCTTTGTGTTAAGGCTTGGGATAGATCTAGTAGAGTTGATTTGTGATTGGATCAAGCTTTGTGTTAAGGCTTGAGGAAAAATTTGAGGATAAAGTTTAATGCAGATTTGAGGATAAATTTGTGCCAGACCAGAGACAAAGATTGAGAAAAATTGTGCTAGACTAAAGGACTGTGTTTAGTGTAGATTTGAGATAGAGATTCAACATATTTATGCTAGACTGAAGGATTGTGTTTAGTACAAATTTGAGATAGATATTGAGCAGATTTGTGTTAGAACGAAGGACTATGTTTAGTGCAGATTTGAGATAAAGTTGAGAGCAAGCTTTGGAGGTAATAGAGTAGAGGATAGTAGTCTCCAATGGATAGAGATCCATTAGCTAGGGTAGTGAGGATAGATATATTTTGAGTGAGGATAGAGTCTTCTATGGATAGATATCCACAAGCCAGTGCAGTGGAGGTAGTAGTATTATAGAGGATCACCAGCCAAAGTAGAGGAGAAGGAGTTCTCCTGTGAATAGAGTTCCACAAACCAGCTTAGGGGATTGGTGTCTCTTGTGGATATATATCCATGAACTTGATTAGGGGATTGGTGTCTCCTTTGGACAGAGGTCCATAAACATTGTAATAGGGAAGGATTCCCAAGAGAATTGTTGAGGAAATTTTAGTGAAATATTTTCTCTGTGGAGTAGCCCACATTGGGTGAACCATGTTAAATTGGTGTCTCTATTATGTATGGTGATTTATGCATTGCTTTGATTACTGTTGTTGATATTTCCATTTATATATTACATAATATTGTTTGGGAAAGAAAAGTAAAAAGTGGATACTATTCATGCCCCCTCTCAGTATAAGCTTGTGTTCTTCAATTTCCATCTAACTTCCACATCTACTACTTAAAGGTCTGATGACTAGGAAATTTATTAATGAGATTTTGTTATATGTCAAAATCCTCATTGTATTTAAGAAAATTAGGTTACCTTATCCACATGGGTGTCACATTGGGAGTTAGCCTTGGCATGTCAAATATCAAGGGAGAGGTAACGACTTGATCATCACAAAATATGAATATAAATGGTTTCAAACTCAATACTTATCACCCAAAAAGTCATCACGCATCTTATACTAGCCAAGAAGACATCCAACTATTCAAGAATAGCTATGAAGCATAATCATCTTAATATTTTGAGAATTTTATAGCTAAAAAGTAGTAATGATATGAAGATTAAACCCATACCATTCAAGTAAAAAGAGCCTTGTAATATTTGCTTTGTTATTATTATGATTAAGAATTATTGAAGAGGATCTCTTTCTAGATAATCATTCATAACTAGAATCAGAGACACCTACTATCCTCCACTCAATATCCTAGTAGCCACATATCCTATTAAAATTATTTCACATAAAGGGATACATTATGGATTGTCCTCACAACCTCTTTTTACAAGCATCTCAAAAAATAGCCTATGTGTCCATTGGGCTATGGCTCACCATGGGGACTGAATTTTCTTTCTAGTACCTTTTTCCATTCATATACATAAGACAACAATAGTTACATGTCCATACATACAATTGTGCCATGACTAGTTCTTCTACCATTAGTAGGAATGTTTCTTGCAATCATATTAAATTTAAATATTTTAAAAAATAGAAGGAAAGATCAAATATTTTCTAACACAAGAAGAAGGAACCTAATGGAAAATAAAAAAAGAGCTAAACTAGAAGTCCTCTAAAATTTCATAAAGAATCTAAAAATGTTAATGGTTCATCCACATCTATCATATTTTGCCTTATATGAGCTATTTTAAAAACATAACTAATCAAGTCATTGTTTTCATGTCAAAGAGACATAAATGGTGTTGGGTCTTTTAAACAACTATGTCAAGTAGATTAAAGGTCTTTTCTATACATTGAAGTCTATCTCAAACATTTTTGGCAACTAGATGTGGTTGAAAAAAGTTCATCCTCTTCTTCTATGTAATGGAAAACATGTGGACCACCCTCTCATTTGTGGTACATTGATGACAAAAAATATACAATAGTAACAGAAAGATACATTTTAATAAAAAATGTAAAACAAAATGAAGATTTGTGACTAAACTTAAAAATATATCAAAGATAAGCACACATGATATGATAGTGTTCATAGATGCTAAATAATCTTATTAAAGAAAATAAATCATTTCATGGTGATAATTAAATGAACAATATCAAGGGATATAACACCCAAATTACAAGTGACCTTGTCAACATTAAAAAACTAACCTTAAGGTTTATTTGTAAAGTATTACAATAAATTCAGCTTTATAAGGCACACAAGAACATATATAGATATACAAAACAATATAATACAATATGGTCGATCATGGCCTCAAATGAAGATTAGACACCACAGACATTTCAATACTTTAAGTTTTCATGACTAGTCCAAAAAATTGATTAGATTCTATGAATTAAGGATGATCACAAAAAACAAATCACTCCTGATATATTAAACCATATGCATATAGATAACATTTTGCACACTCTTTGATGATGAATCATCATTTGCAACCATGAATGTTGTAGGATCATCTTTATAGGGTTCTAAGCAAGTGACTTCCAATTTACCTACATGGAACTCATTAAGAACAAGAGCTTCATAAAATAGGAATTCAGATAGGAATGTCCACTACTTAACCCTAAAATTTACATATATAAAATTTATATTAATATCCTATTAAACAATACTTAAATTGATCAATGAATAAGAGGATTCTCATCATAACTAGTGTTAAACAAGGATTGAAAACTAGATGAATAAGATGTATACTCTATGATAAGGGAATAACAAGGAAATCAAGCTTTCAAAGACCAAAGGCAATGTAAAATCTATCTTAATGATTAGCCAACCAACAAGGTCAAAAAGATAATAATATGAATTTCATATGGGTAGAACTTGGAGTTAGGTAGTGAACATTCACACCCAAATTCTAATATGATGTTTGTAGCATTACAACCATTGACAAGAGGATTTTGTTTCTTCCAACAACCTTCATCATCATAAACGACCATAATATAATTGCACATCTAAGAACAAAGTTAATCTCAACAACTATTGTAATCTCTATAGTTTATAAAGAATATGACGCTTGAATAATTCATCAATAAATTTTCTTATCCAATGAGGTTTGCCACATTAATTTTTAAGATATATAACACATTAAACTAAATAACATTTAATTATTCTACTATCCTGAATCTGTTGAGTGCGTGCCTGCCAACTCTAACAATACAGTGGAATAGGTGTTATTGAGAGCAGCCCTAAAATTTATAGGCTCTTTAGTAATAAAAAAGGACAATAAATTATATATATATATATATATATATATATATTCTACTATCATTTAAATTTTATATAATTCCTCCACAATCCTAACACCGGTACAAACAGGGGAGGGGAAACTACTATGGTATGGTGCATAAGATATATGCTGCCTAGAGAAAACAAGAGTACAGGATTATGAAGCCTATAAAAACAAGCAGTTACTATTGTCATGGGGATGGCTATTAATTTAGATCCAACTAATAAAAGATTAACTAATAAAAGATTCGACGGGAGGGTACTGCAACCTCAACTGTACCTTCTAACATGTTCACTGCTTGTTTCATTGACGGTCTCAGAAATGGATCTTCTTGAATACACCACAGTCCAACCAAAACCATTCTTTCCAACTGTTTTTTATCAATGTTTGCATCCGATTGCAGCTGCTGTTCCACCAGCTTTACGAGCTTCCCCTGCTCCAAGCATTCGTAAACTAAGTCGAACAACAGGATTTCATTCTCTCGAGCATCTAATTTCAATGTTTTCCTGCAACAAACAATTTCAAGGAGCATAACTCCGAAGCTATAAACATCTACTTTCACAGTGATTGCCATATTTCTATGCCAGTCGGGGGCCATGTAACCCCTTGTTCCACGGGCTGCAGTAAACGTTCGGGTCTGTTCTGCCTTCATCAATTTTGCCAAGCCAAAGTCAGCGATCTTAGCTTTGAAATGTTCATCCAGCAAGATGTTTTGAGGTTTTATGTCACAATGGATTATCTGAGTTGTGCAGTCTTCATGTAAATAGAGGATACCCCTTGCTATCTCTATGGCAATACGAGCACGTGACTTCCAATCGAGAAAGCCGTTACCTGCAAATAAAACACCGTCCAGAGACCCGTTGGGCATATACTTATAGACCAGAAGCCTGTGGGACCCCTCGTCGCAGAAGCCGTACAATTGAACAAGATTTTTATGATGGCTGGTCCCAATCACGCTCACCTCTGTTCGGAATTCCTTTTCGCCTTGGTCCTGCTGCACCACTTTATCAAGAGACTTTACAGCAATTTCTCTTCCGTCAGATAACACGCCTTTGTAGACTTTACCCGAAGCGCCTCGTCCGAGCTCTTGTTTGAAGCCTCCTGTGGCAGCGTGTATCTCCTTGTAACTGAATGCCTTTAACACGTATTGGTCTTGCGCCTCTCTGGTCTTGGTCCTGGCCCTGAAATTACATGCGTGATACACACATATTACCATCACAAGGGTTGAGAAGCAACCCGCAAGGCTTACGGCGATCATTAGAGGCACCTTACCCTTGTCTTTCCTCATCGGCTGCTCCTCGCTTTTATTAAAAGGGACGACATCAAATACTTTGACAAAAGCTTTGGACGAAACGTTTGCAGCCTGAATGCCACCGACTAGAGGAACTTGTTTCTTCAAACACTTTCCACAAAAATAAACGGCCACGATACAGTTGCAATCGTCCAGGCAGGCCTGCTTGCATTCTGTTTCACTAATTTCTTTTGCTGAATAACTGCCGGTCGTCCAATCTGTGTTGTCAAGCTCCTTCAATCTGGGTTTGGCGGTGCAAGTGGGAGATGAGTTTTGAGCACATCCCTTGAAATGATCATCCTTGTCGATAAAGTCGAATCCCGGAAGGCAAAAACAATGAGCCGTCGCCTGGCTGGTTAGCCGACAAATGCCATTGATTCCACACTGACCCCATATTTTACATGGATTCTCCATATTTTTCCATTCAGGTGACCAAGAACTAGTGCTGTTCCTCCAAACATACTCTTTTAAAATTCCGTCCGTATCCAGCGTCAATCTGCGGAGAAACTGCTCCTGCCCGGCCTTGCCAATCCTTGCAACAGTTACGTTGGTGCTGTTTACCAAAGACAGCTCTCCGTTCCAATTGAAACTCAAGTTTGATGGATTTGGGCCATCTAATTTAAATGTGCCAGTGTTCCAGATGGAGGCAGAAGACTTAACCATATCTATTGCATAACTCACCAAATTCCCGTCCGCCTGTAAGGCGAGCATGAACCTGCCTGATGAATAATTGGTGTTTGAAACCTTGGAATACATGACTGATTTCCACTTGAGCGTCTGCCTGGGCAAGAGCGTATCTGTAGGACTGTCGAAGCTTTGCCAGACGGGTTGAAACTCCTTGTTCAAAAGCACAAAGTTGCCACTGTCCAGCAATGCAGCGGAGGACACAAATTGGGAGATGTCCCAAATAAGCTCTCCCTTGGAATCAAAGAGCTGAAGACCGCTACCAGAGAGTTTCAGAGTGGAGCCCTTTTCGACGGGAATGTCTGCACTGCCCCTCTTGGGAGTCCAAACGAGAGTTTTACTAGATATGTTGTCAAACCAGACGCCTACCAAATAGTGCGTCGGAGTGACAGCATAAAATCCAAAGGCAAAGGCTTCGTTAGGCGAAATCCATTTGGACTTTTGGGAAGCAGTAAGGGTTGAGCCAAGGGTAATATTGCTGGGCTTTTGAGGCTGCTGAGTTGACACACACATCATGACAATGAGCAGAACAATGAAAACCTGAGGGAGGAGTAGAGTAGTGGTAGACATAGCTGAGATGGAGTTGAATGAGCTTGGTTGCAGACGAAAGACGGACATGGAGCATTAAATGGAAATGCAAGGGTCCAGATCCACGCGATACCGGATACAAAGGATTGATGACTTTTCTGCGCACATTACTTCGTCTAGTACACCTAAATAAAAGCAAATGAGGAAATGTTTGGTGATATGGATCTTTAATCCATGTAATTTTTTTTGGATACAAAATTATTATATTAATAAAATAATGTTTAATCATAAAAAAAATAAAGGGTCCGTGGGATTAGTATACCTCCGTAAATAAACACATTAACCATAATCACCTTGGTTAGGATGGGATTAGCACATCCCGTAAACCAACACACTAACCACCATGGTTAGGAGTACACAAAAGTGTCAGAAACAGTTCACAAAAAGTTAGATAACAATCGTCAAAATAGTGTCAAATATGTATTTAGAAAGAAAGGAGCGGAGAAATCACTGCCAAGTGGAAGGCATAAAGTTTTCATCCATAAGGTCATAAGTCCATCCAACGGCTGAAAAAGAGCTTCCCAACTATCAGCAGTTGTACCACTAACAATACATGTTTATGCATTTGATACAATTTCACCCCAACCAAAAATATCATCTTACTCAAGAAACCAAACATCCTAACTAAAAGCAGGATGAGATAAGCCTCTAACACTAAATTCTTCGCATTTACAGAAAGCTAAAGATTAATTTTTATAATACAAACCTTAAACTTAATCTAAATAAAAACCCTCAGAACTTAATCTAGATTGCATTTCATTGATAAATCATACCAATTTATAGGCACCTAGTGCCATTACAACCTACTATGCCACTTAGAGGTGGCTCAATAAAATAATATGCTACTATGAAAGTAGCTGACAGATAAGATGCAACTTGGTATAATTATTAAATATGTTTTTTAAAGTTGTTATTTAATTTTATATGAGTTTTATTATTTTTTAAGTAGATAAAAGTATTGGATTCCAATTGTACAAAATAGGAAAAGAGATAACATAGAAAAAAACACCATAATTTGGAAGACTTGTCACTTATCGGGTTCATAATTGTCAAAAATATATATTTTAAAATTATTATTTAATATATTATATGAGTCTTATCATTCCTTTAAATATATGAAAGCATTGAACTCCAATGCTTGTACAAGATAGGAGGAAAAATAACTAGACACCATAAATTTGGAAGATGATGATTTGAAGTGGATCTGTGTAGGAAGGTGAGAAGCACTGAAGTAGGTGAAACAAAGAATAAATAAATTGTCACTAATCCATATGTATAATTGTCAAAGATATCTTTTTTAATATCTTTTTTAAAAAACTATGTTAATCTTATTATTCCTTCTAGTATAGAAAAGCACTAAACTCTAATAATTCTTGTACAACATAAGAGGAGAAATAATTAGAAAAATCACCATAAATTGTGAGCCAAATGCAGGAAACTGAAAACTGAAACAAAAAAATAAATATACTACCACTTATTCATATGCATAATTGTCAAAAAAATAAATAAATAAATAAATAAAAAAAAATAATAATAAAATAAAAATAAAAAATAAAAATAAAAAATAAAAAAATATTATTTAATTTTTATATAAATATTATTTTTCTTTCAGGACAGAAAAACATTGAAATTCAATGCTTGTACAAAAGGGGAGGAGGAGAAATAGCTAGGAAAAACACCCTAAATTGGAAGACTACGATCTAAACTGTGTCGGTGCACGAAGCTGACAAGCACGGGCGTAGGTGAAACAAAAAATAAATAAAAGTAAGAATTAGCCCGGGGTTATGGAAGACAGAAGGAAGCCACAAGGAAGCCACACGGCGCAATTTGGGAGGGAACAAGCGGCAAAACAGATGGATTACGAGGAGAACGCGGAGAGGCACCCGAGGCAAGGAACAACCCAGAATACACGTGTACACGCACGGAAAGGTGGGATCCTTTCGACCAATAATTTATTTTCACAATTGTGGTACAGAGATACAGTATTAATCATTCAACAGTACGACAGTCTGCCTTTCATAAAGGACTAATGGCGATCCTCTTCCATAAAGGAAGACGTGAAATCCACTTAACATAGAGCCTCACATACATGACAGTCTTCTTTTCATAAAGACTACTTGAAATATAATGGCGATCCCTTTCCATCAAGTACCACCACTTAACACACAATTTCGGTTCAACTTTTCAAAGAAAAACCAAATTTTAAATTAACTTTCATCACAGGGGCGGTAGAGACAACAGGGAGATGGACAACGTCCAAAGAACAATGGGAAGAAAGGATATGTACTCTATGCAGCACAGGGGCAGTAGAGACAGAGGAACACTTCATCTATAAATACCCAGTTTTTCATATATCCGTGACAAATAAATACAAAAAAACACTTAGGAACTGATTTATGGCAGATTTATTTGAAGACAGTAAAATAAAAAAATGTTGAAGAATTGCTAACCCAAATCAACATGAGAAAGAACAACCTTCTCAAAGATATTAAAGATCAAATGATATGATTTGAGTAATTGTACTTCCATATTTGATGTGCCATAGACCATATTTGGGTCTGGCTGACATAATTAAAATCTTCATTTCATTTTATTTCATTTTTTTTATATATAAATAAAAGTATGTAATAATATTTTGTTTTTATAATATAAATTTTTATGTAAAATTTTGTTTATACATGTTTTTTATTCTTAAAATTGGTTATAGTTAAAATTTTCAAAATTTTATAGATAGATAGATAAGTATTAACATGAACGAAATTCCAATCATGGAATATGTATGAAAATAGTTTTTGTTAAATTTTCATTACAAGATGTAACGTATAAAGATTTTATTTTATAAAATATTTTAATGATTGTTATTTGTAGTTATTAGAAGATGATTCTTTTGTAAAGGAGAAGTACGTTACATTATAATTTTTTAAATTTTAAATGATTAATTAATTTTGATAAATGAATAAGAGTATATTTCTAATTTATTATCTATAATTTATTTTTATATTTTATAAAAATATGATAATAATATTTAGAATATCTTATTGATAAGTTTAGCTCTCAACTTTACGAGGGTCACTGCTAGGATGGGAAAACTCGTCGTAAGCATCGGTCGTATGATTTTCTTACACTAACTAAATTAAAATAATAATAATAATAATCTCTAGAATAGACTAGCATGCTTTTATTGTTATAAGTATTGATAGGTTACTCTTTGAAGCAAAATAAGAGAAGGTATAATTAGGAAAAGGGTGAGAGATTTATGGAATCAAATAGTTTAAGAGATATTATCACATACTAGTTAGTAAAAAATATAACTACATTAGAAAATGTATGGTTGCTTGGTAAATTAAAAAAATATTGTTTCAATTATGTGTTTTTGAAAATTTGGAATGCTTGTTGGAAATTGTTTGTTTCAACTAAAAATTTGTGTATCCTATCTAGTCTAATAATCAACTTTTAAATGAGGAAGATTATTTTTAAATTTTAAGAGAGAAATGGGTTAATGAGTCATGCCACATTTTTACCATAGGTACTTCGCTTTGAAGCCAACCAAATCTTGACAAGATTCAAATTTATTTTTTCTTTCTCCTTGGTGTGATAAGAGCATACCTTCTCCTTTCACATATAAACTCCCTGTTATGAGGGCATGCTCAATTCTTTTGAGGCTTTTGGATTTCTTGTTAGGTGGAAGGCTATAGGTTTTAGGAGTGACAATGTAGGATTTCTCTCCCTCTAAGTTAGAAGGGCACATGCATGTCCAAACTTTGGTTTTCTCTATGGATGCAAAACTTGTATTGGATAACAACTCTAGGGATTGTGGCATCACCTAAGCTAATGAGTCAATTATATTTCATAATGAAATAATGTTTTCTTTATGACAATAATGGATATAGTTTTTGTTACATAAACTATATCATCACTATTAAAGGAATTTTATTTATATGATTTGTTGATTGTCATAGCATAGACATCATGAACACATGTTTGGATGCATAAAATAATTTAGTGCGTTAAGATTTACTATACCCCACCCATGAAATAAAAATATTTTCCTCAGGACTACAACAACATTTTGAGTGCCAATATAGTTGTATTTGTGTACATTGACTTGGCTATAATAAGCATATAGTTTATGAGTGGCTATAGTGGCATTTGAAATACTAATATAGTTGCATGCATATATATTGACTTGGCTTAAATAATCATATAGTTTATAAGTGATAATAGTAGCATTTAGAATACCAATATAATTGCATGGGTGTAAATTGAATTGATTGTAATAAGCATATATTTTATGAGTGATTATAACAACATATTGAAAAGAGATGTTGGTGTGAAAATTGTATTCATAAGCATAAATTATTTGAGTGACTACAATATCATATTGAATTGAAAATATGATTTCATGTATGCAAAGGGTTGGTTTCAATATGTTACTAAGCATATAGCACATGTATGAGCATGAATCACTTATACAATGAAAAAGTTGTCATTTTAATTGAAGCTATAAATTGTTCACTTGCATGCCTACTATTGCAATGTAATGCACACCAGAACACTTACATAGAATAAAATGCATTATACTCGATAGAAAGTGGCTAATAGACATCTTGGAAACCTTTATCTCATAGTATTGTACCATGTGTTCATGAAAGTATATATGAGAGAATGATCGTAGTTGAACACAAATACACATTATATTCGCATCTTGAAGCTTAAACCATCCTAGTTGGATAGAGAGAGTTTCATAAGATGATCCATGCATCATGAATTAAGGATAATATATTATTTTCTATATTCATAGATAACAACATTCATTATAGGCATCATGAATACATGTTAGAGTGTACAAATGTGAATGAGTATTATAAATACATAGTAGTTGCATAACTTAAGTGAAAGTTGATTACTGCACTATATTTTGAGTATATATTCATAAGTTCTATAAAAACTACTACATATAACATTGATATATAAGTAGTTTTGCATAGATGATGTCTCTCTTACTAAATTCGTTCCATGTATCTATCCATTTGTGGAGGTTCAAAACTTGTTATGAGAAGTTGAGATAGGGATGTTTAATAGAATGCCACTTGGTTGGGCAGTACAGTGATTTGGTGATACTGTCCCTTCATAATTCAATGACACTCAATAGAAATACCAATTGAAGATAATTAAATAATAGCTTTATAAAATTTATAGTACTTACTTATGTATGAATAAATTGGGTTTATAGTATTTGATTGTATGAACTAGTTCTATTATATTTGAGTTGATTGATGTAATAATTATTTTGATCAATAAAAAAGAATGGTTATTAGAATTCTTTTCTAGTCCCTTGTGAACAAAGTTCCTTATGCTTGCATAATGTATAGTACTAAATTTTATCACTTGTATTAATAGAACTCTAGTAACTAGTAATGGACTAGATGTATTTGCCTTGTAACTTGGTGTATATTATATGTTATAAATTTAAGAATGACTAGTTTTGCTCAAAATTGTTGTTTGCTTAGATCTAGTCAATATTTTGTGACATTATATCTTTAGTATTATTGGTTATAGTCTTGTTTTCTTTTTTGAATAGACTCAAGTTTTTTAATGCATACTTAACCAAATGGGTAAATGGTCAATATGGAATTAGGTTTTGCCTTACCATGGTAAATGAATGAAACTCTATTAACATTACTTTAATGAGAAATATACTTGACTAATTATATATATATATATATATATATATATATATATATATATATATATATATATAGAATAAGAACATGATCTTTATATAGAATTTATGGTGATCTTGTACATCCTTCTTTAAGAAAATAAAAAATATTGTAATTTTTTATCATTTTAGCATCATAAGTTTTAGTCAATTTAAAATTAATAGAATGATAGTAGAGACTACTATTTTACAATTTGATATAATGAACAAATAAGTTTTGGTTATAATTACTTCTAAACAAAATTCTTGGTTCAAAAATAAGTATGATTAGAGTTAATATTGAGAAGGTATTAATAATACTTAGGTAAAGAAAATTATGTTCACCAAGAGAGACAACATTAACCATACGTGGGTAAAAAAATTCTCACCAAAAGAGGATTAATTGCTCTACTATTTCAAATAAGGGAATGCTAAATGTGAAAGGTGATTTCCTATTATTACACTAGATATATGGGATAAAACAAAGGACAATAATAAGATTCCACTAGTCCAAGTTGAGTCATTGAAGGTGGATAGAAAGTAGGCCATGGTCCAAACTTATATTATCCTCAATGGATATAGAAACAATGTATTATTACACTACTAGTCAATATAAAGATATGGAAGGCAAAACTTAAAAAAAAATTTACTACCCCATTCACCATGATAACAAACCTAACCACCTACTTGTTAGGATGTAGAAGATGAAGTTACAACATAAGCATGGGGAATTTAAACACTTAAAATTTTTAGATTTATTGGATCTTAATATGTACATAGACATCCTCTCTAGTCCTAATAAGGACATGGAAGGGAGGAAAGAAAATTTGGCATGCTACCTAACTATGAGTGAGGTTAAGGTAAGATATTGCTCTATTATAGAATAAAGCTTGAGCATGGAATATTACATGATAAAGAATTTTTAAAAATTCCCTTTGGATCAAAAATTAAAAATTAAATACAATTTTACCTTGAATAATATTGTAAAAGTATTTTTTTATATATTACTAATATTAGATTTATACGACTAAGTTCTTGCATATGGTATCAAAGCCTAGTTAAAAAATTGGGGTCTATCAAGTTCACTAGCACTAAAATGCATTATTATTGATCAAGAAAACGGATAAAATAGATTCATTAATTGATTAACTCTTGATATTGATCAATGAAATGCAAGAAATAATAATCATATTGAAAAATAAATATCTAGGAAGATAAAAGAGGAAAGGGAATTCTTATTTTGAGGATGTAGAATGTTCTAAAAATTAAAATGATAGAAAGGATAAAATAGGATCCATGCTAGTGTAATAAGGACAATGTTTTTGGTAAGGGTAGAAACATTTGAAGCAAGTAGAAGATTTTTTGTTAGCCATAGAATGTTTGTGAAAAGGATTTTATGATAAAATGCTAAATGGACTTGGATTACAATGATCTCATTACAATAAATAGATTTATTCCCAAGTGTTATAGGTTCCTTTGCTTCTCTCATGGCATTCAATCCTTTCATTTATTTTTTTGATTTCTAACTAAATGGATGCCCTAGTGTTAGGATTGAGTCTTTAGAGTTCTTTTTGAAAACATCATTTGTTTTTTATAATGTTTTTCAAAAAGTCCATTGTATTTTCTCTTTTGGTATTTTATGTTAAATAGCTACATTGATGAGAGGATACACTACTTGATTTATGCTAAAAATAAAGAGAGAGTCTAAATACATTTTAATAGACCCCTAGTTGTAGAGAAGTCATAGATATGATTTTGTGCAAGAAAAATATCTCCAAGTTGCTTAATAAAGTTGCTAAAATTGTCCAACAACTTGTTTGTTTCATTGGTATGTGTAAGGTTGGAAAAATGGCCTATCTCTTTGGGAAGATTGTTTTCCTTTTCTCACCTCAACATAGACGAAATATATATATATATATATATATATATATATATATATATATATATATATATATATATATAATAAACTAAAGTATTACATGTGAACACCTATGATTTACTTTATCTTGGGTCAAACTTGGTTACAAGCTTTATTTTATAGAAAATAATACATACAAAACAATTTCAACAATCTACCAACTAATGACAATATTAAATAAATTTTAGACTTTGAAATAAAAGTGGAGGTAACATTACTAGAAAGAAAGCATGCGATAAAGAATTAGATATATTTTTGAGTCATGGGTAGTCGATCACCACTGATCAAGCTCCAATGTTGTAGAATAAGACCTACAAGGAGAAATTACAAGGTTATCTATAAAACAACATTAGAGGTATTAGCATTTATAGGGACTACTGAAAATAAGAGAAATAGTGTGTATCCTTGACCTTATAGTCAATTCCTAGTTCCCTTTACAATGAGCTAAAAATAAAATAAAAATGATTGAATATAGAAGTATACAAGTTGTAAATAAAATAAGACAAAACAACACTATTGCACTATAATAGTTAAATGTATACACTGACGAGGAAAAGAATGTTGCCAGTGAGAATGCAAAAAATATTAGTTATTAATAGATATTTATAACAAAAAATTGATAGTATTCATTAGCGTGAGCATGAGAAAATTGATTTATCGATTAGTTATTAACTCATTAATTAGTTAATTAACCCACCATTTTCTTGGGAGGGGTATTTATAAGTAGAAATTTGAAATTTTCTCTTTGGACCACTATAGAGGACATGGCATCCAATTGAGATTTTGTTGCACTAGATCATAACCATTGTTTCATGGTAGCTAAAGATGATATTTGTTTGAATACCCTATCATCATTAGGCATGGTCAATGGCTGAAATTGGTTAATCATTAAGAAGATCAAAAAAGATTTTGGAATTTTTGTCCAATTTAGCTAGTAAGCAAAGATTCTAAGTGGTACTTTGCTTAGGAAACTTTTAGTAGAGTACTTGGCACATTTATTAATGATTGTGACATAATGGTAAATATAATGTAGGAATTATTTATTTATTTATTATTGCAATTAATTTATTTGTTTTAATTTCAACTTGTGTAGAGAGTAGAATTTTGATTTTAGTTTATTTTTTATTTTAATATATAAAAAATTCAATTCAACAAATAAAATTTTATTTTTTAATTTAATTTAACAACTGTAGCAAATTTCTTGAATTTTATTTTCAATTCTATAGTTTAAATTGATTCCTAGCATTGTCTAGCAAATTTCAATGATTTTGGTGAATTCCCAATGGTTTCCATGCAATTCCTACATCTTCCAATGTATTATAGGTATTTTTGGTGTGTTTTATTATTTACAACAAGTTGTTATGTGTCCATGGTTCCATCCACTTTTTGGGTGGATTTATCTATTTTTCTAATGACTTAGTCCTTTTTTTGATAGCTCCATTTGCTTTTCTAGTGAGCATCTACTTTTCTAGAGGGTATAAATGTTTTTGGTGGCTCCATTCACTTTTCCAGTAGCTCCATTCACCTTTCTAGTGGTTCCATCCACTTTTTAGTAGGTCTACCCACTGCTTGAATGGACAAGGCTGATCATGGATTGATAGAGTTGACTATGCAAGGCTTAAAACAACATATAAGAAAAACCATTTTTAGGATATTAAACGTTATTTGAATATATGTATATTTATACTCATTGGAAAGATATTTTAAGCCTAATCTAATGGAGTTGGTTTCATATATTTTTATGAATATATGAAGGAGGTATGAGCCTCAAAAGTGATGCCATCTCTATTGCCAAGAGCATCTCTAAACTCAATGTTTATCTTTTAGTAATTTTAGGGTGTTTTTTTAAAGGGATATAGGTGTAATTGTACTTGCTATAAATGTATTTTCAATCTTTATTCCAATGAAAATATTTATTTGTAAATTTATGCAAGTTTACCTCAAATTTTAATGCTACAAGAAACATCATTGTCCTTAGGAGTGATAAGTGTTTTGATTTATGCATGAGAGGGCTAGTTTCTATTTAATTCATTAGAGAGATTGTGGATAAGGTTTATGGACAATTAAAGTGTTCCAAAAATTGGTGTCTATAGTATGAGAGGATGTCTTAATTGGTTGCATTTAACAAAATGGTTGTGTAGGTAAAACCATAAAAGATACAAATAAACAATTAACATTTTTGGATTCTTTGCAAAATATTTTTTGGGGGTCCCATTTCAACATATTTTTCATTTTTCATCCTTATACATATTTTTGTATATTGAAATCTTTCATAATTGTTTTTTTTTAATTGAAATTTGATATTTTGAATATTTCAAAGAATATTCCATTCAATAACATGTAAAAATTCTTTGGGAAGGCATGTGTGTGTCAGCATGATGCATTTGCATCATGTATACATTGAAAGGAAGAAGGCCTAGAAGTGTTTTCAAAGTAGAATGATGTTATGTATAATGTGGGTACCTATGATGTTTAATGGTATTATCCATCCAAGGGTTGAACCTTACTTGCCCTTTATTTTAATTCAGACTAATGATGTGGCAAACCTTGATAATATGGTACTAAATGATGACATGGTACCTAATGACATCACAACATTTTCACTTACAAATTCTATGTGGCACTTAAATGAATCATATTCAATGATGTGTCTAAAAATAGCATTTTTATGGTACCTCAAGTTGACATGGTAAATGATGATATGTCATTCTATACAATACCTCATGTTGATGTGGAAGGAAAACCATGGAAAGGGATAACATGGTAGTATTCAACATGTAATTAGTTGATATGGTAGGCAGATTACCACATGGTGGGTATAAAAAAGGTTTCACCAATCACATTCTACCAAATCATCAAACCTACTCACCCTATAATTGCACAATCAATAGTAGACTTAGCAAAACATAAATTTTAGAGTGAATCAAAGTATGACAAGTGGTACAATATGGTTTACAGGTGATAATCAATTTAAGACATGGTAAGTGACATAGTTTGGTTTGCTAGTACAATGTATAGTGGTTTGCATAGTCAACATTTAGTTGTTAACCTCTATTCTGGATTATGACAAGTAGCATCATCTCATTTGTTGATATATTGTTTGGTCAACGTATATTTGGTACCCCTCATTCAATCTCCTAGTGGCACATAGAGGCCTCCCATTCACTATAGGTATACTTTTTTTTCAAAGGTTTTGGAGGATTTTCTTATGATTTTTAAGCCAAACTTCTTTGGTCCTATTAGACCAAAATCTACCATTCTTGTGGATAGGCATTGTGCCCTAGACCTTAGCCAAACTATAGAATTAGATGAAATGAGGTTGCTCTCGATTTCAACCTCTAGAGAAGGCTGACTCCTTGAAATGATTGAATTTTAAAAGGAAAAAATGTTAGAAAGGAGTAAAGGTTAGAGAAATTAAGGGAAAGTGGATGGGATATAGTGTAACAACATTAGATATAGTAATATGCTAACAAAATTTAATTTCTATTATATTTAGAGACCAACCATTATCAACTATAATTATAGGTTCATTTAGCTTCTGACATTCACTTTAATCATTCGAAAGACTCAAACAATTAGTAATTTAATAAGCAATCCAAACTACAAAATTTGGTTTAATAAAATAAACTAAGTGTTGAGTGTAATAAAAATGATGTATACAAGCACTTTAATCATTCCAAGGACTTCAATCACTAGTAATCCAATAAGTGATCTAAATAGTAGAATTCAATTTAACATAGCGCATGCAAAGCCTCTGACCACCACCACCGGTAAACCATGTCACCATGGCAGGTAAAAAGGAAAATAATATATGAAAAGAGTGCCGTGTTCCGTACGGAATACGAACTGTCTTTTCGAAGTCAAGTCTGCAACTACTTACGCCGTTGATATCACGGAAAAAAGAACAACCAATTAAATTTTTCAGACAGGTAAAAAGACATGTTGACGGAGTCACCTCGATCCATCCCACTATGTAGCCAAACCCAATCTTTACGACAAGCGTCTTTATGACAAGCGTTTCGTATTCACCATTCACCCTTTTAACGTTGACAAGACTCGAATCTTTATAGCAAGCGTTTCTGTCTTATCCTATCGTTGTGTAGGATCTAGGCTTAAACATGTTTAGGTAGATTCTTAAGAAAATTCTAATATCAGCTGAGGCGTTTATGAAAATGGTGCAGGCTGTACACAATAACTACTTTTGACCATTGTGTCACAACAATGGCAGAGTCTTCCTCTCACAAAGGACGACGTGGAATATCACCGGCAGTCGTCGTGTAAGGGTTTTGTCAAACCTGAGAGGAATTATAATTGAATTACAGTTCGTTGTAAAATTCAACCGCGTATAACGGGTTAATAGACAACTTTTCAATGTATACTAAATCAAATTGACAAAGGGTCAATATGGAATGAGTGTTGCCGTACCATGGTAAATGAATGAATGATTTTAATTACGTCCGTGAGACCCAAATATGGTTTATGAGATTTCAAATATAAAAATACAATTACTCAAATCATATTATATGAGTTTTAATATCTTTGAGAAGGTTGTTCCTTTGAGTTAACAATTCCCCAACTTTTTTTATTTTACTGTCTTTAAATAAATATGCCATAAACATGTTCCCAAGTGTTTCTTTGTATTTGTCACGAATATCTGAAAAACTCGGGCATTTATAGATGAAGTGTTCATCTGTCTCTACTGTCCCTATGCTGCATAGAGTACATATCCTTTTTTCTCATTGTTCTTTGGGCGTTGTCCATCTCCCTGTTTCACATCTAAAGCCTATGAAAGCTAGTCCTTATTTGAGCAATAAGGAATTTTCCCTTCCACTTGATTTCAGTGCCTATATACACTTTTTCGTCATATGTTGGGTTAAAATTTGCAATATAATATTGTCTTTTCCTGCTTGCATTTTTCCACATTCCACTTCTGAACTTTTCATTCACATAATTTTTTATGTCTTTGTTGACATTTGGGCATTCATTTATGTTGATTTCCCAACTTTCATCCATTTTTTATTTTGTTTCATCCATGTATTCTTTCGCCTATGCAACTCTTCGTCCCTAGCTGCCCTAGGCCATCTATCATCTTTCATGTTTTCTATTTTTTTCAAGTAACATAACAACTTGGTCATAGCAATTGCTTCTAAAGGGAACATTCTAGTTTCAGCTAGAATAATTTCATGAGGGGTTGTGGCCTTAATTTTGAGGAAGTCTATTAGCATTGTTTAATTGAGTTATAGACTTGACTATTATTAAAAAAATAAAATTTTAATTGTTTTGACTTGGAATAAGAACAAGATTTCTATATAGAATTTATGGTGATCTTGTACATCCTATTATAAGAAATATAAAAAACTATTGCAAATCTTAAATGTTAACCACTTTGAAATTAAGAGAATGATAGTAGAGACCACTATTGGAATTTGATGCATTGAACTAATGAGTGTTGGTTATAATTAATTTTTAATTAAAAATTTAATAAAAAAATAATATGATTAAAGTTAAGTTTGAGAAGGTATTAGCTATACTTAAGTAAAGATATTATATTCATCAAAAGAGACAGTATTAGTCGTATGTGGGTACAAGAAATTATGCTCATCAAAAGAGAATTAACTACTCCTTTAATTCAAAGAAGGGAATGTTAAATGTTGAAGATGATTTATAATTTGATGAAGTACATAGATGAGGAAAAGAAAGGACAATAATAAGGTTACCTAGTTTAGGTTGAAACATAAAATGTGGATATAAAGTAGGTCATGTTTCAAACTTTTATGGTCTTCAATGGATATAAAAATAAAGAATTATTACACTAATAGATAATATAATGATATAGAAGGCAAAAATTGAAATAAATTTGATTACCTCATTTATTATGATAACCAACCTAGCCACCTATTGCTTGATACAATGTAGAAGGTGAAGGTAGAATAGAAGCATGGGGGATTTAAACACTTAAACTTGCTAGGATTATTGATCATGAAATGGACTTAAACATTCTCTCTTGTCCTAATAAGGACATGGAAGGGAGGAAAGAAATTTTGGCATTCTATTTAACTATAAGTGAGGTTATGGTAAGAAATTGCTCTATTATAGAATAAAGCTTGAGCACTCAATATTAAATGACAAAAACTTTTCTAAACTTCTCTTTGAATAAAAAGTTAAAAATAGAATACAATCTTACCTTGAATGGTATTATAAAAGGATTTTTTATATATTGTTATTTTTAGATTATCTAGAACTAACAATGGTATTCTATTGTAATTTAGTTGTTGCATATGGTATCAAATCCTAGTTAAAAGGTTGAGGTCTAACAATTTCGCTAACAATAAATTACATTATTATTGATTTTAAAAAGTAGATAAAATACATCCATTAATTGAAAGGAATAAAGGAAATGATAAAATAGATCAACTCCTAATCCTAATCAATGAAATGCAAAAAGGAATAATCATATTGAAAAACAAGGTCTAGAAGATCAAAGAGGGAAGAGAATCTTGCGTTTGAGGATGTGGAACCTTCCAAACATCCAAATGATAGAAAGGATAAAAGAGTATCCATGCTAGTGTAAGAAGAGCAAGATTTTTGGTAAGGGTAACAATGTTTGAAGTAGCTAAAAGAGTTTTTGTTAGCCATATAAAGATTGTTTTTTTTTTTTTTTTTTTTTTTTTTTTTTATTTTATTTTTATTTTTTGAATTTACATGGTGGAATCGGTAGCTGCCACGAATCCAGGCAGGGTTGTCCGACTTTTATGGCCGCCACAGTATTCTACGTTGTCCGCCCTGAAGCTACCACACGATCTTTGCGTAGTCCGCCCCTATAACCACCATGCCACAATCATTTTAAACCTTTTACGCCGCTGAAAGCACCAGGAAAGGGACAAGCGTTCAGTCCGACGAGCCATATAAATATTGTGAAAAGGGTTTTATGATAAAATACTAAATGGACTTGGATTACAAGGATATAATTAGATTAAATAAATTTGTCCCATGTGTGATAGATTCCTTTATTCCTCTCCTGGCATTCAATCCTTTCATTTTTTTTTTAATTTCTAACCAAATGGATGCCCTAGTTTTAGGATTGAGTTTCTAGAGTTCTTTTTGAAAACCTCATTTATCTTTTACTAAAAAAATTAAAAACCCCATTTTATTTTCCTTTTTGGTATGTTGTGTAAAATAGCTATATTTATGAGATGATAGATTGCTTGGTATTTGCTAAAGAAGAAAGAAAGAGTGCAGATACTTTTTTGATAGGCCCATAGTGCTAGATAAGTCATAGGTATGCTTTTGTGCAAGAAAAAGATCTTCAAGTTGCTTAACAAAGTTGTTAAAATGGTCCAACAAATTCTTTGTTGCATTGGTATGAGAGGATGCTTGATTGGTTGCATTTGACAAAAAATATTGTGTAGGGAAAATCATAAGAGGTACAAATGAATTATTAACATTTTTAGATTCTTAAATAAAATTGGAGTTCCATTTCAACATATTTTAACCATTTTGTTTCCGTATACCTATTTTCCTACATTGAAATTTTGCGTAATTTCCTTTTATTCTTTGAAAATTAAAATCTTAAATTCCAAAATATTTTAAAGAATATTTCACTCAACACTATGTAAAAATTCTTTGGCAAGGCATGTGTGTCAACATGATGCATATGAATGGCGTATACATCAAAGGAGAGGTGGGTTGGAAGCATTTACAAACTAGAATGATGTTATGAATAAAAGTGGCACACATGCCAAGGTGGCTAGAATAGCCTAAGCTGGTACATTGGGCCTTAGAGGTCCAAGGTTTGAATCTTAGTTGCCTCTTCTTTTAATTACAACTAATGATGTCAACATTGACCTTGATAATGCATAAAGATATGATGTGGAAAACCTTAATAACATGTCACTAAATTATGACATGGTACCTAATGACATCACACAATTTTTACTTACAAATTTTATGTGGCACTTAAATGAATCATATTCAATGATATAATATCTAAAAAATAACATTTTGTATGATACCTCGTGAGAGATGGTAGATGATGATACATAATTCTATACAATACCTCATGTTGGTGTGGCATATGGTAACATAGCATAGAATGACATAGCAAAAGATGAGAGATGGTAGGTGATGATACATAATTCTATACAATACCTCATGTTGGTGTGGCATATGGTAACATAGCATAGAATGACATAGCAAAAGATGACATGACTACCTGTTAGTAACTAATGTGGTAGGTAGATTACGACATGATAGATATAAAATTGGTTTTCACCAATCACATTCTACCATATCATTGAACTTAGTATCCGTATAATCACATAAGAAATATTAGATTTGCAAAATATGAATTTTAGAGTGAATCAAATTTTGACAAGTGGTGCAATATGATTGACAAATTACAATTCAATTCAGAGCTTAAGTGGCATAGTCTAGTTTGCTAGTGCAGTGCTCAGTGGCTTACATAGTCAAAACCTAGTTGGTTGCGCTTATTCTAGATGGCATCCCTCATTCAATTACCTAGTGACACATATACCACTCCCATGTGCTATATATAAAATCATTATTTATATATATATACAGTCCACATGAGAGTTTTATCAGATATGCTGTCAAACCAGAAACCTACCATATAGTGCATAGGAGTGGCAACATAAAATCCTTATATATGTATATTCCAGACGAGAGTTTTCTCAGATATGCTGTCAAACCAGATGCCTACCAAATAGTGCATAGGAGTGGAAGCATAAAATCCAAAGGCAAAGGCTTCGTTAGGCAAAATCCATTTGGAGCTTTGGGAAGCAGTTAGAGTTGAGCCAAGGGTGATATTGTTAGGCTTTTGAGGCTGTTGTGTCGATACACTCATCATGACAATGAGCAGATGAACAATGAAAACCTGAGGAAGGAGTAGAGTAATGGTAGACATAGCTAAGATAGAGTTGAATGAGCTTGGTTGCAGACGAAATACGGACATGGAGCATAAAATGGAAATGCAATGGGCATCCTTGGGTACCTTCTTTGCTATCTATCTTTTTTTCTTGTCTTGTCCACTAGACTATAAAGTTGAGGAAAGGATGATGGAGGAAAAATGGTAGATTACGATGTATGAAAATTAATCAGATAGATGAATAGAGTGGGTGAAGGGATGAATATGATATCTAGGCATGTGAATTGTATTATAGGTAGAAAATACTAGAAGGGGTAATTTTTGCAGGTAGTGTAACTTTCTACTTTGGATCAATTCATCACTCTTTATTTAGGCTTATGTAACTTCTTTCTTCCTCCATTATTTGATATGCTTCCCATTATGATCTTCTTTTATATGGATCCATTATTCTCCCATAGGTGTTGCTTTGCTAGTGAAGATGGTTCTCTTTTTTTTATGACTTTTTTTCATTTATCTTTAGGCAAAGTCTTTTTACGCCAAGCTAAATTTCTTGACTAGTTCATTGTAATAATGTTAAATTCTATCTCTCAAAACCTTACTATATGTGCCATTCTAGTACCTTATTGGTTGATTACCTTATTATTAAAGCTATAGTTAAATTTTTATTTACTTATTGACTATTTACATAAAAGTGTGGCATGTTTGCCCATGCCTAGTTGAGGTAGCCTTTTTCAATCTATCATAGGAATCTACAGTACCTTGACCATATGATACCAAACTTGATTTTATCTTCATGATAGGCTCTCAACGACTCATAACTATCTTCAAGCATTTCTAAATATTGATTTAGCTCTACTCTATTCTCAAGGAGTTTCCAATTTTGGACATGTGCGATAGCTATAGTTAATTATCTTGGACTAAGCTTCATATTACTGAGCATTGGACTTCCAATATATCATGTAGAGTTTCCAAAAGCATATTCATCATCAACTCATGTTCTATTTGATTTGATTTTTCTGGTTCATGTTATCTCCACATCAAATTTTCTTGCTTCACTAGCCAAGATTTTTGAAGCTTATTATTTTTTGAGCTTAGTGGAGATTCAAAATTGATTGCTAAGTATGCTCACTCTTTCAAGGAAAATTCCTATGGGTTAGGACCATTACGCCATGGATTTTTCCATGTTGAGTCTAACTTTCCTTTCAATCAGTTACTTACTTCTACCTTTAAATCCTAGACATCTTTCCTTTTTAGCGTTGGTTTTAGTTCTCCCTATTATTTAATGTAGAAGGGATGTAGACCCTAGTTAGTCATTCTAACTATCTTCCCACTATAGGGAATAATCATGCGGCTCTAGTCTTGGATCAAGAATCCTCTAATTTAATTTAATTTTTTTTTGAAAAACACTTGACAAACACATGCCAAATAGAAGAGGCACATTCACAACTACTACATTTTATACCACCATTAGATCCAAACATCCATGTATCATCATTGGGAGATTTTTTAGGAGATCAACTACTTCTATAAATTTCCTCTTAAATTGGATTCACTTGGATTCCATTGGATCGATGATCAATCCTATGCTTACACAAACTTCTTAAGGCATGATTGTAACCTTAAATTCTGGATCTACTACACAATTATGTAGTATGCCTACTTCTAGAAAAAGAGACAACTAAAATTGAATGAATTGATATTTTTGCATACCTAAGGATGATATCCTTGTTATTGGGTTTTACGGGTTGTGTTTTTTCTTTGATTATTCAAGAGATAACTCAACTAGATCCACTCCAACCACCAATGTACCTTTTATTAGATCTGAAATAGACTATATAGAGATATTATCAATTTCTCCCAGATTTTCTTGAAATAGGGTAAAAGCTTTGAATAAACCTCGAAACTTATTTGTTTATTTGATCCTCTATTTCTAAGTCATTTTTGGGAAGTAAAACTTCTTATATAGTTCAATAATTTACTATATTAGTGATTTTATCTTTGGAATTAGTACCCAAACATATAATTGTGCCTCTATTTTGTATAACTAAATTTTAGGAATTATCAAAACTATGTACCACTTCTTGCTAGCTATCAGTGAGGGCTATGCTATCTAAGCATGTTTTACCTAGAACTATAGTGAAAGCCACCACATCTTCTATAAATTGAGATTTTCATGGGTACATAAGATGCAAGCCTCTTTATTTGGCATGAATCCCACCAAGAAATGAAGGTTTACACGTAGCCAAGATTTGGCTACATATTGTATGTTATCACTAATATGTTGCTTGAATTCATCTCTTATGGTACATTTTTCTTGAGATCTTACTTTGTACTAAGAAAATTGCTCCATCCTTCTAACATCTTCAGTCAATTTTTGGATCATTGCTTTCAATTCTTACTCTATTTGGAGGTGATCTACATGTATATTGGGAATGGCACCAATTTTAGAAGTTTGGGATGGATATGACCTAGAATATTCATGATATGGTTTATAAGATATGCTTAGGGAAGGTTTGGGTGGGTATATGGTGCATCTAGGAGGATATTTTTCTGTTGTTATTAGCATATTTTCAATGAGTATGGTTTTTGAAGAACCTATGAGAATCTTCTTTTCTTATACTATTGGATTAATAAATTTAGGTTAGGGTGGAATATATGAATATAGTAGAGATAATATTGGGTATTATATGGTTGAAATTATCTAGGAATCCTCTTCCAAGTCCTTTTAAAACAAACATTAAAGTTAGAAATGCTCTCGTAAGGGACTATTTGGATGGATGATAAATGGGTAAATAGAAAAAATGGGTCCGTAGGATCATCAAAATCAGTAATAAGAGCTTTGGATAATTAAGACCAAGTACTATTGCTCTTATCTTCTAATGATCTATACCATAGTAATACTTTACCCTTGAAATATTGGATGAGTAATCTAATCATTACATATTCAAAGACAATATCATACATAGTAGCTAAAGAAGCTACATCTTGATAGTGCTCATAAGCTATCTTTTGATTACCGCCATAACTTGGTAGGACTTTTAGGATAACTTTTGGTAGTTCATGAAAAAATGGGATATTAAGGGGACCTATATCATACCTAGTTGGATGAAATGGTTCACTCATGTGAATGGCATAACCTATTTATAGGTAATTCTAGGTCTGATATTTAGGGGAGTCACCAAATGAACATACATTCTCCACTAATAAGGTCAATACTATTCATTAAATATTGATTCCTCTGAGAAAGTGGAAAAAATAATAAGATCTATCCCATCGAGTGTGCCAAAAACTTCTATATAAAACTATTGGTAGCACAATGGATAGATCTTGTGCAAATGCACCAAAAATATTAACACATTGGATAGCCTCTGAATATCTGACTTCTAATCATGTGATTATGGTTTTGGTCCCACTAGGCATGACATAAAATATTATACTATTAGACCAAAATCTACCATTTTTGTGGATAGATTTGTGCCCTAGACCTTAGCCAAAGTATAGCATTGGATGAAATGATATTGTTCTCAGGTTAAACCGCTAGAGAAAGCCAACTCCTTGCTATGATTAAATTTTAAAAGAGAAAAAATTTAGAGAGTAAGGGTTAGATAAATTAAGAAAAAGTGGATGAGATATAGTGTAACAACATTGGATCTTATTAAGTAATATGCTAACAAAATTAAATTTCCATGATACTTAATAGACTAGCCACTATCAACTATAATTACGAGTTCATTTAGATTTTGACATTCACTTTAATCATTCCAAGGACTCAAAAATTTAGTAATATGATAGGTGATACAAATAATAGAATTCAATTTAACAGAATAAACTAAGTGTTGACTGTAACATAAGTGACTTAAAATAAATGTATACAAGTGCTTTAATCATTCCAAGGACTTGAATAATTAGTAATCCAATAGGTAATCTAAATAGAATAATTTGTTTTAATAAAATAGACTAACAATTAAGTGTAACATAAATGACTTAAAGTAAGGCATACATAAGAAACCTATAATTGCATAGTAATGGAGGCCAAATAGCTATCACTTCATTGATCAAAAATAATATTACAAAGCAATACTAGGCAAGGACTATAAAGTCAACCCCTATAATGGAGGTCTCATGGATCATTTATAGGCTACATATTAAATCTTGTAGCATAATATTTATAATTAGTTATATGGTTGTTACAAAGACAACTTGGTAGAAAAGTTCTAGAAATAAAGGTGGTCGATTCAGATCTTATTCTACATTTGAATTTGAATTCTTATAGAATTCGCTCTATCAATATGCAAATGCTTCTCTACAATTGGTTTTAATTGTTGCAACAAAGTCATTAGGATTTTCCCTTTCATGTTTGGGTGGCACTTTATTTTCCAACTGGAAGGCACTAATGGATTTGTAAAGTCTTATTAGGGATGCTTTGATTTTGTGCATCATAAATTTACACAAATTCAAGCTTGGTGATAAATGTGATGACATCATGATAAGGGAATTATTAGTGCCTCTCAGGGTTTTTTTCTCATAAAAATAACCTATCAAGCCTTATCTTTAGATCATAAACTTGTGAAGAAGAGAAGGAACCAAAGGAGCTAGAAAATAATATGACAGGGGAAGAAAGAATAAAGATGGCATAATGTATAATAGATAATATAAGAAAAAAGGAAGACAAGGATTGTATAAAGTATAACTAGAGATGATGAAGATATATGTGGGTAGATGAAATAAGAAGTGGCATCAAAAGGGGGAAATCTGAAGAAAAGGAGGGGGAATGACACTATGCATGATATTATTTATAAGAAGAGAGAAAATAGAAACAGAGAAACATGTGGAATTTGGAGTCGATGGAGCAATGTACATGCGGATAGAAAAATAAGAAGTGACATAAAGGGGAGTATGGGAAGAAAAGAGGTAGAAATGATGCAAGGGGACACCTGGACTATGGTATGCCAAAATAAAAAGGTACCTCCATGAGCATACTCCATCATAGCCAACAACTGCTGCATGTCTAGTCAAGATGACTTAGGCAAATATTATAGGCACTTGTAGGTTAAAAACTATTTTGTATCCTCTTCTTTCTCACACAATTGCACATGAATCTCTTCTGCTTGCCTCTTGTAATAGTGTGATGCTTTAGTTCTCTCTCTGAACTCATGCTTCAGTTTTCTTGCAATGCCAAACTAGCTAATCATTTTTATGTGTTCATTTATTTCTCGCTCATCCACTTTTTATTATTGTCGTTTACCCACCATTATTGCCACTCTTTGAACTTTTCTTACACTTTATTTTTGATTTTCTCCAAGCCTTTATTTCTTTATATAGGCTTGTATATAGCTTCATCAAGACCACATGGACAACAAATAATGACTATACATTTTACCTAGGGTACAAAATTTTCACCCATATTTGGTCATATATTTAATGTCATTTGGCATCTTGTACCCTCACTTCAAGATCTAGGCAGAAATAGGAGCTCTTTGGATTTTCACATGTCATACAATCAATCTTGAATACAACCAAAAATGTTGAAAAGATAAAAAATGATTGTGATTCTAAAATTTTGTTCCACTACATCAATACTACTATGATACCATGCATCCAAAATCATGATATTCAAATGAAAATATTAAGTTGCCTAATAAACTAGACTCTTCTATTGACTCTCTCTCTCTCTACCTCTATTTCAAGGCTCTCTCTACATTGTTGTGATGAATATGATGTAGTAGAAGCTAGAGGCCCTCAACAAAAAAGAGGGTATTTTAAATTAGTACTAGATATGTGTGTAGATATATTGATACCTAAGCCTCCTAATACAACACATGCAAAGTTATACTAGTCAACTATAATAAGGGGTTTTTATTAAAATTTGGTGGTTGGATTAGTTCCATTAGAGAAAACAAGGATTTTAGATGAAAAATTTGATTTTGCAAGTGAATATGGACAAAGAGCAAGATGAAGATAGGGGATTATGGTGAGTTACAAAAGGACCCTAGATTAAATATCTCTTTCTCCATCTTCTTCATCTTAGCTATCAAAGTATAACATCTCAAACTTAGTTATTATCACATACATGAACTCAAGTTTATAGGAGGTAGGAATTTTGGTGCATTGATTCTCCAAGAATATATTCTAGACAAAGTAACTAATCATGGCATGGATGTTTTAGGCATTGGTGATGGTCTTTGATAGAACAAGGGCATCCAAAAGCAAGGTCAATGGTATACATTGGAGGGATTGATATGCAAAGATGTAAATATTTCTAAGATTGAACTTGAGACATTAGGCCTACTCTGATACCAATGATGGACCAAGCAAAGAAAGGAATACTTCAATTGAAACCTAGATATTGTACATATATACAATAGGATATATCTTAGTTGTCTCAAGAGGATCTTGGTGTTTTATATTCTTTTTAAATCTATCATGAGCAAATAATGTAATAATTATCTAACACAAATCACAAAGGGGATAATAAAATATGAATTTTTCAAATTGAGGCAATAATATGAATTGCATATTGTTGCATAATATGCTAGAATTGTTTGTTGGATTTTTCTTGTCCCCTTGCTTGAAGAAATATAAAAAGGAAAAATACTATTTTTATTATCATTCAAAGAAAAAGTCATATAGTGTTAGTCTTATGATTGTTTGTATTTTTTGTATGCATATTGTAGAATCAAATCAAGGTTAGGATTAGGAAGAAAATGATCTTAGAAGGAAGCTTCACTTTGAAGGAAAATATAGGTGTTTGTAATCAATATATCAAAACTAGACAATAGGTCTTCCTAAAAATATCATGTAATCCTCTAGTATGAGCAAGCAAAAAAGGAAGGACACTTTAGGATCCTGTTTGTTGGCCCCTTCATGATCCTCTTTTCGTCTATTGATAAAATAGTCTAGCCAACAAGCTAGTTTGAAATACATTAGGTTGGCATGTGCAATATTCCTAAAATTGAATTGGGTAATTACCAAGAGGAATATTTGTGTTGAGGAATATTATATTATTTGGTACATGCTAATGTACCCCCATGGTACCTTCATGGTACAATTGTAAATATGTAATAGATTAGGGTTAAGTCTATAGTTTAGGAGTGTGATTTATATTTTTCCTTTTATGTAAGTGTTAATGTGTAGGAAATGCACAAGTGTCATGTAAGAGTTCAATGTATAGGAAATGCACAAGTATCATGTAAGAGTGCAATGTGTAGGAAATGCACAAGTGTCATGTAAAATTGTAATGTGAAGGAAATGCACAAGTGTCACGTAAATTAGAATGCAAGTGTATATTGAGCGAATGTGGACAAGTGTCATGTATGTAAGAGTGAAATATGTAATGTGAGGATGTGTACAAGTATCTTAGATTAGGATTGCATGTAGAAGTATGAGAGTCATGTAGATGTGTGTAATTGTCTTAGAGTCAAGTATCCATGTAAGAAAAACTTGAAGAGTCTAGTATACAAGTGGAAATATGATAAGCCAAAGGTCATGAGACTTGTCATATGGAGAGCAATAGACAAGTACTTGAAGAGTCACATTACTATGGTTATATTATAAAACAATACTCCATGAGAAAGTAATCCAAGAAGGAGATTACAGAGTTATAATAGGAAGAAAGGAATAAAACTTGTATATAGATTTTTGAGCAATTAATATTATAAGTTTTCTTCATGCATAGTTCATGAATGACTTGATCTATTTACATTCATATTTTAGTATATAAATGAATGTTATTTAATTTATTATATAGGCCTTGATATACATATTAATTTGCTCATATATTATTCTACTCTTATATTATTATTTTAACCTTTAATATTATGGTTATTTTATATTGGGACCTGTGATATTTTATGGTAGTAAGGCTTAAAAATCCAACAGTTGTATCAAAGCTACCACACGACTCTTTCCATTTTTATAGAGTTCATTAAGCCACCATTATTAATTAGCTTTATCCAATTTTGATAAAATTAATTTATATTCTATCCACTTTGAAGGTAGTGTAGAATTGAATGACCACAAGAAATACAAAAAATTAGTATATAACATTAAAATGTATACCATTTGCAGTCAAGCGATGAAACAAAGTGATAAATTTAGCTATAGTCTTCACAAAAGGGATGCAAACCCTAGGTGTAGTCAAGCATTGAAAGAAGATGGTTATTCACATATCGTATCTTTAGTCTATGAGAAAGCCTCTTTGGTCAGAAGAAATATCTCTCAAGGATCTTTGGGTTTGTGGGTGGATGAACCTCTACCCTCTATCAAGATTTTGGAGGATGAATTTGGGTTGGATCTAATTGATCATGAAGCTCGAACAATTATTTGTAAATTTAAGGGTAAAATACCAGGCCTGGAGGAGCTCAAAGGGTACATTAAATATTGGTGGACTAGTATATAATTCCATGTAACTCTCCTACTCAATTTTTTTTTGTTTCCTTTTATAATTTAGCGGATAGATCTAGGGTAATGGATTATAGATATAATTGGTTTTTTGAACAAAGGGATGTTCATATAAGACCTTGGACTCCTAGTTTTAACCCCTTTACAAAAGAAGTTAATGATCTCCTAGTCTGGGTGAATCTTTAATGTCTCCTTATCGATTTTTGGGGAGAGAAAATATTCACCAAAGTCAGTAATGCCGTTGGTGCATTCTAGTATATGGATGCCCAAGTAGAGGAAAATTTATCTAGTAAAATTAATATGAGTAAAGTAAGATTGGTTGTTTAGATAGACATTTTAATTCTTAGGCCTCAATCCATTACTATCTCCCCAAGTAAAGGGGAATAGATCCCAAATATTGAATATGAATACTTCTCCCTAATATGTTATGGCTATCAATAATATGACCACTTGAAGAAGAGATTCTGAGTGATTTGATCATGCTTTGATTCCTCCTTGGTGGAGGAGAAGGCCCTGCATGCAAATGATTCAAAACCTTCAAAAATCCTACTTAAAAAAAAATAAGCTCATCCTCTAGATGCACCAATCATCCAACAGGAATCATGTGAGCAAAAAAAGAGTCAATTCTAAAAGATGAATTTGAATTAGATCATTGATAAAATAAAAATGTTTATTAAATATCATCTAGATGGTTCCATGGAAAATATTAGCACCTTACATGGTATTCTTAAAGTTAATTATGAAACAATCAGTGATGGTTAGTTTTATGAAATGAAGATCCTACAAAATGTGTTATGTTTTTTTCCTTCTATCAATTGGAGTTTTGTGTCATGTAAGGGTTGTTCTTGTTGTTAGTACCTTAAAAAAAAAAAGTTAATTATGTAAACTTAACAATTTGAAGAAGATGGAGAATATCTTTAATAAAAAGGCAAAGATGGGTATTCTTTAATTAACATGTTAGAAATGTAATGAAAGCAATTATTTTTTCTTGTATCCCCAAGGGCTGGCTGGATTGGTAAGATGTTGGAAACTTACCAAGAGGAGACCTAGGTTCAAATCTCGGGGGTATGCCCAATCTAGATAAAGGTAATAGTATGACTTGAGTTTGCTAAGTGTGCATAAACTTGATGATGGCAGTACC
Source organism: Wollemia nobilis (assembly GCA_028583015.1). Classification (NCBI taxonomy): domain Eukaryota; kingdom Viridiplantae; phylum Streptophyta; class Pinopsida; order Araucariales; family Araucariaceae; genus Wollemia; species Wollemia nobilis. Next base: position 7,931,404 of record JAQPPZ010016931.1, read on the forward strand.
AACCTCGAGCCATCGGGATCTCCTTCATTTAGGGTCGTGTTTACCGAGGTGAAATAGAGGTTATAGTGGTAGCACCATGATTTTACGCTACAATTGAAGGCAATGCGACTTGAACAGGTGACTAGTTGTTAAAAAAGAAAGGTAGCTACCCATTCCTCTATGTAACAAACAAAAAATATGTACTGTTTTCTTTTTAATGAAAATGGTCCTCAATAAAAACGGCGCATAATTTATTAAAAAAAACCATACCATTTAATAATTGAGTTTATATTTTTTATTAAAAATCTTGCTGGTTTTACATATATTTTCAACGTTTAAAAAAAATATATAAATAAAAAATAAAATACACCTTGTACATGTTTCCTATTTCTAACATAGCCATAAGATTAAAATGAATTCTCATGCCTATAATAGTTTAATATATATAATTTAAATCTTTATATACTTCTTAAAAAATAACCCCTTGAACTAAATGCTTTTAATTATTCTACTAACATTTAATACCATACTTTTTCAGCTCTTTTTGGAGTTTTATATAATCCCACCACAATCCAAACACCAGTGGAAACTGCCTAGAGAAAACAACAGTACAGGTCTATGAAGCCTGTAAAAAACAGGTTACTATTGTCATGTGGATGACTGCTTAACTTAGAACCAATTAATAAAAGATCCGAGGAGGGGGTACTGCAACCTCAGATGTACCTTCTAACATGTATACTGCTTGTTTCATGGACGGTCTCAGACATGGATCTTCTTGAATACACCACAGTCCAACTAAAACCATTCTTTCCACCTGCTTTTCATCGATTGTTTCATCGTCTTCCCATTGCAGCTGCTGTTCCACCAGGTTTACAAGCTTCCCTTCCTCCAAGCATTCGTAAACCCAGTCGAACAGCAAGATTTCATTCTCTGGAGCATCTAATTTCAATGTTTTCCTGCAACAAACAATTTCAAGGAGCATAACTCCGAAGCTATAAACATCTACCTTCACAGTAATTGCCATATTTCTATGCCAGTCGGGGGCTATGTAACCCTTTGTTCCACGGGCTGCAGTAAACGTTCGGGTCTGTTCGGCCTTCATCAGTTTTGCCAAGCCAAAGTCAGAGATCTTAGCTTTGAAATGTTCATCCAGCAAGATGTTTTGAGGTTTTATGTCACAGTGGATTATCTGAGTTGTGCAGTCTTCATGTAAATAGAGGATACCCCTTGCTATCTCTATGGCAATACGAACACGTGACTTCCAATCGAGAAAGCCCCTCCCTGCAAATAAAACGCCGTCCAGAGACCCGTTGGGCATATACTCGTAGACCAGAAGCCTGTGGGACCCCTCGTCGCAGAAGCCGTACAATTGAACAAGATTTTTATGATGTCTGGTCCCAATTACGCTCACCTCTGTTCGGAACTCCTTTTCGCCTCGGTCCTGCTGCACCACTTTATCAAGAGACTTCACAGCAATTTCTCTTCCGTCAGATAACATGCCTTTGTGGACTTTACCCGAAGCGCCTCGTCCGAGCTCTTGTTTGAAGCCTCCTGTGGCGGCGTGTATCTCCTCGTAATTGAATGCCTTTAACACGTATTGATCTTCCGCCTCTCTGTTCTTGGCCCTGGCCCTGACCCTGAAATTACATGCGTAATACATGCATATTACGACCACGAGGGTTGAGAAGCAACCTCCAAGGCTTACAGCGATCATTTGAAGCGTCTTACCTGTGTCTTTCCTTATCGGCTTCCCCTCGTTTTTAAAAGGGACGGCATCAAATTCTTTGACAAAAGTTTTGGACGAAACGTTTGAAGCCTGAAAGCCGCCGACTACAGGAAGTTGTTTCTTCCAACACTTTCCCACATTATAAACGGCCACGATACAGTTGCGATCGTCCAGGCAGGCCTGCTTGCACTCTGTTTCAGTCATTTTGTTTGTTGAATAACTGCCTGACATCCAATCTGTGTTGTTAACCTCCCTGATGATGGCTTTGCCGCTGCAAGTGGGAGATGAGTTTTGAGCACATCCCTTCAAGTGATCATCATTGTCGATGAAATCGAATCCCGGAGGGCAAACACAATCAGCCATCGCCTGGCCGGTTAGCCGACAAATACCATTGAAGCCACACTGACCCCATATTTTACATGGATTCTCAACATTTTGCCATTCAGGTGACCAAGAAGGAGTGTTGTCCCAAACATACTCTTAAAATCCCGTCCGTATCCAGTGTGAATCTGTGGAAAAACTGCTTCTGCCCGGCCTTGCCAATTCTTGCAACAGTTACGTTGGTGCTATTTACCAAAGAGAGCTCTCCGTTCCAATCGAAGCGCAAGTTAGATGGGTTTGGGCCATCTGATTTATGTGTCCCAGTATTCCAGATGGAGGTATTAGACGTAGCCTTATCCACTGGATAACTTACCAAATTCCCGTCCTCCTGTAAGGCAAGCATGAATCTGCCTGATGAATAATTGGTGTTTGAAACCTTGGAATACATGATTGATTGCCACTTGAGCGTCTGACCGGGCAAGAGCGTATCAGTAGGTTTGTCGAAGCTTTGCCAGACGGGTTGAAACGCCTCGTTGAACAGCACAAAGTTGCCACTGTTCTGCAATGCAGCGGAGGACACAATTACGCTCACGGACCAGATGGACTTTCTGTTGGAATCAAGAAGCTGAAGACCCCTGGCAGAGAGTTGCAAAGTCGAACCCTTTTCGACGGGAATGTCTGCCTTATTTGTCCTGGGAGTCCAAACGAGAGTTTTATCAGATATGCTGTCAAACCAGACGCCTACCAAATAGTGCGTCCGAGTGATAGCATAAAATCCAAAGGCAAAGGCTCCGTTAGGCGAAATCCATTTGGTGTTTTGGGAAGCAGTGAGAGTTGAGCCAAGGGTGATATTGCTGGGCTTTTGAGGCTGCTGTGCCGACACGCTCATCATGACAATGAGCAGATGAACAATGAAAACCTGAGGAAGGAGTAGAGCAATGGTAGACATAACTGAGATGGAGTTGAATGAGCTTGGTTGCAGACGAAAGACGGACATGGAGCATAAAATGGAAATGCAAGGGTCCAGGTCCACGCGATACCGGATTCGACACGGTTTCTTGATGACTTTTCTGTGCACGTTACTTAAGTTAGAAAAATGTTTGTATTTTAGTTTGACCCAAAGCTGTAGGTAAAGTGGTTATGAGTTTGGTATGTTATAATTTTGGATGAATGCATAAACGAAACATTGCCCAAATAGTTACAATTATATATATAAAACATGATTTTAGAGATTATATTTTTGTTATATTAAATGGTGCTTGAATTTAGATTTCTAAAAAACCAAACTAAAATTTTTATCATTTTAAAAAACTCTAGTTTATATATATATATATATATTTTTTTTTCATATTTAATAAGGTTCAAACTTAAATCTTTATCTTAAAAGCCAAAATTCTTATCACTACAATAAACTTACAACCATAAATAATTATTATATATAAATTTACAAAGATTTTTATAAAAGATCTTATTCCGGTCAAATAACTGAAGCGGTCAACAACTTGCAGATGATACAGTGACCCATCGGCTAACGGGCGGGTGTCAAATTGTGAATCCCGTGCGCCAGCAACAGCACGGCAACCACGGGTGACTCAGTCTCCAGTCTCCTCTGGCTGGCCAAAATTTGGTTTTCTCAACCGTTGACGGGTCAGCGGTCCTTGCAGTCAATGGTCAGCAGTCTTTACGAGTCAACGGTTTAGAAAGCACTTCCACACGACCAGAGCTGCCCTCTGCGCGCGCATGAAATGCCTCTTGACCACCACCACCGGTAAACCATGTCACCATGGCAGCCTGCCTTGAATTTGACAGACATATAACCGTATTTTGTATTTGAAATCGTAAATTACACTTTTAATTTTATGTTGATCGTAGAATTTTACTTATTATTTTTATTTTTATTATAAAAGATAAAAATAAAAATATTTAAAAATTGTAGATTGTATTTATAGTATACATAGTGTAGTATGTACATACATATGTTACTTTTTTTAGTTTGATGTGTTGTTTCAACATATAATACTAATATAAATAACATTAAATTAGAACATGTGTTACCTCTAAATAAAGACTAGTGGATATAAAACTATCATCAAAACCATCCATCCATCTCAAATTTTTGGTGTTGCGGTCAAGAGATACAAGCAATTCGGGAATGTCGGACAGATTAGCATCCCGGGAATGTCTGACGGATTAGCATCCCCTCTCCTCCCCGATTCCTTTGAGTGTCGAATTGATTAACATCCTTTCTCCTCCCCGATTTTTCGCCTCCCAAACCGAAATGAGGTTGTTTTTCTTTTTGTGAATAAAAAACGGTGTCGGGATTGGTCCCTCCTAAAGCCATTGAACAACACCAATCACAATGTTATCTTCCTATCTGTCTTAAAGGTCTTGGTGCCTCCTAAAGCCATTGAACAACACCAATCACAATGTTATCTTCCTATCTGTCTTAAAGGTCTGGGGCTCAAAAGATGCAAGGCAGATGGGGTCTGACGTAGGAACTAATATCGACCCCCATCACTCAAAATATGCAAGGCAGTTGGGGTTTGGCGTAGGTACTAATATCGACCCCCATCACGAGGTGGTGCGCCTCAACTCTTTGCGAGCTTTCCGACACCATCTTATTATTATTAAGGAGTTCCACCGTCTTCAATTTCAATTTCGGGTGGCAATGCAGTTTTTTGTTTTTCCTTTCAACTTTCAATTGTGAAAGATGCTAGTAAAAGTACACATCCACAAGAAAAAACAACTTTTAATTGTGGAAGACCAAAAAAATAGACATCCGTCTACTAGTTTCCAAATCTCATCCACCTTCTGCTCCAAATTATTAGAGGTGCACATATTATAAGTAATTATTACAAGTTTTATTTATTTTTCTTCTCTGTTCCTTTTAACTTGTTATATGGCTTTGAAATGGTTTATGCATAATACATTGATGCAAGAGCATCCGACGACAGTAGAGCAATCTTGCATTTTCTAAAAAAATTTCAAATTTTTCGAAGTACTTTGCATTCTGACTTTTTTTCCCCAAGGAGGAAGTTTTGTAAGGCAAGGGGGGAGGGGTCGCGAAATCACGACCTCAAAGGCAGCGATGAGACATTGGCGAGTTTTGTCGCGATATCGCGACGTTATTTCAAAGCAAGGCGTAGGGGGAAGTCCCGTCGCGATATCGCGACCTATTGCGATATCGTGACCAGTGGTAAGCTGCCACGTGGCAGTGTTGCTAAGGCAAGGCGGAAGACAAGGCTAGAGGCTACAGCGAGGCGTAGGCAAGGGGAGGGGGTCGCGAAATCGCGACCCCAAGAGGCTCGGCAAGGCGAAGGTAGGAGGGGGTCACGAAATCGCGACCCCAAAGGGCTCGGCGAGGTGAGGGCGATTTTGGTCGCGATATCGTGACATGTCGCGATTTCGCGACCTGTCGCGATATCGTGACATGTTGCGATTTCGCGACCTGTCGCGATATCGCGGCCAAGTGAAGGCATAGCTAAAGTGAGCAGGCGGACGGCCAGGCAAGGTCGAATTTTGACACGTGGACAGCCACATGTATCGAGACAGTTGCGAAGGGCACGTGTATGAAAGATGTTGCGACAAGAAGAAGGCATAGTCGATTTAAACACGCGGACAACCACGTGTATTGAATCAAAGATGAGGGCCACGTAAATTCAAATTAGAGATGTCGGCCACGCACATTTTTAAATTTTTGGCAAACAACAGTTACAGGCGATGGACATTAAGGATGGGACGACGGTTGTAGGTCAAAGGAGGCCATTAATGCAAGCTTCTTGGCGGATCGGGCAGTTGCCCATTTATGGCAGACAAATTTGAAAACTCGGCCGAGGGGGAAAATCAAATTTGAAATTTTGTTAGGCGGGGGCATTAATTGCTAGAGGGTCGAGACCTCGATAAAAACTCGTTTTAATGTATTCTTGTGGTGGTGGACTGGAGAACGGGGAGAAGTAGCACAGTTAGTGAGACCGAAACGGAGCTTGGTCATTGTAAAGCCTGCGGGCTGTTTTATTTTGATGTGTGTATAATTTTCAGAAGATTTTAATGAAAAGCATGAAATTTTTGAAGGTGTGATTTTTCGGTCCCCATCAGTGGTATCAGAGCCGGAAGTTCTTGAGTGTGTGACAGATCGCCGGACGTGAGGCAGTCACACCAGGATCTGTGGGAAGGCTCGTGAGAAAGTGAGAAGATGCCTCCGAGAAGAAACCCCATTGGTGGGAGAGGCATGGCAGCAACAGATTTCCAAGCTTTGCAGCGGTAAGTTCAGGCCCTGCAAGAAGAACTACGTAGAGGATACGAACCAAGAAGAGATGTAGACAGTGAAGATAAAGTAGATGAAGAAGAAAACCAGTTTGAAGAAGAAGAAGAAGAAGCTGTAGATCCGGCACAAGCCAGACTGTACAAAGCCATATCCTAGATCGGGAAGAGGTCGAAAATTTTCCACGTATTCTGGGAACTTGAATCCGGAGGAATTGATTGATTGGATAAATGACCTTGAAGAATACTTCGAGTATGAAGAAGTTGAAGATCCCAAGCGGGTCAGATTTGCCAAAACCAAATTAAAAGGTCATGCCAGCATATGGTGGAAGGGAGTACAGCTGGAACGGAACAGAAGAGGAAAAGAACGGATAACAAGATGGGAACGGATGGTAGAAAAATTAAAGAGAGTTTATTTCGGTAGATTAGAGTTGGATCTGCTAAGAAAAATGTAGGGTTTAAGACAGATGAATAAAACTATTCAAGAATATACGGAGGAGTTTTATAAAATCTCCATCAGAACCGGCCATTTAGAAGCAAGTAAAGAAAAGGTGGCCCGTTATATTAATGGGTTGAGACCCAGTGTTCAGGAAGAGTTGAGCTTGGTTCGGGTGAGCACCATTGAAGATGCTTACCAGTTTGCTCTGAAAGTTGAAGAAAAACTGAACAGAAAGTTTGAGAGCAAGCAAAGAGGAAGAGGGAACGGAGGAAAGACCGATGGAAGAAAAGAGGAAGGAAAGGAAGAGAAGAAAGAAGAGGTTAGCAGCAGCCGGAATCAAAAAGAAGATGAGGAACCCAAACCGCAAGTTCAGAACAATGGCTACCCAAGAGGAAGAGGTAGATCTGGATGCGGGTATGGAAGAGGAGTGTTTCGGGGAACATGTTTCCACTATGGAGAAGAGGGGCATCGGGCATATGAGTGTCCCCAGCACCTCGAGAGAGTGAACAAGAAACAAGTGGGTCCTGCCAGAGTTGCTGTGGCAGCGGAAGATGCTGAATCAGAACATTCTGAAGAAGCTGAGAAGGGAGAAGCCATGATCGTGAGGAGAACCATGCTGATTGATGAAGACAAACCTGAGCAGAGGAGAAGCCTGTTCCGCACACGGTGCAAAAGTGCAGGCAAAGTCTGTAATGTTATTATAGACAATGGGAGTACAAATAACTTAGTCTCCGAGGAGATGGTTGCTAAGTTATAGTTGGAGAGAAGGAGACACCCGCATCCATACCGGATTGCGTGGTTGCGGAAGGACCATAGAGCATGGGTCCGTGAACAGTGTTTAGTCACATTCCAGATTGGGAGATACCAGGATGAAGTCCTGTGTGATGTTTTCCCCATGGATGCTTGCCATTTGCTGTTGGGAAGGCCATGGCAGTTTGATCGGAGTGCAGTGCATGATGGTCGTGCAAATACATACTCCTTGATGAAAGATGGAGTGCGGCACAAGTTGAAGCCATTACAGACAGTGGATGAGAAGGTGTGCAGCAATGCCAGGATTTGTCTGGTAGAGGGCAGAAATTTTTTTTGCCAGGAGACGAAATTTGAGCAGGTTGCAAAGGCAGATGAGTGTTTGGAGGTGTTACAAAGGACGCGGACCGAACAACATAGAAGTGAAGGTCACTTCTCATTTTTACCCGGGGTGTCTGATGCAGGAGCATCCGGTGACAGTAGAGCAATCTTGCATTTTCTAAATTTTTTTCAAATTTTTCGAAGTACTTTGCATTCTAACTTTTTTTCCCCAAGGAGGAAGTTTTGTAAGGCAAGGGGGGAGGGGTCGCGAAATCGTGACCTCAAAGGCTACGATGAGACATTGGCGAGTTTCGTCGTGATATCGCGACGTCGCGATATCACGACGTCGTGATATCGTGATGTCGCGATATCACGACGTTATTTCAGAGCAAGGCGTAGGGGGAAGTCCCATCGCGATATCGCGACCAGTGGTAAGCTGCCACGTGGCAGTGTTGCTAAGGCAAGGTGGAAGACAAGGGTAGAGGCTACAGCGAGGCGTGGGCAAGGGAAGGGGGTCGCGGGTCACGAAATCGCGACCCCAAGAGGCTCGGAAAGGCGAAGGTAGGAGGGGGTCGCGAAGGGCTCGACGAGGTGAGGGCGATTTTGGTCGCGATATCGCGACATGTCACGATTTCGCAACCTGTCGCGATATCGCGACCAAGTGAAGGCATAGCTAAAGTGAGCAGGCGGACGGCCTGGCAAGGCCGAATTTTGACACGTGGACAGCCACGTGTATTGAGACAGTTGCGAAGGGCACGTGTATGAAAGATGTTGCGACAAGAAGAAGGCATAGTCGATTTAAACACGTGGACAACCACGTGTATTGAATCAAAGATGAGGGCCACGTAAATTCAAATTAGAGATGTCGGCCACGCACATTTTTAAATTTTTGGCAAACAACAGTTACAGGCGACGGACATTAAGGATGGGACGGCGGTTGTAGGTCAAAGGAGGCCATTAATGCAAGCTTCTTGGCGGATCGGGCAGTTGCCCATTTATGGCAAACAAATTTGAAAACTCGACCGAGGGGGAAAATCAAATTTGAAATTTTGTTAGGCGGGGGCATTAATTGCTAGAGGGTCGAGACCTCGATAAAAACTCGTTTTAATGTATTCTTGTGGTGGTGGATTAGAGAATGGGGGAAAAGTAGCACAGTTAGTGAGACCGAAACGGAGCTTGGTCATTGTAAAGCCTGCAGGCTGTTTTATTTTGATGTGTGTATAATTTTCAGAAGATTTTAATGAAAAGCATGAAAATTTTGAAGGTGTGATTTTCCGGTCCCCATCATACATTGTGACCCCATAATGATATTACAACAACTTCATGTAATTTGAAAGAAGTCTCTTACAACAACATCACTGCAATGACATTGATGACTTATATATTTGAAAAAAGTCTCACAATGATTATGGCCATGCAACTGGGATATCATATGTGAAATGCAAATATTTCAAAGGCGATAGGGGAGGACTTAAACTTAATCTTCAAGTAAAATATTTACTAGAAAAAAAACAAGATAAATAAAAGTTTAAACAGTAACTGACCGTCTAAAAAAAATTATATCTGTCATAAAATTCCTGCAGACAGGTGATTTTTTTTTTTAAATTCCAACCCTGCCTCGAACCATCCCGCTATGTAGCCAAACCCAATCTTTACGACAAGCGTCTCCCATTCACCATTCTACTTCTTTATGACAAGCGTTTCCTATTCACCATTCTACATTTTAACGTTGACAAGACTCGAATCTTTATAGCAAGCGTTTCTACCTACTCTAAATATACCATAGTCTTAACTCTTATCCTATCGTTGCCTAGGATCTAGGCTTAAAGTAGAGTCTTATGAAAATTCTAATATCAGCTGAGGCGTTTATGAAAATGGTGCAAGCTGTACACGCACTGACATTCACCAAAAACTACTTTTGACTTACAACAATGGCAGAGTCTTCCTCTCACAAAGGACGACCTGGAATATCACCGGCAGTCGTCGTGTAAAGGTTTTGTCAAACCTGAGAGGAATTCTAATTGAATCACAGTTCGTTGTAAAATTCAACCGCGTATAACGGGTTAATAAACAACTTTTCAATGTATCCTAAATCAAATGGGCAAAGGGTCAATATGGAATGAGTGTTGCCTTACCATGGTAAATGAATGAAAGTCTATTAGCATTGTTAAATTGAGTTATAGACTTTGACTATAATTAAAAAAAATAAAATTTTAATTGTTTTGACTTGGATAAGAGCAAGATCTTTATATAGAATTTATGGCTCCTATTATAAGAAAATAAAAAATTATTACAATTCGTAAATGTTAACCAATTTGAAATTACGAGAATGATAGTAGAGACTACTCTTGTAATTTGATGCATTGAAGTAATGAGTGTTGGTTATAATTAATTTTTAATTAAAAATTTAATAAAAAATAATATGATTAAAGTTAAGTTTGAGAAGGTATCAGCCATACTTAAGTAAAGGATATTATATTCATCAAAAGAGACAGTATTAGTCGTATTAGTCGTATGTGGGTACAAGAAATTATGCTCATCAAAAGAGAAATAACTGCAGTATTAGTCGTATGTGGGTACAAGAAATTATGCTCATCAAAAGAGAATTATTAGTCGTATGTGGGTACAAGAAATTATGCTCATCAAAAGAGAATTAACTGCTGGGTACAAGAAATTATGCTCATCAAAAGAGAATTAGAATTAACTGCTCCTTTAATTCAAAGAAGGGAATGTTAATTGTTGAAGATGACTTATAATTTGATGAAGTACATAGATGAGGAAAAGAAAGGACAATAACAAGGTTACTTATTTTAGGTTGAAACATAAAAGGTGGATAGAAAGTAGGTCATGTTTCAAACTTTTATGGTTTTTAATGGATATAAAAATAAATAATTATTACATTACTAGATAATATAATAATATAGAAGGTAAAAATTGAAATAAATTTGATTACATCATTTATTATGATAACCAACCCAGCCACCTATTGCTTGATGCGATGTAGAAGGTGAAGGTACAATAGAAGCATGGAGATTTAAACACTTAAACTTGCTAGGATTATTGATCATGAAATGTACTTGAACATTCTCTCTTGCCCTAATAAGGACATGGAAGGGAGGAAAGAAAATTTTGGCATTCTATTTAACTATAAGTGAGGTTATGGTAAGAAATTGCTTTATTATAGAATAAAGCTTGAGCACTCAATATTAAATGGCAAAAACTTTTCTAAACTTCTTTTTGAATAAAAAATTAAAAATAGAATATAATCTTACCTTGAATGGTATTATAAAATGATTTTTTATATATTGTTATTTTTAGATTATCTAGAACTAAGTTGTTGCATATGGTATCAAATCCTAGTTAAAAGGTTGAGGTCTAACAAGTTCGCTAACACTAAATTTCATTGATTATTAATTCCTTTTTGTATTTTTATATGCTTTTTAAACTAAAAAAATAAATAGTTAGCCTTGTATATAATAGAGGATCATTCTAAGGATAGTGTTATGTGCAAGGTTTAACAGGACTAATATTTTTAGAGATTTAGTACAATAAAAAAATCCAACGAATTTTAGAAATTCTTTTCTCACTTTTAAATAAGTCAAAGTATTTGATAAATTATTGTTTATATATATTGAGTAAAATTGGTTATAGTTATTTTTTTTTTAAACTTTTGTTTGAAAATGATTATGGTGGATGTTCGTTATAAGGTGTAATATATAAAAAATTATTTTATAAAATATTTTAATGATTGTTGTTTGTAGTTATCAAAAAAATAATTTTTTTTAGAGGAGATGTCATATATTAAATTTTTTAATCTGAAATGATAAATTAATTTTAATAAATGAATAACTGTGCATTTCTAAGTCACAATTTATAATTTTTTATAGAAAATGATAATAATATCTAGAATAGACTAACATGCTTTTATTACTACAAGTATTGATAAGTCACTCTTTGGAGAAAATAAAGGAGGTATTGTAAGGAGAGGTGAAAAATTCATAGAAGCAAATAGTTTAAAAGAGATGCTTATATACCACTTAATAAAATATGGTTATATTAGAAATTGTACAGTTGCTTGCTAAATAAAAAAAAATTAACGTTTCAATATGTATTTTTTAAAATTTTGAATGCTTGTTGAAAACTTTTTGCTTCAACTAAAAATGAGCAATATTGCTTTTAAATGTTAAAGGATTTAATGAGTCATGTCATATTTTTACCATGGGCACTTAGCTTTGAAACCAACCAAACCTTTACAAAATTTAAATTTATTTTTTCTTTCTCTTTGGTTCCATAAGAGCATAACATTTCCCTTCACATAAAACCCCCTTTATTAGGGCATACTCAATTATTTTGAGGGTTTTTGTAGGTGGAACACTACAGGTTTGAGGAGCGACAGTGTAGGATTTCTCTCCCTCTCACTCAATAGGCACATGCATCTCCAAACATTGATTTTTTCCGGCCTCCTTTTAATGCATGGACTAGAATATTTTGAAAAAAATGAGATATAGGTATCTTAAAGATTTCAAAAATAATATTTAGGGACAATTAGGGACTATTTCATGGCAACCATTGGGAAGCAAGAGAACATGGTGGGTGCTAGAAGCTAGTTGAAAAATGCTTTAGGTCATGTACCCTAATATATTTTATTTTTGCTTACTACATTTAAAAATAGATTTACGCATTTTTATGTTTGATGTTGTTTTATTATATGGGCAGTTAATATCATGAGAATTTTAACTTGTTTAAACCTATAATTGAAATGGATATTTGATATCTTGAGTATTCTAGCTTGTTTTAACCTAAAATAAAAATGAGTATTTAATGTCTTGAACATTCTAGCTTGTTTGAATTTGAAACCAAAATGGCTAATTGATGCTCATACAACATTAGAAAAATATAATGGTTGCTTGTTGAAATATAAAAGAATATTGTTTTAATTATGGATTTTTAGAAATTTAGAATGCTTGCTATAAGGTACTTGGTTGAACTAAAAAAGTGTGCTTGTGATTTTCTCCACTTTTTAGTTTTTAAATCATCAAGATTATTTTTAAATGTTGGAAGCGTAAGAGGGTATCAAGTTGTGTTACCTTTTCACTATGGACACTTAGCTATGAAGCAATTCAAACCTTTGTCATATCTAAAATTGTTTTTTTCTTCTTCCTTGGCATCATAAGAGCATATCTTCTCCTTTCATATACAAAAGCCCCATGAAGACACATTCCATTGTTTTGAATGTTTTGACATTATTTTTTAGTGAAAGGTTATAGGTTTTAGAATTAACAATGTGGGATTTCTCTCCCTCCCAACTTAGAATGGTGCATTCATGTCCAAAGTTTGTTTTCTTTTAGTCTCTTGTAATTCTTGACCTAGAAGATCTTAAAAGAAAATATGATATGAGTGTTTGGAATGTAGGTATAATGGGATGTAAGGATCACGAGGGTCTATTTCATGGAAACCATTTGAAAGAAAGAGAATATGGTGGGTGTTAGAAGCTATATGGAGAAAAGTTTAGGTCATGTACCTAGATTTTTTGTTTTGCTTACTACATTCAAAAATGAATTTACCCATTTTTATGTTTGAAGGAGGAAAAACAAAAGTGTTTTTTCTTATAAGGATAGTTGATATCATGAGAATTTTGGCTTGTTTAAACTTAGAATCAAAATGGGTATTTGATATCTTGAATATTCTATCTTGTTTGAACCTAAAATACAAAAGGGGTAATTGACACCTTTAATGTTCTTTTATTTATTTAAGCTTGGACATGAAAGTAGCTTTTCCAAGTCATCTTTAACTATTAAGATCTTGGTTGTGAATCATGATAGTTTTTTTTTTTTGTATTTTCTTATATATTAAAATATTATAACATTTGAAGGAAGACGTCACTACTTAAGTTTATATTTGATCTATAATACCTTTTTTATCTTTTCCATATTTTAGAAATAAAGGGATAATATCTTCTTTTGTTATTTTATACAAAATTATGTACTCCTTGCATTGAGCCTATAAAATAAAAATAGAGTAAGGTTTTCATTGTTTCTTTTATAAATGATTATGCAACTGAATGTAACTCTAGAACCATAGCTTGTAAACCTAGCTAATAGAGGAAGAGGATTTAAAATCATTATTTTGGTAGGAAATTACTAATTATAAAAATAAAAGAGTTATTTCTATTTGACTATAAAAAGCATATCTTATCACCATTACTAGGCTATGAAATTGGTGTTTTATGGGGTAACAACTCTATGAATGATTATGGCATCATTTTATTTTTTGCTTGATTAAAAAGGGTTGTACTCGAGTCCCTAACCATTAAAAAATTATATCTATCTTCTTTAGAGCTTGAGAGTTTACAAATAGATACACTTATCATCTCAATTGAGATGTTATAGTTAGAAACCTACACTATTTTACATAAAATGTCCAAATTCTTGATTTTCATTTTTTGGATCTTTTCAAATCTTTGTATGAATACAATTACTTCAGAATTTAGCATATTTCTTGAAATTTTTCTATAAAAGCCTTCGCAATGCCAAAACTTCACCTCTACTATCTATGCCTTGCATCTTAGGAGAGTAATATTTCCAAAACATCGCACTAACATAGTCCGCTTTACCAAATATGGATTGCTAGTTTCCTTCCTGAAACATAAGTGCAACCACACAAATTATAATAAATAGTGTAAATAAACACACATTCTTGTTACAAAATAAAATAGATGCTACCAATGGAAAAAATTAAAGTAAATCTTAATCATTAATTGATTTAGGCAATCAACAATTTTTGTCAGCTTCAACTAAACTTTCTACTTCCTCTAACAGTGGAAAGGAGATGTTAACTTCACAATCCTCAACCAAAATCCCTCTATTTGTTAGCTTATATGCAAATTTGTTTACTTCCCTTAATATATGTGTAAACCTAATTTCTTCAAACTCTTTAGCAAGATCTTAGATTTCCACAATTTTTTCTTATATGTTCCATGGAGCCTTTGCTTTCCTCAAAATTGCATTTATTACTATGAGAGAATTACCTTCCATCCAAAATCTATTCCATTTCATTTTTTTTACATATTTTTAACCCTTATAAAGCTACCCAAGGTTCAGCTTAATTATTTGTCTTAAATCTACAATTGAAAGTATAATGAGAAAAAATATCCCTTCTATTATTTCTAATTATTCCTCCTCCTCATGTTGGTATCGGGTTTCCTTTAGATACTCCATTAAAAATAAACTTAACCCACTCCATATCTGGTGGTTTCTACTTTATATTATTTACCTTATTTTTGCTTCTCTTGTACCCAACATCATAATTCCATTTAATGACTTGACTCCATATATCAAGACTCTCTGCTTCCAAATTAGGGTTTGGGTGAGTGGATAGGGTTGGTTTAGAATCCTCTATGGCTAAATATATCTTATTTTTTATTACCTCTAAACTCCTTTCCTTTCTTTTAAATATTATTCTATTCCTTTCTAGCCATATAGTCCAAAGTATTGTATATTTTGATATATTCCATATTATCTATAAAGCCTCACTTTTATAAGTGCTCTTCCATTACTTTAACCAATATTTAATTTTTATATTCATCACCATGCATCTACCAAACATATTAAGAATCCATTACCATAGATTCCAGATAATTGAGCAATGTCTCAAGAGATGGTCAATAATATCATCCTCCTTATTATAGAAAACACATTTAGAGGGGCCATGAAAACCCCTTTTCATAAGGTTATCCCAGGATAAAATTCTTCTATGACCTACTAGCCAAAAAAACATTTTGACTTTAGGAATGCTTGGGCTATCCCAAATATCTCTCCAAATTCTAGTGATATTATTATTATGTTGGTGTTGAACCTTATATCCACTTCTTGTTGTGTATTCTATTGAGCTATTCAACTCCCAAATCAATTTATCTTTAGCACCCCTCAGAATAATTACAGTTGTTATATTTCTACTCAATTGCCTCCTAGCATAAATGCCTTGTATACTTGTAAAAAATCATCTTTCCATTTGTATCTTCCTTCTTGATCCTTGTAGAAAATGTTTGAAACCCTATCACTATATTTATCTTGAAGTAATCTCATGCAAGGTTTCAAAACTAGATCTAAATTGAGAGGTTTTTTTATCACACCAAGTATCCATCCAACTAGAAATTTTTTCTCTAGTTACCACCACCCATATTAAACCTTTAATTATAATATAAATAGTTTTTTTTAAACCATTTCAAAGAGCAGAACCATTTGGAAGAGAGAATGCAATAAATATTAAACTTGGGTCATTAGGATCAACATACTTAATTAGAATAATTATTTTCCATTGTCTTTTCCTCTCTTTGTATAATCTCTAGATAAATTTTTCCTTAAGAGATAAGTTTGCATCTATAAGAGCTCTTAAACCAAGACCTCCCCTAGTTTTGTCATCACACAACTTGCTCCATTTCACCAAATGTAAACCTAACCATAAAAATGATCGCATAATAAAGATTAATTTTTTCAACTGATTTTGGTATAGAATACAAAGACATATAATAAGTTGGAATACCTTGTAATACTGACTTAATAAACTGCACTCTTCCTACTAATGATAACCATATACCTTTCCAAGCTGGAATTTTATTTTAAACTTTATTAATAAATGGATTCCATAAATCTATCCTCATTCTCCCCTCAAATAAAGGCATCCCTAGATAAGTTGTTGGTAAATTTACCTCCTCCATTTGAATCAACCTACAATTTCTTGCTTTGATATTAAAGTAGATTTTGGATTTAGTCCTATTATTTTTTTTCCTAAAGCTTTTTTGCACTCTTTCAAAAAGTTATTTAAAGCTTTGGCCTCATTTATCCTTACCCTTACAAAAAGGGATATATCATCTAAAAACTGATGATGGGTAATGTTATTGATGTTATTACTAACCTTAAGTCCACTTATAAACCCATATTTGTAATACTTCTTTAAGTTCCTACTCAAAAATTCTACCATAATAACAAACAAATAAGGAGATAGAGGATCTCCTTGTATAAGGCCTCTCTTGGCTTTAAAATATTATGTCACTGACACATTGACCAAAACTTAATCAGAAAATATAGAGACACAAGCTTTAATCCATCTAACCCATTTCTTCCCAAAACAAATCTGATCTAAAATTGCAAAAAAAAAATTCCATTTAACCCTATCATAGACTTTAATCATATCAAGTTTTAAGATCATAACTTTCTCTTTTCTTGAATTTGCTGAATGTATAACTTCATGAGCTACTATGAGCCCATCCAAAAAATTTCTCTCATTCACAAAACCTCCTTGCTCTTTTGAAATGATTTTGTCTAACAATGGCATAAATCTATTCGCCATCACTTTGGAAATAATATTATAATCTATATTACATAGGCTTATAGGTCTAAAAGAATCAAACAATTCAACATCCTTATTTTTTGGAATTAGGGTAAGATAAGTTGCATTTATTTTATACGAAATGTATTGGTTTACCCTAGACTGTTCCACTACCTCCAATAAATAATCCTTCACAATATCCCAATTATATTGGTAAAAAACTGCAAAGATTCCATATGGACCAGGGGAATCATCCTTATTAAAAGATAAAAGAGCTAAATAAACTTCTTCTAGAGCAATAGGCTCCATCAATTTCCTTTTATATTCATTTTTTATAAATGAAGGAACATATTGAAGAAGCTTATCATTAAGAACTTTGGTCTCCTTTGAACCTAGAATATTCTAATAAAACAACTTAGCCTCTTTTCTAATTTCACTCTGATCTTCAATCCAAACCCCTTCTATTGATTTAATTCTACCAATTCTAGAAGAAGATCTTTGTACTATAGCCATCCTATGAAAAAACTTTGTATTTTTATCTCCTTTTAACCAAGTTTCTCTTGATTTTAATCTCTAGAAATTCTTTTCCTTACCAAAAATATTATGATATTCACTAAGCAACTCCCTTTCCTCTGAGCTTGTAATATTTTCATCACCTTTTTGGAATTTTGAAAGTTTATCTTTTAGTTCTTCCTTCTTCTCAAAAACGTTTTCAAAGGTGTTCTTGTTCCATTCTTTTAATCTAGATGTCATAGATTTAATTTGGTTTGGAAGAGCATACAACCCACCATTACCTAAATAATTCTATGTTTGAGCTATCATATCAACAAATTGAGGATGATATTTCCACATCTACTCATATTTAAAATATAATATTTTTTTGAATTCACTTACCACCATTTTAACTCTTATTGGCCAGTGATCTGAACCAATCCTTGTTAAGGTATTAGTTTTAGCACAAGTTACTTCATCTAGCAAATGATCTAAGAGAATGCATTTATCTAATTTATCTGCTATTAGGTTCTAGCCTCTCTTGTTGTTGGTCCAATTATAGTTATCTTATTCAAACTCAAATTCCCATAGATTGTTGTTTTGAATAAAAGCTAAGAAATATTTCATACTTTTGGTCAATTTTCTAATTCCTCCAAAATTTTCATTCAACTTGGTAATGGTATTAAAATATCCAATGATCATGAAATGGGTTTCTTGGTCTTTACTTCTCATAAAGGTCTCAATCCCACTCCAAATTTCTAATCTACAAGATTGAGTTGTAGGACCATACACATTGATAAGGATGAAGTAAATATCAACAAAGTAGCAAGTGATTAAAGAGGCTATCCAATGCCTAGTATTATGAATGGTTACACAAGAGGTTATATAAGGATTCCAACAAGTTATAATTCCCCTTGCTGCTCCTTCAGAATCCATAGCATTCCATTCACATCTTGCCCAAACTGCTTTCATATTTTTTGAAACTTCTTCTTTTGTCATTTTATTTTCTTGGATACAGAGAATATCAAGTTTATTTCTTAAATATAGGTCCCTAATACACCTAATATTTAAGGGGCAATTAGCACACCTTATATTGCATGAGATGATAATCATGTCTCATTAGGGGCTTTTGGCCCCTCTTGCATATTACCAATATCATTTTATTGTTTGCTAAAGAGAATTTCAACCAACTTAGTTTGTGTTCCTTTCTCTATGTTAGCTCTTGCTTCCCTGGACATTGCTTGATAATTTGAGGGTTTTCCTCTTTTTGCCTTGCCTATATTAGGAGTAGGTTTTATTATTCTATTCCTCAATATTCTTTCACCATTTTGTTTTTCAACATATTTATCTTCTTCTGGCTCTATTATAGAAGTTTTTGACTTATCTTGCTCATTTTTTGGTATTTTCTAATTAATGGTAGAGGTATTACCTTCTAAAAATACATTTTATTTATCCTCCTGAATGGTGCATGGTATTTCAAGAGAGTATTCAAAATATGATGAAACACATTTCTTGGGTTCATCGAGAATGTTCTTCCTTAAATTAGGATCATATTGAATAGATGGTTCCTTGTTAATATGTTGAAATTGTTGTCCTGTGTCCTCTAATTTTTTATCTAATTTTTCTTCATAGGCTAAAAGCCTCAAAATAATTGGAATTTCTTCCAATATAATTTCTTATTGGTATCCACTATTCATTTTCTTTTGTTTTTCTAGATCTATTTTTTGGAAGTTGAAAACCATCTTTATTCATAACCATTTATAAATTTCTCTTACGATTTTCTACAAATGATTCTATTGGGCTCTTCTTAGGGCATGATCTCTCAATATGCCTCACCTCATGACATCTTCTACATCTAAAAGATATATTATAATCTATAGTTTGGGTCCACTTCTTATCCCCATACTTAAGAATTATTTATTTTGGTAAAAAATTACTTATATCAATCATGACCAATATTCAAGCATAAATAGCTAAAAATCCATATTTTATTGTATCTGAAATCTCAAGGAATTCTCCTAGAGTGTTGCCTATTGCCTTGAAGGTATATATTTCCAAAAATTCAATGGGTAATCCAAACATCCTAACCCAGACTAATACTAGGGATAGATTTATATTTTCAAGTGAAAAGCCTTCATACCAGTGGGTAAGGAAGAGTCATGCTCTTCCCATAAACCAAGGACCCCATTTTAGGATTATTTCTATTTCTTCCCTAGAACAAAAAATATCTAGGAAGAAACCTTTAGGAAGAAATGATAGAATCACTCCTAGTGACTTCCAACTCCTATCAATCCATTTTATCAAGGCTGAAGCCCTTGGTAAATACCCATTAAATTTACCAAAAATTACCCTATCTTGGAGTAGTGAGAATCTCTCTAAGGTGCACTTACTAACCTATACCACTAGGGATGATTCTAAGGATTTAACTATAAATCGATCCATTGAAAGGAAATTAAAACTTAAAATCTAATTAAATTTATCTGAAAGTTCTATAACAATTATAATATTTAATAAAAACTTTATAAAATTTTCATTCACAATTTTTAAGATAAAGAAAGGGAAAAAAGAACTTAGCTGAATAATTCTTTATCCAGATAGAATAGCTTGCCTTGCTAAAGTCGTAGCCCTTCATTACTCTTCCCATCGTTCGAACCCTAGTTGGCAAATAATTGTAATTTCATTTTTTGTGACTTAATAAAATTGTCACTACCCTTGTTCCGAATGGTTGACTTCACAAGGTTGTATCTCCCTCAATATTGCTTGGATTTTTTCATATGAATTTATTTTAAAGCTATTCAAATTTTGCACAAGTTGGTCCAAGAATCAGTTGAATCAGATAAATCTTCACAAAGATATGGCTCCTAAAGTATGAAATATTTTCAAGAAAAAACCCTAATCCTTCGCATTTTGAAATTTTATTTTTTCATGATTTGAAAAATCGTTACTACCCTTGTTCCAAATGGTTGACTTCACAAGGTTGTATCTCCCTCAATATTGCTCGGATTTTTATATATGACCACTCATTTTAAAGCTATTCAAATTCTGCACAAGTTGGTCTAAGAATCAATTGAATCGGATAACTCTTCACGAAGATATGGCTCCTAAAAGATGAAATATTTTTTAGGAAAAACCATAATCATTCGCACTTTGCAATTTTATTTTTCGTAATTTGAAAAATAGTCACTACCCTTGTTCATAGTAAATCATATTTTTGAAGAACACAAGCTTATACTGAGAGGGGGGGGTGAACAGTATAAGACCACTTTTAACTTTTTCTTTTAAAGCAGCTTTCAATTCAATAACATGCAGAATAAAGATAGCAGTAATAATAGCAGTAATCAAAACAATGCACAAAATACAATCCACAAAGTGACACAACAATTTACGTGGTTCACCCAAGGTGGGCTACTCCACGGATAAAACTTTTCTTCTAAAAGTTATATCAAAGTCCTCTGGGAATCCTTCCCGATTACAATGTTTATGAGCCTCAACTCAAAGGAGACACCTTCCCCTAATTCTGCTTTGGCTGGTGATCCTCTAGAAGACCTCTACCTCCTCTGCCCTTAGCAAGTGGAACTCTATCCACAGAAGACACCTGTCTTCCCTGCTCTGGTTGGAGATCTCTATCCTCAACTCTATCACCGCAAAGCTGGTCCTCGAATTTGCACTAAACGCAGTCCTTCGATCTAGCACAAATGTCCTCTTCTGCCTCAAACTCTGTCCTCAATCTGGTCCTCAAAATGGGAAAAGAAAAATGGTTCACAAGCTTTCAAATGCTTGCTCAATGCTATCCCCAAGTCTTCACTATTCTGTCACAGATGTATTAGACGAAACCAACTTTCGCACATACTGCACAATATGGCAACATACAACACTTTGGCTATCAAACTTCTCACTTCTATGCGCTATCTCTGAATGTCGCAACAACAACTTTTGCTCCTTTGCGCATCCACCGTAGCATAGTCTTCGCACACTTTGCGCAACCACAGCAACACAGACTTTGCACACTCTGCTTCTCGACGATCGAACTTCTCCCTCGCACTATAATTGCGCAGATCGCACTTCGAACGCACACTTCGATCGATGATCAAACTCTTCAAGCAACCCTCCTTTTATACACATAATCTCAAGATTAGAACCTTGATCTTAGTCGACTGTTTACCCTTTAATCACGTCGGTTGTAAAACCCTGCGTTGCGTCGGCCCAGATTTAACTCTGTCGGCTTCACTACCTCCCTGTAGCTTCTGGCGTGAAACTTCAACATGTCACGATATCACGACACATTTGCCTGTCGTACACCTTCTATAGCTTGTTGTAGCGATATCGTGACACTTTGGCCTTTGTCGACTTCCTTTGTGCTTCTGTCACGAAATCGTGACACTTTTGCCTCTTGCTGACGTCATCTCACTTCTGTCATGAAATCACGATGCTTTAGACTTCAAAGCCTTCTTCTCCGCTTCTGTCACGAAATCGTGACACCTTTGCCTCTTGCTGACGTCATCTACAACTCTGTCACGAAATCGTGACACTTCTTGCTTCTTCAACCTTTTCTCGGTTTGCACCAACGAAAATGGAACATGTCACGAAATCGCGACGCTTTCGCTGCCTTAAGCTCTTTTCTGCCAGAAGCCCGTGAAGCTGGAACATGTCATGAAATCGTGACGCTTTCGCCAACTGCAAGCTACCAACTCAACCTATCATGAAATCGTGACACTTTCTACATCCGTACAACTTCCTTGAAACCTGTCATGAAATCATGATGCTTTCATCAACTGCAACCTGCCAACTCAACCTGTCGCAAAATCGTGACACTTTCTACATCCATACAACTTCTTTGAAACCTGTCGCGAAATCGCGACACTTCTTGCCAACTACAAGCTGCCAACTCAACATGTCACAAAATCGTGACACTTTAGCCTGAACTTTCTCTCTCCTCAAACATGTCACGAAATCATGACAATTTTTCCTGCTTTGTCTCTGCCTTCCAGCATGTCGCGAAATCACGACAGTTTTCCAGAACTTTCTCTCTCCTCAAACATGTCACGAAATCATGACAGTTTTTCCAGCCGCCTGCAAACTTATTCTAACTTATCTTTTTTTGATCTTTTGCAACTGGGCTACTCTGATTTTCTTGGAGACTTACTGACCAGCTGAAACCTTCATCAAAACACATTCTTTGACATAAAAACAAATTGCTTCAAGAACTCCTTGATATCAAATGACAACAACTACCAAGAACTCTTTGACATCAATGACAACAACTACACTTGAGCAAAGGCAATGTACTCAAGGTACCCAAAATTGCCAACAATCTCCCCCTTTGTCATTGATGGCAAACCTTTACTAAAAACTCATCTTCAAGAGCCAAAACTGAAATCACTCTCTTTGAAGTTTTGCTCCCCCTGACTTGAAGCTTTCCTCTTCACTTGAAGCTCTCCCCCTTACTCATATCTCTCCCCCTTACTCAAATCTCTCCCCCTTTGTCATCAATGGCAAAGGGTCACCTTTGGGGCTTGGGACTAAGAATGAGCCTCTTAGCTTAGTCCCTCCCCCACCTCCTGATGAGGTGATTTAAAACAGGGTTGGGAGTGAAACTCCCATTAGACACTCATCATCATTAGTGTCTACAATTTCTTTGTCGGGCCTTCTCTTGAGCTCTTTGTCAATGTTTATGTTTTTGGCACTTTTCTTGTTCTTGTTCTCATCTCTTTTCTTGTCCACACCTTGATCCTCGGACCTGTTTATACCACTGTTCCTATTCCTGTACCTTGGAAGATCAGCTCTGCACTGTCTGGCTGTGTGACCTGTATTGTTGCACTTGTAACAAACAACAATATAATTTCTTTCAGGCATAGCTGTTCTTTGAATCCGCCTGTTCTGACTAACCCAGTTCTTGTTATTTGCCTTGCAAAAAATTGCCTTGTGCCCGAACTGATTACAAGAGTAGCAATACCCTTGAAATAAATTACGACTTCTGAAATTATTGTTAACCTTCTTCATTTGAGACATGCAATGTGCAACCATGTGTCCAAACCTGTAACATGCAAAACATCTGTCGTGAAATATTCTTTTAATCGATCTCTTGGGTCCCGAAAACTTATGCTTCACTTTCAGAAATCTGTTTTCAGTTTCTGCGCATTCATCACTCACGGACTCATGATCTGAAGTACTTTCTTCATCAGAACTTTCTTCCTTTTGAAATCTCTTGCTAGATTCCCCAACCTGTTTCTTGTGCGGCTCAACAAAACCGAGACCTGTTTTATCTGTTGGATTTCTTTGAATTTTGATGAGAGACTTAACCTTCTTGGAGCTATCCTGAAATCTGTACAGCTTATCCTTGTAATTTTTATTTTCCTCTTTCATGGCAGCCATTTTCTGTTCTAATTCACTATACTCAAGCATCTTAGATTCTAACTCATTCTTGAGTTCTTGAGTCTTAGCCATAGAGATGTCAAGACTTTCTATGAGTTCATCTCTCTCCATACAACATTCATCTAACTTATCCTTGAGTTTAGCATTCTTCTTCCTTTCCTTTTTCAAAACACCAAGAGCATTAGTAAGTTCACATTCAAGATCCTCTATTTGATTGCATTTTGAAGTATCAAGGCCTTTTTCAGATTTCTTATCACTAGAGGTGCTACCCTTTTCAAAAACCATACATGCATCTTCCTTATCATTTTCTGAAGCATCCTCATACATACTAGCAACCAATTCATTATTCGTGCAATCATCCTCAAGGTGCCCAAAATTTCCACATCTGAAACATTTCATGACAATGAATTTATGTTTCGGTTCTTCCTCTTTTTCTGAAATGAACAACATCTCATTTTCACTATCACTGGAAGAGCTTTCACTATTACTGCTAGAACACTTACTTGCTTTGTCCAGGTAGAAGCTCTTCTTGTTCTTGTGTGAATACCTCTTTCCTTGATTGTTGTGCTCATCTTTGTTCTTTCTGTAATACCTGTGCTTTTCAGAATCCTTGCTCTTAACATCCTGTATATCTTCATCACTTTCATTCTTGAAAATAGTACAATCAGTAGCATAATGACCAAATTTTCCACAGTTGAAACATCTTATATTTTTCTTGCTTTTGTGCTTTCTAGAGAACTTGCCTTTCTTGTTGTAATATGCCTCTTCCTCACTAGAAGACTCATCACTCTCTTGAATCTGTTTGCCTTTTGATTTCTTGGTAGCTTTGAAAGTCGCCTCTTTCTTTATATCAATATTCACTTGAGTTCTCAGCTCAAATGCTGCAAGAATACTATGGAGCTCATCCTTTTTCAACTTATCTAAATCTTTGGCTTCCTCAATAGCAGAAATATTTTCACTAAATCTATTAGGAAGAGATCTTAAAATCTTATCACACACATCATTTTCAGCAAGTTCAAGACCTAAGTCTTTCATTGAATTAACAACTTCATCCATACGGAGCATGTAGTCACTAATTTTTTCATCATCATTCATCTTGAGTTGTTCAAACACACCTTTGAAGTGTCTCAACTTGGCCTTTCGGACATTTGCATCACCTGTATGAACAACCTGCAATTGTTTCCACATTTCACTTGCTGTCTTGCAGTGAATAACTTTGGTAAGATCAGCCTTCTGTAAACCCTTCAGGATTGCATTCATGGCTTTTGAGTTGCTGTGATGTAGGAGCCTATCTTCTTTAGTATAAGGACCATTTGCAGGAATGGTGTACCCATCTTCAATAACTTCCCATACCTCATTACCAAGAGCCATAAGATAGACTTTCATTCTTGCACTCCACAGACCAAAATCTGATCCATCAAGAATAGGTGCTGCATTGCCACCTGAAAAATCCATTGTGTTCTTAACCAGTTCTTCCTTTCGACTGTAAAACCTTTCCGAAGGAACCCGCTCTGATACCAATTGAAGAACACAAGCTTATACTGAGAGGGGGGGTGAACAGTATAAGACCACTTTTAACTTTTTCTTTTAAAGCAGCTTTCAATTCAATAACATGCAGAATAAAGATAGCAGTAATAACAACAGTAATCAAAACAATGCACAAAATACAATCCACAAAGTGACACAGCAATTTACGTGGTTCACCCAAGGTGGGCTACTCCACGGATAAAACTTTTCTTCTAAAAGTTATATCAAAGTCCTCT
Source organism: Wollemia nobilis (assembly GCA_028583015.1). Taxonomy (NCBI): domain Eukaryota; kingdom Viridiplantae; phylum Streptophyta; class Pinopsida; order Araucariales; family Araucariaceae; genus Wollemia; species Wollemia nobilis. Next base: position 7,957,151 of record JAQPPZ010016931.1, read on the forward strand.
GGGAATCCTTCCCGATTACAATGTTTATGAGCCTCAACTCAAAGGAGACACCTTCCCCTAATTCTGCTTTGGTTGGTGATCCTCTAGAAGACCTCTACCTCCTCTGCCCTTAGCAAGTGGAACTCTATCCACAGAAGACACCTGTCTTCCCTGCTCTGGCTGGAGATCTCTGTCCTCAACTCTGTCACCGCAAAGCTGGTCCTCGAATTTGCACTAAACGCAGTCCTTCGGTCTAGCACAAATGTCCTCTTCTGCCTCAAACTTTGTCCTCAATCTAGTCCTCAAAATGGGAAAAGAAAAATGGTTCACAAGCTTTCAAATGCTTGCTCAATGCTATCCCCAAGTCTTCACTGTTCTATCATAGATGTATTAGATGAAACCAACTTTCGCATAGACTGCGCAATACAGCAGCATACAACACTTTGGCTATCAAACTTCTCACTTTTGCATGCTATCTCCGAATGTTGCAACAACAACAACTTCTGCTCCTTTGCGCATCCACCGCAGCACAGTCTTTGCACACTTTGCGCAACCACAGCAGCATAGACTTTGCACACTCTGCTTCTCGACGATCGAACTTCTCCCCCGCACTATAATTGCATAGATCGCACTTCGAACGCACACTTCGATCGATGACCAAACTCTTCAAACAGCCCTCCTTTTATACACATAATCTCAAGATTAGAACCTAGATCTTAGTCGGTTGTTTACCCTTTAATCACGTCGGCTGCAAAACCCTGCACTACGTCGGCCCAGATTTAACTCTGTCGGCTTCACTACCTCCCTGTAGCTTTTGGCATGAAACTTCAACATGTCATGATATCGCGACACATTTGCCTGTCGTACACCTTCTATAGCTTGTTGTAGCGATATCGTGACACTTTGGCCTTTGTCGACTTCCTTTGTGCTTCTGTCATGAAATCGCGACACCTTTGCCTCTTGCTGACGTCATCTCACTTCTGTCATGAAATCGTGATGCTTTAGACTTCAAAGCCTTCTTCTCCGCTTCTGTCATGAAATCATGACACCTTTGCCTCTTGCTGACGTCATCTGCAACTCTATCATGAAATCGTGACACTTCTTGCTTCTTCAACCTTTTCTCGGTTTGCACCAACGAAAATGGAACATGTCACGAAATCGCGACGCTTTCGCTGCCTTAAGCTCTTTTCTGCTAGAAACTCACGAAGCTAGAACATGTCGCGAAATCGTGACGCTTTCGCCAACTACAAGCTACCAACTCAACCTATCGTGAAATCATGACACTTTCTGCATCCGTACAACTTCCTTGAAACCTGTCGTGAAATCGTGACGCTTTCATCAACTACAACCTGCCAACTCAACCTGTCATGAAATCGTGACACTTTCTGCATCCGTACAACTTCTTTGAAACCTGTCACGAAATCGTGACGCTTTTGCCAACTGCAAGCTGCCTACTCAACCTGTCGTGAAATCGTGACACTTTAGCCTGAACTTTCTCTCTCCTCAAACATGTCACGAAATCGTGACAGTTTTGCCTGCTTCGTCTCTGCCTTCCAGCATGTCGCGAAATCATGACAGTTTTGCCAAAACTTTCTCTCTCCTCAAACATGTCGCGAAATCGCGATAGTTTTTCCAGCCGCCTGCAAACTTATTCTAACTTATCTTTTTTTGATCTTTTGCAACTGGGCTACTCTGATTTTCTTGGAGACTTACTGACCAGCTGAAACCTTCATCAAAACACATTCTTTGACATAAAAACAAATTGCTTCAAGAACTCCTTGATATCAAATGACAACAACTACCAAGAACTCTTTGACATCAATGACAACAACTACACTTGAGCAAAGGCAATGTACTCAAGGTACCCAAAATTGCCAACAATTTTATTTATGAAAATAATGGTTATAGTTTTTATTACTTAAACTATATCATCACTATTAAAGGAATTGTATTTAACTAATTTGTTGAGTATCACAACATGGACATATTGAATGCATGAATGGGATGCATAAAATAATTTAGCGTATTATTGTTTACTATAAACCATCAATGAAAAGAAAGTGTTTTCCTCATGACTACAATGATATTTTTAATTCCAATATAGTTGCATTTGTGTACATTGACTTGGCTATAGAAGCATATATTTTAAAAGTGACTATAGTAGCATTTAAATTACCAATATAGTTACATGTGTGTATATGGAATTGTTTGAATAATAATATCTTATGAGTGAATATAGTAGCATTTGGAATACCAATATAGTTGTATGTATGTAAATTGACTTGATTAAAATAACCATATATTTTATGAATAACTCTAGTAGCATCTTGAAAAGGGATGTTGGTGTGCAAATTGTATTCATGAGCATAAATTATTTGAGTGACTACAATACCATATTGAATTACAAATATTATTTTTTGTGTAGAAAGGGTTGGATACAATATATTACTAATCATATAACACATATATGACTAGGAATCACATAAAAATATTATCATTTTGAATTAAGCTATGACATGTTCACTTGCATGCCTACTATTGCAATGCAATGCACATCATAATACTTATATAGAATATAGTGTATCATGAAATTTAATCAATAGAAAGTGGATAATAGACATATTTATAACCTTGAATATATCATAGTATTATACCATGCTTTCATGAAAGTGTATATGAGAGATTGAAAATAGAGAAAAATTACATTTGTATATGGAAATTTAAACCATCCTAGCTAGGGAGAGAGAGAGTCTAATAAGTTGACCCATGCACCATGAATTGAGGATAATACATTGATTTCTATATTCATAAATGATACATTTCATTATAAATTCATGACATAGAGTATACAAATGTGAATGAATATTATAAATATATAGTAGTTGCAGTACTTAAATTCAAGTTGATGACTACACTAAGCTTTGAGTATATATTCATAAGTTCTATAAAAATTACTACATGTAACATTGATGCATAAGTAGTTTTTTTTATAGATGATGTCTTTCTATATGAATTAGATCCATATATCTATCCCTTTGTAAAGGATCAAAACTTCTTATGAGAAGTTGAGACAAGGGTGTACAGTAGAGTACCACTTGGTCGAGTAGTAAAGTAATTCAGTGATACTTTTCCTTAATAATTCAATGACACTCAATATAAGTATCAATTGAAGACAATTAAAGAATAAGTTTCTAAAATTTATAGTACTTATGTATGAAGAAATTGAGTTTATTTTATTGATTGTATTAAATACTTCTATTGCATTCGAGTTGATTGATGTAACAATTAAAATGATTCAATGGAAAAAGGTGATTGTAATTCTTTTCCAATATCTTGTAAACAAAGTTCTTTATTCTTGCATAATGTATAGTACTAAATATGTTCACTTATATTAGTAGAATTCTAGTAACTAGTAATGGAATAGATGTATTTGCTTTATAACTTAGAGTATATTCTATGTTAAGAATTTAAAAAGGATTGATTTTGCTTACAACTGTTGTTTGCTCAAAACCAATCAATGTTTTATGACAATATATCTTTAGAAGTGTTGGATATAGTCTTGTTTTCTTCTTGTATAGACTCAAGTTTTCAATGTATACCAAATCAAATGGATAAAGGGTCAATATGGAATTATGTATTTCCTTACCATGGTAAACGAATAAAACTCTATTAACATTGCTTAATTGAGTCATTGCCTTGAATATATTTAAATAAATAAAATTTTATTTGTTCTAATTGGAATAATAACATGATATTTATATAGAATTAATAGTGATCTTGTACATACTTCTCTAATAAAAATAAAAGGTTATTGTACAAATTTTATCATTTAAGGATCCTGAATTTGGTGAAGAAGAAATTAACAAAAAATTATAGTAGAGAATAATATTTTGTAGTTTGATACAATGAACTAATGAGTTTTGGTTATAATTATTTCTTAACAAAATTCTAGGTTCAAACATAAATATGATTAGAGTTAAACTTGAGAAGGTATTAGCCATACTTAGGTAAAATAAACTATGCTCACCAAAAGAGAAATTATTATCCATACATGGGAAAAATAAATTATGCTTACACAAAGAGAATTAGTCACTCCACTAATTCAAATAAGGGAATGCTAAATGTGGAAGGCGATTCTCAATTCAATGAAGTACATAGATGGGAGAAAATAATGGACAGTAATAAGACTCCACTAGTCCAAGTTAAGAAATTGAAGGTGGATAGAAAGTAGGCCATGATCCAAACTTCTATGGTCCTTAATGGATATAAAAACAAATTATCATTACACTACTAGTCAATATAAAGATACAAAATCTAAAATTTGAAATGAATTTGATTAGCCCATTCATTGTGATAACCAATCTAGCCATCCATCACTTGACAGGATGTAGAAGGTGAAGGTACAATAGAAGCATGGGGAGAGTTTAACATAAACTTGCTAGATTTATTGGATCATGAAATGGAATACAACATCCTCTCTAGTCCTAATAAGTACATAAAAGGAAGGAAATAAATTTTGGCAATTACCTAACTATAAGTGAAGTTATGTTAAGAGATTTCTCTATTATAGAATAAAGTTTGAGCATGGAATATTACATGATAAAGAATTTTTTAAAATTCCCGTTGGATCAAAAATAAAAAATAGAATAACATTTTACCTTGAATGATATTATAAAATGATTTTTTTTATATTACCATTTTTAGATTATCTAGTACTAAGTTGTTGCATATGGTATCAAATCCTATTTTAAAAATTGGGACCTAATAGATTCGCGGGCACCAAATTACATTATCATTCATAAATAAAATGGCTAAAATATACATATTAATAGAGAAAATGGCTAAAACATGATGGTGGCTTTAAAATATAACTCTACCAAAAATGGATAGAGTTAAGCAATAGCTCTAAAACCACTATTGGTTTTTAAGTCAAACTATCTTAGGTCCCAATATAATTAATCCATAATATATCAAGTCTTAATATCAATAATCAAGAGTAGAATTAAATATAAGAGCAATCAAATATATATACTAACCAATATAAATATAATAAAATTCACTATAATATCAAATATGAATGTAAATGATCAAAATCAATCATGTACAAGCATGAAATATACTTACAATAAATTTACTTAAATTTTGTATACAATACTTTGAATTACATGGCATGAAGTTTTATCTTCATAATATAGCCCTACAAGAAGAATATTCAAGTTCTTGATTGTTGCTTTCCATATGATAACTCTTACATGTCCTTTGGTTTCTTATCTTACCACTTGTATACAATATTATTGTCTCTCTAATTACTTACACACCTACTTACATGACACTTGTGCATATCTTGCACATAGACACTTACATAAATGGGAAATATAAATAATTATCCTAGACTATAGACCCAAATCCTAATCTAGTATATTTGTACCATAAATATTCATTAATCAAATAATGTAATGTTTTCTAACACCCCCCTGTAACACCCCTCTGTATTATACTATTTTATATGAACTATTCTTGATGTATATATATGCTTTTAAATATCTAAAATTTATTTTGAGCAAGTACTTTTGTAAAAATATTTGCAATTTGAACTTCAGTAGAAACATGTTTTAACTAAATATGATGATTTTGAGCATGATCCCTAATAAAATGATATTGAGCTTCAATGCGTTTTGTTATTTCATGAATCACTAGTTTTTTTTATTAATTTAAGTACTCCTTGATTATCTCAATTTATTATTGTAGGAGTTCTCTTTATTCCCATGTTTGATAATATATTGTAACCAAAGTGCTTCACGTACTAAATATTTTATTTCCTAGTATTATGTTTTTGTAGATGAAAGTGCTACTAAATGTTGTTTTTTATTATACCAAGAAATAAGTCCAAAACCAAGATAAAATACATGTACTAATGTAGATATTTTGTCATCTATAGATATAGCATAATTAGAATCTAAATATACTTATATATAAAAATTGTCATCACCATAATTTTTTATATATTAGTCTATAGTCTGTAGTCTTGATAATATATTGTAGTATTATTTTTGTCGATTTCCAATGACTTTATCTAGGTTCTTGCATAAATATATAAATATAATTTATAGCTAAAACTATAGTTGGTCTGATATTTGTTAAATATAGAAAACTTTCAATTAGTTGATGAAACATAGTGGCTAAGAATAGAGATGTTTCATCATATCTAGATAATTTCAATCCTTGCTCCATAGAAGTATCTTTGGATTTACAATTTATGATTCTATTTTTTTCAAGTAATGATTTAACATACTTTTTTTGTGTTATTGTAATATGATTTCATTTTGAAAAATTTCTAAACCAAGACAATAATGAGGAAGTCCCAAATCTATCACTTTAAAATCCTTTTCTAAGTCCTTTTTAACTTCATCTATTAGAATTCTTGAGATTCATGTGATTAGTATATCATAAACATATACTATAACTATCATTTTTTCTATCCCAACCTGTTTTGTATAGAGATTTGTATTTGATAAAATTATTTTAAAAGTATGTTGTAACAAATGATTATTAATATTTGTATACCATGATCTAGGTGCCTGCTTTAGACCATATAAAGAGTTTTTCAAATTACAATTCTTTTGTTCTTATCCTTTGATAAAAAATCCCTTTGGTTGTGACATATAAACTCTTTCTTCAAGATCACCATTGAGAAATACACTTTTTACATCCATTTTATGAAGTTTCCATCCTAGATTTGTTGTTAATGTACAAATTGTTTGAATAGTAGTCATTCTTGCTATTGGTGCAAAGGTTTCTTAAAAATCTATTCCTTTTGTTGGAGTATACCCTTTTGAAACTAATCGAGTTTTATATTTATCAAGAGATTAGAGAACTATCTACTTTGTATTTTATCTTGTAGCTCCATTTACATCGTACTACTTTCTTTCCTTGTGGTAAATTAACTAGATTCCATGTTTTATTTTTCATTAATGTTATATATTCTAAATCCATGGTTGTCTTCCATTCTAGATGTCTTAAATCAATTTGAGTAGTTGTAGGTTCTATTATAGAACTTATTATTCCTCTATTTCCTCTTGTTAAGCTATGATTTTACAATCTCATAGTAGTAAGATCTGGTATTTATTATAGCTTTGAGTCCTCAAGTGTATCTTTAAATCATTTTGGTTCTTTTCTTTGTGAAGTTGTAGTAGTTTTTAAATTTTCAAATTTCTCATCATATATATTTTTATTTTGATTCTTCACTTAATGAGTTCACATCTTCTATAAAAATTAGAATTGATCATGTATTAACCTTTTGCTTTTTAATAACATTTTTGTTTCCGTCATCAAAGATTACATCTTTGCTTATATAATTTTTCTTTGTAGTTGGATCAATTATTTTTGTATCCTATTGAATCATCATCATAGCCAAGAAGTATTCCACACATATTTTTATCATCTACTATAGTTATTATTTTCTTTGGAATATACATATATGCCTTACATTAAAAGCTTCTTAATTGTTCTACCATTGGTTTTTTTGTAACCATATTTATTTAGGAGTAACATATTTTAGGATTCTTGTGGATGATGTATTTTGTATGAACACAATTTTTTAATTGCTTCTACCCAATATTGACAATCAATATGGGCTTCTTTTAGCATACAACTAACCATTTCCATAATAGATCTATTTCTTCTTTATGCAACACCATTTTGTTCTAGTGAATATGTCATGGTAATCTATCCTTTTATGCCATTTGTTTCTTAAAAAGAGTTAAATTACCTTGACAAAATTTCACCTCCTCTATCTGAACGAAGATTCTTGATTGATTTTTCTTTTTATTTTCCATTGGTAGTTTAAATTGTTTAAAGCAACTATATGCTTTAGATTTGAATTTCATAAAATACACCCATATTTTTTAGGATTAATCAATCATTGAAAATATCTATGTCCAAGACTAGTAATGTTTATTGGACCACATATATTGTTAGAAATTTTGAGTTAGTAGTGTTGTCATCGATGTCAAGAGTCAGTGTCAGGAATCAGTGTAGGACTTAGAAAAATAAGGGTTAAAATATTTATATTTTAATCCCAAGATATTTGGTCTAAGAGCTCCAGATGATTGGTCAAAAGGATGGTTAAATACCCTAAAGAAAAGACCTAAATGAAATAATATTATAATATTTATTATTATAATATTAAAGGCATTTAGAAAAGGGCGAAAAAGGAAAACACCTAGGCCAAATGGAAATAATATTATAATATTTTATTATAATATTAGAAGTTTAATTATGCCTAAGGTAGTTTATAAATAATTTATAATGTTTATATTATAAATTTATTTATAAAAATAATATTCATAACCCAAAGTTGGGTTGGGCGCCAAAATGAATTCAAATTTTATATTCTCTACCGACGTTGGAAAAAGGAAGGCATATGGTATAAATACCATAGCACTTACCTCTACAAGGTAAGTCTCTAAAATTATTTTAATGCATGTGAGTTTGAAGTGAAGGCGAAATATTTCGTGAGCAAGCAAAGGACAAAAGATTATAATTTTTATTTGCCCCCAAAATCCGTGGAAGACAAAGCAAGTAAGGTGGAAAGGACAAACACCAACCAACGGTTGGGCTAGCGATGAATTATAGGTGTGTAAAGTGTTTGGAACTAAGAGGTGCTGCGTTTGATTTTTGGCAACAATGCGGGACAAAGCCTTTTTAGCTTTTGGTGTGTAAGGATGAGTCAAAGTGCCCTAGGTGCCTTTGCCTCCCACATGAGCTCTTATTTCACGCGACAGGGGAGCCGTGGCTAAGGCGCTTGTCATGACCCTCCCTAGTTGACTTTATGGCAAAAAGGAACAATGTATTAACCTATGGTGTGGTGATACTTAGTTTGAACAATTGTATGAACTATATGATTTTTAGTTTATTTGGGAGGGTATGTTATTACTAATATATTTCCAAGTGTGTAGGATCCGGTATACTCATGGGTGGAGAAGGTAGAAGCATCCACCAGAAACAAGGGTGCCTAAGATCAAGGGAAATGATGATTAACGTACTCGAATGTAACATGGATAGATACCTTCATATAGGCATGCATTGTCGGAAGAGATAATCGTCGATGATTGATCGCCTTGAGCCTTAGTTGATAGTCTAGTAGCTATCGTAAAATCTCTGGCTGAAATAGGTGATAGGGTCAATGGAAAGATTCCCTCTTTGTTTCTTTATAAATTTGTTTGATCTTTTTTGCATAGTGGTTGGAGTAGCGCAATGTTGGAACTGCTATAGAAAAATAACTGCCAAATATATGTGGATGCATAAAACTAATTGTTTTGTTAAATAAAATATAGAGCATCATTTTCATAGAGAAAAGCATATTAAATTTAAATGTTAAATAAAAATTCATTCAAAAATATCAATGAAGTTTGATTAAATAATTGATTTAATTAAGCTCATTAGTAAACCTCATTTTATTTAATAGATGAGATTTTTTTTTAGTTAATTAAAGGTATTCATTTTAATGCTAATAGAGAAGTCATTGAAAGACTTTAATTAATTTAAAAAAACAAAAAAAAAACATATATCCATTTAAGAAATAAGATGTCTTTTATTTTAATGAAAAAACAATTATGAAATTGTATAAATAAAAGAGGTATCTTAATGGTGATAATTATCAATAAAGGATATATATTTAAAATAAAGGATATGTATTAAAAGAATACCATCCTTCTAAAATATAAAAAGGGATAATATAAAATATGTAAATATCCTATTCCCTTATAGCTCATAAGCTATGAAATAATCTAGGGTGGTTGATAGGCTTCCAAATATGGAAACCATCGAACAAAGGGTTCCTTACCGCCAGAGAAAGGGACAAAGAATGGAAGGGGAGGAGGCTCGAGGTTCGATATGGGCCACCTGGAGGAGAAGAAGCTCGTATAGTGTGAGAAAGAAAATAAGGAACATAGAAGGACGACGAAGGAGTACGAAGGAGCAGAGGGAGAGAACGCAAACCAAGGATAGGAAAGGTGAGGAATGCACTATGAGCGAAGGAGAAGTGACCTAGACTCCATTGATCCCCATTTCACAATAGAATTGAGGTTGGAGTATTAGAATTTAACCTGCATTTTTTTTAGTGCATGCTTTGTATGGTGAAAATTGGTGTTTTAGAAACCATAAATTGCTTGGTTGAAAGCTCTACATTTCTACTTTGTTGATATTTTTTTCAAAACCATAAATTGCTTGGTTGTAAGCTCTACATTTCTACCCCATTGATGTTTTTTAGAAACCATAAATTGTTTGGTTGAAAGCTAACACTGCGTGTGTGTTTGGGAGAGTGTCTGTCCAAGCTAAACGTTGTGTGTATGTTTGGGAGAGCATCTGTCCAAGCTAAATGTTGTGGGTGTGTGTTTGGGAGAGTGTCTGTCCAATCTAAGCATCAGGTGTGTGTTTGGAAGAGCGTATGTCCAAGATAATGCTGTGTGTGTGTGTATTTTGGAGAGCATATATCCTAAGTTGGATGGTGTTTATGTTTTTAGAGAGCGTTTTTCCAAGCTAACACTGTGTGTGTGTTTGGGAGAGCATCTGTCCAAGCTAAATGTTGTGGGTGTATATTTGGGAGAGTGTCTATCCAAGCTAAGCACCAGGTGTGTGTTTGGGAGAGCGTCTGTCCAAGCTAGATGTAGTGTGTGTTTGGAATAGTGTTTGTCCAAGCTAAACACTGTGTGTGTGTGTTTGGGAGAGCATATATCCATGTTAAACACTATGTGTTTTAAGATATGCCTATGTAATATTAGGTGTTATGCTTTTAGGGAATCGCCTAGGTATGCTTAGAGACTCTGTTAAGTGTTTCAAAGCTGTGAGTTAGACCTTTGTGTACAGGGAAGAAGGGACATTGTGTTTGGGAGCATCGTTTGTGGAAACCACCGTGCTTTGGAATAAGGGCATGTAATTAAATATGAAACCTTTGATTTTAATGATTATTAAAGGGCATTTGATTAAATAGGAAACCTTTTATTTTAAATATTATTAAAGGGCATTTTATTAAATAGGAAACCTTTGATTTTAATGATTATTAAAGGGCATTTGATTAAATAGGAAACCTTTGATTTTAATGATTATTAAAGGGCATTTTATTAAATATGAAACCTTTGATTTTAATGATTATTAAAGGGAATTTGATTAAATAGGAAACCTTTGATTTTAATGATTATTAAAGGGCATTTGATTAAATAGGAAAACCTTTAATTTTAATGATTATCTTAGGGTTTTAATTTAAAAGGAAACCTTTATTATTTGATGATTATATTAGGGCTTTTAAAATTAAAAGGGATGTAGATTTGTTCTTTAGATTGAAGTTATGAGGCTTTGATTTAAGGAATGAATGAATTGTTTGTTTAAAGATTAAAAGGGGTGTGATTTTAATGCTTTAAACAGTAAATGATTTAATTGGATTTTGTGAATGGAAAAAGATGTGGATTTATTCTTTAGATTGAAGTTATGGGGCTTTGATTTAGGGAATGAAAAGAAAATGATTGTTTTAGAGGTTAAAGGTATGGGACTTTATTGCTTTAAAGCATGAATGAATCTGATTAAGTTAGGCCTTGTTCTAAGTAGCACATGTTGGATGACTCTCTAAAGTAATTTGAGAGGTGAAGATAAAAGTAAAGGATATTTTATGATATCCATTATGCATTAAACTTATTTAGATTTTGTATAGTTGCAATTTGGTAAAGTAAATGAGTAGATGCATTTAAAGGTATGCCTATCCTGAACCATGAGTACCCTGATCCCCTACTACCCTCAAAGAATCAATAGGAATCAAGGAGAAGCAAGGAGTTCAATGTAAGCGAGGTATAGTTAATTGTATTTTATGTTGCTTTACTATGCTCAAATAGATTAGAAATGATTGGGGAGATATCTCCAATATGGATGCTGTAATATTCCTTAGAGTAAGAAGGAATTAATGTGCAAATTATGATGCAATAACTATTCATTCTATTAAAGAAGGTATTTGTATTTTATGGTTGTAATTGTTTATGTTATGTAGATGATTCTCTTTTAAATTTAATATTTCTTGTGTTCTAAATGCTTGGTGATTGTTTTATGGTAATGTGGTATCTAGTTGCATTATTGTTTGGATTGATTGATGTTAGAAATCTAAGTGTAGAGTTCTAGGGTGAACTCAGAGGTGACCTAAGGGAATTGAGAACTCCCTTAGGGTGAACATAGGAGACCTAAGGGAATTGAGACCCCCTTAGGGAGATAAAGGACTAGGTTGTGGAGAGACTACATCTGAGTTAAGATAACTCATCGTGGAGACGAGATAGATAGCTTAACTCACAATACTCATAGCATGCCTACACATGATGATTTGTGTATGGCATGGAGATGCATGTATACCTTCTATTGATGGATGGTGATAAGTCTAGATCATCAAGAATGATGGGAAATATAGACTTATTTGCAGTAACACATGATACACCTACATAGATGGAATTGTGTTAGGGTACCTCATGAGATGTAGCTTTTAGGAAAAATTAGGAGATCAAGACTTTAGGAAAATAGTGGTTTGGTTAAGGTTTCATGAAGATTTCATGTACCTTTCTCCATAGTAAAAAAAAAATTCTATTTTTGTATTTTTTTGTTTGTTTATTTTTTGGGTCGTTACAGCGTTGGAGGTGCTTCGACTAGGGATCGAATCCCATAGGGAGCGTGCAAGGAGGTATTTTAATTTTTAATTAAATTGTGCATTGACTAAGGTAATTGGTGGTGCTCAAAGCCCATAGTTTAATTTTTGCACTTGGGTTATAGTGTGAAGAGGAAAAACCATTAGCACATGGGTTATTTTATTTTTGTTAAAAGTGCTTAGGGAGTTAAAAGGGTAAGGTAATTAAGTTTTACCTTAGAGAAAGTGAGAAATATTTTATTGAGGGTTAAAAATATTGCATTGTTTTATAAAGTTAATTACTTGAAAATGCAATTTTGAGTGGAAAGACATAAGTATTGTTTGGATTGCTTCATGCATTAAATTTCTGAAAAGGGTCATTGTGAAACTGAATGGTTGAAGTCTTTATTTGATAAAGTTTGGAGATAATAAGGTGTACTTGAGTTTGTTAATTTTGTAATGTTGAATTAATATTGAGAGAGTATTTGGGTGAAGATTTTTGCTACCTAACCTTTGAGATTGGCAAAGAGATTGATTGTGATTGAGACAGGTTTTGAGGTCAATTCTTCATCAAACAAAAGGTATGGGCATATCATCCTTGTGAGTGAAATATTGTTGGGTTGAATGTTATGAATGCTAAGTTGGAGTGAAAAGGTTTGTTTGATAAGAATTGTTGAGTAAGATTTCATGTGCATGATTGGTGAATATTTGTGAGAACATTTGAGTGAGAGATTGAGAACTATCTTGAACTAGGGTTTGTGAAAGATCATGAGTATCATTGTTATGTGAGGTTGTTTGATAAGCATTTTTGGAAATATTTGAGTAAAAATTCATGTTCATGATTAGGGTTTGTGAAAAGAACATGAGTATCATTGTTAGGTGAATAAGGAATCATATTGAGTCACAAATTGAGATTCATAGTGTGAGTTGTTGGAAGTGAAGTGAAACACTTGTTTAGAATTTGTAAATAAGTTGTGTTTCATTAAGTGATTGATTGAGTGAAGTTGATTGAGTATAATTTATTGAAAGCATTGGAGTGATAGTTCAAGTTCTGTGAAATAAATTGTTCTTTATTCTTAATTAATTTGAAGAGAGTTTGGAAGTGATTGAGTGTTGTGTGAGAGTGAAACATATTGAGTCTCTAACCATTCTATATATGTTTCTATGGTAAAAAAAGAGATATTGAAAGTGATTGAGCATTGTTGTGAGTGTGAAGCATATTGAGTCTCTAACCATTCTCTATATGTTTCTGTAAGTTAAACAAGATTATGAGTGAAACTTGTTTGTGTGATTGAAGAGGTTTTCTGTGATAGATTGAGTTGATTTGAACAAGCTTTTGTGAAATCTAGTGAGCAGATTTGAGAAAGTCCTAGAGTGGACTTAAGGACAGATTTGTGTGAGCTTTTGTGAAAGATTACAATAATATTTGAGGCAATTATTAGTGAAGACTTATAGAGTAGATTGGACAAGTTCTAGTGAGAACTTGTTTAGCAGATTTGAGGTAAGTTTTGGTGAAGACTTTTGGATAGATTAATGTAAGCTTTTGTGGAAGCTTACAATGCAGAATTGAGGTAAGTATTTGAGCAGACTTGAGAGTAGAGTTGATTGATTGATTTGTTCAAACCTTGAGTTAAGGTTTAGGGCAAATCTAGCAGAGTTGATTTGTGATTGGATCAAGCTTTGTGTTAAGGCTTGAGGATATATTTGAGGATAGAGTTTGGTGCAAATTTAAGGACAGGTTTGTGCTATATCAGAGATAGAGATTGAAAATATTTGTGCTAGATCAAAGGACTGTATTTAGTGCAGATTTGAGATATAGATTGGGTAGATTTGTGCTAGACCGAAGGACTATGTTTAGTGCAAATTTAATATAGAGATTGAGTAGAGTTGTGCTAGACCAAAGGACTGTGTTTAGTACAGATTTGAGATAGACATGAGATAAATATTTGGAGGTGATAAAGTAGATGACAATAGTATCCAGTGGATAGATATCCATTAGCCAGGGTAGTGAGGACAGAGATATTATGAGTGAGGATAAAGTATTCTATGGAGAGATATCCACAAGACAGTGTAGTGGAGGTAGTAGTCTTCTAGAGGATCACCAACCAAAGTAGAGGAGAAGAAGTTATCCTATGGATAGAGATACATACACCAACTAAGGATATTGGTGTCTCCTATGGGTTGGTGCCCATAAAATAGATTATAGGCTTGGTGTCTCCTTTGACAAGAGGTCCATAAACATTGTAATAGAGAAAGGATTCCCAAGAGATTTGTTGAGAAAATATTAGTGAAATATTTTCTCCGTGGAGTAGCCCACATTGGGTGAACCACGTTAAATTAGTGTCTCTATTGTGTGTGGTGATTTATGCATTGCTTTGATTACTACTATTGACATTGCATTGATATATTGGATAATATTGTTTGGATAAAAAAAATAAAAAGTGATCTTATACTGTTCACCCCCATCTCAATATAAGCTTGTGTTCTTCATATATATATATATATATATATATATATTCCAATGGTTCTTGAGCTCTATAATGATTGAGTTAAAAAGGAATTCTATGTTTTTTCCTGCAAAACATTTTGGATAGACTATAGATTTCCATGAATATTTAGGTGAACCTTTAACCATTTGATGTTTACTCATCTCATTTAATGAAGATACACTTATATGTCCTAGAATTTTATGCTAAAGTTATTTTGTTTCTAAAATACATGCTAAAAAACCCATATTTGATGAAGTATCTAGTGTAAACAGACTATTTTTATAAGAACTAGAAGCTATAACTTTTCCTTGTTTGGTAATAAGGTATTTTTTAATTTTTAATAATTTTGAATTCAACTACTAAATTTTGATCCATTAATTGAGATACTGAAATAATATTAGTAGTTAATCCAAGTACATATAGTACATTACTAATTATTCCTTTTTCATTTGATAAATCAATTAAAACATATCCTACTCCTTTGACCTCATAGTTCATACTATATGTTATGATAACCGGTTTTTCATATTTCTCTTGAAGGGTGTTAAACCATTATTTATTTCTTGTCATATGTCTACTTGCTCCTGAATCAATATACCAATAATCCATGATAAATTCTTTTGAATTTTAAATCCTTTTTACTCCAAAGTTAATATTTTTCAAATAATAAATTTGTAAATTTAAATTTTTCTAATTTTCAAATCCTTTGAAGTAGAAACCCTTTTATCTCCTTACTTTATTAAATTTGCAAAATAAAAAAAATAACTTCAAATTTTAAAATCCAAATCTTAATAAAAAAATTTCAAATTCAAATTTTAAATCCTATTTGAAGTAGTAAATCTTATCACTCTAGAATTTAATAGATATTAAAAAACTTAAAAACTTAAAATAAAATTTAATATAATGTAGACAAACTTATAAATCCCACTTAATTCTAATTTAACTTAACTTTCCAAAATTCAAGTCCAATAATAATAATAAAATTATATACAGGTAATTTATCTTACCTTTCCTCACAATGTGCTAATTCAAAAGTCAAGCTACTACAATGTCCTCAATTATTGCTTCCACCAAATAGAATGTATAAAATTTACTTCTAAATTTCCACCTAGCTAGCTATATTTATGCCTACCTGTTTTATGCAACATTTCAACATTCTATTTGATCAGATTCTATTATGCATGCTTCAACTATGGTGCTTGGATATCTTCTATAAAATAAAACTTTTAATATGACTCTCAACTTAATGGAGCTCTTCTTGTTCAATAGATACGTATAGGTTCTTCTAGGGAAAGATACTCATTTTCTCTACAATAGCTCTCTAGATGATGGTGCTCAAGTGCTCATCTGTCCTAAAGTGGCACTATGAAATATGGAACTTAGGTGCTCATCTGAACTAAAGTAGCACTATGGAAGATGATGCTTAGGTGCTCATCTATAGTAAAGTAGCGCTTTGGAAGATGATGCTCAAATACTTGTCCATAGTAAAGTAGCACTTTAGAAAATGATGATTAGGTTCTTAGTAGCGCTTAGCTTAGGTTATAACTAAATGATAGTGAATTTGTAAGGCTTGAATCCACCACTACCCTTTATTTCCTTATGGAACTTTGACAATGCTTAAAACCATTACTATCCTTTGTCTTGATGGAAATTTGATATCACTTATATCATTAATTTATTTTATGTCTAGGTAGCATTTTTAAAGCACTTGTGTTCATTGCTTTCTTTTATGTCAAGAAAATGCTTTGATTGGTTTTAAGATGGTGCTTAAATAATCCACGACCAATATTAAAACACTTGTGAAGATTCTTCAGTTAGCTTGATTCTTTTGTTCTATATCTCTGATTGACCAAATTTTCTAAATCCTTATGCCTTTGTAATATTTTAATATTTGGAGGCTTGTGATGTTCTCTTCTTCTTTGTACATTTTCTTCTTCTCTAAACTTTGGAAGCTTATATTACTTCTCAATATTTCTACTATTATTAGGAAGCTTTGATGTATTTCTTCTCTATTTTTATCTATCTTTGATGTCTCAGGTTAAACTTAAGAATAATATAATTCTCCTTTTTTCTAGGGAATCCAACTATTATTAGTGTGACTTTAAAAAACCCTTCACATCCATATTTATTTTGAGTTGGCCCTTAATCTATCCTGGTTGAGTTTTTATCTTCACTAGTTTTCTTTGAGCTAAGTGTATAGGCCCTAGTTTCCAAATCAGGGTGAATTTTAATCGTCCCCTCAATATATACTCAATTAAATATTTAAAAAATATAGTCTAATTCTTAAATTGATTTTACAATAGATAGACTCCAAATATGATGGTGGCTCTAGAATATGACTCTATAAAAAATGGATAGAGTTAAGCAATAGCTCTAATACCACTATTGGCTTTTAATCCAAACTATATTATATCCCAATATAATTAAGCCATAATATCTTAGGTCTTAATATCAATAATCAAGAGTAGAATTAAATATAAGAGCAATAATATATATATATATATATATATATATATATATATATATATATATATATATATATATTAATCAATATAAATATAATAACATTCACTATAATATCAAATATGAATGTAAATGACCAAAATTAATCATGTACAAGCATGAAATATGTTTAGAATAAAATTGCTCAAAATTTATATACAATACTTTGAATTACATAGTATGAAGCTTTGTATCTATAATATATCCATACACGAAGACTCTTCTATTTCTTGATTTTTTCTTTTCATATGACAACTCCTACATGACCTTTAGCTTCTTATCTTACCACTTGTATACAAGAATCTTGGCTCTCTAATTACTTGCACACCTACTTACACAACACTTGTGCATATCATTCACATAGACACTTACTTAAAGGGAAATATAAATAATTCTCCCAAAGTGTAGATCCAAATCCTAATATATTACATTTGTACCATAAATATATATAAATCAAATAATATTATAGTCGCTAATAGTTATTTATAATGTGGTTGCTATGGTGTTATGTGATTCCCATGCCAATTTGGATAGAGTAGCCTATCTTAGTACACTAGACCTAAGAGATATAAGGTTTGAACCTTACTTACATCTTATTTTGATTAAAACTGATGATGCCAACATTGATTTTAATGATGCATGCAAATATGATGTGGCACTAAATGATGATATGGTACCTAATGGCATCACACTATTTTTATTTACAAATTCTATGTGGAACTTAATGGTACCTCATAGCATACTATATGGTAGATGATGATATAACATTCTATATACCTCATAGGATACTATATGGTACCTCATTTTGATATGGTAGATGATGATATGACATTCTATACAATAACTCATGTTGATATGGTATATGATGTATCAGTTGATGTGATACATGATGACATATCATAAGATGGCATAACAAGGAATTACATTGTACCTCATGTTGAGATGGTAGATGATGATATGACATTCTATACAATACCTCATATTGATATGGTAGGTGACATATCACTTGATGTGACACATGATGAAATAGCAAGGTATTGCATGGTAGGATTTGACATGTTAGTAGATGATATGGTAGGTATATTCCCACATGGAAGGTATAAAATTTGTTTCATGAATCACAATCTACCAAATCACCAAACCTAGTGATCATTGAGTTGCATAGTCGATAGTACACTTGGCAAATCATGGATTTTAGAGTGAATTAGAATATGGTAAGTGGTGCAATATGGTTTACATGTTATAAATCAAATCAAAGCATGATAAGTATCATAGTTTGATTTGGTAGTATAGTGCCTAGTGTCTTGCATAGTCAACACCTAGCTGTTAGCCCCTATTTTAGATTGTGATAAGTGGTATCACCTCATTCATTAATCCATTGTCTGGTCAATGCATAGTTGGTATCCCTCATTCAATCACTGAGTGACACATGGAGACCTCTCATTTGCTATAGGTATATTTTTTTAGTTTTTTCAAAGGTTTTGGAGGTATTTTTATGTATTTTGGGCCAAAATTCTATAGTTTTTAATGTTTACACACATAAGTATGTTGAGTCATTTTTCTAAAATAATTTTTTAAACATATTTGCATAGGGAGTGTTGTTTCTAGTTGTAGCTATATATAGGATTTTTGTATTTTGGTAAAACAATTATGGATCAACGTGTACCCTTGTTAAATTGTCTAGACTATACCACTTGTAAACTCAAGATTGAAGCTTTGCTTTAGAGCAAAGAATTGCTTAAATATGTAAATGAGGAACCTTAAGAGTGTAATTTTGAAGAGAGAAAGTAGTTGTATAGGGATAAGAAGGAGAATGCTCTTGGTATGATAGTTTTTCATGTTGGCAACATTTATGACACTCAACTTAGCAATACTACAAAATGTAAGGAGTTACTTGGTAAGTTTTATGGATTGCATGATTACATTGATTTCATACAAATCAATATCTTAGAGGTAAAAATTGGTAATTTGACTATGGAATATTTTGATACTATCCATGAATACATTTTTTAGTTCAAGAAGTTGCAATATGACCTATGAACTATTAAAGGGATTCTAAATGTGATAGAAGAAGATCAATAGGCTATGGACAATGAGTGAAACATTTAACTTCTTAGAATTATATTCAATAGTAGTTTAGAGATATATAAAATAGTTTTTGCTTTGTTTAATATGATTTGTATCTACTTCCCAACTTCTCCTCTACCACCAATTGATGAGGTGTTCAGATATATTCTCTTCCATCATGCTTAAAGAGAAATGTATAAGGGTCATTTATTTATTAATTAGGTTAATCCAAAAGAAGTGATCAAAACTAAAAATGTCAAAAATCCAAAGTAAAATAAAAATCTATCTAAGGAGCCCTTCAAAAATCAAACTCATGAGTTTTGTAATAAAGAAGGACACAAAGCATAATTTTGCCAAATTTGTATTAAGAAGCTTTATGAAGCACTAAATAAGGGAGGTGTTGGTGTTTCTCTCTTCTATATAGAGGGTGAGAATAGTTGTGATGGTGAAGCCTCATAGGATCATGTAGTTTTGTATTCAAAATATTTGAAAGCCACATATTTTGATAAATGGATTGTAAATTTAGGGGCAACAAGGCACATGATAAAGCACAAACATCTTCTACAAGTTTACAACACATTACAATAAAGGGAGTTGCAATTACATATGACTTTTGGTACATGTGGTAGGTTATGGAGAGTTTAGTAATGAATCCTATTCTTTTGATGAAGTTCTTCAAGTTCCTAGTGTTGGCCCTAATATTTTATCTATCTATTATGTTACTCATATGAAAAAAAAGTAGAATTATATGCTAATTATTGAGTAATGAATAACCTATAAAATGTATTCAACATAGTTGGTTTTGGTTATTGTAATAAATCATATTTAATTTATAAAATAGGGTAAAATAAATTCCTTTTGTTTCTTTCTCTCAAAATAAAGATTCTATGGCCATGGTGGTTTAAGTAGATGATGAGATTTAATTATAGAACCATAGGATTAGACATATTTCCTATGGATCATTGATATACATGAGTACTCATCATATGATCATTGAAATTCATCATATTTCTCCTCTATGTGGTGCATATGAGAGATGTGATTTAGGGAAGTATGATAACAATACCTTTCCAAAAAGAATATCAAGATGTACTACTTATCCCTTGGAGGTCCTACATAGTGATATATGTGGACCCATGGATACACATTTCATTCATGAAAATAGGTCTTACCTTGTTTTTATTAACGATTTCTATAAATATATGCGGTTATGTACTATTTGTATGAAGGATAATGTCTTTGATAAATTCAACATATGCAAAACAATAGTAAAAAAATAGATATATAGGAATATAGTATTTATCAATTCATATAGGGGGTTTGAGTACATGAGCAATGGGTTTCATGATTTCTAACTCTTCATGGTATAACATTCTAGAATATTATTCACTATACACTATAGCAGAATGGGGTAGCTGATATAGAATAGGTTAAGCATGGAGATGGACCATTATATTATCTTCAACATGAGTTCACATACACAAATACCTTGGCAGAAAGGATGTATCAAAGAGTTGTTTCATCTTTGTGGGGTATTCAAATACCTCTAAGGTATATCATGTCTATTAGACTTATAGGAATGTGATCCTCATTTAGAGAGATGTAATTTTTTATGAGGTTCTTCTAAGGGCTCCATATAGTTTACCATCCAATATTTTGGTATAAGACCCTCCTATTTCTTCAATTTATCTAATAGATTCTTTAGATATTTTTGTAGGATCTATTCCTATTACATATTCTTATTCATCTTCTAGTGAAGACCCTATATCCATATATTATCTTATCCTTGGGAAGTATCACCTTCAAAACTTTTAATATCAGGATTAGAGAATAATGAACATGATACACTAATCTATTATGCTACAATATTGGATGATGAAGTTGTTAGAATTTCCTAAAATAGACATGCAAAGCATTACATAAAATGTGAAGAAAAGAGTAGAACTGATTGGTTTATTCCATGGATCAACTTTGTATAAATGGCAAAGTTGATCATTGAGAGCCATTGGATTACAAACTGATTGGTTTATTCCATGGATCAACTTTGTATAAATAGCAAATTTTATCATTGAGAGCCGTTGGATTACAACAACTCATCAAATCTGATCTAGACTATACTGAGAGTTCACCTGACTCATGGAGAAGTGGAAACACAAGTATGTCTCTCCTAGTAGGACTTAAGAGAATAATTACTTATTATAACAACCCACCTTAAGTGATACTAGAGGTGTATGATACAAATGAGTCTCGAAAATAGGGCTTGATGAGGTACTCATGTACAATGATCTTATTTTATGAGATGGTAAAAACCACATGGGAAAAACCATCTATCAAAGAATACAACAATAAGAAGAAAGGAGAGGAGAAAAATTGATGTTTTAATGTAGCTGCTTTACCCCAAGTTTTTCTCACAACTAAATGTAACACGGAGAAGGAAATGATTTGGTGAAGATATCTGCAATTTGATTTTTAGTGGGAATATAGTCTAAGTATATTTTCCCTCTCTGAATATGCTATCAAATGAAGTGCATGTGAATCTCAATGTGCTTGGTGTGTTGATGCTCAACTGGATTGCGTACAATATGAATTGTGCTCTGATTGTCACACCAAAGAGTAATAGATTTGTCATGGGAAAAACTAAATTCTCTTAGTATATGATCAATCCAAAGAGCTTCTTGACTTGAAAAAACTACCACCCTGTATTTTGCCTTTGTAGATGATAAGGCCACTGCTTGTTGTTTTTTACATAACCAAGAAATTGGTGAAGAACCAAGACAAAAGACATAGCCAGAAGTTGAACATCTATCTTCTACTAAACCTGCCCAATCAGAATCCATGTAACCAATGCTATTAATGGATTTTACCTCATATAAGATACCAAAGTGAGGAGTTACTTGCAAGTAGCAAAGCATTATTTTTGCTGCTTGCCAATGAATGAAATGAGGTTGATGTGAGAATCTGGATATCAAGCCAATAGCATATGAGATATATGGGTGAGTATGAGTAAGGTATAATATACTCCCTATAAGTTGACGATATAGAGTTGCATCACATAGAGGGGATGTGCAAGAAGTATTTAGAGTGACTCCAGAATGAAAAGGTGTAGGAGAATATTTGTAATCTGTCATCTTAAAACTTTGAAGAAGTTCTAGAGTGTATTTTTGTTGACACAATGAAATTCCTGCATCTGTTTGATTTATTTGAATCCCAAGGAAGTAATGAGCTAAAAACAGATAAACCATTTCAAAATTTTCAGAAAGGGAGTCCTTGATAGTTTGAATGTGAGCGATGTCACTACCAGTGAGTAGTAGGTCATCAACATAGAGAACAAGTATGGTGATTTTTTCTTTATCTCTCCAAATATAGATTGTGGCATCAGACTCATAATGAGAAAAACCTAATGAAAGAAGGAAGGAGTCCATTTTTTTATACCAATCTCTAGGAGCTTTTTTGAGGCCATAAAGAGACTTATTTAGCCTACAAACAAAGGAGGAGTCTTGAGTGAAACCAACAGTTTATTCCATGAATATCTCTTCCTTTAAGTGCCCATGTAAGAAAGCACTTTTTACATCCATTTGAAAGACAAACCAATTTTGGAAAGCAGCTAGAGCAAGAACCAGTCTAACGAAATCTATTTTTGCAACTGGTGCAAAAGTTTCAAAATAATCAATCCCTTCAATTTGAGAGAAAACTTTGGCTACCAGACGGGCTTTGTGTTTGTCAATTTCTCCATTAGGTCTATATTTCGTCTTGTAAATCCATTACAATGAACTAATTTCCTTCCTTTAGGTAGGGGAACTAAATCCCAAGTTTTATTTTTTATTAAGGAAGATAATTCTTTAAATTTGGTGATAAAGTCAACAATATTGCTGAAGTCTTCAGGAGATAATGCTATTAATTCTACTTCTAGATGCATTGACCTTTTTGATCTATTTTTCCAAATAAGTTCTTTAGTTTCCCCTAACTTTCATAAGGAGTTTTACAATACGTAATGTAGAACCATAAGCTTTAATTTACATTAGTTCTTATAATACCCATTTTTTCATACATCTTCCCTTTATGAACAAATATTTCATATTATTTTTCAAATTCAGGTTGCTTCTCTTCTAGCAGGTGTGTGAGACCTTTTTGAGAATTGAGATTTAATATTTTGGGTTTCCATGTATGATAGTTATGAGGGGTGAGAGGATAAATTATATTCATTGAGTTCATTTTGCCAAATAAATTTGAAGTGAACCAATAATTCCCCCCTTAACTTCAAGTATATTATCTTAGAGAATACAATGTAGCTTTAAAGAAGGAAAAAAATCCTGAGAGAAATACCAATCTCCTCAATTTACCCGTCCTGACGAGAGGGAAACTATAAGTAAATGAGGAGGTTCGATATATCTAAATTAGGCTAATGAAGCAATAATATTAGGACATGCCTTTATACTTATTCTTCTCAATACCCGCCCTTACGAGAGGGAAACTATAAGTAATGAGAGGAATGGTACGTGGAACTTAGGATTTTGATGCAAAGATAATCCACCAAACCAATATATTGTATTTCTCAATAACCCGCCCTTACATGAGGGAAACTATAAGTTTTTGAGAAGTGCAATACTTGGAATTTAGGTGATACTGGAAGTGTTGTAAAGAAAATAATTGAACCCTTTATTTTTAGATGTATTGAATTTAAAAAAAGAAATATTTAAAAAAAGAATTGAAATGAGATGAATTTTATGAAAAACTAGCTAAAAAATGCCAAAGATTAGTTTATCATCCAAATATATTTCCTTTAGTTGATATAAGTATGAAATTTTTCTTAAAAAATAGAATAAAGCAAGAGGTGGCAAATAGAATTGCCACTAAAAAAATATAGAAGAGAGATTAAAGAAGATAGACACACAACCCCCTTCAAAACTCAATACTAAATGGTGCAATAATTAGCACCTTTAACCCCCTCCAAAAAAGACCTTTGTATTTATTATAGTTACAATTGTCTCTTTTTCACTTTTTTAAGATAGCCTTTGTAAAAAGATAAAGGCTTAGTGAAAAAAAAAGTCAGAATTTTTCTTAAGATAAATACAAATATTTAGAGTTTTTTTAAGGCTACACCTTCGAAATTGAAGGGAATGTAAAAAAATCATTATAAAAAATCCTAATCGAAGGAGAGGAGGAAAATAGATATGATAATGCTTTTTCATTAACGACATAGAAGGCGCCTTGCATTCAGATCGAAACAGAAAGACGTGGTCAGCTCTATCCCAAAGAATAAGGACAGAGTTGCACCATGAATATGAATTAAGACACTCCTAAAAAAATCTTCTTCGGTGCTTAATGACGATGAGACATCTACATAAAATAAAGTTACAATAAAGAAGCCAAATTTTTATTCTTAAATACCTCTATGCCAAACGAAATGGGTCTCTTGCAATGAAACAAATGTTAATTAAAAGTAATATTTATTTCACTGGTGTATACCATGAAGCAGACAGTGAAGCTTGGAATAAATTGTTCACTTTAATGGATTTCTGTGTTGCATAGTTGCAGACCCAACGTTTTGCCTTTGGAAAACCTGTAAATGAAATTATTAACAGAAGAGGTGAAAGTGAAGTCTCCTTGGAATGTTTTCTTCTTTTTGCTTCATCTGTGCTGTGCAGTCAAAAAAATATGTAGGTGGATGCCTTCGAACAAGGTTGTTCCTCCTTCATTGAGTAGTTGCAGACCCAACATCTTGATTTTGAAAATCATTTAAACTTGTAGATGAGATAGATAACAGAAGAGGAGTAATAGGGAAAAAAAGATATACCGATTACCTAGTAAGAATGCTTAATGAAAGATTATCAAAAATTATTAAAGAAAATAATCGAAGTGACACATCGCCTGTTGAGAACTAAGCAAAGATCTAAAAAAAATAACCAAGCTTTTTGAGCAGAAATAACGTTTGGAATGCCAAAGAAAGATGGCCCGAATTAGATAAATAGAAGCTTTTTGATATCCGTTATCAATAGTGCCAATCGAGGAGAGATCGATGCTAACTGGAGATATATCCATCAGAAGTGGGCTCCTTTGAAGAATGTCGATGAACAATTTAAGAGGACGTCAAATTTTACTGTGCATGAGATCAAACATTTTAAAAAATGTTACGCAGTGCATCCAAAGATGATGTTCCTAACAATAGTGACAACTATAATTATTTGCGCCAAGAGTTTACTTTAGAAAGTGCATAAATCATATCTCCAATGGTGGAGATATCGAATAGGAGTTTATTGACATGAAGAGAGGCATAACGAGGAGTAACGATGACACCCAATTTTGGGTGCTCGTTGCATGATTTACGAACCTCTAGGGATTATTCGAGAGCAACGATAAGGCAGTGAAGAGGAGATTTTTCCTACAAAGGAAAACACTAAAGATAGGATAAATTAACCTATATTTTCAAGCTATAAAAAAATGTTTATATTTGCTTGAAAAAAATGGTGTTCCTTTATTTTAAGGAAAAAATGAAAAAATAGATTAGAGGATAATAAATATGACTAATTTCATACAAGTGAGCTAGTCAAAGAGTTACCCAAAAGAACAGATCTATGAAAAAATGGGCAATATTTCTGAATAAAAAATTTACACTAAAAAACAATGAATCTTCCCTTCCCCTTTTTTCTTGAGAAGAAGACAAATATTATTCATAATAACCCATTTATATATATCTGAAAAATATAGCTGAAAAAACTATATATAAGATCTTGTTGAAGACTTGAACCCCCCAAAAAAAGGAGAAGTCAACAAAGGATACAATGAACCAGCTCCTAGAACCTTCAAGAGAGAATGCTAGCAAAATCTATCCTACTCTGGTACCATGTTAGAATTTCTCAAAATAGACATGCAAAGCATTACACAAAATATGAAGAAAAGAGTAGAACTGATTGGTTTATTCCATGGATCAACTTTGTATAAATAGCAAAGTTGATCATTGAGAGCCGTTGGATTACAAACTGATTGGTTTATTCTATGGATCAACTTTGTATAAATAGAAAATTTGATCATTGAGAGCTATTGGATTACAACTCATCAAATATGATCTAGACTATACTGAGAGTTCACCTGACTCATGGAGGAATGGAAACTCAAGTATGTCTATCCTAGTAGAACTTAAGAGAATAATTACTTATTATAACATAAGTGAGTGATGATTTGGATTCTTTAGGTTTGGAATTTGATGTTAGTTTACCAAATTGTGTACATAGTTTTTTAATAATTTATCCAACACCCAAGTGGGTTCAGACATTTTTATATGGTTCTCATCACATTTTATCTATGAAGTGGTATTGGAAGTGAGAAACAATGGTGAAATTGTTCTATTGATCAACAATGCATTACATAGTTTTATAGTTCTTGAAAGAACTAAAAATAGACATGGTGGTTGAGAGAAATCCTCTTAAACTTATTACAACAAACTAACTTAAAGATAGCTCTTATCCTAACAACATGCTAATCTTGGACTATGGTTAAACATTGACCAACCAATCCAAAACCTCAATGTATGCTAATCAAATTAACTAGAAATATGTAAATCAAAACATTAAACTAAAACTAAATACTAGGACTTAATACTTAGGACTAAGGAGGCAATGTTGAAAATATTCCAACATTCTCCCCCTTGATGCTAAAGATACTCATGCAAGAGTTCTTTAAGCATCACAGAGTTGGAAGAAAATTTTTCTCTTACGTTTCCTCCAATCTTGAATCAAGAAATCAGAATTTACAAAATACTTATGGTGGCACTCCTTCCACTCTTTATGTGGGATTTCCTGCAAATGCTTGAGTGCCTTCTTTTGTTGATTAGCTCCCCCTTCAACAAAAGTATCTCCTATTATGGTTTTCAACAACCACTCTCTTACATCTTTATCATTATGGTCTTTAAACCATGCTCTCACATTTTGATATTCTTTTACATATTCAACACTAAATAATACTCCACATGAGTATTTACAATTAATCATCTCACATAGATGATTATACCATACAACTCTTTCACATATTTCCACACAAAATATCACAATAAATATGGCCATATAATGACCAACTACATATGCAACATAAAGTTGCTCCTCACACAAATATTCTCTCACAACAATGACTTTACAAGAATCCTTCTCCCAAGGAATTTTGAACACATCATTTTGATCCATGTGACCCAAGTTCTCCATCACCGTATTCTCTCCAAAAATATTCTTCATCAAAGTTGTCTCAATGAGACAATCACCTTTCTTTTCATTCCTGCTCACAAAAAACAAATCATTAATCATAAAAACATTACCTTTAGTATGAATAGATTTGGTGCTTCCCATAAAGCTATTTTGTAGCAGTTCTCCTTCATTGTATGGTGCTTCAAGATCAACCATCAAATCTTCACTAATAGTTCTCCTCCTTTGTTCAATCCATGTTGGTGTGTTGAAACACCATTCATTCAAGCAATCATACATAGTTGCCTTTTCAAGACAACTCTCTTTTTGCAATGTAGTCACTCCAAGTGAGTGATCTTCATCCATGAGTGATGTTTCCTTTGCCATTACGATAAGAAAATCAGCAATCTCATTTCTATTTTCTTTTTCTATCTCATTTTTCACATTCTTCTCCCCTTTTAGAGGAACTCTAACAATTTTATCTTCTCCTTGTAGGAGATCTTCATTTTCTCTGTCAAGAGAGCATACATCCATTCCAAGTGAATGGTCTTCAAGACAATGGTCTTCCATAAACATTGCTTCTCCATCAACATGCCAACAATTTTGGTTGATCCTATTATCATATTTATTCTCTCCCATGATAATTTTAAGTGCATTATCCATAATACACTCTTCATTTATCTCCTCCATGAGATATCTTGTATCACTTTTTCTTCTATCAACAAAAAATCCTCTTCTTCCTCCTCGTCCTCTATAGGAATACACACCTCTTCTTATCTTTTCATCACAAAATTCAGCAACATATGCTTCCTCCATGAAGCATTCTTCATCTTGTTGGTTTTCTACATACAGGCATTCCTCTGCGAGAAATAATTCTCCATTACAAAGCATGACTTCATATGAGTCTTTACAAGACTCTTCAAAAACTCCTTCAAAAGGATCTAATTCAGAAACTGCTTCAAGGAAGCAAGACTTCTCCTTGCTTAAACAATCTTCATGATTGTCACTCATGGCTTTATGGGTATCCTCATCAAACCCATAAGCATCCTTCAACACTTGCCATGCCATTGTAGCTGATATAAAATTGGATATGAGAGGAAAAACATTCTTTTCCATTCCTCTCCTCAAATCCATTAGAGCTAAGCAATTTGCATATTGCTGCTCCTTCTTCTCTTTTCTCTCCTCGCCTTGTAGATTTCTCCAAGTGGGTTCCTGATAGCCTTCTTGAACTATATCCCATAAGTATTGAGCCTTCAATAAGGTCTTCATCACTATGCTCCAAATAGCATAATTATCTCCATCAAATTTTGGTACAACCAAGTCTGCATACATGGCTTCCTTTTATTTACCAAAGTCTCAAGTACCCAATTTATCATAAATCGGCCAATACTGATTGAAACAAATTGAAATTTTTTTTGTAGACTTCTGATATACTTATCTGAAAATCCACTAAATTTCAGATCCAAATTCACACAAATGAGAAATATGTGA
Organism: Wollemia nobilis; assembly: GCA_028583015.1. Classification (NCBI taxonomy): domain Eukaryota; kingdom Viridiplantae; phylum Streptophyta; class Pinopsida; order Araucariales; family Araucariaceae; genus Wollemia; species Wollemia nobilis. Next base: position 7,986,499 of record JAQPPZ010016931.1, read on the forward strand.
TCAATTTACTTTTGCCCTTTATAGATCTTAGAGTGTTTTTGAGACAACCTCAATGTTATTCACATAAATCAATCCATATAACCCCAAAATTTCTGAAAATTAAACTCTGTATTCTTGAGACAATAATCTGAAAACCCTATAAATTTCAGAAGAAAAATCACAAAGGTGAAAAATATGTGATCATTTACTTTTTCCCTTTTTATCACAATTTCGGATCTAGGATTGTTGAAGGAAAAATAAATATTCACATACATTAATCAATACAGATCCAAATGACCTGAAATTTTGTCTGAATTATGATTTTATCTAAATAATATTGCTCCAAAAATTTGAAAAGCAAATACCCTGTATTCCACCTTACACAACCATTTTATTGAAAAACTCAAAATGCTAATAAAATCTGTAAATTAGCTCCAAATCACCTGAAATTTTGACAACATCCTCTTGATACAATTACCTAACAACCTTAAAAATTTCATAATAAAATACCTCAGGATTCGTGAGATATTAATGATTTACTCGAGCTCTTCCTTGCAAATCTGCTGAGTGCTGGCCACTTGAGTTTCTCTGACAAAGTGTGTGCTTCAGATCTCTTCACACCACTCTCCACAGGTTTTGATCCGTTTGAGAAAACCTGCTCTGATACCAAATGAGAAACAATGGTGAAATTGTTCTATTGATAAACAATGCATTACATAGTTTTATAGTTCTTGAAAGAACTAAAAATAGACATGGTGGTTGAGAGAAATCCTCTTAAACTTATTACAACAAACTAACTTAAAGATAGCTCTTATCCTAACAACATGCTAATCTTGGACTATGGTTAAACATTGACCAACCAATCCAAAACCTCAATGTATGCTAATCAAATTAACTAGAAATATGTAAATCAAAACATTAAACTAAAACTAAATACTAGGACTTAATACTTAGGACTAAGGAGGCAATGTTGAAAATATTCCAACATATTGCTCTCAAAGTTTGATCATTCTAAATATCCTCTCACATATTCTCTAGCTAAGAGTTGACTAGAGTGGTAAAATGTTATGCTTGTGAAGTGTCAATCCTAATGAAGAATAAAACTTAGAAGCTTGTTTCTCTTCCAAAATAGAAGAATGTGATTGAGTGCAAATGTGTCAATAAGATCAAGTACACTTTATATGGTCAAGTGGAAAACCACAAAGAATTCCTTCTTGCTGCTATGATACCATATAAATATTTAATATCCATAATACCACTTTAATATTGAAATATTATTAACAACATGTAAACAATAATAATTTAGATTCAAATACCATGAAAAATATACAATCTAATTACCACGAGCAATATGCAAATATCAAATCCAAAAATAAATCAATGAAATAAAAAATCCATAGCCACTTGGAGAGGGTAAAGTCTCATATACACATTGAGGTGACTTAAATCCAAATTATTTGATGATCCAAACTAATAAGAGATTCTTATTATCTATAGATGAAATCAATAATAACCTAACCTCATGCTTAAGGGTCGAGTAACTAAATATATGGCCTGAGATAATAATAAAAATAATTAGCAAACATGGCTATAATGGGACCATTACATGCCTATCCCTTTCAAAAATATTTGTCCTAAAAGCTAAAAAGACTTGAAAATGCTCCTAGGTTCCCATATAGAATCTGTTAGAATATTAATGTGCATTATACCTTTAGTTTAACACTTGTCATGTATTGATATAGGCTTTATGCCTATATATTGTATTATTTTCATGTGTAATATATCTCATCTTCTTTTATTCCCAACATTTGGTATCAAAGCGCAGTCACTCTCTTACCCTATGTAATCCCTGAGGGGGAATTTCTGTCATGAAAATCCCCCCTCCCACATTTCTCCTTAATTTGTTTTCTCCATTGCTTAGGGAGTATGCTCTCCAATATTGTGGATCAGAAACCAAAAAATAATGGAGAACTCATGGCTGCCCCTGAAGTTTCATTGCTTGGAGATATGAGAGGTTGAGGAGAAAATATTGTCTATTTTAATATTTTTGTTAGGGTTTATAATTTTTTTTGGTACAAATTTTTTTGAGGGAAGTTTCCATACCAATCTACTCTTCTTTGTTGTTGAGAAATGATCCAGTTGGTGTGACAGTTAGGAGATCTATTTGGTTCCCCTATGCATGTATTTCAGATCTAGCAGAGGTTTCATGCCCCTGCGTTGCCTATGCAACCAAGTTATTTTTTTTACCGCTATCATTATTGTAGAAGGGAGAGTTGGGAAGATCCGGTGATGTCCATTTATTCTATTTCTAATGCTTACTAAGCTGCATGGCATGCTGAATTGGAGTGGTGCAGAATACTGATAGAGGAAAAACAATGTGCATTTTTTTTTTGTGGTGTTCCTGGGTGTTTGGTTTCTGTACAATGTTCAATGACGTCATTTTCAACTGGGTAGTGTTACTGGTTTTTTTTAACTGAGCGTGGCTGATTTTATAATGCCCAACTGGTTTCGATGGGAGATTTTGTTGGTGCTTGATCCGAATAAGAAGTTCAAGTCTGCAAAAATTCCTTTCAAGCCTTGCTCACTTTTTGTGAATGCAATGAAATTTTTTTGGGCAGATCCGTTGTGAACTGTGATGCTACGAAAAAATCAAGCACTCATCCCATCAAAATTTATGGTCGTGATCTGATAAAGTGTAGCATGATTTTCATGTTTGCATGGATCATGTTTGATTTTGATATGTTTAGTGTTGAAATTACTACGAAATTCTTGTGGAGCACGTATAAGGAGTTTCGTCATGTTTACGCCATGATTTCAGAGAAAGAGATACTACAGTCTGTTTTGGGGGGCTTGTAATAGATGGAGCATCATGGAGCTAGTGTCTTGGAGAATGCATTCATTGACAAGAGTTCATTTTTTTTATTTTGGTCCTGTTATAATATATCGGTTGTAGATTTCCATCCAAGCCCACCACCTTGAGGATTTTTTGGTGTATTGTGGTCTTTTGTAATGATCGAAAACACATATTTTTTTGGAGGACTATGTGCTTGATTACCTACAATAGATAACTCTAGCCAGTAGATATGGGACCACTGAATTCTATGCAAAAAAATAGACCATGCCATGCTAGTGGAGCAGTATCCAACGTCATATTTATGGGATTTTATGTGAAATCAACCAACGTAATATATTTTTCATTCATTTTTTTGGCATATATGAGAGACATGTTTGATATTTCTAGTGTTCATATGATCGAGGAGGAGGAGTTTCTGTGTGTGAAGATGGCACCGATGAAAGCACGACGATGAGTTTGACTCACATGATTGTGGATAATTGTGGATTACAGTGGTCAAAAAGGATTATTCCTACAGTTTCCTTCGATGGCCAGTTAAAGAAGATCTCAATAGGCATAATAAAAGGAGAATCTCAAAATTTTCTTTATTTTTTAGTTAAATTTTGACGTTCGTCATGCTACCAAGTGATGTTGTGTCAAAATTGTGCTTAAGGAGAGACGACTACAATTTTTCACCAAGCAATCCACCATCGTGTTACCTAAAAAATTTCTATTGATGGTGAAGTACGTGTCCAGGTTGGAACTCCAATGTGTTGGGACCCCCGAATGATGGAATTTTTTTTGATGGGGATAATGTATTTTTTAATTATGCTGGTATTTTATTCGAAGCAGAAAGTGTCGTGATTTCATCCTCATGCATTAATATTTGTTGTGGGGCACATTTTATAAGGCACATAGGCTAAAAAATTTAGTGTTTGAGATTTGTGATGATGTCACCCCACCTGTTCGTTTAGCCAACTAGTGTTGCTCTAAAATATGTGAAAATGTGACATGATGTGACTCAACTACGCGTCGGAGGATCTATGGTGCAGGTTCAATTCGAATGAAGTAGCAAAATAATATCACAAGGATTATGGAGGCCACCAACAAAGATCTCTATGATCTATTTTTTATTTGCTGCATCGATATGGAGGGAGATAACCCCTGTTTCTCTCAGCCTAGTGGAAAAGGAAATCATTCTGCTATTTTTCTTGATGCACAATATTCAGAAAATAAGCACCAGATCATAGTGACAGTGGTATTGTGGGTGCATCAAGTGAATTTCTGTGCATGTTTTTGAGACCAAATCATGAAATAAAGGAGGATGATAGGGTTATTTTAGATAAGTCAACATTAAAGGGGGAATGTTACCTAATATTGACTTGTTTTTTCTATAGTTAGAATAGTGCACATTAAGGGGGAATGTTAGAATATTAATGTGCACTATGCCTTCAGTTTTAGTTTGATACTTGTCAATTTCTGATGGGGAGCCAAATTTTACAATAAGAGAAAACTCAATTTTTATTCAGAGAACATGGAAAAATTACAAAGTACAGAAGAAAATACAGTTGCAGTCCCAATCTATGTCTTTCCAGCCCTCTCGAATCCTTAAAAAAATCTTCTTTTATCATCACGGCTTCTTGTTGCAACTGTCGTTCATAACCGTCCCTGTAACTGTCTTAACGGCTTCTGGAACTGCCACTTGGAACTGCCTTAATGGCTTCTGGAATCACCAAATGTCACTCTGTAACAGTCCATGAAAAAACCTACCTTCTCTTTGATGCAGGAGCATCCGAGGGCAACAAAGCAATCGAACATCAACCAAACTTTTGTTGTTATTTTTTTCTAAGTGTTGCAATGTTATTTTTTTCTAAGTGTTGCAAGTAAAATATGTGTCGCGATATCGCGACCAAAACTGAAGATAGGGGAGCAGCGGACAAAATGTCGCGATTTCGCGACATGTCGCGAAATCGTGACATGTCGCGAAATCGTGACCCAAGGCAGGGAAACAGAGGCGCAGAGACCAAAGGTCGCGAAATCGTGACATGTCGCGATTTCGTGACATGTCACGAAATCGCGACCACCGCAGGAGAAACGAAGGCACGGAGACCAAAGGTCACGAAATCGTGACATGTCGCGATTTCGCGACATGTCGTGAAATCGTGACCACCATAGGGGAAACGAAGGCACGGAGACCAAAGGTCATGAAATCGCGACATGTCACGATTTCGCGATCGAAACGGGAGAACAGAAGCCGATAGCAAAAATGGCGCGATATCGCGACATGTCGCGATATCGCGGCCAAAATGGAGAGAGAAGGTGCAGAAAGAAAATGGTCGCGATATCGCGACACGTCGCGATATCGTGACCAAACAGGAAGACACGCACTCCCAGCTTTCTTAAAGGCGACCCTTCGTGCGCGGCAAGTTAGAGGCAGTGAAGCAGCAGTTCCAAAGAAGGATTTCAACGGGCATGTTGGCCACTCGCGCAGGATATCTGGAAGACGCATTTAAGGCAACTAACAACAAGCAGCAGATCGAGGAGAAGATTTCATTGGATATGGCAGCCAGTCGCGCACCTCACCTAGAGTCTCATGAATGCAACTTACCAGAATTGTCCCAGGTGGCAATTGTAGATCGTGGGAAGTTTGAAAGCACAGAGGATCGGGACCTCGATAAAAACCCAGGGATTGTAATGAGAGGGGGTTGGCAAATGGCAGTTTGGCTGTATATTCTTGTAAAATTCTTCCTAAGTATTGAATACAAATTTTGGGCTCTTGTCTTGCTGGTTTTCTGTATTTTGTAAGATCTGTTCTCCACCAAGTGGTATCAGAGCCAGTAGTTCCTGAGTGTGTAGCAGATCGCCGGAGGAGAGGCAGCTGCACCAGGATCTATGGAAGGGCTTAGAGTTGGGTGAGCAGAATGCCTCCAAGGAGAAATCCTGTTGGTGGGAGAGGCATGGCAGCAGCGGAAGATGTTCGAGCTTTGCAGCGGCAAATGCAAGCCCTGCAAGAAGAAATGCGTAGAAGATTGGAGCCAAGAAGAGACGAAGGTAGTGAAGAGGAAGATGATGAAGAAGAAGACCAACCTGAGGAAGAAGAAGAAGCAGTAGATCCTGCTCGGGCCAGACTATACAAAGCCATATCCCAGATTGGGAAGAGGCCGAAAATGGAGGTTTCCACATATTTCGGGAACCTTGATCCAGAGGAATTGATCGACTGGATCAACGACCTGGAAGAGTACTTTGAGTACGAAGAGGTTGAGGATCCTGATAGGGTCAGATTCGCAAAGACCAAACTGAAAGGTCATGCTAGCATTTGGTGGAAGGGAGTGCAGCTGGAGCAAAATAAAAGAGGGAAAGAGAGAATAACTAAGTGGGAACGGATGGCAGAAAAGCTAAAGAGGCGGTTCATCCCTGGTGATTATGAGTTAGACCTGCTTGAAGAAAATGCAAGGATTGAGGCAATCAAGCAAGTCTGTGAAAGAATACACTAGAGGAATTTCATAGAATAATGATTAGAACAGGCCACTCAGAGGCCAACAAGGAGAAGGTAGCCCGTTACATTAATGGGTTACGAGCAAGCATTCAGGAAGAACTAAGTCTAGTCCGGATGACCACCATAGAGGACGCTTACCAATTTGCTTTGAAGGTTGAAGAAAAGCTCAATAGGAGGTTTGAAAACAAGCAAAGAGGAAGAGGTCATGGCGGAAGGACCGGCGGAAGGAACAGTGGAAGAAGAAATGAAGATTCTCAAAAAAATGGAGAAGGTAGCAGCAATCAAGAACAAAGGAGAGAAAATACAGACCGCCCCCGTAATCAGAATAATGGTTACCGAGGGGGAAGAGGCAGAGCTGGACGTGGACAAGGAAGAGGAAGATTTCGAGGGACTTGCTTCCAGTGTGGTGAAGAGGGACATCACCAATATGAGTGCCCACAGTAGTGAGAAAGAAATAATCGGAGACCGAAAGGAAATGCCAGAGTAGCAGTCACGGATGAAGATGCTGGATCTGAGCATTCTGAAGAAGCTGAGAGAGGAGAAGTAATGATTGCCAGGAGAGTCCTGCTGAATGAAGAGGGAGCTGCAGATCAGAGGAAAAGCTTATTCCGCACAAGGTGTAAATGCGCGGGTAAGATTTGCAACATCATCATTGACAACGGTAGCACAGATAACCTAGTTTCAGAGGGAATGGTTACAAAGCTACAACTGGAGAGAAAGAAACACCCGCATCCATATCGGATCACGTGGTTGCAGAAAGACCATAAGGTTTTGGTCAATGAACAATGCCTGGTAAAATTCAGCATTGGAAATTACCGTGATGAGGTTCTGTGCGACATTCTGCCCATGGATGCGTGCCATTTGCTCTTGGGAAGGCCATGGCAGTTTGACAAGTGTGCGGTTCATGATGGCCGAGCCAACACTTATTCCGTGACCAAGAATGGAATGCGTCATAAGTTGAAACCCCCGAAGGAGGTGGAAGAAAAGGTATGTGGCGATGCAAGAATTTGCTTGGTTGACCGAAGGAAATTTTTAGATGATTTAAAGCATGAACATATGTGTTATGCAATAATTCCTAGAGTCAGGGATACAGAATGCAAAGGTGCCCCAACAGAAGTCCAAGAGCTATTGAAGGAATTTCCAGATATCATATCTGATAATGTGCCTGAGGGTTTACCCCCAGTAAGAAAAATCGGTCACCATATTGATTTGGTGCCGGGATCAAGCTTGCCCAATAAAGCTGCACATAGAATGACACACTGTAGAAACCGAAGAACTAAACAGGCGAGGTCCAGGAGTTGTTGGAGAAGGGATTGATTAGGGAGAGTCTTAGCCCATGTGCAGTACCTACAGTACTAGAACCCAAGAAGGATGGAGAATGGAGAATGTGCACAGACTCTCGGGCAATTAACAAGATCACTATCAAATACAGATTCCCATTGCCAAGGATGGATGATATCATGGACTGTTTGAGTGGAGCTGAGTACTTCACGAAGATTGACCTAAAAAGTGGTTATCATCAGATCCGTATCCGAGAAGGAGATGAGTGGAAGACAGCCTTCAAGACAAGAGAGGGCTTGTATGAGTGGTTGGTCATGCCATTTGGGCTGTCCAATGCACCAAGTACCTTCATGCGGCTGATGAATGAGGTACTGAAAGAGTTTTTAGGAAAATTTGTCATTGTTTATTTAGATGATATATTAATATTCAGCAGAACCCTGGAGGAACACCTGATGCACATCAGGAGGGTTTTTGAAAAGCTGCGGGAGGAGCAGTTATTAATAAATCTGAAAAAGTGTAATTTTGTCAAGAAAGAGTTAGTTTACCTGGGATTTGTAATCTCAGTAGAAGGTCTAAAAATGGACCCAGAGAAGGTGAGAGCTATCATCGAATGGCCTACCCCAAGAAGCACAACAGAGGTGAGATCATTTCATGGTCTGGCCAGCTTTTACAGAAAGTTCATAAGAAACTTCAGCAGCATTTGTGCACCCCTCACGAAAACAATGAGAGGGGATAAGAAAGAATTCAAGTGGACCTTAGGGGCTGAGAGGAGCTTTGATGCATTAAAGAAAAAGGTCACAAAACAGCCTATTTTGGCACTTCCAGACTTCAACAAAGTATTTTAGGTCGACTGTGATGCCAGTGGCAGTGCAATAGGGGCTATACTGAGCCAAGAAGGCAGACCTGTTGCTTATTTTAGTGAAAAGCTCAATGATGCTCGGAAAAAGTATTCAGTTTATGACCAAGAATTTTATGCTATAGTTCAGGCTCTGAAGAAGTGGAGGCATTACTTGTTGCCAAAAGAGTTTGTTCTATTTACTGATCATCAGGCATTGCAGTACATCAACAGCCAGACAAAACTGAATCAGCGGCACATGAAGTGGGTTGAGTTTCTCCAAAGCTATACCTTTGTATTAAAGCACAGGAGCGGGAAATCAAATAGAGTTGCAGATGCTTTAAGTAGAAGGCAGAATCTGCTGATTGAAATGACAGTGGAAGTAGTAGGATTCGAAGAACTGAAGGGTCTTTATCCTGAAGATCCTGATTTTGCAGCAGCCTGGACGGCTTGCTTGGCACCTGTTACTGTGGACAGGACAAAATGGTTAGATTTCCTAATCCAAGATGGAATGCTATTCAAGGGAAGTAAATTATGCATTCCAAGGAGCTCCATGCGGGAGAACTTAATCAAGGAAAAGCACAGCGGAGGACTGGCTGGGCATTTTGGTCGGGATAAGACCATTGCCCTGGTGAATGAAAATTACTACTGGCCGCAACTTCAGCAAGATGTGAAAAATTTTGTGCAAGGTTGCAGAATGTGCCAAATGGCAAAAGGCGTAAGGCAAAACACAGGATTATACCAGCCGTTACCTGTACCTGAGAGGCCATGGGAGGACATAAGCATGGATTTTATTCTTGGATTGCCCAGAACACAGAGGGGAAATGACTCTGTATTTGTGGTGGTTGACAGATTCTCCAAGATGGCACATTTTATTCCCCGCGAGAAAACAAGTGATGCGAGTTCACATTGCGGGGTTATTTTTCAAGGAAGTGGTACGACTTCACGGTCTACCAAGAAGCATAGTTTCTGACAGAGATACAAAGTTTGTTGGGTATTTTTGGAGAACATTGTGGAAGAAGTTGAAGACAGATCTAAAGTTCAGTTTGCATACCACCCACAAACTGATGGATAGACAGAGGTGGTAAATAGAAGTCTGGGTAATTTATTAAGATGCTTGATAGCAGATAAACCCAAGGGATGGGATTTAGTTTTGCCGTAGGCAGAATTTGCATACAACAATTCTATCAATAAGACTACAAACAAATCTCCATTCCAAATCATATATGGAAACAGTCCGAGAAACGTTTATGAGCTGAGAAAATTAGATAAAGGGGAAAAGTGCAGTGCAGAGGCTAAGGAATTCGCAAAACAGATGAAAAGCCTGCATGAAGAAGTGAAGAAACAAATTACAAAAATGAATACTCAGTATAAAGCAAGAGCAGACCAAAAGCGGCGGTTCAAAGAGTTCGAAGTGGGGGATGAAGTCATGGTCCATCTCAGAAAAGAAATATTTCCAGCCAAAACTTATAACAAGTTGAAGATGAAGAAGTTTGGGCCATGCAGAATACTGGAAAAACGGGATTCAGGCAATGCATATGAAGTGGAATTGCCAAGTGGACTTGACATTTCACCTGTTTTTAACATATCAGATTTAGTGGAATACCATGAGGGAAACAATACAGAGGAACCAAGTACAGAATTGTGGAGCATTCCAAAGTCTAACCCGACCAAAGAAGAGATCGAAGAAATATTAGATACTCGTGAAGGCAGAAGCACAAGGAACAAACAATATTCTGAGTATTTGATCAAGTGGAAGGGCAGACCTGTAGAAGATGCAACTTGGTTATCAAAAATAGAGGTTGACCGCCTGGGTCTTCCTCCCAAAGATCAGAAGTGAGGATCACTTCTCGATCCACCCTGGGTGTCTGATGCAGGAGCATCCGAGGGCAGCAAAGCAATCGAGCATCAACCAAACTTTTGTTGTTATTTTTTTCTAAGTGTTGCAATGTTATTTTTTTCTAAGTGTTGCAAGTAAAATATGTGTCGCGATATCGCGACACAAAAGTGTCGTGATATCGCGACCAAAACTGAAGATAGGGGAGCAGCGGACAAAATGTCACGATTTCGTGACATGTCGCGAAATCGTGACATGTCACGAAATCGTGACCCAAGGCAGGGAAACAGAGGCGCAGAGACCAAAGGTCGTGAAATCATGACCACCGTAGGAGAAACGAAGGCGCGGAGACCAAAGGTCACGAAATCGTGAACGAAATCGCGACCACCAGGAGAAACGAAGGCACGGAGACCAAAGGTCACGAAATCGTGACATGTCACGAAATCGTGACCACCAGGGGAAACGAAGGCACGGAGACCAAAGGTCGCGAAATCGTGACATGTCACGATTTCGCGACCGAAATGGGAAAACAGAAGCCGATAGCAAAAATGGCGCGATATCGCGACATGTCGCGATATCGCGGCCAAAATAGAGAGAGAAGGTGCAGAAAGAAAATGGTCACGATATCGCGACACGTCGCGATATCGTGACCAAACAGGAAGACACGCACTCCCAGCTTTCTTAAAGGCGACCCTTCGTGCGCGGCAAGTTAGAGGCAGTGAAGCAGCAGTTCCAAAGAAGGATTTCAACGGGCATGTTGGCCACTCGCGCAGGATATCTGGAAGACGCATTTAAGGCAACTAACAACAAGCAGCAGATCGAGGAGAAGATTTCGTTGGATATGGCAGCCAGTCGCGCACCTCACCTAGAGTCTCATGAATGCAACTTACCAGAATTGTCCCAGGTGGCAATTGTAGATCGTGGGAAGTTTGAAAGCACAGAGGATCGGGACCTCGATAAAAACCCAGGGATTGTAATGAGAGGAGGTTGGCAAACGGCAGTTTTGGCTGTATATTCTTGTAAAATTCTTCCTAAGTATTGAATACAAATTTTGGGCTCTTGTCTTGCTGGTTTTCTGTATTTTGTAAGATCTGTTCTCCACCACTCTTTCTTAGCCAGGTCACGAAAATGCGACATGTCGTGATATCATGACACTTTTCTGCCTTTGGCTCTCTTTCACCAATGTGTCGTGATATCGCGACACTTTTCTGCCTTTGGCTCTCTTTCGCCAATGTGTCGCGATATCGCGACACTTTTTGGCTTTTGGCTCTCTTTCGCCAAAGTGTCGCGATATCGTGACACTTCTTCGACTTTTGGCTTTGTTTGCCAAAGTGTCGCGATATCGCGACACTTCTTTGGCTTTTGGCTTTGTTTGCCAAAGTGTCGCGATATCGCGACACTTCTTTGGCTTTTGGCTTTGTTTGCCAAAGTGTCGCGATATCGCGACACTTCTTTGGCTTTTGGCTTTGTTTGCCAAAGTGTCGCGATATCGCGACACTTCTTTGGCTTTTGGCTTTGTTTGCCAAAGTGTCACGATATCGCGACACTTCTTTTGCGCCCATCGTTCTGCTATTGGTGTCGCGATATCGCGACAAATTTTATGTCGTGATATCGCGACAATTTATTTTGCGCTCACCATGGTTCTAAATACGTCGCGATATCGCGACGACTTTTGTGTCGCGATATCGCGACACATTGTAACACTTAGAACTTTCTTTCAAACTTAGAACTTTTTTTCTTGTTTCTTTTGTTTGTATTTTTTTTCGATGATGCAAGATTGTTGTGCTGCCCTGGATGCTCCTGCATCAGACACCCAGGGTAGATTTTTAGAAGTGATCCTCACTTCTGGGCGGTCAGAGGAAAACCCAGACGATCAACCTCTGATTTGGACAACCATGTGGCATCTTCGATAGGTCGGTTCTTCCACTTGACCAAATACTTCGAATATTGCCTATTTTGGGTAATTCTGCCTTCACGAGTGTCGAGTATGTATTCAATTTTGTCTTTTTCTGGAGTGGATGCAGGAATGTTCCACAGATCCAGACTGGGTGGTTCGCTACAACTTCTTGCATGATATTCAACCAAGTCTAAAATATTGAAGATAGGTGAAATATTCAGCTCACTTGGTAGATCAACTTCATAGGCATTGCTTGAATCTCATTTACCTATGATCCGGCATGGTCCAAACTTCTTCATCTTCAACTTATTGTAGGTTTTTCAAGGAAAACGTTCCTTACGCAAGTGAACCATGACTTCATCCCCTACCTGGAATTCTTTGAAATGTCGCTTCTGATCTGCTTTGGCTTTGTACATAGCATTCATTTGACTGATATGCTGCTGTACCTCTTCATGTAAATTCTTCATGTGTGCTGCAAAGTCTTCAGCTTCATCACTGCACTTGTCTGCTTTATCCATCGGTCTCAACTCAGAAGCGTTTCTCGGGCTGTACCCATGCACAATCTGGAATGGTGATTTACCAGTACTATGATTGATAGAATTATTGTAAGCAAACTCTGCCTATGGTAAAATCAGATCCCATCCCTTGGGTTTATCTCCTACCAGACATCGTAGAAGATTACCCAAACTTCTGTTGACTACTTCGGTCTATCCATCAGTCTGCGGGTGGTACGTAGAACTGAATTTCAAGTCTATTTTTAGCTTCTTCCACAGGGTTCTCCAGAAATAACCCACAAATTTGGTATCTCTGTCTGAGACAATGCTTTGGGGTAGACCATGAAGTCGTACTACCTCCTTGAAGAACAAGCCGACAATGTGAACCGCATCACTTGTCTTCTGACATGGAATAAAATGGGCCATTTTCGAAAACCTGTCAACAACAACAAAAATGGCGTCATGTCCATGTTGTGTTCTTGGCAGACCAAGAACAAAATCCATGCTGATGTCCTCCCATGGTCTCTCTGGTATAGGCAATGGTTGGTACATTCCTGTATTTTGGCTGATCCCTTTTGCCATCTGGCACACTCTGCAACCCTGCACAAATCTGGTCACATCCGGCTACAACTGCGGCCAATGGTAATTCTCACTAACGAGAGCAATGGTCTTATCTAGACCAAAATGCCTTGCTAGTCCTCCGCTATGTTTCTCTTTGATCAAATTTTCCCTCATGGAACTTCGTGGAATGCACAACTGGTTCTGCCGAAACAGCATCCCATCTTGGATCATGAAATCCAACCACTTAGTGCGATCCACAGTAGTAGGAGACACACATGCTCGTCCATGCCTCTACAAAATCTGGATCTTCTGGGTATAAACTCTTGAGTTCATCAAACCCAACAACTTCCACTCTCATTTCTATCAACAAATTATGCCTTCTACTCAAGGCATCTGCAACTCTATTAGATTTGCCACTTCTATGCTTTAGTACAAAGGTATAACTCTGCAGGAATTCAACCCACTTCAAATGCCACTGGTTAAGTTTACCTTGACTATTTATATACTACAAAGCTTGATGGTCAGTATATAAAACAAACTCTTTGGTTAGCAAATAATGTCTCCATTTCTTAAGAGCCTGAATTATAGCATAGAATTCTTGATCATAAACAGAGTATTTCTTTCTAGCATCATTTAATTTTTCACTAAAGTATGCAACAGATTTACCTTCTTGGCTCAAAACAGCTCCAATGGCACTGCCACTAGCATCACAGTCAACCTGAAACACTTTATTAAAATTTGGAAGTGCCAGAATGGGCTGTTCTGTCACTTTCTTCTTCAATATGTTCATGCTGGTATCTGCCTTGGCAGTCCACTTAAATTCTCTCTTATCCCCTCTCATAGTTTCCGTTAGGGGTGCACAAATACTACTAAAGTCTCTAATAAACTTTCTATAGAAACTTGCAAGACCGTGAAATGATCTTACCTCTGTTACATTCCTTGGGGCAGGCCATTCAATGATAGCCTTCACTTTCTCAGGATCCATTTTCAGACCCTCCTCTGAGATGACAAATCCCAGGTATATCAACTCTTTCTGTACAAAACTGCACTTCTGTATATTAATCAATAACTGCTCCTCACGCAGTTTTTCAAAAACTATCCGAACATGCAACAAATGCTCGTCCAATGTTTTACTAAAAATCAGAATATCATCCAGATAAACTATCACGAACTTTTCCAGGAAGTCATGCAATACCTCATTCATCAGCCTCATAAATGTACTGGGTGCATTAGTCAATCCAAATGGCATAACTAACCACTCATACAAACCCTCCCTAGTTTTAAAAGTTGTCTTCCATTCGTCACCCTCTCTAACACGTATCCGATGATATCCGCTCTTCAAATCAATCTTAGTGAAGTATTTAGCTCCACTCAAGCAATCCATTATATCGTCCATTCGGGTAATGGAAAGCGATATTTAATAGTAATTTTATTAATGGCTCGGGAATCAGTGCACATTCGCCATTCGCCATTCTTCTTTGGTGCAAGTACTGCTGGCACTGCACAAGGGCTCAAACTTGCTCGAATCAAACCCTTCCTCAACAATTCCTAAACCTGGCGGTTCAACTCTTCATTCTCTATAGGAGACATTCTATGGGCTGCCTTGTTGGGTAAGCTAGATCCTGGCATTAAGTCAATTTGATGACTAATCTTCCTCATTGGCGGCAAACCCTCAGGCACATTGTCTGATATAATATCAAGAAATTCTGCTAATAGATGTTCAACTTCTGCTGGAATGTCAGTAGTATCTTCTCTCTTTACAGTAGGAATTAATGCATAACACATTGAATCCCTCTTTAAACCATCCAAAAATTTTTTGCCATCTACTAAACAAATTCTAGCATTATTGCATACCTTTTCCTCAACCTCCTTCAATGGCTTCAGTTTGTGGCGTACTCCGTCTTTTGTCAGGGAATAGGTATTTGCATGCCCATCATGCGCTGCACGTCTATCAAATTGCCATGGTCTTCCAAGCAACAAATGGCAAGCATCCATCGACAAAATATCACATAGGACCTCATCCTGGTATCTTCCAATTTTGAACTTGACCAAGCATTGTTCACTGACCAATGCTCTATGATCCTTCTGCAACCACGCAATCCGGTATG
Organism: Wollemia nobilis; assembly: GCA_028583015.1. Taxonomy (NCBI): domain Eukaryota; kingdom Viridiplantae; phylum Streptophyta; class Pinopsida; order Araucariales; family Araucariaceae; genus Wollemia; species Wollemia nobilis. The sequence continues at coordinate 8,001,820 of JAQPPZ010016931.1, forward strand.
GATGCGGGTGCTGTCTTCTTTCTAGCTTTAGCTTAGCTACCATTTCCTCAGAAACCAAATTATCTGTACTACCATTATCAATAATAATATTACAAATTTTACCTGAACATTTGCACCTCGTGTGGAACAGGCTTTTTCGTTGGTCTGGTTCCTTCTCTTCGTTCAACAAGGTTCTCCTTGTGATCATCACTTCTCTGCGCTCTGCTTCTTCAGAGTGCTCAGATTCAACACCATCCTCAACAACTATAGCTCTGGCATTACCTTCAGGCCTTTTGTTCGGTGTTTCTTGGTGTTTGGGACACTCATATGATCGATGCCCCTCTTCTCCGCAATTGAAATAGGTTCCACGAAATCTGCCTCTGCCATATCCACGTCCACCTCTACCTCGTCCCCTTTGATAATCATTGTTTTGATTACGGGGTCGGTAAGCATTCTCCTCCTCTATTCCTGGTGATTGCTGGTTTCACCAGTCTACTTTTGGTCATCATATTTACCTCCACTGGTTCTTCCACTAGTTCTTCCACCATGACCTCTTCCTCTTTGTTTGTTGTCAAATCTGTGGTTCAGTTTCTCTTCCACTTTCAGAGCAAACTGGTAAGCATCTTCAATGTTGTTCATTCGAACCAGACTCAATTCTTCTTGCATGCTGGTTCTCAACCCATTAATGTAACGGGCTACTCTCTCTTTATTTGCTTTCGTATGACCGGTTCTAATAGAAATTTTAAAAAATTCCTCTGTATATTCTTTAACGGACTTGCTGGACTGGCGCAAACTCTGCATTTTTCTCAGCAGATCTAATTCGTAATCTACCGAAATAAACTGTCGTTTCAGTTTTTCAACCATTCGATCCCACCTGGTGATCTTTTCTTTTCCTCTACGGTTTCTTTCCAGTTGCACTCCTTTCCACCATATGCCAGCATGGCCTTTCAACTTTGTTTTGGCAAATTTAATTCGATTTGGATCTTCAACTTCCTCATATTCGAAATATTCCTCCATGTCATTAATCCAGTCAATTAATTCTTCTGGATTTAAATTTCTAGAATATGTGGAGACGTCAATCTTTGGCCTTTTCCCAATTTGCGAAATGGCTTTAATCATTCGAGACTCTGCAGCACTCATTGCTTCTTCTTCTTCTTTAGACGGGTCTTCAACTCCGTCATCATCGCTTTGGTCTTCTCCTCTTGGCTCTACTCCTCTACGCAATTCTTCCTGCAAGGCCTACACTTGCCTCTGCAATGCTCGAAAGTCTCCTTCAGGAACCACGTTCCTTCCAGCACCATGATTTCTTCACGGTGGCATTCTGCTTCATTGTTTCTCAGAACCCGTAACCCCAGATCTTGGTGCAAGCTGCCTCACATTCGGCGCTCTGCTCACACACTCAGAATCTTGCTGCTCTGATACCACTTGATGGGGAGCCAAATTTTACAATAAGAGAAAACTCAATTTTTATTTAGAGAACATGGAAATATTACAAAGTACAAAAGAAAATACAGTTGCAGTCTCAATCTACGTCTTTCCAGCCCTCTCGAATCCTTCAAAAAATCTCCTTTTATCATCATGGCTTCTTGCTGCAACCGCCATTCGTAACCGTCCCTGTAACCGCCTTAACGGCTTCTAGAACTGCCACTTGGAACTGCCTTAACGGCTTCTGGAATCGCCAACTGTCGTTCTGTAACAGTCCGCAAAAAAACCTACCTTCTCTTTCTTAGCCAGGTCGTGAAAACGTGACATGTCGTGATTTCGTGACACTTTTCTGCCTTTGGCTCTCTTTCGCCAATGTGTCGCGATATCGCGACACTTTTCTACCTTTGGCTCTCTTTCGCCAATGTGTCGCGATATCGCGACACTTTTTGCTTTGGCTCTCTTTCGCCAAAGTGTCGCGATATCGCGACACTTCTTCGACTTTTGGCTTTGTTTGCCAAAGTGTCGCGATATCGCGACACTTCTTTGGCTTTTGGCTTTGTTTGCCAAAGTGTCACGATATCGCGACACTTCTTTGGCTTTTGGCTTTGTTTGCCAAAGTGTCACGATATCGCGACACTTCTTTGGCTTTTGGCTTTGTTTGCCAAAGTGTCACGATATCGCGACACTTCTTTTGCACCCGCCATTCTGCTGTTGGTGTCGCGATATCGCGACAACTTTTATGTCGTGATATCGCGACAATTTATTTTGCGCTCGCCACGGTTCTAAATACGTCGCGATATCGCGATGACTTTTGTGTCGCGATATCGCGACACATTGTAACACTTAGAACTTTCTTTCAAACTTAGAACTTTTTTTCTTGTTTCTTTTGTTTGTATTTTTTTTCGGTGATGCAAGATTGCTGTCTTGCCCTGGATGCTCCTGCATCAATTTCACTTATCACTTGTCATGTATTGATATAGGCCTTTTGCCTATATATTGTATCATTTTCATGTGTAATATATCTCATCTCCTTTTATTCCAAATAGAATCTTCTCCTAGAAGTTCCTACCACCTGATGAGAAACTTCTAAATTTGTTGAGATCGAAGATGACAAACTCTAGACTACGATACTATTTTAGGCTAAAGAGTGATTCAACCTTGTTCACTAAGTAATGGAAGCTCTATTTTGGAACCACAAATTTTGGTCAATAAGCTATTTGGATAGGATACATGAAATATTATATGGATGCATGAAGACAATGGAAGCTCCAACTAGTATGCTACTTCACCAATGTGATGAACCACCTTGTAGGGACCATAAAATCAAGGAGCCAACTTTTGACTAGAATTGGTATTTAAGGACAATCGCTTGTACGACTATAGGCATAAAAATATCATATCGCCTACATTGACTAATTATTCAAGGTGTGAATATTGCTATTACTTTATATGATTCTATTCATGGTTCAAATTATTATTAAGAAATTGAAGCATGACTTGTTGTTTTAACAAATCATGTACTTGGACAAATTTAGAAGATCCTAGAACATAGTCTATGATTGATGGAGGTTTTTGACCATACAATAATTCAAATGGAGACATATTAAGGGGAAAATGGTAAGTGTTGTACCACTATTTTGCTAAGAAAAACCATTGAACCTATTGATACTACTTCTCTTTAGTGAAACAACAAAGGTAAGTACCCAAATATTTATTAACAATCTCTATTTGACCATTAAAGTGAGCGTGATATGAGGAGGACATACTCAACGTGGTCCCACTAAGACAATTTTTTTTACACAATTTGTTAGTGAAGATAGGGTCATAGTCACTCATAATGGTTTTGGGCATACCATGTAACTTAAAAAAATAATAAAAAATACCTTGGCCACCTTACTTGCTGAATAGGGATGTTGTAATGCATAGAAATAAGCATACATGGAAAGGTGATCTACAACCACAAATATAACTATTTTGCCCTCTAATTTGGAAAGGTACTCAATACAATATATGGATATGTTCTCCTATTGGAAATTAGATATAGGCAAGGGTTACAACAATCAATCAGATATTATATTCCCTTATTTATGTTGACATACCTCACACTTAGCCATAAATATGTTGACATCAACTTTGAATCCTTTCCAAGAAACTAATTGCTTCACCCATTGGTATATTTTCAAATATGTTGAGTGTCCTACCAAAGGAGATGCATGTAATTATTGGAGAACTGATGAATTAATAATCAAATATTGAGGAAGATAAATATAACATTTTTTGAAAAGCACTCCATTAGAGCATGTGAAGTATGCAATCATGATCCTATTTTTATGTCTTGAATGATCGTAGTAGTCTCTAAATAGAAAATCCAATCTTCTTGAATTTGAGAAGGCCATTATGGACAAGGACCAAATATGGAATTGATAGCAACATCATCCTTGTATTTTTGAGATAAATTATGATCCAAGAGTTTGGTCATCCATTTATTTTGTTTAGGGTATGAGAGATGCTACTCTCAGAAATTATTTAGGCTAATACAGTTAGTCTTAATGATGAAATGACTACTAAACAAATAAATCCTTCATTTCTGTATGGCATGTAAAATAAATAAAATTTCCTTCTCATAAGAGGACCATCCTAGATTCTTGCTTGAATGTTGCTTACTTTCAAAGGACAATGGGTGACCATATTGCATTAAAATGGCTTGAATACCTATGATAGAATTATCACACTAAATGATAAAAGACTTCCTAAAATTAGGAGTGGTTAAAATTAGAGTGGAAAACACATCTTATTTGAGGGCTTTGATGTCCTTGAATGTAGATTCAATCTAATTAAATGCATCATTTTTTATGAGGGTAGTGAGAGGTATGCCAATATTACCATAGTTATGAATAAAATTTTCATAATAGCTTTTGAGTCTTAGAAATCCATAGATATTCTATGGGACTTGGGCAAGGACCAATCTTGAATATATTTAATTTTATTAGGATCTACCTTGAATCCTTCATGAGATACTATATGTACTAAATATTCTACCTCTTAGACCCCAAAGGTATATTTGGACCTTTTAAAAAATAGTTTTTTCCTTTTGTAATAGATGCAAAACTTTGTCAATATGAACTAGATGAACCTACCAAGATTTGCTATAAATTTAAAATATCATCAAATGAAACTAGGAAAAACTTATGAACAAAAGGACAAAAGACATGGTTCATGAGACTTTAAAAAGTGGAAGGAGCATTAGTGAGTCCATAAGGTATGACTAGGAAATCATAATGACCCTAATGTGTATGGAAAGTAGTCTTAAAGATATCCTCTTCTCTAACCCATTTGATGAAAACCATAACACATGTCTAGTTTAGTGAAGTATCTAGAACCATGTAATTTATCCAACATATCATCTAGAATTAGGAAACTTATCTTTGATAGTGATATTGTTAAGAGAACACAAATTATGAGACATGCACCATGAGTTATACTTATGTTATAACATCACCACTAGAGAGGAATATGGACTAATTCCTGGATGAATGATTCCATGCCCTAACATTTAGTGGATCAAATTCTCAATTTTTGGCTTTTGGGTTGGGGGTAGTGATAAGGATACACTTTAGGAGGTTGAAATCCTATAATTAGAAGAATGGTATGATCATGTGTGCTCTTAGGAGGTAGACTCCTTGGTTCATTGAGAAGCTCCTCATAATGATCCATAATGCTTTGGATATCCAATAGAAAATTTAGAAGAGATGGATCCAAGGATTGAACCTCCATGTAATTGACTCAGACAAAGAATCCAAGACCACCCTTCTTCAATATATTTTCCATGTAATGGGAACTAAAAACCTTGAAGGAAGGAGTTTGAATTACTTTGAGAAAATGACCCTTTCATTATCTATCCACTTGACATATAATTTTTTGTATATTAATAGTTACATCACCAAGATGAGATAACCATTGTATTATCAAGATAACATCTTAATTTCCTAGGTTCATAGCAAATAGATTGCCCACCTAAGTATAATATCCCATTTGGTTGTATAGTTATTCAACCCCCACACTAATAAATACCCCCATTTGTAATTAATAATTGAAATTTATCTTAATTTGAAGTACTAATATACAAGCCCAAGGATTTTGTTGTCTTACTATTTATAAAATTATGTGGGCTACCTAAATAAATTGACATATGACACATTGTCATTAATAAATCCTTGTATCTTGATAGTGTGGTGAGATTAAATACCAATAAGTGCATGAGCACAGAGAACCATAGTACCAATATCTTGTAATACTTTATCCACTTTTATTGGTTGTTATCATAGTTCTATTGATTGCTTATGTTGTAATAAATCTTCATCCTAAAAAACTAATGTATCTCCATATTTCAAGAGAAAGTTATGGTGTTATTCATAGTCCTAATATTAGGTATGGTGTAAATAAAATTTGAAATATAAAGTCCTATGGAAGGTTAAAAATTGTGGTAAGAATGATGATAGTTGAAATCACATATGTATGGAGGACTATAATATTGGATCTTTTGTTTTGTTGCTAGAGCTATATGTTGTGCATGATTAAGAGCATAAGGATCATGTATGTTATATTTCTTCTAAATTCTATGCTTAAGACCATATAAGAGGACATAGACCACCACTATTGGACTCAATTGATGGGTATATGTGAGGAGACTTATGAACTTAAAGCAATAATATTTTATTATTCTCACTTACTTAGTTTGCATAAGATGTACCACATATGATGTCGAAGATTCCTTGTCAAATATTTGAATAATTTTTTCATTTAATTCAAGCCATAAAATAGGGACACCATGTTGGTGAAGCTACCATAACAACCATTGATAAGCTTGGATATCCAACTTAGAAACTACTAATGTGACATGACCTATTTTAGGAATATGGTACAAATGGATAAGGCCTTCCATTTTAGACAACCATACTTGAGGGTTGACAAATTCAAAGGTGGGAATATCAATGAGAGAAACCTTAACATCATGAGGTCATTCTAGGAAATTAGAATCACTACCTCTTGAGGAGTCTAGATCAGAGGTAAAGACTAGGTTATAAGAGCTAAAATATAAATGATTATGAGAAAGGTGGTTGTTGTGGAAGAACATTAGTATTTGGTGCTTGATGAATGATAAAAGGATGGGGTCCAATGGTTTATTGTGATACTTGGAAAATATGAGGTGTACTAGTGGAGCAAACTAGGATTCTTTAAATTTTATTCAAGATTTCAATTTGATTATTCAAGAGGTTGACATAAGCAATCACTTATTCTTATTGCAAAATATATTACAAATTAGAATCAATATTACTAGGAAGAGGAATAAGACTTGTAGGGGTAGCAGGGCCAGGGTCAATGGGAGGAGAAGAAGAAGAAACAAATATGTTGGATGGGAAAGAAGCCATGACATTTATGGAAGAAAGAAGATGTTAATAAAAACTATTGATATTAAAGGGAGCGTTGTGATGTTTATCAGGATTTCTAGGTTGGAGCTTATTTCTAGTCATATATATTTATTAACTAACTTATTTATTTCTTTATTTTTAAAATAAAATGTTTATTTAAATAATTTTATTAAACATGGAAAAATGGTTTTAAAATGAGAAAAAGTAGGATTTAATAATTATTTTAAAATTGAGGGGGGATGTTTGATAGCAGGAGTTTTAATAATAATAATAATATATAAAATGTGGAAGTGGGGAAAAATGTGAGACCGTGGAAATACAAGATGGAGAAAAATGTAAGGAAATGAAATGTGTGGAGATATAGAGCAAGAGAAAAATAATTGTAAAAAATGAAATGTGAGAACGAAATAAGTGGAGATACAACATAATTAAAAAGACCCTAATTAATATAAAGTAGGGAGGGGAGTTTTACCAAATAATAATAAAAAAACTAATTAATTATTAATAAAGTAGGGAGGGAAGTTATGCTAAATAATTAAAAACCCTAAATATACCAATTTGGAAGAAATATTTTGAAAACCTTTGCTTCTTTGCATAAAATTAAAAACTTAATTATTAGTGCACCAAATATCTTTGTTAATTTCTACTAGTTTCATAATCATGCTCTCATACCACTTGTTACAATAGCAAATAAATATTTAATATCTACAACATGCAAACAATAATAATTCAAATTCAAATACCATGAACAATATGCAATCAATTTCCATGAGTAATATGCAAATCAACTCAAAAAATAAATCAATGCAACAACAAATCCATAGCAACTCAGAGATGGCAAACTATTATAACCACTTTGAGAAGTTGAAGTCTCATATGTGTGCTAAGGGAAAATAAATCCAAATTATCTGATGACCCAAACTAATAAGATATTGATCTTATTTATAGATGGAATCAATAATAACCTAACCCTATTGCTCAAGGGATGACTAACTAAATCTATCACCCAATATAATAATACAAATAAGTATCCAACATGGCTATATTAGGACCATTACAATTGCTAAGATATTTTCTCAATAGGAGGAAGTTGACTATTCAATGATATTTTCCTTAGTTGCTAGGATGAATTCTATCATGATGATTCTTTCTAAAGCCTCTTCCTATGGTTGGAAGGTATATTTTATGTATGGCAAGGGTGATTAGCTCCATTATGAGCTTTAGAAGGAGATCTACATACAATATTGAGCTAGTTTGATCTCAAGGAAACCATCCCCTAGTTTTCTAGTTGATTAGGTCCTTGTATGGACTTAAGCAGACACCACATGTTTGGTGTGAGAATATTCACTCTTCTTCCTCACTTCTATTTTTTGATGATGTGAGGTCAAACATGATGGTTACATCAAACATAAAGATCATAAGACCTTGGTGAGTGTACTTTGTGTGGATGATTTTCTCATTATGAGTAGCTCTCTTGCCATTATAATGGACATGCAATCATAAATTTATTCTTCCTTTGAGATGACAAAATTGGGGTTTCTTCATTATTTATCAAGATTTCATATTAACTAGAGTAATTTTAAGATCATTATCTCATATTCCAAGTATGTTTTGGATCTCCTTCTATGTTCTAGGATGGAGGACTGTATGTTTTATAGGAAATATTTTGCTCAAGAATTGAAGCTTTGAGATATTGGTATAACACCTTTAATTAATGCCACTTTATATTGATCCCTTTTGGGAGGTATCCTCTACCTTACCCATATGTAACCTATTATTTTCTTTGTTGCTAGATATTATTCTAGGTACATGTAGGGCCCTTAAGAGAGTCACTAGACCACAACCAAGAGGGTTGCCAAATATACCAAAGATACATATAAGTTGAATATTAAATATTTAGCTTATTCACTTTCAATTTTGATAGATTTTTTAGATGTAAATTGGGTTGGTGGTTTGGATTAGAAATGGTCCATTCTGTCTTCCATCTGTCTTCTATCTAGGTTTTAGTCACATTTCATGGTGCTCTACAAAAAATATCATTTATTAGTAATCCATAAAATTTGAGTATTATATTTCTAATGAGACAATTGAGAAAATTTGAGGGATGTTTATGCTCTAGAGTAGGTGGAAATTCCTTAGAAATGTATTATCACTCTTTATTGTGATTGAAAGAGAAACACCCAACTTGTCTACTATCTAATATTTTATTAATAGACCGAGAACACTAAGATTTTTATGAGCTATATAATATGGATTATGCCCATGGAAATGCATGATCTAGTATTTTATCATAAATAGAGAAGGCAACAAATATCTTGACCAATGTTATGCCCAAGGTTCCTTTTATGTGCATGCATAAGCTTCTTGGTATGGGATAAAATGTAAAGAGTAAATGATAAAGTAATTTTTAACATCCATGAGACCATAGACTATATATGAAAAGGGTTTGAGAATTGCAACCCAAAAACCTTAATTTATTTTATCCACAAATTGATTCTATTTATATAGATATCTCATACCTTTTACAAAACCACCTTTAGGTCAAAAACCATTGGCCATTACGATGTGCAACCAACTAACAAACAACCATGAGCATTTAAAAATTCATCTAGAAGGTAATTGCATTTATCAAGTGTTTTTTATTCTAGAAGGCTATTATTTTATTGTTTACTTTTCTACACTATAGTTTATACCCTATAATACTCATCATTCCCCCAAAAAACAAAAGCATTAGATCCCCATGTATACAAAAAGGAAAGATATGAATATGGCATAGAACACTATAGGTCTAGCTCAATCATGGGCTTATGAAGCATACAATTGAAAATTCCATTAGATAAAAAAAGAGAACATTAATATATATCCAAGAGTATAAAAAAGACTTAAAAAAGGAATATGAAGCAATATAAGAACCACAAGAAAAAATAAGGAAATATTCAATGATCCTAATTTAGAAGCTATGCAAAATATGATGTGGTGTTGTGCTAACAAACCAATAATGATAAAAAAAAGGAAGAGAAAATGATAACTCAAAAAGTGGAGTACCTAGTTGATTCCCATGATAAAAAGAAGAACCTAAATCATGACTTGTAAAAAGAAATATGTGGAATACAATAGAAGGGTTATGGTTGTAAATGAGAGTTTGCTTCCAAGTGTTTGATGGACGAGTGTTAGTTACTATTGATAATGTACTTCATATTGTAGACTCAAATTTGTTGGAATATGTAATGCAACATTGTGTAAATTATTCTTAGACTAAAATATAAAGTCTAAAGAATAATATTTGAATTAGAAAATAATTATATTTTATGTAAAACTATTCCCACCCAGTTAATAAATAAAATAAGGGTGCTACGAATATTTAATTTGTGGGAAAACGTTATTTCCTCTTTTCTGGAAAATATTAAAAAGTAACCAATCACTTTTTAATATTTTATAGATGCCACTTGTTACACATATCAAGATAATATTGTGATAAGATTTGTCACACATCTCAATATAATATTGTGATAATATTAGGGCAATTTTAGGGTTGTAGTAGAAAAACTTCTCTTTAAATAGGGGTGTTGTCTACTACATCTTGTCATATCATGTTGATGCATATTGTTGCATAACATTGAAGCATTCTTGTATTGTTGAATCATTGAGTAATATAGTGAGCTTCATAGTGGATGTTTCCCTTCTTCATTTGAAGTAGGGTTTTACCACTTAATATTGGTGTTGTGGGTTTTCCTCTTTTGTGTGTGATTTATCTTGTGGAGCATTCTTCGATCTTGGGGAGAATTTGTTTGTCTCACATTTGGTATCAGAGTGGTTGGGATCTCCATCAAGTGTCTTCAATATTTTGAGGTGAAAAACCCATTAAGGTATATATATTTTTATTTTAATGCATGCATTTGATATTTGTGTATTTTATGCATTTGATATTTGGGCAAAACTTATTTTGCAAATCTGTCGTTAGGGTTTATAGATTTATTGTGTTTTTTTTTATCTAGTTGTTAGACCTTTTGCAAATGGTGTTTTCATTTTAAATATATAAATTTTTGGCATTGAGATTTTGCTAGAAGGGTTTTGGAGCCAAACGTACCCCATGGTTGCGTCCGGAAGGCCCAAAAAACCCCTATTTCCATATATTATTTGCCCTATTTTGGTGAAAAATAAATCTGAGGCAATTTTTTTTTATTTGGGGGCCAAATGGCCCCCCACCCATTTTGTTGTATAGTCTGAATTTTTTTTATTATTCTATTTTTTTAATAAAAAAATAGTCATTTAATAAAAAAAAACAGTCATTTTTTATTATTCTATTTTTTAATAAAAAAACAGTCATTTATTATTCTGTTTTTTAATTAAAAAAATAGTCATTTATTTTATTTTAAGACCTAATAGTCATTTTTTTTTGCATAAATTGAAATGCATTTTTTATTATCGTATAATGCAACTAGAATCTTTTTATGCAATTTTTGGCAAATTTTTAGTCAAATTGTTAAATAATTTAGACCTTATAGTCATTTTTTTTTCTCACATTAACAATGGTTGTTTATGAGTTTTCTTGTTTTGCAAGGTTATCCAAGTATGTTTTGGAGTATACAAGGCAATTTAGGATCAAATTTTTCACTCTCTTCCCCCTATTTTTATTAATTTCTTGGAGCATAATGTAAATTAATGTAACTTGTATCTCTCATAATGAAAGTAAAATAGAATGAAAGTGAGAGAGAGAAAGAGAGAGAGAGAGTATATTTGTGTTTTGCCTATTTTGCATCTCAACTAATCTAACTACTAACTTACTAACTTGCTACTAAAAAATCTACTAACCAACTAACTTGCAATTTATTAATTTTCATATTAATCAATAAGGTTAAAAATGAATCAACTTACTAACCACAACTTTAGTATTTGATTAAAATTTACTTAATCTTGCAACACAGTTTATATTTGCTAAATACCTATTGAATACAAAAGAATCCAGTCTATCGATAGCAAGTCCTTTTCGGGTCCTCGTACCCATACCCTTTTGCATAGCTTGGTTGATCTTGGGTGAGATGAATTGAAAATTCATTAGGCTATAGCAAAACCTTAAAATGAACACTAACTTATTGACTATCTAACATTTAACAAATGTTTTATGGTTCAATTCAAGTTAGTTTATTTTTTTGCAAGATGATTGTTATGGTTAGTTACCTTCTTATTGCAAGTTAATCTATTGCAAGTTGATCTTGGTTTATTTCCTTTATTCAATTACAATATGGTTATAGTTGTTTATTGCAAGATGGTTATAGTAGTTCATGATGATGTTGATTATATTTTATGATGTTTATCTTTCATGATGATTATATCTGATGATTGAAAATTAGATTACTTGAAAGTTATGTTTTTTTTATATATGCAAGTATGTTTATCTACTTTCTTATTGCATAATTTATTTCCTTTGTCAATGCATATTATGTTTTGATTATGTTCACTTTCTAGAATGGCTGATCATGGAATATCCTTCACACCTAAGCACATACTTGATGGATCAAATTTTGGAATATGGAAACCAAGGATGAGGGCTGAATTTCAAGCAAGAAAGTTATGGCCCATTGTGAATGGAGATGAAGCAATCCCAACCCAGGCAAGGGCACTTGAGACATATAACAACAAGAGTCACCTTGCACTTTCCATGATTATCAATAGTGTGAGTGATGAGATATTGCTCACTATAAGCCATTGTGAGCATGCTAAATATGCATGGGATTTGCTAAAACAAGTCCATCTAGGGTCCAACACATAAAGGAAATTTACTTTATTGTACAAAATTCTTAGCACTATGCAAGGTGAAGAAAAAAGTGCCTTGATATTCCTCTCAAAGATGAAAGACATGAGAACTCAACTATTGACTTGTAATTGTGATTGAATAAGTGAGAAGCTCTTAAGATTTATCATTTTGAGAAACTTGTCAAGCAAGTTCAAGAATTTTATCACCATTATTGAGACTTGGCTAGAGCAAGAAGAGGACGGCATTCCTCTCAACACTCTTTCACAATTATTGATTCAACATGAAGAGTCTCTTAATAGAGACAAAGTGAATGGTCAAGTTGTCAAGGAGAAGAATGTTTCCTTGAGTGCCACTAAGGCTTCCTTCAAAAAGAAATACAAGGGAAGGAAAAATCAAAATTTCCAACCCAATAAGCCTAGAGTTGATTTCACTTGCAACTTTTGTGGCAAGAAAGGCCATAAAGAACAAAATTGTTTCAAGAAGAAGAAGATTGTAGAAAAGGGAGAGCAAGAAAAGGCTAAGGGATAAGGACCTAAGAAATGGTTTGACAAGGGAAAGAAAAAGAACAACAATGTAAAGCAAAATTCTAATAAAAATGTCTTTGTTTGTGCCCTCTACTCTATTGAATCGTCTACTTCTAATGAATGGGTGTTAGATTCTGGATGCACTAGACATATGTGTTTTGAAAAGGATAAGTTTGTGGAATTTCATAAGCACTCTTCAGATTCAGTTGTCATTGGTGATAATACTAGACTTCAAGTAGAAGGAGTTGGCAATATTGTAATTGAAGGGAAATTACTTGATAATGTCCTATATGTGCCTAAACTTAGGAGAAATTTAATTTTAGTTTTACAAGTTGCTAGAAGTGGTCACACTATTGAGTTCAATGCAACTTCATGGAACATTAAGAAAGGCATGCTACCAATCATTAGAGGTTATGTGCAGAATAGATGCTCCTCCTAAAGTGTGTTTAGCAACTAATGTTTCTCCTAGTAGCAAGCTTTGGCACTTAAGGATAGGACATACAAACTATCAAAATATTCAAATTATGAAGTCCAAAAATTTGGTTGAAGGCTTGCCTAACATTTCACGTATTCATGGTTTGTGTGAAACATGCATTTTAGGCAAGATGAGCAAACAAAAGTTTGCAAAGGACAAGTAAACAAGGACCACACAAATTCTTCAACTCATTCATATAGATATTATGGGTCCATTACACATTAGATCACTTGGTGGTGCATCCTATATTCTCACCTTTATAGATGATTATTCAAGAATGATATTTGGGTATCTACTTAAGAATAAATCATATTGTTTTGAGACATTCAAGGAGTTCAAAGCTTTGGTAGAAAATCAAAAGGGAGAAAATATCAAAATGATTAGAAGTGACAATGGAAGGGAGTACAATAACAATGATTTCAATGAGTTTTGTTCTTCTCATGGGATCAAAAGGCAATTTACTTGTCCATACACTCCTCAAAAAAATGGTGTTGCAGAGAGGAAAAATAGGACAATCATGGAGATGGCAAGATGCAATCTTGGTGACCACTTACCTCAATTTCTTTGGGGTGAAGCAACCAATACAACAATCTACATTCTTAATAGGTGTCCTTCAAAATAAGTTGAGGGGAAGACTCCTTATGAGGTTTGGAATGGTAAGAAGCTGAATTTGTCACACTTAAGCGTTTTTGGATGTGACGCATATTCATATATTCCTTTAGAAAAGAGGAAGAAATTGGATAAAAAGTCTCAAAAATGCATCTTTGTTGGCTATGATGTATAACATAGGGGCTACAGGTTATACTCACCTTATTCACACATTGTATATGTTTCAAGAGATGTCAAATTCAATGAAGACCTTCTTGAGTTAGAAAAGGGTGGGCCTTGTGTCAAAAGGATCAAGTGGTTGGATCATTCTAGGGGTCCTAAAGAGCAAAATTCAGTTAGCAAAAGGATAACTAGAAGTATGACCATTAACATGTCTCTTCTATCTAAGATAGAGAATTATCATGAGCCTACTTATTAAGAATAAGCTTCACAACACTCTTGTTGGGTTGATGCCATGAAGGTTGAGATGGATTCTCTTCTAAAGAATAAAACTTGGGATCTAGTGCCTTATCCTAATAAGAGAAATGTTATTGGGAACAAGTGGGTCTATAGAATCAAGTATAATTAAAATTGAGAGATAGAAAAGTATAAGGCTAGATTGGTTGCTAAGGATTATGCTAAAAAATATGGCATTGGCTATGATGAAACCTTTGCACCAGTTGCCAAAATGCCCACCATTCGACTTCTCATTGCTATTGTTGCTACTCAAGGTTGGCATATTTTTCAGCTTGATGTGAAAAGTGCCTTTCTAAATGGTGATTTGGATGTGGATATCTACATAAGTCAACCACAAGAATTTTTTGTAAAAGATAAGGAAACACTTGTGTGTAAACTAAATAAAACCTTGTATGGTCTGAAGCAAGCACCTAGAGCATGGTACATGAATATTTCAAGTTACTTCTTGTCTCTTGGTTTTGATAAATGCTATTTAGATACAAATATCTATATTCTTAAGAAGGATAACTTGGTCATTTTAATTGCTCTATTTGTTGATAACCTTGTTATGACTAGAAATGAGAATGAGGCCATTTTTGATTTCATCTCCAAATTAAAGTCAGAGTATGAAATGACTGACCTTGGTCTTCTACACTACTATCTTGGCATGCAAGTTTATCAGCATGAGGATTGTACCTTTTTGAGTCAATCCAAATATATTGAATGTCTTCTTAAGAGGTTTGATTTGGAGGATGGAAATCCTACTTCCATTACTATTTCTATAAGGGTTAAGTTGGAAGTAAGTACAAAATCTAAGTTGGCTGATGCTACATTGTATAGGCAGCTCATTGGTAGTCTTATTTATGTTACCATCACAAGGCCAAAAATTTCTTTTGCAGTTGGTATGATGGCTAGGTTCATGCAGAAATCTTATATTGAGCACTTACAAGCTACCAAGAAGATTCTGAAGTACCTTTCAGGTACTAGAGATTTGGCTCTCAAGTATTCTAGGCTTCCTTCTTTTGCTCTTTCCAGCTATGCCGATTCTGATTTTGTAGGGGATAGAATAGACATAAAGTCTACCACAACATATGTTTTTAGTATTGGGTCTATAGCTATCTCTTGGTCTTCCAAGAAGCAAGATACAATTTCTCTTTCTACAATGAAAGCGGAGTATAATACTACGACAACAAATGCACAGGAAGCGGTTTGGCTTTGTATCCTCATGAAGGAAATTGAATTTGAGCAATTTGGTCCTTCACGTTTGCTCTTCGATAATCAATCAACTATTGCCTTGGCTAAAAATCCTGTAATGCATCAAAGGACAAAGCATGTTGAAATCCAAGCCCACTTTATTAGAGAGAAGGTATTAAATGAGACTATTCAGTTGGAGTATTGCCCATCATCTTGTAATTCTGCTGATTTGTTCACCAAACCTCTTCCCAAGGAGCAGTTTTGTAAGCTGAGGGACTCACTTGGTTTGGTGATGTTTTCCTCAAGGGGTAATGAAGTGTAGTTACACTTGTGTGATGACAAATTCATCCCTATGAGGTGTTTTTTGCTATATATATGAGTTGATCTTTAGTGGTATAATTGATTTTTGCATATCTTTTGAACATGGTATTTTCTTGTTTTCCTTGTGCAACTTTTGTACATGTTACTTTGTAGATGGCATTGTGCAATTATGGTATATGATGCAATTGCTTTATGCGACTATTTTACATGGTACTTTCTTGTTGACTTTTGCAGCTTTGTACATGTTTTTATGTAGTTGGCATTATGCAATTGGTTTATCATGGTACTTTCTTGTTAGCATTTATGCTACTTTTGTACATGATATTTTATGGTTGGCTTTATGAAACTGGTGTGCACACTTTATTATTTTTATATAACTTATTCAACTCTTGTACATGGTAATTTTTTGTTAGCCTTGTGCTACTTTTGTACATTGTACTTTAGAGTTTGCATTATCATGGTACTCCTTGTTTTCTTTATGCAAATTTGTACATGATATTTTTTGATCAACTATATAGCACGTGACTATAAGTATGGATTGGCATATTTTTGTGATGACTTATATTTCACTATTTGTGAGATCAATTTTTTTATCATCTTTGGATATTCATATATGTTGTAGTGAATATATTTATGATGATGTATCTAACCAATCTTATGTTGAGCTGCTTGTAGTTGCAGGTACTTCCGTTTGGGGTTTTGCAGGCTTATTGAAGACACCCTTGTGATGTTTTCTTCTTGTCATTTGCAACCACTTGTGGTTGATGGATGGCTTTGTAAGTTGCTTGTATCTGAAGCTACTCCGTTGGGGGCTTGCAGTCTCATTTTGGCCCATTTTGTATTGGTGCCTTATTGTAGACCATTCTTGGTCATAGAAGCTCATTGTAACTATATTACTCATTTGATTCTCATCCTCATTTGTATCTTTAGGGGGAGAATGTTTATTTGTTTAATAATTCCTTTCCCCAATATTTAATTAAGGGGGAGTGTTGGAATATGTAATGCAACATTGTGTAAATTATTCTTAGACTAAAATATAAAGTCTAAAGAATAATATTTGAATTAGGAAAAATTCCATTTTATGTAAAAATATTCCCACCCAATTAATAAATAAAATAAGGGTGCTAGGAATATTTAATTTGTGGGAAAAAGTTATTTCCCCTTTTCTAGAAAATATTAAAAAGTAACCAATCACTTTTTAATATTTGATATATGCCACTTGTCAGACATCTCAAGATAAGATTATGATAAGATTTGTCACACATCTCAAGATAAGAATGTGATAAGATTTGTCACACATCTCAAGATAAGATTGTGATAAGATTAGGGTAATTTTAGGGTTGTAGTATAAAATCTTCTCTTTAAATAGGGGTGTTTTCTATTACATCTTGTCATATCATGTTGATGCATATTGTTGCATAACATTGAAGCATTCTTGTATTGTTGAATCATTGAGTAATATAGTGAGCTTCATAGTGGATGTTTCCATTCTTCATTTGAAGTAGTGTTTTACCACATAATATTGGTATTGTGGGTTTTCCTCTTTTGTGTGTAATTGATCTTGTGGAGCATTCTTCGATCTTGGGGAGACTTTGCTTGTCTCAGAAAATTTTTTGCACCCATTTCCTTCAGGCTAATGGATTCACACCTAGAAGCGAGATGGGAAAATAAGGGATCTACACCTCAGACGAGAGGTACTTGTGTCGTACCCTCTTTGGTGTTTGTCAATGAATTATGGTGGGTTCACCAAGGAACGTTTAAAGACTGTTCCTGAGTCTATGCATTATGAAAGTTTAATGTGTTATTTGATTTGCATACACCTAGGTTTTAGGTAGAATGCAACTAGATCTATGCTACATGCATTTTACATTCCATGAAAGCAAAAAATAGTCTAGATCTAAATGCAAGGAAGCATGATGAATTATCTATTCTTTTCTTTTTGTCTTTTGTTTTTAGATGGTTATATGCAGGAAACATAATTAAAATAGGAATTGAGTAATTAATATTTAAAATAAACAAGCAATTGTGATGGTTATTTGTATTCTGTGCAGTGAATTCACGTTTTGTAAGCCAACAAGTGAATTTGAGTCCTTGGAAGATCTACAAATAAATTTTGCAAAGGACACTTAAATTTGGTGATTAGAGTTTAGATATTTGCTTAGGCTACTATAGATCTGATATTTAGGGCATAGCAGTCATATCCCCTAGGTATTTTAAACAACCTTGCACAAGAAAATTGAATAACAAAAGCATGCATAGATCTGAATCTAGATTGAATATGTGAATGGAATCTAAGGATGATTAAGTATTATTGAATGCAAATCGATCTAAAGTGATATGTATATGAAATTATAAATCTAAAAGCATGATTTTTCCCCCAAACCTACACTTTCACAAATTTGTAGCCTATCCACCAATGTGCTAACCATGAATTTGATGAATATCAGGATGCAAATTGGCTAGATTAGTAGAAACTAATAAAATTTCATCATGAAATGCAATTAAATGATAATATAAGTATTATGGATGGCACTTACAGTGGATTGTGTAGTGAACCAGATCATTGGATACTCGAATAGTGATGGTGAAATGGTATATCTAAGCAACCACAATCCTTTCCTTGCAACCAATCTCCATGGCAACAAAGAGACCCTATTCTAGCCTATCAGACTTGCAAGAAAATATTATATCTCTGCTTTCTAAGTCAAAAAATAAGATTAACATAATTTTATTCATAAGACCTTAATTTATTATCTAGTCCATAAACTCGCTACTCAACTATGGAGGCTAAATCCTAGTTTTAATGGCTTCGTTCGATGTAGAATAGCTTAATCATAATGATATCTACGATGCCAAATCAGGTCAGCTTGGGCTAATTTGGAGTTTTCCCAAATTAAGCAAATTCATGTTCTAGCCATCAGTATGCAAAATCATCAGGATAAGACCGTTGGCCAATTTGGGATGAAATAAAAATGGTTGGCTTGGTGGGAAGCGGATTTTAAATTCTGTGAATACACATTCTATCCGCTAGGTCATAAAATTGTGAAAAAAGGGGAAAACATGCCAAATCAGTTGGCATGTGTAGGGAAAAGTATACAATTTGAAAGAGGGGTGAATTTATGTATGTTATGAGAGATAGGGAATTTGACATGGATCAAATTTCCCTATCTACACATATTTAAACAACTCCATATATTTTCACAAAATTATTATTGAGAGCTTCAAACCCAAATCTAAGGATTTGAAAGGAAACTCAAATCCTTAATATAAAAAAAAACAAAATCTAAGGATTAGAAAGGAAACACAAATCCTCAAGAGAATAAGGAAGATCCTAGTAGCTTACTGAAGATAGCCTCAAAAACCCAAATCAGAGGATCAAAAAAGGTAACTCAATTCCTCATACCAAAACAAAGATCATAAGTTGGAAGTTGGCAATAGGAATGTTGATGCACCACTAGCCATATTAGACTTTCACAAAAGTAAAAAATTCCACTTTCACTAGATTGGCTTTGAATTTTTTTTTATGAGTATATATAAGCCTATAATTAGGAATGGTTTGGTGCCTCAAATTACAAGAAAGACAAAGTCTCATAAGAAAAAAGAAAAGGTTGGTTGATTCTTCATACAACAAATTTTTTGGAGGAAATATTCTCCAACATATTTTAGTGGTTTGAAATTTTTATATAGGTCATTTTATTGCACTTGCATCCAATTAAGGTGAAGGAAAACAAATAATAACTTCAGAGGTCTTCCAATATGAATGTGGTATTAGTGAATGTCAAGGATCATGCTCATATTAGACACTAGTTATGTAAATTCATTGCTAAAGGAAGGAACATCATGTTCTCCAAGAAAACAAACCCTACCAAAGTTCTTTTGAGCTACATAAATATTCTTTGAAGTCATGGTGGGAAATCCTTTCCAAAGGTAGAATATTGTTTTAGATACAAACAACAAACTCTCATCAAATCTTATGCATGATACCCCATGCTATGATGATGATGTATTTTTTATGGTATTCCAAGTATCACAATTTGGAGCATGATTACATACATTGATGTATTTAATGCTAAATCTATTAGAATTATCCATACCCTTAAGGGAGTGTAGAAAGGTGTTTTCCCCTAGCACTAACATGGGGAGGGGGGTCTCCATGTCCTACGTGGTAGGTGATAGAGACATTTGAAAGTGATAAAGGAGATACAACATGCATGAGGAAACCACATGTTGGTGCACCCCATATGGAGTTGAGTTAGATCTAGAGTCCTATATAAGTGTAAATATCACTTCCTAGATAGTTGACATTGTGAGAGAAAAAAATCCATACTCCTTCATATATCTCTATAGAAGCTTTTTCAAGGTCATATAGTTTGGAAGCTATGCCTTTATGATAATCCTCCTCTATAGACACAAGAAGGAAAAAAAAGGGCGTAGACACAAAAAATTGATCCACCCATATGATTTATTTTTCCTTAGGTTCCTTTGGAAGGTTCTCAAACTTGCTAGGAGCAAGTTTATGCATGGTAAATCATGGGGTGTAAATTTAGAAAATTTAGGGTTTTTCTTAAAAAACCTAAATTTTAAGGCAATCCTTTTTGGGGCATTAGCTTAATCAAAATTTAATTTCATTTCTTGCATCTTATCCCTATAAATAATAATTCATCTCCTTTTTATTGCTAGTGATACCTACTTCCTCCCATAATCAAGTTGTCAAAGTTCATGAAAAGTAATAATTCTCTTGGTGCTCTTGGTGCTTTTGTGTTCTATTTTTGGTGTGTTCCCGTGATCTACAAGTGGAGAAAGCCCTGATGATAACTTATCTTCTTGAGGGAGAAGAGGTCTTCCACCTCTGCTCTTGCTTCTTCAATGAGCTCACCAGATTTTTCCTTCGCATTCATTTTTCCATCTAATTTCTTCATTATGTGTCTTTGTCACATCTTAGCTTCTATTTTAGGGTTTTAAAATCTTGTGAAAATTTGTGCCTCATATGCTATAGGGTACATATTGAGCGAAAGCTCTAATTTTTCTTATCAAGTATTTTGTATCCACTTCTTCTCTATTATTGAATCCACATTTAATAATTTACAGGGTGCATATTCGGTCTAGGTAGACTTTGGGGTGATTGTTCATCCCCAAAACCCAAGGGTTTTGATTTGCATACCTATTATGAATTATTTCATCTATGTTTTTGTTCTTTTCAGGTCTACATCATTATGTTTTAATTGCATTAGCTTGGGGGTAGTTACTTGTTCTTGAACCCTAGGATTCAAAATTGCATTCTTATTCAATTCATCGTGTTCATTATGTTTACATTTCATCTATTGTTTCATGCTATCATATTTTCCTGTGTTTGTTCCAAAGTTTAAAAGCTTATTGTTATTATGAATGGTTAGCTAAAAGGACCTAGGGGGCTTGAATGTTGTGCTTCTAAACTTAGTCTTACAGTGGTCTAAGTAGACCCCTAAACATTGACCATATTTTCTAGGGTTTTTATGAAGCTAATTTGCAGATTTGAAGCCGTGGGATATTCTAAATGCAAGATAAATATTGGATAAAACACCAGATCAGATAATAGCCCTAAGAAAATTTATAAAGTTTAATGGATTTAGCACCATTCCATCATAAGGAAAAGAGAGAGAGAGAAATAAACATATATTATTGAGATGAAAATACTGATACATTCGAGTAAGGGTATGAGACCCTTTATGTAGGAATATAGGTTCCTTGGCTAACACTCTACCTAATTATGCAAGGGACAACTTGCACATATACAACTTGCACATTGACACTTGTGCATTTACTATGTTGCATGAAGTAACTAGATAACTTCCCCCTAAAGTAATCTAACATAACCAAATGATGTAATATATTCTAACACCCCCTTGTATTACATTATTTGGTATGAAGTTCTCTTGAATCACATAGATGATCTCTAAATGTTTGAAACTTGATTTTTTTGAGTGCCTTTGTAAAGATGTCTACCAATTGATCTTTTGTAGGAACATACTTGAGGATGATGTGTTTGTTCTGAAAGTGTTCTCTGATGAAATGACATTGAGCTTCAATATGCTTTGTTCTTTCATGTATGATTAGATTCTTGATCAGATTCAGTACTCCTTGATTATCATAGAATATCATAGTCGAAGTTCATTTGATTCCCATGTCAGATAGTATGTATTGTAACCATAGGGCTTCACAGGTTGTATCTCTTGTTGCTTTGTATTCTACTTTAGTTGATGATTGTGCTACTGTATGTTGTTTCTTGTTGTGCCAAGATATGGGTCCTGATCCGAGATAGAAGACATAACTTGAGGTAGATTTCCTATCATCAATAGACCCAACATAATCTAAATCTGAGTATCCTTGTAGACAAAAGTCTTTGATATTCTTCATATAAGTTAGTCCATAGTCTGTAGTCTTCTTGATATATTGTAATATTATTTTCGTAGCTTTCCAATGACTTTCTCTTGGTTCTTGCATGAACCGTGAAAGATAATTTATTGCAAATGCTATGTCTGGTTGACTATTTGTTAAGTATAGAAGACTTCCAATCAACTGACAATACATTGTTGCTGAAATCAATGGTGTTTTATCATTT
This sequence comes from Wollemia nobilis, assembly GCA_028583015.1. Lineage (NCBI taxonomy): Eukaryota > Viridiplantae > Streptophyta > Pinopsida > Araucariales > Araucariaceae > Wollemia > Wollemia nobilis. The sequence continues at coordinate 8,024,564 of JAQPPZ010016931.1, forward strand.
TTGGATAGTTGAATTCCTTGTTCCATTGGTGTATCTTTGGGCTTGCACTCTATCATCATGTATTTTTCAAGAAGAGCTTTTGCATATTTTGATTGAGTGATAACTATTTTATCTTCTCCTTGATAAATCTCTAAACCAAGGAAGTAGTTCATTAGGCCCAAATTTGTCATTTCAAAAGCCTTTTCTAGATCCTTTTTGATATCACTTATTAACTTTTCTGAACTTCCAGTAATCACTATGTCATCAACATATACTATGAGGATCAAGATATCATTTCCAATCTTCTTGATATATAGACTGGGATCTGTTGTACTTTTATTAAAATTATGATGTAGTAGATGATTATTGATCTTGATGTTCCATGCTCTAGGAGCTTGTTTCAAGCCATATAGATATTTATTCAATTTGCATACCTTACTTTCCTGTCCTTGAATGACAAAGCCTTTAGGTTGTGTCATATAGACTTCTTCCTCTAAGTCACCATTAAGGAATGCACTTTTTACATCCATCTGATGAATTTTCCACCCTTTATGTGCTTCTAGAGCGTAAACTATTTGGATAGTAGTCATTCAAGTTGTTGGTGCGAATGTTTCTTCATAGTCAATTCCCTCTATTTGAGTATACCCTTTGGCCACTAGTCGAGCTTTGTATTTATCAAGTGTTCCATATGCTTTGTATTTGATTTTGTACACCCACTTGCATCCCACTATTTTTTTTCTGGAGGTAGGTTTACTAGATCCCATGTCTTATTCTTCTTGAGTGATGCATATTTAGATTCCATGGTTGCTTTCCAATGTGAGTTTTTTAGTGCTTGAGAAGTTGATATTGGTTCCATTGTGTTACTTAGCATTCCTTTGTTCATTCTGGTCATGCTGCGAGTTTGAGGTCCTATGGCGGTAAGATCTGGCATCCTTTCCAGATTTGATTCTCTGAGAGTATCTCTGAGCCATATTGGTTCTTTTCTCTGTAGTATAGTTGATGCTTTTGTATCCTGTTCTTCTAATTCTGGCTCTATGCTCATTGCATCTTCTTCAGGTAGATTCAGGAGAACTTTTGTGTCACCACTGGATTCATCTATGTTGATTTTGACTTTCTCATCAAAGATCACATCTTTGCTAATATAAAATTTCTTTGTAGATGGATCTAATATTATGTATCCTATAGATTCATTGTCATAGCCAACAAATATCCCTATCATAGTTTTGTCATCTAACTTGGTCCTCTTTTGTTTTGGAATATGCATGTAGGCTTTGCATCCAAATATTTTTAGTCTTTCTATGTTGGGATTTTGTCTTGACCATGCTTCTTCTGGTGTAATATGCTTGAGTACTCTTTTTTTTTTACGATTTGTGATCAAGTTGTGCTTCTTTTAACATACATCTTACCATTTCTATTATTGATCTATTTATTCTTTTTGCAATTCCATTTTGTTGAGGTGAGTATGTTGTAGTAAGTTATATTTTGATTCCATTGTCTTCAAGAAAGGAGTCAAATTCTTTAGAAACAAATTCTCCTCCTCTATTTGAACGAAGTGCTTTTATGGTCTTTCCTGATTCTTTTCAACTTGAAGTTTGAATTGTTTGAAGTAGCTAAATGCTTCTTATTTGTACTTCATGAAATATACCCACATTTTTCTAGTATGATCATCAACAAATATCTGAAAGTATTTATGTCCTCCAACACTATCAACTTTCATTGGTCCACACAAATTTGTATATATTATTTCTAGAGGATGTTGAGCTCTGTGTTGATGAAGTTTGAAAGGAATTCTATGTTGTTTTCCTGCTAAACATTCTGCACATACAATAGTTTTTGGAGATAAGTTGGGTAGTCCTTCTACCATTTGATATCTGAATAATTCCTTCATTGATGTCTCACTGGTATGTCCTAGTCATTTGTGCCATAGTTCTGAAGCATTGACTAAAAGAGTTGAGTGAATAGCAATGTATAGGATAAATAGACCATTTTTATATGATCCTGATGCTATCATTCTTCCCTGTCTAGAGATGTGATATTGCTTTCTACTAGTGAGAACCTTGAACTCAATAGTTAAGTCTTGATCCATGAGCTAAGAAATAGAAATAAGATTGGTGGTTAATCCTGGAACATACAATACATTTTTTATTATACCTCTTCCATCCTTAAGATTTACTAGAATATTTATGATTCCTTTCACTTCATATGTTTTTCTATCTACTACTGCAATTGGCTTTTCATTTATCTTCTTCAAAAAATTGAACCAATGTATGTTTCCTGTCATATGCTTACTTGCACCTGAATCTATATACCAACACTCCATGATGTTGTTTAGTACTTTATGTCTTCCTAGAGATTTTATGATATAGTGCTTTTGTAAAAATATAGTTCAATTTTGGTTGATTTTGTACAAATTTTGTAAAGATCAAAAATCAACTTCTTAACACCTTATTACTCCTATTGAACTAAGCACTTTTCAATTTTGAAGAGGTTTCAATGTTGGATTTATTTTGTCCCTTTTTGAGAAGTTTTTGAGACAAGAATATTATAATTTTCCAACCTTAGTAAAAAGCTTAATAACCTCTTTTTATATCCCTTGGATTGTTTCTAATTTCCAATAACCTAGTTTGGAGTTGTAGCCCTTATGACTCCCAAATTTGAAAAATTAGAACACATTAATATTTGCAAACTTTAAATGGATTAATTCCAAGTAGTATCCCTTATTTCTCCTAGGTTATGTTTTACAAATATTAGTCAACTTTAATATTTAATTTCCCTAAGTTTTGCTTTCAAATGAAGATTGATTCCTTTCAATAATTCAACCTTATAATATAACCTTATAACTCCTTTTTTAAGGAAAGAAAATTAGATGGGAAATTGTACCTTTATGAAACTGGTGGTAGATTTTCCTTCTTGGGTACTGTGAGTAATGGAAGATTCTTCCACTTGCTATTTGCTTCAACACTCACTTTAATGCTTCCTTGACCCGTTTGACCAGGAGTAATGTTCTTCACTTGCTTTTGGATACTTTGAATTGCTCTCGGATTCCTCTTCAAGTTGCTACCGATTTTCTATTGTGTAGCTACCGAGATACTACCATGATACTACCAATATGCTACCATATTACTATCGAGTCACTTCAGACTCACTCGTTGTTGTTGTTGAGTTGCTTTCTACCATTGCTACCATCCAAGTCATCTTTAATAGGTGGTCAAAGATGTGACAAGTGTCACATCCATTTTTCAAATGCTCCAAGAGAGCTTTGGATGTTTGGTGGAGGCCCCAATCTTGTCTCAACGCTTGTGACAAGTGTCACATTTGCTTGAGATGTTACTCTTCACTCCCTCTTCATGCATTGTCTAGAAAGATGTTTCTACTTCAGCGCTTACCTGACTGTAACGCTCCTTGTTGTACGTAACTCCTCTGCCACCAAGATGATGTCGTAACATCTCCTTTGTGGGTGTTTTCTAGGGTTATTTTGGAGGATGACAAGTGGTGATCTTATTTCCTTTGCATGCCCTTGTCTTATCAATGCCTTCTTGAAGACCTTCAAACATGTTTTTCCACCTTGTTCTTTGTTGTTCTACGTAGATGTTGAGATGTTTCCAGCCAAGCAATGCTTATGGTGGAGATATGGAGGAGATATGGAGGAGCTTTGGTGGCCCTTGAATGGAGATGAATGGTAGTGCTTAGATGAAGACTCCTTGATGCTCCCCTTATGGTAGGAATGCTCCTTGATTGGATGTATGCTTGCTTTGATAGGAATGCTCCTTTGCTTGGATGTATGCTTGCTTTGATAGGAATGCTCCTTTGCTTTATACACATCTTGATTTCCCCCTGGCTTTGTGCCTTGTATTTTGTAGGTTCGGCCATCCAAGATACGTAGAAGATGAGCTAAAAAGAATGGCTCTTTGCTATGCTTGGGAGAATGATAGCATTTGGTCACCTTTGGCTGATTCAACCTGCTTATAGTGTGCCTTTGAGGCACTTTCCAATCTACCTTTTTTCCTACGTAGAATGAGTTAGAGAAGTGCAACTCAATGTAACAATATTTGTAAATAAGATACCTTTTGCACCTTTTCTTGCACTCCCTTTTTGCAGGTCTAATATTCTGATTTATATGGCAAAATTTTGAATGCAATGTAGGGGTTTTTGAGGTTGTATTTTTTCTTAGACACCTTCCCATTTTTGCTTGGATATTATGATGACAAATCCAAGATTAGATAGAAGTAGATAGAAGCTCCTTATATGATGCAATTTTCTGCACTTTTCTCCTTGCAATTAACCCTGTAATGCTTTGGATTTGAGACTCACCAAGTCTCAATATTTGAAGCTTCTATTTTTGTTTTGGTTAGTCATATTCTTCTCCAAATTTTGGAGGATTCTAACCTTTTTTTGGTGGCTTCACTTGGCCACTATGTGTTGCATATTTTTGTGCACTAATAGTGTCTTTAGACACTTTGATAATTTTTTATTTTGTGCCCTTCTCGAGAACACAAACAATAATCCTTTTGAGAGCAATAGAATAGTGTAAATAAATCTAATAGACTTTATTTTAATGCACTAACAATTTCACCTTATCACTCCAATCAACTCTCAAATTAATGCACTTAATCAAATTTACTACAACTAATCAAGAATAATCTGAAATGAATCTTCAAGATTTATTCTGTAATTTCACTACAATTAATATTGTAGGACTTAGTCTTATTTTTATTTTTCCAAAGTAGATAATAGGTAGTTGATAGAAGCAATTCTGAAATCTAATCAACTCCTAATTAATGTGCAAATGAACCTTAAAAAAACTTTTCTTTTTGCACTTTTGAAGACTGTAATCCAATTTTCTACTTGCAACTTTAATCCAAATTTAGGTGCTCTAACAAATCTGATAAGTAATCCAATTAATGAATCTACTTGCACCAAAAGTTGCTTACATTTTTGAACATTTCTGTAGCTCTTTTTCCTCTTCTGTAGAGGATGTAGATCTTGGTGTCTAGGATCACCAAGTTGTTGCTTTGAGTAGGATCTTGCAACTCTTTGTAGGATGTCCTGAACAACTCATTCTTCACCAAATGATGGTCTCGAACTTTCTTTCATGAGCCTAGGATTTGGTGGCTTGTTCTCCTCTTATGTTCTCCTATTTCCTTTGTAGATTTGGAGAAGTATTTCTCTGAAGTGGTGCCTTCTTATTGTGAGAGGTAATCTTCAAATCTCCAAGATTTGGTGAGCTTCTTCTAGGATTTGGCACTCCTTGCCAAATTCTTCTTCTCTTGGGCTTGTTTTTGGATGGTGACAATTGTCCCAAGTCCTTCACTATCAGGGGCTTCTCCTTGGTAGTGGATTTATCCAATGAGTTCTCCTTTGAGAATTTCTTCAGTAAGGCTCTCCTAGCATTTTTCCTGGATGCTCGATGAGACCTTTCCAAGGTCTTTGATCTTGCAGCTTTTGTGCTTGCAGTATTTTCATGCAGTGGAACCCAATGGCAGATCCGATTTGCAAAAAAACGAGTAAAAATAACAATGATAGCTTTCCCTATTTCTCTCTTGATTTACCATGTGCTCTGATACCACTGATGGATTTAGCACCATTCCATCATAAGGAAAAGAGAGAGAGAGAGAGAGAAAGCATATATTATTGAGGATGAAAATACTGATACATTCGAGTAAGGGTATGAGACCCTTTATGTAGGAAGATAGGTTCCTTGGCTAACACTCTACCTAACTATGCAAGGGATAACTTGAACATATATAGCTTGCACATTGACACTTGTGCATTTACTATGTTGCATGAAGTAACTAGATAACTTCCCCCTAAAGTAATCTAACATAACCAAATGATGTAATATATTCTAACGAGATTGTGTGTTGTTTTCTTTTGCTATTTTAGTTCATAACCTAGGCTATAAGTAAAATAGAAAAACATTTGATTTCTTTGTAGGTATTCACAAGGAAAAATACATATAGTTTTGCATCTAGGGTTTTAGTCTTGTTCGTGAATTCCCTTGGTCCCTTGCTTAGAAAAATATTCCATTTCCTGCAACCTAGGGTTAGATATCATTGAATAAAAGAATCATATTATATTTAGTCATTGTATTCTTGCATCTTGTGTGCTTTGCATTATTATTTAATTTCTATAGTTTAGTTTAGAAAGGCCAAACATTGATGTTTGCTTAAATCACATACTAAAAATTTCCACCCTAGACTTGGAGTGAGTCCTAAAACTATTCTTGGCAAACCCTTTTTCATGTCCCCATTTGTAGAGATATAATACACCTCCACGGTCACCTCATTTCACAATGGATCCAACCGAGAATTGTACACAGTAGGGTAGTTTTCCCCCTCTACAACTTTGGTGAACCCAAAATGAACACATGTTGTAGTGGTCGTGATAGGAACCCTATGCTTTTTATTTTCTCTTGAAAATTTTAAATAAGACCACTAATTTTGTTTGCATAGAAATACAAAAATATTTTAAAACATCTTACGAATCTTCTTGTGTGTCTTTCCCTTGTTTTATCCTTTATCCTTTTATTTCTTCTAATGGCTTCATTCCTTAGGATTCAATGAAGGCATCTAGAATCTAATCAAATTCCTTGAGAATATGATTAGATTGATAGGAATAATCTAAATCTCGATGCATAAGAGAAAGAACATGTGGAAAATGATACTAATTATGATCCCTTTGAGGGGCCTAATGGTGGCTTCAATTTTACATCATTTGAACATGTTTGGGGTTTCATGGAGTGCCATAAGGCTATTTTTCTCAAAGCTATGGAGGAGTAATTTTAGTTCGAAAGAGGTGAGACTCCTCCTCTTTGAGCCATGTCTCCTAGAATTGTTCATGAAAACCCTTTGTTTGAATCTTCAAATCATGGTAATCCTTATCTAATACCAACATATGTCACTATTGTAACCACCAATGTTGGAAGAATTTTGTAAGTTCCTCCAACTAGTAGTGCTACTCATGATTATTTTCAATTTTCTCATCATTCTACTCATCTCAACATTCATACTTCTTTTCCACCAGTTGTTAATTATCCTCCATAATAAGTTACCACATGTCACAATTCATATCATACAGTGTCAATACATCCAACATTGACTAAGTTCCCCTTCAAAAACCTTCCTATACTCCTCCCCTAGGTAACCTAGGGGTATTGCATAGCAACAACCCTAAAATGAAAAGTCTAATAAATATGGTGAAACAATTGGTTTCAAGAGTGGATATGATTCAACCTCCTAGTTTAACCTAAAAATATAGAGAAGTGTGCAATAAAACCTTAGACCTTCTTGTTGCTTCTAGGCCCTATCCTAAGCATTTTCCATTGCCATTTTTACCTATCTATAAGGGAACAGAAGATCCAATTGAGCATTTAAGAATGTTTAGGACAACATGCCATGATATTATATATGATGACATGTTGTTACTAAATATGTTCCTTAATAGCCTTGGTGGTATGGCATTAGAGTGGTATTATCAACTACCTAATCATTCTTTGAGGAATTTTGAAGAGACAACTGAAAATTTTATTCAATATTTTAGAGCTTATGTTGAAAACAATGTGACTATAAAAGATGTCTATATATTAAAAAAAGGTAAAGATGATTTTTTTTTAGAGTTTATATCTCATTGGAGGAGTTTGGTTGGAAACTTGAGATATGCATTACCTCCTCAAGACATGCTTGAGATATTTATTAGAAATTTACAAGAGAAAATATCTTATGAATTGGAAATAACAACCATCACCTTTTTTGACCAAGCAATAGATCTAGAAAGAAGGATGGAGCAAACCCTTATCCGAAGAGGTCAACTTAAGATGAAGGAAGATAGGACCACTAAAATATAGTATAAGAATAAGCATATAGTTGGTGATAGGGTAATATATAGTAGGTCTGTTAACAGTGTTGTTAACACCCTACAAAATATGGTGCTTTACCAGCCTCAAAAACCCCCACCAAGAAATTTTACAAGACTCAACACACATATGAATGTGGTCCTACAACAACTTTTAGAAGCTAACATGATTGAGTTACTTCCCCTAAGAAAACTTGATATGATGATTTATTGGTATAAGCTTGGCCAACGTTGTGAGTATCATCGAGTGGAGGGGTACATGAAAAACTCATGTAAGAGGTTGAAACATGTGGTTCAAGATCTAATTGATGAAGGATGACTTGTTGTAGAAGGTTATTGACCCAATATTCCAATAAAAAATCATACTCCTACTCAACAAGAACCTATAATAAATCAAGATATGGAGATATTTAAGATCCCCTTCCTAAGCATGGTCAACAATAAGATAATAAAGTGTCATATTGTAATATGCCACCTTCCTATGATAATATGGTTGGTCTAATAGGAATAACTACAAGGAAACAATATAAAACACAAATAACTCAATGACCTCACCAAGAGATAAGTTCTTCATCCAACCCACCTTTAAAACCCACCTTAGTTTTGAAGAAACCCCACATTTAGTGTTGAAGCCACAACATAAAGTATCATTTGACCTTCAATAATAGTTAGCTAGTACCCTATCTAATATCTTCCTATTAGAACTTTTACAAACTTCCCCTATTCAAAGGGAAGCCTTGTTGGAGCTTTTTTTTTTTTTTGTTTCAAGATATTTACCCTAGTGCTATATCTAATGTTGTAAGTTATCTTGGGATACATCATATCACATTTTTATATGACAATATTCCTTCCTCAGACTTACGGGGGGATTATTCCCTCTACATCACCATTTTTATTGGGGAAATATTTATCAAGTAGATTTTGGTTGATAACGGTTCTTCCCTTAATTTATGCACTTATCTCAAGTCCCAAGAGACTTGACATTATATCTCTCCCTATTAGGGTTGGACCTAAGATATTATATACCTTGTTCTATGTGGTGTCTTGCTTTGCATATTTTAATATTATTCTTGGATGCCCTTGGATTCATGCAATGAGGGTTGGCCCTTCCACTCTTCACCATGTTTGAAAATTGAATTTCAAGATCAACTTGTGACCATTCTAGGTGACCCTCATACATTCCAATATAATTCAATGGTCGATCAAGCTCAATATAATATAAACGTATGTCCATCTGTTTCCTCATCTCACATCACCAAGCAACTCAAAAATCTAAAGGTAAGTGAGGAACCATTCATCAATGTTTCATCATGGGATCAATTTAATAATTTTATTTCAAAACCTCTTTTGAATCTTTCCAAGCTACCAACTTCACCATGGACTATGGGTTTACCCTACAAGAAGGGTGAAGTTGTACACATTGGCATGTGTACCTTTATCTTCACGGGGGTCTCCCTTGAAGAAAATATCCTTGGTAGCAATCCTCTTCATGTAGAGAATTCTTTTTCCCATTGTTACCTATCCAATGATTACCCACTTCTCAAGTAGATCTTATATAGTATGGGATATATAGGAAAAGGTTTGGGGCCACAAAAAAAGTGTTCAAGATCCTTTAGAAGTTGAGATTTGGCCTAGGAGATGTGGTATAGGCTAAATTCCTAAAAATAACCAACCTGTTCCCTTTGACAATGATGATCATATTATTACTTACATTAAGCATTTAGATCATCAAGGCTTGTAGTGAAGTGATGAGAATGAGGGTCCCCCTTATCCATCAGATATCCTATTTTGCAATAAGTTAAATTTGGTGCATCCTGATCCAAGAATGACCCCAAAGGAGTATGCTAAGGGGGATGCCCATTATGATGGGAATTATGAGGATATCATCTAGAAAAACTTATCATTTGATGGGTCTATCTCTTATACTGTGCATATCGAGTCTCCTTGTTCTCAAGAGGACCCTATTACTCTATCTCATAGAGACCTTGCAAAGTTGGGGATCTGATGCAGGAGCATCTGGTGAAAGTCTGAGCAATCTTGCATCCTTTTAATTTTTCTTTAAGTTCTTGTATTTTTGAAGCATTTTGGTTCTTCTTCGGGGGGGGAAGATGTCGTGAAACAGAAGGGGAAGTTGTTAGAAGAGCTAAGGCAAAGGTTGGAGTGAGTTTCGTCATGATATCGCGACGTCAGATGGCCGAATCAGAAGTTGCGACTCCGCCTCTTGCATTAGCTTCAATATGGTCGCGATATCGCGACGTCGCGATATCGTGACATTGTTTCAAATTTGAGAGCGAGACGTCAATTGGGTCGTGATATCGCGACATGTCGTGATATCGCGGCCAGAGAAAAGTCAGACTAAAGTGAACACGCGGATGGTCAGACAGGGCAGAATAGACACGTGGCTGCCACGTGTCTTAAAGGCGATGCTACCAGTTGGGGGTAGGGTTGAATTTGACACACGGAGACATACATGTAATAGATCAAAAGGGTGAGGGCAACGTAATCAGAGGGGAAATATAAAGATGTCGACCATGCTTATGTATCTTTTATTGTTGTTTCTGAAAGAACCATAGTTACAGGTGATAGACTTAATGGCGGAGACAGCGGTACTTAAGGACAGTTAGATTAGAACGGCGGGTGCAGGGTATGGGAAGCCATTAATGCGAGCTTCTGGATGGATTGGGCAGTTGCCATTTATGGAAGAAATCAAAGAAAAGGAAAATATTGAAAAATTCAATCAGGGGAAAATGGAATTTGAATTTGCTGTTGGGTGGGAGCATTAATTGCAGGGAAAGCCGAGACCTCATTAAAACGGGAAAAATTTGTAAGAGAAGGGGATGGTGAGTTCGGGATTGTGGGAGAAGAAGTATGCTGAGAAAATTGTAACAGAGGACTGTATTAATGAAATTTATTGCAAATTTGTGAGAACTTGTTTGTTTGAATCTCGACCTCGCCATCAAGGCCAAACACCCGAGGTAGATTAGAAGTGATCCTCACTTCTGTTTTGTTGGGGAAAGACCCAAGCGGTCAACCCCCGTCTTCGACACCCAAGTTGCATCTTCAACAGGTCTGCCTTTCCACTTGATCAAATACTCAGTATACTGTTTATTTCTGGTGCTTCTGCCTTCACGAGTGTCTAATACTTCCTCGGCCTCATCTGTGGTTGGAGTAGATGCTGGACTTTGCCATAATTTTGCACTTGGCATCTCTGTACCTTCTCCCTCATGATATTCCACTAAATCTGAAATATTAAAAATAGGTGAAATATCAAGCCAACTTGGCAATTCCACTTCATACGCATTTCCTGACTCCCGCTTTCCCAGTATTCTGCATGGCCCAAAATTTTTCATCTTCAATTTATTATAAGTCTTGGCAGGAAATCTCTCCTTCCTGAGATGCACCATGACCTCATCCCCTACCTTGAACTCCTTGAACCGCCGCTTCTGGTCTGCCCTTGTCTTATATTGAGTATTCATTTTTATAATTTGTCTCCTTACTTCCTCATGCAGACTTTTCATATGTTCTACAAATTCTTCTGCCTCGGCACTACACTTTTCTCTCCTGTCCAACTTTCTCAGTTCAGACACATTCCTCGGGCTGTTTCCATATACTATCTGGAACGGAGATTTATTGGTGCTTTTATTAACTGAACTGTTATACGCAAATTCTGCCTGCGGTAAAACCAAATCCCATCCCTTGGGTTGATCCGCTATCAAGCATCTCAGTAAATTACCCAGGCTTCTATTCACCACCTCCGTCTGTCCATCGATCTATGGGTGGTATGCTGAACTGAATTTTAGGTCCGTCTTCAACTTCTTCCACAGAGTCCTCCGGAAATACCCAACAAACTTTGTATCTCTGTCAGAAACTATGCTTCTGGGTAGACCGTGAAGTCGTACCACTTCCTTGAAGAATAACCCCGCAATATGAACTGCATCACTCGTCTTCTGGCAGGGAATAAAATGTGCCATTTTGGAGAACCGATCAACCACCACAAATACAGAGTCATTTCCCCTCTGTGTTCTCGGCAACCCGAGGACAAAATCCATGCTTATATCCTCCCATGGCCTCTCAGGTGCAGGTAATGGCTGGTACAGTCCTGTGTTTTGCCTTACACCCTTTGCCATTTGGCATATTCTGCAGCCTTGCACAAACTTCCGCACATCTTGCTAAAGTTGTGGCCAGTAGTAATTTTCCTCCACCAGGGCAATGGTCTTATCCCGACCAAAATGCCCAGCCAGTCCTCCACTGTGCTTTTCTTTGATTAAGTTTTCCCGCATGGAACTTCTGGGAATGCATAATTTACTTCCCTTGAACAACATTCCATCTTGGATTAAGAAATCCAACCATTTTGTCCTGTCCACAGTAACAGGTATCGAGCAAGCCGTCCAGGCTTCTACAAAATCTGGATCTTCAGGGTACAAACCCTTCAGTTCTTCAAACCCCACTACTTCCACTGTCAGTTTAATCAGTAAAGTCTACCTTCTGCTCAAGGCATCTACAACTCTGTTTGACTTCCCACTTCTGTGCTTCAGCACAAAGGTATAACTTTGGAGGAACTCCACCCATTTCATGTGCCTTTGATTCAGTTTTGTCTGACTGTTAATGTATTGTAAAGCCTGATGGTCAGTAAACAGAACAAACTCCTTTGGCAATAAATAGTGTCTCCACTTTTTTAGAGCCTGAACTATGGCATAAAATTCTTGGTCATAAACTGAATACTTTTTTCGAGCATCATTTAGTTTCTCACTGAAATAAGCAACTGGTTTGCCCCCTTGACTTAGTACAACCCCTATTGCACTGCCACTGGCATCACAGTCCACCTGAAATACCTTGTTAAAGTCTGGAAGTGCCAAAACAGGCTGTTCGGTGACCTTTCTCTTTAATACATCAAAGCTCCTTTCAGCCCCTGATGTCCACTTGAACTCCTTTTTATCCCCCCTCATTGTTTCCGTGAGAGGTGCACAAATGCTGCTGAAGTTCTTTATGAACTTCCTGTAAAAGCTGGCCAAACCATGAAATGATCTTACTTCTGTTGTGCTTCTTGGGGTAGGCCATTCAATGATGGCTCTTACCTTCTCTGGGTCCATTTTTAGGCCTTCTGCTGAGATTACAAACCCCAGGTATACTAACTCCTTCTTGACAAAATTACACTTTTTCAGATTTATTAACAACTGCTCTTCCCGCAGCTTCTCAAAAACTCTCCTGATGTGCATCAGGTGTTCCTCCAGGGTCCTGCTAAATATCAATATATCATCTAAATAAACAATGACAAACTTTCCCAAGAATTCTTTCAGTACTTCATTCATCAGCCGCATGAAGGTACTTGGTGCATTGGATAGCCCAAATGGCATGACCAACCACTCATACAAGCCTTCTCTTGTCTTGAAGGCTGTCTTCCACTCATCTCCTTCTCGGATACGGATCTGATGATAGCCACTTTTTAGGTCAATCTTCGTGAAGTACTCAGCCCCACTTAAACAGTCCATTATATCATCCATCCTTGGCAATGGGAATCTATATTTGATAGTGATTTTATTGATTGCCCGAGAGTCTGTGCACATTCTCCACTCTCCATCCTTCTTGGGTGCTAGCACAGCTGGCACTGCACACGGGCTAAGACTTTCCCTAATCAATCCCTTCTCCAGCAACTCTTGGACCTGCCTGTTTAACTCCTCAGTTTCTACAGGTGTCATTCTATGTGCAGCTTTATTTGGCAAGCTTGATCCCGGTACCAAATCTATATGATGGCTAATTTTCCTTACTGGGGGTAAACCTTCAGGCACATTGTCAGACACAATATCTAGAAATTCCTCCAGAAGATCTAAGACTTCTGCTGGGGTATCCTGGCATTCCTTCCCCCTTACTCTAGGGATTACTGCATAACATAAATGTTCATGCTTCAACCCGTCCAGGAACTTTCTTCCCTCAACTAAACAGATTCTGGAATTGTTACATACCTTTTCATCCGCATCCTTTAAGGGCTTTAGTTTATGGCGTACACCATTCTTTGTTAATGAGTAGGTGTTGGCACGACCATCATGCACGACACTCCGGTCAAACTGCCAGGGCCTCCCCAGCAACATATGGCAAGCATCCATAGGTAGAATGTCGCACAGGACCTCATCACAATAATTTCCAATTTTAAAATTAACGGAGCACTGCTCATTGACCAAAGCTTTATGGTCCTTCTGCAACCATGCGACCCGGTATGGATGCGGGTGCTTCTTCCTCTCTAACTGTAGTTTTGTAACCATATCTTCTAAAATTAGGTTGTCCGTGCTACCATTATCAATAATTATATTGCACACCTTGCCCGCACATTTACATCTTGTGCGAAACAAACTTCTTCTCTGATCTGTGTCCCTCTCCTCATTCAATAAGACTCTTCTTACGATCATTGCTTCCCCTCTCTCTGCTTCTTCTGAATGTTCAGACTCAGCTTCTTCCTCTGCCACAGTAGCCCTGGCCGGACCCTCAGGCCTCTTGTTCATTCTTTCCCGGTGTTGTGGACACTCGAATGCACGATGCCCTTCTTCACCACAGTGGAAACATGTTCCACGGAATACTCCTCTTCCAAATCCTCGTCCAGATCCACCCCGTCCTCTTGGGTAGCTGTTCTGGTCTCGGGGCTGATAAACGTCCTCCTCCCTTTGATCCTGGTTACTACTGGCTTCACCAGTCTTCTTCGGGCCTTTATACTTTTCTTCACTGGTTCTCCCACCAGTTCTTCCACCATGGCCCCTTCCTCTTTGCTTGCCTTCAAACCGCCTATTCAGTTTTTCTTCTACCTTTAAGGCAAACTAGTAAGCATCCTCAATGGTGCTTACCCGAACTAGGCTCAGCTCTTCCTGGATGCCGAGTCTCAACCCATTGATATAACGGGCTACCTTTTCTTTGTTTGCCTCTAAATGCCCAGTTCTAATGGAAATCTTGTAGAACTCTTTGGTGTACTCTTGGACAGTTCTGTTCGTCTGTCTCAAACTCTGCATCTTTCTTAACAGTTCCAACTCGTAATCTGTCGGGATGAACTATCTTTTTAGCTTCTCCACCATTCTATCCCACCTTGTTATTCTCTCCTTTCCTCTTCTGTTCCTCTCCAACTGTATTCCCCTCCACCAAATGCTGGCATGACCCTTCAACTTGGTCTTAGCAAATCTGACCCGATTAGGGTCTTCAACCTCCTCGTACTCGAAATATTCTTCTAAATCATTTATCCAGTCAATCACTTCTTCTGGGTTTAGGTTTCCCGAGTATGTAGAGACTTCCATTTTCGGTTGTTTTCCAATCTGAGAGATGGCCTTGTACAACCGGGCTTGTGCGGGATCCACAGCCTCTTCCTCTTCCTCAGATTGGTCTTCTTCTTCGACTTCATCTTCACTTTCCTCATCCCTTCCGGGCTCGTGCCTTCTGTGTAACTCTGCTTGCAGGTCCTGAACTTGTCTCTGCAAGGCTCGGAAGTCTTTGGCCGGCACCACATTTCCTACTCCGCCACGGTTTCTTCGTGGAGGCATTATATATATATATATTTTTAAATCCTTCCACAGATCCTGGTGTAACTGCCTCTCCCCGGTGATCTGTTACACGCTCAGGAGCTCCCGCTCTGATACCACTTGATGGCGAGGTCGAGATTCAAACAAACAAGTTCTCACAAATTTGCAGTAAATTTCATTAATACAGTCCTCTGTTACAATTTTCTCAGCATACTTCTTCTCCCACAATCCCGAACTCACCATCCCCTTCCCTTACAAATTTTCCCCATTTTAATGAGGTCTCGGCTTTCCCTGCAATTAATGCTCCCGCCCAACAACAAATTCAAATTCCATTTTCCCCCGGTTGAATTTTTCAAGATTTTCCTTTTCTTTGATTTCTGCCATAAATGGCAACTGCCCGATCCGTCCAGAAGCTCGCATTAATGGCTTCCCATACCCTGCACCCGCCGTTCTAATCTGACTGTCCTTAAGTACCGCTGTCTCCGCCATTAAGTCTATCACCTGTAACTATGGTTCTTTCAGAAACAACAATAAAAGATACATAAGCATGGTCGACATCTTTATCTTTCCCCTCTGATTACGTGGCCCTCACCCTTTTGATCTATTACATGTATGTCTCCGCGTGTCAAATTCAACCCTACCCCCAACTGGTAGCGTCGCCTTTAAGACACGTGGCAGCCACGTGTCTATTCTGCCCTGTCCGACCATCCGCGTGTTCACTTTAGTCTGACTTTTCTCTGGCCGTGATATCGCGACATGTCACGATATCGCGACCCAACTGACGTCCCGCTCTCAACTTTGAAACAATGTCGCGATATCGCGACGTCGCGATATCGCGACATCGCGATATCGTGACAAAATACGCCCTGCACTTGTCTCTGCCTTTGAGGTCACGAAATCATGACAAGTCACGATTTCGTGACCCCCACCTCCGCCTCTTGCATTAGCTTCAATATGGTCACGATATCGCGACCCCTTCGCAACTTCTGACTCGGCCATCATAACCGTCGCGATATCGCGACGTCGCGATATCACGACGAAACTCACTCCAACCTTTGCCTTAGCTCTTCTAACAACTTCCCCTTCTGTTTCACGACATCTTCCCCCCCCGGAGAAGAACCAAAATGCTTCAAAAATACAAGAACTTAAAGAAAAATTAAAAGGATGCAAGATTGCTCAGACTTTCACCGGATGCTCCTGCATCAGGATCTCATCCTATTTCATAAAAAGGATGGCATAGTAAGAGTTTACAATGAATTTCATGTAGTAAATACTATATAATATGTTATGTATGATCCTTTTTGTGATGATAATCATGAAGGTATCCTCCATAATAGACCTTTATTTGATGGGTCAATTCCTTGAACTACCATCTTGTTTATTAAGATATATGGCACAATACAAATTTGTGTCAACTTTAAGAACTTCAAGCACTAATAAATAAATATTATAATAATAATAATGCCATGCATGACTCTACATATTCATCTCATTAAATTTACATATTGCATCCAATTGGCTTGATTCATACTACATGGATGCTTGTCATATTTTGTATATTTTGCTTGATATTTTGTTCCACCTTGCATTTTGCTTGTCATACAATTGCATTGTTGCTTGTTCATACTTGCATGCTTGATCATATAGATTCATAGGGATTTTATAACAATAGAAAGTGATGACACCTAGTTATGTTATATCTCACATGCATTTCACTTGCACTAGGAATCCGATACCTAGTGAATCCCCAACCTAGGGTCCATTTTCATGAATTTTCATTGTTGCATTCACCCATCCCATATTATTATTTTCTCCTTTCTTCCTCTATTATATTCCTTGACCTTTATAGTTTTTATTTCTTCTATATCTCCAAGTCAAGGGATATAGTTCTTATTTTATGTCCTTGTCATTTGCATATTTTTCCTTTCTTCCTTTCATTAAGACAAGGATATATGTTCTTCTTATTTTTGCTCATTCTTGATTTCATACTTCTTCCTTTTTCATTTTTATGGTTAAGCAGTCCCTATGGAATAAGATAGACATCATATGAATATCACTCATGGTGTTCATACAACCACTGATTATCTTATGCATACCTTTTAACCATTGAAATTTCAATATGGATACACACACTCACTATTATTTGTTCCTTGTTGCTAACTTTCTTCTAGCACACACACACACTCATATCTTGTTCTTCTCCATTGGCTTCATCTATACACCTTCTTGTACATACCACACCCCTATCAGGTGGTACTCACTTTGGCACATCATTCACACACAACACATGTCATATGGGATCAACTTCATGGTCACGAGTGAGGGGAAGCCTCCATTCGACCATTTATGAGCGTACATCCTAGAAGGTATATATATTTCTATTTGGTCATATTAGTGAGAATGAAACCCTCTATCAAGTAATAGATCCACACTTGTATATATTTTTGTAAGCATAAAACCATTATAGGATAATTTCATGGCCATACATGAGGGGTAACCTCGATTTTGATCATTTGCAAGCATACATCCTTACAAGGTTCTACTCATTTTTTCTATTTTTTTTAGCTTAGCCTTTTGGAGTTTCATTTTTGTCTCTTTGTTGTTTGCTATTGTTATTCTTCTTCCTTCCCTATTTTCTTCTTTATATTTGTCCATATATGTATTTATTTTAGGTTTGTACTTAGATGTTTGCATTCATTAGATCTGTATCATTCATTCATTTTAGTTGCATTCATTACATTCATTATGTTTATCATTTCCAAACATACCAATTCATGTCATAAAAATTAAAATAATGCATAAAAAATTTCAAACTATAACATGAATAATAAAAATATAACATGATATTAGTTGATAGTGAAGAATACATATCAGCTAGATCAGTGTGCTACAGTCCAAGCCTGATACACTTGATCGTCTCTAGGGATGCATACTATAATATAAAATTGGCATGTCACCTTGATCCCTACCCTAGATCTATGAGCCTACCTCCTTCACTCTACTTGCTAGTGGTGGTCTTAGTGAGGGCATGTTCATAGACCACATAGCCATCCATGATCAAGATCATAATCGACTCTGTGATTGAAGGGAGGCTAGTGTAAGGACCCTTTGATCCATTGGTACTACTTGGAAGTACAATGCTTGGTAAAAGGTCTCCCTCTATACCACTACATCCCACCTCTCCTATGTAATTTGTAGCTGCTCTTGTAGTAGGTGGATTCCATCACATAGATGGTTGCTTATTGCAACAACCATCTCCTTACCCTAGCCCTGCTAATGATTTTACTCTATCTAGCCCATCTCCCTTATAAGGTGGCTCACCATGGCCCTCATCGCATCCTACTCTACTATAACATGGTCTAGCTATCCATGAAGAGTGTCTATATCTCCTTGCATGATGGTTTCCCTATCTAGAAGTCCCTCTACTACCCTTGCTAGGTCTCCCTAACCTACAGTCCCACACCCTACCTATGCCACTATGGGGACACTCTCAACTATCCTCCCTATGTCTAACCTGAAGAGAGTGATGTTGGTCCTTGTGAATATCACCACCTATACCCTAAATTATACCCTAGCCTACCTAGGAGGCGATAGTATTTGTTCTTGTCTCTCCATTGTATGTTGATTAACCTCTTAGAGTACCCATTGCACTTGTTAAACCATGACTTTGTGCCTCTACACTAGCATAAGTGAGGAGATCCTTGGGGGCATAATACCCTTATAACATATCCTATATCTAAGGGCTACCTCGACATCATCTACTCCATGATCGATGTAGAGGGGATCATCTAGGTCCTCCATGAACCTAACTGCATCAAGGTCCCCTCTAAATCTTGATGGATCTCTCCTCACTCTCCTATACCAATAATCCCCCAGTTTTGATATCTCTTGGAAAATCCTAAACTGTCACTATACTCGATCAAACCAAAAGAGCTCTAGCTCATCCTTCTCCAAGGTGACCCATCAGACCCTCCTAGCCTGAGCTAGCTCCTCTGCATCCTCATCCCATATAGGGTGTAGAAACCATAGATACCATATGACATTATGGTCTTGTAGCTCATCTATGACCCATCTCACTAGTGATAGATTACCTATGTACAATTTCTATGTATGCTCTAGGTCTTAGGATCACTTGTATCCTACTAGATGCTTTCGATCAGGTAGTGGACCTAGTAGTGCATTAGGCCTACTAATGGTGATGTGCTCCCAACACCACACCTAGAGAAAAATCATGCATACTAATATTGTATGCCATTTTTACATGACATTGTATAACATCTTGTACAAATGGGCCAATATATACAACCCCCATATGAACCATACTTTTTAGTCTCTCATATTTGTCACCACTCCCACCAATTCCAATAATAGGTATTGTTGACTCATGTGGAACACTAGAAATACCACCACCACTATACAAAGAAGAGTTATTAGTTCCCCAATCCCATGTCATTATGGTTATCATTGAATTTGTGCTAAGATCTATGTGGTGACTTCCATTCAAAAATATATCCATGCCTAGTCTACTGCTGCATCATCCTCACCCCTCATAATTATCGCTTGGTGTGTGGGATGTGCCATTCTCTCATTTTATCCAAAGATATTTTTCGCCTTCTCATATGGTGAAAATGAATTAAGGTTTCAATCCCTTTCACTTTTTATTCCTATTTTTTCCTTTTATCTCTCATTTTCACAAATTGTTTTTCATTGTTTCTTGATCTCCTTTATTCCGAGTCAACCATTTTGACTTTCCTCAAAAAATCTACATTCCATCTAAAACGTTAGGGGGCACCCTAGCCTAAGAGGCATTAATGTACCTAATACCTTGTTTTGCATGCAAAATGTTCAAAGTATCAAGAATGACACCATTTTTGCATAACCCCTTTTTTTTCAACCAACCACCCATTTTTTTCCTTGTGTTTAATGTATTATTGTCTATAGATGTCTACATATTTATTTGATGCATTTATTAGGCCATAAATGCATCAAAGAGGGGGAAAATATAGACACAAAAATTGATCCACCAAAATGAGTCATTTTTCCTTAGGTTCCTTTGGGAGGTCCTCAAACTTACTAGGAGCAAGTTTGGTCCCTTTTTCTTGTGTTTTGTCTTGCTTTTCTTAACCTTGATTGAATCTATGCCTAGTAAATTACAGGGCATGGATTCAAAAATTTAGGTTTTTTCATGAAAAACCTAAATTTTAAACTAACCTTTTTTGGGGCATCAACTTAATCAAGGTTAAATTTCATTTTGTACCTCTTAGCCCTCCAAAACCTCTATAAATAAAAGGATTGAATTCCCTTTGTTCTTGCCAGTGGTATCCAATTCCTACCGTAATCAAGATGTCAAAGTTCATGTGAAATAATAATATTATTGGTGCTCTTGGTACTTTTGTGTTTTTATATTTTGTGTGTTCTTGTGATCTGTAAGTGGAGAAAGCCTTCATGAAAACTTCTCTTCTTGAGGGAGGATATATCTTCCACCTTGTATCTTGCTTCTTCCTCAAGTTCATCAGGTTATTACTTTGCATTAATTTGTCCATCTAATTTCTTCATTCTATGTCTTTGTCATGTCTTAGCTTCTATTTTGGGGTTTTAAGATCTTTTGTGTGGATTCGTACCTCATCTGCTATAGGGAATGAATTCAGTGAAAGCTATGCTTTCACCCATTGAGTGTTCTACATCCATTTCTTCTCTATTACCAAATCCATGTTCAATAATTTACATGGTGTAGACTTGGTCTAGGTAGACTTTGGAGCTATTGTTCATCCCCAAAACCTTAGGGTTTTGATTTGCATGCATGTTGTGAATTGTTTTATGTTTGATTATATTGTGTTCAAGTCTACATCATTTTTTTTACTTGCATTAGCTTGGGGGTAATTACTTGTTCTTGAATCCTAGGATTCAAATTGTATTCTTGTTCATTTCATCATGTTCATTTTATCTACATTTCATCTATTATTTCATGTTATCATATTTTATTATGTTTATTCCAAATGTCAATTCTTAATTTTATTACAAATAGTAAGCTAAAATAACCTAGGGGGATTGATTATTGTGCCTTTAAGCTCAATCTTATAGTGGCCTAAGTAGGCTCCCAAACACTAACCATATTTTCTAGGGTTTTTGTGAAGCTATTTTTAGATTTGAAACTATGGGATATTTTGGATGCAAAATAAATCTTGGACCAAACATCAAATAAAATAAGTGCTATAAGTAAATTTTTTAGGTTGTGTGTTATTTTCTTTTGCTATTTCAGTTCATAACCTAGGCTATAAGTATAAAGGAAAAATATTTGATTGTTTTCTAGGCATTCAAAAGGAAAAATCTATATTGTTTTGCATCTAGGATTTTAGTCTTGTTCATGCATTTCCTTGGTCCCTTATTCAAACAAAAATATTTCATTTCCTACAACCTAGGGTTAGATATCATTGAATCAAAGAATCATATTAGGATTAGTCATTGTATTCTTGTATCTTGTGTGCTTTACATTGTTATTTCATTTTAATAGTTTAGTTTAGAAATACCAAACATAGGTGTTTTATTAAATCACATATTAAACATTTCCACCCTGAAATTGGAGTGAGTCCTAAAATTATTCTTGGTGAACCTTGTTCCATGTCCTCAAGTGTAGAGATATAACACACCCCTGTTATCACCTTAGCTCATAGTAGATCCAACTGAGAGTCATATGTGATAGGGTAGTTTTCTCCCTCTACAAATGGCTTTATGGAATGGTGCCTCCATGCCCTCAAATACCTATACAAATTATAAATGAAGGATCAATGAAATCTATTTGATATTGTCAGCACCCTCAATAAGACCAAGGAGACACGAGGATTTCATGGAGGATACTTCCCATGGGGGGATAGTGTAGGGCACATATATGGCACTACTATTTATGTGATATATGATATCATTTCATTGTATCTTTGACCTAATGGAGTTTTGTACCCCATGGGTATAAGCATGAGTGCCACTATGATGGGTGTAACAAGTATCACCAATAAGAGCTAGGATGAGGGAGATGAGGTGGTTCAGTAATGTTATGATCCCCTGAGTGCTATGCTCATTAAAATCTATCCCCAAGAAGAAAGAGGAAGTAAGATTGATGAACCCATAGAGTAGTAGGCTTGGTGTCTCTTATAGAGTCCCTTACCGCAAACAAATGAGATAATGAGGAACAAGTAGGTAAGATCAATGATGGATCTTATGATGAAAATATTTTATCATATAGATGACCTACTACCCAGGCTCTTGAGGTAGTTTATTCCAAACTAATGTAATGAATAGAAGCAGGGTTATGCATAGTGGAAAATATTCACAAACTGGTTGAATATTAGGATTTCCAAAATTGGAAATTGGCAAATATGAGGACCCTCGACGTTGGCCCATTCGCCTAAAATTTTCAAGAATATTTTTTTCTTAGGGTCAATTCGCCACAATATATATCCAAACATAGGCATATTTGTACTTGTTGAAAAGATCTTTTCCAGCTTGATATAATGGTGGTGTTTTTAGGAAGTTGTAAGATGATTTAATAGGTCAAAAGTAGCCCCAAATATGACCTTACATTTTAGGGCTTCAAATACCCCAAATTGTGGTGTGAAGATGCTCGATTTAGTTTTTTTAGGATTCTCCATGATTTACCTTGATTTTGATTAGGATTCACCATTTTTTCACAATAAATTTTGAGTCCAACCCCTTATGCATAACCCTGAATAGAAAACATTGAATATAGCTAATATAGGAGACAAGCATAAAATATAGTTTATAATTACGGATGAACATAGAAGATAAATTCCAATGAGGAATGATAAAACTTAAAATTAAATGCAATAGAATACTATCGAATCAAGGATGGGGGAATTTCTAGTAGGAAAACTATCCCCATAGGGAATGATTGCTGCTTTGATACTAGCTAATAAGGATTTGAGAATTGCAACCCAAAAACCTTAATTTATTTTTTCACAAATCTATTATGCTTACATATGCATCTCATGCCTTTTGTAAAACCATATTTGGGTAAAAAACCATTAGCCATTATCATGTGTGGCTAGCTAATAAGCATCCATGAGCATTTATAGCTTCATATTGAAGGTAAATATATTTATCATATGCTTTTCATGTGCTTTTTATTCTAGAAGACTATTATTTTATTGTTTACTTTTATACACTATAGTTTATACCCTATAATCCTCTTCGATATGATAGGAAACTTATAGAGGATGTTTTTTACCAAATATGTAGTTATCCAACCATACTCTCTATACCAAAACATGATATACAACCCTACCACCCATAATATTTGTATCTTGGACCTCTATTTAGAGTCCTAGAGTCTCCACTGTTAGGCCCACTATGGTTGTACTTGTAAAGGTCTCTCTCCATTACCCCATTTAGCTTTAAGGGTGGATGTTGAAATATTTGGTGGAATGAATCTATATTATATTGTATGTATAAACCCTTTGGTCCTTTAAAAACCTTGGAAAAGGTATTTTTTGTAATATTTTATTATTTAAACCTAAAGGCTGGTTACATAATCCTGACCTAAAGTAACTTGTAATTAGGTATAAATACCCCATCATATCAACCATTTTATAATCAATTGGAGTGTGTTATAATTTTCCTTAATGAGATTATTTGGTGTCCATAGACACCCCCTTCTGTCATGTGCATTACATTCTATGTATTTCCTTTTTAACAATATTGGGTAATGTGTTGATTCCTTCTATTTATAAAAATAACTGTAAAATTAAAGAACATTGAATGATCCCTTTAAATATTATATCTAGTTTGTTTATGATAATTTTATTTTGGTTCATACCTTATTCAATGAGGACATGCACTTTAAATTAATATTGTACTAATGTGAGAAGGCCCATGGATAGTTTATTAATACTTTAATATTTACGATATTTTTATGAGCATTGTCTTGGAGAATTTATGGTTTAAAGTTTAAAATTTGACATCAATATTTATAGTTATTCCTTTATTTGATATAAAGGAAAGGAGGATATCTGGGACTTAATTTATAATAAAATAAAATTTTAATTGGCAAGTTGGAGAGGTATGTTCTTGATCTTGACGAGAAGGCTACAACATATAAGGAGTATATTAAAATATATAATATATATGATGTCATTTTCAAGACTGCCAACAAGTATAGCATTTAAATTTGATTAAACTCAAATAGTTTTTCTTTAAAAATATGTGAAATAATTTGGGTTCCCTCTATGTAAGTGGGATAGGTTTTGTAAAGGATAGAACATTGGAGAGATGAGCTTACAATTTCCAACTTGTGAATTTGATATTAGAGGTAAATCTTGGGTGAATATTATTCAAGAACAAAGATAGGGTTAAAAAAATGCTATGTAAAAAATATATGTAGGTTCTATTAATGAAATAAAATTAGTCAATAAGAAAAATATGCTTAGAGTCTAAATAAATTAGAGGGATTCTGTAATTTTTTGTTCTAACACTTGGTTTAGTCCTTATCCTATTATCTCTAATCTAGAATGACAACTACTTACTTGGAAATATTTACCTTATAAAGGTTCACAGTTTAAAGGTGACAAACAATTTTGATCATGGATTGCTTTGAGGAACACAGTTGATGGAAAGGATGTCAAACAAAGAGTGATGGAGCTTTAAAATATGGTTTAATATTTATATCTATATTTTCTATGTAGAAGGATTATCTAGTTTATATTTTATCAAAAGATGGTGGTTACATAATTAAGTCAAGATATAAGGATTTAGAACAATCAAAATTTTCCACTTCCAATATTTTCCTTGAAGAATGTTTGGTCACTTGAAGCCCTCCCTAAGGCCTCAATATTCCTTTGGTTGGTAGTTCAAATAAAAATTTATAAAATTAACTTCTACAAACAAGATGATATTATGAACCTTTAGTTATACCTTGTGTAAGAATGATCTATAGACATTTGATGATTTAATTCTCTATTAACCCTTTTCTTACACCATTGGTTTTGTTTTTTTAAAATGTGAGAATACATTAGGTGGACCCTTCAAAATTGAATGAGATGATAAAATATATGTTAATTATTTCAAATATAAAGCATTATGCATATAATTTATCCTATAATTATTTGTTGGTATTTATGGCTTGAAAGGAATAATAGAATGTTTAAAAATAAATCTCAGAACCATACCCAAGTTTGAAATCATGATATTATCTTTCTTGCAAATTGTGTACATGCATGGTGTTTAGTGTGGTAAGCCTCAAGAATGGAAAAAGGGGCGCTAAATCTTGCTTATAAATTTTGAACATACATGTAAAGGCTCGTTTATGGTATAAAGTTATCATAAAGAATTTGTGGTAATCTATGGTAAAATAGAAATGTCTAGATGTTGGGTTTAGTGAAAATTGATTTTGATAATACCTCTAAAGGAAATATAGGAAAATATGGCAAATGTAGTGCTTTCAAAATAACAAACCCACTCTTTTCCATGCTTGCTCAAAATCATATGGAACTTTAATTGAAAACTATATAGATGCTAGGGTACCTTTTATAGAGATCAAAATTACCATTGAAAAGGATGAAAATATGTTTCAATCATGGGTAATTTACAAATTATTATCCATGCTATCAAGAAAATGAATGTAGGTATTGGATGAAAAATTGTGTTATTTTTAATATCCATTAACCATTGTTGAAGGCAAATGTTATACATATTTGCATATCTATAAACAAGGAAAGTAAAAATAAATAATTTAATTAATTTCATTATTGATTTTTGCCTTGGAAAAATTTAAATTTTAAAAGACAACTAGCTAAGTAAGTTCTTATATATTTATAAAAATGATATTAAAGAGTTATTTGTGAAAAAATAGCAGTTTGAGAAAGATACAAAATATTTTTGATAAATATATATATAAAAAACATCATCATTAAAAAAACAAGCTTAATATAATTTAATTAACTTCATATATATATATAAATTTATACTCTTAATTATTAATTTTATTATTTTATTTGGTTGTTGTATAGTATTTATAATATATTTTATCCATTATATTTTTATTCAAATCTAACTCAAATTAATCATTTTATTTGTTATATTTGTTGGTAATGTTTATAAAACAACAAACAAAAAAATCATATGATCTTAATATAAAAAAAGTATATGTTCTTGTCATACACTCCAATGGTATATTATTTTGATTACCTCATTTTGAATCATGGAAAAAGATCCTATGTTACTATACCTAAAAAATTAGCCTTTGAAGATGATGAAGAGAAAGCGACAAGATACATAAATGAACTAAGGTTATACATACAAGATGAAATTGTTATGATTAGAATTAGAATAGTTGAAGGGGCATATTAATATATGCTCAAGGAAGAAGAGAAGTTGACCAACAAGAAATAAAATAACTTCAAAGGGAGAGGAAAATATTCAAGAGGAAGAGGATAGTTTCATGGAGGAAAAGGGCATCAAGCTAATGATGTAGAAGAAATTTTATTAGAAACAAGTAGTTTCAACCAAAATACCAAAGAAAAGGATGAATCAGAAAGAGGATGAGGTGTGGTAGAGGTAGAGGATGTAGTTTTACTAGCAAGTGTTATAGATGCTTGGAAGAAGGGCATAGAGTATATGAATGCCCTCAAGCATAATAGACAATCAAGCATGGAAAGGAAGCCCATAATGTCATGACCCTCCCTTGATAGAATTTTTACTTGATGGATTTATGTTAGCTAACATATCTTTCAATGGAATGAGTGGTTGTGCCTGTTTTATTATTGCAATCATATATATATATATATATATATATATATATATATATATATAGATGTCTGGCAATTTAAGGGTTTAATGCTACTAGTGATTGTTTTATGAAAAGATATTATGCTGCTAATAGAATTGCATTGTGCAGGAACAAGATTTTCGCATGTGTGGAAGAAATACTTATCCACAAAGAGAAAAATACTTTAAGAAAAAAAATTGTTGTGATTATCCTACTGTTCATATCGCTTGAACAACAGGGATAAATATTTTTTTTTTTATAAGATGCTTATTATGTCTTGCATAAAGAAAAATACAACAAACTTAAGATAGAATATAATTGTTGCTTTATTAATTTTCTAATATTTGATGGCATAAAAGGATAAAATAAGTGATCTAGCATGAAAGAAATTGGACACTTAAATCTATTGGTTCCTTATCACGTCTAGAAAGGATGTTAGGAAATATATATATCTTTTGTTAGCTTGGTTATGGCAAGTTTAGAAAAAAAGATATGAGAGATCTGTTTTATGGAAATCCCAGCAGAGCTTGTAATCGGCCATCGTGGAGAAGGTAAGTATTATGTGTAAAAATATCCATCAATAATAGTCATATTGCATTTACCTATGTAATATGGGTTATCACTCTAGTTTGAATAAAATCTTATCATGGGACTAGATGGAGAAGAACGTTGAACAACCTTAGGACTCTCAATTTTGGTAATGAAGGGAAGATCTGATGAGAATATAAAAAAATAGTGATCGTGCACATAATTATGGGGGGGCGCAAGTTAGTTGAGGTGTGACATGTTCAGTGGAAATAAAAGAAAGGTCGAGTCCCATTAATATTTTAACCAGAGCTTGTGGGTGGATGGAAAGAGGAAAAAGAAGAAAATAGTTGTTGGTTTGGAGAGAAAGAAGTTGCAAGTTTTGAAGAAAGGAGTTGTAGGCTTTGGAAGAAAGGAGTTACAATATTTGGGATAAGAGAGCTAGAATGAGATTGACAAAAATACCTTGCCTTGGATTTACTAAAAAGACTATTGGTTTTCAGGTTGGTATAACTTTAAATCATCTCGAATTGGTTTTAACAGTAGATTGTTGGGTTAAGGATACCATGCTTACACCTCAAAGTAATAATATTGTATAATTACTCGATTTTTAATGTAATTATTTACCTCAAAGGAATTAGATTGTGTAATTGTTGGACATTGATGTAATGCTTTTACCTCAAAAAATTATATTGTGTAATTGTTGGATGTTTGATATGAAGTATTTACCTCAAGAAAATTAGATGGTGTAATTACTGAGTGTATAAAATCATTCTTTTAATGAGCGTATGATGTCATGTTTTCCCTCAAAGACTTAGATGGTGTTTATGGTAAATGGTTTTGGGGTGCCAGAACCTTACCTGTAAGGTCTTGATAGGAATGCTAAGCATATAGAATTGATATGGATAGCAAGGTTGTTTGGGATTGTTCAAATAAAGTAAAAAGGTTATGTTAGTTGTATTTGTACCCGAGTTCATATCTGAAATAATTCTTATGACGAATACCCATCCTATTAATATTGGATGGTTAGGCAGGTTTGCCAAATTTTAGGAAGTTTTGAGTTACCTCTAGTTTTGGGGAGGATAATTCTTGATACATTGTTGGTAGGGTCTTGTGGAACTAGAAATACCCTGATGACGTTGGTTATAGGTGGTTTTTTTTTGTCTAATATGACCGAGTCCCCTTCATTATCAGGTTGTATGTAGAGAGTTACCAGGGAGATGGAAGTAAGGACTTGTGACAGGTTAGTCAAGTGCCTTTGTATTTCTTAGGAAAGTAGGTTGGTTTGTGTTATTGAGACTTCCATTGGGTATTATTGTGATATCCTTGATTTATTTGGATTGTATTATGGTGATATTTGTTCTTGAGGATGTTGTTGAATCAACCTTTGGTATATGACTATCATATTTTAATCAGATGCTTTATATTTGAACTCAAAGTCAAGCCCATGTGAATCGATGACACAAATTTAAAGCTACATTGTAAGGGCTTTTTGAGAATGCTCTGTGTGAACATTGACTCTCATGTGTTCAATGATAAGATTAATTTCAATATTCTTTAGAATCAGAATAACTGACCAAGCTTGATAATGTTCATATTTGCCATGCAAGGATTTTGGTTGTAAATCTTCTACTTTGAGTTTGAGTTGGTAGTTATAGTGGGAATCATTCCAGCTGTGGGAAGATACATCTTAGATAAATCTTGCTTTAATGATATTGCAGAAGGGATGCTTCCATCGATATTGAATGTGATGGAACATTTAGATAGAGCTTGTATTAAAGACCTTAATGAAGGGAAATCTTCAATGGGATCTAAAGTGGAGGCATATATCAACAAAGATGTGCAAATTTTTAATGATATTCTGATAGTAGAAAGGAACCATTGTATATGAAAAGACTTGTAGAAATTTAACTCGTAGGTAAGGATTTGATTGTAAATATTAAATTGATTGACCAATTTTAATATGTATAACTTTGAGATCATGGAATAATCCTAAGAAGGGAAAATATAGAATGGAATGTCTT
This sequence comes from Wollemia nobilis, assembly GCA_028583015.1. Classification (NCBI taxonomy): domain Eukaryota; kingdom Viridiplantae; phylum Streptophyta; class Pinopsida; order Araucariales; family Araucariaceae; genus Wollemia; species Wollemia nobilis. Next base: position 8,054,209 of record JAQPPZ010016931.1, read on the forward strand.
TGACTTTATTTGTAAACCATGAATCACCCTTTAAAAAATTTAAAGAGAAAATGATTTTTGGCTGGATTTTCCCCACAAGGAGGTTTTCCAGGATAAAATATTGTGTACAATTTTTGAGGTGAATCCTTTGTAAGATTCTTCTATTCTAAATATTACTATGATTCTTTAAGTTAATGATCCTTTTGTAATATAGACAATGTTGGTGACTCTAATTACTAAATTATGGAATGAAAACTTTATGATGCTCTTAATTATGAAGAAAGGAATTCCGCATGGGATATTTAATTGATGTTGTTAAAGCTTTCATGAAATTGCTTATGTCATGTGGTAAAATAGACAATGCTTAGTAAAATAGATAATTCTAGTTAATTAAGTGTGGAATTTTGGAATGGTACCGATGTGGTGTTTTTAAATATAATAATACAATTAATCTTGGGGTATTTAATTGAGGATTGCTAAATACTTTCACTAAGTTGCCTATGTTGCGATAAAAGGAGAATTATATAGATTAGTTGAATGCTACCTGAAATTAATATTAAAAACCTTGATGGGTGTAATTAAGGGATGCCCACTAGAGATAAGAAGTGATTAGTCTTCTTGCATAAAAAAATGAAAGGTCTAAAAGAGTAGTAAGACCCTTTGCAATTGAATTAAAGGAATAAATAGGCATAATGTTGTTCCTATTTAAAAATTTAGAAATGAGGTTATTAGGGAATATCTAACTCAAATGGATATGAGATGGATAGACAACCCTCTCATGCAAAGACTACTCGCATAGAATGACTTATATGGAGTGTAAATGTGATGTGCACCTCTCGATAGAATGAGAGGAAGGTCATTGTTAGCTCTTTGGATCCATGAGATGGATAGCTTGACCTATGAAGTAAACACATTGTACCCTTGCATAGTTGGACTTATGATGGGAGTAGGTATGGATGTGCCTCAAGGGATATTTAGTTAGGAAGTGGATGTGATGATAATAGTAGAGGTAAATATAAATAAATAAATAAAATAATGGATGGAAAAATTTAGGGTTGTGACATTTGGTATCAAAGTGCTTGGTTAGTAGGGATACAAGTTCCCTTGCACAAAATTAGATATTGCTATAGGACATGCACATTGTAGAGGCTATACTATAAAAGTAATGCACTTATTAGAGATATACCTCAGTTGTATCATTTTATCAACTAAGAATATAGTTTCTAGCAGGAGAAACAGTCCATAGATGAAAATTGTGAAACTGACTCCTCTAATATTACCTTGTATGTGGTTAGAGAAAATACCATCCAAGAGAAGGAGAGGGGGTGTTGTCCCACTGCCAAGGTGGATAAAAAAATATAATGGAGAGGATAGGACCATAGATATAGGTTTAGAAAATCCTATAAATAAATGGGGTGATCTCGCTACCATAGTGGCTTTGCCTCAGGAATAGGTGGAAACACAAGCAATTGTTGGAAGCTGTGTTGAATCAAGAAGTGCAAAATAGAAACTCTAGAGGTAGGTGAGGTTATGAACCATTATCAGAAGCACAGTTGGCCTGGATAAGGTTAGAGATAGAGTTAGGTAGGGACATGAAACATCTTAGATCTTCCATGTTCAATGGAGAGTAAGGTGCCTACAAAGTTGAATATTAGCTGAAAGAGATAGAAACATATTGTAATATGAAGAACTATTCCACCATCACTCGAATGTCCTATGCCACACTACATCTGCAAGGTGTTGGTTTAGATTGGTGGGAAACATATAGTGAGGAACAAGGACTTGAGGCAACAGTTGACTTGAATGGAAAGATTTTGTAATAGACTTTAAGGAAATATTCCTCACGGAGCACTTTTATTCCCAAAAGTTTGAAGAGTTCACTAAACTTCAGTAGGGAACTAGGACAATGGAAGTATATTATCAAATATTTGTCAAGTTGTTGAAATATATGCCTCAATATAATAAGAAAATGAAGATCCACAAGTTTATACTAGGAGCAAATCCTATAATAGGGTAATAAGTGTATATGTGAGAGCTGACTACTTTTCAGAAAGCCTATGATTTGGCCCGAAAAGCTAAAATATATCTCAAAATCTATTTTGATTATGAATGTTTAGATGAGCAGGGTAGAGAAGCACTAAGGAAAAGAAATAGTGTAGGTTTTATAAAGTGGGAGAAAGATAAAATAAACAAAGTCCCCCTCGATAGGACAAAGGGAATAACAAGAAGCAGAGGAAATTTAGGAAGAATTTTTGAGGGAAGGATCGTAGCAATGGGAACAACAAGAACCCATCATAGGGATAGGTCAATATTCCATCAATGGTGAAAGTAAAAGATAGCCATAAGAAGAAAACTCACTCTGGAACTAAAGAGAGATGATACAATTGTAGAGGAATACACTATGCCAACCAATATCCGTAAAAAGCTAAATCAAGTTCGAAGGGGAAAGAACTTTATTACAAGGGTACTGATCGAAAGGGACTTGCACACAATATCTATGCAAAAATAGGAAGCCATAATTTGGAATGCCAAGACACTTCAATCATGATAAAAGGTGAAATATTTGGTAGAAATTTTATAATTTTTATTGATAGTGGTGCCACAAATAGTTTTGTTTCCACTAGCTTAATTAAAGAAATACCAGAGATGCTAGGAATTTTAGAACATGGGTGGAAGGTTGAGTATGGCTCAGGACATACCTACTCTATAGATCAATGTTACCCTATGACTGATATTACCCTACTTGGTGGTACAATAGTAGGTTAACTATACGTAGCACTGCTATATATATTTAACATAGTCCTAGGGATGGATTGGCTGCAATCACATAATATCGTTATCAATTTCCAAGAGATATGGATGGAATACTCAAAGGATGGAAGACAAGTACAAAGAGTGTACAACCTACAAGGATATTTCAAACCTCAAATTATCTCTGTAATAAATATTATAAAGGCAATAAAAATATGAGGAATAGTTTATATAGTAAAATTGAATGAACTAGAAAGAGAGAAGAAGGATGAAGTGTTCGAAAAATACCAAGTTCTCTAGAAATCCGAATATGTTTCTAGAAGAGTTACCAAGACTACCTCCAAAGAATGAATTTGATTTCACTATTGAGCTTAAAGCTAGAAAAAAGCCTATACATAGGGTTCCTTATAAAATTAAACCCATAGAGATGCAAGAGCTAAAGGTACAGTTGCAAGGATTATTCTAAAAGAGGTTAATCAGGCCTAGTGTGTCACATTGGGGTGCACTTGAGCTATTTGTTAAAAAGAAGGATGGGTCCTTTTGACTGTGCATAGATTATATAATTATGAAGAATAAAACCATCAAGAATAGATATCATCTCCCTAGAATTGAAGATATCTTTGATCAGATCAAAGATGCTACTATTTTATCAAGATCAACCCTAAATCAGGATATCACCAATTGAGGATCTGTGAGGAGGATACCCATAAGATATCTTTAAAAACTTGTTATGGACACTATGAGTTTACAATATTACCTTTTTGTTTAAAAAATACACCAACAACATTTATGAACCTAATGAATAACATTTTTAGGAAGATCTTAGATCAATTTGTTCTTGTGTTCCTTGATGATATTTTGATATATTTCCAAAATAAGTCAGAGCATGACCAACACCTTAGGATTGTGTTATAATTGCTAAGAAAGAATCAATTGTATGGGAATCTATCAAAGTGTGAATTTATGTGTTAGAGGTACAATATTTAGGGTGTATCATTTCAACATAAGGGATTATGGTGGATCCTAAGAAGGTAGAAGACATACTGAATTGGCCACCACCTACTAATGTTATGGAAGTCTAGAATTTCATGGGATTGCTAAAGACATTATGTAAAGGATTACACCAAGATAACTGCTCCAATAACTAACCTCCAGAGGAAGGGAAAAGAGTTCAAATGGAAGGATAAATGTGAAGTAGCTTTTAATCTGCTCAAGCAAAAACTCACCACATCCTCCATATTGAAGATACTAGATCTTCAAGTTGGTTTTTCTATCTGTAAAGATGCATCATTGGAGGTTTTGGGAGGAGTACTATCTTAGGATGAAGTTTTGGTAGCATATGGTTCAAGGAAACTAAAACGACATGAGGTTAATTATGCAACCCATGATCTATAATTGGCAACAGTGGTATTTACACTCAAAATTTTATGAAACTACTTGTTAGGGAAACCATTTCAGTTGAGAATAGACCATATAATCCTAAAATACATATTCACCCAATCTTTTCTAAATGCTAGGCATAGAAGGTGGATGGAATTTCTCATCGAATATGATTTTGACATTGAGTAAATAAAAGGGAATGAAAATAAATATGTTGATGTACTGACTAGGAGAATACGCATAGTTGTTATAACACACATCCATGTTGACTTGATGAAATAAATCAGATAAATGAAACATCAGGATGTGTTTTGCAAATAAATTCAGGAAAAGATGAAAAAATACCCAAAGAAAGTAAATATTTTAGCACTAGGTATGGAATTTTGTGCTTTAAGTATAGAGTAGTAAGTCCTGAGAGTGGTGATCTAAGAGAAATGATCATGAATGAAGCACATTGATATTCATATTTAGCTCACCTAGGAGGGGTAAATATGAGAGAGAACATGAAGAAAACCTTTTATTGGCTAGGAATGAAGAGGGACATAACTGAATTTATCACTCAATGCCTTGAATACCATAAAGTGAAGGCAAAAAATAGATATCCTATAAGACTATTGTACCCTCATGAGGTACCCGCATAAAAATGGTAGGTTATTTTGATGGATTTTATTGTAGGGTTTCCTAAAACCAAGTTTCAACATGATGTAATCCTATTTGTGGTCAACAAACTAACCAAGGTTATACATTTTATACCCAAAAATACAAAATATGATGTCATGATTGTGGCTAACAGATTTACCAAGGAAATATTTAGGCTTCATGGCTTTATAGAAGTGATCATTTCATATAGATACTTAAGGTTCACATCCAAATTTTGGAAATATCTACATCATGTTAAAGTATATTACATCATTTCAATCATGTAAATGTACCACCTTTGGTACATATTTAGAGTAGGGGGAAGTTAGTTACTTAAAAAAATGTAATAAATGCATAAGTTTCAATGTGCAAGTTGTAATGTGCAAGGTGTCCCCTTGTACACCTAGGTTGAGTGTTGGCCAAGGTATCTATCTTCCTATATAAAGGGCCTCATAGTGAGTGATCAAATATATCAAGCAGATCAAGAATATCAAGATCATCAAGTTCTTTATAGTATAGAGTAGTAGATAGTGGTAGAGATCCTTGATAGAGCACAATGTAGTTCTTTAGCTTATATTAATGGAGTGATCATCACTTCCATACTACATTGTATCTTCACCACTTTCTATTTATAGTATATTTCAGACATATTGCAGAATTCCATTCTTTCATATTTTTTATATCTTATTAGGACCTATGATAGAACTCTTCCACTACATATATCTGTTGGCAATTTTGGGTACCTTGAGTACATTGCCTTTGCTCAAGTATAGTTGTTGTCATTGATGTCAAAGGAGCTCTTGGTAGTTGTTGTCTTTGATGTCAAGGAGTTCTTGAAGCAATTTGATTTGTTGTCCAAGTATGTGTTTTGATGAAGGTTTCAGCTGGTCAGTAAGTCTCCAAGAAAATTAGAGTAGCCCAGTTGCAAAAAGATCAAGAAAAAGATAAGTTAGAAGAAGTTTGCAAGCGACTGGAAAACTGTCGCGATTTCGCGACATGTTTTAGGAGAGAGAAAGTTTTGGCAAAACTGTCGTGATTTCGCGACATGCTGGAAGGCAGAGACGAAGCAGGCAAAACTATCACGATTTCGTGACATGTTTGAGGAGAGAGAAAGTTTAGGCAAAACTGTCACGATTTCGTGACAAGTTGAGTTGGTAGAGTTGAGTTGCAAGAAGTGTCACGATTTCACGACAAGTTGAGTTGGCAGAGTTGAGTTGCAGGAAGTGTCACGATTTCGTGACAAGTTTCAATGAAGTTGTACGGATGCAGAAAGTGTCACGATTTCATGACAGGTTGAGTTGGCAGCTTGCAGGTGGTGAAAGCGTCATGATTTCATGACATGTTCCAGTTTCATGAGCAGAAAGCTTAAGGCAACGAAAGCGTCACGATTTCGTGACATGTTCCAATTTCACGAGCAGTTGGCAGAAAAGAGCTTAAGGCAGCGAAAGCGTCGCGATTTCATGACATGTTCCAGTTTCATGAGCAGTTGGCAGAAAAGAGCTTAAGGCAACGAAAGCATCGCGATTTCGTGACATGTTCCATTTTCGCTAGTGCAAACCGAGAAAAGGTTGAAGAAGCAAGAAGTGTCATGATTTCATGATAAAGTTGCAGATGACGTCAAAAAGAGGCAAAGGTGTCACGATTTCACGACAGAGCTGAGAAGAAGGCTTTGGAGTCTAAAGCGTCATGATTTCATGACAAGAATCATGATGACGTCAACAAAAGGCAAATGTGTCACGATTTCATGACAAGAGTAGAGAAGAAGGCCTTGCAGACTAAAGCGTCACGATTTCATGACAAGAATAATGATGACGTCAGCAAATTGTAGTGTCACGATTTTGTGACAACAAACCAAAGAAGGCGCACGACAGGCAATAGTGTCATGATTTCATGACAACAAGTAATACAAGGTGTACGGTAGACAAAGGCATAGCGATATCATGACATGTTTGAGTTTCGCGCTAGAAAAGCTATAGAACAATAGAGGCGGTTGAAGCCGATGGAGTTAACCTTTGTCGACGAAGTGTAAGGTTGTGCAACCGACGATTGTTTTAAGGATATACAACTGACTAAGATCAAGAATTTAATCATGAATTATTGCTATAAAAGGAGGACTATTTTTGAGTTTCAAGTATCGAATGTGTGTGTCGAGTTTGCGCAAGTGAAGTCTGATTGTGCGCAAAGAGCGATCGTATCGAATCGATCGAAGTGTGCGTTCGAAGTGCGACTTTCACGTAAGCAGAGTGTAGGAAGAAGTTCGATCGAGGAGAAGCAGACTATGCGAAGAGGGTGCTATTGTGGCTGCACATAGGCGCATAAGTTGTTGTGCGATCGAGTGTTGCAGTATTTACACAGACTATGTAAAGAAAGCAGAGTGTGCGAAGACTGCGCTACGGTGGATGTGCAATGAAGCAGAAGCTAAGTTGAGAAGATAGTGCTGCTGCATTTTGCGAAGATTGCACTACTGTGTTTGCGTAGAAGTTGAGAAGATAGTGCTGCTATAATTTGAGAAGACTGTGCTGCTGTAGTTGCACAGACAGTGAAAAGTTGTTTTCAACCAAGTGCAAAAAAGAACAGAGGAAGAGGACAATTGTGCCAGATCGAAGGACTGTGTTTGGTGCAGATAAGAGGACCAGCTTTGCAGGTGACAGAGTTGAGGACAGAGATCTCCGACCGGAGCAGGGAAGACAGGTGTCTTCTGTGGATAGAGTTCCACTTGCTAAGGGCAAAGGAGATAGAGGTCTTCTAGAGGATCACCAACAAAGCGGAATTAGGGGAAGGTGTCTCCTTTGAGCCGAGGCTCATAAACATTGTAATCGGGAAGGATTCCCAGAGGACTTTGATACAACTTTTAGAAGAAAAGTTTTATCCGTGGAGTAGCCCACCTTGGGTGAACCACGTAAATTGTTGTGTCTCTTTGTGGATTGCATTTTGTGCATTGTTTTACTGCTGTTATTACTGCTATCTTATTCTGCATGTTAATGGTTTGAAAGTTGTATTGATAGATAAAGTTAAAAGTGGTCTTATACTGTTCACCCCCCTCTCAGTATAAGCTTGTGTTCTTCAATTGGTATCAGAGCTAGTGCCTTCGAAAAGTTTAACAACTTGAAGGAAAAGTTTGCAAAGAACACAATGGACTACTCAAGTGGCAATGCAGCACCTATTCTTGACGGATCAGATTTTGGCCTGTGGAGTGCAAGAATGAAAGTCTATCTAATGGCACTTGGTAATGAGGTATGGGAAGTTATTGAAGATGGGTACACCATTCCTGCAAATGGTCCTTACACTAAAGAAGACAGGCTTCTACATCACAACAACTCAAAAGCCATGAATGCAATCCTGAAGGGTTTACAAAAGGCAGATCTCACCAAAGTTATTCACTGCAAGACAGACTAGTGAAATGTGGAAACAATTGCAGGTTGTTCATACAAGTGATGCAAATGTTCGAAAGGCCAAGTTGAGACATTTTAAAGGTATGTTTGAACAACTCAAGATGAATGATGATGAAAATATTAGTGACTACATGCTCCGGATGGATGAAGTTGTTAATTCTATGAAAGACTTAGGTCTTGAACTTGCTGAAAATGATGTGTGTGATAAGATTTTAAGATCCCTTCCTAATAGATTTAGTGAAAATATTTCTGCTATTGAGGAAGCTAAAGATTTAGATAAATTGAAAAAGGATGAGCTCCATAGTATTCTTGCAGCATTTGAGTTGAGAACTCAAGTGAAAGTTGATGTAAAGAAAGAGGCAACTTTCAAAGCTACCAAGAAATCAAAGGGCAAACAGATTCAAGAAAGTGATGAGTCTTCTAGTGAGGAAGAGGCATATTACAACAAGAAAGGCAAGTTTTCCAGAAAGCACAAAAGCAAGAAAAATATAAGATGTTTCAATTGTGGGAAATTTGGTCATTATGCTACTGACTGTACTATTTTCAAAAATGAAAGTGATGAAGATATACAGGATGTTAAGAGCAAGGATTCTGAAAAGTATAGGTATTACAAAAAGAGCAAAGATGAGTACAACAATCACAAGAAAAGCAAAGATGAGTACAACAATCATGGAAAGAGGCATTCTCACAAGAATAAGAAGAGCTTCTACTTAGACAAAGCAAGTAAGTGTTCTAGCAGTGATAGTGAAAGTTCTTCTAGTGATGATGAAAATGAGATGCTATTCATTTCAGAAAAAGAGGAAGAACCGAAACATAAATTCATTATCATGAAATGTTTTAGATGTGGAAATTTTGGGCACCTTGAGGATGATTGCAAAAATAATGATTTGGATGCTAGTATGTATGAGGATGCTTCAGAAAACTACAATGAAGATGCATGTATGGTTTTTGAAAAAGGTAGCACCTCTAGTGATAAGAAATCTGAAAAAGGCCGTGATAATTCAAAGTGCCATCAAATAGAGGATCTTGAATGTGAACTCAATAATGCTCTTAGTGTTTTGAAAAAGGAAAGAAAGAAGAATGATAGACTCAAGATTAAATTAGATGAATGTTGTATGGAGAGAGATGAACTTATAGAAAATCTTGAAGTCTCTATGGCTAAGTCACAAGAACTCGAGAATGAGTTGGATTCTAAAATTCGGAGTATAGTGAGTTAGAACAGGAAATGGCTTCTTTGAAAGAAGAAAATAAAGAGTACAAGGATAAGCTCTACAGATTTCAGGATAGCTCCAAGAAGGTTAAATTTCTCATCAAAGGACAAAGAAAACCAACAGATAAAACAGGTCTCGGTTTTGTTGAGCCGCACAAGGAACAGGTTGGGGAATCTAGCAAGAGATTTCAAAAGGAAGAGAGTTCTGTTGAAGAAAGTATTTCAGATCATGAGTCCGTAAGTGATAGATACGCAGAAACAGAAAATGATATTCAGATTGAGAAGAAGTTTTCGGGACCCATGAAGTCGAATAAAAGAAAATTTCATGGCACATGTTTTGCGTGTCACAGATTTGGTCACATGGCTGTACATTGCATGACTCAAGTGAAGAAAGTAAATAACAGTTTCAGGAGACGTAATTTCTTTCAAGGGTATTGCTACTCTTGTCAACAATTCGGGCACAAGGCAATTTTTTGCAAGGCAAATAATAGGAACTGGGTTAGTCAGAACAGGCGGATTCAAAGAACAACCATGCCTGAAAGAAATAATATTGTTACTTGCTATAAGTGCAACAATGAAGGTCACCTAGCTAGACAGTGTAGAGCTGATCTTCCGAGATACGAGAATAGAAACAGCAGTATGAACAAGTCCAAGGATCAAAGCATGGATAAGAACAAGAATGACAACAGAAACAGGAAAAGTGATATGAACAAGTTCAAGGATCAAGGTATGGAGAAGAATAGGAATGATGAAAGGAATAGGAAAAGTGATATGAACAGGTCCGAGGATCAAAATAGTAACAAGAACAACAATGTGGAAAAAGAATTCAAGAGAAGGCCCGACAAAGAAATAGTAGACATTAATGATGATGAGTGTCTAATGGGAGTTTCACTCCCAACCCTGTTTTAAATCACCTTAATAGAAGGTGGGGGAGGGACTAAGCTAAGAGACTCATTCTTAGTCCCAAACCCCAAAGGTGACCCTTTGCCATTGATGACAAAGGGGGAGAGATTTGAGTAAGGGGGAGAGATATGTGTAAGGGGAAGTGCTTCAAGTGAAGAGAAGAGCTTCAAGTCAGGGGAGCAAAAACTTCAAATACAGATTCTCGGTTGTTGGATCAGTTGGTTCAGTTTTTGGCTCTTGAGATATGTTTTTAGTTAAGGGTTGCCATCAATGACAAAGGGGGAGATTGTTGGCAATTTTGGGTACCTTGAGTACATTGCCTTTGCTCAAGTATAGTTGTTGTCATTGATGTCAAAGGAGCTCTTGGTAGTTGTTGTCTTTGATGTCAAGGAGTTCTTGAAGCAATTTGATTTGTTGTCCAAGCATGTGTTTTGATGAAGGTTTCAGTTGGTCGAGTAAGTCTCCAAGAAAATCAGTAGCCCAGTTGCAAAAGATCAAGAAAAAGATAAGTTAGAAAAAGTTTGCAGGCGGCTGGAAAAACTATCGCGATTTCGCGACATGTTTTAGGAGAGAGAAAGTTCTGGCAAAACTGTCATGATTTCGTGACATGCTGGAAGGCAGAGACAAAGCAGGCAAAACTGTCATGATTTCGCGACATGTTTGAGGAGAGAGAAAGTTTAGGCAAAACTGTCATGATTTCGTGACAAGTTGAGTTGGTAGAGTTGAGTTGCAGGAAGTGTCACGATTTTGCGACAAGTTGAGTTGGCAGAGTTGAGTTGCAAGAAGTGTCGTGATTTCGTGACAAGTTTCAAAGAAGTTGTACGGATGCAGAAAGTGTCACGATTTCATGACAGGTTGAGTTGGCAGCTTGTAGTTGGCGAAAGCGTCATGATTTCGTGACATGTTCTTTGAAAGAGCTGGCATTTCGTGACATGTTCCTTACGAGAAAAGTGCTTAAGGTAGCGAAAGCGTCGCGATTTCGTGACATGTTCTAGTTTCACGAGCAGTTGGCAGAAAAGAGCTTAAGGCAGCAAAAGCATCACGATTTCATGACATGTTCCATTTTCGCTAGTGCAAACCGAGAAAAGGTTGAAGAAGCAAGAAGTGTCATGATTTCATGACAAAGTTGTGGATGACGTCGACAAGAGGCAAAGGTGTCACGATTTCACGCACAGAGAGTGAGAAGAAGGCTTTGGAGTCTAAAGCGTCATGATTTCATGACAGAGTTATGATGACGTAGCAAAGGCAAATGTGTCATGATTTCATGACAAGAGCGAGAAGAAGGCCTTAGACTAAAGCGTCATGATTTCATGACAAGAATCATGATGACATCGAAAGTCGAGTGTCACGATTTTCATGACAACAAACCAAAGAAGGCACACAGAAGTGGAGTGTCATGATTTCATGATAGCAAGTAATACAAGGTGTACGGCAGACAAAGGCGTAGCGATATCATGACATGTTTGAGTTTCGTGCTAGAAAAGCTATAGAACAACAGAGGCGGTTGAAGCCGACGGAGTTAACCTTTGCCGACGAAGTGTAAGGTTGTGCAACCGACGATTGTTTTAAGGATATACAGCCGACTAAGATCAAGAATTTAATCATGAATTATTGCTATAAAAGGAGGACTATTTTTGAGTTTCAAGTATCGAATGTGTGTGTCGAGTTTGCGCAAGTGAAGTCTACTGTGCGCAAAGAGCAGTCGTATCGAATCGATCGAAGTGTGCGTTTGAAGTGTGACTTTCATAGAAGCAGAGTGTAGGAAGAAGTTCGATCGAGGAGAAGCAGACTATGCGAAGAGGGTGTTATTGTGGCTGCACATAGGCGCATAAGTTGTTGTGTGATCGAGTGCTACAGTATTTACATAGACTATGTAAAGAAAGCAGAGTGTGCGAAGACTGCGCTATGGTGGATGTGCAACGGAGCAGAAGCTAAGTTGAGAAGATAGTGCTGTTGCATTTTGCGAAGATTGCACTACTATGTTTGCATAGAAGTTGAGAAGATAGTGCTGCTATAATTTGAGAAGACTGTGCTGCTGTAGTTGTGCAGACAGTGAAAAGTTGTTTTCAACCAAGTGCAGAAAAGAATAGAGGAAGAGGACAATTGTGCCAGATCGAAGGACTGTGTTTGGTGCAGATAAGAGGACCAGCTTTGCAGTGACAGAGTTGAGGACAGAGATCTCCAACCAGAGCAGGGAAGACAGTGTCTTCTATGGATAGAGTTCCACTTGCTAAGGGCAAAGGAGATAGAGGTCTTCTAGAGGATCACCAGCAAAGCAGAATTAAGGGAAGGTGTCTCCTTTGAGCTGAGGCTCATAAACATTGTAATCGGGAAGGATTCCCAGAGGACTTTGATACAACTTTTAGAAGAAAAGTTTTATCCGTGGAGTAGCCCACCTTGGGTGAACCACGTAAATTGTTGTGTCTCTTTGTGGATTGCATTTTGTGCATTGTTTTACTACTGTTATTACTGCTATCTTATTCTGCATGTTAATGGTTTGAAAGTTGTATTGATAGATAAAGTTAAAAGTGGTCTTATACTATTCACCCCCCCTCTCAGTATAAGCTTGTGTTCTTCAATTGGTATCAGAGCCAGTGCCTTCGAAAAGTTTAACAACTTGAAGGAAAAGTTTGCAAAGAACACAATGGACTACTCAAGTGGCAATGCAGCACCTATTCTTGACGGATCAGATTTTGGCCTGTGGAGTGCAAGAATGAAAGTCTATCTAATGGCACTTGGTAATGAGGTATGGGAAGTTATTGAAGATGGGTACACCATTCCCGCAAATGGTCCTTACACTAAAGAAGACAGGCTTCTACATCACAACAACTCAAAAGCCATGAATGCAATCCTGAAGGGTTTACAAAAGGTAGATCTCACCAAAGTTATTCACTGCAAGACAGCTAGTGAAATGTGGAAACAATTGCAGGTTGTTCATACAGGTGATGCAAATGTTCGAAAGGCCAAGTTGAGACATTTTAAAGGTATGTTTGAACAACTCAAGATGAATGATGATGAAAATATTAGTGACTACATGCTCCGGATGGATGAAGTTGTTAATTCTATGAAAGACTTAGGTCTTGAACTTGCTGAAAATGATGTGTGTGATAAGATTTTAAGATCCCTTCCTAATAGATTTAGTGAAAATATTTCTGCTATTGAGGAAGCTAAAGATTTAGATAAATTGAAAAAGGATGAGCTCCATAGTATTCTTGCAGCATTTGAGTTGAGAACTCAAGTGAAAGTTGATGTAAAGAAAGAGGCGACTTTCAAAGCTACCAAGAAATCAAAGGGCAAACAGATTCAAGAAAGTGATGAGTCTTCTAGTGAGGAAGAGGCATATTACAACAAGAAAGGCAAGTTTTCCAGAAAGCACAAAAGCAAGAAAAATATAAGATGTTTCAATTGTGGGAAATTTGGTCATTATGCTACTGACTGTATCATGTTTCCAAAAATGAAAGTGATGAAGATATACAGGATGTTAAGAGCAAGGATTCTAAAAAGTACAGGTATTACAAAAAGAGCAAAGATGAGTACAGCAATCACAAGAAAAGCAAAGATGAGTACAACAATCATGGAAAGAGGCATTCTCACAAGAATAAGAAGAGCTTCTACTTAGACAAAGCAAGTAAGTGTTCTAGCAGTGATAGTGAAAGTTCTTCTAGTGATGATGAAAATGAGATGTTGTTCATTTCAGAAAAAGAGGAAGAACCGAAACATAAATTCATTATCATGAAATGTTTTAGATGTGGAAATTTTGGGCACCTTGAGGATGATTGCAAAAATAATGATTTGGCTGCTAGTATGTATGAGGATGCTTCAGAAAACTACAATGAAGATGCATGTATGGTTTTTGAAAAAGGTAGCACCTCTAGTGATAAGAAATCTGAAAAAGGCCGTGATAATTCAAAGTGCCATCAAATAGAGGATCTTGAATGTGAACTCAATAATGCTCTTAGTGTTTTGAAAAAGGAAAGAAAGAAGAATGATAGACTCAAGATTAAATTAGATGAATGTTGTATGGAGAGAGATGAACTTATAGAAAATCTTGAAGTCTCTATGGCTAAGTCACAAGAACTCAGGAATGAGTTGGATTCTAAAATTCTGGAGTATAGTGAGTTAGAACAGGAAATGGCTTCTTTGAAAGAAGAAAATAAAGAGTACAAGGATAAGCTCTACAGATTTCAGGATAGCTCCAAGAAGGTTAAATTTCTCATCAAAGGACAAAGAAAACCAACAGATAAAACAGGTCTCGGTTTTGTTGAGCCACACAAGAACAAAGTTGGGGAATCTAGCAAGAGATTTCAAAAGGAAGAGAGTTCTGATGAAGAAAGTACTTCAGATCATGAGTCCGTAAGTGATAGATACGCAGAAATAGAAAACGATATTCAGATTGAGAAGAAGAAGTTTTTGGGACCCATGAAGTCGAATAAAAGAAAATTTCATGGCACATGTTTTGCGTGTCACAGATTTGGTCACATGGTTGTACATTGCATGACTCAAGTGAAGAAAGTAAATAACAGTTTCAGGAGACGTAATTTCTTTCAAGGGTATTGCTACTCTTGTCAACAATTCGGGCACAAGGCAATTTTCTGCAAGGCAAATAACAGGAACTGGGTTAGTCAGAACAGGTGGATTCAAAGAACAGCCATGCCTGAAAGAAATAATATTGTTACTTGCTATAAGTGCAACAATGAAGGTCACCTAGCTAGACAATGTAGAGCTGATCTTCCGAGATACGAGAACAGAAATAGCAGTATGAACAAGTCCAAGGATCAAAGCATGGATAAGAACAGGAATGACAACAGAAACAAGAAAAGTGATATGAACAAGTCCAAGGATCAAAGCATGGATAAGAACAGGAATGACAACAGAAATAGGAAAAGTGATATGAACAGGTCCGAGGATCAAAAAAGTAACAAGAACAACAATGTGGAAAAAGAATTCAAGAGAAGGCCCGACAAAGAAATAGTAGACATTAATGATGATGAGTGTCTAATGGGAGTTTCACTCCCAACCCTATTTTAAATCACCTTAATAGAAGGTGGGGGAGGGACTAAGCTAAGAGACTCATTCTTAGTCCCAAACCCCAAAGGTGACCCTTTGCCATTGATGACAAAGGGGGAGAGATTTGAGTAAGGGGGAGAGATATGTGTAAGGGGAAGTGCTTCAAGTGAAGAGAAGAGCTTCAAGTCAGGGGGAGCAAAAACTTCAAATACAGATTCTCAGTTGTTGGATCGGTTGGTTCGAGTTTTGGCTCTTGAGATATGTTTTTAGTTAAGGGTTGCCATCAATGACAAAGGGGGAGATTGTTGGCAATTTTGGGTACCTTGAGTACATTGCCTTTGCTCAAGTATAGTTGTTGTCATTGATGTCAAAGGAGCTCTTGGTAGTTGTTGTCTTTGATGTCAAGGAGTTCTTGAAGCAATTTGATTAGTTGTCCAAGCATGTGTTTTGATGAAGGTTTCAGTATGATCAAGTAAGTTTCAATGTAGCCCAGTTGCAAAAAGATCAAGAAAAAGATAAGTAAGAAGAAGTATGCAGGTGGCTGGAAAAACTGTCATGATTTCGCGACATGTTTTAGGAGAGAGAAAGTGCTGGCAAAACTGTCATGATTTCATGACATGTCGGAAGGCAGAGAAGCAGGAAAACTGTCATGATTTCGTGACATGTTTGAGGAGAGAGAAAGTTTAGGCAAAACTGTCATGATTTCGCGTGACAAGTTGAGTTTTGGAGGAAGTGTCAATTTGACAAGTTGAGTGTAGTTGAGAAAGTGTCACGATTTTATGACAAGTTTCAAAGAAGTTGTACGGATGTAGAAAGTGTCACGATTTCATGACAGGTTGAGTTGGCAACTTGTAGGTGGTGAAAGCGTCATGATTTCGTGACATGTTCCTAGTTTCACGAGCGATTGGTAGAAAAGAGCTTAAGGCAACGAAAGCGTCATGATTTCGTGACATGTTCTAGTTTCGTTAGTAGTTTGCAGAAAAGAGCTTAAGGCAGCGAAAGCGTCATGATTTCATGACATGTTCCAGTTTCACGAGCAGTTGGCAGGAAAGAGCTTAAGGTAGCGAAAGCATCATGATTTTATGACATGTTCCATTTTTGCTAGTGCAAACCGAGAAAAGGTTGAAGAAGCAAGAAGTGTCATGATTTCATGACAGAGTTGCTGATGACGTCAGCAAGAGGCAAATGTGTCACGATTTCATGACAGCGGAGAAGAAGGCTTTGGAGTCTAAAGCATCATGATTTCATGACAAGAATTATGATGACGTCAGAAAGTCAAATGTGTCATGATTTCATGACAAGAGTAGAGAAGAAGGCCTTGCAGACTAAAGCGTCGTAATTTCATGACAAGAATCAGTGATGACGTCAAAGTTAGGTAGTGTCATGATTTCGTGACAACAAACCAAAGAAGGCGCACAACAGAGTAGTGTCACGATTTCATGACAACAAGTAATACAAGGTGTATGACAGACAAAGGCATAGCGATATCATGACATGTTTGAGTTTTGCACTAGAAAAGCTACGAGACAACAGAGGCGGTTGAAGCCGACGGAGTTAACCTTTGTCGACGAAGTGTAAGGTTGTGCAGTCGATGATTGTTTTAAGGATATACAGCTGACTAAGATCAAGAATTTAATCATGAATTATTGCTATAAAAGGAGGACTATTTTCGAGTTTCAAGTATCGAATGTGTGTGTCGAGTTTGTGCAAGTGAAGTCTACTGTGCGCAAAGAGCAGTCGTATCGAATCGATCGAAGTGTGCGTTCGAAGTGTGACTTTCATAGAAGCAGAGTGTAGGAAGAAGTTCGATCGAGGAGAAGCAGACTGTGCGAAGAGGGTGCTGTTGTGGCTGCACATAGGTGCATAAGTTGCTGTGCGATCGAGTGTTGCAGTATTTACATAGACTGTGTAAAGAAAGTAGAGTGTGCGAAGACTGCGCTACGGTGGATGTGCAACAGAGCAGAAGCTAAGTTGAGAAGATAGTGCTGCTGCATTTTGCGAAGATTGCACTACTATGTTTGCATAGAAGTTGAGAAGATAGTGCTACTATAATTTGAGAAGACTGTGCTGCTGTAGTTGCGTAGACAATGAAAAGTTGTTTTCAACCAAGTGCAGAAAAGAACAGAGGAAGAGGACAATTGTGCCAGATCGAAGGACTGTGTTTGGTGCAGATAAGAGGACCAACTTTGTAGTGACAGAGTTGAGGACAGAGATCTCCAGCCAGAGCAGGGAAGACAGGTGTCTTCTGTGGATAGAGTTCCACTTGCTAAGGGCAAAGGAGATAGAGGTCTTCTAGAGGATCACCAGCAAAGCAGAATTAGGGGAAGGTGTCTCCTTTGAGCTGAGGCTCATAAACATTGTAATCGGGAAGGATTCCTAGAGGACTTTGATACAACTTTTAGAAGAAAAGTTTTATCCGTGGAGTAGCCCACCTTGGGTGAACCACGTAAATTGTTGTGTCTCTTTGTGGATTGCATTTTGTGCATTGTTTTACTATTGTTATTACTGCTATCTTATTCTGCATGTTAATGGTTTGAAAGTTGTATTGATAGATAAAGTTAAAAGTGGTCTTATACTGTTCACCCCCCCTCTTAGTATAAGCTTGTGTTCTTCAATTGGTATCAGAGCCAGTGCCTTCGAAAAGTTTAACAACTTGAAGGAAAAGTTTGCAAAGAACACAATGGACTACTCGAGTGGCAATGCAACACCTATTCTTGACGGATCAGATTTTGGCCTGTGGAGTGCAAGAATGAAAGTCTATCTAATGGCACTTGGTAATGAGGTATGGGAAGTTATTGAAGATGGGTACACCATTCCTGCAAATGGTCCTTACACTAAAGAAGACAGACTTCTACATCACAACAACTCAAAAGCCATGAATGCAATCTTGAAGGGTTTACAAAAGGCAGATCTCACCAAAGTTATTCACTGCAAGACAACTAGTGAAATGTGGAAACAATTGCAGAGTTGTTCATACAGGTGATGCAAATGTTCGAAAGGCCAAGTTGAGACATTTTAAAGGTATGTTTGAACAACTCAAGATGAATGATGATGAAAATATTAGTGACTACATGCTCCGGATGGATGAAGTTGTTAATTCTATGAAAGACTTAGGTCTTGAACTTGCTGAAAATGATGTGTGTGATAAGATTTTAAGATCCCTTCCTAATAGATTTAGTGAAAATATTTCTGCTATTGAGGAAGCTAAAGATTTAGATAAATTGAAAAAGGATGAGCTCCATAGTATTCTTGCAGCATTTGAGTTGAGAACTCAAGTGAAAGTTGATGTAAAGAAAGAGGCGACTTTCAAAGCTACCAAGAAATCAAAGGGCAAACAGATTCAAGAAAGTGATGAGTCTTCTAGTGAGGAAGAGGCATATTACAACAAGAAAGGCAAGTTTTCCAGAAAGCACAAAAGCAAGAAAAATATAAGATGTTTCAATTGTGGGAAATTTGGTCATTATGCTACTGACTGTACTATTTCCAAAAATGAAAGTGATGAAGATATACAGGATGTTAAGAGCAAGGATTCTGAAAAGTACAGGTATTACAAAAAGAGCAAAGATGAGTACAGCAATCACAAGAAAAGCAAAGATGAGTACAACAATCATGGAAAGAGGCATTCTCACAAGAATAAGAAGAGCTTCTACT
This sequence comes from Wollemia nobilis, assembly GCA_028583015.1. Taxonomy (NCBI): domain Eukaryota; kingdom Viridiplantae; phylum Streptophyta; class Pinopsida; order Araucariales; family Araucariaceae; genus Wollemia; species Wollemia nobilis. Next base: position 8,073,121 of record JAQPPZ010016931.1, read on the forward strand.
TAGACAAAGCAAGTAAGTGTTCTAGCAGTTGATAGTGAAAGTTCTTCTAGTGATGATGAAAATGAGATGTTGTTCATTTCAGAAAAAGAGGAAGAACCGAAACATAAATTCATTATCATGAAATGTTTTAGATGTGGAAATTTTGGGCACCTTGAGGATGATTGCAAAAATAATGATTTGGCTGCTAGTATGTATGAGGATGCTTCAAAAAACTACAATGAAGATGCATGTATGGTTTTTGAAAAAGGTAGCACCTCTAGTGATAAGAAATCTGAAAAAGGCCATGATAATTCAAAGTGCCATCAAATAGAGGATCTTGAATGTGAACTCAATAATGCTCTTAGTGTTTTGAAAAAGGAAAGAAAGAAGAATGAGAGACTCAAGATTAAATTAGATGAATGTTGTATGGAGAGAGATGAACTTATAGAAAATCTTGAAGTCTCTATGGCTAAGTCACAAGAACTCAAGAATGAGTTAGATTCTAAAATTTTGGAGTATAGTGAGTTAGAACAGGAAATGGCTTCTTTGAAAGAAGAAAATAAAGAGTACAAGGATAAGCTCTACAGATTTTAGGATAGCTCCAAGAAGGTTAAATTTCTCATCAAAGGACAAAGAAAACCAACAGATAAAACAGGTCTCGATTTTGTTGAGCCGCACAAGGAACAGGTTGGGGAATCTAGCAAGAGATTTCAAAAGAAAGAGAGTTCTGTTGAAGAAAGTATTTCAGATCATGAGTCCGTAAGTGATAGATACGTAGAAATAGAAAACAATATTCAGATTGAGAAGAAGAAGTTTTCGGGACCCATGAAGTCGAATAAAAGAAAATTTCACGGCACATGTTTTGCGTGTCACAGATTTGGTCACATGGCTGTACATTGCATGACTCAAGTGAAGAAAGTAAATAACAGTTTTAGGAGACGTAATTTCTTTCAAGGGTATTGCTACTCTTGTCAACAATTCGGGCACAAGGCAATTTTTTGCAAGGCAAATAACAAAATCGGTTAGTCAGAACAGGCGGATTCAAAGAACAGCCATGCCCGAAAGAAATAATATTGTTACTTGCTATAAGTGCAACAATGAAGGTCACCTAGCTAGACAGTGTAGAGCTGATCTTCCGAGATACGGGAACAGAAACAACAGTATGAACAAGTCCAAGGATCAAAGCATGGATAAGAACAGGAATGACAACAAAAATAGGAAAAGTGATATGAACAAGTCCAAGGATCAAAGCATGGATAAGAACAGGAATGACAACAGAAATAGGAAAAGTGATATGAACAGGTCCGAGGATCAAAACAGTAACAAGAACAACAATGTGGAAAAAGAATTCAAGAGAAGGCCCGACAAAGAAATAGTAGACATTAATGATGATGAGTGTCTAATGGGAGTTTCACTCCCAACCCTATTTTAAATCACCTTAATAGAAGGTGGGGGAGGGACTAAGCTAAGAGACTCATTCTTAGTCCCAAACCCCAAAGGTGACCCTTTGCCATTGATGACAAAGGGGGAGAGATTTGAGTAAGGGGGAGAGATATGTGTAAGGGGAAGTGCTTCAAGTGAAGAGAAGAGCTTCAAGTCAGGGGGAGCAAAAACTTCAAATACAGATTCTCAGTTGTTGGATCAGTTGGTTCAGTTTTGGCTCTTGAGATATGTTTTTAGTTAAGGGTTGCCATCAATGACAAAGGGGGAGATTGTTGGCAATTTTGGGTACCTTGAGTACATTGCCTTTGCTCAAGTATAGTTGTTGTCATTGATGTCAAAGGAGCTCTTGGTAGTTGTTGTCTTTGATGTCAAGGAGTTCTTGAAGCAATTTGATTAGTTGTCCAAGCATGTGTTTTGATGAAGGTTTCAGTATGATCAGTAAGTCTCCAAGAAAATCAGAGTAGCCCAGTTGCAAAAAGATCAAGAAAAAGACAAGTAAGAAGAAGTATGCAGGCGGTTGGAAAAACTGTCACGATTTCACGACATGTTTTAGGAGAGAGAAAGCTCTGGCAAAACTGTCATGATTTCGTGACATGCTGGAAGGCAGAGACAAAGTAGGCAAAACTGTCATGATTTCGTGACATGTTTGAGGAGAGAGAAAGTTCAAGCAAAACTGTCATGATTTCACGACAAGTTGAGTTGGCAGAGTTGAGTTGCAGGAAGTGTCACGATTTCATGACAAGTTGAGTTAGCAGTGTTGAGTTGCAGGAAGTGTCACGATTTTGTGACAAGTTTCAAAGAAGTTGTACGGATGCAGAAAGTGTCACGATTTCATGACAGGTTGAGTTAGCAGCTTGCAGTTGGCGAAAGCATCATGATTTCATGACATGTTCCAATTTCATGAGCAGTTGGCAGAAAAGAGCTTAAGGCAGTGAAAGCGTCATGATTTCATGACATGTTCCAGTTTCTGAGCAGTTGCGAAAATGCTTAAGGCAACGAAAGCGTCACGATTTCGTGACATGTTCTAGTTTCACGAGTAGTTTAGAAAGAGCTTAAGGCAGCGAAAGCGTCGTGATTTCGTGACATGTTCCATTTTCGCTAGTGCAAACCGAGAAAAGGTTGAAGAAGCAAGAAGTGTCACGATTTCATGACAAAGTTGTAGATGACGTCAACAAGAGGCAAAGGTGTCACGATTTCATGACAAGAGCAGAGAAGAAGGCTTTGGAGTCTAAAGCATCATGATTTCATGACAAGAATTGCTGATGATGTCAGCAAAAGCAAATGTGTCACGATTTCATGACAAGAGCAGAGAAGAAGGCCTTGCAGACTAAAGCGTCATGATTTCATGACAAGAATCATGATGACGTCAACAAAGTCAGGTAGTGTCACGATTTCGTGACAACAAACCAAAGAAGGCGCACAACAGGCAGTAGTGTCACGATTTCATGACAGCAAGTAATACAAGGTGTACGATGGACAAAGGCGTAGCGATATCATGACATGTTTTAGTTTCACGCTAGAAAAGCTATAGGACAGCAGAGGCGGTTGAAGCTGACAGAGTTAACCTTTGTCGACGAAGTGTAAGGTTGTGCAATGACGATTGTTTTAAGGATATACAGCCGACTAAGATCAAGAATTTAATCATGAATTATTGCTATAAAAGGAGGACTATTTTCGAGTTTCAAGTATCGAATGTGTGTGTTGAGTTTGCGCAAGTGAAGTCTACTGTGCGCAAAGAGCAGTCATATCGAATCGATCGAAGTGTGCGTTCGAAGTGCGACTTTCACAGAAGCAGAGTGTAGGAAGAAGTTCGATCGAGGAGAAGCAGACTATGCGAAGAGGGTGCTGTTGTGGCTGCACATAGGTGCATAAGTTGCAGTATGATCGAGTGCTACAGTATTTACATAGACTGTGTAAAGAAAGTAGAGTGTGCGAAGACTACGCTGTGGTGGATGTGCAATGGAGCAGAAGCTAAGTTGAGAAGATAGTGCTATTGCATTTTGTGAAGATTGCACTACTGTGTTTGCATAGAAGTTGAGAAGATAGTGCTGCTATAATTTGAGAAGACTATGCTGCTGTAGTTGCGCAGACAATGAAAAGTTGTTTTCAACCAAGTGCAAAAAAGAACAGAGGAAGAGGACAATTGTGCCAGACCGAAGGACTATGTTTGGTGCAGATAAGAGGACCAGCTTTGTAGTGACAGAGTTGAGGACAGAGATCTCCAGCCAGAGCAGGGAAGACAGGTGTCTTCTATGGATAGAGTTCCACTTGCTAAGGGCAAAGGAGATAGAGGTCTTCTAGAGGATCACCAGCAAAGCAGAATTAGGGGAAGGTGTCTCCTTTGAGCTGAGGCTCATAAACATTGTAATCGGGAAGGATTCCCAGAGGACTTTGATACAACTTTTAGAAGAAAAGTTTTATCCGTGGAGTAGCCCACCTTGGGTGAACCACGTAAATTGTTGTGTCTCTTTGTGGATTGCATTTTGTGCATTGTTTTACTACTTTTATTACTGCTATCTTATTCCGCATGTTAATGGTTTGAAAGTTGTATTGATAGATAAAGTTAAAAGTGGTCTTATACTGTTCACCCCCCCCATCTCAGTATAAGCTTGTGTTCTTCAATTGGTATCAGAGCCAGTGCCAGGTCACCTAGCTAGACAGTGTAGAGCTGATATTTTGAGATACGGGAACAGAAACAGCAGTATGAACAAGTCCAAGGATCAAAGCATGGATAAGAACAGGAATGACAACAGAAACAGGAAAAGTGATATGAACAAGTCCAAGGATCAAAGCATGGATAAGAATAGGAATGACAACAAAAATAGGAAAAGTGATATGAACAGGTCCGAGGATCAAAACAAGAACAATAATGTGGAAAAAGAATTCAAGAGAAGGCCCGACAAAGAAATAGTAGACATTAATGATGATGAGTGTCTAATGGGAGTTTCACTCCCAACCCTGTTTTAAATCACCTTAATAGAAGATGGGGGAGGGACTAAGCTAAGAGACTCATTCTTAGTCCCAAACCCCAAAGGTGACCATTTGCCATTGATGAGAAAGGGGGAGAGATTTGAGTAAGGGGGAGAGATATGTGTAAGGGGAAGTGCTTCAAGTGAAGAGAAGAGCTTCAAGTTAGGGGGAGCAAAAACTTCAAATATAGATTCTTAGTTGTTGGATCAGTTGGTTCAGTTTTGGCTCTTAAGGAGATATGTTTTTAGTTAAGGGTTGCCATCAATGACAAAGGGGGAGATTGTTGGCAATTTTGGGTACCTCGAGTACATTGCCTTTGCTCAAGTATAGTTGTTGTCATTGATGTCAAAGGAGCTCTTGGTAGTTGTTGTCTTTGATGTCAAGGAGTTCTTGAAGCAATTTGATTTGTTGTCTAAGTATGTGTTTTGATGAAGGTTTCAGCTGGTCAATAAGTCTCCAAGAAAATCAAAGTAGCCCAGTTGCAAAAGATCAAGAAAAAGATAAGTTGGAAAAAGTTTACAAGCGGATGGAAAAATTGTCACGATTTCGCGACATGTTTTAGGAGAGAAAAAGTTTTGGCAAAACTATCATGATTTCGTGACATGCTGGAAGGCAGAGACGAAGCAGGAAAAACTATCACGATTTCGTGACATGTTTGAGGAGAGAGAAATTTTAGGCAAAACTATCACGATTTCGTGACAAGTTGAGTTGGTAGAGTTGAGTTGCAGGAAGTGTCACGATTTCATGACAAGTTGAGTTGGCAGAGTTGAGTTGCAGGAAGTGTCACAATTTTGTGACAAGTTTCAATGAAGTTGTACGGATGCAGAAAGTGTCACGATTTCACGATAGGTTGAGTTGGCAGCTTGCAGGTGGCGAAAGCGTCATGATTTCGTGACATGTTCTAGTTTCACGAGTAGTTGGCAGAAAAGAGCTTAAGGCAGCGAAAGCGTCACGATTTCGCGACATGTTCCAGTTTTATGAGCAGTTGGTAAAAAAGTGCTTAAGGCAGTGAAAGCGTCGCGATTTCGCAACATGTTCCAGTTTTGTGAGCAGTTGGCAGAAAAGAGCTTAAGGCAACGAAAGCGTCACGATTTTGTGACATGTTCCATTTTCGCTAGTGCAAACCGAGAAAATGTTGAAGAAGCAAGAAGTGTCGTGATTTCGTGACAAAGTTGTAGATGATGTCAGCAAGAGGCAAAGGTGTCGCGATTTCGTGACAGAAGCTGAGAAGAAGGATTTGGAGTCTAAAGCGTCACGATTTCATGATAGAGTTGTTGATGACGTCAGCGAAAGGCAAAGGTGTCATTATTTCATGACAAGAGTAGAGAAGAAGGCCTTGCAGACTAAAGCATCACGATTTCATGACAAGGATAATGATGACGAGTCAGGTAGTGTCACGATTTTGCGACAACAGGCCAAAGAAGGCTCACAACAGGTAGTAGTGTCACGATTTCACGATAGCAAGTAATACAAGGTGTACGATAGACAAAGGCGTAGCGATATCGTGACATGTTGTAGTTTCGCAAAGAAAAGCTACAGGACAGCAGAGGCGGTTGAAGCCGACAAAGTTAACCTTTGTCGATGAAGTGTAAGGTTGTGCAGCCGACGATTGTTTTAAGGATTTACAACCGACTAAGATCAAGAATTTAATCATGAATTATTGTTATAAAAGGAGGTCTGTTTTTGAGTTTCAAGTATTGAATGTGTGTGTCGAGTTTGTGCAAGTGAAGTCTGCTGTGAGCAAAGAGCAGTCATATCGAATCGATCGAAGTGTGCATTCGAAGTGCAACTTTCGTAGAAGCAGAGTGTAGAAAGAAGTTCGATCGAGGAGAAGTAGACTGTGTGAAGAGGGTACTATTATGGCTACACATAGGCGCATAAGTTGCTATGCGATCGATTGCTACAGTATTTACACAGACTGTGTAAAGAAAGCAGAGTGTGCAAAGACTGCGCTACGGTGGATGTGCAACAGAGTAGAAGCTAAGTTGAGAAGTTAGTGCTGCTACATTTTATGAAGATTGCACTACTGTGTTTGTGCAAAAGTTGAGAAGATAGTGTTGCTATAATTTGAGAAGACTGTGCTACTGTAGTTGCGCAGACAGTGAAAAGTTATTTTCCACCAAGTGCAGAAAAGAACAGAGGAAGAGGACAATTGTGCCAAACCGAAGGACTATGTTTGGTGCAGATAAGAGGACCAACTTTGTAGTGACAGAGTTGAGGATAGATATCTCCAGCCAGAGCAGGGAAGATAGGTGTCTTATGTGGATAGAGTTCCACTTGCTAAGGGCAAAGGAGATAGAGGTCTTCTAGAGGATCACCAGCAAAGCAGAATTAGGGGAAGGTGTCTCCTTTGAGTTGAGGCTCATAAACATTGTAATCAAGAAGGATTCCCAGAGGACTTTGATACAGTTTTTAGAAGAAAATTTTTATCCATGGAGTAGCCCACCTTGGGTGAACCACGTAAATTGTTGTGTCTCTTTGTGGATTGCATTTTGTGCATTGTTTTACTGCTATTATTACTGCTATCTTATTCTGCATGTTAATGGTTTGAAAGCTATATTGATAGATAAAGTTAAAAGTGGTCTTATACTGTTCACCCCCCCCCTCTTAGTATAAGCTTGTGTTCTTCAATATCCTCAAAATATAACAATGGTATCAGAGCCACAATGCATCCAGATAGGAATAGGAACAGTCACAAGTGAGGACTAAAATAAATCTTAGTTATAGAAATTTTGAGATTACATTTGGCTAGAATATTTCCTTAGAGTTGTAGAAAACCTCGTGAAGACTAGGACTCAATATTCATTCCACTAGTTGATGAATCAAATAGTGAAGACAATTGATCTCAAGAGATCTAGAATTTTTTTTATGCTAACTACTGCCTAAAGTTTCTTTGTTGTAGAAAATTAACTCTCAGAACTTGGGACACTTCCTGCAACATATAGAGAAGGATTTCACCTTAGATTATTGAAAATATATGTGCTTTCCTCGTGCGAAGATTGGTTTTTTGTTGTAGAAAAATAGACACTATAGATCCATATTGGAGAGACTCAAGGAGAAGAGTCATGGTGAATATTGGATATTGGAGATCTCCATTGCTAGATTTAAGAACTTCACATTGAATAATAAAATGCCATAGAAGCCTTATACCTAAAGAAAATGCTATAGAAACCTTATACCAGAAGAAAATGCCATATAAGCCTTGATCCAGAAGAAAGGGCCATAAAAGCCTTAATTCTAAAGAAAAATCTAAATAAAAGATCTTGATATAGAACAAGACTCCAGAGAAGAGTTCCTGAAGAAAAATCTAGAGAAGAGTTCCTGATATAGAAGAAGACTCCAAAAGAGAGTTCCTAAAGAATACTCTAGAGAAGAGTCCATGAAATAGGATATTGATGATTTCCTTTACTGATTAAATACTTCCTTTTGAAGAAGCTAAAGATATTCATAGAAGATCTCATTAGAAAACTTTCAATCATGGAAGAGATAGAGAGGGACTAGAAAAAACCTATTTCTAATTAAAGAAGCAGCAAATTTTAGATATCCAAGAAGAAGATCTCATTACCAACACTTCCACAAGTAGAAGGTTGAAGGAAAGGTCTCATTTGAAAGACCATAGAATCTACAAGATTGAATATCTTAGAGAGGTCTCAAAGAGAAAAAATAAGAAGACTTGGAGCACCTTATTGCAGAGCTTATAGAAGCATCATAAAAATAGTTCATAGAAGAACTCATTGGATAAATCCACTACTAAGGAGAAGCTCTTGATAGTGAAGGACATGGTAAAATTATCACCATTCAACAACAAGCCCAAGAGGGGAAGAATTTGGTAAAGGGTGCTAAATATCAAAGAGGAATTCAGTGAAGAACTCAAGACATTCAATATATTGAGAAGAAGATCCTATTTGAAGTCAAGAATATTGAAGGACTCAGATAGAATGAGGCTACCAAATCCAAGATATTTGAAGATTACCTCTCACAACAAGAAGACACATTTTAGAAGCAAGGAATTTCTGAATCTACTACAAAAAATCAAAGACCACTAGAAGTATTAAGCCACCAAAACCTAGGCTTAATATATAAGGTTTGAGACCATTTTATGGTGAAGCAAGATGTTGTTTTGGATAGCCAACAAGAAGCTACATAATTCATTTAGCTTAGGGCAACAACTTGGTGAATCTAAACACCAAGATCTACATCATCTACAGAAGCCATTAAAGGTAAGCAACTTGGGTTCAATTAGTTGAAGTTAAAATAAGGGTTCATTATCAAATTCCATTAAGCACCATATTGGGATTAAAGTTGCAAAGAAAAAAAGTTTATATTATAGTCTTAAATAAATTGCAAAAAAGAGAGTTTATTTTAAGATATATTTGCACATTAAAATAGGATTTGGATATTTTTTGAAAGAAATAAAATTATCACCTACCTATTATCTATCTAGAAAGTAAGAAGACTACATCCTACAATATTTATTATAGTAAAAATTGCAGATTATTCATTAAGGGTTCTTTACAAATTACTCTTAAAAGTTGCAGAGATTATTAAGTGCATTTGGAACTAATTTGAGAGTTTATTTACAGGAGCAATAAGGATAGATTATTGTTACCATTAAAGTGCATTAAGTTGAAGGTACTATTAATCCATTTGCACTATACTAGTTTATATTTAACTAGTTACTCTCAAAAAGGGTTAGTTTGTGTTTTTTGATTGTCAAGATCAAGGGCACAAAACCAATAGATTATAAAAGTATCTAGAGAAACTATTTGGTGCAAAAAACTGGTAACATTTCATGGCCCAAATAAACCACCAAAAATAGATCATATTCCTCCGAGGAGTGGAGAAGAAATACACCATCAAAATTGATAAAATAAGCTACAAATCGATATTTGGTGAGTCTCATATTCAAGGTGCACTAAGGGTTATTTACAGGTGAAAATTAGTGTAGAATATACTTCTTCAAAATATTCTATCTACATGGTTATTAGCTTGTATTTATTACCAGATTGACCAAGCAAAAGGAGAGAGTTGCCTACCAAAGGAGATAATATCAAATCAGCCCTTACCTACAAGAAAGCCACCATTAAAACTAGCAGAAAAAGCTTGCAAAAGGAGGTGCAAACGAAGGTATTCTATTTGTAAGTTTATTTACATTATCTTACACAATAATATTTTATCCTACGTAGGAAAAAAGGACAATGTCTAAGTGTCATAAAGACACATTATTTACAAGCAAGGAACATCTCAAAGCAGCCATAGAGAAGCATCATCCAAGCAAGGTAAAAAGAGCCTTTAAAAAATTCACATCATACATGGTTTAGACAACCACAATAAGCAACATACAAAGCATACATAGCATAGCACAAGGAGAAGCTATCATTCACAAAGGAAAAAATATAGTAACTTGAAAGCAAGAGAAAATCAAATCATAATGAGCTAGATGTACATCCACAAAGAGCATTCAAAATCACCATTGGAGTGTCAAGAAACCTCTATTGTAGCATTGCTCACAATCATAGCTCAAAGACATCAAAACGTTGCTCATTATCCTAGCTGGAACCAACTCACATACCAAGTGTCATCGAAGCATGGGGGAGAAAACACAACAAAGAAAGAGTTATAAACAATACATTGAGAAATTTTCATTAAGTTGGTTCATGCAAAATGTTAAGAAGGCACGTTCATGCAAAAGAGAAAAGGTTCCACCTATCACCTTTGAATAAACCTTAATGACTTCCATATGGGTGCTCAAAATAACACTCAAATTCTACACATTTGAAAGGAATAGTCCAAATAAGCGTTACACAAAAGAGTGCTACTTGTGTTAGAGGAGGGGTCACACTTGTCACCAAGCTATATAAGCACTCACATAAGGACTCTAATGTCTATATTCCTTCCTACAACATTTTCAACAAGTGTCAAATAACATCCACCTTCTCAAAGCATTGAAAGAAACTACCATGATACTTATCATTTTATAAAATATCCTCTTTCTATTTGAGGTGCCAAAGACAAATGAGGGAAGCACATTTGCAATAGTAGTGGTGTGTAGAGTGTAAGAGGAGAAAAGAGCATTCAAAGCTATTGGTCAAAAATTTAAATTGGAGCAACAATTGAGGTGCCCATTGTCCAAATATTATAGTCAAAGGAGAGTCTACCATCATCCTTCATATAAAGGATTCAAGAACAACATTAAAGAGTGATGTCATCCACGTTTGAATTCTACACCGAATACTAAAGGTTTGGATCATTATAAAGGTAAGAAATTTCTTTATTAAATTTATTTTCATTAAAGGAGTTATAAGGGTTTGTTAAAAGGTTGAAACTACAAGGAAATAAACCACATTTGAAAGCAAAAATTAAAGGGGAACCATACACCAAAAATAGATTAATATTTGTAATTTATAGCATAAGAGAAATAAGGATTTCTACTTGGAAAAATTAAATTTCTAATATTTTTAAATATTATTGTTTTCTAATATTCCAAATTAGGGAGTTATAAGGAATACTACACCAAAATTAGATTATTTGAATTTAGAAACATTAAAAGGCTATAAAATGAAGTTCATCAAGGAATATCAAGATTTGGAATTAATTGGTATACTTGTATCAAAATCACATTAAAGGGACAAAAGAAATCCAATTATTAGAAATTCATCAAATTAAAAAGTGCTTAGTTCAATAGGATAAATATGGAGTAATAGAAGTTGATTTTTGCTATTTACAAAACTTTACAAAATCAACCCAAAATTGAACTACTATTTCCAAAAGCACTTTATCACTCATATAACATATCCAAAATTACTAGGGAGTCATAAGGTATTCTATGAAGTTTGATAGTAGCAAATCATTTGGGAGTCATATGGAAGTCCACAAAACCTAAGTTCTATAAAGGCTTTATCAAATTAATTCACATCTCTTAACTAGGGAGATATAAGGACTCTAAAAAATCTAAGCCTTGGATAGATTTATCAAATTGGATCATTTAATCAATTTACTCAAGAAAGATATAGTATTCTATAGATATTATGGAAACAAAAAGAATACTACACATCATCTACTAGGGAGTCATAAGATAGAATACTACAAAGGATTCTATTATACCACAATGGAAAGAAGAACATACTCTCACACAAAGATACAATAACAAGGCACACACATCATATCATGCCACTAATGTGAAAAATTTAGCATAAATGATTCAACAAAATAGAAGAATACGTGGTACATTGACTCAATAGCTAGTCATCACATGACTATAAATCTACAATGGTTCGACTGTCTTGAAATTACTAATGGTTAAAAAATAAGAATTATAGATAGCAAAATATACATGGATATGGATGTGTAACACCAAGTAAATCATTTTTAAACTTTATACTACAAAGAGTATTGTATGTTCCTAGATTAACATATAATCTCATTTTAGTAAGCAGGCTAGTAGAAAGCAATTGGACAGTTAATTTCAGATATATGAATGGGATCAATAAATGCCTTATCATGAACAAAAGTGGGATAGAAACAACATGATAACCATGGAAATACATATATCCTAGAATAAATGGAACCCTCACAAGATATTGTTATATTTCAAAGTAATACTAACACATTTCAAGAGAAAAATATTGGAGAAAATGAAGAACCAATACACCATAAAGGTAAGAATAGAGGAACCATAATTAAAAATATGAGATGTCAATAACACGATGCTCTACTCAACCATCTACAATATGAATAAGCAACAGGACCAAATGAAGATACTCACAAAGGAGAAAATAAAGAAGGATGTAAAAAAGAGGACGATATCCCTGAGCAGGCCAAAGACCTTCCACAAGAAGAAGATCCATATTGAAGATTGAAATCTTCAAATACCCAAATAATTTAATACAAAGAGGTGTTAGAGTATATTACATCATTTATTTCATGTAAATGTACCACCTTTGGTACATAGTTAGAGTAGGAGATTACTTTAGGGGGAAGTTAGCTAATTACTTCAAGCAATGTAATAAATGCACAAGTGTCAATGTGCAAGGTATCCCCTTGTACAACTAGGTTGAGTGTTGGCCAAGGAATCTATCTTCCTATATAAAAGGCCTCATAGTGAGTGATAAAATATATAAAGTAGATCAAGAATATCAATATCATCAAGTTCTTTATAGTAGAGAGTAGTAGATAGTGGTAGAGCTCCATGATGCAACACACTATAGTTCTTTGGATTATATTAATGGAGTGACCATAACCTCCATAATTTATTGTATTTTTACCACTTTTTATTTATAGTATATTTTAGTCATATTAGAGCATTCCATTCTTTCATATTTTTTGCATCTTATCAGGACATATGATATATCTCTCACACTGCATATATCCTCAAAAGCTAACACATCATGCTATTGGTACTAGACTGAACATCAGTTTTGTATATCACATAGAAATCGATGGTCAAACCGAAAGGGTGAATCGAGTGTTAGAGGATATGATTTACATGTATTGTATAGATCAAACAACCTATTGGGAAGACTACCTAAAATTGGTAGAATTTTCCTACAACAATGTGGTAGAAATAGGCTATTACATCATTTGGATAATGTAAATGTGCATTTCTTGGTACATACCTAGGATATTAGATTACTTTAGGGGGAACTTATCTTGTTACTAAATGCAATGTAGTAAATGTGCATGTGTCAAAGTACAAGTTTTACATGTGCAATTTGTCCCTTGCACATCTAGGTAGAGTGTTGGCCAAGGAACTTATTTCCTATATAAAGAGCCATAGGTATAGATATTAGATATCATCACATGATATAGTCATAGTCATTGTGTGGTATAGACCAGAATGGCATGATGTAGCAGTGTGATGTAGTTATGGGGTGTAATATGCTCAATTCCTATTCTTGAGCTATAGATATATTCAAGGAGTGTTCATTTCCTTCATAGATACTTTTGTAAACATCTCCATAATTTCTATTTATAGTATATTTTCAGTCATCTCACATATTTACTTTATTTTATATTATTTTGCATCTTGTGTTTTTCTATCTTCCATTACTGCTGCATCAAAAGCTAACATTGGTATCAGAGACATGATAGGTCAATACAAAAACCACCATTATTATTGACTCTAATTTTTTGAGAACCTGACATGCCATTGGACTAGTCACTATAAAAAATACTAAGTAGTTTTGGTGGTAGAATTAAGGAGATCCACATGTAAGGACTAAATGAAATCTTATATTTTGGAATACTAAGATTGCATATGGCTATATTATTTCCATAGAGTTTCAACGAAAAACTTGTGAAGACTAGGACTCAACAATTGATCCACTATGCTGATAAATCAACTTATGAAGCCCATCTAAGAGATCTGGAGAAACAAACCTAAAGTTTCTTTTATTATAGGGAATTAATACTCAGATGATTGGGACACCTCCTACAATAAAAATCTAGGATATTTTAACTTCGTTACCCGAAGGTCAAAGTGCCTTGACAGTGTAGATATTAGTTGTTACAAGAGAAGATCACTATAAAAGAGACTTTTAGAGTAGAATCGTAGTGAATTTTAGATATAAGATATCTCCATTGATAGATTGGAAACTTCACAATAAGGAAAGTCCACAAAAGCCTTGATCCATAATAAAAGACCACAAAATATTTGCTCCAGAAGAAAATACCACAGAAGCCTTGATCTAGAGGGAAAAGCCATAGAAGCCTTGAAGAAAAGGCCATAGCAGCCTCGAAGAAAAGGCCATAGAAGCCTTGGTATTGAAGAGAATGCCATAGAAAACTTCAAGAAAATACCATAGAAGCCTCGATCCTGAAGAAAACTCTAGGAGGAAGTATCTAATTTAGAAGCAGATTTCAATACTAATACTTTGTTGTAGGAACAAATAGATTCAGTGAGTCAAGAAAGCTTCCTACAAGAAGGTTAGGAGAGTATCTTCTTTAGAATCAATCCAGTATCATAATAAAAAGAGATCAGAAGAAGATCTCATTGATGAAAAGGACTAGGAGAGTCCTGCTCGAATACAAAGGCAACAGAATAAGATATCCAGGAGAAGATCTCACCACCAACACTTCTAGGAGTAGAATGTTGAAGACAAGGTCTCAAAGAAGACCATAAGGAGCTGCAAGGCCTTGGAGAGGCCTCTACAAGCATCCAATAAAAGGCTTGGAGAGCCTTTCTAAAGAAATCATAAAAGGAGTTCCAAGGAGAAATTCACTATTAGAGAGTGAAAAATTTGGGACAATTATCGTCATCCAAAAACAAGCCCAAGAAGAAAAATTTGGTAAGGAGTGCCAAATATCATAATAACTCAAGACATTTGAGAAGAAGATCCTATTTGAAGTCAAAATTTGATAAGGAGCTTGAAGGAAGATTCAGATAGAAGAAGCCTACCAAATCTAGGAGATTTAGAGACTGCTTCTCACAACAAGAAGGTACCACTTCAAAATTGAAGATATCATATAATATACAACAAAATGAGGATACTATAAGTGGATAACAAGCCACAAAAACCTAGGCTCATAAAATAGAGTTGGAGGCCATACTTTGGTGAAGATGAAACTATTCAAGGCATCCTATAGAGAGCTACAAGATCTTACTCAAGACAACAACTTGGTGATCTTAAATACCAATATCTACATCCTCTACATAAGTGGTGAAAAGGGCTTTCAAGAAAAAGGTAAGCAACTATTGGTGCAAGTAAATTCATTAAGTGGATTACTTTTCATATTTGTTTAAGCACCCTGATTGGAGTAAAGTTGCAAAAAGAAGAGTTGAATTAAGAGTCTTCAAATGTGCAAAAAGAAAAGGATTCTTTAAGGTTCATTTACACTTTAAGATTTGAAAAGAAAGAAAATGAAGACTAACTTCTATTACCTTGCTAATAAATAAATTTTAGAATAATTCTTGAAAATTTAGTTCAAATTATTCTTGATTAGTTGCAGTAGATTATTTAAGTGCATTAATTTTGAGAGTTGATTGGAGTGATAAGGTGAAATTGTTAGTGCAGTAGTATTAGATTCATTTTGCACTATTATATTGCTCTCAAATATTATTGTTTATGTTTCATTATAAGGGCACACAACTAATATTTTATCAGTGTTTATAGAAACTCTTAATGCACTGTGATTTGCAACTCTGAAGTGGCCTAAGGAAGCCACAAAATTTGCTCAATCCTCCAAGCATTGGAGAAGAATGTAACCACCATAAGAGCATAAAAAGAAGCCTCAAATGAGACTTGGTGAGTCTCAAGTTCAAAGCACAAGATAAAAAGTGTAGAAAAATTAGTTTCTATCATATGATTATAAGCTTGGATTCTCTTATAAAATATCCAAGCTAATAAGGGAAGGTGTCTAATCCACAGAAAACCTCAAAACCCCCATATTGCACTCAATATTCTATCTAAAAAAACCAAAATTTATGAACAATAAAGAGGAGTGCAAAATAAAGTGCAACAAGGTCATCTTGTATTAAAACTATTGTACATGATAGTGCACTTGATCTAATTTGGTTATACAGGGAAAATAGGAAAATTCAAAGGTACCTAAAAGGCACTAATCTTGCTAGAAAAATCAGCCGAAAGCAATCGTACGTAAGCAACCATTCAAACCTAACTCGAGAGCCATTCGAAGTGCTCACGATCCTCATATTCAAGAGAGATAAACCTACAAAACATACATACAAAATAATGGAAGCACAACGTTATTAAAGAGTAAGAGAGTCTATGTAAGGAGGGCAAAAATCAAGTACAAAGCAAGAAAGTTGAAGCACCATTTGGAGTACTACTTACTCCATGTACATTTGTTGAAAGTGGTGCTCAAAACCCTCCATACTCCTGCACCATATCCCGATGGAAGACTATGTAGATAAATGAAGACAAATGAGGAGAATTGCAAGACTAAAAATGTCTCAAAGGATCCATTCAAACCAGAAATAGGGTCTACGTCCATGCAAAGAATAAAGTGACACTTTTCACTCAAGGGAAACCCTAACACTCGATTCAAGAGAGCGCTCATATTCAAGGGGGGGTTACGTATACAACCTGGAGCATTTGGTGTATTGGATACACTTTTCAAGAAGGAAGACCGAGTGTTTCACTAAAGAATATAACGTCCTTATGTTACAAGAAGGAGATGAAGCGTTCATTTGAACCAAAATCCCCTCAAGTGCTCAAAGGTAACGATCATGCCACTTGGTGCATAAGAGACAAATCATCCCCATTTAAGGATGTCAACGACCAAAGTCAAGGAGCATTCTTCGATATTGACTTTACTGTCACACTCTCTGAGTGACAAAGGGCTGAGTTGTAGCAGTCAAGAAGGTTTTCAAGAATTTAATGCAAAGGCAACCAAATTCAAGTGAAGAGACTTGAAGATGCCAGTTTTGGAGTGCATTAAACATATAAGGAATTCCATTGGAGGATAAATCCAAAGTATCCATGATGTCTATGTTTTTCAGTAGTCCAAAATTCTCTGAAATTAGTGTTGAATATTACATGAGGGTAAAATAATTTCCATTAATGTGTACTTTATTTCCTTAGAGTTATAAGGGTTAAATCAAAGGAATTTATTTACATTAGAATCCATATATATGAAGGGAAATATTTTATCAAATAAAATATTTGCAATATAAAACCTAGGAGTAATAAGGTTATATATAATCACATCATGTCTAATAGCCCCTAGGTCAACCCCAATCCCTCCATGAGTAAACCAAGTCAAATTGGAAAATTTGCTATCCCCCATGCCCACATGTCCTTAATGGAAATGAAGAGGAATTTGATTGAAGTTGTTTACAACTTAAGGGTGAGGAAGTGCATCAAATATGGAAAAGCTAAAGGATCTGTTAGAAAATCACCTCGTATATAAAAGCAGATCGTGAAGGGAAAGCAAAAGTGATTGAAATAAAGGATAAACATGTGGATGCTGATAATAACATCAACATTCGAAAGGAATTCATCATCTCCACAACCACAAACATGATGAATGCAATGGTGAATTCAATCATCGATCTTAGGGAAGCCCTCCGCATGCTATTATTCAATGAGAAGATAGGACATGATGAGTCTAAGGAGACCGAGGCATACTCAATGGAATAGGATAAAATAGAGGTCAAGAAGGAGCCCAAGGATCAGCTAAATATTGAGGACAAGTATGGTGATGAGGAAGATATTGAGGATTAGCTTCCTTGTCAGGAATTATCTTGTTTTTTAGGTTACCCTGCATGGATCCTGATAGCCCTTGAAGTGGTCTAGTTTTTCTAGGTCTGCAACCCTTATGTTTGTATTTATATATTTCTTGTTATGCAAGGCTACATCCCCTTTTAGTTTTTCCAAATGTTGGGCTTGGGGTTGCATCCTCTATTGGCATTTTTGTTACCCTTCAGTAGATCCTGTTATTTTTTGTATATAGGTTTTGGGATCCTTAAAACCTAGACGCTAATGAAATATATCTAATTTACCAAAACAAAAAAGGTTTTATATAGGATAAAATTGTACATTAGCAAATATTAATTGTGATCTAATTTGTCCAAATATTAGGGAGTCATGAGGGCTACTACATCAAATCATTTAATTGGGAAATTAGATACACGTAACCTAATTTCCAAAGGGTTATTCATAAAGATATTTTTATTATAAGTTGGATAATCATAATATTTTTGTCTCATTCCTTTCAAAAGAGACAAAATATCCAACAATATAACCTATTTAAAATTTGGGAACAATGCTTAGTTCAATAGGAGTAATAAGGGATAATAGGAATTAATTTTGGCATTCTGTAAAACCTTACAAAATAAATCAATATTGAACTATAATTCTAAAAAGTTACTATATATTATCCATAGCATACTAGGGATTCATAAGGCATTATACAAACTTTATAATATCAATCATGCATCATAGATTATCAAGTCACAAAATATAAACTTTCCTCATAACCTAAAAATCCTTAGGAGTATATACTCACTTTATTTGAAAGACATAATGTAGTATATAAAATAAGTATTATTATTATAGGTTTCATCAAATCAAGCTTATATTTCATCAAGAGTCATATATCCTAATTAGGGAGTCATAAGAATGTCTACTTTCAATGCAAACTCCAACAAGGATGATTGTTTCAGCAAAAATATGTCAATGCTATAAAACTTGGTATCATAAATTTTCTCATGAAATATGAAATAATGATAGATCTAACTTTTAAAGTAGTCCATAGTGAAGATTTAGAAGATAATTTTGATACTATGGAATACTATCTTCAAACTCATCTCAATGAAGCTATTGATAATGGAAAAAGTGACATTGCACTTTTATTAGATCTTGTGAGCATTTTATATATGACATTGCTCACCTATAAGTTCTACAAGAATGAAAATGTAGAAAAAATAGGATAGATTGAACTACTAAAAAATAAGATCAAAATTAATGAGGCATATCTAGAAAAGTTTTTCCAATCCTCATGTAGCATTTTAAATTTTACTAGTTCAATACTTTTTCATGATACTCTAAGTGGTTGTTCAAAACATCATGTACATATTGAAGACAAGAAAAAGGGACTCACTCTACAAGAAATAGGAAGCAACACAACCACCTACGAAAGCAAAAAGACTAAATACAAAGGTAAAGCATAAGAAGAAGAAGATGAATTTAAAGAAGGAGGAATTCAGTACAAGGTCAATTGAAAGGAGAACCTACAACTTCAGCCTATTTTTGTATCATCCAAATACTGAAGAATCTATAGAATAAGTCAAAGATCATCAGCTGTAAGAAGATCCACATTAATGACTAAAGTCTTCAATAACCAAATAATGTAATACATGGGGTGTTAGAATTAGGCTATTACATCATTTGGATAATGTAAATGTACCTTTATTGGTACATACTTAGGATATTAGATTACTTTAGGTGGAATTTATCTTTTTACTACATGCAATGTAGTAAATGCACAAGTGTTAAAGTGTAAGTTGTACATGTGCAATTTGTCCCTTCTACATCTAGGTAGAGTGTTGGCCAATGAATGTATTTCCTATATAAAGGGCCATAAGTATAGATGTTAGATATCATCACATGAGATAGTCATAGTCATTTTGTGGTATAGACCAAAGTAGCATAATGTAGCAGTGTGATGTAGTGATGGGGTGGAATATGCTCAATGCTCATTCTTGAGCTGTAGCTATATTTATGGATTGTTCATTTCCTCCATAACTACTTTTGTAAATATCTCCATAATTTCTATTTATAGTATATTTTCAGTCATCTCACAAATTTGCTTTATTTCATATCATTCTACATCTTGTGTTTTACTATCTCTCATTACTGTTGCATCAAAAGCTCACACAATAGTCACCATTCGACCTTGGGTATGGTACCATTTGAAGCCCTATATGGTAGGATATGTAGGACACCATTATCTTGGGATAATATAGAGGACATGATTGTGCTTGGATAAGAGATGGTCAAGGAAATAGAACAACAACTAAGAACAATCAAAGAACAACTTAAGGAAGTTGTAGATTATCAAAAACTCTATACGGACCTTAAGAGGTTTCCAAGAGAGTTTTCTGTGGGAGATAAATTATTTTTGAGGGTGAGACCAAAGAAGAGTGCTATTAAATCCATAAAAAATGATCCTTATTTTTTGGGACCCTTGAGATTACAAAAAATATCAATCCTATGGTATACCGACTTGCCTTACCACCCAGTCCATTGAAGATTCATGATACTTTTCACTTTGAACATGTGTGGGACTTTTTTAAACTGTATGTGGTTGATCTAGAGGCTATAGAGGCTCAATCAGTAATAATCCTTGTGTTCTATTCTAAATCCATGAGGAAAGGGACACTGGAGTAATGTAGGGTCCAAGAGGACCATTATTATGAAAGAAATGCTGCTTGGGAGAAATTAGTAGACATGCAAAAACATTTTCCTTTTCTATTTGGAAATAATATGTAACTGATGTTCATTTATTTTGGTTGTTGAAACTATTAAAAAAAACATAGAGGATTGTGTTGAGCTTAAGGGAGGAGGATGTCATGACCCTCCCTTGGTAGAATTTTTACATGATGGATTTTTGTTAGCTAAGATATATTTCAATGGAATGAGTGGTTGTGCCTATTTTATTTCTATAATCATGGATATTTTGTATAAAATAAAACATATATGTATATATAGATGTTTGGCAATTTAAGAGTTTAATGCTACTAGTAATTGTTTTATAAAAATATATTACGTTGCTAATAGAATTATATTATGCAAGAACAATTTTTTCACATGTGTGGGAGAAAGACTTGTCCACAAAGAGAAAACTACCTTAAGGAAAAGAATTGTTATGATTATCCCACTGTTTATATCATTTGAACAATAGGGATAAATGTATTTTTTTATAAGATGCTTATTATGTCTTCCATAAAGAAAAATACAACAAAACTAAGATAGAATATAGTTGTTGCTTTAATATTTTTCTAACATTTGATGGCATAAAAGGATAAAATAAGTGATCTAACATAAAATAAACTAGACACTTAAAGCTATTGGATCCTTATCACATCTATAAAGGATGTTAGGAAATATATATATAGTGGCTTGGTTATGAAAAGTCCAAAAAATAATATATGAGACATCTATTTTATGGAACTCTAAGAAGAGCTTGTAATCAGCCATCATGGAGAAGGTAAGTATTGTGTGGAAAAACATCCGTCAATAATTGTCATATCGCATTCACTTGTGTAATATGAGTTATCACTCTAGTTTGAATGAAAGCTTATCATGGGACTAGCTGGAGAAGAACATTGAACAAACTTAGGACTCTTGGTTTTGTTAATGAAGGGAATATCCAGTGAGAATCCAATAAATATGGTGATCATGCACATAACGATGGAGGGATACACACTATTTGAGGTAAGACATGTTCGGTGGAAGATAAGAAAGACCGAGTCCTACTAATGTTTTGATTAGAGTTTTTTAGACATGGAAATAGAAAAAGAAGAAAATAGTTATTGGTTTAGAGAGAAATGAGTGGTAGGTTTGGGAGAGACGAGTTTTAGGCTTTGGGAGAAGAGATATTTGAATATATTGACGAAAATACCTTACCTCATATTTACTAAAAGGATTATTGGTTTTTAGGTTGGTATATCTTTGTATCATCTTAAATTATTTTTGACTATAGATTGCTAGGTTAAGGATATTTTTCTTACACCTCAAAGGAATTAGATTGTGTAATTGTTGGACATTTGATGTAATGATTTTACCTCAAAGGAATTAGATTGTGTAATTGCTGGATGTTTGATGTAATGCTTTTACCTCAAGGAATTAGATTGTGTAATTGCTGGACAATTGATATGAAGCATTTACCTCAAGGAAATTACATGGTGTAATTACTAAGTGTATGACATCGTGACTTTACTAAGCGTATGATGTCATGTTTTCTCTCAAAGTCTTAGATGGTGTTTATGCTAAACAGTTTTGGGGTGCCAAAACCTTACTTGTAAGGTCTTGATAGGAATTCTAAGCATATAGACTTCATATGGATAGCAAGTTTGTTCAGGAATGTTCAGATAAAGTAAATATATTCTGTTAGGAGTATTTTTACCCAAGCTTATATCTTGAATAATTCTTATGACAAATCCCCACCCTACCAATGTTGGCCTATTAGGCAGGTTTTCCAAATTTTGGAAAGTTATGTGCATCTATAGTTTTGGGGAGGATCATTCCTAATACATTGTTGGGAGGGTATTGTGTAACTGGAAATACACTGGTAACATTAGTTAGAGGTGGCTTGTTTTTGTTTGATATGATTGAGTCCCCTTCATTATCAAGTTGCACATAGAGAGTTACCAGGGACAAGGAAGGACTTGTGAAGGGTTATTCGAGTGCCTTTTTATTCCTTAGGGAAGTGGATTGGTTTTTGTTACTGAAACTTCCCTTGGGTACTGTTGTGAGCTCCTTGATTTCTTTAGAATCATATTGTTGTGATAATTGTCCTTGAGGATATTGCTGAATCAACCTTTAGCATATGACTATCGAATTTTAATTGAATGCTTTAGATTTGATCTCAGATTTAGGTGCATGTGAATTGGTGACATGGATTGAAAGCTACGTCATAAGGGATATACGAGCGTGCTCTGTGTGAATGTTGATTCTTGTATATTCAATGCTAAGATTAATTTCAATATTCTTTTAGAATTAAAATAACTCACCAAGCTTGATAACGTTCAGATTTTCCATGCAAGGGTTTTGGTTGTAAGTATTTTACTTCGAGTTTGAGTTGATGGTTACAGTGGGAATCATTCCAGTAGTGGGTAGATACGTCTTAGATAGAGCTTGCTTTAATGATATTGTAGAAGGGATCCTTCCGTTGGGACTGAATGTGATGGAACATTTCGATAGAGTTGTATTAAAGAACTTGATGAAGGGACATATTCAATCGGATCTGAAGTGGAGCCACATATCAAGGGAGATGTACAAATTTATAATATTGTTTTGATAGTAGAAAGGAACCATTGTATATGAAAAGACTTGTGGAAATTTAAATCCTAGGCAAAGAGCGTAAATTTTAAATTTATTGACCAATTCTAATATGTAGAACTTTAGGATCATGGAATATCCCTAAGAAGGGAAAATATAGAATGGAATATCTTTGACTTTACTTGTAAAGAACGAATCACCCTTTAAAAATAATAAAGAGAAAATTATTTTTTGCTAGTTTTTCCCCACAAGAGGGTTTCTAGGATAAAATATTGTGTACAATTTTTGTGGTGAATCATTTGTATGGTTCTTCTGTTCTAAAGCTTCTTAATTGCTACGATTCTTTATGTTAATGATCATTTTGTAATACAAACAATACTGGTGACTTTAATTGCTGAATTAAGGAATGAAAAATTATGATGCTCTTAATTATTAAAAAAGAATTTCCTCATGGTACATTTAATTGATGTCATTAATGCTTTCATAAAATTGCTTATGTCATGTGGTAAAATAATCAATGCTTGGTAAAATAGACAATGTTGGTTAATTAAGTATGAAATTCTGGAATGGTACCAATGTGGTGTATTTAAATTTAATAATAGAATTTGTCTTGGGGAATTTAATTTAGGATTGCTAAATACTTTCACTAAGTTACCTATGTTGGGGTAAAGGGAGAATTATATAGATTAGTTGAATGCTATATGAAAATAATTACTAAAACCTTGATGGGTGTAATTAATGGATGCCCACTAGAGACAAGAAGTGATTAGTCTTATTGCATAAAAAATAAAATTGAAAGGTCTAAAAGAGTAGTAAGACCCTTTGCAACTAAATTAAATGAATAAATAGGTATAATGTTGTTCCTCAATGAAAGAATTATAAAGGAGGTTGTTAGGGGATGTCTAACTCAAATGTATATGAGATGGATAGACAACCCTCACACACAAAGACTAATCACATAGAATGAATGATGTTGGGTGTAAACATGACATGCACCTCTCTATGAAATGAGAGGAAAGGTCAATTTTAGCTCTTTATATCCATGAGATGGATAGCTTGACTTGTGAAGTAAACACCTAGTACCCTTGTATAGCTGGAATTTTTGTGGGAGAAGGGATGGGTGTGCCTCAAGGAATATTTAGTTAGGAAGTGGATATGATGATAATAGTAGAGGTAAATATAAATAATAAAAAAAATGTATGGGAAAATTTACTAATGAATGCAATGAGGATTGACGTTGCAAGTTTTAATGCCTTGAAAAAACTTGATGTTGATGATTTGGATTTTGGATAATATTTGGAAGTATATAAGGACCCTAATATGGGATATTGGATGCCATGGATTGATTATTTTATCTAATAAGAATTATTATTCAAGGGGAATCAATTATGTATACCATGAATCTCAATGAGAGAGAACTTGATAAGACAAGTATAATAGAGGATTTGCTGGAAATTTTGGAGTTGATAAAACCATAATATAGCTTTGTGAAAGTTATTATTGGATAGTTATGAGTGTGGATGTAAGAATATTTATGCAATATTGTCAAGTTTTTTAACAAGCAAAAGGAAGAAACCAAAATGTTAGATTGTATCATCCATTACTGATACTAGAAAGGCCATGAAAAAATAGAAGTATGAATTTGGATCTTGGATTACCATGAACACAAAGGGTTAATGAATCCATTTTTGTTGTTGTTGATAGATTTTCAAAGGTGACACATTTCATACTTTATAGAAAAATAAATGATTTATAATCCTTTAGAGAAGTTGTAAGATTTCATGGCCTGCCAAAACGTATTGTATCAGATAGACATGCTAAGTTTGTAAATCACTTTCAGTGTATTTGGTGAAAGAATTTGAACATAAAATTGAGTTTTAGTTTGGCTTATCACCAAAAAATTGATGGAAAAACTAAAGTGGTGAACAAAATTCTTGAGAATTTATTGAGGTGCTTAGTTGATAAGAAGCTAAAGTGATGGGACACTATCTTGGAACAAGTAGAATTTACATATAACAACGTAGTCAATAACAATTCAACCAAAAGTCCATTCTCAATTGTGTACAGAATCTGTCCAAAGGAATGGATGAATTGTGGAGTACAACTAATTTGTAGAGACCAAGTACTATATCAAAGGTCTTTGTTGATTACATGCATGACTTACATTAAGAAGTGAAAATTGATTTGGATAAGAGTGTTATGAGATACATGAAATGTGATCATATCAAACATTAGACATATACTTTTAGATAAGAGACATGGTTTTAGCACATTTGTGAAAGGATAGGTTCCCAAAAGGCACTTACAATAAATTCTATTGGAAAAATATTAGAGCTTGTAAGATCTTGAAGAAGTTTACATCAACTGCATATGAAATTGAACTCATAGAAGGAGTAGATATATACTAATTTTTAATGTGCCAAATTTGTATCCATACTATGACAAATATACAAGTAGTACTCAAGATAACACATCTATTTTTTTGATATAAGAGTCGATATAATATATATCAAAAATAGAGAAAAATAAAATTAAAGCAATGGTAGATTCTATAGTGGCCAAGAGGACAAGAGGTAAGGAATATTATGAATATTTGGTCAAATGGAAAATTTGGGAATTGAAGAAGCAACATGGATGAATGCTTTTGAGATTGCTAAGTACAATATCTCAGTTACAAATTTTGACAAATTTTTATGAGCTTTTACTTATGAAACATTTCCCCTTACCTGGTGTGTATGATGTGGGAGCACCCAAGTAGATTAATTTTTATGGAATTAAGGTTTGTTAATGTAACCATATAATAATTAATGGCAATATTTTGGGTGGTTGTTTTGGTAACTTCTAGCCTTGTGTATAAAATAAAATATATATCCCCCTTTGAAGGAGGAGGGGAAGAGAGAAAAGGAAGAGAGAAGTCTAAGAGAGAAAATGAAAAAGAAAAGGAGAGACCTATGTAGAAATATCTCGTCACTTATATAATTAATCTTCAATCACAATATGTTCTATGTATGTGTTTTAATGGTGAATATATTTTACTATTAGTATTGCATATTATAGATGGTATAGATTTTTGTGTACAAAAATTATAGGTTTAGAAAATATATCATTCAGATTTATAGTTTTGACATTTTACTCCAGTTCATATTGATCAGTTGAACATGATTCAATTAATTGAGTTAACATTCAACTCATATTGTTGACCAATGTTCTAGTCCAAAGGAATATTTAAGAGTTGTTCAAGCGAAGATTTTAGAGCTATATGAAACAAGAGGAAAGTCATTTAAATTGAGGATAATTTACCATTCCAATGGTAAAACTATCGATGTTTGAATGGAAGAGGCATTCAAATGAAGAACAAGTGTCATTCCAACCCAAGAGCAAGATCATTCAAAGAATAACAATGGTGTCATTCAAATTGGTTACCATTCAAGTTAGTGTGCAGTTTAAGTGAACTTTACCATTCAACTCAACTTACCATGCAACTTGAGAGAAGGAATGAATGTTGTTCAAGTGGAAACAAGTGTTTCAATATTGTGCCATTGGAGTAAATATATAGTGACATTCCCATAAAGGACATATCATCATATATGTTATTTACAAAATTGTGCTACTAAAGGAGATAGTTCTTCATTGAACCTCATCCTTGTGACTTCATCATTTTATAGTCAACAAATCTAAATACTATAGTCAAAATACAAAATCATAAACCCAATTTTCCATAATGCAAAAAAATATAAATGAATAATGTTGATTAAGTATTTCAATCAAAATGAAGATATGCAAACCCAACCTTTTCTATTTAATATTTACAATGCATTATATATATAAAAATTGATGAGCAACTAAGGTTTGTACATTCCATGTTAAAATTTGAATAAATTCTCTATCAATAACAATTTTATAAATCCTAAATATATTATAATGTTTAACAATTTCATGTTGAAAAATAAAAAGAAAAAAAAGTGACTCATATCCTCTAATATAGGGGAAAATAAAGGTTCAAATTATAGTAGGACATGCACCTATGCATAGACTTACAAAAATGTCTACTAAAACAAAAGGAAATTAAACAAATAATTGAAGCTTGTGGAATCAGGCGCTAATGCAGTCAGTTAAACACAGAACAAAAAACATGGGCGGAAGAATATTTTATTTATTTAAAATTGACTCCCCTTCAAACCTTACATCATGAACATTGATAATTATATAGTGTAGAAGGGAGAAAATAGGGGATAGGAAGATGCGGAGGGATAAGGAGGTTGGAGGAATAAGGGGAATGGCGTTGGAGGGATAAGGGGAAAAAGGAGGAAATGGAGGGATAAGGAGGGAATATAGGAGAAGAAGTAGGAGGGAGTTAGGGAGAATAGGGAAACAAACTTGCCGACAAAATTTGCCGACAACCATAGGGAGTTTTCACACTTAGGGCTTAGAAAGAGCTTTTTCTAAGCCACTTATGGAGAATCCCTATTCACACTTGCAACATTCTCCCCCTTAAAGTTGAGAGGACTGACTACACAGTCTCTCAGCTTTACAAATTGAGCTTTAGTCATCGCCTTGGTGAAGATGTCAGCGACGTTTTCCAAAGTGTGACAGTATTGAAGCTCAACAATTTCATGTTCCACCATATCTCTAATGAAGTGGTACTTCATATCAAAATGCTTTGTTCTGCTATGGTGGACAGGATTATATGCCAACTGAATGGCACTGATGTTGTCGCAGTAGATTCTGGTCGGACCACTTTGCTGTTCTCCAATCTCTTCTAGTACTTTCCTTAGCCACAAGGCTTGAGTACTTGCATAAGTAACTCGCTATATACTACGCTTCGTTGAAGATAGCGCTACTACTGTCTACTTTTTTGAACTCCAAGTTATTAGTCCTGATCCAAGACTAAAACAGTTTCCTGATGTTGACTTCCTGTCATCAATATTGCTACCCCAATCACTATCACTGAAGCCTACAAGCTTGATAGTGTTACATTTATGGTACTGGATTCCAAAATCCAATGTACCCTTCACATATCTCAAAATTCTTTTAGCTGCCTGCAAATGCAGCTCCGAGGGGTTAGACATAAATCTAGAAACAAGAGATACAGCATACTGAATATCTGGTCTGGTGTTGGCGAGAAACATCAAACTCCCAACCATGCTTCTGAAAGTGGTCACATCAACTTTTGGTGCTCCATCATCTTTGCTTAATTGGATCCCATGTCCAACTGGAGTTGCAACCGGTTTGCAATGCTCCATAGCAAACTTCTTGATCATATCCCGAGCATACTTATGTTGACAGATGAAGATCCCTGTATCTGACTGATGAACCTCCATTCCAAGGTAGTAGTGCATTAATCCAAGATCCTTCATCTCAAACTGCGTCATCATGGAGTGTTTGAACTCCATATTCATTTTCTCATTACTACCCATAAAAATGAGATCATCCACATACAAGCAAACTATGAGGATGTCATTACCTTGCTTTAGGTAGTAGAGTGTGGGTTCATTTTTGCTCCTGGTGAACCCATAATCTTTGAAGTACCCATCAATGCGTGAGTACCAAGCTCTTGGTGCCTGTTTAAGACCATAGAGTGCCTTCTTCAATCTGTAAACAAGGTGTTCCTTACCTTGCACTTCAAATCCTTGTGGTTGCTCAACGTACACTTCTTCTGTCAAGTAACCATTGAGAAATGCACTCTTGACATCCATGTGTTGGACTTTCCATCCTTTGTGTGCGACTAAGGCAAGAACTGTTCGATTGTCTCCTGTCTGGCAATAGGAGCAAAAGTCTCTTCATAATCTATTCCATATTTCTGAGTAAAACCCTTTGCCACTAATCTTGCCTTATGCTTCTCAATGCTTCCATCAGCATTAAACTTGGTCTTGAAGATCCATTTACAACCAACACATTTCTTTCCTTTTGGAAGCTTCACGAGCTCCCAAGTGTCGTTGTTTTTTATAGAGGTTATCTCCTCTTTCATGGCATCTTGCCAAATCTTCTGAGTACATGCCTTCTCATAACTAGAAGGTTCAAGTCGTGCACTAGTTAACAAAGCATAGTTAACTTGATCTCCCCTAGGTTCTTGCTGGGATTCATCATCACCATACAAGTGCATACTTTCTAATCTGTGTAAAACAGATTCCATTTCACTAGCTTGACTCCTAGTATATCTTCTTGAAAATTTTTTATCCAACATCTGAGAGGATGGATGATACTGTAAAGTTCTCTTACCTTTGGATGGAACATCAATGTCCATTGGTGAGGAACTTACTGATCGTTGTGGAGAAGGACTTGGTGAAGAAGTTGAATCTAGAAGATGGACTTGGTGGATGTGTGGGCGGAGATCGCTTTCCTTTCGTGGTAGTTGTGGTTGCACCTGCTGAGCAACTACATCAGTGGCTTCAACATCATCGAATATTTGGGGCTTACCCCACTCTCCCCCTTCATCAAAAATCACATCCCTTGAAACCACTATCTTTCGAGTCGTAGGATTGTAGAGTCTATAACCCTTTGTGTTTTCACAGTATCCTACAAAAATGCATGCCTGACTCTTTGGATCCAACTTCTTTCTCAGCTCATCAGGAATGTGAGCATATGCCAATGAACCAAATACTCTGAAATACTTCACATTTGGTTTCTTACCATACCAGGCTTGGTAAGGTGTCTTCCCTTTCAAACTTGAAGTAGGACTTCTGTTCAAGATGTGAACACTAGTCCTTGTTGCATCTCCCCAATATGCATTACTCAAATGCTTTGTCCGAAGCATTGATCTTGCCATCTCCACAATGGTGCGATTCTTTCTTTCTGCTACACCATTTTGTTGTGGAGTGTAGGCGATTGTGAACCGCCTCTTGATGCCATGATGTTTACAAAAATTCAAAAACTGATTAGAGGAGTATTCTCCTCCTCTATCTGATCTAAGACATTTTATAGAATATCCACTCTCACTTTCAACTTTTGCTTTAAAATCAACAAAGCATGCAAATGCTTCATCCTTATGCTTCAAAAAATATATCCAACACATTCTTGTGCAATCATCAATGAAAAGTAGGAAGTAAGAGTGATTACCTAGACTCTTGGTCTGCATCGGACCACAGATGTCTGAATGTACTAACTGAAGAGGATAGCTGGCCCTCCATGCTTGTCCATGAGGAAATTTCGATCTGGCATGCTTGCCCAAGGCACACCCTTCACGGACTTCCTTACTATCTTGAATTTTGGGAAGTCCAGTCACCATTGCTTGTGAAGTTAGCATCTTCAAACTTGCTGAATTCAAGTGACCATATCTCAAGTGCCATAGGACACTTGGATTGGTAATTGCAACATTTGCTAACTTATTTCCTCCTGGCTGGCCAAACTTCAAAGGGAATAATCTATTCTTCGACATTGGCACTTGTGTAATGATTCTATTACTATTGTTCTTGTCAAAAATGGTGCATTTACCCTCATCAAAAATCAACTTATAATTCTTTTCAAGCATTTGACCAACACTTAGAAGATTGTGTTGAAGATGAGGTGTGTAATAGATATCACTTACTTGCTTGATGCCTTCTTTCGTTGGAACCTCCATGGCTCCAATGCCTTCAACTGCCAATGACTTGTCATCTCCCAACCGGATGCTGGATTTGTATGAGGAGTCTAACTTAGCAAAGAGTTCTTCTTTGCCACTCATGTGATTTGAACACCCAGTGTCCAAAATCCATGTATCATTCATATTTTGCTCTGTCTGGCCATAAGAAAGAAAGAGATTTGAGGACTCTTCCTCTTCTCCAAAATTCCCAAACTGACTGCTCTGGTTGCTGTTGCTTCCTTGCGAAGTCTTTGACCAACAATCTCGAGCATAATGGCCAGGTTTGCCACAATTGTAGCAAACTTGTTTTGATTTATCTCCTCCTTTTCCTTTGCCAGATTGTTTCCCTCTATATTCTGTCTACTGTCCTCCTCTATTCTGATTTCCACCTCTGTTGGATGATCCTCCTCTGTTAGGAGTTCCCCCTCTTTGATTATTCCTGCCTCTGCCTCTTTGTTGACCTCTCGCCACGGCCTCTACCTCTTCCTTCATGTGTGGCAAAAGCTTTGTCATCTCCTCCATAGCTGGTGGTAGGAGTTTCCTGTAACCTCTCTTCATGTGAGAGAAGTGAACCAGTTAATGCATCAAAAGACAATGTGGTTAAGTCTTTGGATTCTTCAATAATTATTGCAACAGAATTCCATTTAGGAAGAAGTGTTCTCAACACTTTCTTCACCATCATCTCTGGCTTAATATCCTCCCCTAGTGTGACCATTTTGTCGACTACGGCTTTCACTCGCACGCAGTAATCTCCGACTCTTTCATTCTCTTGCATCTTGAGATTCTCAAAATCTCGTTTCAAAGTTTGCAGTTTTACCTGCTTCACTTGGTCACTACCTCTATAGCTTTCTTTTAGGGCATTCCATGCATCTTGTGCATTTACATATGAGGCTATTCTAGGGAAGATACTTCTATCTAAGGCAGCATGAATATGATAAAGGGCAAATGAGTTATTTTTTTGGGCTTCCTTTTTAGCCCTTCTATCAGCAGTTGAAAAAGCTGCCCATTCAGCAGCAGTAGGTTCATCATAACCTTCTTCTACAACATCCCAGAGACCTTTTCCTATCAACAAGGTCTTCATTTTTATAGACCAGTAATCATAGTCGCTACCATTAAATTCAGGGATTGGTAGACTAGTACTTGCAGCCATTTCAAAAAACAAACTTTGATTTCACTGAAATAAGCAATTACAAAGCAAAGTAATTCTCTTACTGATTGCTTATTGTGAGACTCCCAATACTGGCTCTAGCTCTAGCTCTGGCTCTGCTCTGGCTCCACTGGCTCTGACTCTGCTGGCTCTGGCTCTACTAGCTCTGGATTTACTGGCTTTGGCTCCACTTCAATATTGAACCCTTAAACGGGGTTCCAAGGGGCAGCGCCCCTGGCGTGCCACCCCCGTCACGAGACGGGGAGTCCAAAAATTTTTGGAGGTGCTAAACGGGTGCTCCGGAAGACTTCCCGTCACTTTTCCAGGTTCACAATATGCAAATTTTCAAGCCCCCTTGGGCGAGTTTTAATTGGCCACAAAAAACTCTTCAAGGTTTGCAAATTTTTATAAAGGTTTTTTTAAATAAATTTAATAACTTTTTATTATTTTTAAATCACCTTTTAAAAAAAAACTTATTTAAAAAAGATAATTTTAAAAAATAATATAAAAATTATTAAATAAATTTTAAAACCTTTAAAAAACAATTTAAAAATTTTACCTTTTTAAACTAGAATTCGAACCCGCGACCTGCTTTCTGCTAAGCGGGCGTCTTAGCTTCTCAACCACGCGGCTCGCCTGGCAACAAAAGGGAGTGCCTCCCTTTTAACCTTCACCAGCGGCAGATTTTTTAAACAAAAAAAAATTTAACTCCCGACGGGATTCGACCCCGGGACCTCCTTCGAGCAAGCAAAGGTCTTCGCCGCTGCACCAAGCGGCTCGGCTGTGAGGTAAGGCGCCGCACCTTCTTTTTATAACTGCGACGGCGATTTAAAAAAAAAAAAAGTTTGATAGCCTCCGGCAGGATTCGAACCACAGACCTCGCCCTCGCAAGCAAACGACCCTAGCCACCTTTGTTAGGCATCCGGTTGAGAATAGAAGGTAAGGCGGGCCCTAAAGAATTCAACGGGCGCTGTGTTTTAAAAAAAAAAAAAATGTGGGTTTTATCCCACATACACCGTGTGGGAAGCGCTGAAAGGGTTTTTAAACCCGAACGCGCAAGATATGTTTCGATTGCCTTCGGGCAATCGATCCAACCCGCCTTTTGCCGCAAACCTCGCCCAATTGCAAACTGACACCTCGCTGCCACGTCGACCAATGCCGAATCGCCACGTGGCAAAATTTTGTCCTCTCTCTGCCAACTAAGCTGCCTGCCGCCAATCGCCCCTCGCCACGTGTCGAGCTCTGCTATCGCCACGTGTCGCATACTCGTGCCGCCACGTGTCGCGTCCAGTCACCTCGGGATCCGAGCCGATCCTGCTCATGATCCTCGTCCTCTGTGCCTGCCTCAAAAATCGTGTCCACCTATCAGCGTTCGCCTCGGGAACCATGCCTGCAGGTGTCACCTCGACTACCGCGTGCCTCGGGATCCGTGCCCAAACTGGCACAACGTTGGCTCTGATACCAGATGTGGAATCAGGCGCTAATGCAGTCAGTTAAACACAGAACAAAAAACATGGGCGAAAGAATATTTTATTTATTTAAAATTGACTCCCCTTCAAACCTTACATCATGAACATTGATAATTATATAGTGTAGAAGGGAGAAAATAGGGGATAGGAAGATGCGGAGGGATAAGGAGGTTGGAGGAATAAGGGGAATGGCGTTGGAGGGATAAGGGAAAAAGGAATAGCGGAGGGATAAGGAGGGAATATAGGAGAAGAAGTAGGAGGGAGTTAGGGAGAATAGGGAAACAAACTTGCCGACAAAATTTGCCGACAAAATGAGGGAGATTTCACACTTAGGGCTTAGAAAGAGCTTTTTCTAAGCCACTTATGGAGAATCCCTGTTCACACTTGCAACAAAGCTAAGTATCTTTAATTTAGTTTCAGATTTTATATAGTATAAACTAAATGGATTCAATTGTTCTTAGCAAAAATTGTTACAAATAATTATGATACTTTAAGTAAAAGACATTTATATTTAATTTTGACGTGCGTACAAATTGTTTATTAAATAAAAAATAAAATAAAAATTTCGGGACAAAAATTTCTTACATATTAATATTACTTTTGAAGTGTTTGATCGCACGCCAAACTGTTGAAGGGTTGTCTAGTACATTACATTCAGAAAATTTGGTTCCATCTCAATCTATTCTATTCATTCGTAGATCGTTTACGAGGGATAGAGAAGCATCCGGATGCTTTTCACGCTGAACAAATAAATTTGTTTCCATCACGATTGCAACTGTTATGATGATGGAGGTTGTTGGAAGAAACAAAAGCCTCTGGTCCATGGCCGTAATGCTACAGACACATTGTTTTTATATATCTAATTGTCTATAGTGCTTATCCTGTCCAGGAATCTTGGAGGGGGTTGGTTTTTGAGTGCCAAACGGAATTTGATAAAATAAAAAAAAGCTGTACGGTGTAAAAAGAAAATAAAATTAAGAACCGGATGGAGTAAAATAGTAGTGTTGTTTATAAAGAAACAAGTTATACGAGCAGGATGTATAACTTGTGTTTTTATTTTTTTTAATAAATATTAAATAATTATCAGAAAATATAAAGAAGGAGAAGGTTTTCAGGGTTTGAATTTTTTAACTTTTAGTTATATTTTTATTATTTAAGTTGTTTTTAGTTTTTTAATAGGAGCTTATATAACATCTTATGAGACTTAAAAGCTATGCTATAATTTATTATATTAAGAATATATTTTCCTTCTCGATTTTAAAAAGATGATATAAGATTTTAATTTCTTTTAGTTTTTATCGATGTTGTCTTGATTAGGGTGTATTTTCTTCATAGTTTAGAGAGAAGATAAAGGAAGATTGTTGAGATTTTAAATTGGTAAATTAGTAGCCTGTCTTCAATCTATTTGGGAATGCCACTTTTTTGGGGTGAATTAAAAATAGTTTTTGGAATGGAATCTTGGAAAAAATTAGCAAAAATCTTGCAAGGTTGAAAGAAGCAAATTTGAACCAAGCAGAAAAATTGTTGTTAATTAAAACAATTCTTAAAAGCAAACCTATCTATAGTGCACTTGTCTTCAAAATACCCTCAACTATTGCCAAGAGGATTGATCAAATTTGTAATAGATTTCTTTGGTTTGGAATGGAGGAGAAAAGGAGAATGACTTTGGTAGCCTAGGATAAGGTTTGTAAAAGCAAGTTCTTGGGAGGGCTTGGATTGAGAAAAATGAAGGTTTTAAGTAAAGCCCCAAGAGGGAAATTTTGATGGCAATTGTGCAAAAGTAAAGGATGTGAATGGACTTCAATATGTAAATCAAAGTATCTTGATAATTCCAAATATTTTCTAAGGGTGGAGATCCTCCTAAAAGGTTCTACCTTTTGGAATGGACTTGCAGCAATCAAAACATTGTTTGGGGAACAACTGCCTTGGGCTGTTAAGAGAGGTACTACATTTTTTCTAGGAAGATGCCTGATTAAGGAAGAATCTGTTGAGTTGGTATGAAGAACTCAAAGAAGGGGCTCAATGGGCTATGAATAACCAAGGAAGAAGAGTGAGAGACTACTTCCGACTCATTAAGGAAGGTTGGCAATGACATGTTCAAGAAGCTCCAAACAAGAAGATTAACAAACATTTTGATGTAGTTAGAAAATAATTGAAAAGCAAAACAAATATTATTACTGAGGATGAAGATAGCCTAGTTTGGAATGGTGATAAGGGGGAGAGTACAAAGTAAAATCTACCTTCAAATTATTGAATTATGCCCCAATGGATGGATCTCCTCTCCTTTGGGATAGGGTGTGGGTGAAAGGACTGATCCCAAAAATATCCTTCTTTCTTTGGACAACTACTAATAATGAAATATTAACATTAGATAATCTTTAAAAAAGGAGTTTCTAATTGCATAACAGATGTGTTTTATATTGCAACAAGGAGGAAACTATAGATCATATCTTCCTTCATTGTAATTTTGTTAGAGAAATTTGGAGTAGATTATGTAATGATATGAGAATTCAGTGGGTCTCACCTGCTTCCCTAAGAGACCTCTTGATCCAATGGGAAAAAAACTCAAGTATAAAATTTCTCAATGAATCATGGTCCTTTATCCCTCCACACCTATGTTGGATTGTATGGAAGGAAAAAAATCGTTGCATCTTCTATAACCACAATATAACTAAAGTAGAGCTATACCAGATTGTTAAACTCTATGCTAGTGAGAATTATTCGGTTTGTAGTCCACTAGGTATGGAAAGGATAGTGAAATGATTAAGGCACTTCAACTTCTCTCTCATGAGGGAAGTAGTGGAGGGAGTAGCAAACCTAAATTATGAGGTGCTACCACCCAACCCAATTGTTAAGGAGAAAATGCATTTTGTGGTTTTTAGAACCTTCTTTAAAAAGATGTAATTTTGCTACTTTTTAGTTTTCTTTTTGTACTATTCTAATTGGGTATGCTTTAGTTTTGTTGGGGTTTCATTGGAGTTTTTTTGTGGTATGATAAATATATGTAACTTATTATGCTTCAATTTTGGTGAAGTATCATTAGGGATTTGTTAGTTTATTTGGATGTATAAATTTTTTTTGTAAATAGGTTTTGGGAACCTTATTAAAAAAACCCACCCCTTTATTTACCTAATTAAAAATATATGTATTATTATTATTATTTCCCATCTCATCATTGGCTAAAGTTAAATATGGATAGTTACAATTAACTATTCATGTAGTGAAACTCCTCTTCTCATATTGATTGAATGAAATGAAATAAAATTATTTTAAATACATCCACAAAAATAAAATAATGTATGGGACCAAGAGCTTTAACACAAGATGGTGTATGGTGTATGTTAGGACCCCATCCTAACCTTTTTATGTAATTACACCCTTCTCTAATTTGGGAATCCCATTTTAGTAATATTTTGTAATAGGTATGTGGAAATTGAGGCACCTAGACAAGTGGGGATATTAATTGTAACTGCTATAAATAATGTAACTACTTATTTGGTAGAAGATTCTAGCTCGAGTAACGACTTGCATGTGAAGCCAACTCTTGAGCATTATAGTTAATATTATGAAGAGTATTTAGAGAGGAAAATGAGAATAGATGAAGGTATCTATCATATTTTGTATAAAAAATCTACCTTTAAGGAGGTTGCCCCTTGAAGAGGCCTATGATTTTGTATTGTGTTCTTGTTATCTATAGTATAATTATTGTTTTTCCATTTCATCTTGCAATAGTGTTAATTTCATGCTAATTTCTTGTTATTATTAAAATATTGTGTGGATGTGTTATTATTTTATTGTGAAGTTCTTAACAAGTCGTATTAGAGCACTTTCTAGGGCCATCTCTTGCTATAGTGCAAACAGATTGTGTTTTACCATTTTGACTTGTTAGGTATACATTTTTCTTGTTTTTATTTTTTTGCTTATTTTCCTATATAGAAAAAAGAAAAAAAATCAAAGCCATTTTCCCTCCATTTTTAGTTTAATATTTTAGAAACCATATGCCAAGGGTTTTAAAATATCATAAAGGAGTTGTCATTATTGGCTAAGCTAGATTACCCATAAAGTATCTAGTGAAGTGAGGGGTGATCAAGCTCTAATACCTAAGTCTCAAACAACACCCATATACAAACTTGAGCTCCCAAATATCTTTTTGTATATTGGTATACCCCCTAGGATTAAGAGAAACCTTTAGTCAGGAATATTTTTGACCATATATCTATCCATAGTGCACTAAGTAGAACACTTGGGAATATTACCCTCTTGTACTATTAGAGAGGTAGGTAGCACACTCAATGGCATGCATGGAATCCTCCTTGAGTAGTGGCTTGAAATATTGGTCTAAGCATTATCATTTTTCATTGTGGTATAAATAGAGGGCTATGGACAATGCATACACCTTGTCCTAGAGTACTTTATTTCTATTGAATGTTTAACCTAAATACCAAAAATCCCACCACAAAAATTAAGCATACTAAAAATACCACACTATCATATAATTGATTGAATGAAAATAGATAAAAGAATTGGTAGTGAAAGTAACAATTAAGACAAGGTTTTTTTAGTAATAGTTAGGTATCATTTCAACTAGGGCCATAGTCAATAACAATAAGGATAGAGCCTATTCATGCAATTGTCAATTACATAGTCAAAAATAGTTATGATAGAGTTGATCATGTAATCATTAGTTATAATAAAGAATCATAATACCTAAGGCAATTGTTAAAATAGAGTTTGCCAAGACAACCATTAGAAATAATGAGTTATAGAGTAAAAAAAATAGTTGTTAGTAACATACATTGCAAATCTTGCTAAAGGGTTGTTGGGAAA
Source organism: Wollemia nobilis (assembly GCA_028583015.1). Lineage (NCBI taxonomy): Eukaryota > Viridiplantae > Streptophyta > Pinopsida > Araucariales > Araucariaceae > Wollemia > Wollemia nobilis. Next base: position 8,110,978 of record JAQPPZ010016931.1, read on the forward strand.
AAGTTAATTTTTTGAGTGAACGCAGATTCCAAAATAAAAATAGAGAATACTTCAATTGAAATATTAATTCTAGGGTGTCAAAAAATGTTATTGCTAGATCTAGCTCATTACTTTCATTTTTTTAAGCTGATTGTTTTCATATATATTATCCCAATATTTTTTCTAGCCCATTACTAAAAATGGTAACTATTGGAACAAAACTTATGTTTTTAGTAAGTTAATTAAAGTGGTCCAAATTACACATATATAACTAGAGGTACTAGAGGAACAATGAAAGAGTTATAATAAATCCAATATATAGAACAATTAAAATATATTGAGAAACCTACAAAGCCAAATGTCCCATATTTGACAAGAAGTTAAATAAATGAAAGATTACATGAAATTATAAAAATAGACTAGGTTAATGTCAAAGTAGTGATTGAAGAAAGATTCATAGAGGTTGAAGAGTGTTTAAATAAAAGTGTAAAAGTATTCCAACATATTGACATGAAAGGACTAGGTGGTAGTTCACAAATAAAGAGAAAGAAACTAATAATGTTATTTTTAACATAGATGCCCCATTTAAGATGTCCAAATTAGACTTTACCAAATTTAATGGAAAGGATGCTATTGTTTTGTTTCTTTGAGAAGATCAATTATTCAAAATCCATAATATTCTCTATTATTTATGGGTCACCATGGAATCCTTTAACTTTGAATCTGAGGCCTTAAAATGGTCTCCATGGTTATAAAACAATACTCCTAACCCTTCTTGGGAAGACTTTGAGTCCTAATTACTCTTTTTTTGACCCTATTGAGTATGAGGATTTTAGTTGGAGCTTTAAAAATATTGAGACAAACCTTTACTATCTAGGAATATTAAACCCAATTTGAGAAATTGGCTAATAGGAAAAAATATTGAGTGAAATTGGCTAATAGAAAAATCTGGCTAATGGGTTAAACAGTGAGATGAAGATAGAGGTAAAAATGTTCAAATCATAGTCTATGAATATGGATACCCAATTGTATATGCCTTAAACCCGAGGATTGGAAATATTAGGAAAAATAATAAAAAAAACATTGTTTTCCTTTGAAGTCTACAAAGCTACCCATGCTAGGTTTATGCCTATCTAGCTAACATCTACTAGATTGGCATTGGCAAACATATATGCATAGATCCATGTAATTTTTACCGTAGGTTGATCTTAGAGGTTTCAAAAGACTTCTAAGGCTAAAAACACCCTCTAAGATATGAGTTTAGCACACGAACCCATCCTGACATAAACTAATAATTTTTCCCTATGATCTATTAGTGTGATGTTATGGCATAAATGACTTGCTTATTATAGAATTATAGGATGACCAACCTAGTAAATTCATCTCAATCAATTACATCAAGGCATAATGACCAACCTGTAAAATCTATCATTTTCATACATCATAAAACAATCATCATGAATCGAGGTAGGTGACATCTCAACTCCAAATGGTACATCCCTTGCAATGGTCTAAAACAAGCAAGTCCTAAAACTCCTTTATAAATACCATCTTAGAAAAAGAGATCGTTGGATTGGTTAATGTCCCATACTTTCTAAACATTAATGAATAAGTTGCTTATTATTTTAAAATCTTTAGTTTTGAGTTCATGGGTTAGCCTGTCATGATATAGTAGCAAGATGAATCATTGACACTTCACACCTTGCAAGCATTTGCTATTTCTAATTTTACTAGCATCTGACTAATTGGGCAAATACTTGGTATCTATTTTACATGTACATAACTATTCATTTCTATGCATCATTAAGGCATTTTATGATTTTTTATTTGGTCAAGTTTTATTTATTTCTCACTCGCCATAAAGGGAACAAGGGACTCACTATCTAGATAAGGGTGTTGGAAATTTTGAGTCATTAAGTCGAGTTGTCATTGATGTCAAGGAATTTGTCAAGAAACAAAGTTGTCATTAATATCCAGGAAGAAGCTTCTAATGATGTCAAAGGTCAAGAGGAACAATGCAGAGGTTAAAGGCAAGGTTAAAGGCAAAAGGGCTCCATAATATTTTTAATATTATGTGGAAGCATAAGTTAAAAGGTTTTTCATAAAAACCCAAGAAAGTTTATTGCAAAGCTAAAGGAAGGTTTAATATTTATTTGATAAAATATTTAAATTCAAAATGAATTTAAATTTTATAAATAAATATTATTTATACCAAGTTGCAAAATGAAAGGTGGCCTAAATAAAACCAAGGGTTTTAAAGAAGTAATTTATAAAATTTAAATTCAAATGAATTTAAATATTTTATAAATTAATAAGGTCAAAGGGATAAACAAGCGTCGACGTCTAATACATTGGAGGAAATTTGAGCGTCGACGTTTTGCATAAAGGAGGGAAACCATTATAAATACCAATGCCTAAAAGGTATTAAAACTTATCCTTTTGCTCGATTAATGTATGCGTGCAATTGTGTTGACTCGTGTGGAATATGCAAAGTGGTTAATGTGTTTAGCACCAGTGAATAACGTTTAAGAGGAACAACGTGAATTGACCAAGCGCCAACTGGGCAGCGTGGCCTAGTGGCAAAGAGGACAATGTTAGAGTGTTGGGTGCTAGGAGACCTACGTTCAAAACATGATGACAACATTTTGGTGGTTGCATTGGTGTTGGAGAGCGCCAAAGGAAAGGTGCACATTTTATGCTAAGCAAGGCAGGGAGTTTTTGGAGCACGTGGTGCTCTCTTCTCCCCAAGCGAGCACCTAGCTCACGCAATGGTTGGAGCCACGACTAGGGCACTAGTTGAGGAAGTGTCATGAGTTCGAATCCCTTCCAAGGCAAAGGTATTAATTTTTGTGTGTAATATTTTATGTGCCTAAGGTTTGACATGAGGTCTTAGGGAGATAAAAGGGTTGCTTAAAGTTTTTATATTGATTATTATTTTTGATATATTGGAGGAATAAGGAGTTAGCTTTATTTTAAATAAAGTGTTTGTCACATTGATTTGTTGAGGATTTAAAGGATAAAAGGGATTTCTTTGCATAGAGTTATTTTTGAGAAAGAAGATTGCATTAACATTATTCTTGTCATTGATTATTATTATCATTGGGAGATTATAAGGTGTATTTGGTGAATTAATTTTTGTAAATGTTGAAGAATATTTTTCTTAAAGATGGAGTGATAAGGTGTATATGTTTTGATATTTACATTGTAATTTTTGAGGGAGTTTATCATCTTATAACTTCTTTGAGCTTGGAAAAAGAGTGTTTATTGTTGTGGTAGATTTATGAGATCCCTTCATCATCAAGAGAAAGGTATGAGCACATTCTTCCATAGTTGAGTTGATTGATTGGTTTTCTGGAAAATAAGTTTGGAGTGAAAAGGACTTGATTAGGATTTCCTATTGAGAGTGTTGAGATAATGCTTCAAGGTTTTCTGGAATAAAGGATTATTTTATAAGCATTGTTGTTGAAGTGAGTTGTTGAGTGAAGAACTTGAACTAGGGTTTGAAAAGAACATGAGTATCATTGTTATGTGAGATTTGTTGTTGAGCATTGTTGGAAATATTTTGAGTTGGTGTTTACATGCTTGGACTAGGGTTTGTGAGAAAGGGGTGTTTCATTGAGTGATTGGTTGAGTAGAGTTGGTTGAGCCTAGTCAAGTGGATGTGTGAAGTGATTGTTCAAGTTCCATAAAACAAACTATTCTATATTCTGATTTGAGTTGAGAAAGTAATTGAGCATTGTGATTAGTATAGAACATATTGAGTCTCTAACAATTCTCTTTATGTTTCTATGAGATTGGACAAGTTCTATGTGGACTTGTTGAGCAGATTTGAGCAAGTTTTATGTGGACTTGTTGAGAAGATTTAAGCAAGTTCTATGTGGACTTGTTGAGCATATTTGAGCAAGTTATGTGTGGAATTGTTGAGCAGATTTAAGCAAGTTCTATGTGGAATTGTTGAGAATATTTGAGGATAGAGTTTGGTGCAGATTTGAGGATAGGTTTGTGCCAGATAAGAGATAGATATTGAGAAGAATTGTGCTAGACCGAAGGACTATGTTTAGTACAGATTTGAGATAGATCTTTGGAGGTGACAAAATAGAGGACAATAGTCTCTAGTGGATAGAGATCCATTAGCTAGGGTAGTGAGGATAGGTCTTCTAAGTGAGGACAAGAGTCTTCAATGGAGAGAGATCCACAAGCCAGTGTAGTGGGAGTAGTAGTCTTCTAGAGGATCACCAGCCAGAGTAGAGGAGAAGGAGTTATCCTATGGATAGAGATCCATAAATTTGATTTAGGGGATTGGTGTCTCCTTTGGACAGAGGTTCATAAACATTGTAGGGAAGGATTCCCAAGAGAATTTATTTGAGAAAAATTTATAAGAAATATTTTCTTCGTGGAGTAGCCCGCATTGGGTGAACCACATAAAATCATGTCTCTCATGTGTGTGATGCTTTGTGTGATGTTTACTACTTTAATATTGTTGATGTTATTATTTGGATTAAAAAGCAAAAAGTTTTATTGTATACTGTTCACCCCCCTCTCAGTATAAGCACATGTTCTTCAATTGGTATCAGAGTGGGTCCCTCCATGAAAAGACTAACATCTTGGAGGAGGATCCATCAATAGCACACATGACTTCAAAAAATGAAGAAGAGACTATGTTTGACATAAAAGAAGAATTATTTGTTACTCTCAAAAAATTGGAAAGACTTAGAGAGAAGAATTCAAGCTTGAAGGAACAAGTTCAAGAAGATGAAGAAGCAAGAATGGAACTTATACAAAATCTCACAGAACTCAAGATTAGGGTGGAAGAAGGAAAGAAGATTGAGCAGGACATGACAGATCTATTGAGATCCAAAGAAACAGAATGTGAAATATTGGAAGCAGAAGTTGTCCACCTAAGGAATGAAGTTGAAAAGACCAAGGTACTACAAGATGCAGAATATGAGAAACAGAAAGAGGAATCAAGTCTTCAAAAAGTAGAAACCTCAAACAAGGATAAGCAAGCAAAGGATATAAGAAAGGAAGAAAGCAAAGGAGAACCCTGGATAAGAGTTAATCACAAGAGGAATATTACTTCACCACAAACTCCAAGACATCCAAATAGGTTACATAATTTCTTCCATGGTCATTGCTTTTCTTGTAATAAATATGGTCATAGAGTTGTACACTGTATTCATCATGCAAGAAACAATGTCAATAGAAATTTCAATTCCTTTGCACCTCTCATGGATGATGATATTATATGTTACAAATGCAATAATTTTGGGCACAAGGCTAGATGGTGTAAAATGATGCTTCCTGAGTCTAGAAAAGCAAATTCAACAACTAGGAAAGATGAAAGGGAAAATGTTAAGGCTAGATCAATGTTAGTTCAAACAACCCTTCATGCTCAGGATAAATAAGAACAATGGTATCTTGATAGTGGTTGCTCTAGTCACATGATAGGAGACAAAGACAAATTCATTGTACTAAAAGAAACAAATAGAGGATCAGTAAGTTTCGGTGATAATGGATCAACAAGGATTGGTGGAAGAGGAACTCTAAGTTTAGATAATGGGAAAACAAAAATAGAAAATGTATTGTATGTTAAAGGGTTAAAACACAACCTGCTGAGTATAAGTCAACTTTGTGATCAAGGGTACATGGTTACTTTCCATCCAGATAGATGTGAGATAAGAAAATTAGAAACTAGAAAAATCATTGCAAATGCAAGAAGAACTCCAAACAACTTATACATGCTCAATGAGATCAAAGGGGAAAAGTGCTTTCTATCACAAGAAGATGAGAGTTGGTTATGGCATAGAAGATTGGGTCACTTGAATTTTGACAACATAGTCAACATAAGCAATAAATAGGCGGTCAGAGATTTACCCAAAATAAGAAGACCTCAAAACACAATTTGTGCACCCTGTCAACATGGAAAGCAAACTAGGACAACCTTTAAGTCAAAAGGATATATGTCATCTGAGCCATTGAGCCTAATACATACTGATCTATGTGGTCCTACCAGAACACAAAGTATTCAGGGTGATAGCTACTTTATACTATTTATAGATGATTATTCCATAATGGTTTGGGTAGCCTTCCTAAAAGAGAAGTCAGAGGCCTTTGAAAAATTCAAAGCATTTAAGGAATTGATTGAAAATGAAACTGACAAAAGGATTAAGTGTCTGAGATCTGATAGAGGAGGAGAATTTACTTCAAATGAATTTGTAGAGTTTTGTGAACAACATGGGATCAAGAGAGAGTACTCAACAGCAAGAACTCCTCAACAAAATGGGGTAGTTGAAAGGAAAAATAGGACTGTTGAAAATATGGCTAGGGCTATGTTAAATGAATCTAAGCTATCAGATGGTTTTTGGAGAGTAGTAAACACAATAGTATACATAATCACTAGGGCTCAAATGAGGGTAAATCATCACAAGACTCCATATGAGCTTTGGAAAGGAAGACCTACCACTGTAAAACACTTCAGAATTTTTGGAAGCAAATGTTACATAAGACGGGAAGATCAAAACTTAGGCAAGTTTGATCCAAGATGTGATGAGGGAATTTTTCTTGGTTATTCCACAAGGAGTAAAGCCTACAGATGCTTCAACAAAAGAACATGCACTATGGTGGAAAGTATGAATGTAACAATTGATGAGAAGATAGATTCAAGAGAACCAGTTCAACAAATTGTGTATCAAGAAGATGGATGTTGTCAAGAAGAATTTTGTGAGGAATCAGATAAAGAAGAAGAAGAAACACAAAGACTTCTTCCCAAAACTCCATCCAGGTATGTACAGAAGCATCATCCAAAAGAGCAGATTATCGAGAATCCAGATGAAATACAGATAAGGAGAAGAATAATAAAACCATCTCAACAAGTAAATTTTTCTTTGCTTTCTAAGATTGAGCCAAAAGACTTCACTCAGGCAAGTGAGGATAAATTTTGGATTAAGGCAATGGATGAAGAATTAGATCAGATAGAGAAAAGAAAAACTTGGGAACTTGTTCCATGACCAAAGGACAAAAATGTGATCGACACAAAATGGGTATTCAAAAACAAGTTAAATGAAGATGGACAAGTGGTCAGAAATAAAGCAAGGTTAGTATGCAAAGGTTATGCACAGGTAGAAGGAATTGAATTTGATGAGACATTTGCTCCAGTTGCATGAATTGAAGCTATAAGGATATTTTTAGCTTTCTCAAGTTTCAAGAACTTCAAGGTATATCAGATGGATGTCAAGTCAACATTTCTAAATGGTGTTCTAGAAGAAGAAGTTTATATTGAACAACCAGAGGGATTCATACTAAAAGATAAACCAGATCATGTATGCAGATTGAAAAAGGCACTGTATGGTTTAAAGTAGGCTCCGAGAGCATGGTACTCAAGATTGGATAAGTATCTTCAGGAACAGGGATTTAGAAAAGGAATAGCAGACAATAATTTATATATCAAAAATGAAGGGAGTGATCTACTAATAGTGGTTGTTTATGTTGATGACATAATTTTTGGGGGAAACAATGATAAGATGTGTAAAGAATTTTCTAAGAACATGCAAAATGAATTTGAGATGTCTATGCTTGGTGAATTGTCCTTATTTCTTGGACTTCAGATTTCACAATCAAGAAGAGGGGTGTTTCTCTCACAAGCCAAGTATATAAAAGAAATGTTAAAGAAATTTAGGTTAGAATATTGTAAACCAGTAAGTACTCCCATGGTCACAGGATGCAAGTTGAGTAAGGATGATGAATCTCCAGAGGTAGATCAGAGATTATACAGATCTATGATTGGCAACTTATTGTATGTTACAACTACAAGACCAGACATAGTACAGTCAGTGGGATTAGTGGCAAGGTTTCAGGCAGCACCTAAGGAAACACATGTGGCAAAAGTAAAAATAATTTTTAGGTATCTAAAAGGGACTATGGATTTTGGGCTTTGGTATCCCAAAAGTGACAATTTCACATTGACAACATATATAGATGCAGATTGGACTGGCAACATTGATGACAAAAAAAACACAAGTGGGGGAGCATTCTTTCTTGGAGACTGTTTAGTCTCTTGGCTAAGTAAGAAGCAGGTTTCAGTATCCTTATCTACAACAGAAGCAGAATACATTGCAGCGATAGCCAATTGTACACAGGTGTTATGGATGAAGAGAACTCTAGAAGACTTCAAGATAAAGCATGACCATCCTATTCCCATACTATGTGATAATACAAGTGCTATAAGTATCTCAAAAAATCTAGTGATGCACTCCAGGACAAAGCACATTCTGATTAAGTACCACTTTCTGAGAGAACAGGTGATAGATAAACAAGTCAAGTTGGAATATATTACTACAAAGGAACAGATAGCAGATATTTTCACTAAGCCACTTTCAAAGGAAACCTTTGAGTATCTTCGAGGAAAATTGGGAGTGAGACTCCCACCCCAGAATTAACCACCTCAAGAGGAGGTGGGGGAGGGGCTAAGCTAAGAGGCTCATTCTTAGCCCCGAGCCCCAAAGGTGACCCTTTGCCATTGATGTCAAAGGGGGAGAGATTTGAGTAAGGGGGAGAGATTTGGTATTTGAGTAAAAAGGAAAGAGCATTGAGCCAGGGGGAGCAATGTCACGGGGGAGAAGAACAAAAGAAAAGTCAAGTTTTTAGTAAAAAGAATTTGGGTTGCCATCAATGACAAAGGGGGAGATTGTTGGACATTTTGAGTCATTAAGTCGAGTTGTCATTGATGTCAAGGAATTTTTCAAGAAATAAAGTTGTCATAATGTCCAAGAAGAAGCCACTGATGATGTCAAAGGTCAAGAGGAATAATGCAGAGGTTAAAGGTAAGGTTAAAGGCAAAAGGGCTCCATAATATTTTTAATATTATGTGGAAGCATAAGTTAAAAGGTTTTTCATAAAAACCCAAGGAAGTCTATTGCAAAGCTAAAGGAAGGTTTAATATTTATTTAATAAAATATTTAAATTCAAAATGAATTTAAATTTTATAAATAAATATTATTTATACCAAGTTGTAAAATGAAAGATGGCCTAAATAAAACCAAGGGTTTTAAAGAAGTAATTTATAAAATTTAAATTCAAATGAATTTAAATATTTTATAAATTAATAAGGTCAAAGGGATAAACAAGCGTCGACATCTAATACATTGGAGGAAATTCGAGCATCGACGTTTTGCATAAAGGAGGGAAACCATTATAAATACCAATGCCTAAGAGGTATTTTAACTTATCCTTTTGCTCGATTAATGTATGCATGCAATTGTGTTGACTCGTGCAGAATATGCGAAGTGGTTAATGTGTTTAGTGCCAGTGAATAATGTTTAAGAGGAACAACATGAATTGACCAAGCACCAACTAGGCAAGCATGGCCTAGTGGCAAAGAGGACAACGTTAGAGTGTTGGGCACCAGGAGACCTGCGTTCGAAACACGATGATAGCATTTTGGTGGTTGCATTGGTGTTGGAGAGCACCAAAGGAAAGGTGCATATTTTATGCTAAGCAAGATGGGGAGTTTTTGGAGCACGTGGTGCTCTCTTATCCCCAAGCGAGCGCCTAGCTCGCATAGTGGTTGGAGCCATGGCTAGGGTGCTGGTTGAGGAAGCATCGTGAGTTCAAATCCATTCCAAGGCAAAGGTAATAATTTTTATGTGTAATATTTTATGTGCCTAAAGTTTTAAAATGAGGTCTTAGGGAGATAAAAGGGTTGCTTAAAGTTTTTATATTGATTATTAATTTTGATATATTGGAGGAATAAGGAGTTAGCTTTATTTTAAATAAAGTGTTTGTCACATTGATTTGTTGAGGATTTAAAAGGATAAAAGGGATTTCTAAGCATAGAGTTATTTTTGAGAAAGAAGATTGCATTAACATTATTCTTGTCATTGATTATTATTATCATTGGGAGATTATAAGGTGTATTTGGTAAATTAATTTTTGTAAAGGTTGAAGAATGTTTTTCTTAAAGATGGAGTGATAAGGTGTATTTGTTTTGATATTTACATTGTATTTTTGAGGGAGTTTATTATCTTATAACTTCTTTGAGCTTGGCAAAAGAGTGTTTATTGTTGTGGCAGATTTATGAGATCCCTTCATCATCAAGAAAAAGGTATGAGCACATTCTTCCATAGTTAAATTGATTGATTGGTTTTCTAGAAAATAAGTTTGGAGTGAAAAGGACTTGATTAGGGTTTCCTATTGAGAGTGTTGAGTTAATGCTTCAAGGTTTTCTAGAATAAAGAGTTTAAAACCTTGTTTTATAAGCATTGTTGTTGAAGTGAGTTGTTGAGTGAAGAACTTGAACTAGGGTTTGAAAAGATCATGAGTATCATTTTTATGTGAGATTTGTTGTTGAGCATTATTGGAAAAATTTTGAGTTGGTGTTTACATGCTTGGACTAGGGTTTGTGAGAAAGGGGTGTTTCATTGAGTGATTGGTTGAGTAGAGTTGGTTGAGCCTAGTCAAGTGGATGTGTGAAGTGATTGTTCAAGTTCCATAAAACAAACTATTCTATATTATGATTTGAGTTGAGAAAGTAATTAAGCATTGTGATTAGTATAGAACATATTGAGTCTCTAACAATTCTCTTTATGTTTCTATGAGATTGGACAAGTTCTGTGTGGACTTGTTGAGCAGATTTGAGCAAGTTCTATGTGGACTTGTTGAGAAGATTTAAGCAAGTTATGTGTGGACTTGTTGAGCATATTTGAGCAAGTTCTGTGTGGACTTGTTGAGCAGATTTAAGCAAGTTCTATGTGGACTTGTTGAGAATATTTGAGGACAGAGTTTGGTGCAGATTTGAGGACAGGTTTGTGCCAGATCAAAGATAGATATTGAGCAGAATTGTGCTAGACCGAAGGACTGTGTTTAGTACAGATTTGAGATAGAGATTTGGAGGTGATAGAGCAGAGGATAGTAGTCTCCAGTGGATAGAGATCCATTAGCCAGGGTAGTGAGGATAGGTCTTCTGAGTGAGGACAAGAGTCTTCAGTGGAGAGAGATCCACAAGCTAGTGCAGTGGGAGCAGTAGTCTTCTAGAGGATCACCAACCAGAGTAGAGGAGAAGGAGTTCTCCTATGGATAGAGATCCATGAATTTGATTTAGGGGATTGGTGTCTCCTTTGGACAGAGGTTCATAAACATTGTAGGGAAGGATTCCCAAGAGAATTTATTTGAGAAAAATTTATAAGAAATATTTTCTCCGTGGAGTAGCCCGCATTGGGTGAACCACGTAAAATCATGTCTCTCATGTGTGTGATGCTTTGTGTGATGTTTACTACTTTAATATTGTTGATGTTGTTATTTGGATTAAAAAGAAAAAAGTTTTATTGTATACTGTTCACCCCCCTCTCAGTATAAGCACATGTTCTTCAAAGGGCATATCCCACATGTCTAAATCATGACAGCCCCCATAAATAGTAATGCCATTTGTTATTCTCTCATAGAATATCATGTCACTCTTTTATCTTATAGGTCATCCTTTAGTGTCACATAAGCTTAGAAACCATAGTTAACTAGTCATTGGAAAAAGGTGTTGGTATATCAAACTATCTCATCAACATTCCTATTATATTCATTGTATTCTTTCTCTATATGCTCAAATATATTTTGCCACAATTTTATCATGACATTGAATTGTTTTATCACTCTATGCATTAACCATGTATTATTGTTTTCTAGAATTCTCTCCATCCCAAGTTATTATAAGTATATAATGTCCATATTGAGGTAATAAATTAATAAAAGACCAATATGTTGGCAATTTTGGGTACCTTGGGTACATTGCATTTGCTCAAGTGTTTAAGTTGTCATTGATGTCAAGAAGCTTTCGAAGGAATTTTATGAAGGAATTTGATTTGATGTCAAATACTTTGTTTTGATGAAGGTTACGGCATGACAGTTTCAAAGGTCTCTGGCAAACTCCAAGCTGACAGGTTCGAAAGAAAAGTGTAAGTTGAAAAAATGAGTAAGTTTGAAAAAGTGTCGCGATATCGCGACATGTCGTATTTTTGCGACCTAGGTAGGAGAGAGAAAGCTTTTTGGAAAAGTGTCACGATATCGCGACATGTCGCAGTTTTGCGACTCATAGAGGAGAGAGAATGTTCGGAGTCAGAAATGTCATGATTTCGCGACATATTGCAAAGAAGATTGTACGGACGAAAAAGTGTCACGATTTCGCGACATGTTGCAGGAGAGGAAGTCTAAAAGAAAAAGTGTCACGATTTCACGACATGTTGCCGGAGAGGGAGTCCGAAAGAAAAAGTGTCACGATTTCGCGACATGTTGCAGGAGGGGGAGTCTAAAAGAAAAAGTGTCATGATTTCGTGACATGTTGCGTTAGAAGGAGTCCAAAAGGAAAAGTGTCATGATTTCGCGACATAATGCAGAAGAGAGAGTCCAGAATGTGAGTTGTCACGATTTCGCGACAAGTTCAAAGAGAGAGAAAGTAGCAAGATAAAGTGTCGCTATTTCACGACATGCTACAGAAGTCAAAGTGAGAACTGTCACAATTTTGTGACATGCTACAAAAATCGAAGTGAGAACTATCGTGATTTCACGACATGTAGCAAAGGGAAGAGTCGAAAATGAGAACTGTCATGATTTCACGACAGGGTGCAAAGAAGACGTACGAAAGTTGAAAGCGTTGTGATTTCGTGACAAGCTACAAAGAAATCGTACGGATGCAGAAAGTGTCACGATTTCGTGATAGGTTGAGATGGTAGCATTCAGTTGGAGAAAGTGTCACGATTTCGTGATAGAAACTGGAAGCAGGTCTTTTATAGGAGAAATGTCACGATTTCACGACAAAAGCAGAGAGGAAGGCCATGAAGATAGAAGGGTCACGATTTTGTGACAGAATTGAAGATGATGTCAGTAGAGGCAAAAGTGTCATGATTTCATGACAAAAGTAGAGAAGGCCATGAAGACAGAAGGGTCACAATTTCGTGACAGAAGTGAAGATGATGTCAGTAGAAGCAGAAAGTGTCGTGATATCACGACAAAAGCCATAATATTGTGTATGGTTGCAAAGATGTCACGATATCGTGACATGTTGTAGTTTCATGAGAAAAGCTATAGAACCATAGAGGCGGTTGAAGCCGACAGAGTTAAATTTGAGTCGACGCAATTTAGGGTTTTGCAGCCGACGTAGTTTAAGAGTAACAGTCGACTAAGACCAAGGTTTAAATCTTGAATGTGTTAGTATAAAAGGAGGGCTATTTGGAGAGTTAAGGCATCAATTTTTAAGTGTGCATTTGAAGTGCGACATTCATAGATAGAGTGCGGGGAGAAGTTTGATCGCCAAGAAGCAGAGTGTGAAATTCGATAGCAGTGTACAAAGTGCATTTCATTGAATCTTCTAAGTGAGTGAGATTGCAAGGAAGCAGAGTGTGCGAAGACTATGTGGCTATGATTGCGCAGAGGTGCAAAGGTCAAAGTTTGATCAAGTGCAGCTGTGCTTGCGCAAAAAGAGCGAAGGACTATGTTTTTGTGTAGACCAAAGAAAGAGGACAAGGAAATTTGTGCCGAACCGAAGGACTGTGTTTGGCGCAGATCAGAGAAAGATATTGAGGACATTTGTGCTAGATCGAAGGACTGTGTTTAGTGCAATTTCGAGGACCAGCTTTGGAGGTGATAGAGTTGAGGACATATATCTCCATCCAGAGCAGGGAAGACAGGTGTCTTCTATGGATAGAGTTCCATTTACTAAGGGCAGAGGAGGCAGAGGTCTTCTAGAGGATCACCAGCCAGAACAAAGCTAGGGGATTGGTGTCTCCTTTGGGTTGGTGCCCATAAAAATTGTAATCGGGAAAGGTATTCCCAAAATTTGATTTGATAAAATTTAGTGAAATATTTTATCTATGGAGTAGCTTGCATTGGGTGAACCACGTAAATTTTTGTGTCTCTATTGTGGATGGTGTTTTGTGCATTGCTTTGATTACTGCTATTGATACTACTTTTTATACACTACATAATATTGAATTGAAAGTTGAATTGAAGGAAAAAGTAAAAAGTAGTCTTATACTGTTCACCCCCCCTCTCAGTATAAGCTTGTGTTCTTCAATTGGTATCAGAGCGGGTGCCTTCAAAAAGTTTAACGACTTGAAGGAAAAGCTAGCAAAGAACACAATGGATTATTCAAGTGGCAATGCAGCACATATTCTTGATGGATCAAATTTTGGTCTTTGGAGTGCAAGGATGAAGGTTCATCTAATGGCACTTGGGAATAATGTTTGGGAAGTGATTGAAGATGGGTACACTATTCCTGTAAATGGTCCATATACTAAAGAAGATAGGCTCCTACATCACATCAATTCAAAAGCAATGAATGCAATCCTGAAAGGTTTACAGAAAGCAGATCTCACCAAAGTAATTCACTACAAGATAGCTAGTGAAACATGGAAACAGTTGCAGGTGGTTCATACAGGTGATGCAAATGTCAAAAAGGCCAAGTTGAGACATTTCAAAGGTATGTTTGAACAACTCAAGATGAATGATGATGAAAATATTAGTGACTACATGCTTCGTATGGATGAGGTTGTTAACTCCATGAAAGACTTAGGACTTGAGCTTGCTGAAAATGATGTTTGTGATAAGATTTTAAGATATCTTCCTAATAGATTTAGTGAAAAGATTTTTGCTATTGAGGAAGCTAAATATTTGGATAAACTAAAAAAGTATGAGCTTCATAGCATTCTTGCAGCATTTGAGTTGAGAACTCAGGTAAAGGTTGACGTCAAGAAAGAAGCAGCTTTCAAAGCTACCAAGAAATCCAAGGGTAAACAACTTCAAGAGAGTGATGAGTCTTCTAGTGATGAAGAGGCATATTACAGAAAGAAATGCAAGTTCTCTAGAAAGCACAAAAGCATGAAAAATATAAGATGTTTCAATTGTGGAAAGTTTGGTCATTATGCTACTGACTGTACTATTTCCAAGAATGAAAGTGATGAAGAGAAACATGATTCTAAGAGCAAGGATTCTGAAAAGCACAAGCATCACAGAAAGAACAAAGATGAGCACAACAATCAAGGAAAGAGGTATTATCACAAGCA
The DNA here is from genome assembly GCA_028583015.1 of Wollemia nobilis. NCBI lineage: Eukaryota > Viridiplantae > Streptophyta > Pinopsida > Araucariales > Araucariaceae > Wollemia > Wollemia nobilis. The sequence goes on from JAQPPZ010016931.1 coordinate 8,125,998, forward strand.
CAAGAAGAGTTTCTACCTGGACAAAGCAAGTAAGTGTTCGAGTAGTGATAGTGAAAGTTCTTCGAGTGATGATGAAAATGAGATGTTTATTTCAAAAAAAGAGGAAGAATCGAAACATAGATTCATTATCATGAAATGCCTTAGATGTGGAAATTTTGGTCACCTTGAGGATGATTGTACAAATAGTGATTTGGTTTCCAGTATGTATGAGGATGCTTCAAAAAACTATAAGGAAGATGCATGTATGGTTTTTGAAAAAGGTAGCACCTCTAGTGATAAGAAATCTAAAAAAGGCTTTGATGATTCAGAAAGCAAACAAATAAAGGATCTTGAAAGTGAACTTATTAATGCTCTTAGTGCTTTGAAAAAGGAAAGAAAGAAGAATGCTAAACTCAAGGATAAGTTAGATGAATGCTGTATAGAGAGAGATGATCTTATAGAAAGTCTTGATTTTTCTATGGCTAAGACACAAGAACTCAAGGATGAGCTGGAATCAAAGGTTCTTGAGTATAGTGAGTTAGAATAGAAAATGGATTCTTTGAAAGAGGAAACCAAAGAGTACAAGGATAAGTTGTACAGGTTTCAAGACAGCTCCAAAAATGTTAAATCACTCATCAAAGATCAAAGAAAACCAACAAATAAAACAGGTCTTGGTTTTGTCAAACCGCAAGTTGGAGAGTCTAGTAAGAGAATCCAAAAGGAAAAGAGTTCTGATGAGGAAAGTTTTTCAGATCTTGAGTCCATGACTGATAGATGCGCAAAAATAGAAAATAGAATTCAGAATGAGAAGAAATTTTTTTTGGGACCCAAGAGGTCGAATAAACGAAAATTTCACGGCAGATGTTTTGCGTGTCACAGGTTTGGTCACATGGCTGCACATTGCATGACTCAAGTAAAGACAGTAAATGACAAAATTAAAAGTGCCAGTTTCTTTCGAGGGTATTGCTACTCTTGTCAACAGTTCGGGCACAAGGCAGTCTATTGCGAGATAAATAATAGGCTCGGCCAGAACAGGATTAATTAGAACAGGTTTGGGCAGAATTGGTGGATTCAAAGAACAGGTATGCCTAAAAGAAATAACATTGTTACCTATTATAAGTGCAACAATGGAGGTCACACAACTAGACAGTGTAGAGCTGATATTCCAAGGTACAGGAACAGGAACAGTGGTATGAACAGGTCCAAGGATCAAGACATGAACAAAAACAGGGATGAGAACAAGAACAAGAACAGTAACAGGAACAGGAAAATGGACAATGAGTTCAAGAGAAGGCCTGGCAAGGAAGTTATAGACACTGATGATGATCAGTGCCTAATGGGAGTTTTACTCCCACCCCAGAATTAATCACCTCATCAAGAGGTGGGGGAGGGACTAAGCTAAGAGGCTAATTCTTAGTCCCAAGCCCCAAAGTGTTGAGCAATGTGTTGCAAGAAGTTTGTCATTGTTGTCAACATAGGCAGTTAGATCTAATGATGCAGTGGACAGACAGTTCAGGAGTCATTCAGATGCAGAAGACAGAAGTTCAAAGGACAGTCAGATTATGTAAAGTGCAATTCCTAAAAAACATAAGTGACCCAGTTTCTAAAATTCGAAGAAAAAGACAAGTTAGAAAAATGTCGCGATTTTGTGACAAGTCAGAGGAGAGAGAAGGCACAGTCGAAAATGTCATGATTTTGTGACAAAAATAAGGAGAGAGAATGCACAGCCGAAAATGTCATGATTTCGCAACAAAAATGAGGAGAGAGAAGGCGTAGCCAAAAATGTCGTGATTTCGTGACAAAAATGAGGAGAGAGAAAGCGCAAGGCAAACTGTCATGATTTCGTGACAAAAATGAGGAGAGAGAAGGCGCAGGAAAACTGTCACAATTTCACGACATGTTGGAGGCCAAGAAGCTAAGTCGAGAAACTGTAGCGATTTTGCTACATGTTGGTTTTTCACTGGCCGAAGCAAGGAGAAAGCGTTAAGTTGAAAAGTTGTAGCGATTTCGCTACATGTTGAAATATCGCTAGCCGAAGCAAGGAGAAAGCGTTAAGTTGAAAAGTTGTAGCGATTTTGCTACATGTTGAAATTTTCACTGGCCGAAGCAAGGAGAAAGCATTAAGTTGAAAAGTTGTAGCGATTTCGCTACATGTTGAAATATCGCTGGCCGAAGCAAGGAGAAAGCGTTAAGTGGAAAAGTTGTAGCGATTTCGCTACATGTTGAGATTTCGCTACTGCATGAAGCAAGAAATGTATGGAAGCCGAAAGCATCGTGATTTCACGACAAAGATGAGGATGACGTCAACAAAAGCTGAAAGTGTCACGATTTCGTGACAGTCTGCAAGAAAAGCCTCTAGAAGCCGAAAGCATCGCGATTTCATGACAAAGATGAGGATGATGTTAGCGAAAGCTGAAAGTGTCATGATTTCATGACAGGTTGAAAGAAAAGCTGCTAGAAGCAGAAAGCGTTGCGATTTCACGACAAGAATGAGGATGACGTCAGCAAAAGTTTGAAGTGTCACGATTTCATGACAAGAACGATGGCAAAGCTATCAAAGGCCAAAAGTGTCGTGATTTCGCGATAGCAAGGACAAGAAGGCGTATGGTTACAAAAAGTGTCACGATATCGTGACATGTTTCTTTTTCACGGCAATAGTTACAGGAAGGTGACAAAGGTGGCAGTAGAAGTTGGATCTGGGCCGACAGATTTTAGGGTTTTACAGCCGACAGATTTTAGGGTTCACAACCGATAATTTTTAGGGTTTGCAACCAAAAAATTCTAGGGTTTTGTAGCCGACATTCTTAGGGTTACAGCCGACTGTTGTTTAGGAAAATTTGAGGCCAACAAAGTTGAATCTGGGCCGACAAATTCTAGGGTTTTACAGTCGACATTCTTAGGGTTACAACCGACTGTTGTTTAGGATTTGTTCTTGAAATTTCTTCTATAAAAGCAGGGGTACTTCGAGTTTGAGTGGGTGCTGTGAAAGATAATGTGTGAATGCGAGCAAAGTGATTGCGCAAGTGAAGTTCGTGTCGAGCAGACTCCAAATTTGTAGTTCGAGTTTGTATATCGTGATTGCGTGAATGAAGAGCACAAGGTGTAGAGGCGGAGTTCTAAGTGCAAAGTGATAGCGTGCAGACAGTAAAAGTGATTGATCATCCGATTGCAGTAGAGAGTGTGAAGAAGTACACAAAAGCAGTCAGATAGTGTGAAGCGTTTTGCGTGGAAGTAGCAGAATGTAGAAAAATAGCAGACTATAAGAAACAACATGAAAGTTTTATTCTGTCACTTTTATTATCTTTATTGACTTCCAAGTTGCAGCTTGGCATAAGGGGTTGGTGCCTCTTTCCAGTAGGTGCTGGTAAATTAGGAGTTGGTGCTCCATTCTATTTGAAACAGATAAAGCTAAGGGGTTGGTGCTCCTTCCAGTTGGTGCTGGTAAAATATATTGTAAAGTTGTAGCTTTGCATTGGCTGGATTTGGTTGGTAGTCCAAGCAGTCATTTTGAGGAGTAGCCACATTGGTGAACCTCGTTAAATAACTGTGTTGTATGTGTCATGATTTCTTGTTGCATTTGATATTTCTTTTATCAGTTTTAAATAGCTGCTGGATTTAAAACTATATGTATTAGAAATTTTAAAGATCACACTGATTCACCCCCTTTTCAGTGTCACTGTGATTACAACAATTGGTATCAGAGCCAAGTTCTTGAACAGGCTCAATCAGCTAAGGTGATCTTGAAAGTGACGCAATGGCAAGTGGTGAAGGTTTCTCCTCAAAAAAAGCACCATTGTTTGATGGAACTAACTATGCTTTTTGGAAAATAAGAATGCAGACTTATCTCCGTGCGTTGGGTTTTGACATATGGGGTGCAGTAGTAAATGGTTACAAAGCTCATGACACTACTCCAAAAAACACTACCGGTAAGAAGGCATTTGAAAATGATTCGAAAGCAAAAAATGCCATCATGTGTGGATTAGTGGACAGTGAGCTAGTCAAAATCATAAACTGTGAATCCGCAAAATATGTATGGGATAAACTAGAGAACATTCATGAAGGAGACGATAGGATCAAGGAGGCCAAGCTTCAAACACACCGAGCTCAATTTGAATCCTTAAAGATGGACAATGATGAGAACATAGAGGCTTTCATGCTAAGAGTCAACGAAATCACAAATTCGATCAGATGTCTCGGCGAAGATATGGATGATGCTACGATTGTGAAAAAGGTATTAAGATCTCTCCCTCCAAGGTTTGATTCGAAATTCTCAGCCATAAAAGAAGCTAAAGATCTAAATCGTTTTAGTATGGATGAGATGCATGGTTCTTTGACTGCTTTTGAAATGAAAATAGGAAGGTCTAATCCCACATATAGAGAAGCTGCTTTCAAAGCCCTAAAAGGAAAAGTCACAAAACTAGAGTCTGAAGAAAAGGATGTATCAGATGAAATGGAAGCAAATTTTATCAGAAAACTGAGAAAGAGAAAAGGAAAATACAGAGGAAAGCTACCATTTAAATGCTTTAACTGCGGAGGTATTGGGCACTTTGCAACAAAATGTCCTCTCAATGAAAAGAACCAGGGTGAGGAAACTTCACACCAAGAAAGAAGTGACTGGAAGAAGAAATCAAACTTCAAGAAAGGCAATTTCAAAAAGAAAAGTTTTATCTCCCTAAATGTAGATTCTTCAGAGGACATCTCTAGTGAAGACTCTAAAGAAGGAACAGGTGAGGCTCTCTTTATGGCGTTTGAAGTAGAATTAGAAGAGACATAAAACACAGAAAAGAGAAGGAATGAACTCTGAAGTGGCTATTGAAAAAGCTGAGGCTGAAGTTGATTTAGAAGGTGAGCTGGTGTCTGCTCTTATGGAATGGAAATCTAAGAAAAGAAAGAATAAAAAGCTGTCAAGGAAGCTTGAGGATGCAAATGACATTATAACCAGTTTAAAAACACAGACAGAAGAGTATAAGAAAATGTTTGAAGATCTTGAAGTTCAGGTAACCATGAAAATAGATTACTGCTACAAACTAAAAGAAGAAAATGTTGGTCTTCGAATACAGATACAAGAGCTGGATCAAAAAATTAGCTACCATTTCAAACGTGAAGAAAGCTCGATGAAGCTGGACAAAATCCTAAGCGATCAAAGACCCGCAGGTATCAAATTCGGTCTGGGATTTATTGAAGGAGAATCATCAAATGGACCAAAGGCAAGCAATGTTGAATGTGAAAAGAGTAAAGACAAGAAATAGGCTATTGAAAGAAAAACAAATCAAGCAAATGAAAGCAGTAATGCCAGTCCTGAAATAGGAACTGACAATGAGGGCTTTACCAAGGTCACACATCAAAAGAAAAGAAGATCTAAGGCTCCTGCAACAACCTGGCAAAGACCATCTTTCAGGTTCAATCATTACTTTTATGGTTTTTGTTTCAAATGTAATGGTTATGGGCATAAAATTGCTGACTGCAAGTATAATGTAGGTCCAAGAAGTTTTACTAGTGGTAATAATTTTTCTCCTCTAATGAGTTATGCAGTAGAATGCTTTAATTGTCACAACTTTCGGCACATTGCTAGAAACTGTCATAGTACTTCTGTTTCAAATCAATCTCAGAAAAGAAGAACTCAACCATATAGGGCAAAACATAATAGAATTATTTTTGAAAGATATGTGCAAGATTCTGAAAAGGGGAAATCCAAGCTAGAGCCCAATACCATAGTCAAAACGAATGGAAATAGAAAGAACAACTCAGGGAAGAAAATGAATCTTTAATAGTGCAGACAGCTTTCAGGGCTCAGAATAAATGTGTACCATGGATTCTTGATAGTGGTTGCTCAAGTCATATGACAGGTGATAAAAAAAAATTTGAAAAACTACAGAAATATGAGGGTGGCTCTGTGAAGTTTGGAAATAATTATGGAGCCAAAATAATAGGAAAAGGATCTGTCAAAATTAGTGAAGGGAAAATCAAGTCAGAAGAAGTTTTATTTGTGGATGGTTTGAAACACAATCTGTTAAGTGTAAGTCAAATCTGTGATAAAGGACATGAAGTAGTCTTCAAAAAATAGGGTTGTGAAGTCAGAAAAATAAACACTAGGAAATTAATAGCAACTGGTTCAAGGACGTCTAGAAATTTGTACACACTCTCAAAAACTTCAGAAGGTACATGTTTCATTGGACAAGAAGAAGAGAACTGGCTGTGGCACAAGAGGCTTGGACACATAAGTTTTGATAATTTGATGAAAATCAGCTCGAAACAAGCGGTGAGAGATATTCCAACCATTAAAAAACCTTCAAACAATGTTTGTGCTTCATGTCGAAGGGAAAGAAAACCGAGTCTCATTTAAAACAAAAGAATACCACACTAGCAGGCCCTTGGAACTTATTCATACGGACTTATGTGGACCCATGAGAACTCAAAGCATAAACGACGACAAATACTTTATGTTGTGTATCGATGATTATTCCAGAATGACATGGATATTTTTCTTAAAATATAAAACGAAGCTTTTGAAATGTTCAGATCCTTCAAACAGCTAGTTGAGAATGAAACAAGAAAAGGGTCAAATGCTTATGATCAGACAGAGGAGGAGAATTCATTTCGAATGAATTTACAGAATACTATGAAAAACATGGTATCAGGAGACAATATTTAGCATCTAGAACTCCATAGCAGAATGTCGTAGTAGAAAGAAAGAACAAAACTATACAGGAAATGGCACGCACCATGCTAGCAGAAAATAAAATAGCAGATAGATTCTGGAAAGAAGCAGTTCACACTGCAATATACATCCAAAACAGATATATGTTAAGAACTCATGAATGCAAAACACCTTATGAGTTGTGGTTTGGTAGAAAAGCAACAACAAAACATCTCAAAATATTTGGCTGTAGGTGCTACATTAGAAAAATAGATGACAACCTTGGGAAGTTTGAAGATAGAGCAGATGAAGGTGTTTTTGTTGGGTATTCATCAAAAAGCAAAGCTTACAAATGCTAAAACAAGAGACTCAAGAAAATTGTGGACAGTGCAGACGTTAAATTTGATGAAGTTGGGAAACGATTAGCTGACTTTGAGGAAAACTACCCAATCTATGAAGAAGTCATTGAATGAGATGAGGTGAATGAAACAGAAAATAAATCTACGTTTGATTCAGATGAATTAGTCGATGACTCAGAGGTGTAAGAAAACAAGAAATTCAAAACAGGTAGCTAGCAGAAAAATCATCCAAGAGACCAAATAATTGGAGATCCCACAACTGGTATTCAGACAAGAAGGAAAGTAATAAGTAATTACTCTCTTTTATCTAACATTGAGCCCAAAAACATAGATGAAGCAAGCAAATATGATAGCTGGATGAAGGCAATAAATGAAGAGTTAGATCAGATTGAAAAGAACAGAACTTGGGAATTAGTACCTAGACATGCAAATAAGAATGTAATCGACACCAAATGGATATTTCGAAACAAATTAAATGAATATGGACAGGTCATTAGGAACAAAGCAAGACTGGTTTGTAAAGGATATGCATAGGTCGAAGGCATTGATTTTGAAGAGACTTTTGCTCCAGTGGCCATATTAGAAGCAATTAGAATGTTTCTGGCCTTAGCAGTTCACAAAAACTTCAAATTTTATCAGATGGATGTAAAATCTGCCTTTTTAAATGGGAAACTCGAAGAAGAGGTCTATATTGAACAACCGGATGGATTTCAAATTAGTGAGGATCCTAACCTTGTTTGCAAATTAAAGAAAACATTGTATGGATTAAAACAAGCACCACGGGCATGGTATGCAAGGCTAGATAACTATCTCTCTCAACGAGGATTCAAGAAAGGTTTAGTGGACGGTAATCTATATGTAAAAATAGAAGGTGGGCATCTCATTGTTCTAGTTGTCTATGTAGATGATATCATATTTGGCAGCAACAAAGATGAATCTTGTAAAGACTTAGAAAATAATATGCAGAATGAATTTGAAATGTCTATGATTGGTGAACAGACTTACTTTCTTGGGCTACAAGTTAATCAAAATGAGAAAGGCATATTCATTTCCCAAATCAAATATGTGAAAGAAATGCTAAAGAGGTTCACTATGGAGGACTGTAAGCCAGTTAGCACTCCCATGACAATAGGCTGCAAATTGAGTAAAGAAGACAAATCTCCACCTGTAGACCAAACCATATACAGATCTATGATTGGAAGTCTACTATATTTAACAGCTACTAGACCTGATATTCTACAAGCAGTTTGCATGGTAGCTAGATTTCGGGCCAGTCCCAAAGAGACTCATGTGACAGTAGTTAAAAGGATTTTTCGGTATCTCAAGGGCACCATGGAGTATGGGTTGTGGTATCCAAAAGGCAAAGACTTCACTCTTATATCATATTCAGATGCAGATTGGGCTGGATGTGTTGATGACAGAAAAAGTACCAGTGGAGGTGCATTCTATTTGGGGGATAGATTGGTTGCATGGCATAGTAAGAAGCAAGAGTCAGTTTCTTTATCTACAGCTGAGGCAGAATATATTGCAGCAACAACATGTTGGACACAAGTCTTGTGGATGACAAAAACTTTGAAAGATCTTAGAATTAATTTTAGTGAACCAATATCAGTTAAGTGTGATAACACCAGTGCAATTAACATCTCCAAGAATCTAGTTATGCACTCACGGACTAAACACATTGCTATAAGGTATCATTTCTTGAAGGAAAAAGTTGCAGAAGGAGAAGTCAAATTGGATTTTGTCCCAACTACAGAACAAGTAGCAGATATTTTTACAAAACCTTTGCCCAAGGAAGTGTTTGAGTACCTTCGAAGAAAATTAGGAGTAGTCACACTTCCTAAGAAGTGACTAGCTACTGGGATCACATTCTCAGGGGGAGCATTTGAGTATTTGACTATTCTTTTGCTCATGATCATAATTTGTGGTGGATGCAACAAATTGTGCTCGAGAATTGTGAGGATGGACTCAGGGGGAGTCTGCAGCATCCCTTTGGTATTATTGACAAAGGGGGAGAAGAGTTACAGGAATGTACACAGGTGTTGCCAAAAATTTCAAAGGGGGAGATTGTTGAGCAAGGTGTTGCAAGAAGTTTGTCATTGTTGTCAACACAGGAAGTTAGATCTAATGATGCAGTGGACAGACAGTTCAGGAGTCATTCAGATGCAGAAGACAGGAGTTCAAAGGACAGTCAGATTATGTAAAGTGCAATTCCTGGAAAACAAAAGTGACCCAGTTTCTAAAATTCAAAGAAAAATACAAGTTAGAAAACTGTCACGATATCGTGACATGTTTTCTGTCGCGATTTCGTGACAAGTCGGAGGAGAGAGAAGGCACAGTCGAAAATGTCACGATTTTACTACAAAAATAAGGAGAGAGAAGGCGTAGCCAAAAATGTCACGATTCCATGACAAAAATGAGGAGAGAGAAGGCACAGCCGAAAATGTCGTGATTTCACGACAAAAATGAGGAGAGAGAAGGTGCAAGGCAAAATGTCACGATTTCATGACAAAAATGAGGAGAGAGAAGGTGCAAGGCAAAATGTTGCAATTTCGTGACATGTTGGGGGCCAAGAAGCTAAGTCAAGAAACTGTAGCGATTTCGCTACATGTTGGTTTTTCGCTGGCCGAAGCAAGGAGAAAGTGTTAAGTTGAAAAGTTGTAGCGATTTCGCTACATGTTGAAATATCACTGGCCGAAGCAAGGAGAAAGCGTTAAGTTGAAAAGTTGTAGCGATTTCGCTACATGTTGAAATATCGCTGGCCAAAGCAAGGAGAAAGCGTTAAGTTGAAAAGTTGTAGCGATTTCGCTACATGTTGAAATATCGCTGGCCGAAGCAAGGAGAAAGCGTTAAGTGGAAAAGTTGTAGCGATTTCGCTACATGTTGAGATTTTGCTACTGCATGAAGCAAGAAATGTACGGAAGCCGAAAGCATCGCGATTTCACGACAAAGATGAGGATGACGTCAGCAAAAGCTGAAAGTGTCACGATTTCGTGACAGGCTGCAAGAAAAGCCTCTGGAAGCCGAAAGCATCACGATTTCATGACAAATATGAGGATGACGTCAGCGAAAGCTGAAAGTGTCACGATTTCATGACAGGTTGCAAGAAAAGCCGCTGGAAGCCGAAAACGTTGCGATTTCACGACAAGAATGAGGATGACGTCAGCAAAAGTTTGAAGTGTCTCGATTTCATGACAAGAATGGTGGCAAAGCTATCAAAGGCCAAAAGTGTCACAATTTTGCGATAGCAAGGACAAGAAGGCGTATGGTTACAAAAAGTGTCGCAATATCACGACATGTTTCTATTTCACGGCAATAGTTACAGGAAGGTGACAGAGGTGGCAGTAGAAGTTGGATCTGGGTCGACAGATTTTAGGGTTTTGCAGCCGATAGATTTTAGGGTTCATAGCCGATAATTTTTATGGTTTGCAGCCAACAAATTCTAGGGTTTTGCAGCCAACATTCTTAGGGTTACAGTCGACTATTGTTTAGGAAAAGTTGAGGCTAAAAAAGTTGAATCTGGGCCAACAAATTCTAGGGTTTTGTAGCCGACATTCTTAGGGTTACAGCCGACTGTTGTTTAGGATTTTTTCCTAAAATTTCTTCTATAAAAGTAGGGGTACTTCGAGTTTGAGTGGGTGCTATGAAAGATAATGTGTGAATGCAAGCAGAGTGATTGTGCAAGTGAAGTTCGTGTCGAGCAGACTGCGAAGTCGTAGTTCGAGTCTGCATATCGTGATTATGTGAATGAAGAGCACAAGGTGTAGAGGTGGAGTTCTAAGTGCAAAGTGATAGCATGCAGACAACAGAAGTGATCGATCATCCAATTGTAGCAAAGAGTGTGAAGAAGTACATAGAAGCGGTCGGATAGTGCGAAGCATTTTGCGCAGAAGTAGCAGAATGTAGAAAAATAGCAGACTGTAAGAAACAACGTGAAAGTTTTATTCTATCACTTTTATTATCTTTATTGACTTCCAAGTTGCAGCTTGGCATAAGGGGTTGGTGCCTCTTTCCAGGTGGGTGCTTGGTAAATTAGGAGTTGGTGCTCCATTCTGTTTGAAACAGAGATAAAGCTAAGGGGTTGGTGCTCCTTCCAGTTGGTGCTGGTAAAAGATATTGTAAAGTTGTAGCTTTGCATTGGCTGGATTTGGATGGTAGTCCAAGCAGTCATTTTGAGGAGTAGCCACATTGGTGAACCTCGTTAAATAACTGTGTTATGTGTGTCATGCTTTCTTGCTGCATTTGATATTTCTTTTATCAGTTTTAAATAGCTGTTGGATTTAAAACTATATGTATTAGAAATTTTAAAGATCACACTGATTCACCCCCCTCTCAGTGTCACTGTGATTACAACACAAAGGTGCCCCTTTGAAATTTATGACAAAGGGGGAGAGATATGAGTAAGGGGGAGAGCTTCAAGTGAAGAGGAAAGCTTCAAGTCAAGGGGAGCAAAACTTCAAAAGACGTTGGTCAGTTGTTAGCTCAGTTTGTTTCAGCTTTTGCTCTTGAGAAGCGTTTTCAATAAAGGTTTGCCATCAATGACAAAGGGGGAGATTGTTGGCAATTTTGGGTACCTTGGGTACATTGCATTTGCTCAAGTGTTTAAGTTGTCATTGATGTCAAGAAGCTTTCGAAGGAATTTGATGAAGGAATTTGATTTGATGTCAAATACTTTGTTTTGATGAAGGTTACGGCATGACAGTTTCAAAGGTCTCTGGCAAACTCCAAGCTGATAGGTTCGAAAGAAAAGTGTAAGTTGGAAAAATGAGTAAGTTTGAAAAAGTGTCGTGATATCGCGACATGTCGCATTTTCGTGACCTAGGCAGAAGAGAGAAAGATTTTTGGAAAAGTGTCATGATATCACGACATGTCACAGTTTCGCGACTCATAGAGGAGAAAGAATGTTCAGAGTTAGAAATGTCGCGATTTCATGACATATTGCAAAGAATATTGTACAGACGAAAAAGTGTCGCGATTTTGCAACATGTTGCAGGAGAGGAAGTCCGAAAGAAAAAGTGTCACAATTTCGCGACATGTTACCGGAGAGGGAGTCCGAAAGGAAAAGTGTCGCGATTTCGCGACATGTTGCAAGAGAGGGAGTCCGAAAGGAAAAGTGTCACGATTTCATGACATGTTGTAGGAGGATTCCAAAAGGAAAAGTGTCATGATTTCATGACATAATGCAGAAGAGAGAGTCCAGAATGTGAGTTGTCACGATTTTGCGACAAGTTCGAAGAGAGAGAAAGTAGCAAGATAAAGTGTCACGATTTCGCGACATGCTACAGAAGTCAAAGTGAGAACTATCATGATTTTGTGACATGCTGCAAAACTTGAAGTGAGAACTGTCGTGATTTCATGACATGCAGCAAAGGGAAGATTCAGAAATGAGAACTATCACGATTTTGTGACAGGGTGCAAAGAAGATGTACGGAAGCTGAAAGCGTCGCAATTTCACGACAAGCTACAAAGAAATCATACGGATGCAGGAAGTGTCATGATTTCGCGACAGGTTGAGATGGCAGCATTCAGTTGGAGAAAGTGTTGCAATTTTGTGACAAAAACTGGAAGCAGGTATTTTATAGGAGAAATGTTGCGATTTCGCGACAACAGCAGAGAGGAAGGCCATGAAGACAAAAGGGTCATGATTTCACGATAGAATTGAAGATGACATTAGCAGAGGCAGAAGTGTCATGATTTCATGACAAAAGCAGAGAAGAAGGCCATGAAGATAGAAGGGTTGCAGTTTCATGACAGAAGTGAAGATGACGTCAACAGAAGCAAAAAGTGTCACAATATCACGACAAAAGCCATAAGATTGTGTACGGTTGCAAAGATGTTGCGATATCATGACATGTTGTAGTTTCAATAGCAGTGTACAGAGTGCAAAATTTGATAGCAGTGTACAGAGTGCATTTCATCGAATCTTCTAAGTGAGTGAGATTGCAAGGAAGCAGAGTGCGCGAAGACTATGCGGCTATGATTGCACAGAGGTGCAAAGGTCAAAGTTTGATCAAGTGCAGCTGTGCTTGCACAAAAAGAGTGAAGGACTGTGTTTTTGTGCAGACCAGAGAAAGAGGACAAGGACATTTGTGCCAGATCGAAGGACTGTGTTTGGTGCAGATCAGAGAAAGATATCGAGGACATTTGTGCTAGACCGAAGGACTATGTTTAGTGCAATTTCGAGGACCAGCTTTGGATGTGACAGAGTTGAGGATAGAGGTCTCCATCCAGAGCAGGGAAGACAGGTGTCTTCTATGGATAGAGTTCCATTTGCTAAGGGCAGAGGAGGCAGAGGTCTTCTAGAGGATCACCAACCAGAATGGAGCTAGGGGATTGGTGTCTCCTTTGGGTTGGTGCCCATAAACATTGTAATTGGGAAAGGTATTCCCAGAATTTGATTTGATAAAATTTAGTGAAAGATTTTATCCGTGGAGTAGCCCGCATTGGGTGAACCACGTAAATTGCTATGTCTCTATTGTGGATGGTGTTTTGTGCATTGATTTGATTACTGCTATTGATATCGCTTTCTATACACTGCATAATATTGAATTGAAAGTTGAATTGAAGAAAAAAGTAAAAAGCGGTCTTATACTGTTCACCCCCCCCTCTCAGTATAAGCTTGTGTTCTTCACAATATTCTACCTAAAATTTTTCCATCTCTAAATTTTGGTGAACCTGATATGAACACCTCCATGGGTCATTCATAATCCTTCTTAGGTCCATTGTCTAGTTATCTCTACAATACGTTTATATTAAGTCCCTCCTAGAACTTATAGTCATGGCCGACCATGGCTATTTTTTGCGTAGCTCAACTCGCATAGATTATTCTCTTCATTCATATTTTTATAATACTCATGAGGAAGATGATACTTTCAAGAATACTACTTATAATAAATATGAGGAAGAAACCCAAACTCCACCTAATGAAAAATTCTTAATAGGATGACTTTCCTCTCAATAGATCACTTGCATGAGTTTGTGAAGATGAATCACTATATCTTCATGGATATCATCTAGGATGAAGGACATGATCAAATTTTATTCCAAGAGGAAACCCAACAGTTAGTGTCTATCAACACCATTGTTGATCCTTCAGGGTGACCCCATGATGATCACAATCGTTTCAAAGATACTATGAATCAAGTTGATGTTGTTGGACCTAGTGTAACTATTGCTCAACATGTGGATTCTACACGTCTTCCATTGTATCTACAACTACTAATAAAGTCTATTTCATTCCATTTTCTCATTTCTATAGCATGTTTGTAATCCATATCGATATTATATCCCTTGAAAGCAATACCTTGTATCTTAAAATAGCATCCCTAAACTGCAAGATTTTTGTGGCTCCATCATATAGTTTTAGTCTCACTCAAAATATACCTTTCTTTATCTTGCTAGCCGTTCCCATCAATCCATTTCTCTCCTCTAAACGTAATCCTACCTTCATTACTTCTATATTCCATACTCCTAGCCTATTTTAAATGTACTTCCCCAATAATCGTGCTTGTCTAATATGAGAGTTGATGCTAAACTAGAGCAGATAAATTTTTTTTTGACTATATAGGGAAATTTTCTAAGCCAACAATATTTATTTAATGAGTCTTCCAATGAGCCCTTAGATCCATATATTACCAATCAACCTCTCCCTAAATATTTTGAGGCACCTTGGTTTTAGTTATATAGAGGATTGGTTGACCCTCTCAATCATATTCAATATTTTAAGCTAGCCTTTGTCATGATTACCCATGATGAATTTATCCTCCTACATATTTTCGCTACTAGTATTAGAAAAATGGTCTAGGATCGGTATTTCTCCATACCTCCTCATTCCATAAAGAGATTTTTTCTATTAGTAAAAATATTTACCGAATACTTTATTATCTATATAAAAGAGTGCATCTCTATTGATGACCTTTATCAAATTAAGAAAGCTAAAGATGAGCCTTTCACATAATTCCTATCCCTATGGTGAGTCCTTGTACATAAATTTTAGTAGATATCTCTAACCAAGTATCTTCTTAAAGTATTTATAAAATTATAAATGAACAACTAGATTACCAAATGAAGAGCATGCCTATTTCCACCTTTGAGGATACAGTCAACCTTGCTAAGCAAGTTGAAACCATTCTTATTTATAAAGGTTAGCTAAACTTTAGAAAGAGGAAGATAGGCCCAAGAATCAATATAAGAAGAAGCATGTCATGAATGATGGGGTTATTGATACATGTTAGATTAATAATATGAATGTGACTACCCCTATAGCCCAAAAGGTCATATTAGCTAGGCAACTGAAGTATAATAGAGCATCCGTTATATTAGCTTTACCTCAATTTTATATCCTTGGTCAAATCCTTGATTATAAAATTATCAACCTTTCATAGCCCAAGATAATTGACCTATGATAAAGTATGCCTAACTTGTATTATACCAATGAATGCTATAATTTCTATTGAGTGGTGGATAACAAATCTAATTTGTGTAATACCTTTCATAATCTCATATAGAACCTAATTTATGGAGGATAGATCATCATCAATGAATCTGATGCTCAACCCTCTACCTCAAACCAAGATATTGGTATTTTTAAAAATCCCCTACCTGATCATAATATGTAATGTAATAATATGCAGGAAATGCACAAGTGTCATGTGAGTAAGTGTGCAAGTGTTATGTGATTCTATGTGCACAAGTGTTTTATATGTAAGTGTGCACAAGTGTCCTTAGATTAGAATATGCTAAGTGAAGAGTCATGTCTAGGTGTGCATACAAGATAAATTCTTGTGTATGCAAGTGTCAATCAGAGAATCCAAGAGTCATGAGACTTGGCATATAGAAAGGAATAGTTAGGTAAGAGTTATAATAGTATGGCTATATAGTACTCCATAGTGAAGCAAAGAAGTGAATCAAGATCAATATCAATTATCTATCATCTAGTGTAAAAGAGAAGTGCTATATTTGTAAGAGAAAGAGGAGTAATAAAGTTTACATACATTTGAGCAATTAATATTGTAAGTTGTGCTACATTCTTTGTACATGTATGATACAGGCTATTTACATTCACAATTGTTTCTGATTAATGAATGTTAGTTGATATATTATAAGCCTTGATATACATTATAGTTTACTTATATTATTTTACTTACATCATTATCTTGATTTTATTATATTATGGCTATATTATATTTGATTCTATGAAATTTATCCTATAAGTTTACATTAATATTAAGGCTTCAAAATCCATTAGTGGTATCAGATATAATATGGGTAGTTTCTTGCATAGGTCAAATTTATTTAGATGCATATAAAATCAATTTTGTCTAGTTTTGTAGCATCAAGAAAAGAGGAGGTTTAGGACTAAAATATGTGCGTAGGATGAATAGAACATTGTTTGCAAATAAAGCCTAGAAATTGGTCATAAATGAGGATGTGGACAGGGTAAATATCCTTAAA
Organism: Wollemia nobilis; assembly: GCA_028583015.1. NCBI lineage: Eukaryota > Viridiplantae > Streptophyta > Pinopsida > Araucariales > Araucariaceae > Wollemia > Wollemia nobilis. Next base: position 8,142,426 of record JAQPPZ010016931.1, read on the forward strand.
GCAAAATAATATTTTAAAAATTTCTTAGTTGATCCACTCCCAAGCTTTGGTTCTCCTTTCTGTAAAAGCGTTTCAAAGACCCAGGATTTACTGCATTAGGGAAGAAGATGGATTCTAGGTGATGGCAGTTTAATCAACTTCTGGAAGGATACATGGATTGCTGATTACCCCTTAATCAATGATACCAATGTTAAAATTCTAGAACCAGTGTTTAGGGTCCTAAGGTGGTATATGGTGTCATATTTTATAGCTCTAGTAAATGTATGAAAGGTTTGGGATTTGCCCCTCCGATTTCTAATAATAGGGATGATGTTCATGCTCTTAAGAAACTTGGTGCAATAATCAACTGCCAAATAATTCCCATATCAGGAAGGGTAGATATATGTATATGGGTTGGTGAAACCAATGGGTACTTCATAGTCTAATCTCAATACTTGATGTCTAAACCAGATTTCTACTAGTGGATGTCGAACAACCATATTTGGATCTAGAATCTTCTTCCTAAGGTGAATATTTTCCTATGGTTGATAGCACAAGATAAAAGTGTATCTATTGAAAACCTTAGAAATCACACCATGTACATCACAAACAAGTTCTATATATGTAAAGCAAACGAAGAATCTACTAATCACATCTTCAATAGGTTCCCCTTCTTTAAAATTTCTTGTGAGGATATTTTGAATCTGCTATTGGTTAATTAGGTTTTTCCAGAGTCGATGTTGGAGATTCTCACCCAATGAAATTCTCCTTTTCACTCACCCAGGTTAATTTTTTGTGGAATTTCCTTCTCCTCCATATCCTATGGAGCATTTGTAAGGAGTGTGACACATAATCATTAAAAAACCTAAAAAAAATGGCCTATCAAGTTGCATTCAAAGCATTATGGAATGTGAAGGAGAATGTTAGTATCCTGGACACTAACAAAGGAGATAGGTCCTAGACACCCCTACGAGTAGAGCTCACTCTTGGATGGGAGCTTGTATTTACCTACAATAGACCTATGGATCTAGTCCCGAGCCTAAGAATATTCTGTAAGTGGATATCACCATCTAGATATTAGGTAAAGCTCAACTTTGATGAAGAATCAAGAGGAAATCCAAGGTTATTCAGGGTAGGTGGATTCATAAGAGACTAGGGTGGTAGAGCTATCACCGCCTTCATAGAACACCTATCCATCTAGTCATCCTTTTATGTGGAAACTAAGGTAGCCTTCCTAGTAGTTTCCTTGGCTCACATTTCAAGGTTCAATAAAGTTATTGTGGAAGGAGACTCTTTGAGTCTCATAAACCTAATTAAATCATACAAGGACCCTAACTATCAAGTTTTCAATGAAGTGATGGAAATTAAAACAATTACAAGCATGATGGTAGGAATTCAATTTGTTCATCTGGTGCGAAGGGAATAAGGTAGCTGAATTCCTGGTGAATTGGGGGGTAGATCATCCAGGGAAAGAGGAATAGAGATATAATTTTCTAGGTGATATGAGAATACTGGTGAATGATGATCGCTCATGATTTAGGAGAGGAGGGCTTTGGTGTGGTTGTTTGGTTTCTCATGGATAAATTTCTAAGTTGTTTCATCTAGATGGTAGCCTACCTAGTGGTCTGGTTGGTTCAATGTTGAGTGGATAAAAGACTTAATGTTAAGGCCATGCCTCCTGTTACTCACTCTAAGATGGTTCTCATCTCTAATAAATGATTGGGTTATTGGATGTGTTTGCCTTGTGCATAAACGTTCTAGATAAATCCAATCCTTAGTTTTCATTTTGGGACCCTACTCCTGTAGGGTAGCTGTGGGGTTTATTCTTGGGTTGGTTTTACACCTCCCAAGTGTTGTTTTGTTGTTTTTGTAGCCCAAGTTGAACTCTATATTTCTAGTATCCCATGAGAGCTTCTATTTCGGGTTATTGGAGCCTCTTAAAACCCTCGCCTATAAAAAAAATTGGTTTAGAGTCTATCTAATTTAAAGGGAGATAGACCTAGACTCTATTGTAATATAAAAGGAAGTAAAAATTCTAGAGTCTTTCCATAGTTGTAAGAAAAACTAGTGAAGACTAATATTCAACTATAGAGTCCTTCCATGGTTGCAAAATAACTAGTGAAGACTAGGACTCATCTATAGGGTCTTTTCATAGTTATAATCAGTGAATACAAGGACTCAACTATTGGGGCAAATAAAATTTAAGATAGTTGATCATTACATGGAAATAGCCAAACCTTGACATCAAAATAATTTCAAGGACATATATAATCCTTAACACTAATTTCTATCAACTTGGGAGAAAGTTGAATAATTTGGTACAATCAATTCGTTCTAATTTTGATTGAGAGATTAGGATATATGATTCACCTTGATATTATTTGGTTTCTTAGGTGTGACCTAATACATTTGAAACATAGATTGATCATCAAAAGTGTGAGAAGATTCCTACAATAGATAGAGAAGACTTTCATCTTCAAGTGCAAGAGAAAGCAAAAAAGAAGGGTATATCAAGGACTGATATATCTATCTTATAGTTAGATTTCATCAAGCAGAGGTTAATTGAAAGTTGAAAAAATATTTAGGTCTTGAAGTGAGACCTTGACAAAGATAGAATAACAACAATAGACCAAAGTTACCTACCCTAGAATTCTATTCTAAATAGAGGTAGTCTATGAGAATATTCAGGTCTTGAAGATAGACATTGACATAGAAATTTTTTAGCAAGTTTTAGGTTATAGACCTTGATATTATGGATTGAAAAGAGTAGCCATAAAATAGAAATTTTATTGAAGAAAGAAAATCTAAAAAACTATTAAGAAAAATAGAAGGTTGATCATGAAGAGGCTCTAGATTGCAGTAAGTACAACAATAGTCAACAAGCGATCATTAGAAGAAAGAGTAGAAGCTTAAGGTACTAGCTTGGAAAATATGCTCAAGGTGTAAAGGATAAAGTTTTTGGATGCCCAAGGATAGAGTTTTAGGGTAGCATTATTCTACCTACATCAACATGAAAGAGCAAACATAATGTAGAGCCAATGGCAAATGAAGAATGCATCCTTCAAAATCCATAACTTAAATATTTTCTTGAGGAGTGCATAGAGAATCCAATACCAAATGAAGATCTAACATGACTAAGAGCACTGCCTTACCTAAAAAAATAAGCAACATAATCATAAGCAACAATATACAGTGCATCAAGAAAAATAAGAAGAAGAAATACAATAAGAACGTATCCATGATGTAGTCTCCATGAGTTGATCCATTGCTAGAAGAGGAAAGGCTACAGTAAAGCCAACACAGGAATATAAATCACCATAGTCAATCTCCAAGATCCATCGCTAGAAGAGAAAAAGTTGTAGGAAGATCCAATGCTAGAAGAGAAAAATATGTAGTCAAGTCAATACAAGAAAAGGAAACATAAAGAGCCAACATAGGAAAAAGAAGCACCAAGGGATGAGCAAAAAATTTCTAGATGATGCCAAAAGGAGAATAAATGAACAAAGTATTGGTAGGACACATCATTGGTAGGAGGAAGTGTAACGTTCATAGACTATTCAGGGAGTTCCAATAAGAAATGCTCCATGCATAACCCCTTGGAGACGTAATGTTCTCAATGCTTTAGAATGTTAAGATATCCAAATGTTTCATTTTTTACTACCAAAAGTGAAATGTCCATTCGTAGGCACATTGCTTTCAAGGGAGTTGAATAAAGTCTATTCACACAAGTGAGGAAACACAGTTCAAAGCATTCATAGCATTCAAAGGAGATAAGGTGCACTATGTGATATTTTGAAGGTAATTTTTTATTTTAGGGTTTTCTAAGTTAATTAAGGAGTGATAAGGTTTAATTTAATATTTTTGATATGGAGTGATAAGTAGGTTTATAAATTGAATTCTTATAAAGTTGGAGTCATAAGGTTTTTTAAATTGTTAGATAAATTTGAATTTGATTTGCTTTATTAATATTTGAAATAGATTATTGAATTTTTGCAAATTAATTAATCTAGGAGTCAAAATTCAAACTTAGCAAAAATAATTTTTCAAAATTCATATTTTATTAGTTTCTAATATTTGGGAGACAAGGATTTCTACTTCATAGGTTTTTAATTTAGAAACTTTGAATTATTTAAAACTAGGGAGTTATAAGGTAGTCTACATCAAAGGACATAAATTCATGATATTGATTACATATCATGGAAGAAATTGTTAAGAATGCATTTAAGGAGAATAGTGAGGAAATATTGCATATATTTAAGTATTATTCTCAACACTTAATATATAACTCTGATGTGTACCCTACAAGCTTCAGACCATTCGACCTCCCCTTCATGCTTTAAATATGCCCTTAGGACCATCCATTTTCATCGTAAAAAAAATCTCTCTTGTTTCCTATCCAAGGTACGAGTCTACTACAAATTTTCTCCAATTATTAGAGATGGCACTTTTAGAGCCTAAGTCCCTTCATATTGATGCAATGGTTGAGGAAATCCTCACCAATCATGGGTTTATGCTCTTCCTAAGGAAATTTTGTGGGAGTGGCTCATAATTTTTTTATGAAATTACTTAGACATGGGATAATGGGTGTCATTATCTATGGCCTCAAATTTGATATTTATATTTTATTACTCGTGGAGGTGATAGAGCTCCCGATCAAAAAAGTTGTTGTTCACCATGGAAAACCCTCAATGAAAAAGGAGTTAATTTTATTCATGGACAAGGGTAAGAAGTTATGAAGGTATATTAGGAGAATCATCAGAGAGTCCCTCCATATTCCTTGGAATAGAGTGATGATCCCTATAATGTAGTACTTCACTATTGACAAGATCAATTCTCCCCTATGAAGCTTCCACTTGGCCTTCCTGAATCATCTTAGGGATATTAAGGCCATTAATATCCCCAAATATTTGTACAGGTCAATAGAGCTCTCTATTAATAATATTAGGAAGTGGACCTCCATGCATATGATTCATCAAGGATTGCACTTGATTTTTTATAGGCACACTCTCCAAAAAGAGGTCCAAAAATCCACTATGTTATGTGTCAAAAACCCCATTGATCCTCCCTTTACTTTGGTTATGAGTCAAAAAATACCTTAGAAGGACATCGTGAGTGAGGAAGGATCCATGGAGATAGTCTTGAAAGATACCACTAATACTGGTAAGAAGTTGGTCTTTGGTTCAAATTTTGACAATACTCCCTAGTCGATAAAAGTTGAGCCTTGTTCGCATTCCTTTAGAGGAAAAATACTAGGTGGGAAGTGAAAGACTCCCATCACCATAGATCAAGATTAAGAGGCTCTAGAGGATTCTCCCATAAAGCCAAAGAAATCTAAGGTTAAAGAAGCCTCAGTTCGATTGAAGGAGGCATAGTCTCAAGTGGACATCACACCCATCAGAGGCTTAACACTGACCCCATCTAAAAACCCCCAAATTTAAATTTTTGGTTTTCAATAAAATTAACAAAAGTTGCTTGCCTCTGTTACATTTTCATCTGAGAAGTTAACTTCCATATGTTTGAAAATTTGAAATTTTCCTAAGCCATATTGTTTCTGATTGATCTTATGACTGTTTTTTTATCATCTAAAGAATCATTAAGGTCAAATTATTTGAGCATCCAATACCATGGTAAAATCATAAAAATATCCAACGTTTTAAAGTAAGGTTTCTGAGTCATGATTTTAATAATCAAAATTGGAGAGCCTAAGTCAAAAGAATAAACTACTAAGTCCCAAGGTACCTAAGAGTATAAATAAACATTTTTGGGCCAAGCCCACCTCTCCACTAAAGTAAAGTTTTAATAAAATCATTTAAAAGAGGAAGGTAAGCGCCATGGTCTAAAGTCCAAGAACCCAAAGTCTTAAGCCAAATGCTAATGGTTCAAAGATATGCACCTCCCCCTATTTTTCATTAAATATCAAACACCTCGAGGAGATCGAAGGGTAGCACCCAGATTTCCCTTTATTGGATGGATGCACACACTCTAAGAGTCAATCCTTTAACACCCCATGACCAAAAGAGATAATTCGAGGCCTAACAAGAAATCACCATGGTTTACAAAGTTAAAAAATCTAAGGTTTGAACGAAGATCATAATTTAAACCTCAAGGGTATGTGCCCCCTAAAAGTTAAAAATTGAGCTAATTGGGTGAATCTGATGGCAACACTTGATTAAGATTCAATCGAACGGTCGCACTCTCATAAAAGATTCATTAAAAGGGCTAAATGCCAAAAGATTAATTAAAATTGTTAAACGAGATTAGAGAGGGTCTTACATGTTGGCTTATCACCCCCTTTCTCACTAAATCAAAGGTTAAAAACAAGTACCCCTTGGTAACTAACCTCGTAGATTGGAAGAAATCAATGGCTACGCCAATCTTGATCGAGATCCGACGGTTGCGCTCAAGTCAAAAATCAAACAATGGAATGGTAAGAGTATCGGGTAACATAAAGGTAAAACTAGAATTAATCATGCATTAGCAAGGGTTTAATACATTACTAATCACCCCATTTCGGTTTAATCAGATATTATTGCACCCCTTTCAGTTATCAAGCTTACAGATTACAAGATCTAAGGGTAGCGCTTCATAAGTAGAAATCGAATGGATGCGCTCGTGTTAATAAAGCACCTCGGTCCAAAGTTTGAAAGCTTAGGTAAAATGGTCCCAAAAGATCCAACGACTGTGCTTGATCAAAAATTGATCCAATGGATGCATGTTTTCCACAAACCACCAAGGTAAACCAAGGTATTAAAATGAAACTATATTTAAATCATGCATAAATTTGAAGGAGATCAACAGATGTGCTCTTTCATGGGACTATCTGACAGTAGCGCTTGCTTTAGATAAATAAAAGTAAATCAGGCGACAAGACCAAGTCAAAACTTGATTAATCATATTAATCATGTTTAGCGAGGGTCCTAAAACATTACTAATCATCCCCCTTTCGCTTAATCAAGGTTGATAAAAATCAGTGACATGCACTTTTTAGTTACCTAACTCGCAGGTTACAGAAAATCTACAGTTATGTTTGATCGAGAGTCAATCTGACGGTTGTGCTCTACCATGAATCACCAATATTAGATTAAAATATTACTCACACTTGTGTTTTAAAGTAAGTGCAGGTCTGAGGTATATCAATGGACGCACCATCACTAAAGGTGATCTAACGACAGCGCACATCACAAAGCAATCGACCAATTAAAGGGTCCCATCCAAGCCAAAGTCAAATATCCCTGTATCCAAGTAGATCTGATGGTTGCGCTTGAGCTTGGTCGATCTGACAGTCGCGCTCCAAAAGAGTTACACTAAAATTAAGAGAGGTCTCATTAGGGAAATAATCGATGAAGATCGATGGTCATGCACAATCTTAGAAGATCCAATGACGGTGCTTTGTTCAAAATATGAATCAAAGATATAAAATCAACGGATGCACTTGATCCCACCTAGATCCGATGGTTGTGATTTTGTGAAACCATTAAAGGTTGACAAGTCAAAAGGTTAAAGGTGATCTTCGGTCGTGTTCTTCCTAGGAGAGATCCAACAGCAGCACGTTGTCGAAACCAACACTAGTTAAAAAAGGAATAGTGTGGGATAATCAAACGGTCATGCTCAGTCTATCGAAATCTAATGACCACAATATAATCAAAGCCCCATAAAGGACAAGAGTACACATCGTTGATCAATCCAATGGATGCGCTCATACCAAATCCCATGACAATGATTGGATTAAATAAAATGAATAATATCCTAAAGGTTGATTAGCTAAGTGTTATTTTACCAATATCGAACAATCGTGCCTATCTTCGACTTAAATCCAATGATAGCGCTTAAACGAGATTATCTAATAAATTGAGGTCCAATAAAAAGAGCATAGATCTACCAGATCCAACATTAGTGGTGAATTTCGACCAGATTTGATGGTCACGCATGACCAATCTACTTGGACGTTAAGAGACAATCGGACGAATGTGCAGGATCGTATGGTTGATCGAACGGTAAATCATTAGCAAGGTAATCTGGTTATTAAAAGGTAGGTATTAACCAAAGGTTGAATTTAAGTAAAAAAAAGGGAAAAACCAAAAAAAAAAAAAAAAAAAAAAAAAAAGGAAAAAAAACCAAAAAAACCCAAACCAGGAGGTATCGAACACAAGTGAATGATGCGAACCCCATCCAATAATCTTTATCAGTTGATGGATCTGATAGGCATGATCCCCCATGTGCAAAGCTGATAGACTACAACCATAGGAAAAGAGTAATACAATAACAATACAGGTTGGACTAACGTGGTGATTCACTAACAGGTACAACCAATTAAATAAGAGTAAGTTATGATAAACAACAGCCACTACAAGACGTATCAGAAATACAAGCAAAAGGACCAAGGGAAATGACTAATTCAGGTAGCAACCAAGAGACAATATAAGCAAACTATCGAATAAAATCACATGGACTGTACCCAAGCAAGGATGATATAGACTGTTCAAGTGACGAGTTTTGTACAAAAGAATAAAATCAGATCCTCTAAGTGCAACCATGTACTACGCAGGAGGCAAGATAAACTGGTCTAGAAACCATGCATGTGTCTGCTCGATTTATAAATAGGGGTGGTAAAATGCGATTCATCCAAAAATGCAATGAAGTGCAAGATACATGAATGTGATCATTTCCTGTTCTACATATTTAAAATATGTAAGAAGCGCAAGAAGATCGAGACATTGTTTCAGGTCATCAAAGGCTACACACTTAGCACTTCGACGAAATATAATTATAGAGGGTTCACTCCAATGGAATATAGTTATGGAAGTGCCATATAGGCGCTTCTAGATCTTGTTTTCCATTTTGTCCTTCCTCATACCTATCACTGCCCTCCTCCTTCTAGGCATCTCCTACGGCCATTGTCACTGTCCACTCCACATAGCATTATCTCTCCACCATCAACTAAGCAAATCAACTCCCATTACTCCCTCCTCCCTCATATCCATCTTGTTATCAATGATGTTATGTTTGTTTACCACCCACACTCCATATCTTCTCTTTACTGTCACGTCGAGGCACCCTTTGTCTCACATCAGAATTTCACTATAGCAAAGTCAACCTCAAGTGTTATAATCCAATGACTAGGTTAAGTAGGAAATGAAAAATAATATATATGTACAAGATCTCTATTTAACTATGCAGAAGAAGAAAAACAAAGATCACCTAATCCATTCAGTATGAGAACTCCCTTCAAACCAAAAGCAAAATCACGATAAGAAATCCAGGATCATAATACCTGGATAACATATAAAAAGATCGAACCAGATGATGAGAAGTTTGGGGCCAATATTAGACTGAGAATAATAGATTCAAGAACCAAAGGCTGTAAAAGGAAGCATCTAGGACTAGAATTTGCATCAAGCATTTAGATAGCATTTTTGCTAAGAGGTATACTTGAGTGCCCTGCTAGTTGTGCTATTGTATCTCCTTCTGTATCTATTTTCTTACTCATTTCTTATTCCTTCCCTTACTATGCAGGATTTGATAGGAAAGCACTCAAAAAGCTAAAATTATTTCCAGTCCTATTGAGCCTGAGGTTCAAAGACTCTACTATTACCAGATTGGAACAAGGAGAGTAGGAGAGACTTGTTACATTATTTGAACAAAGTTTCTTTATTGTATTGATATATTTCTTTGAAAAAATAGAGTTAAAAGGCATCTTGCCCACTCTGCATAATATTTTGTAAAATCAATACAATTATGAGTCTCATTCTTATTAACTATTTGTCTCGGTACTATGTGTTACTACGTAATGTGTTACATTATTTGAATGTGTTACGTATGTTTCTATCATTGGCCAACTGTTATGTCTATTATGATATTCAAATGGATATGATAGTGCCAATTCTATCTCAATCCCTTTCTTTCTTTCTCATGTTACAAACGTTGTTAAATTGCTATAACAACCCAATGAATCTAGGCATCGATCCACATAAGGTATTATAATGGTTATTTTCATTGCTTGGTCATTTTAATACATATAGTATAATTCTAAATCTGAAGCGTGTAATCCGTGTATTTTCATAAATTACCGTTGGGGTTTCCTTACCCATTTTGTAGTTTTTCTTTAGCAATATCTGTTTTAATCAGAATAAAGAGGCAGGTTGACCAGAGCCTGTAATAGCTCGTTGGTTTCAAATTATTTCTTGTAGCATGACAATCGAACCTTATGGATGCAAGAAATGGTTCCAACAGTTTTTTGGTGCCATTGTCGGGGATAGATTCTTCATGAGTTTAGACCTGGATTTTATGATATTTATTAATCAATGAGCGACCAAGTTAGAATAAAGAACCTACGTCTTGGTTTTCATGATTTATTACGTTCTTTATTTTATTTTACCTGTAGTTTTCAATTGAATTTTGGAGTGTTTCTATGTTTCTTGATTTTCTTGAATTTTATTTAAAGAGCTATCCCCTATGAGGCCAAGAGTTAAAAGAATCAAGTAATATTGATTACACATTCTGTTCTTTCTGCATCGACGTGCTGGTGACTCTATCTGGACAAACCCAAAAACCAAAAATCAAGAAAGAAGGAGCAGAGCGTGTTGGCGCACACCAGGAGAAGCGGTAAGGAGTTATTCCTAGAATTCGAGAACCCAGAGATATTTACCCATAACCAAAAAAATCTCACTTCTTAAGAGTACTGTATACGAGAATAAATCATATTTTAGTAGCAAAAAGTACGTAAAGAAAATTAGAATTCAAGATGCTACTATAGATGAATTTTTAAATGCTACTGTAGAAAATACATTAGAGTCATATTAGTCCCATAGTCCTGTTGAATATAATATAGAGGTAAATAACTCTTTCGATTATTCTTAGGCCACTCAAACCCATATTCCTATAGGCATTATTGCTGTAAATTTAAATTCTATAGTAACAATGGCCCAGGTGAATCAACAAAATCAAAATCAGGCTAATGTTCATTTGTGGAAAACCAATAGATATAGGCATTTTGTTTTACTTGGTAATCTTAATGCCTTGCCTAATAAAGCCCACAAATACCTTCCAAAATTCCTATGAAATAATGTAGTAACTAGAGACGATCATATCAAAAGTTTCATGTATGTAATGGATAGCCTAGAGGTAGAACATGAAGATGTAATCTTAAGACTTTTTTTACAAAATTTAGAAAAAAATGCTAGAGAATGGTTCAATTCTCTTCCTGATAATGATATCTTAGAATTCACTAAAATGGAAGCTATTTTTTTGAAGAAATATGGTGAAAGAAAAAATGAACAAGCTCTGTTAACTGAATTAGCCACTATGAAGAAAAAAGAAAATGAGGCTGTCAATGACTTTAACAAAATATTCTCAAAAACTAGAAACAAAATCCATGCCAACCTTAGGCCCAGTGATATTCAGTCCATTTGCTTCTATAAGAATGCTAATCAAGGAGAGTTTAACTATGAGCTAAGGCAGGAACAAGCCACTACCATTGATAGTTGTATGGAGAAAGCAATGGACATAGAAAGAAACATGCTTGATAGTGGAAAAATGAAGCCTTATTCTCTGGAAGTTAACCTACCTAAGAGAAAACCTAAAAGAGTAGCATTTGATATACAAAGAAGAACTAAAATAGATCTAATGGAGAAATTGACTAATCAAATGACTGAGATGTTCAATACCATGAACAATAGGTTAGCAAGAATTGATAGAAATAATGGTAATAATGGTGAATCATCATAAATAGAGTGACCACATATTGATAATCATCCTCTCTTTAAGAAAAACTTCAATAGGAATTGGGGAAACAACAATGGTTCTAAATAAGGAAATAGGAGTAGGAATAATGGAAACAATAACTGGAAAAATAGAGATTCTGACAGAGATTAGAATAGTGTTCCTAACCTTATACCATTTGCCAATCAATGTAGCATAAGGTTTTCCCTATTTTTGCTCTACTTGTGATGCACATCATAACCCTGATGCATGTGGAATTCACCTAAGTGATCAACGCAATGTAGATTTACATGATGATTCAAAGGAAGATATAAGAATTAATGCATGTTGGTCTCTAGAATATGAGTCCAGAGAAAGGTTGTTTGAAGAAAATATGGACAAGTATTCTTCAAATCATCATCCTCAAATTTTTGTAGTTGAAGGAACTAAAATTTTGCAAAAATCATATGAGTCAAGATATGACAAAATGAAACAAGGTAAATCAATTCCCACCGCTCAGGAAGTTGAAGAATTAGAGGCTATGAATACTCTAAACTTAAGAAATAGGACTGTCCCAAACCAAACAGAGAAAGCTTCTACAAGTGAAACAAGAAATAATCTTTCACAAATAAGAATATCAATAAAGAGAAAACTGATAAAACCCTCAAATATATTACTCTTGAAGTAATAGAATTAGAAGAGGAGAATCCCAAAGAAGAAAATAACATACCACTAGATATAAAGAAGATAGAATTTGATGTTGGATCAGAACTTACTAAGAAAAAAGTTAACATCACATTTGGAGAACTTATGAAAGTTCAACAATACAAAGAATAAGTTTGTAGAGCATTTGGACTAGTGGAACAAAAAGAAGACCCAATTTGCCATGTTGCTAGACAAAATCAACATGTTACAAGATCACCATCCTCTATCAAACTCTTCTATGTATCATTAAGGCATAATTCATATGAAGGAGAAAGGTATGTGATTCATAATTGTATGTTAAACAATGGAGCCTTACATAATATCATGCCCAAATTAATTGTTGATCAAATGGGATTAATTTGTATAAGATATTATGCACATGTTTTTGTAATGGACAACAGACAAATTCCTTGTGTAGGGTGATAACTGGATTGTTAGTTTTCTTGGACCAACACCCCAAAAAGGGCATAGTCATGGATGTTGTAGTAGTTGATGTTGACCCATTCTTCTCATTATTACTTAGTAGACATTGGGTAGAACAATTGGGAGATTCAATCCAACTGGATTGATCTTATGCTACAATCCCAATAATAGATAAGGAAAACATAATATTACGAAGGGAACCATTTAACAAGCACTATAGAGTTAATGCAAACAGATGAAACCATGATAAACTTGGTAAAATTTGTGGAAGAAAAAGGGATGGGAGTTTATTCCATATAGCACAACCCATTCTTAGTGGAAGTACCAAAGGCAAAGAACATGGATCTAAAAGTTATGAAAATGGTAGATGATGATGAATCAGATAGAGTATTAACCCAAAAATGTGGACCATGTCTTTTTATGGAGCTAAGTCATAATATGGAGTAGGTGCGAGTGTTATTTGACTGATATAAAGGGAAATTACCTTGGTATCCCTTACAGACTAGAATTCCCTTACACCAATAATGTTGCTGAATATGAAGCTTTATTGCTAGGGCTAAGAAAAGCAAAAGAATTAGGCATTAAATTATTGACTATAATAGGGGATGCAGAGCTTATTATACAACAAATCAAAAGTAAATATCAGACTAAGCATCCTAGTCTTAAGCAATATAAAAATGCGGTGTTGGAAGAAATTGAAAAATTCTTAGCTTTTAATATCTCATTCATTCCAAGAGAACAAAATCATGTTGTAGATCTTTTAACTATGAATGCCTCAGGCCTAGATCATCCAGAAATAACTACAAAATATATGGACAGATTCCCAACTATTTCAGTCTATAAGCCTTCTATGCTAGATAACATAGTTTACCTACAAGTCTTTCAAGATGATGTAGACATTAAAGATTTTATAACTCTGCAAAATCAATATGCAAATATAATCTGTGATGAAAAGGATGATGACAAGCTAAAAGACCAAATAGGAGAACCAATAGAAGTAATCTAATTGAAAACAAATAGGATACCCAAAGGATTGGTTTCTCTAGAGAGTTTATTTGATGATTTTGACAAAGCTTACAAGCCTTTACACAGAGAAGTAATATTTGAAGACATTAACATTGGTACAATGAAAGAACCCAGAATAGTGAAGGTAGATATGGCCTTACCTACAAAAGAAAAGGTTGGATACATCAATTTATTAATGAAGAACAAGGAACATTTTGCTTGGACTTATGAAGACCTTAAAACCTTCAAAATGGATGTAATGACACACATAATACCCTTGAAGGAAGATTCCAAACCATTTAGACAGAAACAGAGGAAGTACAACCCAAATTTACACCCAATAATGCAAAAGGTATAAAAATTGCTAGACTCCAAAATAATCAGAAAAGTAAGTTTTTCTTCTTGGATATCCAATCTACTACCAGTTAGGAAAAAGAATGGTGATATTAGACTCTGTGTAGAACACTTAGCTGTAGTTTTTGCTCAGTGCAAAGAATTTAGAATTTCTCTAAATCCCAAGAAGTGCATATTTGGGACTACACAAGGAAAGTTGTTAGGTCATATAGTTTTAGAAAAAGGAATAAGTATTGATCCAAAAAGAATAGAAGCTATATCCAAAATTCCTCCCCCCAAAAATTTAAAAGGAGTCAGGTCATTCTTTGGAAAAATAAATTTTGTTAGAATATTTATCCCAAATTTTGTAGAGATGACCAAACCCATAAATGACATGGTTAAGAAAACTAGATAAATAAAATAGATAGCAAAAAATATGGAAGCATTCAATAGAATAAAAGAAGCCATTTCTATTACTCTAGCCCTAAGCTACCCTGACTATTCTAAAGATTTTAACATTTATTCATATGCATTTGAACATTCAATTGTTGCAGTTCTGTCACAAAAAGATGATAAAAATAATGAAAGGCCAATAGCCTTCATGAGTTCAGGTCTGAAAGAAGCACATCTTAAATACACCTTACTAGAAAAGCATGCTTATGCAGTTATTCAATCTTTAGAACATTTCAAAGGTATATTTGGTTCAAACAAAGTTTACTATTGCATCTCTTTCATAACCATAAAAGACATTTTTACCCAATCTGAGCCATTAGAAAGGCCAACAAGATGGATGGTGAAACTTTTGCAATATGATGTTGAATTCAAAATAGTCAAAACTGTAAAAGGACAGGGCTTAGCCAAATATTTGGCATATAGAGGAGAGGACTCTAATAATGTCATCACAAAAGATGAAATGCATGATAATAGAAGAATCAAGTAATCAAGAATGTAAATGGTATGATGAAATTTTGGCATATTTACAAACTCTATCTTTTCCCAGAGAAACATCAACAAATAGAATGAGATCAGTAAAGCTTCAAGCTCAAAAATATTATGTGCAAGATGATATGCTTTATTGGAAGCACCCTGATGGAGTGTTATTAGTCTGTTTATATGAAAATGAAGTCCCAAAAATAATAAATGAATTTCATAATGGTTTCTATGGAGGACATTTTGCTCCAAAAGCCACAACTAATAAAATAATGAGAGCAGGATATTATTGGCCTTTCATTTTTAAATATGTATATAAATATGTTAGGAACTATCATAACTACTAGGTTTTTACAGGAAAGAAGCAACTGGCAGCCATGCCCCTCAAACTAGTAATCATTGAAGCACCATTCGCCCAATGAGGCATTGACCTAATTGGAGAGATCAAGCCTAATTCATCAGGCCAACACAAATGGATCATAACTGCCATGGACTACTTCACTAAGTGGGTAGAGGCTGCTCCTCTAAAAGCTCCACAACTACCACCATTATCAAATTCTTGGAACAAAACATTCTAACCAAGTTTGGAGTTCCTCAAAAACTGGTAACAAATAATGCATAGTATTTTGTTTCATATGAAATGGTAGACTTTTGTGCTGAATATGGAATTGAACTATCCCATTCTGCTAATTATTACCCCTAAGGAAATGGTCTTGTTGAGTCATCAAATAAAAATGTAATAACTAGAATAAAAATATCATTGGGTAAGAATAAAAGGGGATGGGACAATGAACTTAAATTTGCTCTATGGGCTGATAGGTTGTCTATTAAAAGAAACACAGGAAGGACTCCCTATGAGATGAAAGCCTTATTATCCTCAAGAATAGAAAAATTGGCACTTTCCCTCTTGTTGCAATATCATGAAGATCCCAAACCCTTGCAAAGAAGGCTAGACCAAATTGTCCTACTAGAAGAGCAAAGAAGAGAGACCCTTGATAGAATGATGAAACAAACTCAAAAAACTATGAAATTATTTAATAAGAAAGCAAAAGGTACCCCTTTCTCTCAAGGAGATACAGTCATCTATTGGGACCCTAAAAATGATAAGCATGGTGAGAAAGGAAAATTCAAACCTAAATGGATTGGTCCATACCAGATAACCAATGTTATAGGTCAAAATACTTACAAGTTGCAAAATTCACAAGGAGAACTGATGGCTATCCCTATTAATGGCCAACACCTCAAGATGTACAATCCCTATTGAAAGTGAAAAAAAAAAAAAAATGGAAAAACAAAAATCCCAAAAATAGAGTGATGTATTTTGTTGTTATTTTGTTTGCTAGATAAGCTTTTCTTTTATTGTTATTATAGTTCTGAGTTTGTTGTTAAACATGGTATCCTTAGTTTGATGAGTATGTATTACTATTGATTCCTCCAAAAACTAAGAAAATAGGAGATTTATTTTAGACATTGATGAGATTTACAATTTTTCAAATATGAGTGTTTATGCAATGGTTATTTGATATGAGATAAAACAAAATGAAATCAGAGTTGATTGAAACACCATGTTAAAGCCTCACATTACAAATGATACTTAAGGTGACTTCAAGGTCCAAATAACATAGTTATCTTTTGAGAGGGTGGTTTGAGAAAAAATATTAATCATTTGATAGAAGAAAGTAATCCTGCAATAGGAATACCTTTGAGAATTTAATTATTTTTTGGCTAAAAAGGATGAGTGTAATGATTTTTGAGTCATGCTTGAGGTATCTTGGAAAACCTCTACTGAGGCTATAGATGCTTGATTGGCAGTAGGGTAAAACCATATGGAATTAGAAGCAACTCCACTGAGGCTATAGATGCTTGACTAGCAGTGGAGCCCTACAGAATGGTGAAAATATTTAAGAGTGAAATCATACATTAGGCTTAACTATTTTTCTTAGATATGGCAAAGTTCTAAAAGACTTAGAAATCAAAATGAATGCACAAACACACACATGGGCTAAAGTATGATGGAAAAAATAGCTTTGATAAATTTTGTGTAATCATATCCTATGACTTAGCTAAAACAAGCATAACAATATATCTAAAAAAATCATATGTTTCTAAAATTATGACACTAGTTTCCAAATTGAATAAAATGGATCACAGTTTTTAATGCTCTATTACTTTGATATTATGATGTTGTTACAGTTTTTCAATTTAAAAAGTTGTTATGTTTTACTTTTTAAGCTTTACTTATCAGTATTGATGATATAAATTATTTTAAATATTGTAATAAAATCGGGAGATTCTGTAATTCTCAAATACTTCATGTTTTTAGCACATTGTCCCAGTCAGAGCCTATGTTGAAGCCAAAATTGACTCAACATCCGAAAACCCCCAAATTTAAATTTTTGGTTTTCAATAAAATTAACAAAAGTTGCTTGCCTCTGTTACATTTTCATCTGAGAAGTTAACTTCCATATGTTTGAAAATTTGAAATTAACCTAAGCCATATTGTTTTGGATTGATCTTATGACCATTGTTTTATCATTTGAAAAATCATTAAGGTCAAATTATTTGAGCATCCAATACCATGGTAAAATCATAAAAATATCCGATGTTTTAAAGTAAGGTTTCTGAGTCATGATTTTAATAATCAAAATTGGAGAGCCTAAGTCAAAAGAATAAACTACTAAGTCCCAAGGTACCTAAGAGTATAAATAAACATTTTTGGACCAAGCCCACCTCTCCACTAAAGTAAAGTTTTAATAAAATCATTTAAAAGAGCAAGGTAAGCGCCATGGTCTAAAGTCCAAGAACCCAAAGTCTTAAGCCAAATGCTAATGGTTCAAAGGTATGCGCCTCCCCCTCTTTTTCATTAAATATCGAACACCTTGAGGAGATCGAAGGGTAGCACCCAGATTTCCCTTGATCGGATGGATGCGCACACTCTAAGAGTCAATCCTTTAACACCCCATGACCAAAAGAGATAATTCGATGCCTAATAAGAAATCACCATGGTTTAAAAAGTCCAAAAAGCTAAGGTTTGAACGAAGATCATAATTTAAACCTCAAGGGTATGTGCCCCCTAAAAGTTAAACATTGAGCTAATTGGGTGAATCTGATGGCAGCGCTTGATCAAGATTCAATCAAATCTGCACTCTCATAAAAGATTCATTAAAAGGGCTAAAGACCAAAAGATTAATTAAAAATTTTAAACAAGATTAGAGAGGGTCTAACACGTTGGCTAATCACCCCCTTTCTCGCTAAATCAAAGGTTAAAACAAGTTCCCCTTGGTAACTAACCCTGCAGGTTGGAAGAAATCAATGGATGCGCCAATATTGATTGAGATCTGATGGCTACGCTTAAGTAACACCTCAAACAATGGAATGGTAAGAGTATCGGGTAACATAAAGGTAAAACTAGAATTAATCATGCATTAGCAAGGCTTTAATACATTACTAATTATCCCTTTTGGTTTAATCAAATATTATTGTATCCCTTTCGGTTATCAGGCTTGTAGATTATAGGAGATCTAAGGGCAGTGCTTCATCAAGGAGAAATCGAACGGATGTGCCCGTCTTAATAAAGCACCCTGGTCTAAAGTTCGAAAGCTTAGGTACAATGGTCATGAAAGATCCAATGACTACACTTGATCAAAAATTGATCCAACGGATGCACATTTGCCACAAACCACTAAGGTAAACCAAGGTATTATAATGAAATTATGTTTAAATCATGCACAAATTTGAAGGAGATCAATGGATGCACTCTTTCACAAGACTATTCGACGGTAGCGCTTGCTTCAGATAAACAAAAGTAAATCGGGCGACAAGACCAAGTCAACACTTGATTAATCAGATTAATCATGTTTAGCAATGCTCCTAACACATTACTAATCATCCCCTTTTTGCTTAATCAAGGTTAATAAAAATTAGTAGCATGCACTTTTCGGTTACCTAACTCACAGGTTACAGAAAATCTACGGTTGCGCTTGATCGAGAGTCAATCCGACGGTTGCGTTTTACCATGAATCACCAAGGTTAGATTAAAATATTACTCACACTTATATTTTAAAGTAAGTGCAAGTCTAAGGTATATCAACGGACGCACCATGACTAAAGGTGATCTAACGATAGCGCACATCACAAAGAAATCGACCAATTAAAGGGTCCACTCCAAGCCAAAGTTAAATACCCTTGTATCCAAGTAGATCTGATGATTGCACTTGAGCTTGGTTGATCTAATGATCGCGCTCCAAAAGAGTTACACTAAAATTAAGAGAGGGCTCATTAGGGAAATAATAGATGAAGATCAACGGTCACGCGCAATCTAGGAAGATCCAACAACGACGCTTCGTTCAAAATACGAATAAAAGATATAAAATCGACGGATGCGCTTGATCCCGCCTATATTTGACGACTGTGATTTTGCGAAACCATTAAAGGTTGACAATTCAAAAGGTTAAAGGTAATCTATGACCACGCTCTTCCCATGAAGAGATCCAATGACAGTGCGTTGTCAAAGCCAACACTCGTTAAAAAGGGAACATTGTGGGATAATCAAACGACTGCACTCAATCTGTCGAAATCTAACGGCCACAATCTAATAGGAGCCCCATAAAGGACAAGAGCACACATAATAATCTAACAACCATGCTCATACTAATTCCAACGATGATGATTGGATTAAATAAAATGACCAATATCCTAAAGGTTGATTGGCTAAGTGTTATTTGACCAAGATCGGACAATCGTGCCCATCTTCGAATTAAATCCAATGACAGTGCTTAAAAAGGATTATCTAATAAATTGAGGTCCAATAAAAAGAGTGATAGATCTACCAGATCCAATGATAGCGGTGAATCCCGACTAGATCCAACGGTCGCATGACCAATCTACTTGGACGTTAAGAGACAATTGGACGAATTCGCAGGATCGTATGGTTGATCGAATGGTAAATCATTAGCAAGGTAATCAGGTTATTAAAGGGTAGGTATTAACCAAAGGTTAGTAATTTTTTATTACACTTTAATAATAAGTATTAAACGAAGGGTGAAAAACCTAATTCATATTATTACTGAAGCATGAATTGACTAATTAATTAGAGGTTAGAATATGCATAACCACCGTTAATATATACCTTCCATATTATAGAGCTAACATCCTCGTAAGTCATGAGGTATCAAACATAGGTGAATGATGCGAACCCCATCCAATGGTCTTCATTAGTTGATGGATCCGATAGACATGATCCTCGATGTACAAATTCGGTAGACTACAACCAAAGGAAAAGAGTAATAGATAACAACACAGGCTGGACTAAGGTGGTGATTCACTAACAGGTACAACCAATTAAATAGGAGTAAGTTGCGACAAACAACCACTGCAAGGTGAATCAAAAATACATGCAAAAGGACCAAGGGAAATGACTAAATTAGGCAGCAACCAAGAGATAATATAAGCAGACTATCAAATAAAATTACATGGATTATACAGACTGTTCGAGTGACGAGTTTTGTACAAAAGAATAAAATAAGATCCTCTAAGTGCAACCATGTACTATGCAGGTGGTAAGATAAACCGGTCTAGAAACCATGCATGTGTTTGCTCAATTTATAAATAGGGGCGATAAAAGGTGATCCATCCAAAAAGGTAATGGAGTGCAAGATACATGAATGTGATCATTTTCTATTTTGCATATTCATAAGATGTAAGAAGCACAAGAAGATTGATACATTGTTTCAGCTCATCAAATGCTGCACACTTAGCGCTTCGACAGAATATAGTCACAGAGGGTTCACTCTGATCAAATATAGTTATGGAAGTGCCATATAGGTGCTTCCATATGTTGTTTTCTATTTTGTCCTTCCTCCTACCTATCACTGCCCTCTTCCTTCTAAGAATTCTCCTACGACCATCTTCACTATCCACTCCACATATCCACTCCACATAGCACCATCTCTCCACCATCCGCTAAGAAAATCAACTCCCATTGCTCCCTCCTCCCTCATATCCATATTGTTATCAATGTTATTCCATCCGTTTACAACCCACACTCCATCTCTTCTCTTTACCGTCACGTTGAGGCACCCTTTGTCTCACATCAGAATTTCACTATGCAGCCTAGTCAACCTCAAGTGTTATAATCCAACTAAGTTAAGCAAGAAATGAAAAATAATATATATGTATGAGAACTGTGCAGAAGAAGAAAAAAAAAGATCGCCTAATCCATTCAGTATGAGAACTCCCTTCAAACCAAAAGCAAAATCAAGATAAGAAATCTAGGATCATATATAAAAATATCAAACTAGACGATGACAAGTGTGGGGCTAGGATTAGCAGAGAATAATAGATTCAAAAACCAGAGGCTATAAAAGGAAGCATCTAGGACTAGAATCTGCATCAAGCATTTATATAACATTTTTGCTAAGAGGTATACTTGAGTGCCTTGCTAGTTGTGTTGTTGTATCTCCTTCTCTATCTATTTTCTTGCACATTTCTTATTCCTCCCCTTACTGTGCAAGATTTTGATAAGAAAGCGCTCAAGAACCTGAGATTATTTCCAGTCCTATTGAGCCTGAGGTTTAGAGACTCTACTATTACCATATTATAATAAGGAGAGTAGGAGAGACTTGTTACATTATTTGAACAGATTTTCTTCATTGTATTGATATATTTCTTTGAAAAAATAGAGTTAAAAGGCATCCTATCCACTTTGCATGTAATATTCTATAAAATCAATACAATCCCGAGTCTCATTCTTATTAACTCTTTATCTCAGGAGCTGTGTGTTACTACATAATGTGTTACACTATTTGAATGTGTTATGTATATCTCTATCGTTGACCAACTGTTATGTTTGTTATGATATTCAAATGGATATGATAGTGCCAATTCTTTCTCAATCCCTTTCTTTCTTTCTCATGTTACAAATGTTGTTAAATTGCTATAACAGCCCAATGAATCTAGGCACCGGTCCACATAAGGCATAATAATGGTTATTTTCATTGCTTGGTCATTTTAATACATATAGTATAATTCTAAATCTAGAGTGTGTAATCCGTGTATTCTCATAAATTAGTTTTTCTTTAGTAATATCCGTTTTAATCATAATAAAGAGGCAGGTTGACCAAAGCCTATAATAGCTCGTTGGTTTCAAATGATTTCTTTTAGTGTGACAATCGAACCCTATGGATGCAAGAAATGGTTCCAACAACCCCCTTGAGGGTTTGGTTGAGGTTCTTATCTCTACATCCAATGCAACAAAAATGGCATGGAATCTTCTTTAGGAGGCTTCAAATATGGTCAAAAATCTCAAGTTTCAAAAGGATATTTGCACGTAGGTGGCTGACGAGGAGCATGATGCAAGTAATTAAGACCATGAATCCAAGTATCTTCTTTCTTCATGGTTGTTTCTTTTTTGTTGTCCTCTTTGGGTCTTTCATCCCCTATTCCTTGTGGTATTATCCTTGTTAGAGTTAAAGTGCACTATGCCTTCACCTTGACACTTATCAGTTTCTCTTGACAAGTGTCATGTGTTGAATATAGGATTATGCCTATATATTGTAACCATTTGTATCAATAATACAACCCCTTAAGTTTCAGTCCCAACATTTGGTATCAGAGCTCTAGGATTTCTCTAGCCTTGTGAGCTTGAGGAGGGATTTCCCTCATGGAAATCCTCCCTCCCCCCTAATTTTTTTTCCTACTTTTTTTTTTATTTTTTACCGAGGGAGTATGCTCTCCATCATCTGATGGATCAGAAACCAGATGGTAAAAATATTAAAAATTGGGAGGTCATTTTAATTTTTAATTTTTTTACTTTTCCATACAGAACATTTGGAGGTGCAAGAGGCAGCTGTTGATCTGTGTTATGGATGTGAAGAAGTCAAGAGGATCACTATTTCAGTTAAATATCCATCACGATTTTCAAATAAATGATATAGGAGGATTGCTGAGTTGATTGTGGGCCAACAACATATTCCCAGTGCTGTTTCATGTTAGCTGAGTTGATTGCAGAAGAAGCTAATGGATTGGAGCCCGCAATGGAGAATAATCAATAGTATTTATCGTATTGGGGAAGAAAGACTAATAACAATTGAGGCTACCAGTGTTTTGGTCGTGCGTCACCACCGAAGATTCTAACCGGGGCGTGCCTTCGGTGCTCGAAGTGGTGACGAAAGCTTGAAACCTGTCCTCGTCGAGGACGGGATCACGACTGATGGTGGAGAAGTTCTAGGCAGGGGTGGAGCTGGAGCTGCCTGGATGGTAGCCGTAACGAGCACTGGTGCCCTTCGATGCATCGTCCGGCTTCAGGGAATGTCGCGCATGGCCTGCAGTGCCTATACGCTCCCGAGAACTTCAGTGCCATGTCTGCCCATCCGTTCTGCCCTCGATTTGATTTGCTCAAAGATTTTCCAACACCAGAGTTGCAGAAAGTAAAGCAAAATTTTTTTCAGAAATGGATGTGAAAAATACTGGCATGTTGATGACAGGTCCAATGATGTCATATCTCTCGAGACCAAATTCATGGTTTACAAGCTCTGGGAAGCTAAGGGTCAACAAACTTTTATGAGAAAGCACAGCGACTCAATACGTGTAGTGGCTTCCAGTCCGTCCGGGTAGAATTCCAGTGGGGACGAGGAGTTTAATCCGAGCGCACCTCCTCCATTTAGCTTGGTGGACATCAGAGCAGCCATACCCAAGCACTGTTGGGTGAAAGACACATGGAAGGCCATGAGTTATGTTGTCAGAGATGTGGCCATTGTTTTCGATCTAGCGGCTGGAGTTGTCTATCTCAACAACTAGAGCAGACCATTTTTAACCGAGTAAAAGACGATAAAAACCAAAGCGCAAAGAGCAGCAATGCTAGACAACACAGTGGTGCAAACTAGAATGGCATGCACATCGACGAGCAAGGTCTCGAGTTCAAGATCGCTGACATCCAGTACAAACACGATATCGAAGATGGATGAGGAATAAAGTAGAAAAGAAATAAAAGAGGATTTGAGACGTGTGGAGTCAATTTTGGAATGCCAAGAAGCTATAGCAAAAATAAAGGGTGCTACTAAAGATTCTGCAGTCAAGTTTCAGAAATAATTGGTTAGGCTGCCTGATATGGAGTGATTGCTTGCGCGCTTGTATGCAACCAGTGGGGCTGCTGGGAGGAATGCTGGCAAAGTTGTTCTTTATGAAGATGCACAAAAGACAACCTACCGATGGGAAGCTCCATTACGTTGGCGGTGAGACGAGGGTTGTGGCTGCCTATAGAAACATCATTTTTGTAGATCTTAGCGCCAAGATGGCTGAGATATTGGGTTCCAGCGTGTTGCTAAAGTGCCAGTTGCCCAAATAGGAACTTGATTCTTTGGTTTCGTTTAAATTAGATGAAGACTTGGAGAACATTCTGGAGGAGTATGCCAGGCTGGCGGCGAGAGAGGGCTTTTGAAGTTAATATTGCCAGAACAAAGATGGTGGAGCGAAAGATACTCTTGCCAGATTTGAACCTGATGCCTTGTGATGATGACGATGAATATTCCCATGATTTTTGGGATATATCATTGTGGCTGTGATGGTATGCTATTACTTCTCTCTCGGATTATCTGTAGCCATATATGCGTCAGGTCGAAGTCTACAGAAGATGCCACGTCGGGCGACGTGGTGGGCGATATTGCCATTGGAGCTATCGTCGGGTGTCTCGAGATTTTGCTACTACGACGTGTGCGAGCCAGGTGATGACATTTGTGTGGGATGAGATCGCTTCATATTTCTGTTAGTTGACGGCGTTGGCATTGCAATTATGGAAATAAACCTTTCTCGACTTCATGTCCAGGCGCTTTTTCCCAGCCGAAAAGCATTGGCAGCTCAACATCGAGATCGATTTCCTTGTGCAAGGTGAATCCTGGCCCAAGCAAATATCTGGTTCTCATTTCTCCAAAATGCATAAACACATTTCCATTTCCCTCTGTTGTCGTCGTCGTCGTCGTCATATGGCGGTGGCCGTTACCTTGTTGCTGCTTCGATACTGCTTGCTTTTCTTGAACTCGTTCACAATAATGACGATGACGTACATTAGTAGAACAATGGCAAGGGGAAGAAGAAGAAGATTTGTCCCCGTCAGGTTTAATTTAAAATGGGCACTTTGGATAGGATAGTCTTTATTTATTTCTCTTTTCTAAAAGAAAGGGAAACATGGACCTTTAAAAAAGCTTCATAAAGCTTTACTTTAAAAGCATGAGGGGATATTATGTTTTTTTTTACATTGTAAGTCCAAAGTGCATATTATGTTTTTTAAAATAGTAAGCCAAAGTGGAGTGGAAGGGGACCACTTTGTTTTTTGCTATGGGGAATTTAAGTGTTCGAGATAATATGGCCGACAGTATGGTTTCATTGGCCATTTTAGAGAAACTGACAAGTGTCAAGGTGAAGGCATAGTGCACTTTAACTCTAACATTCCCCCTTAAAGTGCACTATCCTAACTAAAGAAAAAACAAGTCAACATTAGGTAACGACCCAGTGGCAACAGACCCGTGGAAGTGGCTGACCCTGAGGCAACAGACCGAGATGTATACACAGTGAATCTAGCATTATTCATAGTTGGAGAGCCAGCCAAGCGCAAAGAGCATGAGCCAAGACCAAATCAGCAATAAGAGAAGATGATAGGTTGTTTTTGAGAAGTCAACATTAAGGGGGAATGTTACCTAATGTTGAATTGTTTTTTCTTTAGTTAGGATAGTGCACTTTAAGGGGGAATGTTAGATTTAAAGTGCACTATGCCTTCACCTTGACACTTGTCAGTTTCTCTTGACAAGTGTCATGTGTTGAATATAGGCTTATGCCTATATATTGTAACCATTTGTATCAATAATACAACCCCTTAAGTTTCAGTCCCAACAATCCTCAAGAGAGCCCCTTCCCTATTTTTGTTGATGCCTTCGTGCTGCTCCAAGATGATCTTCTAGGTTTAGCTAATTCATTAGGTTTTGATTGTTATTGGTCCCATGGAGACCATCTCTTTATGCATCCACTTATGTAAATTTTTTTGGGGTTCCTTTAAAAACCCCCTCCTCCAATCTATAAAAGAATAAACAAATACCTAATGATTTAAAAGAAAATTTATCTTTATTTCTTAAAGAGGTAAAAAAAGAGAATTTTACAACACTTACAAGTTATCTTCATGAAAATCACTTTAGAAGATGGTGGAATTCTTAAAACACTATTATATTCTCTATATAAGAATGCTTAATAATATACTTATCATTAATTAGCTTTGAGTTCTTTCAAGGGAAGAAACAAGAAAAAGAAAAGGTCACAAATAACTTGAATGGTGCTTATATCAGTTTCATTGAGGAATCATTAAAATTAGAACAATGTTATTGTGATGACTTACTAACCCAATGCTTAGAAGATATATCATTAGATGCAACTCAAATGAATATGCAAAAATGAAGAAGAACAAGAAACAAGAGGAGGATAAATCACTTCAAGAAGGAGAATAGAAAATTTAAATTCAAAGAAAAAGAAGATCTTCATATTAAATGTTCAAATATTGATCTAAAGGAGATAGATTGATGATCAATATAACGATCAAATTCATTACAAGACCACTTATAGATTGAAGAATAAATAACTTGATCGAATACTAAAGTCTCTAATAACCAAATAATGCAATACAAAGGGGTGTTGGAGTATATTACATTATTTGGTATATGCTAATATACCCCCATGGTACCTTCATGGTACATATTATAAATATTAGATTATGATTGAGTCTTAGTTTAGATAATGCTAGTGTGAGTAATATTTTATGTAACATAATATTGTGTAGGAAATGCACAAGTGTCTTATATGTAATTGTGCGCAAGTGTCCTTAGGTTAGAATATGCTAAGTGAAGATTCATGTCTAGGTGTGCATAGAAGATAGAGTCATGTGTATGCAAGTGTCAAGTAAAGAATCCAAGCGTCATGATATTTGGCATTGAGAAAGGAATAGTTAGATATACAAAGAGTCATTCTACTATATCTATATAATACTCCATAGTGAAGCAAGTGAATAAAAATTAATATCAATTATATATCACCTACTATAAATAAGAAGTTCCATATTTGTAAGAGAAAGAGGAGTAATAAAATCTGCATATATTTGAGTAACTCATATTCTAATTTGTGCTGCATACTTTGTACATGTATGGTTCAGGCTATTCACATTTATAATTTTTGCTTATTAATGAATGTTGGTTGATATATTATAAACCTTGATATACAGATTAGTTTGCTCATATTATTTTTCTTACATCATTATCTTTATATTACTATATCATAGCTATATTATATTTGATTATGTAAAATTTGTCCTATGAGTTTACATTAATATAAAGGCTTCAAAAGCCATCATCATAATATACATAATTTGTATTTTATCCATTACCTTGGCCATACACTACATGATTTGCAAAAGATAAAATTGATCATCCATACATTTTATGGTAGAAAGCATGGGACCTATGGTACCATCTATTTACTTTTGAAATTTATTCCTCATGTGCTTGATACCTTGATCTATGTTATCTCCTATGAAACCTCTTGTAATATCCTTTTAAGGTAAACTTGGGTTTGTGCCATGCAAGCCATACCTTCCACTTATCACCAGTGTCTAAAATATGAATATCAAGACAAAATAATATATATCCCTAGTAATCATAAAAAAATTTCTTACTATCAAATGGCCTCAGTTTTTAAAACTTTTCATACTTCTTTGCATAGCCACATCTCAACCTGCAATCTTTGAACTTTTATTTTTTGACCAACCTATTGTACCCATCCTCACTACACCATCAATTTCTCCCCCTCTATTGACCTCTATTGAGACTCATTCTAACCTATGTTTGACCTTGCTACTCTCTTCATTTTTCCTCATGACTATGATCATCACACTATTATACGTTATATCATATATATTGGATATTGTTCCTTTGTGTGTGTTGGTATATCTGACGATAAGCATATAAGTGGTAAGAATATACTCTCTTGAAAGATAATTTGCATCTTGTTATTTATCCCCTGATTATTCTATCGCTAAGAAAATGCTTGCTAATATGGGGTATCTTGGGAAGGGCCTCAATTGACACAAACAAGACATCAAAAAATATTTAGAGTTCAACATATGGCTCAACCATTGTGGCATAGGATATATTATTAATAATACTAAGCCTTTACCTTTTCTTTTATCCTCTAGTTTGGATGATAACAATGATCCCCCGTCACTCTCTTATTTCCTTCATGGTTCTTAATATGATGATGTGGTTGAGAAAGAACTTCAGTCTCTCCTCTCAGCTGATTCTCTCCAACTTTATTGGCATATTTTATACCACTTTGGTCACTCCCACATATATTACTAGTTTGTACCTATCCAAGATAGAAGTTAACCCCTTTGATTCATATATTTTTTATTTTATTTATGAGTGAGTCCAACTTAGTAATGACTAGTTATATTTTGAATAAACCTGCAACTCCCTTTGTTAATATTGTAGGCATTGAGAAGTTAAGGATTCTTCATACTCCTCCATAGCTTGAAGATGATCCTCATATTCTAATCAAAGAAACCATGGATATTAACATAGGTACAAATGATGATCCTAATATCCTTAATTTGGGTGCAACCCTAACCTTCAATGAATGTATAAAACATACATATCTCCTCTAGGAGTTCCATGATATCTTTGTATTGATTTATGCTAATATATTAGGACTAGATCCATTTCCAGTGGTTCATCTCTTAGTTGTTCTCATTGACACTAAGAAATTTAATTATAAGCTTCATAAAATGCACTTCAAAGCCACTCTCCTTGTCAAAGATGAGTTGAAAAATCTCTTATATGTTAACTTTATCAAATCCATTGACTATTATTATTGGATATCTAACATTATCCCTATCATCAAGAAAGAGGGACCTATATGTGTACCAATTTTTGAGATATCAATATGGTTTTTCTGAAATGTTATTTTCTCTTGTCTAATATTGATATGGTCATAGAGTTTACCAATGATTATAGAATGATATCCCTTATGGACGGTTTCTCTTGATATAATCAAATTTAGATTACTCTTAAGGATCAAGATAAAATTACCTTCACCATCCCTTAGGGAACCTTTTACTGGTAGGTCATACCTTTTGGTGTTAAGAATATTGGTGATACATATGAGCATGTCATGATGTATATATTTTTTGACATGATGTATGAAATCATTGAGGATTATGTTGATGACTCCTTGGCCTACTCAACTAATTGATAAGATCATTCTCACAATATTTGGCGCCTCTTTGAATGCTTGAGAGCTTATAACGTCTACCTAAAGCTATAAAATTACATCTTTAGTATGACCTCTAGTAAATTATTGGATTTCATTGTATATTATTAAGGCATTGATATTGATACAACCAAGAATAAGGTAATTATAAACATACCTTTTCCCAATACTATAACTTAATTGCATAGATTTCAAGGTAAATTCTAGGTCCTTAGGTATTTTAGTGCCCAACTTGCTGACAAGTGTCATCCCTTCTCCAAGATTCTCTAAACGAATCACACTTTTATTTGTGATTATCAATGCTAAGTGGTATTTAAGACTTGGTGTAGCAACTCATTTCTACTTGGTGTAGATGATAATTAATTGATTATTTTATATGATGGTATGCAAATTGACCATATAAAGTTGTAAAAGCAATATTTTTAACAAACACAATACACATATAAGACCTGTAATAGTGTTGTTAGTTATGTGCCAATATCATGTATGATGCAAAGTTGGATGAAGTTTCAAATAATTAGTGGTAGTGCTACGCAGGGTAGGTGGCAATGTTGTGTGGACAAGTGGATGTTTTCTTAGCCATCAATTTGAATGATGATTTAATGATAAAACATGACTCTAGTACAAGCCAAGTGGAGCAATCCAATTCTACTTGGTGTAGATGAGGGTCTACTGATTCTTCCATATGATGGTATACAAATTGACCATATAAAAGTTATAAAAGCAATATATTAATCAAACATAATAGAAATATAAGACATGTAATAGTGTTGTTAGTTATGTGTCAATATCATGCATGATGCAAAGTTGGATGAAGTTTCAAACAATTAGTGGTAGTGCTAGGCAAGGTAGGTGGCAATGTTGTATAGACAAGTGGATGTTTTCTTAGCCATAAATTTGAATGATAAGTCATTAATTGAATGATGACTCTCATACAAGTCGAGTGGAGCAATCCAATTCTACTTAGTGTAGATGAGGGTCTACTAGTTCTTCCATATGATAATATGCAAGTTTACTATATAGAAGTTGTAGAAATAATATTTTCAACAAACAAAATAAAAACAAAACATATCGTTAATGCTTTTAACTAAGTGTTTTGTTTCAAAAAAATATTTTTAATTTAAAAACTAATTAATCTTTAAATAAATAAAGTTTAAAAATAAAAATAAATAAAATTTATTGATTAAAAATTTATAAAAAAATAACTAATTTTTATTAATAATTAATTAACCAGTTACAACAAAATTTTAGTAAAATGAATGAATAAAAAACACATTAGTAAATAAAGGATGGTTGTTAATTTAAATTTCTTAAATAAATACCCATTTTCATATATATAATATTACATATAAATAAATATATAAAGAGAGGGTTGTGTGTTTGATTATATATATTATAATAGAAAAGTTAACCAGCTCCAAAATCCATTTCATGTCAGTATAATGATTGACAAAATGATTCTACCGGGATATATATGTATATGTATATATATGGCATGGAGGGCTTTAGTGACAAATGTCAAACCCCTACTTAATCACCTAATTTTCTTGGTGCTTGATACTGGCCGTTTACGATTCTTTTATTTGTCCATACGCCACTCCCTCTATATAATAAATGTTCCTATTGGAAAATAATAATATTAATTACTTAAATGGACTTAAGTAAGCCATGTGCGCCTTCACCCGAGAAATTTGTCCATCTCTCGCCTGTCGACAACTACATACTGAGAACCATGATTAACGTATTGCTCGTTTACAATGCTCGAGATGAGGTTTCGGCGGATCCTGCACAAGTAATTAGGAAGGCGCTGTCGAATGTGCTAATGTATTACTATCCGTTCGCTGGAAGACTCAGACAATCTGAGAATGGAAAGAAGCTTCATGTGGAGTGCACGGGGGAGGGCGCGCTCTTCGTGGAAGCCATGGCCGACAACACCTTGTCCGTCCTCGGCAATTTGGAGTACGTGAAACCCTCGTATAAACAGCTCTATTTTGAGAGCCCTCCTGATACAAACATTGAGGACACTTATCTACTAGCTATTCAGGTAACTCTTACATAAGGAAGGCTTCAGCTCCTAAATGAATGGGGGTTTTTGGTATTTCTATTTTCGTACCTGTCATAAGTGATTGCCATAATTTTCCCCCGTCCATTTCCATGCTACAAATAGAAATTTCAGTTCTTTTTGCTTAGTTTCATGCAACTTTGCACGTCAATCAGTAAATAAAAACATTTTTCTTTTAGTTTGCTTGAGTACCGCTGAATACAGGTTCTGTGGATGCTCGGATGAAGATATATAGTGGTCTATATATGAACATAAAAAGGATGCAGATACAACGAGCTTAAGATTTATTGATACAAATATATTGAGTAATTATTAAAATCATTTATGTATTATCAAAACACCCTCGAAACATATGGATGTGTCATTAGGTGAACATTATAGGTAATTGCTCAACATATTTCATTAGTTGAAGAGTTACACCAGATAATGGAGTTTACAACAGTCATTCTCCCCTTGAAGTATATAAGTTTATTTTTATATAAGAAATAGGTTATGGTAAAGAAAGAATTATGTAGAAGGTACGCAATGGTATCTGAATAAACAGCCTTACAGCACATAAGTACTATTTGTTAAGACTTTTAAATTTAAACTTAATGTTACTATGAGTCTATTGTTCGGAGATGAAGCTCTAGTTGGTCTAAGTGCAATTTTTTTTTGCTTGGGTAGGGTTTGAGCAATCTTCGTTAGTTTAAATATGGTCTCAAGCTTTTTGTTTAACTATGGTCTCCAGTTTTTAGTTTATATTGAGGGGAAAAGAATGTATGTATCACTACTATTTCAAGTTTTTTAAAAAAAATTGTTTTAGTAAAAACAATTTGTATAATTTATTTATTTTATAAATTATAGATATTTTATAATTTTATTGTTTAATAAATTTTATGTTATAATATATATTATTATTACATAAATATTATTATTATTTTTAATTTATTTTTTAAACTATATTTTACAAACTTATTTATAAATATATATTAAAGAGCATATAATTCTATTCAACATTTTATTAGTGTGTTCAATGCATTATATACTACATACTTGTTTATTAAATGATAATCCTTTTAACCTTAAAAAGTTGTTTAAATATTTTTTTCTTTCCAATTAATTATAATTATAATAAATTTTAATTTATATATATTAATAATTTATAAGTTTTTTTTGGTTACATAGATGAATTGGTTACAATCACAACTTTTTAGTACTCCCATGGTCTTCGTCATTCTGGTTCAACACGTGGCATGAAGGGGACCTTTGGACTAGCAGAAAACAGATCGTCGTCATCAGCCACTTGCAACACGCAGAGGAGTCGGAGCGGGTTACTGGCTGTACATAAGCACGCCCGTGAAATTAGAACCTAGGTCTCCTCTCGTAAACCATAAGCTTTATTTGTAGACGCAAGAATCCCCTTATTAACTAAAACAACCAGGTTCACTATAAAATATTATATAAAATTTAGTTTAATTTATGTCGTCTAATTTGATTTGGGAAATCAACAAACTGTTTTTAAGATAATGTCGTATTCTTAATATTCTTATTCGTACTGGTATTAAATTTTTATAAAAAGATTCCAACTGTTACAAAATCACCCTACCTATCCATATTTCGCATGCATCCTCGCTCCTGCTTCCATTTCCTAAAGTAAATCCTTTGAACCTGTTTTCCCATCTTGGAATGGCAGGTAACCCGGTTTAGATGCGGCGGCTTTGTTTTGGGACTGAGTTTTCACCACAGAATTTGTGACGGACGAGGAATAGTGCAGTTTCTCAACGCCCTTGCCGAGATGGCGAGGGGGCATGGGAAGCCCTCTGTAGAACCAATCTGGCGCCGAGATCTGCTCAACCCCAGACATCCGCCACGCGATGAATTTCACCACACGCTAATGATGGCAGAGATCCGATGCCACTGCCAGCGCCCGATTCCAGAAACGGAGGAATATATTGGAGCCTCTCTGGTTACAAACTCCAATGTCATAGAAGAGATGAAATGATCCCTAACGAAAGAGTGCCCAGAATTAGAGTTCACGGCTTTCGAAATAGTCGCAGCGTTAGCGTGGCGAGCGAGAACAAAGGTTCTCCAAATTCCAGGTCACCATGGCGTGAAGCTTATCTACGCAGCGGACGCGAGGAAGTCATTTAAGCCGGCGCTTCCACAAGGATATTATGGCAATGCCATCGTTAACTTATGTGCAGTCGTGCAGTCACTACTAGCGAGAAGCTGGTCGATGGATCTCTATTCAACGCGGCTAAGCTTGTAAAGACAGAAAAGCTTTCGTTAACCGACGAATTTTTGAGATCGAGCATCGACTTTCTGGAGACCAATCCGTGTGTAATGGATGCGTATTGTTCCGAAGAAAATTTGATTATTAGCGACTGGAGGTGGCTGGGATTCGACAAAGTAGACTATGGGTGGGAAGAAGCAGCTAACATCATGTCGAACAAATTTCCCAATAGTTGCTTGCTTTTACCCGTGAAAAATGGAAGTGGGATAAAGATAGTGGTGTTCATGCCGCAGTCAAAACTGAAATTACTTGCGTTAGAAATGCAAAGGACGATCAGCGACAACAACGTTCGGGAATTCGAATGGAGCGACGGAAGCTTTATCTTCTCGGAACAATCCTGTGATGAAATCTGGTAATATTAGTTATGGACGTAGAAGTATTTGAGAGAATAGAGAACGTAGTTCTTAAGAGAATGTTATGTGGAAATAAAAGTATGCAATTACGATGGAATGGTGCAGAAGTTTCGGTTATGATGTCTCTATGTCCGTCTCACAGATGGTTTGAACCATTGTTTGCTGCAAAGTTATATCGGGCCATTTCTTTAAATTAAAAAATATATATATTTTTTGGTAATATTAAGAGAAAAGACGGTTTTTAAAGGGACTCTTCAACCTTGTACAACAAAATCAAACATCAAAAACATAGAACAGAAACCAAACATATAGAAAAAAGAGAGGGACCCAGCAATGCTAGAAAACTTTGAGATGATCAGTGAGTGAACCGAAGTTGTTCTACATCAAAGAGTCAAACTCAGAAATGATTCCTCCGGATATTTGGGCCGTCTCCTCAGCATAGTCCAACGCCATTTTTAACGAACTCCAAACAACATGTTGTTTAATCTCCATCAGGTGGAGACTGTGGAGAAAGGCACTTTTCCTAAAAGTGGAACTACCCTGAGAATACATCTCATCAACAAGTTTGTCATTACCCACAGGTCTGGGAAGGACCTCCACCACATCGTCCACATCAACCATCTTGGAGATGGAGGACGTCTGCATCAACTTACACTTCTTACCACTCAACCGAACTGACTTGCGAACCCCACCTCTTTCCCTACAATCATCCACAGAGGGGCTCACCTCAACCAGAAAGGAGGCAAAAGGAACCAATGGGAAATCCCCACCATCAATATATGCTTTTCTTGACATAGTACCCCACACACTCGTAAAAGAATCAAAGCCCTTTACATTCATTTTCTTCAACCCTAAACACAAGGAGGAAGATCGTACCAACTCAACTTCAGAACTAGAAACATCATCCAAAGCTACCAAAGGATCACCAGGAACTAGAATCGGGATGGAATTCAGAGAGCTAAAAATATCTTCAATACCCACCCCCTTTTCCAGCGTAGCACTCTCGAACAATAGAAGCACTAGACCCTAATGCAAAGGAACCTTACCT
Organism: Wollemia nobilis; assembly: GCA_028583015.1. NCBI lineage: Eukaryota > Viridiplantae > Streptophyta > Pinopsida > Araucariales > Araucariaceae > Wollemia > Wollemia nobilis. The sequence continues at coordinate 8,177,531 of JAQPPZ010016931.1, forward strand.
TTTCCATTCTGCACAACTAACATAGAACCATGAAGTGAGTTGAACAAGAACAATGGAATATTCATCCATCTCTACCGATACACTCTGAAGAATAGAGCAGGCACCAAGCACAGCCAGAGTTTTAAATTTCAATGAAACTCGCACCAGTCTAGGGAAAGCCTCCCAAGTCAAAGACACTGCAAAAACCCACAACCATCATGTGATCACTGGGACTATCAGAAAGACTTTGAGGAGGTTTTGTATGGCAAATGAAGCTCTTCGAAATAAATAGACACAAAGTCCCCATAAGGAACTCAAAAACCATCGCTAAAAGAGATGACCAACACATAAGAGGGTGAAAAGAACAAGGGAAGATACAAAACAACAGGCTTAAACAAAAGGTAACCAAACTGCCTCCACTTGGCGAATAGGAAGGAGAAAGAAAATGAGGTGGAATAACGACAAAATGCCACCTCAGCACAAACATCATCACAAGTGACACATAGTAAGAGGGCTTCCCAAGATGAGATAACCAAGAGTGAATGGATAAATGCCATTTCCCAAGAAAATTTAAAATTCCAACCTCATGGCCCTTCTGACAACCGAAGCGGAATAGAAGCCACCACAGTCCATACTCGATATGAGGCAACACCCCAAGTACACCAATATGAGGATTTGATAGACAAAAAATACTCTATAGAATCCACCAATACACAAAGTACCTAGGGAACGACACCTTAAGGACATCCCAAGGCCAACAAGTAAACCAAGATCCACCCAATAAAGGTACAACCAAAGAGAGACATCGGGCAGAGTAAAACCTCCAACGGATCGAATAGGAACTTTGGGACATTCCCAAACACAGAGAACGCAAGGCAAAAATAGAATGAGAGATAGGAATTTGAAAAGGTGACTTAGCCACAATGCCATGCGTAGGGTAGAAAACCACCCTCTTGCAACAAAAATTACTTTTGGCACTTAACAAGTCTAGCATGAGAATTCCCACCACCCACCACCATTTAATGAACATCTAACTAGGCTCGATTGATAAGATCAAGAGGGAAATCCCTCTGCCAGATTGTGAATCTTTGAATATTTACTCCCACATTCACCATAAAGTCTGCAACCACATTTCCTTCTCTGAATATGTGCCTAATTTGAAATTCCTCAAGGGTGTGACACAAACCAATTACCTCATCAATAGCATTGGCCACCTTCCAGATGACATGACAAGTACCATTCAACATTTTGACAATGTTTTGTGAATCACCTTCGATAATGACTCTTTTGAATTCAAACTCTTTCAGAAGAGAAACTCCCACAAAGATCACCCTCGCTTCAACCACTTGGGAAGAGCACAGACCAATCGGTTCCGCATAGGCAAGAAACAAATTCCCACCATGGTCATGAATGACCCCCCGCATCGGCCAAACCGGGATTACCTTTAGATGCCCCGTAAAAATTTAACTTGACCCAACCCATAGGAGGGGGCGCCCAACTCACCGAACATCTAATATTGGGAACAGGAGGTGGTCGGTCCATGTGTCCAAACCCAAACCTTGTTCAATTAGAATTTCACTAGGAGAGGAAGCCTCAGGTAAGTCCATAATCACACATGCATTCTCCACATTCTCAAACATCTTGTCCATTATACGATTACTCGGGAGCTGAGAAGAGAAAAATTTATCCTTGAACATCCTGACATTCCTCACCTTCTAGAATCTCCACATAACATGAGGAAGCAAATCATACCAAAAGAATTTGAATCTAGGAGACAAAAAGGGAGGATCCCACTGAAGAATGCAATCAAGCACAAAATTTGGAAAAACCCAATGCACCTCAGATGCCCAAGAATAGATACTAAAATATTCTTAAACATGTCACAATTTAGAATCAAATGTGATGTCGATTCCCAGGAAGACTCACAAAGATAGCACTTGTTAACCAAACACCAACCATGCTTGTGAAGGTTCTCAATCATGAGAATCTTATTTTGAACAACCAAGAAGTAAAACATATTCACCCTTGGAGTAAGGTGCTTGAGCCAAATCACACGATATGGGAATAAATCCTCCTCCTCTTCACTAATACAGTCATAGGCAAACTTCACAGAGAAGAGACCCGAACTTTCCTTCTTCCATATAAGATGGTCCTCCACATTAACTTGACGTAAAACACAGAGATGAAGCTCCTCCTTAAGAATATCCCATAATTGAAGATCTCTAGAATTTCTCACACCTCTTGGAAGATTCACCCAAACTATTCTATTCACCCGAACCTTAGTGAAATCTAAAACCTTTTCCATCCCAACTACCCTGGAACTATTAATAAGCTCCCTGAATTGACTATCTTTGTTCAACGACCAATTTATTAGCCAAACGCCATCCCATAAATTAACCAATATATCATTCTCGATAATCCATCTGCAATTTTGTTTGATAAAATCCCTTGATTTCACCAGGCCATTCCAAAATGCCAAGCCTCCAAAAGGTAAATAGTCAAAGATAAAGGGATAAAGAATGTACTTCACTTTCAAGATACTACACCAAGACTTACTAATATTGGAGGTGACCTTCCAACCAAGTTTAGCAAATAGATCCTTATTCATGCTACTGACACTCTTCAAGTTCAGTCCCCCAACAATATTCCTCCTATAGATATTCTCCATGGAGACAAGGTGAAACCTACCTTTTAGTTCTTGACCAGCCCACAAAAAGGCTTTACATATACTATCAAGCTTAGAAGCCACTTTCCCAGCCACATGGAACAGATACATGAAATATATTGGGATACTCTGCAAGGTACTTTGAACCAAAACCACCTTACCAACATGACTTAGTAGAGCCTATTTCCAAGTCGAAAGCTTTTGTTGAATTCTCTCCACCATAGGGGACCACATCTCAGTTTTCACCCTCCCTATAAAAAGAGGTAACCCAAGGTACGAGGAAGAGAGAGAGGAAATACGACAATACAAGACATCAACAATGCTTCTTTGTTGCACCTCTAGAGTGTTTATGAAGAACATATTGCCCTTAATATAACTAATTTGCTGACCTGTTGCCTTTTTATAGTAGTCCAAAATGGACTTCACCTCCCTTGTAGTATCCACCATCACCACACAAGAGAGGAGAGTATCATCTGCAAACTGCTGGCGAGAGATCAGGTTGCAAGGAACCGCTGGTTGCATACCCAATATATTTTGATGTCTAGAGAGCGATCTACCCAAAGCCTTCACCATAATAATAAATAGAAATTGGGAGAGTGGATCCGCCTGTCTCTGCCCATGACAAGAGTGAAAGAATCTATCCGGAGACCCATTTACAAGAACCGAAAACTAGGTGGTTGAAAAGCAAGCCTACACCAGGCTGATCCAATCTTCACAAAAGCTAAACTTTCTTAAAATTCTAACTAAAAATGACCAAGAAACCCGATCATAGGCTTTATTAATATCCAACTTCAAGAAAAACCTGCCCTCCCACTCTTATACACCGAGTGCATCAATTCATGAATCACAATAGCACTATCAAGAATTTGTCTACCCAAAACAAAGGCCCTTTGTGCATCATCAATAATCATCAGAAGGAGATGTTTGATTCTATTAGAAATAGAATTAGATAGTATCTTGTAAATAGTGTTACAAAGACTAATCGATCTGAAGCCATTAAAGGAAGAGGCCGAGTCTTTTTAAGGAATGAGAGCTAAGAAAGTTGCATTCACAACTTTTGAAATAAACATAGAGTGTTGAACATCTCTCATAGCCTCGCAGATATCAACCTTGCAAATATACCAGTACTCCTGAAAAAATATCAGGGGAAAACCATCAGGTCCTGGTGCCTTAAGAGGACCCATTCTCTTGATAACTTCAAGAATTTATTCATCAAAAAATGGGGTCATTAGCCACCTATTCCATTCATTGAAAACTAATGGAGGAATAGAATCCATCATTGCATCTTCAACAAAGAGGTCACGACCAGGCACCGATCAAAGTAAGTTACTAAATAAGGTGATCGCTTCCTCACGATCTTCCAAAACTCCTGAGGCAACACCACCATCGCTCTTCACTATCTCACTAATTTTATTATGCCCTCTCCTTCTCATAGTATAAGCATGAAAAAATCGAAAGTTACTTAATTTTATTTATTTTTAAAAGCACATTTTTTTTCTTTTCAAGTACAATAACGTGAGATGTTATACCCGCATTAATATTAATTTATAGCATTTTTTTATTTTTAAATTAACATCATGGAAAAAAATTAAATAGTAGTTTCAACATACAAAATTAGTTATTATAACTATATATATAATATTAGTTAGAGTTTAATAGTAATATTATAATGATATTTTGATAATTATAATTATGTAATTTTAGTTTAACAAAAATTTAACTTAATTTTTGCATAAAATTTTAAATTATTTAAATTATATCAATGAATTACTATTGTTATTAAAAAATTGTTTATGTGGAATAAAATAATTGACACAATTTTATTGTAATACTATTTAACATTTTGAAAATTATGAATATATTTCATTTTACCACTTAAACTAATACCATCTAATTAAAATTAAATCCATATTTTGTGTGTTAAACTAATTTTATCTAAATTAAAATGGTTAGAAGTTAAGGTTGAATGTGTTGAAAGTATGCACCAAATAAAAATTTAAACCAAAGACATTTCAATGCCCATAGGATTGAAATCTAATTTCTATGAATGTTTAACTAGGTTCACTCCATGAATGATGATAATTTCTTTTTTAATATAATTTATCAAAATGTTGTATCCATTTCAATCCACTATACTTACTACTTTATGAGTTGTGGATCATGATGAAAGCCCTTTACATTCCTTCATTTTTTCCAAACTAAATCAATATTGTTACTTATATTAGGTTATATAGAATTGAAAAGGTACGACCAATAATACATTATAACCTTATTATTATTTTATTTTAACAAACCGTATAATTATACATGGTTATTTCATAATATTTGAACATGGAATTCTATATTAGGAACTAAGATTCTACATATATAATATCATATCATTTGTTTGATATTTTTTTATAATAATTTTATTATTTTACTAAAAATTTATTAATGTAAATACTCATGTTTTTAGAGATTTAGTATAAGGTTTAATGATATTAACACTCTAAAGATAGTGTTATGTGAAAAAATATTGGAGAATTTTAAAAATAAGTGTTTAATAATATTTTGTTGTACTTTTATATAAAATTTTGTTTATACATTTGTATTGAGTAAACTTGGTTAGTATTAAATTTCTCAAACTTTTGTATGAAAATGATTATGTTAGATCTTTATCACAATGTGTAATATATACAGTTTTTTATTTTATAAGATATTCTAATGATTGTTGTTTGTAGTAATAAAAAAAGATGACTCTTTCTAGAGGAGAAGTATGTCACACTTATTTTTTTTTTCAATTTTGAATGACTAATTAGTTTTAGTAAATGAATGAGAGTGAATATTTAAGTCATTATTTATGGTTTATATTTAGATTTTTTTTTGGGATAGTTACAAAAGTTTTTGGGATGGAATATTGGAAAGAATTAGCAAAAATCTTGCAAGGTGAGAAGAAGCCACTTTGAGCCAAGCAACCAAATTGTTGTTGATTAAAACAACCCTTGAAAGCAAACCTATCTATAGTGTACTTATATTCAAAATACCCTTAGCTATTATCAAGAGGATTGATCAAATCTGTAATAGATTTATTTAGTTTAGAATGGAGGATAAAAGGAGAATGACTCTGGTAGCCTAGGATAAGGTCTACAAAAACAAGTTCTCGGGAGGGCTTGAATTGATAAAATTGAAGGTTCTAAGCAAAGTCCTAAGGAGGATATTTGGATGACAGTTGTGTAAAAATAAAGGACATGAATGGACTTCAATATGTAAAGCAAAGTATCTTGATAATTCCAAATATTTCCTAAGGGTGAAGATCCTCCCAAAAGGTTCTACCTTTTGTAATGGACTTGCAAGAATCAAAAAGTTACTTTGGGAGTAACTTCCCTGGGATGTTAAGAGAGATATTGCATTTTTTCTAGGAAGATGTCTAGTTGAGGAAGAATTTGTTGAGTTGGTATGAAGAACTCAAATAAGGGGCTCAATGAGCTATGAATACCAAGGAAGAAGAATGAGTGACAACTTCAAACTCATTGAGGAAGGTTGGCAATGGTGTATTCAAGAAGATCCAAACAAGAATATTAACATGCAATTGGAGGTAGTTAGAAAAGAATTGAAAAGCAAAACAAATGTCATTTTTGAGGATGAATATAGCCTAGTTTGGAGTGGTGATAAGGGGGGAGATTACAAAGTAAAATTTACCTTCAAATTATTGAATTATGCCCTAATGGATGGATATCCTATCCTTTGGGATAGGGTGTGAGTGAAAGGACTTATCTCAAAAATATCCTTCTTCCATTGGAAAACTACTAATAATGGAATCTTAACATTAGATAATATTAAAAAAGGGGGTTTCTAATTGCCTAAAAGATGTGTTTTATATTGCAAGGAGGAAACTATATATCATATCTTCCCTCATCGTGATTTTGTTAGAGCAATTTAGAATAGATTATGGAATGATTTGAGAATCCAATGGGTCTAACCTACTTCCCTAAGAGACCTCTTGATCCAATGGGAAAGAAACTCAAATAGAAAATTCTCAATCAAACATGGTCCTTTATCCCTTCACACCTATGTTGGGTTCTATGGAAGGAAAATAATAATTGAATCTTCTAAAATCACAACCTAACTGAAGTAGAGCTATACCAGATTATTAAACTCCATGTTAGTGAGAATTATTCAGTTTGTAGTCCACTAGGGGATGGAAAGGATAGTGAAATGATTAAGGTGCTTCAACTTCTATCTCATGAGGAAAATAGTGGATGGAGTAGCAAACCTGAAGTATGAGGTGATACCACCCAACCCAATTGTCAAGGAGAAAATACATTGTGTGGTTTTTAGAACCTTCTTTAAAAAGATGTAATTTTGCTACTTTCTAGTTTTCTTTTTGTACTATTTTGATTGGGTATGATATAGTTTTGTTGGGGTTTTATTGGAGTTTTGTTGTGGTATGATAAATATATGTAACTTATTATGATTTGATTTTGTTGAAGTATCATTGGGGATTTGTTATTTTTATGTGTATGTATAATTTTTTTTTGTAAATACGTTTTGGGACCCCTATTAAAAAAACCCACCTCTTTATTTACCTAATAAAAAATATATATTATTATTTTACATCTCATCATTGGCTAAAGTTAAATATGGATAGTTACAATTAACTAGTTAAGTAGTGAAAATCCTCTTCTCATCTTGATTGAATGAAATGAAATAAAATTATTTTAAATACATCCACAAAAATAGAATAATCTATGGAACCAAGATATTTAACACACGATGGTGTATGGTGTATGTTAAGACCCCATCCTAACATTTTTATGTAATTACCCACTTTCCTAATGTGGGGACCCCATTTTAGTAATATTTTATAATGGGTGTATGGAAATTGAGGTACATAGACAAGCGGGGATATTAATTGTAACTATTATAAATAATGTAACTTGTTATTTGGTAGAATATTATAGCTCGAGTAACTACTTGCATGAGAAGCCAACCCTTGAGTATTATAGTTAAGATTATGAATAGTCTTTAGAAAGGAAAATGAGAATAGATGAATGCATATATCCTATTTTATATAAAAAAATTCTACCTTTAAGGAGGTTTCTCCCTTGAAGAGGCCTATGATTTTGTATTGTGTTCCTATTATCTATAGTATAATTATTTTTTTTTTCCATTTCATCTTGCAATATTATTAATTTCATGCTAATTTATTGTTTTTATTAAAATATTGTGTGGATGTGTTATTATTTTATTGTGAATTTCTTAACAAGTCATATTAGAGCACTTTCTAGGGTCATCTCTTGATATAGTACAAAAAGATTGTGTTTTACCATTTTGACTTGTCAGGTATAATTTTATCTTGTTTTTATTTTCTTGCTTATTTTCCTATAAAGAAAAAGGAAAAAAAATAAGCCATTTTCCCCTCTATTTTTAGTTTAATAGTTTAGAAACCATATGCCAAGGGTTTTAAAATATCATAAAGGAGTTTTCATTATTGGTTAAGATATATTATCCATAAAGTATCTAGTGAAGTGAGGGGCGATCAAGCTCTAATACCTAGACCTCAAACAACACTCATATACAGACTTGATCTCTCACATATCTTTGTGTATATTTGTGTACCCTTTAGTGATAGGAATATTTTTGACCATATATCTATCCATAGTGCACTAAGTAGAACACCTAGGAATATTACCCTCTCGTACTATTAAAGAGGTAGGTAGTGCACTCAATGACATGCATAGAATCCTCTTTGAGTAGTGGCTTGAAATATTAGTCTAAGCATTATTATTTATCATTGTGGTATAATAGAGGGCTATGGAAAATGCATACACCTTGTACTAGAGTACTTTGTTTCTATTGAATTTTTAACCTGAATGCCAAAAACCCCACCAATACTAAGAATACCACACTATCATATAATTGATTGAATTAATATAGATAAAATAACTGGTAGTGAAAGTAACAATTAAGACAAGGTTTGTTAGTAATAGTTAGGTATCATTTCAACTAGGGTCATAGTCAGTAACAATAAGGATAGAGCCTATTCATGCAATTGTCAATTACATAGTCAAAAAATAGTTATGATAGAGTTGATCATGTAATCATTAGTTACAATCAAGAATCATAATAGCTAAGGTAATTGTTAAAATAGAGTCTGCCAAGACAACCATTAGAAATAATGAGCTATAGAGTTAAAAAAATAGTTTTTAGTAACATACATTGCAAAGCTTGCTAAAGGGTTGTTGAGAAAAAGTCAATTTTTTGAGTGAACCAAGATTCCAAAAGAAAAATAGACAACACTTCAATTGAAAAATTAATTCTTGGGTGTCAAAAAATGTCATTGCTAGACCTAGCCCATTACATTCATTTTCAAGTTGATTGTTTTTGTATATATTATCCCAACAATTTTTCTAGCCCATTACTAAAAATAGTAACTATTGGAACAACACTTATGTTTTTAGGAAGTTAATTAAAGTGGTCCAAATCACACATATATAGCTAGAGGTACTAGAGGAGCAATGAAAGAGTTATAATAAATCCAATATATAGAACAATTAAAACATATTGAGTAACCTACAAAGCCAAATGCCCCACATTTGTTAAGAAGTTAAATAATGAAAGATTACATGAAATTATAAAAATAGGCTAGGTTAATGTCAAAGTAGTGATTGAAGAAAGATTCATAGAGGTTGAAGATTTAAAAAAAAAAAATCTAAAAGTATTCCAATATATTGACACTAAAGGACTAGGTGGTAATTCACATAATAAAGAGATAAAATCATCATATTATTTTTAACATAGATGCCCCATTTAAGATGCCCAAATTAGACTTTCCCAAATTTAATGGAAAGGATTATAATGGTTGGTTGTTTCGAGAATATCAATTATTCAAACTCCATAATATTCCCTATTATTTATGGGTCACTATGGAATCCTTTAACTTTGAATTTGAGGCCTTACAATGGTCTCCATGGTTACAAAACAATGCTCCTAATCCTTCTTGAGAAGACTTTGAGTCCTAATTACTCTCTTTTTGACCCTAGTGAGTATGATGAATTTAGTTGGAGCTTTAAAAATTTTGAGACAAACCTTTACTATTTAGGAATATCAAACCCAATTTAAAAAATTGGCTAATAGAAAAAAATATTTGAGTGAAATTGGCTAGTAGGAAAAATTGGCTAATGGGTTAAACGATGATATGAAGATATAGGTAGAAATATTCAAATCATAGTCTATGAATGTGGATACCCAATTATATATGCCTTAAACCTTAGGATTAGGAATCTTGGAAAAAAATAAAAAATATCTTATTTCCCTTTGAAGTCTACAAAGCTACCCATGTCAGGTTTATGCCAATCTAGCTAAAATCTACTAGATTACCATTGAAACACATATATGAATAGATCCATGTAATTTATTCCTTAGGTTGATCTTCGAGGTGTTAAAAGGCTTCTAAGGCTATAAAAACCCCTCTAAGATATAGGTTTAGGACGTGAACCCATCCTAATCCCTATGATATATCAATGTGATGTCGTGGCATAATACTTTTAGCTTAAACCCACTGGTCACATTTACCCATTGACCTATCCCATGGCATGTGCACCTTTACCTCTACCTTATCTTTCTTGGATCGATAGGTGATAGGCCATATCAAGAAACAATAGCAGTGTAGGATAATCACATTTACCAACTAGTGCACTACATCACAATCAAAAATCAATGTCTCTCATCCCCATGTAAGCAATTCAAACTAAATATCAATTGGCATCTTCCTACCTAACTATTATAGGAAAGTTCTAGAATGCTTTCCCCAAAATATTTAAATGACTTGCTTATTATAGAATGATAGCATGACCAACCTAGTGAATTCATCTCAATCAACCACATCAAGACATAATGACCAACTTGATCATTTTCATCCATTATAAAACAATCACCATGAATCTAGGTAGGTGACATCTCATCTCCAAATGGTACATCCCTTGCAATGGTCTAAAACAAGCAAGTCCTAAAACTCCTTTATAAATACCACCCTAGAAAAAGATATGGTTAGATTGGTTAATGTGCTATACTTTCTAAATATTGATGAATAAAGTTGACTATTATTTTAATATCTTTAGTTGTGAGTTTATAGGTTAGCTTGTCATGATATAGTAGCAAGATAAATCATTGATACTTCACACCTTGCAAGCATTTGCTTTATCTAACTATACTAGCATATAACTAATTGGGAAAATAACTGGTGTCTATCTCACATGCACATAATTATTCATTTCTATGCATCATTAAGGCCTTTTTTGATTTTGTATTTGGTCATGTTTTATTCATTTATAAATCACCATAAATGGAATGAGGGACTCACTATCTAGATAAGGGTATATCTCACATGTCTAAATCTTGATAGTCCTTATATATACTAATATCATTTGTTGTTCTCTAATAGAATATCATGTCACTCTTTTTTATTATAAGTCATCATTTAGTGTCACACAAGATTAGAAACCATAGTTGACTAGTCATTGGAAAAATGTGTTGGTATATCAAACTATCTCATCAATATTCTTATTATCTCCATTGTATTGTTTCTCTATATGCTCAAATATATTCTACCATAATTTTATCATGATATATGAATTTTTTTATCACTCTATGCATTAAAATTTATTATTTTTTCTAGAATTATCTCCATACCAAGTTATTATAAGTATATAGTGTCCATATTGAGGTAACAAATTAGTAAAAGACCAGTATTCTGCCTATAATTTTTCCATATCTACATTTTGGTGAACCTGATGTGAAAACCTCCATGGTTAATTCATAATCCTTCTTAGGTCCATTGTGTAGATATCTCTACAAAAATTATATATTAAGTCCCTCCTAGAACTTATAGTCATGGTTGACCATGGCTATTTTTTGCGTAGCTCAACTCGCATAGATTCTTATCTTCATTCATATTTTGATAATACTCGTGAGGAAGAGGATCCTTTCAATAATTATACTTATAATAAATATGAGGAAGAAACCCAAACTCCACCTAATGACAAAATTCTTAATAGAATGACTTTCCTCTCAATAGATCACTTGCATGAGTTTGTGAAGATGAATCACTATATCTTTATGGATATCATCTAGGATGAAGGGCATGATCAAAGTTTATCCCAAGATGAAACCCAATGGTTAGTGTCTATCAAAACCATTATTTATTATTGAGAGTGACACCATGAATATCACAATCCTTTCAAAGAGACTATGAATAAAGTTGATTTTGTTGGACCTAGTGTGACTATTGTCCAACATGTGGATTCTACACCTCTTATGTTGTATCTATAACCACTAATAAAGCCTAGTTCATTATATTTTCTCATTTCTATAGCATATTTATGAGCCATATAGATATTATGTCCCTTGAAAGCAACACCTTGTATCTCAAACTAGCATCCTTAAATTGCATGTTCTTGTGGCTCTATCATACAGTTCTATTCTCACTCAAAATATACCTCCCTTTATCTTGCTAGCCATTCCCACCAATCCATTACTCTCCTATAAATATAATTCTACCTTCATTACTCCTATATTTCATACTCCTAGCCTATTTTGAATGTACTTCCCCAATAGTCATGCTTGTCTAATATGATATTTTATGCTAAACTAGAGTAGATAAATAAAAAACTTGTGACTATCTAGGGAAATTTTTTGAGCCAACATTATTTCTTTGATTATTTTTCCAATGAGCCCTTAGATCCATATATTACCAATCAACCTCTACCTAAACATTTTGAGGAACCTTGGTTTCAGTTATATAGAGGATTGGATGACCCTCTCAATCATCTGTAATATTTTAAGCTAGCCTTTGTCATTGTTACCCATGCTGAATTTATCCTCCTACATATTTTTACTACTAGTCTTAGCAAAATGGACTAGGATTGGTATTTCTCCATACCTCCTCATCCCATAAAGATATTTTCCAACTAGTAAAATTGTTTACCTAATACTTCATTATCTATATAAAATATTACACCTCTATTGATGACCTTTATAAAATTAAGAAATATAAAGATAAGGCTTTCACAAAATTCCTATCCCTATGGTGAGTCCTTGTACATAAACTTTAGTATATATCTCCATACAAGTATATTCTTAAAGTATTTATAAAATTCTAAATGAAAAACTAGATTACCAAATGTAGAGCATACCTATTTCTACCTTTGAGGCTACATTCAACCTTTCTAAGCAAGTTTAAACCATTCTTATTCATAGAGGTTAGTTAAAATTTTAGAAATATGAATATAGGCCCAAGAATAAATATAAGCATGTCATGGGTGATGGGGTTATTGATACTTATTAGATGAATAATATTAATGTGACTACCCCTATAGCCCCAAAGGTCACCTTAGCTAAGCAACTGAAGTCTAAAAGAATATCCACTAGATTAGCATTAACTCAATTTGCTATCCTTGGTCAACTCCTTGATAAAAAACTTATCAACCTTTCATAGCCCAAGATAATTGACTTGTCATAAGGTATACCTAACTTGTATTATTCTAATGAACACTATAATTTCCATTGAGTGGTGGATAACAAAAATGATAGGTGTAATACTTTAAATAATCTCATCTAGAACCTAATTGATTGAGGATAGATAATCATCAATGAATATGATGCTCAACCCTCTACCTCAAACCAAGATCTTTGTGTTTTTAAAAATCCCCTACTTGATCATAATTAGAGGGCTACTAATAATGTAACTTATCAGAATATGATTGACATGATTTCCATGCATTCAACCACTCAAAAGAAATAGAGGGATCACCTTCTAGCTCATCTTCTCGACATTTGATTGTCCTTAAACAATAAGGTAAGAACCCTTTGTTAGATAAAATCCCTATCATTGTCCAAGCTAATCCTACTAGTTCCTTTGATCTGTATCAAAAGTTAGAGGATATCATTGCTAATATTTTTCTCTTAGAGTTACTTATAATATCTTCTACTCACCATGACATGCTCCTTCAACTCCTTAGTGAGTAGGTGGTCCCTCAGGATTTGTTACCTACTGATATCACTAGTGTTTTTGGGACCTTAAGAAGCCACTTTCTTATATCCTTTCTAGAAACTATCATCCCCTCATCAACTCTCCTTGGTGACCACCCTCTACATATCACATGAACTATCAGATAAAAGTAAATCAAACAAGTCTTGGTGGATAATAAATATAGCCTTATGTTGGAGTTTATTACATTATTTGAAACATGCTAATATCCCCCCATGGTACCTTCATGGTACTTGTAAATATTATATTAATATTGTGTCTTAGGTTAGAGCATGAGTAATATTTTATGTAATGTAATAATATGTAGGAAATGTACAAGTTTCATGTGAGTAAGTGTGCAAGTGTTATGTGAGTCTATGTACACAAGTGTCTAACATGTAAGTGTGCACGAGTGTCCTTAGATTAGAATATGCTAAATGAAGAGCCACGTATAGGTTTACATACAATATAGAGTCATGTGTATGCAAGTGTCAAGTCGAGAAGCCAAGAGTCATAAGACTTGGAATATAGAAAGGAATAGTTAAATAAGAGTTATTCTACTATGGCTATTTAGTAATCCATAGTGACGCAGATGTGAATCAAGATCAATATAAATTATTTATCATCTAGTTTAAAATAGAGGTAATATATTTGTAAGAGAAAGAGGAGTAATAAAGTTTGCATACATTTTAGCAACTAATATTGTAAGTTGTGCTACATGCTTTGTACATGTATAATTCAAGCTATTTACATTCATAATTTTTGCTCATTAATGAATGTTAGTTGATATATTATAATCCTTGATGCACATATTAGTTTATTCATATTATTTTTCTTACATCATTATCTTAGTCTTACTATATTATGGCTATCTTATATTTTATTCTATAAAATTTGCCCTTTGAGTTTATATTAATATTAAGGCTTCAAAAGCCATTAGTGGTATTAGAGCTAATGTGAGTAGTTTTTTGCATAGGTTGAATTTATTTAGCTTTATATAAAATAAAATTTTTATTGTTTAATAAAATTGGTCTAGAGAATATCTACTTTAAAGGGAGATATACCTAGAATCTAATGTAATATCAAAGGAAGCAAAAATTCTAGAGTCTTTCCACAATTGCAAGAACAACTAGTGAAGACTAGGACTCAACTATAGAGTCTTTCCATGGTTGCAAAATAACTAGTGAAGACTAGGACTCATCTATATGGTATTTTCATAGTTATAATAAGTGAATACAAACTATTCAAATGAATCAAATTTAAGATAGTTGATAATTATAGAGAAATAGCCAACCCTTGATATCAAAAAAAATTCAAGAACATAGGTAATCCTTAACACTGATTTCTATCAACTGAGAAGGAAGTTGAAGAATTTGGTACAATAAATTCGTTCTAATTTGATTAAGGGATCAGGGAATCTGAGTCATCTTGACATTATTTGGGTTATTAGGTGTGACCTAAGACATTTGCAACATAGATTTATCATCAAAAGTGTGAGAAGCTTCCAACAATAGATAGAGAAGACATTCATATTTAAGTGTAAGATAAAGAAAAAAAGAAGAAGGATATATCAAGGGCTGATAAATCTATCTTATAGTTAAATTTTATCAAGTAAAGGTTAATTGAAAGTTGTAAAAAATATTCAGGTCTTTAAATGATACCTTGACAACGATAGAATAAAAACAATAGACCAAAGTTACCTATTTTAGAATTTAATTAGAAATAGAAGTAGTCTATGATAAGATTCATGTTTTGAAGATAGACATTGATATAGAAAATATTTATCAAGTTTTAGGTTATAGACATTGACATTATGGATTGAAAATAGTAGTCATCAAATAAAATTTCTATTGAAGAAATAAGATCTAAAAAACTATTAATAAAAAGAGAAGGTTGATCATGAAGAGGCTCTAGATTGCAGTAAGTACAAAAATAGTTAAAATGAGTCATTAGAAGAAAGAGTAGAAGCTTAAGATACTAGCTTGGAAAATATGTTCAAGGTGTAAAGGATAAATTTTTTGGACACCCAAGGATAGATTTTTAGGGTAGCATTATTCTATATACATGAACATGAAATAGTAAACATAATGTACATCCAATGGCAAATGAAGAATAAATCCTTTAGAATCCATAATTTAAATATTTTATTGAGGAGTACATAGAGAATACAGTACCAAATGAAGAGCTAACATGACTAAGAGCACCGCCTTATGTACAAAAAGAAACAACAATATACAGTGCATCAACAAAAAATAAGAAGAAGAAATATAATAAGAATGCAACCATGATGTAGTCTCCATGAGTTGAACCATTTATAGAAGATGAAAAGCCACAGTTAAGCCAACACAATAATATAAATTGCCATATTCAATCTCTAAGATCCATGTCTAGAAGAGAAAAAGTTGTAAGAAGTACCAATGCTAGAAGAGATAAATATGTAGTCAAGTGAATGCAAGAAGGAAACATCAAGAGCCAACATAGGAAAAAGAAGCACCAAGGGAGGAGAAAACACTTTATAGAAGATGCCAAAAGGAGAATAAATGAACAAAGTATTGGTAGGACAAATCATTGACAGAAGGAAGTGTAATGCTCATAGACTATTTAGGGAGCGTCGATAAGAAATGCTCCATACATAACCACTTGGAGATGTAATGTTATCAATACTTTGGAATGTTAAGATATCCAAATATTTTATTTTTTGCCTACCAAAAGTGAGATATCCATCCGTAGGCACATTTCTTTCAAGGGATTTGAATAAAGTTTGTTCACATAAGCGAGGAAACACAACTCAAAGAATTCATAGCATTCAAAGGAGATAAGGTGTGCTATGAGATAAATTGAAGTTTTTTTTTTGTTTTAGGGTTTTCTAAGTCAATTGAGTGATAAGGTAGGAAAAATAATAAAATATATTATTAAATTAAAAGTTAATTAGGGAGTGATAAGGTTGAATTTATTTTTGAAATGGAGTGATAAGTAGGTTTATAAATTGAATTCTTATAAAGTTGGATTTTTAAGGTTTTTTAAATAGTTAGATAAAATTGATTTTGATTTGCATTATTAATATTTGAAATAGATTATTGATTTTTTGCAAATTAATTAATCTGGGAGTCAAAAGGAATTGAACTTTAAACTTAGGAAAATTAATTTTGCAAAATTCATATTTTCTTAGTTTCTAATATTTGGGAGACAAGGATTTCTACTTCATAGGTTTTTAATTTAAATATTTTGAATTATTTAAAATTAGGGAGTCATAAGGTAGTCTACACAAAGGAAATATATTCTTGACATTGATTACAAAACATTAAAGAAATTGTTAACAATGCATTTAACAAGAATAGTGAAGAAATATTGCATATACTTAAGTTTTATTCTCAAAACTTAATAGATAACTTTGATGTGTACCTTGCAAGCTTCAGACCATTTTTCCTCCCATGCATGCTTTAAATCTACCCTTAGGACCATCCATTTTTATCGCAAAAAATATATCTCTTGTTTCCTGTCCAAAGTGCGAGTCTAATGCAATTTTGCTCCAATTCTTTGAGATGACACTTTTAGAGCCTGAGTCCCTTTATATTGATGCAATGGTTGAGAAAATACTCAACAATCATGGGTTTATGGTCTTCCTAAATAAATTTTGTAGGAGTGACTCAAATTTTTGATGAAATTACTTAGACATGGGACAAAGGGCGAGTCATTGTTTGTGGCCCCAAATTCAATATTAATGTTTTCTTGCTTGTGGAGGTGATAGAGCTCCCAATAAATAGAGTTTTTGTTCACCATTTTAAACACTCAATGGCAAATAAGTTAATTTTATTCATGGACAAGGGTAAGAAATTAGGAAGGAAGAATGCAAGAATCATCAAATATTCCCTTCATATTGCTTAGAATAGAGTGATGATCCCTATAATGCAGTAATTCACTATTGACAAGATCAATTCTCTTGTATGAAGCTTCCACTTGTCCTTATTGAATCATCTTAGGGATATTAAGCCCATTAATATCCCCAAATATTTATACAGTTCAATGGTATTGGACATTTTGAGTCAAAGTTGTCATTGATGTCAAGGAACAAAGTTGTCATTGATGTCAAGGAATAAGCTAATATTGATGTCAAAAGGTCAAAAGGAACAATGCGAAGGTTAAAGGCAAAAGAGCTTCATAAAATTTTTAATACTATGTGGAAGCATAAGTAGGAGGGTTTTTATTAAAACCATGGATGAGCAAAAATAAAAGGTTTTTAATAAAAACCTAAGGAAGCTTTTAAAATCATGTTAAAAATACCAAGGAAGTTTTATTATTTATTTTATAAAATATTTAAATTCAAATTGAATTTAAATTTTATAAATAAATATTATTTATACATAGTGGTAAAACCTAAGAAGTCCTTAATCCTTAATAAAGCCAAAAGGATTTAAATATTACTTTATAATATTTAAATTTTAAATAATTTAAATAATTTATAAATTAATTATTTAAATAGGTCCGAGGTGTAGAAAAATTGGTTCATACAAACCCCAAAGGGGGCGGAGGTCCAAGGTTCAAATCTCGGGCCTCGTCGGACTGAACACTTGTCCCTTTCCTGGTTATTTCAATGGCATAAAAGTTTTAAAATGATTGTGGCATGGCGGTTATAGGGGCGGACTACGTGAACATCTATGTGGTGGCTTTTGGGGCGGACAACACAGAATACTATGACGACCATAAAACCTGGACAGCCCGCCCAGATTCATGGTGGCTATCGATTCCACTATGAAAAAAATTTATTTAAATATCAAAGGCGCCGACATCTAAGAGAAAAGGAATCCATATATGTTTGAAAGGTTGGTGGCATATTGGTATAAAAAAAATATGCCAAAGTGGAAAATTATGTATCCCTTGCTTGATTTATCAAAGTTCTGCGAGTTGTATGTTTCATGCAATTTCGTGCAAGGAAGAAGACAAAGTTTTTTCTTAAGTGTGCTAGCAAAGAAATTAGACGAAATATGCCCTAACCCTCATATCCATCCAACATGGTGATCTGGTGGTAATTTGGAGTGATCTAGGGTGCTTGTTAGTAGCAAGATCCACGTTTGAATCTTCACAGGAAGCTTTTTGAGTAGACTTGATCAGCATTTTGAGTGGACTTGATTAGGTGCCAAAGAAAGTGATGCAAATCCTTTTTGGGTGAGGTGCCAAGAGGGAGAAGATAGAGCACATGGTGCTATTCCATCCCAAGGTGAGAGCCTAGCTCACGCGATGGTTGGAGCCATAGCTAGGGCACTGGTAAAGGCGATGTCGTGAGGTCGAATCTCACCAAGGCAAAAGTAATAAATTTTTAATATATTTTGTGTTGCCTAAGATTTTGACATAAGGTCCTAGGGAGTTAAAAGGGGTAGATAAAAATAATTCTTCATTAATCATTATTTTTGTTAATTGGAGGAGTAAGGAGTTAGATTTATTTTTAAATAATGTATTTATGACATATTGGTTTATTGGAGAGTAAAGTGTTTGTTAGATGTTGAGAGGACTTCTTGCCATTGAGTTATTTTGAGAAGGTTATTTTATTGACATTATTTCTAGTATTGAATATTATTTTAATTGGAAGATTATAAGGTGTGTTTGGTCAATTATTGTTGATGGATGCTTTCTTCAATATGGAGTAATAAGGTGTATGTATGTTTTGATATTTACATTGTATTTTTGAGAGATTTTATCATCTTATAACTTCCTTGAGCTTGGAAAAGAAGTGTTTGTGGTTGTGGCAGATTTTTGAGGTTCCTTCATCATCAAGAAAAAAGTATGGGCACATTCTTCCATAGTTGAGTTGATTGATTGTTTTTTGGAAAACAAGTTTGGAGTGAAAAAGACTTAATTAGGTTTCCTTATTGAGTGTGTTGAGTTAATGCTTCAAGATTTTCTAGAATAAAGAGTTGTTGTTAAAACCTTGTTTGATAAGCATTATTGTTGAAGCCATTGGTTAAGTGAAGAACTTGAACTAGATTTTGAAAATAACATGAGTATCATTGTTATGTGGTATTGGTTGATAAGCATTGTTGGAAACATTTTGAGTAAGTGTTCATATGCTTGGACTAGGGTTTGTAAGTAAGGATTATTTCATTGAGTGATTGGTTGCATAGAGTTGGTTGAGCCTAGTCAAGTGGATGTGTGAAGTGATTTTTCAAGTTATATAAAACAAACTATTCTATATTATGAATTGATTTGAGAAAGTGTTTGAGCATTGAGGTGAATGTGAAGCATATTGAGTCTCTAACAATTCTCTATATGTTTATGAAAGAATAATTGAAAGTGATTGAGCATTGAGGTGAATGTGAAGCATATTGAGTCTCTAACAATTCTTTGTATGTTTTTGAAAGATTGATTGAAAGTGATTGAGCATTCTAATGAGTATAGAGCATATTGAGTCTCTAAAAATTCTCTTTATGTTTCTATGATACTGGAAAAGTTCTAGTGTGGACTTGTTGAGCAGATTTGAGGTAAGTCTTTGAGAAGACTTGTGGACAAATTTGGATAAGATTTTGTGGAAGCTTACAATACAGATTGAGAGCATATTTGGATAAGTTCTTGTGAGGACTTATTAAAAATATTTGGACAAGTTATAGAGAGTACTTGTGGATAGATTAGTGTGAGATTTTGTGGAATATTGCAAGGCAGATTTGAGATAAGTTGATTAGAAGACTTGAGAGTAGAATTAATTGATTTGTTCAAACCTTGAGTTAAGATTTGGGGCAGATCCAGTAGAGTTGATTTGAGATTGAGTCAAGCTTTGAGTTAAGGTTTGAGAACAGAGATTGAGGACATACTTGTGCTAGACCGAAGGACTATGTTTAGTATAGATTTGAGGATAGATTTTGGTGTATATTTGAGGACAGGTTTGTGCTAGACCAAAGACAGAGACTGAGCATATTTGTGCTAGATCAAAGGATTATGTTTAGTATAGATTTAAGATAGAGCTTTGGAGGTGACAGAGTAGATAGGATGAAAATATCTAGTGGATAGAGATCCATTAGCCAAGGCAGTGAGGACATGTGTCTTCAATGGATAGAGATCCATTAGACAGAGAAGTGGGGGCAACAATTCTTCTAGAAGATCTCCAGCCAAAGTGAGAGATTAAAGGATTTCTCTTGTGGATAGATATCCACAAACTTGATTAAGGGGATTGGTGTCTCCTTTGAACAAAGGTCCATAAACATTGTTATAGGGAAAGGATTCCCAAGAGATTGATTGAGAAAGTTTTAGTAAAATATTTTCTCCGTGGAGTAGCCCACATTGGGTGAACCACACAAATTTGGTGTCTCTATTGTGTGTGGTTATTTGTGCATTACTTTTGATTACTGCTATTGATATTTCTATCTATACATTGCATAATATTGATTTGGAAAGAAAAGTAAAAAATGGTATTATACTGTTCATCCCCCATATCAAGATAAGCTTGTGTTCTTCAATTGGTATTAGAGTAGGTTCCTTCGAAAGATTTTAATAGCTTGAAGAAAAATCTTACAAGAACACAATAAATTCTAAGAATGGATCATCAGATAATTTAGCACCAGTATTTTATGGAAATGATTATATATATTGGAGTATGAGAATGAAGATTTACCTAATGGAACTTTGTAATGAAATTTGGGAAGTAGTTGAAAAAGGATATGACCCATCATTTGATCCACCTACAGATAAGGAAGGTAATATTCTACAACATTACAATTCAAAATTAATAAATACAATTTTGAGAGGTTTACATAGAACATAATCCATAAAAGTTATGCATTGTCAATATGCAAAATGAATGTAGGATAAGTTGCAATGTATATATGAAGGAGATAAATGTGTCAAGAAAACAAAGATACAAAATATCAAAGGACAACTTGAAGAGTTAAAAATGAAGGATGAGGAAAACATTAGTACTTGTCTACTTTGAGTTGATGAGGTTGTTAATGATATGCAAGGACTTGGAATTAAGGTTGAAGAATCAGATGTTTGTGATAATATCTTAAGATCTCTTCCAAAAGAATTTAGTGAAAATATTTCTGCCATAGAAGAATCAAAGGATAGTGATTCTTTGACAAGAGATATGTTGCTTGGTATTCTTACAACTTTTGAGTTAAGAACAAAAGAACCTAATCCCCAGAAGGAAGTAGCCTTCAAAGTGATCAAGAAGACAAAGGGTAAGAAGTCAGAATCAAGCAATGAGGTATCCAGTGATGAAGAAGCAAATTATGGCAGAAGGAATAAGGATTCAAAAAGATTTAAAGATACAAAATTTGTTAAATTTTTCAATTGTGGAAAGTATGGTCACTATGCAACTGATTTTCAAGAAGCTAAAAATAACAATGATGAAGAAAAGGATCACAAGAGTAGGGAATCAAAAATATATCGACACCAAAAGAAAATCAAGGATGGAAAAATCAAACAAGGAAAGAATTCCTTTGAAAGGTAAAAGAGGAGCTACTATGTAGATAAGGCAAGTAAGTACAAAAGTGATAGAGATAATAGTTTCTCAGAAAATGATAAATATGAAGTCCTATTTATGATTGAATAAAAAGAGTTGAAGAAAATATCACCAATAATTCTCAAGTGTTTTAGATGTGGTAACTTTTTACATCTTGAATATGGTTGTACAAATAATGATTATAGTTTCAGTGATGATTAATATGAGGATGAAGAACACAAGCTTATACTGAGAAGGGAGGTGAACAATATAAGATCACTTTTTAACTTTTTCCTTTTACTTCAGAGAGCAATACAATGAATCAATAGCAAAATCAAAGTAGTAATCAAACCCGTGTACAAGTCATCACACAATTGAGACACCAATATAACATGGTTCACCCAAGGTGGGCTACTCCACAGAGAAAATATTTCACTAAATTTTCTTAATGAAATCCTTTTGTAATCCTTCCCAATTACAATATTTATGGACTTCCTGTCCAAAGGAGAATTCTTTCCCTAATCAAATATTTATGAACCTCCTACCCAAAGGAGATGTCCTATCCCCCAAAGAAGTATTTATGATCCTCCTGTCGAAAGGAGATGTCCTATCCACAAAATTTCTGGAAATAATACTTCAGAATATCACTACCTCTTCTACCGCTAGCAGGTGGAACTCCTTTCCACTAGAGATGTCTTTTCCTCCTTGGTCTGGATCTAGAGACTTATGTCCTCACTGATCACCTCCACATCTACTCATCAACACCTGTACTAAACACAGTCAGTCGGTCCAGCACAAGTCCTCTCAAACTCTGTGAAAAATCTACACCAAACTTAATCCTTTGGCCTAGCAAAAATATGCTCTCAAATCTCTGTCAGATATGTCCCAATATTAATCCAAAATCTTGAACAAATCAATCACAACTGCTCACAATTCTTCACCAAGTCTTCATCATATCTGTCCACAAGTTCTTCAACAAAAACCTGTCCAAATCAGTCCACAATTTCTCCACAAGAACCTGTCCAAATCAGTCCATAAGTTCTCCACAAGAACCTATCCAAATCAGTCCTAGCAAGCTCACCAAGAACTTGCCCAAATCAGCTGAAGCAATTTTACCAAGAAACTTGCCCAATGTGAACACACAAAGAGAATTGTTAGAGACCCAATGTGTTTCATCCAATCATATCAAATTAATCTCATAGAAGAATAAAGAGAATTTTTAGAGACTCAATATGTTCTATCCTTCAACTTTCAATCTCAACTCAAATCAATATCATAGAAGCATAAAGAGAATTGTTAGAGACTCAATATGTTATATCCTTCAACTTTCAATCTCAACTCAAATCAATCTCATAGAAGCATAAAGAGAATTGTTAGAGACTCAATATGTTCTATCCTTCAACTCTCAATATCAACTCAAATCAATCTCATAGACGAATAATTAGAATTTTTAGAGACTCAATATGTTATATCCTTCAACTCTCAATCTCAACTCAAATTAATCTCATAGAAGCATAAAGAGAATTTTTAGAGACTCAATATGTTCTATCCTTCAACTTTCAATATCAACTCAAATCAATCTCATAGGAGTAGTATACTTTCACAATATCTTGAACCACAACCCAACAATTGCCAATAATGCAATATCAAGGAATCAACTCCTCCAACATAGAACCATAACTTGATATCAAACCCTAGCCAAGTTAGTTTTCAAGAACTCAAAGCAATCTCTCTCTAAGCATCAAAAAGGGGTTCAAGATATTTCCAACTTCTCTCAAATGGGAATGCTCAACTTAACCACACAACCAAGTTTATCTAGCAAAGTACAACTTGATAAAATCAAATCTCAAAGGAGCAAGCCCAACTCATGTATCAAGTAAAGCATAGCTTGATCAACTCAATATCAATTGAAGCAATCTCAAAACCAAACTCTAAAAAAACAAACAACTCAATTAGGGTTTCAAAAAATTATAGCAATGACATAAGATTCTCACTCAAAAACCTTAAAACAAACTTCAAATGCTCCCACTCTCGTAAACCAGAATTATGCAATAACTCATAAACTCAGCATGATCTCATAATGCATAATCAATACTTCCACTTTCAAAAAATGAGATCCACTCCAAATAAGGAAACTTAATTTAATCCTTTTCACTCCAAACTTATTTTCAAAAAACCATCAATCAATAATAACCATGGAAGAATGTGCCCATACCTTTACTTTGATGAAGAAGGAGAACTCAAAATTTGTCACAACACTAACTCTCAATTTACCTCAAATTAGAGTTAGCAACAATAGAATAATGCACAATGATAAGAGTCATAATAACACCTTATCACTCCAACTCATAAATAATAAAAACTCACAAATATACATATCAACAATATTCCTTTACACCTTATAACTCCTACTTAATATATCACAAAATAACTTCAACCTCAAAAAATAATTACAAGAGAATATCCACTCAATAACTCCAAAGGCTCTCTAACCCCAATATGACATTAAGCATAATTATTCCTTAAACCCTTATAACTCCTAAAATACATTTACTTCTAAATACATTTACCACATAAATATTAAGCATCAATAATAATAATTTCAAAACAATATTTCTATTTAATCGTATACCTCCGTCCAATTACCAAGAATAATTGCCAAGTGAAATCAAATATTGCACATTATCAACAAAAGATCTACCTTGGAAAAAAATAAATTCTCCAACCTTAGTAGAAGTGTGGAGATGCCAACATAAGTGCCAAATTCCTTCCTCCTCCAAACTCATGGTCCAAAGCAACTATCGTACCATGTGCACAATAACCACGACCAAGAAAAAATTGAAACACGCTTGTCACGAATCGAACTTGGCACCTTTGCTTAGTGAGTGCCTTCTCTCCACTGCCTACTCCATTGGAGCACAAGTGCCCAACAAAAATCTCAAGCACTACTCATCGTTTTACCTTCCCTTTGCTTACAAAATACAACCAACATTTTCTTCCTCACAGGTGCACGAAATCTGAATTTAACACAGACCAGATTTTTCTTCCTCACTACGCATGAAATCAAAATTTAAAATAGACCAGATTCATCTTCCTCACTGGCGCACAAAATAAAAAATTAACACAAAGAAAAATGAGACTCAAAAATCATAGTGTAATCTAAAATCGAAGGTCACAGAGCAATATGAATTCAAAGGTAATCACGCAAATCAGAGGTACTTAAAACCTTAGGAAATAATGCCCTTTAATAGTCTTTCATCCCATGCAAATTGACATCGGTGCTCCTTTCAAAAATTGCATTTTTCATCCCATGCAAGTTGACATCGGCAAGGTAAGTCTTTTACATGAGCGCCGCTAAGGGTTTAGAAACCCTTTCAATAATAATTATTAAATTAATAATAATTATTTTATTAATAATAAACTTAACTTAAAACCTTTTCAAAGGTTTGAGTTAATTTATTTATTAATAATAAAAATGGAATTTTAAGTTTTTTTCAAGGAGCAAAACCTTTTCATTAAGCCAAGATGGTTTTAATAAAAACCCTTAATGAGTCCAGATGGTTTTAAGAAAAAACTTTAACCTTGTCACCATGGTTTTAATAAAAAACCTTAAAAAAACATCATGGAAATTTCAAGATATTTTTGGCACCAAACTCTTTTTGACATAAGAACAAATTCCTTTTGACATCAACACAAACTCCTTTTGACATCAATGATAACTCACAAACATGAAGCTAGGCAACATACCAAAAATTTCCAATAATCTCCCCCTTTGTCATTGATGGCAAACCACTACTGAAAAAATTGCCAACTATCAAAACTAAAACCAATTGAAAACCATCCTCTGAAGCTTTGCTCTCGCTAACTCAAGGCTCTCCCCATTACTGAAATCTCTACCCCTTTGTCATCAATGGAAAAGGGTCACCTTTGGGGCTCAGGGATAAGAATGAGCCTCTTAGCTTAGCCCCTCTGCCACCTCCTGTTGAGGTGATTAATTTTGGGGTGGGAGTAAAACTCCCATCAGACATTGATCATAATCAGTGTCCATAGCTTCCTTTCCATGATTTTTATTGATATCCTGTTCTTGTTCTTGTTCATATTATCATCCCTATTTTTGTCCAAGCCATTATTCCTATTCCTGTCATTATTCCTGTTCCTATTTATAGCCCTAAACCTATACCTTGGAACTTTAGCTCTACACCATCTGGATGTATGTCCTTCATTATTGCACTTATAACATTTGACAATGTTATTCCTTTGATATGTACCTATTTTATGAATCCTCTCTATTGGACCAAACATGTTCCTGTTGTTAACCCTGCAATTAACTGCCTTGTGCCTAAACTGATTACAAGAGTAGCAATACCATTGAAAGAAATTACCATTAACCTGTCTTGATTGAGACTTGCACTGTGAAGCCATGTGTCCAAACCTGTGACATGCAAAACATATTCCATTGAACTTTCATTTCCTTGACCTCATAGTTCCTTTTGTATTTCTCCCCTTATGATGATTCTTGTTTTCTGATTCTGTGCTATCTGAATCACCATCTGAAAACTTACTCTCTGAAGTACTCTCTTCATGTGAACCATATTATTCTTGGGAGATCATACTAGATTCCTCAACTTGTTCCTTTTGTTTCTTTCCAAAACCAAGACCTGTTTTATCTGTTGTCCTTCTTTGATCCTTGATGATTGATTTTACATTCTTGGAACTTTTTTCAAAAATGTAAAGCTTTTCCTTGTACTCTTTAGTTTCCTTTTTCAAGGAATCTACTTCATGTTTTAACTCGTTACACTCACGATACCTAGCTACCAACTCTTCTTTGAGTTCCTATGTATTTGCTATAGAGATATAAAGATTCCCTATAATATCATCTCTTTCATAATGACATTCATCAAACCTATCAATGAGTCTAGCATATTTCTTTCTTTATTTCTTTAACACATCAAGAGCATTAAAAAGTTCAGCCTCAATATCTACTTCTCCCTTTTCTGAAACATCCTCTATTTGTTTACCTTTTGAAACATCAATATCATTTTCTGATTTCTTACCACTAGAGGTGCTACCTTCATCTAAAGCGATAATAAGATCTTCCTCATAATTTTTTGAAGCATCCTCATACATAGTATTACCAGAATTCAAACCATCATTTGTACAATCATCCTCAAGGTGACCAAAAATTTCCACATCTAAAGAACTTAAGCATAACAAATCTATTCCTCTTTTATTTTACTTCCTTTTCTATTAGAAACAACATCTCATTTCTATCATCACTTGAAGAACTTCCATCATCACTACTAGAACACTTACTTGCTTTGTATGTGTAGAAACTTTTCTTGTGTTTTTGGAAGTACCTCTTCCCTTGACTGTTTTGCTCATTTTTGTTCTTCCTTTGATACCTGTGCTTCTCATATTCCCTATGCTTATAATACTGTTTTTCTTCATCACAATCATCCTTGGGTTTTGGAAATTTAGTAGCATAGTGACCAAAATTTCCACAATTTAAACATTTAACAGATTTCATACCTTTATGCTTTCTTGAAAACTTACCTTTCCTACTATAGTTTGCTTCTTCATCACTACAAGACTCATCACTGTCTTCTTGTTGTTTACCCTTGGACTTCTTAGTAGCTTTGAAATTTACCTCCTTCTTAGGATCAGGTACCACTTTAGTTCTTAACTCAAAATCTGCAAGTATACTATGAAGCTCATCCTTTTTCAATTTATCCAAATCCTTGGCTTCCTCAATAGTTGAAATAGTTTTACTAAATATATTTGGAAGAGACCTCAAAATTTTATCACAAACATCATTTTCAGCAAGCTCAAGACATAGTTCCTTCATGGAATTAACAATCTCATCCATACGAAGCATATAGTCACTAATATTTTCTTCTTCATTCATCTTGAGTTGTTCAAAAATACCTTTGTAATATCTCAATTTTGCTTTTGTGACATTTGCATCACCTGTATGAACCACTTGCAATTGATCCCACATTTCCTTTGTTGTATTACAATGAATCCCAAGTTTCTCATCTGCTGTAGTAGGAGGAAGATTTGGAATAGTGTACCCAAACTCAACTGCTTCCCAAACTTCATTTCCAAGAGCCATTAGATGAACCTTCATATTTATGCTCCATAGACCAAAATTTGTCCCATTAAGAATAGGTGCTGAATTACCACTTGTAAAATCCATTGTGTTCTTTTCAAGCTTTTCCTTCAAGCTGTGAAACTCTTCAGAAGGAACTGCTGTGATACCAATTTAAGAACACAATATTATACTGAGAGGGTGGGTGAACATTATAAGACCACTTTTTAACTTTTTCCTTTTACTTCAGAAAACAATGCAATGAATCAATAGCAAAATAAAAGCAGTCATCAAACCAGTGTACAAATCATAACACAATTGAGACACCAATATAACTTGGTTCACCCAAGGTGGGCTACTCCACAGAGAAAATATTTCACTAAATTTTCTCAATCAAATCCTTTGGGAATCCTTCCCAATTACAATGTTTATGGAATTCTTGTCTAAAGGAGAATATTTCCCCTAATCAAATATTTATGAGCCTCCTACCCAAAGGATATGTCCTATCCCCCAAAAAAGTATTTATGAGCCTCCTTCACAAAGGAGATGTCCTATCCCCCAAAGCTATGGAAATGATAATTCAACAGATCACTACCTCTTCTACCACTAGCATGTGGAACTCCTTTCCATAGAATATGTCATGTCCTCCTTGATATGGCTCTAGAGACTTCTATCCTCATTGATCACCTCCACAACTGCTCATCAACACCTGTACTAAACACAGTCAGTTGGTCCAGTACAAGTCCTCTCAAACTCTGTCACAAATCTACACCAAACTCAGTCCTCTAGTCTAGCACAAATATGCTCTCAAATCTATGTCAGATATGTCGCAATATTAAGCCAAAAGCTTGAACAAATCAATCACAACTACTCACAAGTCTTCACCAATACTTCATCAAATTTATCCACAAGTTATTCAACAAGAACCTGTCCAAATCAGTCCACAACTTCTCCACAAGAACCTATCCAAATCAGTCCATTTCTCCACAAGAACCTGTCCAAATCAGTCCTAGAAAGCTCACCAAGAACTTGCCCAAATTAGCTCAAGCAAGTTTACCAAGAAACTTGCCCAATGTGAACACACAAAGAGAATTGTTAGAGACCCAATGTGTTTCATCCAATCATATCAAATCAATATCATAGAAGCATAAAGAGGATTCTTAGAGAATCAATATGTTCTATTCTTCAACTTTTAATCTCAACTCAAATAAATATCATAGAAGCATAAATAGAACTGTTAGAGACTCAATATGTTCTATCCTTCAAATTTTAATCTCAACTCAAATCAATCTCATAGAATCATAAAGAGAATTGTTAGAGACTCAATATATTCTATCCTTCAGCTTTCAATCTCAACTCAAATCAATCTCATAGAAGCATAAAGAGAACTGTTAGAGACTTGATATGTTATATCCTTCAACTCTCAATCTCAACTCAAATCAATCTCATATAAGTATAAAGAGAATTGTTAGAGACTCAATATATTCTATCCTTCAACTCTCAATATCAACTCAAATAAATCTCATAGAAGCATAAAGAGAATTGTTAGAGACTCAATATGTTCTATCCTTCAACTTTAAATCTCAACTCAAATAAATATCATAGGAGTAGTATACTTTCACAAGATCTTGAACCACAACCCAACAATTGCCAATAATGCAATATCAAGGAATCAACTCCTCCAACATAGAACCATAACTTGATATCAAACCCTAGCCAAGTTAGTTTTCAAGAACTCGAAGCAATCTCTCTCTAAGCATCAAAAAAGGGGTTCAAGATATTTCCAACCTCTCTCAAATGGGAATGCTCAACTTAACCACACAACTAAATTTATCAAGCAAAGTACAACTTGATAAAATCAAATCTCAAAGGAGCAAGCCCAACTCTTGTATCAAGTAAAGCATAACTTGATCGACTCAATATCAATGGAAGCAATCTCAAAACCAAACTCTAAAGAACCAAACAACTCAATTAGGGTTTCAACAACTTATAGCAATGGCATAATCTTCTCACTAAAAAACCCTAAAGAAAACTTCAAATGCTTCCACTCTCATAAACCAAAATTATGCAATAACTCATAAACTCATCATGATCTCATAATGCATAATCAATACTTCCACTTTTAGAAAATAAGATCCACTCCAAATAAGGAAACTTAATTTAATCCTTTTCACTCCAAAATTATTTTCAAAAAACCATCAATCAATAATAACCATGGAAGAATGTGCCCATAAATTTACTTTGATGAAGAAGGAGAACTCAAAATATGTCACAACACTAACTCTCAATTTACCACAAATTAGAGTTAGCAACAATGGAATAATGCAAAATGATAAGAGTCCTAATAACACCTTATCACTCCAACTCATCAATAATCAAAACTCACAAATATACATATCAACAATATTCCTTTACACCTTATAAATCCTACTTAATATATCATAAAATAACTTCAACCTCAAAAAATAATTACAAGAGAATATCCACTCAATAACTCCAAAGTCTCTCTAACCCCAATATGACATTAAGCACAATTATTACTTAAACCCTTATAACTCCTAAAATACATTTACTTCTAAATGCATTTACCACATAAACATTAAGCATCAATAATAACAATGTCAAATAAATATTTCTATTTAACCTTATACCTCCATCCAATTACCAACAATAATTGCCAAGTCAAATCAAATATTCCACATTATCAACAAAAGATCTACCTTGGCCAAAAATCAATTCTCCAACCTTAGGAGAAGTGTGGAGACACCAACATAAGTGCCAAAGCACTTCCTCCTCCAAACTCATGGCCCAAAGCAACCGTCATACCACATGCACAATAACCATGACCAAGAAAAAAATGAAACATGCCCTTCGCAAATCAAAATCGACACCTCTGCTTAGCGAGCACCTTTGCTCCACTACCTCCGTCGTTGGAGCACAAGTGCCCAATGAAAATCTCAAGTGCTACTCATCATTTTACCTTCCATTTGCTCACAAAAGACAACCGGAATTTCCTTCATCATAGGCACACGAAATCCGAATTTAACATAGATCATATTTGTGCCCCTCACTATGCACAAAATCAGAATTTAACACAGACCATATTTGTCTTCCTCACTGGCGCACAAAATCAAAAATTAACACAGAGCAAAATGAGACTTGAAAATCATGACGCAATCCAAAATCGAAGGTCACAGAGCAATACAAATTTGAAGGTAATTGTGCAAATCAGAGGTACTTAAAACCTTTTGAAATTATTCCCTTTAATAGTCTTTCATCCCATGCAAATTGACTTCGATGCTCCATTCAAACATTACGTTTTTCATCCCATGCAAGTTGACGTCGACGAGGTAAGTCTTTTACATGAGCATCGCTAAGGGTTTAGAAACCCTTTCAATAATAATTATTAAATTAATTCTTATTATTTTATTAATAATAAACATAACTTAAAACCTTTTCAAAGGTTTGAGTTAATTTATTTATTAATAATCAAAATGGACTTTTAAGGTTTTTTCAAGGAGCAAAACCTTTTCATTAAGCCAAGATGGTTTTAATAAAAATCCTTAATGAGTCTAGATGGTTTTAAGAAAAAACTTTAACCTTGTCACCATGTTTTTAATAAAAACCCTTAAACAAACATCATGGAACTTTCAAGATCTTTTTGGCACCAAACTCTTTTTGACATCAACACAAATTCCTTTTGACATCAACATAAAATCCTTTTGACATAAATGACAACGCATCCCATGCAAGTTAACGTCGATGAGGTAAGTATTTTACATGAGTGTCGCTAAGGGTTTAGAAACCCTTTCAATAATAATTATTAAATTAATTATTATTATTTTATTAATAATAAACTTAACTTAAAACCTTTTCAAAGGTTTGAGTTAATTTATTTATTAATAATCAAAATGGACTTTTAAGGTTTTTTCAAGGAGAAAACGTTTTCATTAAGCCAAGATGGTTTTAATAAAAATTCTTAATGAGTCCATATGGTTTTAAGAAAAATCTTTAACCTTGTCACCATGGTTTTAATAAAAACCCTTAAACAAACATCATGGAACTTTCAAGATCTTTTTGGCACCAAAATCTTTTTGACATCAACACAAATTCCTTTTGACATCAACATAAAATCCTTTTGACATAAATGACAACTCACAAACATGAAGCTAGGCAACATACCCAAAATTTCCAACATAGGATACCCTTGAAGGACCAGAAGAGAATATTCTAATGGCACTAGAAGAAGAACTAGAAGAAGAAGAAGAAGAAGAAGAAGAAGAAGAAGGTGATCCTGTAGAAGACAAATCAAAAGTAAATAAAGATGTATACAAAGGTAAACAAATAGAGGAAGAATTAGATAAATAAGGATATGATCTCAAGGGAGAACTTATTTATGCTCTTGACATGGTAAAGAAGGTAAGAAAGAAAAACTCTAAATTTGAGTTTTAGTTTCAAGAATGTGATGAAGAGAGAAGAATGCTTATAGAGAATCTAGACAAAGCAAAGGATAAGACAAAGAAGTTCAAGGATAAGTTAGAAGCAAATATCTTAGAATGTGAAAGGTTAGAACAAGAAGTAGCCCTACTAAAGGAATAATTAGAAAATTCCAAGAGTAAGCTACAAAAGTTTGGAAAGAGCTCAACAATTGTGGATAAGATGATCAAGGTACAAAGAAGTTCAACAAATAAAATAGGTCTTGGTTTTGAATAGACTCAAAAGAAACAAGAAGAGAAGTCAACCTCAAGTTCTGAAGGAGAAGAAAATTTAGAAGAAGATACTGTAAGAGAAATTGAGACATCTAAGGATGGGTTGGACAACAGAAAGTTTAACAAGGATAGGAACAATGCACAAAGAAGAAATAGATGGAACAACAATCAAAATAGGTTAAAAGAGATTAAGATACCAATGAGGTTAAGATAAGAAAACTTCAATGGAAGATGTTTTTCATGTCACAAGTTTGGGCACATGGCTTCACAATGCATGACACATGAAATACAGGAAAATAGAAATTTCATAAACAGAAAACTTTTCCATGGGTATTGCTACTCATGTAATCAATTTGGTCACAAGGTAATGAATTGCAGGGTTCATGACAAAAAAGTATATGGCTTGACTAGGAGAAATCCTAAGACATTTGCACCTCCAAGGAATAATAACATTAAGTGTTATAAGTGCAATAATGATGGATACACAACAAAGTGGTGTAGAGTAGACATTCTAGAATCAAGTATGAACAAGAACATGAACAGGAACAAAAATATGGATATAAATATGAACAAGAATAGGAACAAGAATATGGAAATGGAAAGGAATAATCAAAGAAATAAGAAGGATCATATAAGAAGAAAAGAGGATAAAGGTAAATACCAGTGCTTTATGGGAGTAGAAATACTTCCACCCTAGAATTAACCACCTCAAGATGAGGTGGGGGAGGGGCTAAGCTAAGAGACTCATTCTTAGCCTCAAGACCAAAAGCTGACCCTTTGCCATTGATGTCAAATGGGGAGAGATTTGGTATTTGAGTAAAGAGGAGATATTTGAAAAGAGCATTGAGCCAGGGGGAGCAATACAAAGAAAAGGTTAAGTTTTTGGTAAAAATAATTAGGGTTGCCATCAATGACAAAGGGGGAGATTGTTGGATATTTTGAGTCAAAGTTGTCATCGATGTCAAGGAATGAAGTTGTCATCAAGGAATAAGCTACCGTTGATGTCAAAAGGTCAAAAGGAACAATGCAAAGGTTAAAGGCAAAATAGCTTCATAATATTTTTAATATTATGTGGAAGCATAAGTAGGAGGGTTTTTATTAAAACCATGGATGAGCAAAAATAAAAGGTTTTTCATAAAAACCCAAGGAATATTTTAAATTCATGTTAAAAAGCCCAAGGAAGTTTTAATATTTATTTTGTAAAATACTTAAATACAAATTGAATTTATTATAAATAAATATTGTTTATACAGAGTGGTAAAACCTAAGAAGGATTTAATCCTTAATAAATCCAAAAGGATTTAAATATTAATTTATAATATTTAAATTCTAAAGAATTTAAATAATTTATAAATTAATTATTTAAATATCAAAGGCACCGATGTCTAAGAGAAAAAGGAATCCACCGACGTTTGAAAGGTTGGTGGCATATTGGTATAAAAACCATATGCCAAAGTGGTAAATGATTTATCCCTTGCTTGATTTATCAAAGGTCTACGAGTTGTGTGTTTCATGTGATTTCATGCAAGGAAGAAGACAAAGTTTTGTCTTAAGTGCACCGGTGAAGAAATAATATGAAATATGCCCTAACCCTCATAACCATCCAACGTGGTGGTCTGGTAGTAAGTTAGAGTGAGCTAGGGTGCTTGTGAGCGGGAGGACCCATGTTCGAATCTCAACAAGTAATGTTTTGAGTGGACTTGTTCAACATTTTGAGTGGACTTGGTTAGGCACCAAAGGAAGTGGTGCAAATCCTTTTTGGATGAGGCACCAAGAGAGAGAAGATAGAGCACGTGGTGCTCTTACCTCCAAAGGTGAGCTCCTAAATCACATGGGGATTTGAGCTTTGACTAGGGCGCTGGTAAAGGTGGTGTCATGTGGTCAAATCTCACCAAGGTAGAGGTAATAAATTTTTAATATATTTTGTGTTGCCTAATGTTTTGACATAAGGTCCTAGGGAGTTAAAAGGGGTAGATAAAAATTATTTTTTATTAATCATTATTTTGGTTAATTGGAGGAATAAGGAGTTAGATTTATTTTTAAATAAATTATTTATGACATATTGGTTTATTGGAGAGTAAAGTGTTGGTTAGATTTTGAGAGGACTTCTTGCCATTTTGTTATTTTGATAAGGTGATTTTATTGACATTGTTGATGGTATTGAATATTATTTTAATTGGGATATTATAAGGTGTGTTTGGTCAATTATTGTTGATGGATGCTTTCTTCAAGATGGAGTAATAAGGTGTATGTATGTTTTGATATTTACATTGTATTTTTGAGAGAGTTTATCATCTTATAACTTCCTTGAGCTTGGAAAAGAAGTGTTTGTGGTTGTGGCAGATTTTTGAGGTTCCTTCATCATCAAGAAAAAGGTATGGGCACATTATTCCATAGTTTATTTGATTGATTATTTTATGGAAAACAAGTTTTGAGTGAAAATGACTTAATTAGGTTTCCTTATTGAGTGTGTTGAGTTAATGCTTCAAGGTTTTCTAGAATAAAGAGTTGTTGTTAAAACCTTGTTTGATAAGAATTATTGTTGAAGCCATTAGTTAAGTGAAGAACTTGAACTAGGATTTGAAAAGAACATGAGTATCATTGTTAGAAAAATTTTGAGTGAGTGTTCATATGCTTGGACTAGGGTTTGTAAGCAAGGATTGTTTCATTGAGTGATTGGGTTAGTAGAGTTGGTTGAGCCTAGTTAAGTGGATGTGTGAAGTGATTGTTCAAGTTATCTAAAACAAACTATTTTATATTACAAATTGATTTGAGAAATTGATTGAGCATTGTGGTGAATGTGAAGCATATTGAGTCCCTAACAATTCTTTGTATGTTTCTAAAATAATAATTAAAAGTGATTGAGCATTGGTGAATATGAAGCATATTGAGTCTAACAATTCTTTGTATGTTTCTAAAAGAGTGATTAAAAGTAATTGCAAAATGTGATGAGTATAGAGCATATTGATTCTCTAAAAATTATCTTTATTTTTCTATGAGATTGGACAAGTTCTAGTGTGGACTTGTTGAGTAGATTTTAGGTAAACCTTTGAGAAGACTTGTGGACATATTTGGGTAAGTTTTTATGGAATCTTACAATACAGATTGAGAGCAGATTTGGATAAGTTCTTGTGAGGACTTATTGATCAGATTTGGACAAGTTCCAGAGAGGACTTGTGGATAGATTAGAGTGAGATTTTTTGGAAGCTTGTAAGATAGATTTGAGATAAATATTTTAGAATATTTGAGAGCATAATTGATTGATTTTTTCAAACCTTGAGTTAAGGTTTGATGTATTTTACATGGGAATAGGAGAAAATAAACTTAAGAAAATATATTGAAAATGTGCTTAGAAAATCATCGGTTACATTGCTTAAATACTATAGGCTTAACAACCTTAGAAGAAATTAAGGGAAGTTAGGAAATGAAAGAAAATAGGGAGGAAAGATAGAAGGGAATTTGGTGTCAACTGCCTCGTCGCCCATGTCGTCCAATCGTCCAGTCAGCTGCTGTCCAAGTCAATATTCCTACCCAATCAGCTTCCATCCAAGGAAGCAAAAGGGTAAGGTCCAAAGCTTACTGTTGTAAACAAATTTTTACCCCTTTTCACTATGTCATTTTCCAACATTCTCCCCCTTAAAGTTGAGAGGCCTGACTATATAGTCTCTCAGCTTTATATATTGATCTTTAGCTATACCTTTGGTGAAGATGTCAGCAATATTATCCAAAGTATTACAATATTGAAGCTCAACTATCTATTGTTCCACCATATCTCGAATGAAGTGATACTTCATATCAAAATGTTTTGATCTACTGTGGTGGACTGGATTATATGCCAACTGAATGGCACTTATGTTATCACAATATAGTCATGTTGGACCACTTTGAATTTCTCAAATTTCTTCAAGAACTTTTCTTAACCATAGGGCCTGAGTACTAGCATGAGTTATGGCTATATACTCAGCCTCAGTTGATGACAATGCTACAACAATTTATTTCTTGGAACTTCATGTAATTAGTCCTGATCCTAGACTAAAAAAATTTCCTGATGTAGATTTTTTGTCATCTATGTTGCTGCCCCAATCACTGTCATTGAAGCCAACTAAATTCACAAAATTACATTTTTGGTAATGGATTCCAAAATCCAATGTACCTTTTACATATCTTAATATCCTTTTAGTTGCTTGTAGATGCAGTTCAGAAGGACTAGCCATAAATCTTGAAACTAGAGAAACAATATATTGAAAATCTGGCCTAGTGTTGGTGAGAAACATAGGACTGCCAACCATGCTTCTGTAAGTGGTCATATAAACCTTTGATGCTCCATATTCCTTGCTCAATTGGATCCCATGTCCAGTTGGAGTTGCAACTGATTTGCACTGCTCCATGGCAAATTTCTTTATCATGTCTTGAGCATACTTGTGTTGACATATGAAGATCCCTTTATTTGATTGATGCACTTCCATGCCTATGAAGTATCACATTAAACCAATATATTTCATCTCGAACTGTTTCATCATGGAGTTTTTTAACTCCATATTCATTTTATTATTACTACCCATAACTATTAGATCATCCAAATACAAAAAAACTATGAGAATGTCTAATCCATGCTTTAGGTAGTACATAGTTGGTTCACTTTTGCTTCTTGTGAATCCATACTCACTAAAATAGCCATCAATACGTGAGTACCAGGCACTTGGTGCTTGCTTGAGGCCATAAAGTGCTTTCTTTAATTTGTAAACAAGGTTCTCTTTACCCTGTTCTTGAAAACCTTGAGGTTGTTGAACATACACCTCTTCTGTCAAGTATCCATTTATAAAAGCACTCTTTACATCCATGTGTTGAACATTCCATCCTTTATGAGCTGCTAAGGAAAGAAATGATCTGATTGTCTCTTGTCATGCAACAGGATCAAAGGTTTCCTCATAGTCAATGCCAAATTTTTGAGTAAAACCCTTTGCTACTAGTCTCACCTTATGCCTCTCAATGCTTCCATCAGCATTGTACTTGGTCTTGTAGACCCATTTACATCAAACACATTTTTTTTCTTTTGGTAGTTGTACTAGATCCCAAGTATCATTATTGTTTATAGAGGTTATTTCCTCTTTCATGTCTTCTTGCCATATATTTTGAGTACATGACTTCTCATAGCTGGTTGTTTCTAGCTATGTACTAGCCAATAAGGCATAATTAATTACATATCCCATAGGATCATGGGAATCATCATCTCCATACAATTGTAAATTTTCAAGTTGTTACAAAACTGAATTCATCTCACTAGCTTGACTTCTAGTGAATCTTCTCTGGAAATTCTAATCCAGCATTTGAAAGGATGGATGATGTTGTAATGTTCTTTTGCATCTTGATGGAGAGTCTCTTTCGATGTCCATCGGTTAAGAACTTACTGACCTCTATGAAGAAGGACTTAAAGTATTTTTTGAAGTACTTGATGTAGCTCTTCTGAATGGGTTTGGAGGGGGTGGTGTACCTTTTCTTTGATCTAGAGATACCTGCTGTACCTGTGAATAACTTACATCGTGGGATTCATCATCAACAAAAATTCTTTGATGACCCCATTCTCCCCCTTCATAAAAAATTACATCCCTAGAGATTACAACTTTATGATTTTTGGGATTGTAGAGTCTATATCCTTTTTTAGACTCACAATATCCTACAAATATACAAGCTTGAATTTTTGGATGAAGCTTCTTTCTTTTCTTGTCAGGAATGTGTACATATGCTAAAGAACCAAACACTTTGAAATTATTTACATTAGGTTTCTTTTCGTACCAAGCCTCGTAAGGAGTGACACCATCTAAACTAGAAGTTGGACTTTTGTTTAGAATGTATACACTAGTTCTTACAACCTCTGCCCAATACATATAAGTGAGATGCTTTGTCTGGAGCATTGATCTCGCCATCTCAACTATGGTGTGATTTTTTATCTCTGCCACACCATTTTATTGTGGGGTATAGGAAGTAGTAAATTGCCTTTTGATCCCACTATATTTACAATATTTCAAAA
This sequence comes from Wollemia nobilis, assembly GCA_028583015.1. Classification (NCBI taxonomy): domain Eukaryota; kingdom Viridiplantae; phylum Streptophyta; class Pinopsida; order Araucariales; family Araucariaceae; genus Wollemia; species Wollemia nobilis. The sequence goes on from JAQPPZ010016931.1 coordinate 8,216,430, forward strand.
AATATTTTGAGGAGTATTCACCTCCTCGATCTGTCCTAAGACATTTTACATAGTTCCCACTTTGATTCTCTACATTATTTCTAAAATATATGAAGCAATAAAAAGCTTCATTTTTGTGTTTCAGAAAGTAAATCCAGCACATTCTAGAGAAATCATCTATGAAAGTGAGAAAATAAAAACTGTTTTCGAGACTTTGTGTTTGCATTGGACCACAAATGTTCGAATGTACTAACTATAGTGGATAGTTGGATCTCCACTCTTGTCCTATCAAAAAATTTAATCTTGAGTGCTTTCCCAAATCACATCCTTCACAAACTTCTTTTTGATCATGGATTTTGGGAAGTCCTGTCACCATAGCTTGATTAGTTAACAATTTCAAGCTAGCGGAATTGAGGTGACCATATCACAAGTGCCAAAGGACACTTGGATTTATTATGGCTAAGTTTGCAAGTTGAGATCCTCCTAGCTCATTAAAATTGAGAGGAAATAATATGTTCTTGGTCACGGGGACCTGTGTGATGACACAATTACAATTATTTTTATCAAAAATGATACATGGTACTTCATCAAATACAAGTTTGTAATTATTCTCCATAATTTGCCCAATGCTTAGTAAATTGTGTTGGAGCTTTGGAGTGTAGTACATATCATGCACATTTTTTAGTCCTTCTTTAGTTGGAACCTCCATGGCTCCAATTCCCTTTACTTGTAATGTTTTATCATCCCCTAATTTTATTTGGGATTTATAAGTGGAATTGAGAGTAGCAAATAAATGTTTGTTACCACTCATATGGTTGGAACAACCAGTATCTAGCATGTGTTAGATAGATTCTATTCTGATTGGCCATATGTCAAAAAAAAATTAGAAGCATTATCTTCTTCTCCATAATTACCATATTGATTGTTGCTGCCTTGTGAAGATTTTGACCAGCAATTGCTAGCGAAGTGACCTAGTTTGCCACAATTGAAACATGTTGTTTTGGACTTGTCACTTCCTCACCCTTGATTTCCACTTTGTCCTTGATTTACACCTCGATTCTGATTTCCACCTCTTTGTTGATTACCTCCTCTGTATGAGTTTCCTCCTCTATTGGAATTGCCTCCTCGATTTTGGTTGTCTCCTCTATTTTGGTTGCCTCCTCTATTTTGGTTGGCTCCTTTGTAGTTGCCTCTACCTCTACCTCTTTTTTTTCCTCTACCTTGACCTCTTCCCTGTCCTCTTGCATTATTTTCATTGGAAGTGAAGGCCTTATCATCGCCTCCATAGCTTGTTGAAGGAGTTTCAGGAAACCTCTCTTCATGTGACATTAACGATCCGATTGGTGCATCGAATGTTATAGGGAAAGATATTTAGATTATTCTATTATGATGGCAATGTGATTCCATTTTTGTGTAAGTGTTCTCAACACTTTTGTTAAAATTGTATCAAGCTTGATTTCTTCGCCTAATGTACTCATTTTATCTACAAGTGCTTTTACTCTAACACAATAATCACCTACTTTTTCATCATCTTTCATTCAGAGATTCTCAAAATATCACTTCAATGTTTGAAGCCTTACCTGCTAGACTTGATTACTACCTTGAAATCCATAACTCAATGCTTTCCATGCAGCTTGTGCAGTTGTACAAGCAACAATTCTAGGAGATATGCTTTTCTCCAATGCAGCTTGGAGATGAGAAAGAGCAGATGAGTTGCTCTTCTTCTCTTCTTTTTGAGTCTTTTTGTCTGCTGCACTGAGTGTGGACCAGTATGTGGGTTTCATATAACCTTCCTTTATGATGTACCACAATCCTCTTCCTATGAGTAGGGTCTTAATATTTATAGACCAGTACTCATAGTCATAACCGATAAATTATGGGATGGGTAAACTATTGTGTGAAGCCATAGTTACCAAAAAACTTTTTATTTCATGGTTACAAAAAATACTTTGTTGAATGAAAGAAAGAAGAAGAAGAAATAAGGAAGGGTTTACAAATTTAAGTAAAATCTAACTTGTTCTACCCTATCATTGACTGCTTTCTCCTCTTGATGTGGGGATGCTACCTCTTGATTTATAAAATTATCTGCCACTTCTTCTTCGTTGTCACTTATTGGTATGATTTATGGTGATGGTGGTTCTAGGATTTCCACTGAATTGTTGTAGTGTGAGTACTCTGATTCTTGTTGCACTCCTTGGATGGATTCTGATTGTTCAAATTGACTTCTAAATGAATTATCTTCAAAATCTGCTTCGTATCCTGAGTCGGGATGTCTTTGATGTGTGATTACAGTGTTTTGGAGTTGAATAAATACAATATTGAGTCCATAACCCCTTACATTTTCATCAAACCTATCTGCACTTTCTCTTGCTAGAATTGCACATAAGGTATGATAACGCCCATTGGGTCTAATCATCAATGCCTTTTACAAAATTAAGCCTCTTAGGCTTTATTACAAAACTGTTCTTCAGTTTATAATTCCTTGAATAAAAAAAAAAATTCTTTGTTACAATAATTGCCTCTTAGGCAATGTTCTTTTGTTCTCTCTTTTTGCCTCTTTTATTTTATTTTATTATATATATAAAAAACTTATATCTTTTATTTAATAAAAAAAATATAATTGCATTTAAAAAAAAAAACAATTATTTATAATTTTATTAAATAAAATAAAGTGCTTTTAAATATAATATAAAAAAAATTCCTTAAAAAAAATATATCAAAAATTGACTCCACAGGAATCGAACCTGCGACTCCTATCTTCTAGGCTAAGCTTCCTAGCCAACTCGGCCACAACCGTCGATGAAACTGAACAACAATAACACTTATATAGCCTGATCAATTTAGAATTTTGAAAGTAAATATTATTACTTTGTCATCGAGATTCGAACCCGTGACCTGTAGGGGATGAAAGATTTAGCGCTAACTCCATGAGCCAGTCGAGCCACGTAGCTCGACGAGAAGGCAAGGGAAGCTTGCATTCATTATGCCCTTCTCGTCTTCCCAAAGGAAAAAAAAATTACGGGACTTTAGTCCCACATCTATCCCGCAGAGAACAGTGAAGGTGTTTAAAACCTTCAATGGAAAAATAGTTACTCGATTGCCTTCGGGCAATCGGGACCGCCCTTTTTGCCTCCTTCAAACCTCTCACCTTGCACCACATTGCCCGTCGCCTATGCTTGCCACTTGTCTTATCATTTGTTTTCCTTATGCCACGTAGTCCGAGCTCTGTCTATTGTCTGCCACATTGCCTGTGTCTGCCTTGTTGTGTCTTCGTCATGTGGCACCTTTCGGTTGGTTGTTACTTTTGAGTCTTCTCCTCCTCATGTACTATGTACTTGGGCTTGCTCGAGTCCTCTCGAATTTACCTCAACTTGCGATCCCTGGGTTTGCTCAAGGCTGTTTGGGTCCTCTCGACCTTGCCTCGATTCGACCTTGCCTTGGTTCACGTGTGGGCTTCCTCTGACCTCAATCCGTGGGTCCTCTTCGACCTCGCTCTGATACCAGATATTGCATGTGGGAATAGGATAAAATAAACTTAAGAAAATATATTGAAAATGGGATTAGAAAATCATTGGTTATATTGCTTAAATACTATAGGCTTAACAACCTTAGAAGAAATTAAGGGAAGTTAGGAAATGAAAGAAAATAGGGAGGAAAGATAGAAGGAAATTTGGTATCAACTGCCTCGTCGTCCATGCCGTCCAATATATCTAGTCAGCTATCATCCAAGTCAATCTTCCTACCCAGTCAGCTGTCATCCAAGGAAGTAAAAGGGTAAGGTCCAAAGATTACCATTGTAAACAAATGTTTACCCCTTTTCACTATGTCATTTTCCAACATGAGGTAGATCCAACAAAGTTGATTTGATATTGAGTCAAGCTTTGAGTTAAGGCTTGAGGATGGATATTGAGGATAGATTTGTGCTAGATAGAAGGACCTTATTTAGTACAAATTTAAGGATGGATTTTGGTGCAGATTTGAGGACATGTTTGTGCCAGACAAAAGATAGAGACTGAGCATATTTGTGCTAGATTGAAGGACTATGTATAGTATAGATTTGAGACAGAGCTTTGGAGGTAATAGAGTATAGAGGACAACAATATCCAATGGATAAAGATCCATCAGCCAGGGCAGTGAGGATATATATCTTCAGTGGATAAATATCCATTAGCTAGAGCAGTGGGGGTAATAGTTCTTCTAGAAGATCACCAAAAAGAGTGAGAGGAGAAAGGAGTTATCCTATGGATAGAGATCCACATACATGATTAAGGGGATTGGTGTCACCTTTGGATAGAGGTCCGTAAAAATTGTAATAGGGAAAGGATTCCAAAAATATTGATTGAGAGAGTTTTAGTAAAATATTTTATCCATGGAGTAGCCCACATTGGGTGAACCACATAAATTTGGTGTCTCTATTGTGTGTGGTGATTTATGTATTGATTTGATTATTGCTATTGATATTGCTATCTATACATTACATAATATTTATTAGGAAAGAAAAGTAAAAAGTGGTCTTATATTGTTCATCCCCCCTCTTAGTATAAGCTTGTGTTCTTCAAATAAATATCTCTGTTGATAATATCAAGAAGAGAACCTCCATGCATCTGATTCATTAAGGCTTGCACTTGATTCTTTATAGGCACGCTCTCCAAAAAGGGATCCAAAAAGCCACAATATTATGTGTCAATAGCCCTATTGATCCCCACCTATTTTGGTTCTGATTCAAGAAATCCATTAGAAGGACATTGTGAGTGAGGAAGGGGACATGGAGATAGCCTTGAAAGATACTACTAAGATTGATTGGAAGTTAATATTTGGCTCAAATTCTGATGATACTCCATAGTCGATAAAATTTAAGCGTTGTTAGCATTACTTTAGAGGTAAAACACTAGGAGGGAAGTGAAAGGCTCCCATCACCATACATAAATACCAAGAGGCTCTAGAGGATTCTCCCATGAAGCCAAAGAAAGCTAAGGTTGAAGAATCCTTGATTCGATTGAAGGAGGCAAAGTCCTCAAGTGAGCATCACACCCATGAGAGGTCTAACACTGATCCCCTTGAGAGTCTAGTTAATGTGTTGATCTCTACATCCAATACAACCAAAATTACATGGAATATTCTTTAGGAGGCTACAAATATGGTAAAAAATATTAAGTTTTAAAAGTATGTTCATACCTAGGTGGCTGGTGAGGAGCATGATGCAAGTAATGAAGACCATGAATCCAAGTAGCTTCCTTATTTATGGTTGTTTCATTTTGGTTGTCCTCTATGGGTCTTTCATCCCCTATTTTTTTTTTCCTATGAGTTTCCCTATTTCTTGGTAGTATCCTCAGGAGAGTCCCTCCCCTATTTTATTTGATGCCTTCATGCTGCTCCAAGATGATCTTCTAGGTTTGGCCAATTCATTAAGTTTTGATTGTTATTAGTCCCATGGAGACCATCTCTTTACACATCCACTTATGTAAAAGTTTTTGGGGTACCGTTAAAAATCCCCTCCTCCAATATATCAAAAAAAGAAACAAATACCTAATGATTTAAAATAAAAATTATCTTTGTTTCTTAAGGAGGCAAAAAAAAGATAATTTTACAATACTTACAAGTTATCTTCATGAAAGACACTATAGAACATGGTGTAATTCTCAAAAAACTATTATATTCTCTTTATAAGAATGCTTAATAATATACTTATCATTAATTAGCTTCAAGTTCTTTCAAGAGAAGAAACAAGAAAAAGAAAATGTCACAAATAAGTTGAATGGTACTTATGTTAGTTTCAATGAGGAATCATTAAAATTAGAACAATGTTATTGTGATGACTTACTAAATCAATTCTTAGAAGATATATCATTAGATGTATCTCGAATGAAAATGCAAAAAATAAGAAGAAACAAGAGGAGGAGAAATCACTTCAATAAGGAGAATAGAAAATATGAATTCAAATACAAAGAAGATCCTCATATTAAAGGTTCAAATATTGATCTAAAGAAGATAGATTGAAGATCAAGAGAAAACTCAAATCTATTACAGGGCCACTTATATATTGAATAATGAAGACCTTGGTATTTAATAACCAAATAATGTAATATAATGAGGTGTTAGAGTATATTACATTATTTGGTACATGCTAATGTACTCCCATGGTAACTTCATGGTAAATCTTATAAATATTATATTAAGATTGAGTTTTAGTTTAGATAATGCTAGTGTGAGTAATATTTTATGTAATATAATAATCTGTAGGAAATGCACAAGTGTCTTATATTTAACTGTCCACAAGAGTCCTTAGGTTAGAATATGCTAAGTGAATATTCATGTCTATGTGTGCATACAAAATAGAGTCATGTGTATGCAAGTGTTAAGTAGAGAAGCCAAGAGTCATGAGACTTGGAATTGGGATAGGAATGAGTCATTCTACTATGTCTATATTGTATTTCATATTGAAGAAAATGTGAATTAAAATCAATATCAATTATCTATAATCTAGTGTAAAGAAGAAGTTCTATATTTGTAAGAGAAAGAGGAGTAATAAGGTTAGCATACATTTGAGCAACTCATATTCTAATTTGTGCTACATACTTTGTACATGTATGTTTTAAGTTATTCACATTTATAATTTTTGCTCATTAATGAATGTCATTTGATATATTATAAACCTTGATATGCATACTAGTTTTCTCATATTATTTTTATTACATCATTATATTTATCTTACTATATCATAGATATCTTATATTTGATTTTGTAAAATTTATCCTATGATTTTACACTAATATTAAGGCTTCAAAATTCATAACTGTAATATACATAATTTAGATTTTATCCATTACCTTGGCCTTACACTACATGATTTTTAAAATATAGAATTGATCATCCATGCTTTTTGTGGTGGAAAGCATGGGGCCTATGGTACCATCTATTTAATTTTGAAAGTTATTCCTCATGTGCTTGATACCTTGATCTATGTTATCCCCTATGAAACCTCTTGTAATATCCTTTTAAGGTAGACTTGAGTTTGTGCCATGCGATCCATACCTTTCACTTATCACCAGTGTCTAAAATATGAATATTAAGACAAAAAAATATATCCCTACTAATCATAAAACTTTTGATTACTATCAAATGACATTAGTATCTAAAATATTTTATACTTCTTTGCATCTCTTGCATTTAGCCACATCTCAAGCTGTAATATCTGAACTTTCATTTTTTGGACCAACCTATAGTACCCATACTCACTACATCATCAATTTCTCCCCCTCCATTGACCTCTATTGAGACTCATCCTAACCCTATGTTTGACCTTGCTACTCTCTTCATTTATCCTCATGACTATGATAATCATACTATTATATGTTCTACCATATAGATTGGATGGCGTTCCTCTATGTGTGTTGGTATATCTAACGATAAGCACATAAGTGGTAAGAATATACTCACTCTTGAAAGATAATTTGCATCTTGTAATTTATCCCCTGATTATTCTATCCCTAATCAAATACTTGATAATATGGGGTGTCTTGGGAAGGGCCTCAATTGACACAAAAAAGGAATTAAGGAACATTTAGAGGTCAACATATGGATCGACCATTATGGATTATGGTATATTCCTAATAATACCAAGCCTTTACCTTTTATTTTATCCTGTAGTTTGAATGATAATATTTTTTTTCACAGTTCTCAATATGATGAGGTGGATGAGAAAGAACTTCGGTCTCTCCTCTCAGCTGATTCCCTCCAACTTTATTTACATATTTTATGCCACCTTTGTCACTTCCACATCTACTACTAGTTTGTGCCTATCCAAGATAGAAGTTAACCCGTCTAATTCATCTATTTTTTAGTTTATATATGAATGAGTCCAACTTAGTAATGACTTGTTCTATTGTATAAGCCTAAAAACCCCTTTGTTAAACCTGTAGGCATTGAGGACTTAATAATTCTTCATGCTCCTCCCTAGCTTGAATATGATCCTCATATTCTTATCATAGAAACCATGTATATTAACATAGGTAAAAATAATGATCCTAATATCCTTAAGTTGGGTGCAACCCTAACCTTCAATGAATGTATAAAATATACATATCTCCTCTAGGAGTTCCATGATATATTTGTATTTATTTATGCTAATATATTGGGACTAGATCCATCCCTAGTGGTTCATCACTTAGTTGTTCTCCTTGACACTAAGAAAGTTAATTAGAATCTTTGTAAAATGCACTTCAAAGTGATTCGCCTTGTCAAAGATGAGCTACAAAATATCTTAGATGTTAACTGTATCAAATCCATTGACTATTCTTATTGGATCTCTAACACTATCCCTATCATAAAGAAAGAGGGCACTATATGTGTGTACCAATTTTTGAGATACCAATGTGGTTTTTTCTAAAATATTATTTTACCTTGTCGAATATTGATATGGTCATATATTTTACCAATGATTATAGAATGATATCCCTTATGGATGACTTCTTTTAATATAATTAAATTTGGATTACTCTTAAGGATCAAGCTAAAACTTCCTTCACCATCCCTTAGGATACCTTTTAATGGTAGGTCATGCCTTTTGGCCTTAAGATTGGTGATACATATAAGCATGCCATGATGTATATTTTTCTTGACATGATGCATGAAATCATTGAGGATTATGTTGATGACTCCTTGGCTACTCAACTAATTGATAAGATCATCCTCACAATATTTAGTGCATATTTGAATGCTTGAGAGCTTATAACATCTACCTAAAGCTATAAAATTGTGTCTTTAGTATGATCTCTACTATATTATTGGGTTTTATTGTATCTAATTAAGGCTTTGTTATTGATACAACCAAGAATAAGGTAATTATAAATATACCTTTGCCCAATAATTTAGCTTAATTGCATAGATTTCAAGGTAAATTCTAGGCCCTTAGGCATATTATTGCCCAACTTGCTGACAAGTGTCATCCCTTATCCAATATTCTCTAAAATAATAGTAATTTTATTTGGGATAATGAATACTAAGTGGTATTTAAGACTTGGTGTAGCAACTCATTTCTATTTGGTTTAGATAATGGTTAATTTATTATTTTATATGATGGTATGCAAATTGACCATATAAAGTTGTAAAAGCAATATTTTCAAAAAAATCAATAGATATATAAGACATGTAATAGTGTTGTTAGCTATGTGCCAATATCATGTATGATGCAAAGTTGGATGAAGTTTAAAATAATTAGTGGTAGTGCTAGGTAGGGTAGGTAGCAATGTTGTGTATACAAGTGGATGTTCTCATAGCCATCAATTTGAACAATAAGTCGATGCTTCAATCATGAATCTAGTACAAAAAAAGTGGAGAAACTCATATATACTTGGTGTAGTTGAGGGTCTATTTATTATTCCCTATGATGGTATGCAAATTTACCATATAAAAGTCGTAAAAAAATTATTTACAGAAATAAAATAGATATATAAGAAATATCATCAATGCTCTTAGGTAGGTGTTAATATCATGCATGATACAAAGTTGGATAAAGTTTCAAACAATTAGTGGTCGTGCTAGGTAGGGTAGGTGGCAATATTGCAAAGACAAGTGGATGTTTTTTTATTCATCAATTTGAATGATAAGTTGATGCTTCAATCATGACTGGTACAAACCAAGTGGAGCAACTCATTTCTACTTGGTGTAGATTATGGTTAATTGATTATTTTATATTATGGTATGTGTATCGCTCCAAATTTTTCACACCCTTACCTTCAGGCTATAGGATCCGTGCTCAGAAGGGGGATGTGAAAAGGATGGCGCAGTACTTCGGACTGAGAGGCCTTGCGAAGGTCTCGCCTCTCTAGGGAGGTGAATTATGGTGATTTTTCGACGGATGGTGGGTTCACCAAGAAATATTTAATGGCAGTTTCCATGACTAGGTTGAGAATGTGTTTTGTGTGTTCAGTTTTATCCTTAAACATTCAAGTCCTAGGTTTGGCCAAATGAATCTAAATTACTCTATATGAAGATGCAGATTTAAATGAATACAGAGAACAAAATTAGACAGAAAACAGAGAAATTAAGCAATATTAAAAGGTCATACCTGATCTAGATGTTTGATGAAGATTCTAATTTTTGAAGCAGTCAGGATCGCCTCTGATTTGATAGGATCATCTGCTATCAGACAAGATCGTCTGAGATCTGACGAATTCGTTAGACTGCAAACAGAGAAATAGGTGCAAAACACAGAAAATACAACTATGATAACAGAGGGAAACAGTGTAAAATGACAATAACAATATCAAACTAAGGATTGTAAATAGAAACATGAATGCATCATACTGATTAAATAACAATTATAACTTAATTATGCATTTGATCTAGATGGGTGAACTCCAAAATGCAAGATAACAGAAAATAATAAATAAACTAACTAATTACAAAATAAAACAACATAAAAGAGTGGAGAAAATGCAAACTTTGGGCACTGATTGCCCCTAATGATGATTACAGTCAAAATCATCTCGCATTGATATGAAATCATCTCTGATTCGATAGAATCGCCTCCGATCTGAACAAGATCATCTACGACGATGTAAGCTTGCTTCGACTGAAAAATACTAAGGTACCTGCAACAAAAATTGGATAGAACTAATGCAAATAACAATTTGGGATGTCTTAATGCGTGTGAAGTCAAGTTACAGGAATTATCAGCCAGGGGGATGCTAAGGGGGGGGCCTAGGATTAAATAGGCTTAGGAGGGAGGTTAGGAGGTTGGAGATCATCCCTATTTGGGAGATCTCCAATGGGGGAGGTCTCTAATGGTGCAGACACGCTTCTGCTCGAATTAGAGACGCCGTTGGAACAGAGTCCAACTATGAAAAATTAGTTTTGGGACAAGATCGTTTGGACGTCCTAGCCCAGATGAAATCATCCGATTTGAGGCGATATCATCTGATCAGCGACGATATCGTCAAACGAACAAAACAAACTCTAAAAATGGCACGAGAAACGAGGAAACAGATTAAGCGATGGTTTGGGAGTGGTTTTGGAGGTTAAAATTTGAATTTGAATTATTTACTAGAGTAAGTGTAATTATTAAGGTTTTACTGCACCAATTTTAGGGTGCTACATTTTGCCCCCTCTAGCAAATTTTTTGAAGAAAATGCGTTAAAGATGAGTTCTTCTCGATTTACGAGAAGGCAAAAAATTATTCCCATTTTTATGCGACGATTCTTGGTTGAATCGTACGACAGCTTACTATGGTGCCCCCTCTGTGTTTTTACCTAAATCGAACGTTTGAGGAAAAAACATGGAAAAGAAAAATTTTAAAAATGTTTTTAATTATGTTTTGAATAAAATTAAGAAAAATAGGGTAAAACCCTAATTCATTTTTATTGTTCATTTTTCTAGTTTTTTAGAGCTCTGCAAGCAAAATGGTGGAGACAGCGCACAGATCGACAGAGCGGGTGCAAGGTACCATGGGTGCTAGTAGATGTGATCTATGACATGCGAGATCACGGTTACAGGTTCTCTTGGGGTAGTTTTGTTCTATGCTAGCTGTACAGGATCCTGCACGGGGTCGTGTACAAGGGCGACTGATGTCTAGTTATGACATCACTTCTACAGGTTTGGTGCTAGGAGCACATTGCAGTGTGGAGGTCTATAGGGATTCCTTTGATAGGGATTGACGGGGAGAGGCCTCGAGTTTTTTACTGGTGGCTTCGAAGAGGGTCACAATGGCGGATAGATCTGCCTATGTCCTGGAGACTGCTGGATGACCTTGTCCCAGACCAGATCACCTGGAGGCCTTGGAGGGACCATGCAGGGTGGGCCGAGGACGGACAGGTGCTGGCTCGCATCAAGCGAGTCTGCTGGTTGAGGATGGAGAGGGGAGAGGTGGAGCTCCACCGCTACGACCGAGTTTTGTGACAGTTTGATCTACAATAGGGGATCCCATCTCTCAGGGATTACGAGTTTTCCTAGATTGTTTGAGATAACACTACAGTCAGCGGGGCTTTAGATATGCAGCACTTATGGATTTAGGATGCGGATGATGCCCCCATTCAGCCAGTGGATGGGGACGACGCTGGGGTAGTCGATGGCCTGCCCTCCTCGAATGATGAGAGCTCAAGGTTTGATTCATGCAGTTGTGCGTCGGATAGGGAGGCGATGCCAGGTGGCTATTGAGGCAACCCAGGGTCACGACAGGAGAGACAGAGGAGGCCACAGGTGCAATAGAGGTCACGACAGCGGGAGAGGAGGGCGGAGAGACCCCCTTCTCCATAAAGAGAGAGGCCACCATTGCCCAATAAGGGCAAGGGTGTCGACACTGGGGAAAGCAACGAGATAGTGACTCTCTGAGCGAAGACAGTCCGTCTCCAAGAACAGGTGCAGACCCTGCAGGAGGAGGCTACATGACATCGAGCTGAGGTGACACAGCTCAGAGACGAGATTGCACACCTCAGAGCATAGGGTGGAGGGACAAGCACTAGGGAGCTAGCACGGGATATTGCCCAGATCACTTTCTATCAAACATTATACTACCAGATAGTACAAGAGAAGGAGAGATTACCACTACCAGCTAACATCACAGATCCGATTAGGATTGGGTCATCGTGGACTTCTTCCCGATTGACGACTAGGACTCACAGTACCACTCATACTGCGATGGGGCCACCTCGTCCACCTCAGGGTGGGGGAGGAGATGAGGCTAAGATCTCGAGGGGTTCTCGAGGCTAGACTACTGCACTGTACTTGTACAGATTGAGACAATTATTATTATTATTGATAGAGGATTGAGTATGTCGAGGTACAAATTGTGGCATACCGATTCGGTTTTGAGATGATGTATATATTGTTGATATATATATGAGATGAGATATTTTTTGATCATATGACTTGTGTCATATGTATTTGTATGATGTTTTGATTGATTGATTTGATGATTGGATTGAGGATTCATGTAATTATGTCATTGGAAATATTATGGTTGAAATGTCATGCTTGAAAAATTTAAATGAAATAATTTGATGTAAACAATTGGTTGTTTGTGATGTAATGTGATAAAAAATAAAATAAAAAGAGACTTCTAACAATAATTTCAAAGGACATTGTCGCTATTATAGACCATTTCATGGAGTCGCCACTCACTCGGTTGTCAAGCTAATCCCAATATAGAAATATTATTAAAAAGTAAAAGAGTGCTTAAGAGACTGTCTTAATACTTTGGTGCAATGGTGCAAATGATGATGATGATGGTTTGTTTTCAGATTTTCATAAAAATAGTATGCATGAAATAATGTTAAAATTATTTTTGCTAGGCATAAATTCCTAAGTGTGATAAATTTTTTGGATAATTCCTTAGGAATTATACCATCATTGCAAAATTGAAGGTTGACATAATGACATGAAATAATGATAATGTGCATGCTTGTTTGTAAAGCATAATTGTGTAACATAATGATTTAAGTCATATGTGTTTATGATTTTAAATAAATGGAAAATAAAATTGGTACAATGGTTTGCGCTAGGCATAGAATATTTAGGTATAAACTTATACCATCATCGCGAAATCCAAAAAGAGATAGTTTTATTGCATGGTTGATTTTTTAATAAACAGAAAATATGAAGATGAGGACTTGCGCTAGGCATAAAATTCCAATTTTGGTTTTGGAACTATACCATCGTCGCAAAAGTCGATAATATATATATATATATATATATATATGTTTTGATTGTATGATTTGAAAAAAAAATTGATTTTTTCTATTATGCATGTAGTTGTCTTTATGCTAAACAATTGTTCTCAAAATAAGAAGATGAAATTATTCCAAACAATTTGCAAAAAAAATATTTCAAAATATCTTAAAGACAAAATTTAGATTTATAAGGAATCCCATATGTGAATTCATTTCCAATCTTGATTTATCATAATGATACACAAAATCTCTCAAATATAAAATGTGTGTGCAATTGCTATGTTCATTTACCAGTTTTGAGCAAGATAATATGATACAAGTGATTTGAATGAACCAAATAAGTGTTCATTAACCATGATGTAGATGCATATAACCATACCAGACTACTATGTAAGTTGGATTATCAAGAGCTAGCTAATCCATAAGCAGACATAGGTCTGTACAAAATAATGTCGCTAATGTGACAGACATATCACCATGCTAGGAGTTACCCAAGGCCAAGCGGGTTGGGCACAAACCACCTGTTATGGGGCTTACCTCATAGTTTTTGAATAATTGAGAATTCCAGGGATTCAAGCTCATCAACCCTTCTTTTCTTTTCAAAGGGTAGGGAAAGGGATTTTATTGCTTTTGCTTTTTGCTTTCTTTTGCTTGATTTTTGAGATAATGCTTGAAACATTGTTGTAATGATATAAAATAATATATATATATATATATATATATATATATATATATATATATATATATATATATTTTTTTTTTCTTTTTGTTCTATGCTAGGGATACTTGCTCGGATTAGCTGTAGAGCAAGGGATTTTTATTCTGGGTAGGGGTGAGCTTGTCCTTTTGCCAATTCTCAATGATTCTAGACCATGTGCATGATAGGAAAGCAGGGGAAACTTTTCGCTCAAGAAACCACTTCTACTATGTAGTAAAGCATGGAAATTACAAATATAATCATTTTATTGTGAAAATATGTGCTTGGTTTAAGTAAATAACAAGATCAATTCTCTATGCTCAAACTTTATTTAATTGAATTTTGTGGACTTTGATATAAGAGAGATTAGTAATCATGCCAGATAAAATCAAGATATTTATTTTTGTGTTTGTGAAAGTGAGGGATTCCAAATAAATGCTAATTTATCCAAAATAACTTGAAACATATAACTGCAACATTTGTAAGAATATATATAGATAGATACTTTTTGAGAAGTTTTGAGAATATTGACTCTCTCTTTCTTCTTTATGTTGTTTTGGTTTCGAAAGAGTCAAGATTATTGCTGATTTTTTATTTTTATTATTATATTTTTGTTTTTGAAAGAATTAACAAGTGCCATAAATAAATACAACAAATAGTTTTTGAATATTTTGATGACTATGAATGTTTCTGGTGTTTATTGAATTTATAAATTGAAAGAAATACAAGATAGTGATTTTGAAATATTTTAAACAAATATATATAAGGATGAAATGACCAAATTTATATATAGTAACGTTTAAGATGCAAAATATTCATGGGTTCTTTAAGTTCTTTACCATCTAAGGTAGATAATTTGTATGCTCCCGATTCAAATTTAGCAGTGATAATGTATGGTCCAAGCTAGTTGGGCTCAAATTTACCTTTAAGGTCCTTAGTTGCATTAGTATTTTTTTGATTTTCTTTTAAAACAAGGTCGCCAATCTCAAAGGATCGATGACGAATTTTTTTAGCATATGATCTTTTAAGCTTATTTTGGTAGGCACGGAGATGTTCCAAAGCATTGATGCATTTTTCATCTAGGAGTTCCAGCTGACTAAGTCTGCCAGCTCGATATTCATCTCCTACTTCGGTATCTTGAAGTAGCAGAGCCAAAGAAGGAACTTCTAATTCAAAGGGAAAAACTACTTCAGCACCATAAACCAAAACAAAAGGTGAAGTTCCAGTGGGAGTTCGAACACTAGTTCGATAGGCCCACAAGGCTGGATATAATTGAATGTGCTAGTCGCGACCAGTTTTATTGACCAATATTTTGAGAATTTTGATTAAGGTTTTGTTAGAAGCTTCTGCTTGACCATTACCCTGAGGATAATAGGGAGTGGACCAGCGATGTTGAATCTTATATTTTTGGCATAATTTTTTAACATATTTATTTTTGAAACAAGTTCCATTATCAGATTTGATATTTGCAGGAATTCCGAACCTACAAATGATTTGATTAAAAATAAATTTAGAGACTTGTGTGCCAGTGCAGGAAGCTAAAGGCATAGCTTCAACCCACTTCGTGAAATACTCAATGGCGGTTATGATGAATTTGTGTCCATCAGATGACAAGGATTTATTTTGCCAATAATATCTAAACCCCATTTTGAAAAGGGCCAAGGAGATGAAATAGCTCTAGGTTCTTGTGCAGGCACATGGACAAGGTCAGCATTTTTCTGGCACTTGTCGCAATGGCGCACATAATCATGTGCATCCTTTTCCATGGTAGGCCAAAAGTATCCTATCCTAAGGAGCTTTTTAGCAATGACACTACCACTGAAGTGTCCTCCACAAGATCCATCATGGGCTTCACTCAAGGATAATTTGGATTCTTCTAAATTCAAACATCTTAATAGGATACCTTCAAAATATCTCCTATATAAAGTATTGCCAATTATTACAAATTGACTTGCTCGTCTACGTAATAACCGATGCTAGTTTTGATTAGAATTGGCAGGGAAAGTCCCATTTTGAAGAAAATCAAATATATTCGTATACCAAGATTCAGGAGTAGTTTCATTGATTAGAAACACATCTAAAGGTTCTAAGCATGACTTATTTGAAGCGGGTTCCTGGAGTCGACGAATAATGATAGTGGCATATTCGTCATCTAACTCCAAGGGCAAGAGAGATGCAGCTGCGGCCATAGCATCAGCTGCACGGTTGCTAGTTCGGGGAATAGCTTCCAAGGTAACTTGATCAAATAGAGACATTAATTGTAAAACATAGGCTTTATATGGGCGTAGTTTATCATCTTTGGTCTGATAAAATTCATTAATTTGGTTTATAAAAAGTTGAGAATCACCAAAAACTAAAAGATGTTTAATTTTTAGCACCAAGGCAGCTCGTAATCCAAGGATTAGAGCTTCATATTCAGCAGTATTGTTGGTGCAAGCAAATGTTAATTTGAAGGACAAAGGAATAAGATATTTTTGTGGGGATATTAAAATAATACCCGCACCAGCCCCAATCATGCATTGGGATCCATCAAAGTATAAGGACCATTGTTCAATATGGTCTTCCTCTAATTGAAGGCATTCATCAGGAAACTCAATGATGAGGGGATGGGTAGACTCTAAGGGTGCAGCAGCTAATTGATCTCGCTATGATTTGACCCTTAACGGACTTTTTGTCCTATGAATGTGAGATCAAAATCACTTAGAGCAAGAACCCACTTGGCTGTGCGACCCGATAAATAAGGTCGACTCATGAGATACCTTAAGGGATCATATTTAGTAATGACATAAGTTTTTTGACTACGCATATAATTGCGTAATTTTTGCATAGCAAAAATTACTGCTAGACATAATTTTTCTAACGCTGTGTAGTGGGTTTCATAACTAATGAAGGTTCGGCTAATATAATAATTAGCATGTTCTCTCTTCACATCATCAAGATGAGCTAATATAGCTCCTAAGGTAGAATCTGAAGCTAAAATATACAGGAGAAATGGGCAATCGGGTCTAGGCGGTGGAAGCACAGGTGGATTAAGGAGGTATTGCTTGAGAAGTTCAAAAGCTTCTTTACATTCGTCATCCCAATTAAAAGGGACATCCTTCTTAAGGAGTTTAAGAAAGGGACCGGTTTTGTCCGCCAGCTTATCGATGAAGCGACGGATGGCTTGAAGCTTACCTTGTAAACTTCGTAACTCAGATATATTAGTAGGTGCGGCCATACCAGTGATAGCTGCAATCTTGAGAGGGTCGATTTCAATACCATGTAAAGAAACTAAAACCCCTAATATTTTACCGGACTTAACTCCGAATATGCATTTGGTTGGATTTAATCGAATAAGATATTCTCTTAATCGATTAAAAACTTTTCTCAAATCATCTAAATGATTATCTTCATTAATAGAGCGAGCTATAATATCATATACATAATCATGTAGGATATCATGCATCATATCATGAAAAATATAAGTCATAGCTCGTTGATAGGTTGCACCTGCGTTCTTTAACCCAAATGGCATCACTTTCCAGCGAAAAGGTACCCCAGGGGGTAATAAAGGTCTGTTTTAGCCTGATCTTCAGGAGCTATCATGATCTGATTATAATCAGAGAATCCATCCATTAAGGACATCATCCCACTCCCAGCAGTAAAGTCAATGATTTGATCCATGTTTGGAAGAGGAAAATCATCTTTAGGGAATGCAACGTTAATATCTCTAAAATCTGTGCAAACCCTAACTTTGGTAGCTTCTTTCTTGGTAACTAGAACTACATTTGAGATCCATTCAGCATAATCAATAGCTTGTATAAAAACAACATTCAGGAGCTTTTCTAACTCCCCTTTGACTAGCAGAGCCACTTTGGGATGCATTTTTCTAAGTTTTTGTTTAACAGGTTTAGCATCCGGATGGACTACTAGGTGATGCATGACTACAAAAGGGTCTAGACCTGGCATATATTCATATGTCCAAGCGAAGACATCTTCATACTCTTTAAGGAATGCAATGTATTGCTCATGTTTTTCTTAACTTAATTCTGATCCAATATTGATTATGTGAGGATTATCCTCAGTTCCAATGTTAATTTTAATGACGTTTTCTACTTCCATGTGTAGATCTCTTTCAAAATTAGGTGGGGCGGGTGAAATGCCCAATTCTTGTAATTCTTGTAAGGTTAATTTGGATAATTCATCTTGAGGATTAGTGGTCTCAAGCTGGGCTATAGTTGGTATAGAACCATCAAAATAAAATCCATTGTGTAACATCTCTTCAACGGAGACATCATGGAAGATATCTCCTTCCAAATCCTCATCGGAATCAGCAATCATTTTAGGGTAAGCTATGGATAGCATGTTACATATAAATGGCTAATTTTTTAGAGGCAAATCATCATGCCTATCCAAATAATCTTGATAACATATGAGTTGATCATCATCTTCAAAAGGAAATGGTTGACCCTTACTAGGAAATAGGCCCACACCACAACGAGCAGGCCACGGTTCTACTTTGAAAGGTTCTTTCATGCCATTTTGGAAAGGTCCCAAGCCTTTCCCTTTATATCCCATTTTAAGCATTATGGGTTTAGCTTTAATATATTGATTGGTAAAATAACATCGGGCATATCCCTCATGATGAGTTTTAATATTCCGAGGGATTCTTCCCCAGTCATATCCTTTATAAATGAAGGCACAACTCCCGACTTGGTAAGTACTTACCATAGGTTATGGAAGGCCCAAAGTACGAGGAGATGGCGACAAGTTATTTAAAAGAATTGAATTTTGCATGAAAGCATTTTTTTTTCTAATATTAATATTGTGGATAAATCTGGTAAAAGTTCATCAGAAATGGCATAAGATGTAGAAGGATCATTACCTATATCTTTATATGTGGAAGATATGATAGATGTTGATAATGTGGAAGTGTTAATAGATGGGTCTATAGGTTTTGAAATTATAGGGATAGAACATGAAGGATTGGTTGTAGGTTGAAGATCTTTTTGAGGTTCTAGAGTGATTT
This sequence comes from Wollemia nobilis, assembly GCA_028583015.1. NCBI lineage: Eukaryota > Viridiplantae > Streptophyta > Pinopsida > Araucariales > Araucariaceae > Wollemia > Wollemia nobilis. The sequence continues at coordinate 8,235,778 of JAQPPZ010016931.1, forward strand.
GTTCAGAATATGGTTGAGTTAAATGTATAGGTGTAGTTGATGGGGTAGATGATGTTATGTGTGTGTGTTTCACACGTTTAGATGAAAAATAAGAGCTAGGATGTGTGGATGATAGAGCAGGGCAAAATTGCACTCCAACAGGTTCTGCCAAAGCACACATATCAAAGGGTCTAGGGTCACCATGGATAGTGACCAACTAATTTTTAAATTCAAATTTAACACATTGGTGTAAAGTTGATGGGACTGCTCGCATGACATTGATCCAAGGGCGACCCAAAAGTATATTGTACGATGTTGGGCAATGTACAATAAACACGGTTGTATCTAGGGTTCTAGGACCAACTTGCAAGGGTATAGTAATGACTCCACACGTTTCTTGTGTCTCATCATTGAAAGCTTTGATAATCATGTCAGTTTTCTTCATTTCATCACTTCTAAAGCCAAATCGTTGGTAGAAGTCAAAAGTGCAAATGTTTAGAGATGAACCATTATCAATCAGGACTCGTTTAATAACTACATCTCCAATTAGAGAAGTAATATATAAGGGATTATCCTTATGTAAACTGTTTTGTGGGATATATTTATCCCGGAAGTCAATACAATCAACTTCTCGAGTGATGATAGTATTGGCCATGGCTTCAGGTTGAATATTTTGAGGTACCATCATTTGGCTTAATGTAAGCATCAACTCATCCCTATGGGTAGGAGAAGATCTTAATAAATCCAAAAGGGAAATTCTAGCTGTAGTATTGGATAATTGCTCATTAATATTGTAAGGGGGTTTAGGTTGAACATTAGGAGCATGATTCCATTTATTGGGATTTTTCAAAACAAATGGAGCTGATCCATCATTCTGGTTTGGTTCTTGTTGATAATTTTGAGCCTGTTGTTGGGTAACGACTCCAATGGTACCTACAATGTTATATTGAGGACGCTGAACTGGTCTCGATTGAGCGTTTATGGCTTGTTCATTAGAGAGGAATTGATTAGAAGAGGGTCGAGTAGTAACTCTTCTAGGAAATGGTTCTTCTGGAACCATAACATCTGTGATGGGTTGAATAGGATTTGATTCATTTTCAGAACTATTAAATTGGTTTGAAGTGATGTCTATTTCACTTTTAGTATCTGATTCTATATCACTAGAATCTAAAGTTTGATTATTATGTAAGGGCCTGGTCGTGACTAGGGATAAGATTGTGCCAAATGTTTGAGGATCCTGAATAGGTAATTGTCCGCTAATAGTTCCTACATATCGGGTAGGAGGAGGAACATTATGATGTTCAATTTGATTGGCCAACTCTTTACCATGTCTTGGTAAAGGGTGTTGAAATATGTCTAATGATTGATTAGCGTTTTGATTTTGATTTTGGGGAATGTTCTTTTGAGGATTATTAGGAGCATTTTTTTTAGGTTGGAAGGCTTGCACCTCCATTTCATTATTATCAATCAGATCCTGTATTTTATGTTTCAACCTTTTACAAGCATTGGTAGAGTGTCCAGGTCCTCTATGGAAATCACAGTGTAAGTCAGCTCTGTATCCAGGTATAGTTGGATCAGGTTCCCGGATAGCTGGTAATTGGATCAAACCTCTTTCGAGTAATTGAGGTAAAATAGTTGATAAGGGTTGATTTAATCTAGTAAATTCTCGAGGAGGCTTATCAAGCGGTTTCAATATAAATTTTTTGGTTGTTTTCATTGCATTGATATTAGCAACATTTCTGTTGTCAGTGACTCCGTCACCAACAACTTGTTTGTTTTTATATTGATTTCTGGATGTTTTCTCATCATCCTTCTTCCTAAGTTGGCCTCTCCTAATGAGGGCATCTTCTACTCTTCGAGCTAAATCTATAGCGTGATCGAAGGTAGTTAAAGTAGCGATTGATAGCTCATAAGATATTTGTTTTTGTAAATTACTGATAAAAATGTCCAACATTTCTCTATAAGGTAGCACAAAGTGCAGTTTTCCTATCAATTGCCTCCATCTAGCTAAGAAATCGGCAAAACATTCATCCTTGTCTTGTTTTAAGTTGTATAAATTTTTAATGGTTACATGCCTCTCGATGTAGGCACTAAATTGATGGACAAAATATTCAGCTATTTCTTCAAATTTTCTCAAATAATGAGTGGGCAATTGATAGTACCACTCTAATGCCATTCCACCTAAACTTTTTGGGAACATTTTTAGTAATAGCAAGTCATCATGTGATATATCATGACATGCTATCCTAAACATGCGAAGATGCTTTATGGGATCTTCGGTTCCTTTATATATAGGCAGGATGGGCATGGGAAAATGCTTAGGGTATGGTTGTGCTACAACCATGGGATCTAAAGGTTGACTACATATCTCTCGATAATTGTACGAGGGACAGTAGGGATCTATCTGGTCCATACGCGAAGCTAACTGTTTCACCATGGCTTTCAGATTACTAGTTTGCCCACCATAATGGTTCGGTAGGGCATTGATATGGGAATTGTGAGCATATGATGGAGGGACATGAAGATTAGATGCTATATTGCTATTGTGTAAATTGTTGGTAGGAAAGGTGTTATGAAGGAATTTTGAAGTTGTATTATGTTGTATTCTAGATTGTTGAAAATTGGTGTTTGGCTTCATTTTAGGTTTTTGTTTACTTGAAGCATATTGATCAATAGTTTGGCGAAGTAAAGCAGTGAAGGAAGTTTTATTTTGTGTGGGAATGATTTTAGGCTCAATAACAGGTTCCTTAGGAGGTTGGGTAACCTGTTGTTTTGGCATGTTCTGAATCATAGTGACCATATCTCTATTGGATGGTCCAACCTTATCACTTTCTTGATCAATGAAATACAAGGGGTTAGTGTGCACATCAAACATATGTTCCATGGCTGCTTGAGTGTCACTAATTTGCCCTTTATCAATACAAATTGCCATATTAAGGGTGCCAATGTTATTATCGAGAAATTTCCAGAAATGATCTAAGTTGTCAAAAACAATAGTTCCATCTAGAGCTACTCTAGGGGATGAGGGTCCATCCTCTTTAACACTTTCTTCTTGTTCATTATCTTCACCTAGGTCATATTCTGGTTGATCTAGAGTTTTTCCTTTCGGAATTGGATCTTCAGGAAGGACATTTGGGTTTCCAATTTTATCTCCTAACCAATCTTCTTCTTCTCCTTCAGTTTGTTTACCATTCCTAAGTTTAGGCATTGTGCTTAATTTAGATTTCAGTAAATATATATTTATATATATATATTTATATATATATATATATATATATATATATATATGTAACAAGCTTAAGAGGTATATATTAATTATATACCTACTACAGTATTTAAAATGAAAGGTTTTGGTTTTTGTTATGTTTTTTAGTTTTTATTTATTTTTGTAATAATATTGTAAAGATAACAAAAAACACAATAAATGCAAGAAATAACACTGAAAGTAATGATCTAGTTTTCTATAAACAATTTATAAATATCATTGATGGGCTCGAGTTCTTCAGGAGTCATGAAGTGTTCTTCTTCAAATTGAAAAATTTCTTTCAAAAATTTAATGAAAAGGGCTATAGTGATATTATCTGTCTCAGATGCTGGTTGATTGAAGTAAAGCTCGTGGTCTTCTACATGACCTAGGAACTGGTGTACAATGGCTGCGTTCTCGAGGTATTCCTCGAAGGTGAACAATTCTGAAGACATAAGAGCTCTCATATAAGCTAACCATATATGGCAGGCTCTCTCAAGTTCATGATAAAAGACAAGTTGATGAGGATCCAGGATTCTATCTAGGATAAGCCTCTTGATTTGTTTAAGTTTTGTTGACCTAGATGAAATGACACTAAGTCTTCTATCAAGTTCGTCCCACAAAAGTTGATTTCTATCTGTTTCGAGCACACTAAGCACATAATTGATTTCTATGACTACCAATTGGTTTTCAACATTTATAGTAACTGCTAATATTTTCTTAGGAGCTACCATCTAAACATGATATGCAACTTATTAGTTTTAAATGATTTGAAATGCATCTATGTTTTGGTTGTTTTATTTTTTTCATTTTGTTTTTTTTGTTTTCAAAAGGTTTAAAATGCATTCACGTCGGGTTCACCAAAAATGTATCGCTCCAAATTTTTCACAACCTTACCTTCAGGCTATAGGATCCGTGCCTGAAAGGGGGATGTGAAAAGGATGGCGCAGTACCTCAGACTGAGAGGCCTTGCAAAGGTCCCGCCTCTCCGGGGAGGTGAATTATGGTGATTTTTCAACGGATGGTGGGTTCACCAGGAAACATTTAATGGCAATTTCCATGCCTAGGTTGGGAATGTGTTTTGTGTGTTCAGTTTTATCCTTAAACATTCAAGTCCTAGGTTTGGCCAAATGAATCTAAATTACTCTATATGAAGATGCAAATTTAAATGAATACAGAGAACAAAATTAGAAATAAAACAAAGAAATTAAGCAATATTAAAAGGTCATACCTGATCCGGATGTCTGATGAAGATTCTAATTTTTGAAGTAGTTAGGATCGCCTCTGATTTGACAGGATTGTCTGCTATTAGACAAGATCGTCTGAGATCTGACGAATTCATCAAACAAATTCGTTAGAGACCTGCAAACAGAGAAATAGGTGCAAAACATAGAAAATACAACTATGATAACAGAGGGAAACAATGTAAAATGATAATAACAATATCAAACTGAGGATTGTAAAAAGAAACATGAATGCATCATACTAATTAAATAACAATTATAACTTAATTATACATTTGATCTAGATGGGTGAACTCCAAAATGCAAGATAACAGAAAATAATAAATAAACTAACTAATTGCAGAATAAAATAGTAGAAAAGAGTGAAGAAAACACAAAATTTGGGCACTAATTGCCCCCAATGATGATTGCAGTCGAAATCATCTCGCATTGATACGAAATCATCTTTGATTCGACAGAATCACCTTCGATCTGAACAGGATCGTCTACGACGATGTAAGCTTGCTCCGACTAAAAAATACTAAGGTACCTGCAACAAAAATTGGATAGAACTAATGCAAATAACAATTTGGGATGTCTTAATGCATGTGAAGTCAAGTTACAGGAATTATCAGCCAAGGGGATGCTAAGGGGGAGGACTAGGATTAAATAGGCTTAAGAGGGAGGTTAGGAGGTTGGAGATCATCCCTATTGGGGAGATCTCCAACGAGGGAGGTCTCTAACGGTGCAGACACGCTTCTGCCTAGATTAGAGATGTCGTTGGAACAGAGTCCAACTATGAAAAATTAATTTTGGTACAAGATCGTCTGGACGTCCTAGCCTAGATGAAATTGTCCGATCTGAGGCGATATCGTCTGATCGACGACGATATCGTCAAACGGACAAACAAACTCTAAAAATGGCACAAGAAACGAGGAAATGGATTAAGCAGCGGTTTGGGAGCGGTTTTGGAAGTTAAAATTTGAATTTGAATTATTTACTAGAGTAAGTGTAATTATTAAGGTTTTACTGCGCTAATTTTAGGGTGCTACAGTATGCAAAGTGACCATATAAAGTTGTAAAAGCAATATTTTTCAACAAATACAATAGACATATAAGACATGTAATAGTGTTGTTAGCTATGTGCCAATATCATATATGATGCAAAGTTGGATGAGGTTTCAAATAATTGGTGGTAGTGCTAGGTAGGGTAAGTGGCAATGTTGTGTATACAAGTGGATATATTTTTAGTCATCAATTTGAATGATAAGTTAATAATTCAATTATAACTCTGATACAATCTAAGTGGAGTAATCCAATTATGCTTGGTGTAGATGAGGGTACTAATTATTCCATATGATAGTATGCAAATTAATCACATAAAAGTTGTAAAAGAAATATTTTCAAAAAAAACAATAGACATATAAAACATGCAATAGTGTGTCAGGATCCTATCCTAACCTTCATTAATAATAATAATAATATAATAAATCGAATATACTAAGGTTAGTATAGTTAATAATATAATAATTAATTATTATATTATATTATTAGGGTTAGGATTAGATAGTCATAATAATTAAATATATTAATTATTATGAACTGACATATTGAAGTGACGTAGGGTTTAGGGTAGACATATATTATAGACCAATCATTCATTCAAGGGCATCCATGATGAAATAATAAAAAATATATATTTATTTGAAACCATTGGATGGATGCTCTTACTAGTGCAATAGTGATTATTTTAATTTAGATGTTATTTTATTTATTCATTTATTAAATATTTTGCTAGAACCTTCAGGGTTCTACCATTTGGTATCAGAGCCATATGGGACCCAACCATGTGGGAATTGCTTAGGGTTCTTCGTCAAAACACTTTATTTTGTGAATATGAAACTCGGTTTAAGGATATCACCAAACTCAACGCAGGTTTTGATGAAACATTTCTCATATATTGCTTCATAAATGGATTAAAAGAGGAAATTAAAATGGAGGTGATGAAGTTCAAACCCTATAACATGATGTAGACCATTGTATTGGCCCAAATAGCTAAAGATAAAGTAAATTCTCAATGCGGAATAAGATGGAATGAAGCATATTATAATAAAAGCATCGATCTCATATCAAGCACCTCTGGTTACTTTGGTTTTCTATCTTAATCCAACGACATTGGTCTCATATCAAGCACCTTTAAAATGATGTTTTTTGACTATGATATCGGATTCGAAACAATATATGAACTTGCTAATTAAATATTGCAAATTCTTACTTTTTTTTTAAGGTCGTTATTTTTCATATTATTATAGCAAAGAAATTTGAGGCTTCTTGAAATTTTATAATATTCTTTATGATTTGAGATGCCTTGAGAAAAAAACAAAATGCTCAGCATTATGGAAATAAAAAATGTTTGAACACATTTGGAGGTGGGGAGTGTTGAGAGTAAACAAGGAAAATGAGAATGAACCTGAGATCTATAAATTGACCATGGAAAGTTGGGGTCTCATCAATAGTGGACCAAACATTCACATTCTCTTGTATGCCATGATTAAACGGATAACACAGACATGAGCATTGGTTTCCATAATGTTGATGCTTCATGTAATAGATCTTCTTAAGGATATATTTTTCAATGAGGTGTAGGTAAAGTGGAGAATGGGGCGAGGTCAGATTTTTTTATTTTTTTAAACATTCACACACTTCTTAAAGCTTTATATGAAAGTTATACCAAAAAAACTACAATATCCCACTCCTATACACTCTTATACTCTAACATTATCCCTATCATAAAGAAAGAGAGCATTATATGTGTGTATCAATTTTTGAGATATCAATGTGGTTTTTATAAAATGTTATTTTACCTTGTCTAATATTGATATGGTCATAGATTTTACCAATGATTATAGAATGATATCCCTTATGAATGTCTTATCTTGATATAATTAAATTTAGATTACTCTTAAGGATAAAGCTAAAACTTCCTTCACCATCCCTTAGGATACCTTTTACTGGTAGGTCATGCCTTTTGGCCTTAAGAATATTGGTGATACATATGAGCATGCCATGATATATATATTTCTTGACATGATGCATGTAATCATTGAGGATTATGTTTATGAATCCTTGGCTACTCAACTAATTGAGAAGATCATCCTCACAATATTTGGTGCATCTTTGAATGCTTGAGAGCTTATAACATCTACCTAAAGCTATAAAATTGTGTCTTTAGTATGAACTCTAGTAAGTTCAAACCCTATACCATGATGCAAACCATTGGATTGGCCCAAATAGATGAAGATAAATTAAATGTTCAATGCGGAATAATATGGAATGAACCATATTATAATAAAATCATGGAAATTATTTTTAACCGTATTTGTGGTGGTTTTAAGTATTTTATGAAAATCGAAGCGAAGACAGATGCAAGTGAATAAACTCAAACCATTAAGGAATAAATAGGGGAGTAAATTGGAAGTGAAGAAGTTGTTCCTAACCCTAGATTTTTTTTACTTCGAAAGAGCCCGTAGCCATGGAATTCCAAGAGGTACCTATTGCACTTTCGAAGAAAGAAGAAAATAATTCAAACCCTAAAAATATAATTTTTAATCTAAAAGAAGTGTACAATGACGATGTCTTACAAAACTTGTGTTTTGTAGATCTACATATGGGTGATGCACACAGCCATCAAGATGAAAATCAAATTAGTATGACCCTAACGCAACAAATGCATTTTTCCAATGATATCTCCAATATTATTGGTAATGGTTTCTTGAATAGTTTAGTTAATACCGAGGAAGGGACAAAAGCTTCTAAAAATGTCAAAGGATATAATATAACAATGGATCAGTTCGGTTATCTAATGAATGTGCTCGACAGTGTGCACCTCTCATCTGTGCATCCTCCACCTTGGCCACCACCATTTTTTCAAATAATCTATCGAGATATGCCCATACCAATAGCTAGTACACCTGCATTTTTATTCACTCTCCACAAAATGGAAATAAATGGGTTATACCTACAAAAGGAAAAAATTATAAAGTTCTAATGTTTGATTCTTATCCACATAATGCACATAGGATGGAATGTGATGTGTTCTTTTCTTGAAAAAATATTTATTAATTACAGATATAGGGAAGAAGATGGTTCCTTCCATTATTACATATGTAATCTGGGTACAAACACACACATATGCCTTCCAAATTAATTGCAGATATAGGGAAGGAGACGATTCAACTTGTGTAGATTAAGAAAATAGTGGTAGAAGATGCTTACATGTTATTGTACTCAAGATGAATGGAAATATTAATTTATTATTGATCTTCTCCATGACCACCATAGGTTCTAGATACTAAAAATACTTAAGCTTGTATGACAACACCCTTAGATCATCAAACATGATTCTTGGAAATCATTTGTCATTAATGGGTACCTTGGAATGACTAAATAATATACGTTTACTAAGACGTATTTCGCTGAAGGCTCCAATACCATTATCGGGTACAATGTGACTATCTTCTACTACTTGTAGCCTATGATTTTTCAATCAATTCAATGACTTGAAAGTCCTTATTAGAAAATTAATAAAAGACTTTGATTGACATATGAAATAAATATAAAAGTATGAAAATCCATCCTCTATGTGTACTAGTAAGAAAGCAAGGGATCCATCGTAGGTTCCCAAGGTAAGCACATTATTGTTCCTCGTTTGGTAAAGGCTATGCCCCTTGAATTGGATAATAGAAAATCATGTATAAAATTTAATTCTCTTTCTATCATGTTATCACTTGCCCAGTAGGTACGTAGGCACTGGAAACATAATGCTACTAAATCTTGGAGAATATATGGTAGTAGAATTCTCTACTATCTCGAGACCACCAAAACAATAATCTGAAGCTAATTATTGAAATAATATGGTATTCTAAGAGGGGTCATTGGTAAGATTGGATGCTTGTATGGAGATTAACTCATTCAAGATGTTCCTCATATCTATAGACTAATTAACATTGTTAATAGCTGCGACAAGCTTTCTAGCCTCAACAATGTGTGGGTAGACATCACTAGCATGAAGTTATCAATTTTTTTTTATAGCTTGAGGAATGCAATATGTATCCAAAATTAATGATGTTATATGGATCAATTTTCTCATATTTTTTAACCAACTTGCCAAAATAATGCTCATAATAATTTGTCAAAAAAAATGAACATTTACGTAAAATGTACCACCAAATTGTTTTTGGCTAAGAATGATTATAATGGAATGTTTGCTATCATTCATTTACATATATTTTATTCATACTCTCAATTGAACAATCGATAAGGAAGTTATCATTTTGTGAAAATATGCTAGGGCCTAGCCATATATAACAAACCGGATGACATGAATGTTATACTTAAATTATTTAGGTAACCTTTCTTTCTATGTTATAATTATGTTTTAGCTTAAAAAAATACTTTCATGTTCTTAATTACTTTTTCTAACATATACAGGGAACACAAAACCGCACAAACAAATGTGATATGGGGAGTCAATTTGAATTTGGTCATACGATTAATGCTAAAGAGATTATAACATGAACAATAACAATTGCCATCACAAGGATAAACTGTCCACTGCATCTATTCTAAATTTTAACATTTTAAACATTGAATCCATTGGCATTACTATGGAAAAACTCAAGGGTTCATGTTTGAAGCCCATCAATCATTGATGTGATATCAAATTACTTGACTCATGGTCAGCTTGAAAACAAAGGAATAACTTGGCTTATAGCCAAACAAATTATTTTTGTGAAGGGCCAAGGACGAAGAGAAGTTTTCACATGCAAATCATTTAAAATTCAATATACTTCTAACACAATATAATGGGAGGAGAGGTAGGAAGTGTTGAATCCAAATTCATAAGTGCGATATATACTCTAGCAATAGTGGAGGTCTTCAACACAAAGACTTCATTAGCATAAATGAGCTACCACAAAAGGAAATGTATGAGACCAGTTTGGCTTTAATTTGCCACAAAATTTTTAAAGGTAAATCATTCACATATATTAAAGAGCATTGTAAAACTATATCCTATGTCACTTGGAGGAATGCTAAAATTTCTACTGCATGTGATCGAGAGTAACAAGCAATACTCACAAGTGAAGACATTTGTTTTCAATGAGAAAATATCGAGTGATATGCAACTGAGTAATAAGAACACGATGACCACCGATTATGAAATCATTGTAAAACTGTGAATTTGTAATATTTACATTAATAACATTAGGAAACAATCTGTTCTTATCTCATAGAATTAGCATCTAGAAATTTTTTTACACCCTTGCCTAACTATGACAATTGAAGCCTAAAATTTGACATTTGACATGTGGAATTATACGTCATAGATTATTACATTAACAGATGGTGATTTCTCTTTGTAGTGAATTGTGTAGTCTTTCAAGTCAGTGGATAGCAAAATTTTTCTCTATGATATTAACAAATCTTAATAAAATAAAAGTGAAGTTACCAATGCATCAAAGGGACAGATTATAATTGCAATGAGCATTAGTCTCATAAACTAAAGTACCATCCACACAAAAAAAACCAGCCATGAGCATTTCAATACGTGTGCATATAAGACAAGCCATCGCAATTGAAACCATTGCCTATACATTAATCTGAAAATAGATGAGAGATGAGAGACATGGTTACTTTATGATTTACCCAATCATAACATGTACTTTCTAGAAATACGCAAAATGGTGATGGCAGTAAGGTTACTATATCCCATATGGACACAAACGGGTTGAAACAGGACAAACCTATTCAATCCAACACTAAAATTTGGCCCAACATACTGCAATTATTACACAATAATTATTGTCATCTTTTGATGCATTGATTTTTGCAATAATTTATTGCTACGACTATTGGCGATGATTTTTACAACCATATGTTGAGACAACTTTTACGATGACTTTTTTTGCAACATTCCTCTATTCCCGCTTTGAGGGTAAAGTTGTTTGTAGGAGGGGTGGCACGTGAGGATTCTATACTAACCTTCATTAATAATAATAATAATATAATAAATTGAATATACTAAAGTTAGTATAGTTAATATTATATTAATTAATTAATAATTTATTATTATATTATATTATTAGTGTTAATATTAGATAGTCATAATAATTAAATATATTAACTATTATGAACTGATACTGAAGTGATGTAGGTTTTAGGGTTGATATATATTATTATCCAATCATTGATTCGAGGGCATTCATGATGAAATAATATAAAACATATATTTATTTGAAACCATTGGAGGGATCCCCTTACTAGTGCAACACTGATTCTTTTAATTTAGATTTTGATTTATTTATTAATTTATTAAATATTTTTCTAGAACCTTCAGGGTTCTACCATAGTGTTGTTAGCTATGTGTCAATATCATGCATAACACAAAGTTGGATGAAGTTTCAAACAATTAGTGGTAGTGCTAGGCAAGGTAGGTGGCAATATTGTGTGGATAAGTGGATGTTTTCTTAGCCATAAATTTGAATGATAAGTCAATGATTCAAACATTACTCTAGTACAAGCCAAGTGGAGCAATCCAATTCTACTTGGTGTAGATGAGGGTCTACTAATTATTCCATATGATGGTATGCAAATTGACCATATAAAAATTGTAAAAGCAATATTTTCAACAAACATATAAGACATGTAATAGTGTTGTTAGTTGTGTCAATATCATGCATGATGCAAAGTTGGATGAAGTTTCAAACAATTAGTAGTAGTGCTAGATAGGCTTGGTGGTAATGTTGTGTAGACAAATATATGCTTTCTTAACCATCAATTTGAATGATAAGTCATGATTCAATCATGACTATTGTACAAGCTAAGTGGAGCAATCCAATTCTGCTTGATGTAGATGAGGGTCTACTAATTCTTCCATATCATGGTATGCAAATTTACTATATAAAAATTGTAGAAGCGATGTTTTAAAAAAAAAAATATATATATATATATATATATATATATATATATATATATATATATATATATTATTAATATTTTTAGCTTAAAATCTAATTAATCCTTAGATAAATAAAATTTAAAAATAAAAATAAATAAATTTTTTTGATTAAAACTTTATAAAAAAATATCTATTTTTATTAATAGTTAATTAACAAGTTACATTGAATACTATAATCCTTACTGACATAATAATATGTGTCTAATAAAAGATGTTCATGAACAACAAAAATTTAATAAAATGAATGAACAAAAAATATAATAATAAATAAAGATGATTGTTAATTTAAATTTCTTAAATATATACCCATTTTCATATATATAATATTACATATAAATAAATATATAAAGAGAGTTGTGTGTTTGATTATATATTATAATAGAAAAGTTAACGAGCCCCAAAATACATTTAATGTAAAGTGTAATGATTGACAAAATGATTCTACCAGTATATATATATATATATATATATATATATATTTGGGAACAAATGTCAAACTCCTACGTAATCGCCTAATTTTCTTGGTGCTTGATGCTGGCCGTTCATGATTCTTTTATTTGTATAATAAATGTTCCTATTGAAAAAATAATAATAATTACATAAATGGCACGCAGGGCCATTGGTAACAAATTTCAAACTCCTGCCTAATTTTCCTTCTGCTTGATGCTGGCCGTTCATGATTCTTTTATTTGTATAATAAATGTTCCTATTGAAAAAATAATAATAATTACATAAATGGCACGCAGGGCCATTGGTAACAAATTTCAAACTCCTGCCTAATTTTCCTTCTGCTTGATACTGGCCGTCCATGATTCTTTTATTTGTCCTGCCGACATTCACTTCTACTTAAAGAGAGTCATAAACCATTAACTTCGACGAAATATTCTGTATTTTGTCTATCTTGTTGTTGGGCAATTTGAAGAATACTCCAATGGAGATGCTTGCGGAGGAGGAACGTTCAACTGATTTGCGCGTCAAGTGGAAGGTGGAAGCCATGGTGCCCCCATGTGCGCCTTCACCCGAGAAATTCCTCCATCTCTCGCCTGTCGACAACGACTTACTGATGAGAACCATGATTAACGTATTAAAATATATGATTACATTAAAAGATGGATAAACATATCTTCAGTAAGGTCCTTAATAACTATTACATAGTATATTCTCAAAATATGAAATATGAGAAGGAGAAATTTAAACGTGAGACCTCTCAATTTTATTTTATTTTATTTCAAAAACATTTAAATACACCTCTAATATTTAAAATTAAAGTTAGGTTTCTTAAATAAAACTTAAAATTTAAATAAATCATTCTCTAATGTTACACCCACATTAATCTTAGTTTATAGTATTTTTGTTTTTAATTAGCATCACTGAAAAAGTTAAAATAGTTTTTTCTACAATTCATTTTATTAAAAAATTGTTATTATATATATATATAATTAATATTGGTTAGAGTTTAGTGGTAATATAATGATATTTTGATAATTATAATTGTGTAATTTTAGTTTAACAAAAACTTAAAAACTTAACTTAAATTTTAAATTATTTAAATTTATATAAGTGGATTATTATTGTTATTAAAAAAATTGTTTATCTGAAATAAAATAGTTGACATAATGGTATTGTAATAATATTTTTTTATTGATAGTAGAAGGGGTTTTAAAGGGTCCGTACTTATTATAAGTAGGGTTTTGAAAGACACCATCAAACCTTAGATCTAGCAATAAGACATCAAGAAAAATGAGCTAGATTCCACGAATCAAACCTTAGAATCCAATGAAACAAGCTCCTAGCAAATAAGCCATAAATTTTTATCAAAAAATTACAAGACATTGCACTGTGTGCTTAGGAATATAAATCATTGAAGAAAAATAGAAGAATAGCAAAAAAGTTATTGGTTAAAACAAATTTACTAATAAAAATCGCCCAAACCGAAGTATTTTCTACCTCACAAGAAAAGGAGAACAAGGGAATCCAATTATCACAATAAAAAAATCTAGCCAACAAAGCATGTAACAGGACAACCCTTCATAACAACATAAAAAAAATCAGTCTAAGAAAATAACACTAGAAAATACTTTCTACCAACCAACAAAATCCACAACATATCAAAAAACAAGCCCACATGGCTCACTCATCTAGCCAACGAAAGATTCAATAGATGGAAAAAATCATAAATAATCACCAAGAAACCCACATATCTCGTTGGAGAAAACCACTTTGGGCATTGGGAAAGAAAAATAGAAAATACCCAACACAACACCTAAGAGAGAAAGATTCAACAGATGGAAAACATCATAAATAATCACCAAGAAACCCACATATCTCGTTGGAGAAAACCACTTTGGGCATTTGGAAAGAAAAATAGAAAATACCCAACACAACACCTAAGAGAGAAAATTGGAGGATACCAGATAAAAATGTGAGAGTTGGAACCCTTGGATTTGACTCGTCCACCATCTTGCCTCAGTTGAAAAAATATACCATAATAAAGCTACTAAAGCTTAAGCACACCATGGAGATAAAACAAAACCAATAAAAAGAGGAGATCTACAATAGAGTATCCAAACGATAGAAAAACCCTCCAACCCGAAAATCTATAAAGGCAAAAACCCCACAAATCTCACTAGAGTCCAATCGTAGCCTGGTCTAGCCGTCTATCCAGCAACAAAGTTGGATTTTGAGGTTCCTTTAGCTAGTCTAGCCTCTTTACCCCAGCCCCCTACTAGGGTTACAACTACTAGCCTTCCACCCTATGATCCCACCTGCATCTCTAGTAAAAACAACCAAACCAGAGATCCAACGACCCAAAACAAACCAAGATAGGAGACCACCCCACAACACCACCAAATGTTAAGATCCTTCATCCAACCCAACCTCCTTCCCCCAACCCCCCAACTGAGGTTCCAGTTGCCCAACCTTCCTCTCAACAAATTAATTGTAGAGACAAAGTCATCTACTAACAGATTCACTATCCAAAATGGCATCTGGATTACCATATTTCCAAAAAAACTCTAGATCTATGACCCTTAGATTCGTAGCTCAGTCCCTCTCTTCTATGGTGAGGCTCAATCCATCTCTACCATGGTGAAGCTCAAACCCTCACACATCATCTCTAACATAATTTAAATTTTAAAAATTATGTATTTATTATCTAATAACATTTAAAATTTTATTAAATTTATATTTTTTACCATTTAAATTTATAGCATCTAAGTAAAATTAAATCCATATTCTTTTAATGAATTAAACTAATTTCACCTAATTAAAACGGTTATATGTAATGGTTTGATGTATTGAAAGTATGCACTAAATAAAAATTTTAACTTAAAATATTTTAATTCTCATGAGATTGAAATCTAATTTTTCCCAATATTTAACTAAATTTACTCCATAATATATATATTTTAATATAATTTATTAAAATATTATATCCACTCCAATCGACTCTACTTATGACTTTTTGGGTTGTGGATCGTGCTGAAAGACCTTTTCCTCCCTTCCATTTTCCCAAACCAAATAAATATTATTACTTTTATAAGTTTTTAATAGGTAATAGGTTATATATATGATAATAATACATTATAATTTTATTATTATATTATTTTGAAAATCATACAATTGTACATAGACATTTTGTAAGATTTAAACATGAAAATGTGCATTAATCTACATTAAAAATTAAAACACTTATATTAATGTAAAAAAATATTTATAATTTTTAAAGATCTAGAGATTTAATATAAGGTTTAATGAGATTAAAATGTTAAAGATAGTGTTATTTAAAAAATTATTAAAGAATTTTAAAAAATATTTTATTTTTATTTTATTTTAAATGAAATTCTTTAATAATATTTTGTTGTAGTTTTAGATAAAATTTTATTTATACATATTTATTGAATAGATTTGGTTATTGTTAAAATTTTCAAACATTTGTATGAAAATGATTATGTTAAATCTTTATTACAAGGTGTAATATATAAAGTTTTTATTTAAAAAAATATTTTAATGATTATTTTTTGTAGTCATAAAAAATATATGACTCTTTCTAGACTAGAAGTATACTGTATTTAATTTTTTTTTTATTTTGAATGATTAATTAATTTTAGTAAACTAATTAGAGTGCATTTTCAAGTTATTATTTATAGTTTATATTAGTATTTTTATAAATAAAATTGATAATAATCTTTAGAATAGACTAACTTAATTTTATTGCTACAAGCATTGATAAGTTACTCTTTGGAGCAAAACAAGGAAAGGTATCATTAGGGAGAGGGTGACATATTCATGGAAGTGAATAGTTTAAGAGAGATTCTTATATACCACTTAATAAAGTATCACTCCTTTAGAAAATATATGGTTTATTCCTAAATTTTAAAAAATTGGTTTAATAATGTTAAATTTGGAATGCTTGTTGAAAACTATTTGCTTCAACTAGAAATGTGTATCATCTACTCCTTGGTTTTTTGAATGACTAATATTACCTTTAAATGTTAAGAGAGTAAGGGTTTAATGAGTCATGTCACCTTTTTACCTTAGGCACTTAGCTTTGAATCCAACCAAACCTTACAAAATTTAAATTAATATTTTCTTTCTCCTTGGTGCCATAAGAGCATACCTTCTTCCTTGATGTATATACTCCCCCTTGTCAAGGCATATATAATTCTTTTGAGGGCTTTGAAAATATTGTTAGGTGTAAGGCTATAATTTTGAGAAGCGATGATGTAGGATTTCTCTTCTCTCACTCAAAAGGGCACATGGATGTCCAAACATTAATATTTCTCTATCCTCCTTCTAATGTATGACATAGAAGATCTTAAAAGAAAATGATATATGAGCATTTGCAAGATTTGAAAATATAGGATTTAGGGACCATGGGAGACTATTTCATGGCAACCACTAGGAAACAAGAGAACATGGTGTGTGCTAGAAGGTAGTTTTAAAATGCTTTAGTTATGTACCCTAATTTTTTTTAGATTTTCTTACTACATTTACCTATTTTTGTGTTTGATATTGTTTATTGTATGGGTAGTTGTTATCATTAGAATTTTATCTTTTTAAAACCTATAATTAAAATAAGTATTTGATATCTTCAGCATTCTAGCTTTTTTTAACCTAAATAAAAAATGATATTTAATACCTTGAACATTTTAGCTTGTTTGAATTTAAAATCAATATGTGTAATTCATACTCATACACTACTAAATAAAATAATAGTATATTAGAAAAATATAATGGATAAGTTTTGAAATATAAAAGAATATAATTCTTTGAGAAGGGAAAACCATTGACTCAAATATTAGTGGTGGGTAGGAATAGATTCCAGGTATTAGCTTAGCCTAAGGAAGGAGATATTGTAGACAATGCAGACCTACCTATAGAAGGAAGCATTTAAGGTAAAAAAATGAGATAAAGGGATGGGTTATCTAATCTAGGTGAGTGGTATTATGTTGAAGATGACCAATCAAGAAGAGATTCAAAATATCATAGAGAAAGAAATTCTATAACAAAGAGCTAAGGTGGAAATGGGGTTTCCTTTGGGATGTGGAGAAAAATCTACTTTACAATTGGGGAAGAAGTTGAAACAAATGGAAACAACGACCTTGCGAGCTAGTTTAGGGGGTTGTATTTAGAAGGAAAATAAAGGGAAGAGTGCCAATGATAGCAATATGAAGGCTGTTGAAGTCCCCCAAATTTATTTAATCTAATTTATGGATAATGAGGAGGAGCTCAAGGATCAAAATATTGGGTTGACAAAGAAAGAAAAAGATAAAGTCTCAAGCATGATACTAAAGCAACAATCTAAAAAGGTAATTGATGTTGGAAAAGAAAATGAATTGGATAGGACCTTGAACCATGACTTGCAATAGCGAGAGGAAGAAAAGGGGGTAGCAGATGATACCCAAGCAAATATAAATCTTGGTGGGGATAAAACCCCCAACAATACTAAAAAATGAAGCTGATATCATGGAATTTCAAGGTAATCAATTCCCCTACCACTCAAAGGGTGATTAAGTACCTTAGGCATAATAATCATTCAAAAATTTTGCTACTTCAAGAAACTAAAATTTCTAAAGGAAACATGTAATCTATAAATAAATTTATCTGGAATAATGTAGAGTGGGTAGCAAGTGAAGCTACATGAGCTTATAGGGGCATTCGGATCCTTTGGAATTTGAACACTTTATAAAATTATTTAGATGAATGATAGGTTCATTTTAGTTTTATTTTATTCTAGTATTTTTTATTTTTCTTGGATTGTTATAAATGTTTATGCCCCCAACTTCCTAGTGGGGAGAATAAGAGTCTATGAGGGATTGCTAGACTTTAGAAGCCACTTCCCCAATTATACGTGAATGATTGTTAGGGATTTTAACAATACTCTTATGCCCAATGATAAGAGTGGTGGTTCCAAGGAGTTTAGTGATAGCATGGAGTATTTTTCCCAATTTGTTTCTTCTCACAGTCTCATGGATGTTGATTTGAGAGGGTAAAAATATACATGGTCAAAGAGAATATGGGGTGATGCTCTTATTCAAATCCATATTGATAGAGTGTTGGTATCATAGGATTGGCTTGCTAAATTCAATAATTCAGCTTTATTCTCCCTTCCTAGTATTACCTCCAACCATAATCCACTCATTCTGGAAATAGCTAAGGGTTGAAGGATTAAAGGTCACCCTTTCAAATTTGAGTTCATGTGGTTGCAACATCATGATTTCTAAACTTTAATCCTAGAGTGGTGGAATACTAATATTTGTGGCACTTAAATGTTTAAAATTGTTCAAAATTTAAGGCATGCTAAAAGGAATTTGAAAATATAGAACATGGAAGTCTTTAACGATATATTTAAGCAAAAGGAAGCCATCATTCTTAAGCTTCAAAAATATTTAACTTTCTATGACTTCTTAAGGGAGAGATGATACTTTAGCATAATAGGAGAAGTCTTTCCTTAGAAATATTTATAATGTCCTGTATAAGGAGTTATTTTGGTTAAAATTTTCTAAAGCTTTGTGGCTAAAATAGGGGGATCAAAACTCTATATTCTTCCATATTTTTACCTTGCATCAAACACAACCAATAGAATAAGGAAAATTAGAAGAATTGATGGCTCCCTTGCATCCAAAGAGGAGGATATTAGGCAGGAAGTAATAAAATTATTTAAGGAATTATTGTTAGAAGATACAACATACAATGAGGAGGCTTTCGAGGTCATTCTGAGGTCCATCCCATCCTTGATTAATTTAGATCTAAATGCAAGCCTTGCCATTTTTTGAGGAGAAAATCAAGGAGGCATTATTCTCTATGAAAGGTAAAAAAGCACTGGGTCTAGATGGTTTCCCTCCTATTTTCTTTCAAGCCCTTTGGGATATTATTGGTATGGATGTGGTTAATGAAGTTAGAGAATTTCATATATTTGGAAACCTTCTACAATATTTGAATACTACCTTCCTTGTACTTATTCCCAAAAATCATGATGTAGATGACCTAAAGGACTTTAGGCCAATTAGCTTGTGTAATTTGGTTTATAAAATCCTCATGAAGACCTTAACCAATAGGTTAAAAAAGGTGCTACTAGTGGTTATTTTCCAAAACTAAGGCGAATGTATCTCTAGAAAAAATATTATGGATGGTATTATCACCATTCGTGAGTCTATGCACTCAATAGAGAAAAATGGAACAACTAGTATGATTATGAAATTAGATATAAATAAGGCCTACGATCAGGTGTTGTGGCTCTTCTTGGATAGAATCCTAGAGAATTTTGGTTTTAGTGACCAATGGAGAAGATGGATTCAAACGTGTTTATCTTCAACATACTTTTTAGTCTTGGTTAATGGCTCTCCTATAGGTTTCTTTCATAGTAAAAGGGGAATTCGATAGGGGACCCCTTTCTCCTTACCTCTTTATTCTGATGGTAAAGGCATTAGGAAGGATGTTGAACTCAACTGAAAACTAAAATTTGGTCAAAGAAGTTAGACCAATCATTGCTATAAAGCCTATAACTCACCATAAATTTATGGATGATACTATTATTATTGATGAATCTATAGTAAATGAGGTAAGGGGTACTATTCGGGTGTTATCCTTTTACGAACAAGCTTTCAATCAGAAGATCAAATTCTATAAGAGCAGAGTTTTTTTATCAACACTCCTATCCTTAGATAAAGGAAGATTATGAATATTCTCCAATATTCAAGTGCAATTTTTCCTTCAACTTACCTTGGTATGCCACTCTTCAAAGGCCCAATCAAGGAGGAATATTGAAATCTACTCTTAGATAGGTTTTAGAGGAATTTGGTTGGTTGGAAGGGGGATATTCTAAGTTAGGCATGTAAGCTCCAACTATTGAGGTCTACTCTTCAAATTAATCCCATATTATTTATATCTCTATTCAAGATCTTTCCTAAAGTTGTTAATATGATAGAACAAATACAAAGAATATTTATTTGTAAAAGTGTGGAAGAGAGGCAACATATCTCTTTGGTGTCTTAGGACAAGGTTTGCACTCCCAAAAAAGAGGGAGTGTTGAGAGTAAGAAAAATTAGATAGATGAACAAAGCCTTTATGTCTAAATTTGGTTGGTGTATGATCCATAAGGAATCTACTCTATGGGAAGAAATATTGAAGATCAAGTATGTAGAGAACTTAGTCCCCTTCTTTGGATCAACCATATGAAATAATCTTGTGAAAACTAGAGATATATTATGGAGAGGACTATGTTGGGTGGTTAAAAATGGAGAGGATGTGGATTTTGGGATGATAGTTGATTTCTTGAAAACCTCTCTATTTTTATCCTAGACTAAATTTTTTGGAGGTCCCATTAACTGAAAGGTTTGACAAGAAAGTATCTGACTACATGTTGAATATGGACAACTTTGTGACCTGGAAATACATTTATATTAATTTAACTAGTTCAAATATTCATTAATGTTTTTAGGAATTAAATTTTAAACTACAACAATATCACCTTATGAGATCCCAATAGAAGGACCGTCTGATATGGTATTGGGATCCCTCTAGTGAGTACTCTATTAAATATAGTTATTTTTCTCAAAGGGAGACTATCTCTCCACAAGTCCCTATGGGAAAGATATGGGTAAAGTTTTTTACCCCCAAAATTACCCTCTTACAGTGGCTAGTGATTCAAAATAATATCATGACCTTGGATAACATAAAAATAAGGGGATGGCTCCTCCCTAATATATGTTCCATTTGTTGCAAAGATGAAGATTTGGTTGATCATAATTTTATTCATTGCCCCTTTTCTTATAAAGTTCTAATTGTATTACCAACTTAATGAAATACAACTTGGCTTTTGATAAATTCCTTTTTGGAAGTTTTTGACCAATGGAAACTCCCTTTCTCTAGAAAAAAAAATCGGTTCGCTTTGATGTTTCTTACTTCCTCACATTATCTGTAGTATATGGTTAGAAAGAAACAAGAGAATTTTTTAAGGGAAGGAAAGAGGAACAACAATGGTCTTTCATAAAATTAAGATTGCTACTAGTAAAAATATTTTAGCCTAGGATAAGGACAAGGCATGGGAAAACCAAGTTGAATTGTAGATTGCCAAGACTTGGAACCTCCTAAAAAGTTAGGTTTAAGTTAAAAGAAGGAACACTAGATGGAAACCACCCCCTAAGAATTGTTTAAGTTAAAATTTTACAGAGTATCAAAAGGTAACCCAAGAAAGGTTGGAGGAGGAAGCATTCTCTAAAATACCTGTGCTAACATAGTCAAAGAAATTGTAAAACCTTTCGGGATTGACTCTAACCATAAGGTAGAAACCAAGGCCATGCTTTCTGGTTTGTGGATGGTTCTAAGGTACAACTATGGAAAGCTAATTATTGAGGGTGATTATTTGAATGTTATTAACATGATGAAGGGGGTCAATAGCCCTGGTTTTAGCCTATCCAATATTATAGAGGATGGCAAACTTCTCCTTTAGAGCTATGATTTATGAAGAAGTTATGATGTAACATGTTTACAGGGAAGGAAATATCAGGTTAGAGTGGTTAGCTAATATAGGGGTGGAGAGTGTTTCCCCGGTGAGTTGGGATAGGGTTTTCCTAAGACCCTACAAAATATTATTGATCATGAAAATAAAGTAAACTAATTGGGTCAAAGGGTCATCTTTTGGAAGGCCTTTCTAGCTATTTTTTCTCTCTCTTATCAAGGTTTACAATATGTTATCTCACTTGGAGTTGAGAGGGGATCCCCATGAGTCCTATAGAATAATGCACAAAGGGCATTATACTTTAATGTGTCGTGAATTTGCTAGCTGTGTTAAAAATTTGGTGGCCAAGATTCCTCTCTAAAGGTAAATTTGAGAATTCCAAAGCATGGATATGGTTATCCAAGCATGTTTGTTTTAGAAGATGTTTGTATTTTAGCTTTGTTTACCTCCAATGTAGGATATTGAGCAAAGGATATTATGTTGGCAATATATTTTCCTATGTTGTGTATTTTTTATTTATGTTAATAATTGGATGGCCATGTTCCTTTCTTGAAGGTAAACTTGAGGTTTCAAAAGCATAAATAGGTTCTTCAAGCATGTAAGTCTCAAAAAATATTGGTCTTTCAGCTTTATTTGGCTTCAATATAGGACTTTGAGCAAAGGGTGTTATCTTGGCACTATCTTTATCTATGTGGTGAATTTATTAACTATGTTTTTGGTTAGGCTCTTCTAGGATTTATTGAGGTCTTTCTTGGCCATTGTAAGGATCACTAATGGTAATCTTGAGGTGGAAGCATCTGGGATGCTTATGAAATTATTTTATTCCTTTTGATTTGGTTTTCTTTATTGGATTTTAAGTTTTGTTGTGTAGTGTTATTAGTGTATTCTTGTATTTTCCAACCCAATTTTATTGTTTATATCATAGTTTTCTAATGTTGAAGACTTTTTTTGACATTATATCTTATGTGGGTATTATATTCTCTCTTTTTTGTTCTATTGGACTATTTCTCTAGCACTTTTATGTTGGGCCTATGGTTTTTCTTCATTTTGTCATGCTTGGTTAAGGTGACTTCCTTGTAAAAGAGTTAGGGCCATTTCTAAACCTTGTTTTAATTGTGGATTTTTAGAATTTTAGAATGGTTGCTAGAAAGTACTTGTTGATCTAAAAATGTGTGTTTGTGATCTCCTCCATTATTTGATTTTTAAATTAGTAAGATTATTTTTAAATGTTGAAAGGTTAAGGGGGTATTAATTTGTGTTACCTTTTTACCAAGGGTACTTAGTTATGAGGTAAACCAAACCTTTTCCATATTTAAATTTATTTTATTCTTCCTCTTTAGCATGAGAAGAGTAAAACTTATCCTTCCATATATAAACACCCCCTTATTAAGTTAAAATCCATTTTTCTAAATGTTTTAATATTATTTGTTACTAAAAGGTTATAGGTTTAAAGAATAAAAATATTTCTCTCCCTCCCCACTTGGAAGGGTGCATGCATGTCAAAACTTTGATTTCTTTTAGACTCTTGTAATACCCAATGTAGAAGATCTTAAAAGAAAATATGATATGAGTTTTTGGAAGATAGGTATAATGGGATGTAAGGACCATGGGATAATGTTTCATGGTAACCATTAGAAATAAAGAGAATATGGTGGGTTATATAAGGTAGATGAAGAAAGGTTTAGGTCATGTACCCTAGCTTTTTTATTTTTCTTACAACATTCAAAAATGAATTTACCCATGTCTATATTTGGAAGAAGAAAAACATAAGTGATTTTATTTTCCTATAACGTAGTTGATATCATGAGCATTTTAGCTTGGTTAAACTTGGAATCAAAATGGGTGTTTGATATCTTACGTATTTTATCTCATTTGAACAGGAAATCATAAATGATAGTTGACAACTTTAATATTTTTGGGTATATTTAACCTTAGACTTGAAAGTAGCTTTTCCAAGTCATATTTGCCTATTAGGGTTTTGGTTGTGAATCATGATAGTTTTATGTATTTTCTTAAACATTAAAATATTGTAACATATGAAGGAAGACATCACAATTTGAGTTTATCTTTCATTTAGAATTCCTTTTTGTATCTATGATATATTTTAGAATGAAATGGATAGTATCTTCTTTTGTTCTTGTCTACAAAATTGTGTCCTCCTTACATTAAGCCTATAAAATAAAACTAGAGCAATTATTTTGTAAATTATTGTATGAATAGTATCTCTAAAATTATCCCTATCATAAAGAAAGATGGCACTATATGTGTGTACCAATTTTTGATATATCAATGTGGTTTTTTCTAAAATATTAATTTACCTTTTCTAATATTGATATGGTCATATATTTTACCAATGATTATAGAATGATATCCCTTATGGATGAATTCTCTTCATATAATTAAATTCGGATTACTCTTAAGGATCAACCTAAAACTTCCTTCACCATCCCTTAGGATACATTTTACTCGTAGGTCATGCCTTTTGGCCTTAAGAATGTTGGTGTCACATATCAACATGCCATGATGTATATCTTTCATGATATGATGCATGAAATCATTGAGGATTATGTTGATGACTCCTTGGCTACTCAACTAATTGAGAAGATCATCCTCACAATATTTAGTGCATATTTGAATGCTTGAGAGCTTATAACGTCTACCTAAAGCTATAAAATTGTGTCTTTAGTATGATCTCTAGTATATTGTTGGGTTTTATTGTATCTCATTAAGTCTTTGTTATTGATACAACCAAGAATAAGGTAATTATAAATATACCTTTGCCCAATACTTTAGCTTAATTGCATAAATTTCAAGGTAAATTCTAGGCCCTTAAGCATATTATTGCCCAACTTGCTGACAAGTGTCATCCCTTCTCCAATATTCTCTTAAAGAATAGTAATTTTATTTGGGATAATGAATACTAAGTGGTATTTAATACTTGGTGTAGCAACTCATTTCTATTTGGTGTAGATAATGGTTAATTGATTATTTTATATGATGGTATGCAAATTGACCATATAAAGTTGTAAAAGTAATATTTTCAACAAAATCAATAGATATATAAGACAAGTAATAGTGTCATTATCTATGTACCAATATTATGTATGATGCAAAGCTGGATGAAGTTTAAAATAATTAGTGGTAGTGCTAGGTAGGGTAGGTGGCAATGTTGTGTATACAAGTGGATGTTTTCATAGCCATAAATTTGAATGATAAGTCGATGCTTCAATCATGAATCTAGTACAAATAACTCATATATACTTGGTGTAGTTGAGGGTCTATTTATTATTCCCTATGATGGTATGCAAATTTACCATATAAAAGTCGTAAAAACATTATTTACAGAAATAAAATAGATATATAAGAAATATCATCAATGCTCTTAGGTAGGTGTTAATATCATGCATGATACAAAGTTGGATAAAGTTTCAAACAATTAGTGGTCGTGCTAGGTAGGGTAGGTGGCAATATTGCAAAGACAAGTGGATGTTTTTTTAACCATAAATTTGAATGATAAGTTGATGCTTCAATCATGACTGGTATAAACCAAGTGGAGCAACTCATTTCTACTTGGTGTAGATGATGGTTAATTGATTATTTTATATTATGGTATGTAAAGTGACCATATAAAGTTGTAAAAGCAATATTTTTCAACAAATACAATAGACATATAAGAAATGTAATAGTGTCGTTAGCTATGTGCCAATATCATATATGATGCAAAGTTGGATGAGGTTTCAAATAATTAGTGGTAGTGCTAGGTAGGGTAGGTGGCAATGTTGTGTATACAAGTGGATATATTTTCAGTCATCAATTTGAATGATAAGTTAATAATTCAATTATAACTCTGATACAATCTAAGTGGAGTAATCCAATTCTGCTTGGTGTAGACGAGGGTACTAATTATTCCGTATGATAGTATGCAAATTAACCACATAAAAGTTGTAAAAGAAATATTTTCAAAAAAAGCAATAGATATATAAAACATGCAATAGTGTGTCAGGATCCTATCCTAACCTTCATTAATAATAATAATAATATAATAATAAATCTAATATACTAAGGTTAGTATAGTTAATAATATAATAATTAATTATTAATTAATTATTATATTATATTATTAGGGTTAAGATTAGATAGTCATAATAATTAAATATATTAATTATTATGAACCGACATATTGAAGTGACGTAGGGTTTAAGGTAGACATATATTATTGTCCAATCATTCATTCAAGGGTATCCATGATGAAATAATATAAAATATATATTTATTTGAAACCATTGGAGGGATCCCCTTACCAGTGCAATGGTGATTATTTTAATTTAGATGTTATTTTATTTATTCATTTATTAAATATTTTGCTAGAACCTTCAGGGTTCTACCTTTTGGTATCAGAGTCATATGGGACCCAACCATGCAAGAATTGCTTAGGGTTCTTCATCAAAACACTTTTGTGCATGAATATAAAGGTCGGTATAAGGATATCACCAAACTCAACACAGGTTTGGATGAAGCATTTCTCATATATTGCTTCATAAATGGATTAAAAGAGGAAATTAAAATGGAGGTGAAGAATTTCAAACCCTATACCATGATGTAGACCATTGGATTGGCCCAAATAGTTGAAGATAAAGTAAATTCTCAATGCGGAATAAGATGGAATGAAGCATATTATAATAAAAGCATCGATCTCATATCAAGCATCTCTGGTTACTTTGGTTTTCTGTATTAATCCAACGACATCGGTCTCATATCAAGCACCTCTAAAATGATGTTTGTTGACTAAGATCTCGGATTCGGAACAATATATGAACTTGCTAACTAAATATTGCAAATTCTAACTTTTTTTTAAGGTTGTTATTTTTCATATTATTATAGAAAAGAAATTTGTGGCTTCTCAAAATTTTATAATATTCCTTATGATTTGAGATGCCCTGAGAAAAAAATAAAATGCTCTGCATTATGGAAATAAAAAATGTTTGAACACATTTGGAGGTGGGGAGTGTTGGGAGTAAATAAGGAAAACGAGAATGAACCTGAGATCTATAAATTGACTATGGAAAGTTACGGTCTCATCAATAGTGGACCAAACATTCACATTCTCTTGTCTGCAATGATTAAATAGATAACGTAGACATGAGCGTCGGTTTCCATAATGTTGATGCTTCATGCAATAGATCTTCTTATGGATATATTTTTCAATGAGGTGTAGAAAGTGGAGAGTGGGGCGAGAGGTCAGATTTTTATATTTTTTTAAACATTCACACACTTCTTAAATCTTTATATGAAATTTATACCAAAAACACTACAATATCCCACTCCTATACACTCTTATACTCTAACATTTTCCCTATCATAAAGAAAGAGAGCATTATATGTGTGTATCAATTTTTGAGATATCAATGTGGTTTTTATAAAATGTTATTTTACCTTGTCTAATATTGATATGGTCATAGATTTTACCAATGATTATAGAATGATATCCCTTATGGATAATTTCTCTTGATATAATTAAATTTAGATTACTCTTAAGGATAAAGCTAAAACTTCCTTCACCATCCCTTAGGATACCTTTTACTGGTAGGTCATGCCTTTTGGCCTTAAGAATGCTGGTGATACATATGAGCATGCCATGATATATATATTTCTTGACATGATGCATATAATCATTGAGGATTGTGTTTATGAATCCTTGGCTACTCAACTAATTGAGAATATCATCCTCACAATATTTGGTGCATCTTTGAATGCTTGAGAGCTTATAACATCTACCTAAAGCTATAAAATTGTGTCTTTAGTATGACCTCTAGTAAGTTCAAACCCTATACCATGATGCAGACCATTGGATTGGCCCAAATAGCTGAAGATAAATTAAATGTTCAATGCATAATAATATGGAATTAACCATATAATAATAAAAGCATGGAAATTATTTTTAACTGTATTTGTAGTGGTTTTAAGTATTTTATGAAAATCGAAGCGAAGACAAATCCAAGTGAAGAAACTCAAACCATTAAGGAAGAAATAGGTGAGTAAATTGGAAGTGAAGAAGTTATTCCTAACCCTAGATTTTTTTTTCTTCGAAGGAGCCCATAACCATGGAAGTCCAAGAGGTACCTATTGCACTCCCGAAGAAAGAAGAAAATAATTCAAACCTTAAAAATATAATTTTTAATCTAAAAGAAGTGTACAATGATGATGTCTTACAAAACCTGTGTTTTTTAGATCTGCATATGGGTGATGCACACAACCATCAAGATGAAAATCAAATTAGTATGACCCTAACGCAGCAAATGCATTTTTCCAATGATATCTCCAATATTATTGGCAATGGTTTATTGAATAGTTTAGTTAATACCGAGGAAGGAACAAAGCTTCTAAAAAATTCAAAGGATATAATATAACAATGGATCAGTTCGGTTATCTAATGAATGTGCTCAACAATGTGCACCTCTCATTTGTGCATCCTCCACCTTGGCCACCACCATTTTTTCAAATAATCTAGAGAGATATGCCCATACCAATAGCTAGTACGCCTGCATTTTTATTCACTCTCCACAAAATGGAAATAAATGGGTTATACCTACAAAAGGAAAAAATTATAAAGTTCTAATGTTTGATTCTTATCCACATAATGCACATAGGATGGAATGTGATGTGTTCTTTTCTTGAAAAAATATTTATTAATTACAGATATAGGGAAGAAGATGATTCCTTCCATTATTACATATGTAATTTGGGCACCAACACACACATATGCCTTCCAAATTAATTGCATATATAGGGAAGGAGACGGTTCATCCTGTGTAGATTAATACAGTAGTGGTAGAAGATGCTTACATGTTATTGTACTCAAGATGAATGCAAATATTAATTTATTATTGATATTCTCCATGACCACCATAGGTTCTAGATACTAAAAATGCTTAAGCTTGTATGAAAACACCCTTAGCTCATCAAACATGATTCTTGGCAATCATTTGTCATTAATGGGTACCTTGGAATGACTAGAGAATATACGTTTGCTAAGAAGTATTTCACTGAAGGCTCCAATACCATTATCGGGTACAATGTGACTATCTTCTACTACTTGTGGGTTATGATTTTTCAATCAATTCAATGACTTGAAAGTGCTTATTAGAAAAGTAATAAAAGACTTTGATTGGCATATGAAATAAATATAAAAGTATGAAAATCCATCCTCTATGTGTATTAGTAAGAAAGCAAGGGATCCATCGTAGGTTCCCAAGGTAAGCACATTGCTTTTCCTCATTTGGTAAAGGCTATGCCCCTTGAATTGGAGAATAGAAAATCATGTATAAAATTCAATTCTCTTTCTATCATGTTATCACTTGCCCGATAGGTACATAGGCACTAGAAACATAATGCTACTAAATCTTGGAGAATAAGTGGTAGTAGAATTCTCTACTATCTCGAGACCACCAAAACAACAATCTGAAGCTAATTATTGAAACAATATGGTATTCGAAGAGGGGTCATTGGTAAGATTGGATGTCTGTCTGGAGATTAACTCATTCAAGATGTTCCTCATATCTATAGACTGATTAACATTGTTAATAGCTGCGACAAGATTTCTAGCCTCAAAAATGTGTGGGTAGACATCACTCAAATGAAGTTATCAATTTTTTTTATAGCTTGAGGACTACAATATGTATCCATAGTTAATGACGTTATATGGATCAATTTTCTAATATTGTTTAACCAACTTCCCAAAAGAATGCTCATAATAAACTATCAAAAGAAGTGAACATTTACGTAAGATGTACCACCAAATTTTTTTTGGCTAAGAATTATTATAATGGAATGTTTACTATCATTCGTTTACATATATTTTATTCATACTCTTGATTGAACAATTGATAGGGAAGTTATCATTTTATGAAAATATGTTAGGGCCTAGCCGTATATAACAAACCGGATGACATGAATGTTATACTTAAATTATTTAGGTAACCTTTCTTTCTATGTCACAATTATGTTTTAGCTTACAAAAAATATTTTCATGTTCTTAACTACTTTTTCTAGCATATACAGGGAACACAAAACCGCACAAACAAATGTGATATGAGGAATCAATTTGAATTTGGTCATACGATTAATGCTAAAGATATTATAACATGAACAATAACAATTGCCATCACAAGGATAAACTGTCCACTGCATCTATTCTAAATTTTAACATTTTAAGCATTGAATCCATTGGCATTACTATGGAAAAACTCAAGGGTTCATGTTTGAAGCCCATCAATCATTGATGTGATATCAAATTACTTGACTCATGGTCAGCTTGGAAACATAGGAATAACTTGGCTTATAGCCAAACAAATTATTTTTGTGAAGGATCAAGGACGAAGAGAAGTTTTCACATGCAAATCATTTAAAAGTCAATATACTTCTAACACAATATAATGGGATGAGAGGTAGGAAGTGTTGAATCCAAATTCATAAGTGCGATATATACTTTAGCAATAGTGGGGGTCTTCAACACAAAGACTTCATCAGCGTAAATGAGCTACCACAAAAGGAAATGTATGAGACCAGTTTGGCTTTAATCTGCCACAAAATTTTTAAAGGTAAATCATTCACATATCTAAAAGAGCATTGTAAAACTGTATCCTATGTCACTTGGAGGAATGCTAAAATTTTTACATGTGATCAAGAGTAACAAGCAATACTCACAAGCGAAGACATTTGTTTTCAATGAGAAAATCTCGAGTGATAACCAACTGAGTAATAAGAACACAACGACCATCGATTATGAAATCCTTGCACAATTGCGAATTGTAATATTTACATTAATAACGTTAGGAAACAATCTGGTCTTATCTCACATAATTAGTGTCTAAAAATTGTTTTAAACCCTTGTCTAACTATGACAATTGAGGCCTAAAATTTGACATTTGACATGTGGAATTATACGTCATAGATTATTACATTAACAGATGGTGATTTCTCTTTGTAGTGAATTGTGTAGTCTTTCAAGTCAGTGGATAGCAGAATTTTTCTCTATGATATTAACAAATCTTAATAAAATAAAAGTGAACTTACCAATGCATCAGAGGGACATATTATAATTGCAATGAGTATTAGTATCATAAACTAAAGTACCATCCACAGAAAATAAAATCAGCCATGAGTGTTTCAATACGTGTGCATATAAGACAAGCCATCGCAATTGAAACCATTGCCTATACATTAATCTGAAAATAGATGAGAGATGAGAGACATGGTTACTTTATGATTTACCCAATCATAACATGTACTTTCTAGAAATGCGTAGAATGGTGATGGCAGTAAGGTTACTATATCCTGTGTGGACACAGACGGGTTCAAACAAGACAGATCTATTCAATCCAACACTAAAATTTGGCCCAACATATTGCAATTATTACACAACAATTATTGTCATATTTTGATGCATTGATTTTTGCAATAATTTATTGCTACAAATTTTGGCGATGATTTTTACAACAATTTGTTGCGACAACTTTTACGATGACTTTTTTTTGCAACATTCCTCCATTCCCGCTTTGAGGGTAAAGTTGTTTGTAGGAGGGGTGGCATGTTAGGATCCTATACTAACCTTCATTAATAATAATAATAATAATATAATAAATTAAATATACTAAGGTTAGTATAGTTAATAATATAATAATTAATTAATAATTTATTATTATATTATATTATTAGGGTTAAGATTAGATAGTCATAATAATTAAATATATTAACTATTATGAACTGATATCGAAGTGATGTAGGGTTTAGGGTTGATATATATTATTATCCAATCATTCATTCGAGGGCATTCTTGATGAAATAATATAAAACATATATTTATTTGAAACCATTGGAGGGATCCTCTTACTAGTGCAACACCGATTCTTTTAATTTAGATGTTATTTTATTTATTCATTTAATAAATATTTTTCTAGAACCTTCAGGGTTCTACCATAGTGTTGTTAGCTATGTGTCAATATCATGCATAATACAAAGTTGACGAAGTTTCAAACAATTAGTGGTAGTGCTATGCAAGGTAGGTGACAATATTGTGTGGACAAGTGGATGTTTTCTTAGCCATCAATCTGAATGATAAGTCAAAGATTCAAACATTAATCTAGTACAAGCCAAGTGGAGCAATCCAATTCTACTCGGTGTAGATGAGGGTCTACTAATTATTCCATATGATGGTATGCAAATTGACCATATAAAAATTGTAAAAGCAATATTTTCAACAAACATATAAGACATGTAATAGTGTTGTTAGCTGTGTCAATATCATGCATGATGCAAAGTTGGATGAAGTTTCAAACAATTAGTAGTAGTGCTAGATAGGCTTGGTGGTAATGTTGTGTAGACAAACATATGCTTTCTTAACCATCAATTTGAATGATAAGTCATTGATTCAATCATGACTCTTGTACAAGCTAAGTGTAGCAATCCAATTCTACTTGATGTAAATGAGGGTCTACTAATTCTTCCATATATATATATATATATATATATATATATATATATATATATAAAAAAATAATATTTTTAACTAAATATTTTGGTTTAAAAAATATTTTTAACTTAAAATCTAATTAATCCTTAGATATATATAATTTAAAAAGAAAAAAAAAAAAAATTTCATTCTATAACATAAATGTTGATTAAAACTTTATAAAAAAATATCTAATTTTTATTAATAATTAATTAACAAGTTACATTGAATACTATAATCCTTACGGATTTTAATGACATGATAAGATGTGTCTAATAAAATATGTTCATGAACAACAAAAATTTAGTAAAATAAATGAACAAATAATATAATAATTAATAAAGATGATTGTTAATTTAAATTTCTTAAATATATACCCATTTTCATATATATAATATTACATAAGATGTGTCTAATAAAATACGGTCGTGAACAACAAAAATTTAATAAAATGAATGAACAAAAAATATAATAATAAATAAAAATGATTGTTAATTTAAATTTCTTAAATATATACCCATTTTCATATATATAATATTACATATAAATAAATATATAAAGAGAGTTGTGTGTTTGATTATATATATTATAATAGAAAAGTTAACCAGCTCCAAAATAGCTCCAAAATACATTTAATGTAAAGTGTAATGATTGAAAAAATGATCCTACCAGGATATATATATATATAAATAAAAGCTTCAAAATACATTTAATGTAAAGTGTAATGATTGACAAAATGATTCTACCAGGTATATATATATATATATATATATATATATATATGTGCTTGCTTGTATGTATTGTCTTGCTTGCTTGCTTGTCTGTCTTGCTTTCTTGCTTGCCTTGCTTGCTTGTCTTGCTTGTCTTGCTTGCTTGGAAACAAATGTCAAACTCCTACGTAATCGCCTAATTTTCTTGGTGCTTGATGCTGGCCGTTCATGATTCTTTTATTTGTATAATAAATGTTCCTATTGAAAAAATAATAATAATTACATAAATGGCACGCAGGGCCATTGGTAACAAATTTCAAACTCCTGCCTAATTTTCCTTCTGCTTGATACTGGCCGTCCATGATTCTTTTATTTGTCCTGCCGACATTCACTTCTACTTAAAGAGAGTCATAAACCATAGACTTTCATTCGACGAAATATTCTGTATTTTGTCTCTCTTGTTGTTGGGTAATTTGAAGAATACTCCAATGGAAATGCTTGCCGAGGAGGACCTTTCACCTGATTTGCGCGTCATGTGGAAGGAGGAAGCCATGGTGCCCGCATGTGCGCCTTCACCTGAGAAATTTGTCCATCTCTCGCCTGTCGACAACTACTTACTGATGAGAACCATGATGAACGTATTGCTCGTTTACAGTGCCCAAGGCGAGGTTTCGGCGGATCCTGCAAAAGTAATTAGGAAGGCGCTGTCGAAGGTGTTGGTGTATTACTATCCGCTCGCTGGAAGACTCAGACAATCTGAGAATGGGAAGAAGCTTCATGTGGAGTGCACGGGGGAGGGCGCGCTCTTCGTGGAAGCCATGGCCGACAACACCTTGTCCGTCCTCGGCAATTTGGAGTACGTGAAACCCTCCTATAAACAGCTCCATTCTCAGAGACCCCCTGATACAAAGATTGAGGACACTTATCTACTAGCTATTCAGGTAACTCTTACATAAGGAAGGCTTCAGCTCGTAAATGCCTCTGTTTCCTTTTTTCTAAAGTAAATCCTTTTATCACCTTGGAATGGCAGGTAACTCGGTTTAGATGCGGCGGCTTTGTTTTAGGACTGAGTTTTCACCACAGCATTTGTGACGGACGAGGAATAGTGCAGTTTCTCAACGCCCTTGCCGAGATGGCGAGGGGGCATGCGAAGCCCTCCGTAGAACCAATCTGGCGCAGAGATCTGCTCAACCCCAGACATCCGCCACGCGTTGAATTTCACCACACGCTAATGATGGCAGAGATCCGATGCCACTGCCAGCGCCCGATTCCAGAAACGGAGGAATATATTCGAGCCTCTCTGGTTATAAGCTCCAATGTCATAGAAGAGATGAAACGAGCCGTAACGAAAGAGTGCCAAGAATTAGAGTTCACGGCTTTCGAAATCGTCGCAGCGTTAGCCTGGCGAGCGAGAACAAAGGTTCTCGAAATTCCAGGTCACCATGGCGTGAAGCTTATCTACGCAGCGGACGCGAGGAAGTCATTTAAGCCGGCGCTTCCACAAGGATATTATGGCAATGCCATCATTAACTTATGTGCAGTCACTACTAGCGAGGAGCTGGTCGATGGATCTCTTTTGAACGCGGCTAAGCTTGTAAAGACAGAAAAGCTTTCGTTAACCGACGAATTTTTGAGATCGAGCATCGACTTTCTGGAGACCAATCCGTGTGTAATGGATGCGTATTGTTCCAAAGAAAATTTGATTATTAGCGACTGGAGGTGGCTGGGATTCGACAAAGTAGACTATGGGTGGGGAGAAGCAGCTAACATGTGCATTGTTTCCATGCCGAAAGAATTTCCCAATAGTAACTTGCTTTTGCCCGTGAAGAATGGGGATGGGATAAAGATAGTGGTGTGCATGCCGCCGTCAAAACTGAAATTGCTTGCGTTAGAAATGCAGAGGACGATCAGCGACAACATCGTTCGAGAATTCGAATGGAGCGGCGGAAGCTTTATATTCTCGGAACAACCCTGTGATGAAATCTGGTAATATTAATGGACGTAGAATTATTTGAGAGGATAGAGAATGTAGTCGACAGAGAATGTTTTGTGGAAATAAAAGTATGCAATTACGATGGAATGGTGTGCGGAAGTTTCGATTATTATGTCTATGGTTTGAAGCATTGTTGGTGCAATTTATTTATTTAAATAAATATTGTTCGTTTCATTATTAAAACACATAATTAGATTAAAAGATGGATAAACATATTTTCAGTAAGATCCCTAATAACTATTATATAGTATATTCACAAAATATGAGAAGGAAAAATTACAAGAGATTGCATCGTGTGCTTAGAAATATAAATCATCGAAGAAAAATAGAAGAATAGCAAAAAATTTATCGTTAAAACAAATTTACTAATAAAAATCACCCAAACCAAAGTATTTTCTACCTTGCAAGAAAAGGAGAACAAGGGAATCCAATCATCACAATAAAAAAATCTAGCCAACAAAGCATGTAACAGGACAACCCCTCATAACAACATAAAAAAAACCAGTCTAAGAAAATAACACTAGAAAATACCGACCAAAAAAATCCACAACATATCAAAAAACAATCCCACATGGCTCACTCATCTAGCCAACGAAAGATTCAACAGATGGAAAACATCATAAATAATCACCAAGAAACCCACATATATCGTTGGAGAAAACCACTTTGGGCATTTGGAAAGAAAAATAGAAAATACCCAACACAACACCTAAGAGAGAAAAATGGAGGATACCGGATAAAAATGTGAGAGTTGGAACCCTTGGATCTGACTCGTCCGCCATCTTGCCTTAGTTGAAAAAAATATACCAAAATAAAGCTACTCGAGTTGAAGCACACCATAAAACAAAACCAATAAAAAGAGGAGATCTACAAAAAAGTACCCCGACGATAGAAAAACCCTCCAACCCGAAAACCTATAAAGGTAAAAACCCCACAAATCTCACTAGAGTCCAATCGTAGTTTGGTCTAGCCGTCTATCCATCAACAAAAGTTGGATTTTGAGGTTCCTTTAGCTGGTCTAGCCTCTTTCCACCAGCCCCCCTACTAGGATTACAACTACTAGCCTTCCACCCTACGATCCCACCTGCATCTGCAGTAAAAGCAACCAAACCAGAAATCCAATAATCCAAAACAAACCAAGATAGGAGACCACCCCACAACACCATCAAATGTTAAGATCCTTCAGCCAACCCAATATCCTCCTCCAATCCCCCAACTGAGGTTCCAATTGCCCAACCTTCCTCTCAACAATTGTAGATGCAAAGTTATCTACTAACTAGATTCACTATCCAAAATGGCATCTGGATTACCATGTTTCCAAAAAAACTCTAGATCTACAACCCTTAGATTCGCGACTCCCTCTCTACCATGGTGAAGCTCAAACCCTCTCTACCATGGTGAAGCTCAATCCCTCTCTACCATGGTGAAGCTCAAACCCTCACACATCATCTCTAACATAATTTAAATTTTAAAATTTTTGTATTTATTATCTAATAACATTTAAAATTTTACTAAATTTGATTTTTACCATTTAAATTGATACCATCTAAATAAAATTAAATCCTTATTTTTTAATGAATTAAACCAATTTCATCTAATTAAAACGGTTATATGTAATGGTTTGATGTATTGAAAGTATGCACTAAATAAAAATTTAAACATAAAATATTTTAATGCCCATAAGAATCTAATTTCTTTCAATATTTAACTAAATTCACTCCATAATATTTATATTTTAATATAATATATTAAAATATTATATCCACTCCAATCGACTCTACTTATGACTTTATGGGTTGTGGATCGTGCTCAAAGACCTTTTCCTCCCTTCCATTTTCCCAAACCAAATAAATATTATTACTTATATAAGTTTTTTAATAGGTTATATAGGATTAAAAAATATAATAATAATACATTATAATTTTATTATTATATTATTTTAAAAAATCA
Organism: Wollemia nobilis; assembly: GCA_028583015.1. Lineage (NCBI taxonomy): Eukaryota > Viridiplantae > Streptophyta > Pinopsida > Araucariales > Araucariaceae > Wollemia > Wollemia nobilis. Next base: position 8,273,362 of record JAQPPZ010016931.1, read on the forward strand.
TACAATTGTACATAGACATTTTATAAGATTTAAACATGAAAATCTGCATTAATCTACATTAAAAACTAAAACACTTATATTTTAACCATTTATTAATGTAAAAAAATATTTATAATTTTTACAGATTTAGAGATTTAATATAAGGTTTAATGAGATAAATACTTTAAAGATAGTGTTATTTAAAAAATTATTAAAGAATTTTAAAAATTTCTTTATTTTTATTTTATTTTAAATGAAAGTCTTTAATAATATTTTGTTGTAGTTTTAGATAATTTTTTTTTTTTTGATGAGGAACCTTTTATATACAAAATATATATTCGCAACATGTGAGGGGAGAGATTTGAACCTGGGCCTCTCGATAACTGGAGAAATTTAACTACCCACTTGCTTTCCAACTCCTCTACATGAGCGGATGTTTTAGATAAAATTTTATTTGTACATATTTATTGAATAGATTTGGTTATTGTTAAAATTTTCAAACATTTGCATGAAAATTATTATGTTAGATCTTTATTACAAGGTGTAATATATAAATTTTTAATTTTAAAAAATATTTTAATGATTGTTGTTTGTAGTCATAAAAAATATATGACTCTTTCTAGACTAGAAGTATATTGTATTTAATTTTTTTAATTTTGAATGATTAATTAATTTTAGTAAATTAATTAGAGTGCATTTTCAAGTTATTATTTATAGTTTATATTAGTATTTTTATAAATAAAATTGATAATAATCTCTAGAATAGACTAACTTAATTTTATTGCTACAAGCATTGATAAGTTACTCTTTGGATCAAAACAAGGAAAGGTATCATTAGGGAGAGGGTTACATATTCATGGAAGTGAATAGTTTAAGAGAGATGCTTACATACCACTTAATAAAGTATCACTTCTTTAGAAAATATATGGTTGATTGCTAAATTTAAAAAAAATCGGTTTAATAATGTTAAATTTGGAATGCTTGTTGAAAACTATTTGTTTCAACTAGAAATGTGTGCTTTTGATATCATCTACTCCTTGGTTTTTTGAATGACTAATATTACCTTTAAATGTTAAGAGAGTAAGGGTTTAATGAGTCATGCCACCTTTTTACCTTAGGCACTTAGCTTTGAATCCAACCAAACCTTACAAAATTTAAATTAATATTTTCTTTCTCCTTGGTGCCATAAGAGCATACCTTCTTCCTTGATGTATATATTCCCCCTTGTCAAGGCATATGTAATTCTTTTGAGGGCTTTGGAAATCTTGTTAGGTGGAAGGCTATAATTTTGAGAAGCGATGATGTAGGATTTCTCTTCTCTCACTCAAAAGGGCACATGGATGTCCAAACATTAATATTTCGCTATCCTCCTTCTAATGTATGACATAGAAGATCTTAAAATAAAATGATATATGAGCATTTGCAAGATTTGAAAATATAGGATTTAGGGACCATGGGAGACTATTTCATGGCAACCACTAGGAAACAAGAGAACATGGTGTGTGCTAGAAGGTATTTTTAAAATGCTTTAGTTATGTACCCTAATTTTTTTTATATTTTCTTACTACATTTACCTATTTTTGTGTTTGATATTGTTTTATTGTATGGGTAGTTGTTATCATTAGAATTTTATCTTTTTTAAACCTATAATTAAAATGAGTATTTGATATCTTCAGCATTCTAGCTTGTTTTAACCTAAATTAAAAATGATATTTAATACCTTGAACATTTTAGCTTGTTTGAATTTAAAATCAAAATGTGTAATTCATACTCATACACAACTAAATAAAATACTAGTATATTAGAAAAATATAATGGATACTTTTTTAAATATAAACGAATATAATTCTTTGAGAAGGGAAAACCATTGACTCAAAGATTAGTGGTGGGTAGGAATAGCTTCCAAGTATTAGCTTAGCCTAAGGAAGGAGATATTGTAGACAATGCAGACCTACCTATAGAAGGACGCTTTTAAGGTAAAAAAAGGAGATAAAGAGATGGGTTATCTACTCTAGGTGAGTGGTATTATGTTGAAGATGACCAATCAAGAAGAGATTCAAAATATCATAGAGAAATAAATTATATAACAAAGAGTTAAGGTGGAAATGGGGCTCCCTTTGGGATGTGGAGAAAAAATCTACTTTACAATTGGGGGAGAAGTTGAACCAAATGGAAACAACGACCTTGGGAGCTCGTTTAGGGGGTTGTATTTATAAGGAAAATAAAGGGAAGAGTGCCAATGATAGCAATATGAATGGGGTTGAAGTCCCCAAAATTTATTTAATCTAATTTATGGATAATGAGGAGGAGCTCAAGGATCAAAATATTGGGTTGACAAAGAAAGAAAAAGAGAAAGCCTCAAGCATGATACTAAAGCAACAAGCTAAAAAGGTAATTGATGTTGGAAAAGGAAACAAAGTGGATAGGACTTTGAACCATGACTTGCAATAGTGAGAGGAAGAAAAGTGGGTGACAGATGATACCCAAGAAAATCTAAATCTTGGTGGGGATGAAACCCCCAACAAGACTAAAAAATGAAGCTGATATCATGGAATTTCAAGGTAATAAATTCCCCTACCACTCAAAGGGTGATTAAGGACCTTAGGCATAATAATCATTAAAAAAATTTACTACTTCAAGAAACTAAGCAATCTATAAAGAAATTTATCTGGAATAATGTAGAGTGGGTAGCAAGTGAAGCTACATGAGCTTCTAGGGGCATTCGGACCCTTTGGAATTTGAACACTTTATCAAATGATTTATATGAATGATAGGTTTAGTTTAGTTTTATTTTATTCTAGTATTTTTTATTTTTCTTGGATTGTTATAAATGTTTACGCCCCCAACTTCCTAGTGGGGAGAATAAGAGTCTATGAGGGATTGCTAGACTTTAGAAACCACTTCCCCAATTATACCTGAATGATTGTTAGGGATTTTAACAATACTCTTATGCCCAATGATAAGAGTGGTGGTTCCAAGGAGTTTACTGATAGCATGGAGTATTTTTCCCAATTTATTTCTTCTCACAATCTCATGGATGTTGATTTGAGAGGGTAGAAATATACATGGTCAAATAGAAGATAGGGTGAGGCTCTTATTCAAATCCATCTTGATAGAGTGTTGGTATCATAGGATTGGTTTGCTAAATTCAATAATTCAGCTTTATTCTCCCTTCCTAGGTTTACCTCCAACCATAATCCACTCATTCTGGAAATAGCTAAGGGTTGAAGGATTAAAGGTCACCATTTCAAATTTGAGTTCATGTGGTTGCAACATCATTATTTCTAAACTTTAATCCTATAGTGGTGGAATATTAATATTTGTGGCATTTAAATGTTTAAAATTATTCAAAATTTAAGGCATACTAAAAGGAAATTGAAAATATGGAACATGGAAGTCTTTAATGATATATTTAAGCAAAAGGAAGCCATCATTCTTAAGTTCCAAAAATATTTATCTTTCTATGACTTCTTAAGGGAGAGATGATACTTTGGCATAATAGGAGAAGTTTTTCCTTAGCAATATTTATAATGTCCTAGATAAGGAGGAGTTATTTTGGTTAAAATTTTCTAAAGCTTTGTGGGTAAAATAGAGGGATTAAAACTCTATATTCTTATGTATTTTTACCTTGCATCACAAAACAACCAATAAAATAAGGAAAATTAGAAGAATTGATGGCTCCCTTGCATCCAAAGAGGAGGATATTAGGCAGGAAGTAATAAAATTCTTTAAGGAATTTTTGTTAGAAGATATAACATACAATGAGGAGGCTTTCGATGTCATTTTGAGGTCCATCCCATCCCTGATTAATTTAGATCTAAATGTAGGCCTTGCCATTTTTTGAGGAGAAAATCAAGGAGGCATTATTCTCTATGAAAGGTAAAAAGGCACTAGGGCTAGATGGTTTTCCTCCTATTTTATTTCAAGCCCTTTGGTATATTATTGGTATGGATGTGGTTAGTGCAGTTAGAGAATTTTATATATTTGGAAACCTTTTACAATATTTGAATACTACCTTCCTTGTACTTATTCCCAAAAATCATGATGTAGATGACCTAAAGGACTTTAGCCCAATTAGCTTGTGTAATTCGGTTTATAAAATCCTCATGAAGAACTTAACCAGTAGGTTAAAAAAGGTGCTACTAGTGGTTATTTTCCAAAACCAAGGCAAATTTATCTCTAGAAAAAATATTATGGATGGTATTATCACCATCCATGAGTCTATGCACTCAATAGAGAAAAATGGAACAACTAGTATGATGATGAAATTAGATATAAATAAGGCCTACGATCAGGTGTTGTGGGTCTTATTGGATAAAATCCTAGAGAATTTTTGTTTTAGTAACCAATGGATAAGATGGATTCAAACGTGTTTATCTTCAGCCTACTTGTTGGTCTTGGTTAATGACTCTCATATAGGTTTCTTTCATAGTAAAATGGGAATTCTATAGGGGACCCCTTTCTCATTACCTCTTTATTCTGATGGCAAAGGCATTAGGAAGGATGTTGAACTCAACTAAAAACTAAAATTTGGTCAAATAAGTTAGACCAATCATGGCTATAAAGCCTATAACTCACCATAAATTCATGGATGATACTATTATTCTTGGTGAATCTATAGTAAATGAGGTGAGGGGTACTATTCAGGTGTTATCCTTTTATGAACAAGCTTCCAATCAGAAGATCAACTTCTATAAGAGCAGAGTTTTTTTATCAACACTCCTATCCTTAGATAAAGGAAGATTATGAATATTCTCCAATATTCAAGTGCAATTTTTCCTTCAACTTCCTTTGGTATGCCACTCTTCAAAGGCCCAATCAAAGAGGAATATTGAAATATACTCTTAGATAGATTTTACAGGAATTTGGTTGGTTGGAAGGGGGATATTCTAAGTTAGGCATGTAAGATCCAACTATTGAGGTCTACTCTTCAAATTACTCTCATATTATTTATATCTCTATTCAAGATCCTTCCTAAAGTTGTTGATATGATAGAACAAATACAAAGAATATTTATTTGGACAAGTGTGGAAGAGAGGCAACATATCTCTTTGGTGTCTTGGGACAAGGTTTGCACTCCCAAAAAAGAGGGAGTGCTGAGAGTAAGAAAAATTAGATAGATGAACAAAGCCCTCATGTCTAAAGTTGGTTGGTGGATGATCCATAAGGAATCTACTCTATGGGAAGAAATATTGAAGATCAAGTATGTAGAGAACTTGGTCCCCTTCTTTCAATGCAAAAATTATTTGATAGGCTCAACCGTATGAAATAATCTTGTGAAAACTAGAGATGTATTATGGAGAGGACTATATTGGGTGGTTAAAAATGGAGAGGATGTGGATTTTGGGATGATAGTTGATTACTTGACCATCCCTCTATTTTTATCCTAGACTAAATGTTTTGGAGGTCTCATTAACTGAAAGGTTTGACAAGAAAGTATCTGACTACATGTTGAATATGGACAACTTTGTGACCTGGAAATAAATTTCTATTAATTTAACTAAATCAAATATTCATTAATATCTTTAGGAATTAAATTTTAAACTACAACAATATCACCTTATAAGCTCCCAATAGAAGGACCATCTGATATGGTGTTGGGATCCGTCTTGTGAGTACTCTATTAAATATAGTTATTTTTATCAAAGGGAGACTATCTCTCCACAAGTCCCTATGGGAAAGATAAGGGTAAAGTTTTTGACCTCCAAAATTACCCTCTTATAGTGGCTAGTGATTCAAAATAATATCATGACCTTGGATAACTTAAAAATAAGGGGATGGCTCCTCCCTAATAGATATTCCCTTTGTTGCAAAGATGAAGAGTTGGTTGATCATAATTTTATTCATTGCCCCTTTTCTTATAAAGTGCTAACTGTATTACCAAATTAATGAAATACAACTTGGATTTTGATAAATTCTTTTTGGAAGTTTTTGACCAGTGGAAATTCCCTTTCTCTAGAAAAAAGACTCGGTTTTCTTTGATGTTTCTTACTTCCTCACATTATCTGTAGTATATGGTTAGAAAGAAACAAGAGATTTTTTTAAGGGAAGGAAAGAGGAACAACAATGGTCTTTCATAAAATTAAAATTGCTACTAGTAAAAATATTTTAGCCTAGGATAATGACAAGGCATGGGAAAACCAAGTTGAATTGTAGGTTGCCAAGACTTGGAACCTCCTAAAAAGTTAGGTTTAAGTTAAAAGAAGGAACACTAGATGGAAACCACCCCCTAAGAATTGTTTAAGTTAAAAATTTTATGGAGTATCAAAAGGTAACCCAAGAAATGTTGGAGAAGGAAGAATTCTCAAAAACACTTGTGCTAACATAGTCAAAGAAATTGTAAAACCTTTCGAGATTGACTCTAACCATAAGGTAGAAACCAATGCCATGCTTTCTGGTTTATGGATGGTTCTAAGGTACAACTATGGAAAGATAATTATTGAGGGGGATTATTTGAATGTTATTAATATGATGAAGGGGGTCAATAGCCTTGGTTGTAGCCTATCCAATATTATAGATAATGGAAAATATCTCCTTTAGAGCTATGATTTATGAAGAAGTTATGATGTAACATGTTTACAGGGAAGGAAATATCAGGTTAGAGTGGTTAGCTAATATAGGGGTGGAGAGTGTTTCCCTAGTGAGTTGGGATAGGGTTTTCCTAATACCCTACAAAATATTATTAATCATGAAAATAAAGTAAACTAATTGGGTCAAAGGGTCATATTTTGGAAGGCCTTTCTAGCTATTTTTTCTCTCTTATCAAGGTTTACAAGATGTTATCTCACTTGGAGTTGAGAGGGGATCCACATGAGTCCTATATAATAATGTGCAAAGGGCATTATATTTTAATGTGTTGTGAATTTGCTAGCTATGTTAAAAATTTGGTGGCCAAGATTCCTCTCTAAAGGTAAATTTGAGAATTCCAAAGCATGGATATGGTTATCCAACTATGTTTGTTTTAGAAGATGTTTGTATTTTAGCTTTGTTTACCTCCAATGTAGGATATTGAGCAAAGGATATTATGTTGGTAGTATATTTTCCTATGTTGTGTATTTTTTATTTATGTTAATAATTGGATGGCCATGTTCCTTTCTTGAAGGTAAACTTGAAATTTCAAAAGCATAAATAGGTTCTTCAAGCGTGTAAGTCTCAAAAAATATTGGTCTTTTAGCTTTATTTGGCTTCAAGGTAGGACTTTGAGCAAAGGGTGTTATCTTGGCATTATCTTTATCTGTGTGGTGAATTTATTAACTATGTTTTTGGTTAAGCTCTTCTATGATTTATTGAGGTCTTTCTTGGTCATTGTAAGGATCACTGATGGTAATCTTGAGGTGGAAGCGGCTGGGATGCTTATGAAATTATTATATTCCTTTTGATTTGGTTTTCTTTATTGGATTTTAAGTTTGGTTGTGTAGTGTTATTAGTGTATTCTTGTGTTTTCCAACCCAATTTTATTGTTTATATCATAGTTTTCTGATGTTGAAGATTTTTTTGACCTTATATGTTATGTGGATATTATCTTCTCTCTTTTTTGTTCTATTGGACTATTTCTCTAGCACTTTTATGTTGGGCCTATGGTTTTTCTTCATTTTGTCATGCTTGGTTAAGGTGACTTCCTTGTAAAAGGGTTAGGGCACTTTTTAAACCTTGTTTTAATTGTGGATTTTTAGAATTTTAGAATGGTTGTTAGAAAGTACTTGTTGATCTAAAAATGTGTGTTTGTGATCTCCTCCATTATTTGATTTTTAAATTAGTAAGATTATTTTTAAATGTTGAAAGGTTAAGGGGGTATTAATTTGTGATGGGGGACGAAAAAATCACACACAGTCACACTCATGCGATTCCCAAATTTTCTTCTATTAAATCTGGAAATACATACATAAACAGCCCGCAGGCTTACAATAGCTAGCGCTCGGCTTAGCTTTACACTACTCACACTCTGCGTGCGATCTCCGATCCACCACCCCATCTCATACATTAAACTGGGTTTTTATAGAGGCCCCGATCCTCTGAAAACCTCCTACGCAAAAATTGGGACACCAACCCGATTTAATACCCCACTCCGCACGGCCTCTATCATCGCCGATTTCATCAAAAAACTCTACGTGCCCATCCTTTTTGTTTCCTGTGCTTCTTGGTTCTCATTCGTATTTACTGCACCTTGGTGCCACGTGTCGTCCCTGCTCTGCAACCGTCGCCTGACCTCTGCCACTTCTGTCGTGGCCCCCGAAAATACAGTAAGTCACAAAATCATGACATGTCATGATTTCACGACATCTCCTTTATCCTGCCCTTCCTTCTCCTTTTTGGTCGCGATATCGTGACATTTCACGATATCATGACATTTCTCTCCTTCTTCCCTCTCTTCCACTTTAGGTCACGAAATCGTGACATGTCACGATTTCGCGACATCTTCTCTTCCAGCTTCCTTTCGCTCCTGCAGGTCATGATTTCATGACATGTCACAAAATCGTGACATCCTCTCGTTCCGCCTTCTCCTTCCTCTTCACGTCACGAAATCGTAACATGTCACGAAATCATGACATCTTCTTCCCTCTGTGCCTTCTCGCTCTTTCGGGTCACGATTTCGTGACATGTCGCAAAATCATGACAATTTCCCTCCTTGGCTTCTTTCTACTCCTTTGGTCGTGATTTCACGACATGTCATGAAATCACAACATTTTCTCCTTCGCATTCCTCCTAGGTCACGAAATCGTGACATCTTTGCTTGCAACCTTCTTCTTCCTTCTGGGGTCGTGAAATCATGACATGTCACAATTTTGTGACATCTTCTTCTTGCTGGTTCTACCCTCTGGTTGTGTTGCAATATCGTGACACATTTGCTGTCATGATATCATGACAGCTTTCTCCACCGGCCCCTCTCTCCTCATCGTGTCGCGATATCGCGACACTTTTTCTGTCGTGATATCGCGACAAATTTTCCTCCTCACTGCCTTCTCCATTTTCTATCACGATTTCACGACACATCGCATTTTCACGATGTTTTTCTTCCTTAGGCAATTTTTCAAATGCCTCTACATCAGGTGCTGCTGGATGCTCCTGCATCAGACACCCGGGGTTGGTGGAGAAGTGATCTTCACTTCTAATCTTTCTGGTTGTTGCCTCCTGCAACACCTCCAAACATTTCTTTGCCTCAGCAGCCTGCTCCAACCCTTTCTCTTGGTCCACATAACTTCTGTCTTCCTCCAGACAGATTCTCCCACTGTTGCATACTTCTTCTGCAGCCTGCTTGCACTCCTCTTCTTGGCCAGTTAGATTTTTGCCTTCTTCCAGGCAGATCCTGGCACTGCTGCACTCTTCTTTGCATGCAGCCTTCTTCAGCTTCAGCTTCTGATGCACTCCAGCATCTCTCTTTTTTTGTCTTTCTTCATGCCTTTTGTGCCGCTCTTCTTGCTCCCGCAATTTTATGCTGAGCCACTCCTCTTGCAGGGCTTTAAATTACCGTTGCAATGCCAAGAACTCTTCCTCCGGCACCATATCACTCCTACTGCCACGGCTTCTTTGTGGATGCATTTTTTTTTACCAGGTCCTGGCGTAAACTGCCTCACGTTCGATGAATCTGCTTATGCACTCAAAGACCCTAACTCACTCTCTCTCTCAAAACCCTACCATAGATCCTGGTGTAACTACCTCACGTCCGACGATCTGTTACACACTCAGGAACATTAGCTCTGATACCACTGATGGGGGACGAGAAAATCACACATAGTCACACTCACGCGATTCCCAAATTTTCTTCTATTAAATCTAGAAATACATACATAAACAGCCCACAGGCTTACAATAGCTAGCGCTCGGCTTAGCTTTACACTACTCACACTCTACGTGCGATCTTCGATCCACCACCTCATCTCATACATTAAACTGGGTTTTTATAGAGGCCCCGATCCTCTAAAAACCTCCTACACAAAAATTGGGACACCAACCCGATTTAATACCCCACTCCACATGACCTCTATCACCGTCGATTCCGTCAGAAAACTCTGCATGCCCATCCTTTTTGTTTCCTACGCTTCTTGGTTCTCGTTCGTCTTTACTGCACCTTGGTGCCACGTGTCGTCCCTGCTCTGCAACCGCTGCCTGACCTCTGCCACTTCTATCATGGCCCCCAAAAATACAGTAAGTCACAAAATTATGACATGTCATGATTTCGTGACATCTCCTTTATCTTGCCCTTCCTTCTCCTTTTTGGTCGCGATATCATGACATTTCTCTCCTTCTTCCCTCTCTTCCACTTTAGGTCATGAAATCACGACATGTCACGATTTCATGACATCTTCTCTTCCAGCTTCCTTTCGCTCCTACGGGTCATGATTTCATGACATGTTGCAAAATCGTGACATCCTCTCGTTCCGCCTTCTCCTTCCTCTTTGCATCACGAAATCATGACATGTCACGAAATCATGACATCTTCTTCCCTCTGTGCCTTCTCGCTCTTTCGGGTTGCGATTTCGTGACATGTCGTGAAATCGTGACAATTTCCCTCCTTGGCTTCTTTCTGCTCCTTTGGTCATGATTTCGTGACATGTCATGAAATCACGACATTTTCTCCTTCTTCACCTTCCTCCTAGGTCATGAAATCGTGACATCTTTGCTTGTAGCCTTCGTCTTCCTGCTGGGGTCACGAAATCGTGACATGTCATGATTTCGCGACATCTTCTTCTTGTTGGTTCTGCCCTCTGGTTGTGTCGCGATATCGCGACACATTTGCTATCACGATATCGCGACAGCTTTCTCCGTCGGCCCCTCTCTCCTCATCGTGTCGCGATATCGTGACACTTTTTCTGTCGCGATATCGCAACACTTTTTCTGTCGCGATATCGCGACAGGTTTTCCTCCTCGCTGCCTTCTCTATTTTTTGTCGCAATTTTGTGACACGTCGCATTTTCGCGACGTTTTTCTTCCTTAGGCAATTTTTCAAATGCCTCTGCATCAGGTGCTACTGGATGCTCCTGCATCAATTTGTTTTACCTTTTTACTAAGGGCACTTAGTTATGAGGTAAACCAAACCTTTTCCATATTTAAACTTATTTTATTCTTCCTCTTTAGCATGAGAAGAGTAAAACTTATCCTTCCATATATAAACACCCCCTTATTAAGTTAAAATCCAATTTTCTAAATGTTTTAATATTATTTGTTACTAAAAGGTTATAGGTTTAAGGAATGAAAATATTTCTCTCCCTCCCCACTTGGAAGGGTGTATGCATGTCAAAACTTTGATTTCTTTTAGACTCTTGTAATACCCAATGTAGAAGATCTTAAAAGAAAATATGATATGAGTTTTTGGAAGATAGGTATAACGGGATGTAAGGACCATGGATAATGTTTCATGGTAACCATTAGAAATAAAGAGAATATGGTGGGTTCTATAAGGTATATGAAAAAAGGTTTAGGTCATGTACCCTATATTTTTTGTTTTGCTTACAACATTCAAAAATGAATTTACCCATGTCTATATATATATATTTATAAGAAAAAAACCCCTTGCGGGGCCGCATTGGTCTAAGAGACCATGAACATGGGGTTCTACACCATCAAAGTCACCCAGGGGTTGCACCCAGCCCTACCCGCACCAACATTATCAATTGGATTTTGGGTACCCAATTCAACTTTTTGGTAGGGTGGAGATTCGAACCTTGGACCTCCCTTGGAGGATTACCCTCTCCTCTCCAACTCACCTACAACACCGGGTAACCCATGTCTATATTTGGAAGAATAAAAACATAAGTGATTTTATTTTCCTATAACGTATTTGATATCATGAGCATTTTAGCTTGGTTAAACTTGGAATCAAAATGGGTGTTTGATATCTTATGTATTTTATCTTGTTTGAACAGGAAATCATAAAGGATAGTTGAAAAATTTAATATTTTTGGGTATATTTAAGCTTATACTTGAAAGTAGCTTTTCCAAGTCATATTTGCCTATTAGGGTTTTGGTTGTGAATCATGATAGTTTTATGTATTTTATTAAATATTAAAATATTGTAACATATGAAGGAAGACATCACAATTTGAGTTTATCTTTCATTTAGAATTCCTTTTTGTATCTATGATATATTTTAGAATGAAATGGATAGTATCTTCTTTTGTTCTTGTCTACAAAATTGTGTCCTCCTTGCATTAAGCCTATAAAATAAAACTAGGGCAATTCTTTTATAAATTATTGTATGATCGAGTGTAATCCTAGAACCATTGCTTGTAAACCTGACCAATAGAGGAAGAGGATTTAAAATCATTCTTTTGGTAGGAAATTACTAATCTCTATTATAAAAATAAAAGAGATTTATTTCTATATGAATATCAAATGCATATCTTATCAACATTATCGGACTATGAACTTGAATTTGTATGAGATAACAACTCTAGGGATGATTGTGGTATCATTTGATATTATGATTTAATTATATTTGATAATGAAATCATATTTTCTTTATGATAATAATGGTTATCTTTTTTATCACAAAAACTATATCATCAATATTAAAAGAATTACATTTATTTTATCTTTTTGAGTGTCATAGCATGGACATACCTGAATGCATGACTAGGATGCATAAAATAATTTAGTGCATTAAGATTTACTATACCCAATCTATGAAATATAAATATTTTCTTCATGATTGTAATAAAATTTTTGTTGGAATATGTAATGCAACATTGTGTAAATTATACCCAGGTGTTGTAGGTGAGTTGGAGAGGAGAGGGCAATCCTCCAAGGGAGGTCCTAGGTTCAAATCTCCACCCTACCAAAAAGCTGAATTGGGTATCCAAAATCCAATTGATAATGTTGGTGCGGGCAGGGTCGGGTGTGACTCCCGAGTGAATTTGACGGTTTAGAACCCCCTGTTCATGGTTTCTCAGACCAAGGCGACCCCACAAGGGGTTTTTGCTAAAAAAAAACATTGTGTAAATTATTCTTAGACTAAAATATAAAGTCTAAAGAATAATATTTGAATTAGAAAATAATTCTATTTTATGTAAAAATATTCTCACCCAATTAATAAATAAAATAAGGGTGCTAAGAATATTTAATTTGTGGCAAAAAATTATTTCCCCTTTTCTAAAAAATATTAGAAAGTAACTAATCACTTTCTAATATTTTATAGATGTCACTTATCACACATCTCAAAGATTATATTATGATAATATTAGAAAGTAACTAAGCACTTTATAATATTTGATAGATGCCACTTGTCACACATCTCAAGATTAGATTGTGATAAGATTTAGGGTTGTAGTAGAAAAACTTCTCTTTAAATAGGGGTGTTGTCTACTACATCTTAACATATCTTGTCATATTGACTTGTTTTGTAATATCATGTTGATGCATATTGTTGCATAACATTGAATCATTCTTGTATTGTTGAATCAAATGAGTAATATAGTGAGTTTCATAGTAGATGTTTCCATTCTTCATTTGAAGTAGGGTTTTACCACTTAATATTGGTGTTGTGGGTTTTCATCTTTTGTGTATGATTGATCTTGTGGAGTATTCTTCTATCTTGGGGAGACTTTGATTGTCTCACATTTGGTATTAGAGCGGTTGGTATCTCCATCAAGTGTCTTCAATCCTTTGAGGTGAAAAATCCATTAAGAAATAAAAAAAAAAAAAATATATTTTTATTTTTATATTTAATGCATGCATTTGATATTTGGGTAAACATATTTTGCAAATCTGCCATTAGGGTTTATAGATTTATTGTGTTTTTAGATCTAGTTGTTAAATCTTTTGCAAATGGTGTTTTTATTTTAAATCTATAAAAAAAAATGGCATTGAGCTTTTACTAGAAGGGTTTTGGAGCCAAACGAACCCCATGGTTGCGTCCAAAAGACCCAAAAACCCATATTTCCATATATAGTCATTTTTTTTTAAATAAAAAAATAGTCGGATATATAAAAAAAACAATCGGTTATATATATAAATAAAAAAACAGTTGGCTATATATATATATATATATATATATATATATATAAATAATCAGCTATATATATATAAAAAAAATAGTCGGCTATATAAAAAAACAGTCGACTATATAGTCATTTTTTAAAAAAAAATTTAAATAAAAAAAACAGTTGGCTATATAGTCATTTTTGAAAAAAAATTTAAATAAAAAAATAGTCCGATATATAAAAAAAAAACAGTCGGCTATATACAAAAAACAGTCAGCTATATAGTCTGAAATAATTTTAATTTTTTTTTTCTTTTAAGTTTTGCTTTATAAAAATCTTTAAACTTTTTCATATGACTTTTTTTTTATTAAGTATTTAATAAAATAAATTTTATTAATTTAATTGCATTTTTTTAAGCAATTTTTGTATTAAAAATTTATTATTATTTTCCTTAAAATGCAATAATTTTTTCTCACATTAACAATGGTTGTTTGTGAGTTTGCTTGTTTTGCAAGGTTATCCAAGTATGTTTTGGAGTATACAAGGCAATTTTGGATCAAATTTTTGACCAAGGTTATGCATAAGGGGTTGGACTCAAAAAGTACTTGTAAAAAAATGGTGAATCCTAATCAAAATCAAGGTGAATCATGGCGAATCCTAAGAAAATCAAGTCAATCATCCTCACACCAAAATTTGGGGAATTTGAAGCCCTAAAAAGTAAGGTCATATTTGGGATATATTTTTACCTATTAAATCACCTTATAACTTCCTAAAAATACCATAGTTATATCAGGCTCAAAAAGATCTTTCCAACAAGTACACATATGCCTATGTTTGGATATATATTGTGGTGAATTGACCCTAAGAAAAAATTGGTCCTAAAAATTTTAGGCAAATGGGCCAACGTCAAGGGTCCTCATATTCGCCAATTTCCAATTTTGAAAATCCTAATATTTGCCCAATTTGTGAATATTCGCCACTATGCATAACCTTGACTTTTTCACTTTATTCCCCTATTTTTATTAATTTCTTCTAATCTCTCTCAAAAATTTGCTTGAAGGATAATGTAAATTAATGTAACTTGTATCTCTCATAATGAAAGTAAAAGAGAATGAAAGTGAGAGTGAGAGAGAGAAAGAGAGTGTATTTGTGTTTTGCTTTGTGTCTACACTATCTCTTGTTCATATTTCATACAATTTTTTTTGCATTTTTTGCATTTTGCATCTCAACTAATCTAACTACTATCTTACTAACTTGCTACTAAACAATCTACTAACCAACTAACTTGCAATTTACTAATTTTCATATTAATCAAGAAGGTTAAAAATGAATCAACTTATTGACCACAACTTTAGTATTTGATTAAAATTTTCTTAATATTGCAACACAGTTTATATTTGTTAAACACCTATTGAATCCAAAATAATCTGCTCTATCGATAGCAAGTCCTTTTGGGGTCCTCGTACCCGTACCCTTTTGGGTAACTTGGCTGACCTTGGGTGAGATGAATTAGCAATTCATTAGGCTATAGGAAAACCTTAAAATGAACACTAACTCATTGACTATCTAACATTTAAAAAATATTTTATGTTTCAATTCAAGTTAGTTTATTTTGTTACAATATGTTTTTTATGATTAGTTACCTTCTTATTGCAAGTTAATCTATTGCAAGTTGATTTTGGTTTATTTCCTTTATTCAATTGCAATATGGTTATAGTTGTTTATTGCAAGATGGTTATAGTAGTTCATGATAATGTTGATTATCTTTCATGATTATGCTTATCTCCCTTGATGATGTTTAATTTTAATTATCCTTCATGATGATTATCTTTAATGATTGAAAAGTAGATTACTTGAAAGTTATGTTTTTTTATATATGCAAGTATGTTTATCTACTTTCTTATTGCATCATTTATTTCCTTTATCAATGCATCTTATGTTTTGATTATGTTCACTTTCTATAATGGCTGATCATGGAATATCCTTCACACCTAAGCACATCCTTGATGGATCAAATTTTGGAATATGGGAACCAAGGATGAGGGCTAAATTTAAAGCAAGAAATTTATGGCCCATTATGAATGGAGATGAAGCAATCCCAACCCAAGCAAGGGCACTTGAGACATACAACAACAAGAGTCACTTTGCACTTTCCATAATTATCAATAGTGTGAGTGATGAGATATTGCTCACTATAAGCCATTGTGAGCATGCTAAAGATGCATGGGATTTTCTAAAATAAGTCCATCTAGGGTCTAAAACATCAAAGAAATTCACTTTATTGTCCAAAATTCGTAGCACTATGCAAGGTGAAGAAGAAAGTGCCTTGACCTTCCTCTCAAATATGAAATACATGAGAACTCAACTATTAGCTTGTAATTGTAAAGATTTGGTATTTGAGTAAAGAGGAGAGATTTGAAAAGAGCATTGAGCGAGGGGGAGCAGAACAAATAAAAGGTTAAGTTTTTGGTAAAAATAATTTGGGTTGCCATCAATGACAAAGGGGGAGATTGTTGGATATTTTGAGTCAAAGTTGTCATTGATGTCAAGAATGAAGTTGTCATTTATGTCAAGGAATAAGCTACTGTTGATGTCAAAAGGTCAAAAGGAACAATGCAAAGGTTAAAGGCAAAAGAGATTCATAACATTTTTAATATTATATGGAAGCATAAGTAGGAGGGTTTTTATTAAAACCATGGATGAGCAAAAATAAAAGGTTTTTCATAAAAACCCAAGGAAGCTTTTAAACTCATGTTAAAAAGCCCAAGGAAGTTTTAATATTTATTTTGTAAAATATATAAATTCAAATTGAATTTATATTTTATAAATAAATATTGTTTATACAGAGTGGTAAAACCTAAGAAGGCTTTAATCCTTAATAAATACAAAAGGATTTAAATATTAATTTATAATATTTAAATTTTAAAGAATTTAAATAATTTATAAATTAATTATTTAAATATCAAAGGCACCAATGTCTAAGAGAAAAAGGAATCCACCGATGTTTGAAATGTTGGTGGCATATTGGTATAAAACCATATGCCAAAGTGGTAAATATTTTATCCCTTGCTTGATTTATCAAAGGTCTATGAGTTGTGTGTTTCATGCAATTTCCTGCAAGGAAGAAGACAAAGTTTTGTCTTAAGTGCACTGGTGAAGAAATAAGATGAAAGATGACCTAACCCTCATAACCATCCAACGTGGTGGTCTGGTGGTAAGTTGGAGTGAGCTAGGGTGCTTGTGAGCGGGAGGACCCACGTTCGAATCTCAACAGGTAATGTTTTGAGTGGACTTGGTCAACGTTTTGAGTGGACTTGGTCAACGTTTTGAGTGGACTTGGTTAGGCACCAAAGGAAGTGGTGCAAATCCTTTTTGGATGAGGCACCAAGAGAGAGAAGATAGAGCACGTGGTGCTCATACCTCCAAAGGTGAGCACCTAAATCACATGGGGATTGGAGCTACAGCTAGGGCACTGGTAAAGGTGGTGTCATGTGGTCAAATCTCACCAAGGTAGAGGTAATAAATTTTTAATATATTTTGTGTTGCCTAAAGTTTTGACATAAGGTCCTAGGGAGTTAAAAGGGGTAGATAAAAAGTATTTTTTATTAATCATTATTTTGGTTAATTGTAGGAATAAGGAGTTAGATTTATTTTTAAATAAATTATTTATGACATATTGGTTTATTGGAGAGTAAAGTGTTGGTTAGATTTTGAGAGGACTTCTTGCCATTGAGTTATTTTGAGAAGGTGATTTTATTGACATTATTTATGGTATTGAATATTATTTTAATTGGGATATTATAAGGTGTGTTTGGTCAATTATTGTTGATGGATGCTTTCTTCAAGATGGAGTAATAAGGTGTATGTATGTTTTGATATTTACATTGTATTTTTGAGAGAGTTTATCATATTATAACTTCCTTGAGCTTGGAAAATAAGTGTTTGTAGTTGTGGTAGATTTTTGAGGTTCCTTCATCATCAAGAAAAAGGTATGGGTACATTCTTCCATAGTTGATTTGATTGATTATTTTTTGGAAAACAAGTTTGGAGTGAAAAGGACTTAATTAGGTTTCCTTATTGAGTGTGTTGAGTTAATGCTTCAAGGTTTTCTAGAATAAAGAGTTATTGTTAAAACCTTGTTTGATAAGCATTATTGTTGAATCCGTTGGTTAAGTGAATAACTTGAACTAGGGTTTGAAAATAACATGAGTATCATTGTTATGTGAGATTGGTTGATAAGCATTGTTAGAAACATTTTGAGTGAGTGTTCATATGCTTAGACTAGGGTTTGTAAGCAAATATGGTTTCATTGAGTGATTGGGTTAGTAGAATTGGTTGAGCCTAGTTAAGTGGATGTGTGAAGTGATTGTTCAAGTTCTCTAAAACAAACTATTCTATATTATGAATTGATTTGATAAATTGATTGAGCATTGTGGTGAATGTGAAGAATACTGAGTCCCTAACAATTCTATGTATGTTTCTAAAATAATAATTAAAAGTGATTGAGCATTGGTGAATATGAAGCATATTGAGTCTAACAATTATTTGTATGTTTCTAAAAGAGTGATTAAAATTAATTGAACAATGTGATGAGTATAGAGCATATTGATTCTCTAAAAATTCTCTTTATGTTTCTATGATATTGGACAAGTTCTAGTGTGGGCTTGTTGAGTAGATTTAGGTAAGTCTTTGAGAAGACTTGTGGACATATTTGGGTAAGTTTTTATGGAAGCTTACAATACAGATTGAGAGCAGATTTAGATAAGTTCTTATGAGGACTTATTGATAAGATTTGGACAAGTTCTAGAGAGGACTTGTGGATAGATTAGAGTGAGCTTTTGTGGAAGCTTGTAAGGTAGATTTGGTATAAGTCTTTTAGAAGATTTGAGAGCATAATTCATTGATTTTTTCAAACCTTGAGTTAAGGTTTGAGGTAGATCCAACAAAGTTGATTTGATATTGAGTCAAGCTTTGAGTTAAGGCTTGAGGAAGGATATTGAGGATAGAATTTGTGCTAGATAGAAGGACTGTGTTTAGTACTGATTCAAGGATGGAGTTTGGTGTAGATTTGAGGACATGTTTGTGCCAGACCAAAGATAGATACTAAGCAGATTTGTGCTAGATTGAAGGACTGTGTTTAGTATAGATTTGAGACAGAGCTTTGGAGGTGACAGAGTATAGAGGACAACAATCTCCAATGGATAGAGATCCATTAGCCAGGGCAATGAAGACAGGTATATTCAGTGGATAGAGATCCATTAGCTAAAGCAATGGGGGTAATAGTTCTTCTAGAATATCATTAGCAAGAGTGAGAGGAGAAAGGAGTTATCCTATGGATAGATATCCACGAAAATGATTAAGGGGATTGGTGTCACCTTTGGATAGAGGTCCGTAAATATTGTAATAGGGAAATGATTCCAAAGAGATTGATTGAGAGAGTTTTAGTAAAATATTTTATCAATGGAGTAGCCCACATTGGGTGAACCATGTAAATTTGGTGTCTCTATTGTGTGTGGTGATTTATGTATTAATTTTATTACTACTATTGATATTGCTATCTATACATTACATAATATTTATTAGGAAAGAAAAGTAAAAAGTGGTCTTATATTGTTCACCCCCCTCTTAGTATAAGCTTGTGTTCTTCAAATGGATATCTTTATTGATAATATCAAAAAGAGAACCTCCATGCATTTGATTCATTAATGATTGCACTTGATTCTTTATAGGCACACTCTCCAAAAAGAGATCCAAAAAGCCATAATATTATGTGTCAATATCCCTATTGATCCCCCCTTTATTTTGGTTATGAATCAAAAAATACCTTAGAAGGACATTGTGAGTGAGGAAGGGGACATGGAGATAGCCTTGAAAGATACTACTAAGATTGGTTGGAAGTTTATATTTGGCTCAAATTTTGATGATACTCCCTAGTCGATAAAAGTTAAGCGTTGTTAGCATTCCTTTAGAGGTAAAACACTGGGAGGGAAGTGAAAGGCGCCCATCACCATAAATAAATACCAATAGGCTCTAGATGATTATCCCATGAAGCCAAATAAATCTAAGGTTGAAGAATCCTCGATTCGATTGAAGGAGGCAGATTCCTCTAGTGAGCATCACACCCATGAGAGGTCTAACACTGATCCCCTTGAGAGTCTAGTTAATGTGTTGATATCTACATCCAATACAACCAAAATGACATGGAATCTTATTCGAAAGGCTACAAATATGGTCAAAAATATTAAGTTTCAAAAGTATGTTCACACCTAGGTGGCTAGTGAGGAGCATTATGCAAGTAATGAAGACCATGAATCCAAGTAACTTCCTTATTTGTGGTTGTTTCATTTTTGTTTTCCTTTGTGGGTCTTTCATCGCCTATTTTTTCTTTCCTATGAGTTCCCCTATTTCTTGGTAGTATCCTCAGGAGAGTCCCTCCCCTATTTTAGTTGATGCCTTCATGTTGCTCCAATATGATCTTCTAGGTTTGGCCAATTCATTAAGTTTTGATTGTTATTAGTCCCATGGAGACCATATCTTTACACATCCACTTATGTAAAATTTTTTTGGGTACCTTTAAAAATCCCCTCCTCCAATATATCAAAAAAATAAACAAAAACCTAATGATTTAAAAGAAAAATTATCTTTGTTTCTTAAGGAGACAAATAATATATAATTTTACAATACTTACAAGTTATCTTCATGAAAGACACTATAGAACATGGTGGAATTCTCAAAACACTATTATATTCTCTTTATAAGAATGCTTAATAATATACATATCATTAATTAGCTTCAAGTTCTTTCAAGAGTAGAAACAAGAAAAAGAAAATATCACAAATAAGTTGAATGGTACTTATGTTAGTTTCAATGAGGAACCATTAAACTAAGAACAATGTTATTGTGATGACTTACTAAATCAATTATTAGAAGATATATCATTAGATGTATCTCGAATGAAGATGCAAAAAATAAGAAAAAACAAGAGGGGGAGAAATCACTTCAAGAAGGAGAATAGAAAATATGAATTCAAATACAAAGAAGATCCTCATATTAAAGGTTCAAATATTGATCTAAAGAAGATAGATTCAAGATCAAGACAAAGCTCAAATATATTACAAGGCCACTTATATATTGAATAATGAAGACCTTGATATTTAATAACCAAATAATGTAATACAATGAGGTGTTAGAGTATATTACATTATTTTGTACATGCTAATGTACTCCCATGGTAACTTCATGGTACATCTTATAAATATTATATTAGTATTGAGTTTTAGTTTATATAATGCTAGTGTGAGTAATATTTTATGTAATATAATAATGTGTAGGAAATGCACAAGTGTCTTATATTTAACTGTGCACAAGAGTCCTTAGGTTAGAATATGCTAAGTGAAGATTCATTTCTATGTGTGCATACAAGATAGAGTCATGTGTATGCAAGTGTTAAGTAAAGAAGCCAAGAGTCATTAGACTTGTAATTGGGATAGGAATGAGTCATTCTACTTTGTCTATATAGTATTTCATAGTGAAGAAAATATGAATCAAAATCAATATCCATTCTCTATAATCTAGTGTAAAGAAGAAGTTCTATATTTGTAAGAGAAATAGGAGTAATAAGGTCATCATACATTTGAGCAACTCATATTCTAATTTGTGCTACATACATTGTACATGTATGTTTTAGGCTATTTACATTTATAATTTTTGCTCATTAATGAATGTCAGTTGATATATTATAAACCTTGCTATGCATATTAGTTTGCTCATATTATTTTTATTACATCATTATCTTTATCTTACTATATCATATATATCTTATATTTGATTTTGTAAAATTTATCCTATGATTTTACACTAATATTAAGGCTTCAAAATCCATAACTGTAATATACATAATTTAGATTTTATCCATTACCTTGGCCTTACACTACATGATTTGTAAAATATAGAATTGATCATCCATGATTTTTGTGGAGGAAAGCATGGGGCCTATGGTACCATATATTTACTTTTGAAAGCAATATCATGTATGATGCAAAGCTGGATGAAGTTTAAAATAATTAGTGGTAGTGCTAGGTAGGGTAGGTGGCAATGTTGTGTATACAAGTGGATGTTTTCATAGACATAAATTTTATTGATAAGTCGATGCTTCAATCATGAATCTAGTACAAATAAAGTGGAGCAATTTATATATACTTGGTGTAGTTGAGGGTCTATTTATTCTTCCCTATGATGGTATGCAAATTTACCATATAAAAGTCATAAAAACATTATTTACAGAAATAAAATAGATATATAAGAAATATCATCAGTGCTCTTAGGTAGGTGTTAATATCATGCATGATACAAAGTTGGATAAATTTTCAAACAATTAGTGGTCGTGCTAGGTAGGGTAGGTGGCAATATTGCAAAGACAAGTGGATGTTTTTTTAGCCATCAATTTGAATGATAAGTTGATGCTTCAATCATGACTAGTACAAACCAAGTGGAGCAACTCATTTCTACTTGGTGTAGATGATGGTTAATTGATTCTTTTATATTATGGTATGCAAAGTGACCATATAAAGTTGTAAAAGCAATATTTTTCAACAAATACAATAGACATATAAGAGATGTAATAGTGTTGTTAGCTATGTGCCAATATCATATATGATGCAAAGTTGGATGAGGTTTCAAATAATTAGTGGTAGTGCTAGGTAGGGTAGGTGGCAATGTTGTGTATACAAGTGGATATATTTTTAGTCATCAATTTGAATGATAAGTTAATAATTCAATTATAACTCTGATACAATCTAAGTGGAGTAATCCAATTCTTCTTGGTGTAGATGAGAGTCTACTAATTATTCCATATGATAGTATGCAAATTAACCACATTAAATTTGTAAAAGAAATATTTTCAAAAAATGTAATAGACATATAAAACATGCAATAGTGTGTCAGGATCCTATCCTAACCTTCATTAATAATAATAATAATATAATAAATCGAATATACTAAGGTTAGCATAGTTAATAATATAATAATTAATTATTAATTAATTATTATATTATATTATATTATTAGGGTTAGGATTAGATAGTCATAATAATTAAATATATTAATTATTATGAACCAACATATTGAAGTGACGTAGGGTTTAGGGTAGACATATATTATTGACCAATCATTAATTCAAAGGTATCCATGATGAAATAATATAAAATATATATTTATTTGAAACCATTGGAGGGATCCTCTTACTAGTGCAATAGTAATTATTTTAATTTAGATGCTATTTTATTTATTCATTTATTAAATATTTTGCTAGAACCTTCAAGGTTCTACCATTTGGTATCAGAGCTATGTGGGACCCAACCATGTGAAAATTGCTTAGGATTCTTCATCAAAACACTTTTGTGCGTGAATATGAAACTCGGTTTAAGGATATCACCAAACTCAACATAGGTTTGGATGAAGCATTTCTCATATATTGCTTCATCAATGGATTAAAAGAGGAAATTAAAATGGAGGTGATGAATTTCAAACCCTATACCATGATGCAGACCATTGGATTGGCCCAAATAGCTAAAGATAAAGTAAATTCTCAATGCGAAATAATATGGAATGAACCATATTATAATAAAAGCATCGATCTCATATCAAGCACCTCTGGTTACTTTGGTTTTCTATATTAATCCAATGACATCAGTCTCATATAAAGCACCTCTAAAATTATGTTTTTTGACTAAGATATCGGATTCAGAACATTGTATGGACTTGCTAATTAAATATAGTAAATTCTAACTTTTTTTTAAGGTCATTATTTTTCATATTATTATAGCAAAGAAATTTGAGGCTTCTAAAAATTTTATAATATTATTTATGATTTGAGGTGCCCTGAGAAAAAAAAAATGCTCTGAATTATGGAAATAAAAAATGTTTGAACACATTTGGAGGTGGGGAGTGTTGGGAGTAAACAAGGAAAACGATAATGAACTTGAGATCTATAAATTGGCCATGGAAAGTTGGTGTCTCATCAATAGTGGACCAAACATTCACATTCACATGTCTGCCATGATTAAACGGATAACACAAATGTGAGCATCGATTTCCATAATGTTGATGCTTCATGCAATAGATCTTATTATGGATATATTTTTCAATGAGGTGTAGGTAAAGTGGAGAGTGGGGCGAGGTCAGATTTTTTTATTTTTTAAAATATTCACACACTTCTTAAAGATTTATATGAAAGTTATAACAAAAACACTACAATATCCCACTCCTATAAACTCTTATACTCTAGCATTATCCCTATCATAAAGAAATAGAGCATTATATGTGTGTATCAATTTTTGAGATATCAATGTGGTTTTTATAAAATGTTATTTTACCTTGTATAATATTGATATGGTCATAGATTTTACTAATTATTGTAGAATGATATCCCTTATGAATGACTTCTCTTGATATAATTAAATTTAGATTACTCTTAAGGATAAAGATAAAACTTCATTCACCATCCCTTAGGATACCTTTTACTGGTAGGTCATGCCTTTTGGCCTTAAGAATGTTGGTGATACATATGAGCATGCCATGATATATATATTTCTTGACATGATGCATGTAATCATTGAGGAATATGTTTATGAATCCTTGGCTACTCAACTAATTGAGAAGATCATCCTCACAATATTTGGTGCATATTTGAATGCTTGAGAGCTTATAACGTCTACCTAAAGCTATACAATTGTGTCTTTAGTATGACACCTAGTAAGTTCAAACCCTATACCATAATGCATACCATTGGATTGGCCCAAATAGTTGAAGATAAATTAAATGGTCAATGCGGAATAAGATGGAATGAACCATATTATAATAAAATCATGGAAATTCTTTTTAACTATATTTGTAGTGGTTTTAAGTATTTAATGAAAATCCAAGCGGAGGCAGATGCAAGTGAAGAAAATCAAACCATTAAGGAAGAAATAGGGGAGGAAATTGCAAGTGAAGAAGTTGCTCCTAACCCTAGATTTTGTTTCTTTGAAGGAGCCCATAGCCATGGAATTTGTTCAGGTACATATTGCACTCCTAAAGAAAGAAGAAAATAATTCAAACCCTAAAAATATAATTTTTAATCTAAAAGAAAATGATGATGTCTTAAAAAACTTGTGTTTTGCAGATCTGCATATGGGTGATGCACACAACCATCAAGATGAAAATCAAATTAGTATGACCCTAACGTAGAAAATGCATTTTTCCAATGACATCTCCAATATTATTGGCAATGGTTTCTTGAATAGTTTAGTTAATACCGAGGAAGGAACAAAATCTTCTAAAAATTTCAAAGGATATAATATAGCAATGGATCAGTTTGGTTATCTAATGAATTTGCTCGATAGTGTGCACCTCTCATATGTGCATCCTCTACCTTGGCCACCACCATTTTTTCAAATAATCTATCAAGATATGCCCATACCAATAGCTAGTACACCTGCATTTTTATTCACTCTCCACAAAATGGAAATAAATGGGTTATACCTGCAAAAGGAAAAATTTATAAAGTTCTAATGTTTGATTCTTATCCACATAATGCACATAGAATGGAATGCGATGTGTTATTTTCTTGAAAAAATATTTATTAATTGCAGATATAGGGAAGAAGACGGTTCCTTCCATTATTACATATGTAATCTGGGCACCAACACACACATATGCCTTCCAAATTAATTGCAGATATAGGGAAGGAGACGGTTCAGCCTATGTAGATTAAGACGGTAGTGGTAGAAGATGTTTACATGTTATTGTACTCAAGATGAATGTAAATATTAATTTATTATTGATCTTCTCCATGACCACCATAGGTTCTAGATACTAAAAATGCTTAAGCTTGTATGACAACACCCTTAGATCATCAAACATGATTCTTGGAAATCATTTGTCATTAATGGGTACCTTGGAATAACTAGAGAATATACGTTTTATAAGACGTATTTTTCTGAAGTCTCCAATACCATTATCGGGTACAATGTGACTATCTTCTACTACTTGTGGCCTATGATTTTTCAATCAATTCAATGACTTGAAAGTGCTTATTAGGAAAGTAATAAAAGACTTTGATTGGCATATGAAATAAATATAAAAGTATGAAAATCCATCCTCTATGTGTACTAGTAAGAAAGCAAGGGATCCATCGTAGGTTCCCAAGGTAAGCACATTACTGTTCCTCATTTGGTAAAGGCTATGCCCCTTGAATTGGAGAATAGAAAATCATGTATAAAATTCAATTCTCTTTCTATCATGTTATCACTTGCCTAGTAGGTACGTAGGCACTGAAAACATAATGCTACTATGTCTTGGAGAATATGGGGTAGTAGAATTCTCTACTATCTCAAGACCACCAAAAAAATAATCTAAAGCTAATTATTGAAACAATATGGTATTCGAAGAAGGGTCATTGGTAAGATTGGATGCCTGTCTGGAGATTAACTCATTCAAGATGTTCCTCATATCTATAGACTGATTAACATTGTCAATAGCTGTGACAAGATTTCTAGCCTCAATAATGTGTGGGTAGACATCACTCACATGAACTTATAAATTTTTTTTATAGCTTAAGGACTGCAATACGTATCCACAATTAATGACGTTATATGGATCAATTTTCTTATATTTTTTAACCAACTTGCCAAAATAATGCTCATAATAATTTGTCAAAAGAAGTGAACATTTACGTAAAATGTACCAACAAATAATTTTTGGCTAAGAATGATTATAATGGAATGTTTACTATCATTCATTTACATATATTTTATTCATACTCTCGATTGAACAATCGATAGGGAACTTATCATTTTGTGAAAATCTGTTAGGGCCTAGCCATATATTTCTTAACATGATGCATGTAATCATTGAGGATTATGTTTATGAATCCTTGGCTACTCAACTAATTGAGAAGATCATCCTCACAATATTTGGTGCATCTTTGAATGCTTGAGAGCTTATAACGTCTACCTAAAGCTATAAAATTGTGTCTTTAGTATGACACCTAGTAAGTTCAAACCCTATACCATGATGCAGACCATTGGATTGGCCCAAATAGCCGAAGATAAATTAAATGCTCAACATGGAATAAGATGGAATGAACCATATTATAATAAAAGCATGGAAATTCTTTTTGACCGTATTTGTAGTGGTTTTGAGTATTTTATAAAAATCCAAGCAGAAGTAGATGCAAGTGAAGAAACTCAAACCATTAAGGAAGAAATAGGGGAGGAAATTGCAAGTGAAGAAGTTGCTCCTAACCCTATATTTGTTTTCTTCGAAGGAGCCCGTAGCCATGGAATTCGTTCAGGTACATATTGCACTCCCGAAGAAATAAGAAAATAATTCAAACCCTAAAAATATAAATTTTAATCTAAAAGAAGTGTACAATGACGATGTCTTAAAAAACCTATGTTTTCCAGATCTGCATATGGGTGATGCACATAGCCATTAAGATGAAAACAAAATTAGTATGACCCTAACGTAGCAAATGCATTTTTCCAATGATATCTCCAATATTATTGGCAATGGTTTCTTGAATAGTTTAGTTAATACCGAGGAAGGAACAAAAGCTTCTAAAAATTTCAAGGGATATAATATAGCAATGGATCAGTTCGGTTATCTAATGAATTTGCTCGATAGTGTGCACCTCTCATCTGTGCATCCTCCACCTTTGCCACCACCATTTTTTCAAATAATCTATCGAGATATGCCCATACCAATAGCTATTACACTTGCATTTTTATTCACTCTCCAAAAAATGGAAATAAATGGGTTATACCTACAAAAGGAAAAATTTATAAACTTCTAATTTTGTATTCTTATCCACATAATGCACATAGAATGGAATGCGATCTGTTATTTTCTTGAAAAAATATTTATTAATTGCAGATATAGGGAAGAAGACGGTTCCTTCCATTATTACATATGTAATATGGGCACCAACACACACATATGTCTTCCAAATTAATTGCAGATATAGGGAAGGAGACGGTTCAGCCTATGTAGATTAAGACGGTAGTGGTAGAAGATGCTTACATGTTATTGTACTCAAGATGAATGCAAATATTAATTTATTATTGATCTTCTCCATGACCACCATAGGTTCTAGATACTAAAAATGCTTAAGCTTGTATGAAAACACCCTTAGATCATCAAACATGATTATTGGCAATCATTTGTCATTAATGGGTACCTTGGAATAACTAGAGAATATACGTTTTCTAAGATGTATTTCGTTGAAGGCTCCAATACCATTATCGGGTACAATGTGACTATCTTCTACTACTTGTGGCATATGATTTTTCAATCAATTCAATGACTTGAAAGTTCTTATTAGAAAAGTAATAAAAGACTTTGATTGGCATATGAAATAATTTTAAAAGTATGAAAATCCATCCTCTATGTGTACTAGTAAGAAATCAAGGGATCCATCATAGGTTCCCAAGGTAAGCACATTACTGTTCCTCATTTGGTAAACGCTATGCCCCTTGAATTGGAGAATAGAAAATCATGTATAAAATTCAATTCTCTTTCTATCATGTTATCACTTGCCTAGTAGGGACGTAGGCACTGAAAACATAATGCTACTATGTCTTGGAGAATATGTGGTAGTAGAATTCTCTACTATCTCAAGACCACCAAAAAAACAATCTGAAGCTAATTATTGAAACAATATGGTATTCGAAGAAGGGTCATTGGTAAGATTGGATGCATGTCTGGAGATTAACTCATTCAAGATGTTCCTCATATCTATAGACTGATTAACATTGTTAATAGCTGTGACAAGATTTCTAGCCTCAACAATGTGTGGGTAGACATCACTCGCATGAACTTATCAATTTTTTTTATAGCTTGAGGACTGCAATACGTATCCACAATTAATGACGTTATATGGATCAATTTTCTTATATTTTTTAACCAACTTGCCAAAATAATGCTCATAATAATTTGTCAAAAGAACTGAACATTTACGTAAAATGTACGACCAAATAATTTTTGGCTAAGAATGATTATAATGGAATGTTTACTATCATTCGTTTACATATATTTTATTCATAATCTCGATTGAACAATCAATAGGGAAGTTACGTTTTGTGAAAATCTGTTAGGGCCTAGCCATATATAACAAACCGAATGACATGAATGTTATAATTAAATTATTGAGGTAACCTTTCTTTCTATGTCACAATTATGTTTCAACTTACAAAAAAGACTTTCATGTGCTTAACTATCACGTAAATGAGCTACCACAAAAGGAAATGTATGAGACCAGTTTGGCTTTAATCTGCCACAAAAATTTTAAAGGTAAATCATTCACATATCTAAAAGAGCATTGTAAAATTGTATCCTATGTCACTTGGAGGAATGCTAAAATTTCTATTGCATGTGATCAAGAGTAACAAACAATACTCACAAGTGAAGACATTTGTTTTCAATGAAAAAATCTCGAGTGATATCCAACTGAGTAATAAGAACACAACGACCACAGATTATGAAATCATTGCACAACTGTGAATTTATAATATTTACATTAATAATGTTAGGAAATAATCTGGTCTTATCTCACAGAATTAGCGTCTAAAATATATTTTACACCCTTACATAACTATGGCAATTGAGGCCTAAAATTTGACATCTGACATGTGGAATTATACGTCATAGATTATTACATTAACATATGGTGATTTCTCTTTGTAGTGAATTGTGTAGTCTTTCAAGTCAGTGGATAGCATAATTTTTCTCTATGATATTAACAAAGCTTAATAAAATAAAAGTGAAGTTACCAATGCATCAGAGAGACATATTATAATTGCAATGAGCATTAGTCTCATAAACTAAAGTACCATCCACACAAAAGAAAACTAGCCACGAGCGTTTCAATACGTGTGCATATAAGACAAGCCATCACAATTGAAACCATTGCCTATACATTAATCTGAAAATAGATGAGAGATGAGAGACATGATTACTTTATGATTTACCCAATCATAACATGTACTTTCTAGAAATGCGCAGAATGGTGATGGCAGTAAGGTTACTATATCCCATGTGGACACATATGGGTTCAAACAAGACAAACCTATTCAATCCAACACTAAAATTTGGCCCAACATACTGCAATTATTGCACAACAATTATTGTCATCTTTTGATGCGTTGATTTTTGCAATAATTTATTGCTATGACTTTTGACGATGATTTTTACAAAAATTTGTTGCGACGTTTACGATGACTTTTTTTGCAACATTCCTCCATTCTCGCTTTGAGGGTAAAGTTGTTTGTAGGAGGGGTGGCATGTTAGGATTCTATACTAACCTTCATTAATAATAATAATAATATAATAAATTTAATATACTAAAGTTAGTATAGTTAATAATATAATAATTAATTAATAATTTATTATTATATTATATTATTAGGGTTAAGATTAGATAGTCATAATAATTAAATATATTAATTATTATGAACTGACATATTGAAGTGATGTAGGGTTTAGGGTAGATATATATTATTGTCCAATCATTCATTCGAGGGCATCCATGATGAAATAATATAAAACATATATTTATTTGAAACCATTGGAGGGATCCCCTTACCAGTGCAACAATGATTCTTTTAATTTAGATGTTATTTTATTTATTCATTTATTAAATATTTTTCTAGAACCTTCAAGGTTCTACCATAGTGTTGTTAGCTATGTGTCAATATCATGCATAATACAAAGTTGGATGAAGTTTCAAACAATTAGTGGTAGTGCTAGGCAAGGTAGGTGGCAATATTGTGTGGACAAGTCGATGTTTTCTTAGCCATCAATTTGAATGATAAGTCAATGATTCAAACATTACTCTAGTACAAGCCAAGTGGAGCAATCCAATTCTACTTGGTGTAGATGAGGGTCTACTAATTATTCCATATGATGGTATGCAAATTGACCATATAAAAATTGTAAAAGCAATATTTTCAACAAACATATAAGACATGTAATAGTGTTGTTAGCTATGTGTCAATATCATGCATGATGCAAAGTTGGATGAAGTTTCAAACAATTAGTAGTAGTGCTAGATAGGGTTGGTGGCAATGTTGTGTAGACAAATATATGCTTTCTTAACCATCAATTTGAATGATAAGTCATTGATTCAATCATTACTCTTGTACAAGCTAAGTGGAGCAATTCAATTCTACTTGATGTAGATGAGGGTCTACTAATTCTTCCATATCATGGTATGCAAATTTACTTCATAAAAATTGTAGAAGCGATATTTTCAAATATATATATATATATATATATATATATATATATATATATATATATATATATAATATTTTTAACTAAATATTTTGGTTAAAAAAATATTTTTAAAAAATATTTTTAACTTAAAATCTAATTAATCTTTAGATAAATAAAATTTAAAAATAAAAATAAATAAAATTTCATTCTATAACATAAATGTTGATTAAAACTTTATAAAAAAATATCTCATTTTTATTAATAATTAATTAACAAGTTACATTGAATACTATAATCCTTAACAGATTTTAATAACATGATAAGATGTGTCTAATAAAAGATGTTCATAAACAACAAAAAAAATTTAGTAAAATGAATGAACAAAAAATATAATAATAAATAAAGATAATTGTTAATTTAAATTTCTTAAATATATACCCATTTTCATATATATAATATTACATATAAATAAATATATAAAGAGAGTTGTGTGTTTGATTATATATATTATAATAGAAAAGTTAACCAGCTCCAAAATACATGTAAAGTGTAATGATTGACAAAATGATTCTACCAGGATATATATATATATATATATTTGTATTTGCATTTGCATTTGGGAACAAATGTCAAACTCCTACGTAATCGCCTAATTTTCTTGGTGCTTGATGCTGGCCGTTCATGATTCTTTTATTTGTATAATAAATGTTCCTATTGAAAAAATAATAATAATTACATAAATGGCAAGCAGGGCCATTGGTAACAAATTTCAAACTCCTGCCTAATTTTCCTTCTGCTTGATACTGGCCGTCCATGATTCTTTTATTTGTCCTCCCCGCATTCACTTCTACTTAAAGAGAGTCATAAACCATAGACTTTCATTCGACGAAATATTCTGTATTTTGTCTATCTTGTTGTTGGGCAATTTGAAGAATACTCCAATGGAGATGCTTGCGGAGGAGGAACGTTCACCTGATTTGCGCGTCAAGTGGAAGGTGGAAGCCATGGTGCCCCCATGTGCACCTGATTTGCGCGTCATGTGGAAGGAGGAAGCCATGGTGCCCCCATGTGCGCCTTCACCTGAGAAATTTGTCCATCTCTTGCCTGTCGACAACTACTTACTGATGAGAACCATGATGAACGTATTAAAATATATGATTACATTAAAAGATGGATAAACCTCTTCAGTAAGGTCCTTAATAACTATTACATAGTATATTCTCAAAATATGAGAAGAGAAATTTAAACCTGAGACCTCTTCAGTAAGGTCCTTAATAACTATTACATAGTATATTCTCAAAATATAAGAAGAGAAATTTAAACCTGAGACCTCTCAATTTTTTTTTATTTTATTTCAAAGACATTTAAATACACCTCTAATATTTAAAATTAAAGTTAGGTTTCTTAAATAAAACTTAAAATTTAAATAAATCATTCTCTAATGTTACACCCACATTAATCTTAGTTTATAGTATTTTTGTTTTTAATTAGCATCACTGAAAAAGTTAAAATAGTTTTTTCTACATTTTATTTTATTAAAAAATTATTATATATATATATATATATAATTAATATTGGTTAGAGTTTAGTGGTAATAGAATGATATTTTGATAATTATAATTGTGTAATTTTAGTTTAACAAAAACTTAAAACTTAACTTAAATTTTAAATTATTTAAATTTATATAAGTTGATTATTATTGTTATTAAAAAAATTGTTTATTTGAAATAAAATAGTTGACATAACGGTATTGTAATAATATTTTTTTATTAATAGTAAAAGGGGTTTTAAAGGTTCCGTACTTATTATAAGTAGGGTTTTGAAATACACCATCAAACCTTAGATCTAGCAATAAGACATGAAGAAAGAATGAGCTAGATTCCACGAATCAAACCTTAGAATCCAATGAAAAAAATTACAAGAGATTGCATTGTGTGCTTAGGAATATAAATCATGGAAGAAAAATAGAAGAATAGCAAAAAAGTTATCGTTAAAACAAATTTACTAATAAAAATCGCCCAAAACAAAGTATTTTCTACCTCGCAAGAAAAGCAGAACAAGGGAATCCAATCATCACAATAAAAAAATCTAGCCAACAAAGCATGTAACAGGACAACCCCTCATAACAACATAAAAAATCAGTTTAAGAAAATAACACTAGAAAATACCGACCAACAAAATCCACAACATATCAAAAAACAAGCCCACATGGCTCACTCATCTAGCCAACAAAATCCACAACATATCAAAAAACAAGCCCACATGGCTCACTCATCTAGCCAACGAAAGATCCACCAGATGGAAAACATCATAAATAATCACCAAGAAACCCACATATCTCGTTGGAGAAAACCACTTTGGGCATTTGGAAAGAAAAATAGAAATTACCCAACACAACACCTAAGAGAGAAAAATGGAGGATACCGGATAAAAATGTGAGAGTTGGAACCCTTGGATCTGACTCATCCGCCATCTTGCCTCAATTGAAAAAATATACAGAATAAATCTACTCGAGCTGAAGCACACCATGGAGATAAAACAAGACCAATCAAAAGAGGATATCTACAACAGAGTACCCCGACGATAGAAAAACCCTCCAACCAAAAAATCTATAAAGGTAAAAACCCCACAAATCTCACTAGAGTCCAATCGTAGCTGGTCTAGCCGTCTTTCCATCAACAAAGTTGGATGTTGAGGTTCCTTTAGCTGGTCTAGCCTCTTTCCCCCAGCCCCCCTACTAGGGTTACAACTACTAGCCTTTCACCCTACGATTCCACCTACATCTGCAGTAAAAGCAACCAAGCCAGAAATCCAATGATCCAAAACAAACCAAGATAGGAGACCACCCCACAACACCACCAAATGTTAAGATCCTTCAACCAACCCAATCTCCTCCCCCAATCCCCCAACTGATGTTCCAGTTGCCCAACCTTCCTCTCAACAATTGTAGATGCAAAGTCATCTACTAACCAGATTCACTATCCAAAATGGCATCTGGATTACCACGTTTCCAAAAAAACTCTAGATCTACAACCCTTAGATTCGCGGCCCTCAAGCTCGGTCCCTCTCTTCGATGGTTAAGCTCAATCCCTCTCTACCATGGTGAAGCTCAAACCCTCACACATCATCTCTAACATAATTTAAATTTTAAAAATTATGTATTTATTATCTAATAACATTTAAAATTTTATTAAATTTGTATTTTTTACCATTTAAATTGATACCATCTAAGTAAAATTAAATCCTTATTTTTTTAACGAATTAAACTAATTTCATCTAATTAAAACGGTTATATGTAATGGTTTGATGTATTGAAATTATGCACTAAATAAAAATTTAAACATAAAATATTGTAATGCCCATAAGAATCTAATTTCTTTCAATATTTAACTAAATTCACTCCATAATATATATATTTTAATATAATATATTAAAATATTATATCCACTCCAATCGACTCTACTTATGACTTTATGGGTTGTCGATCGTGCTGAGAGACCTTTTCCTCCCTTCCATTTTCCCAAACCAAATAAATATTAATACTTATATAAGTTTTTTAATAGGTTATACATGTTTTTAATAGGTTATATAGGATTAAAAAGATATAATAATAATACATTATAATTTTATTTTAAATCTTAAAAAATCATACAATTGTACATAGACATTTTATAAGATCTAAACATGAAAATCTGCATTAATCTACATTAAAAACTAAAACACTTATATTTTAACCATTTATTAATGTAAAAAAATATTTATAATTTTTACAGATTTAGATATTTAATATAAGGTTTAATGAGATAAATACGTTAAATATAGTGTTATTTAAAATATTATTAAAGAAAAAATTCCTTTATTTTTATTTTATTTTAAATGAAAGTCTTTAATAATATTCTGTTGTAGTTTTAGATAATTTTTTTTTTTTTTGATGAGGAACCTTTTATGTACAACATATCCGCAACATGTGAGGGGAGAGATTTGAACCTGGGCCTCTCTTGGAGAGTTTTAACTACCCACTTGCTCTCCAACTCCTCTACATGAGCAGATGTTTTAGATAAAATTTTATTTGTACATATTTATTGAATAGATTTGGTTATTGTTAAAATTTTCAAAAATTTGTATGAGAATGATTATGTTAGATCTTTATTACAAGGTGTAATATATAAATTTTTAATTTTAAAAAATATTTTAATGATTATTGTTTGTAGTCATAAAAAATATGACTCTTTCTAGACTAGAAGTATACTGTATTTAAATTTTTTAATTTTGAATGATTAATTAATTTTAGTAAATTAATTAGAGTGCATTTTCAAGTTATTATTTATAGTTTATATTAGTATTTTTATAAATAAAATTGATAATAATCTCTAGAATAGACTAACTTAATTTTATTGCTACAAGCATTGATAGGTTACTCTTTGGAGCAAAACAAGGAAAGGTATCATTAGGGAGAGGGTGACATATTCATGGAAGTGAATAGTTTAAGAGAGATGCTTACATACCACTTAATAAAGTATCACTCCTTTAGAAAATATATGGTTGATTGCTAAATTTTAAAAAAATTGGTTTCATAATGTTAAATTTGGAATGCTTGTTGAAAACTATTTGTTTCAACTAGAAATGTGTGCTTCAGATATCATCTACTCCTTGGTTTTTTGAATGACTAATATTACCTTTAAATTTTAAGAGAGTAAGGGTTTAATGAGTCATGTCACCTTTTTACCTTAGGCACTTAGCTTTGAATCCAACCAAACCTTACAAATTTTAAATTAATATTTTCTTTCTCCTTGGTGCCATAAGAGCATACCTTCTTCCTTGATGTATATACTCCCCCTTGTCAAGGCATATATAATTCTTTTGAGGGCTTTGGAAATCTTGTTAGGTGTAAGGCTATAAGTTTGAGAAGCGATGATGTAGGATTTCTCTTCTCTCACTCAAAAGGGCACATGGATGTCCAAACATTAATATTTCTCTATCGTCCTTCTAATGTATGACATAGAAGATCTTAAAATAAAATGATATATGAGCATTTGCAAGATTTGAAAATATAGGATTTAGGGACCATGGGAGACTATTTCATGGTAACCACTAGGAAACAAGAGAACATGGTGTGTGCTAGAAGGTAGTTTTAAAATGCTTTAGTTATGTACCCTATTTTTTTTTAGATTTTCTTACTACATTTACCTATTTTTGTGTTTGATATTGTTTTATTGTATGGGTAGTTGTTATCATTAGAATTTTATCTTTTTTAAACCTATAATTAAAATGAGTATTTGATATCTTCAAAACTCTAGCTTGTTTTAACCTAAATTAAAAATGGTATTTAATACCTTGAACATTTTAGCTTGTTTGAATTTAAAATCAAAATGTGTAACTCATACTCATACACAACTAAATAAAATACTAGTATATTAGAAAAATATAATTGATACTTTTGAAATATAAAAGAATATAATTCTTTGAGAAGGGAAAACCATTGACTCAAATATTAGTGGTGGGTAGGAATAGCTTCCAGGTATTAGCTTAGCCTAAGGAAGGAGATATTGTAGACAATGCAGACCTACCTATAGAAGGAAGCTTTTAAGGTAAAAAAGGAAGATAAAGAGATGGGTTATCTGCTCTAGGTGAGTGGTATTATGTTGAAGATGACCAATCAATAAGATATTCAAAATATCATAGAGAAATAAATTCTATAACAAAGAGCTGAGGTGGAAATGGGGCTCCCTTTGGGATGTGGAGAAAAAATCTACTTTACAATTGGGGGAGAAGTTGAACCAAATGGAAACAACGACCTTGGGAGTTAGTTTAGGGGGTTGTATTTAGAATGAAAATAAAGGGAAGAGTGCCAATGATGGCAATATGAAGGCGGTTGAAGTCACCCAAATTTATTTAATCTAATTTATGGATAATGAGGAGGAGCTCAAGGATCAAAATATTGGGTTGACAAAGAAAGAAAAAGAGAAAGCCTCAAGCATCATACTAAATTAACAAGCTAAAAAGGTAATTGATGTTGGAAAAGAAAATAAAGTGGATAGGACTTTGAACCATGACTTGCAATAGCGAGAGGAAGAAAAGGGGGTTGTCGATGATACCCAAGAAAATATAAATATTGGTGGGGATAAAACCCCCAACAAGACTAAAAAATGAAGCTGATATCATGGAATTTCAAGGTAATAAATTCCCCTACCACTCAAAGGGTGATTAAGGAACTTAGGCATAATAATCATTCAAAAAATTTACTACTTCAAGAAACTAAAATTTCTAAAGGAAACATGCAATCTATAAAGAAATTTATCTGGAATAATGTAGAGTGGGTAGCAAGTGAAGCTACATGAGCTTCTAGGGGCATTCATACCCTTTGGAATTTGAACACTTTATCAAATGATTTAGATGAATGATAGGTTCATTTTAGTTTTATTTTATTCTAGTATTTTTTATTTTTCTTGGATTGTTATAAATGTTTGCACCCCCAACTTCCTAGTGGGGAGAATAAGAGTCTATGAGGGATTGCTAGACTTTAGAAACCACTTCCCCAATTATCCCTGAATGATTGTTAGGGATTTTAATAATACTCTTATGCCCAATGATAAGAGTGGTGGTTCCAAGGAGTTTATTGATAGCATGGAGTATTTTTCCCAATTTGTTTCTTCTCACAGTCTCATGGATGTTGATTTGAGAGGGTAAAAATATACATGGTCAAATAGAAGATAGGGTGAGGCTCTTATTCAAATCCATCTTGATAGAGTGTTGGTATCATAGGATTGGTTTGCTAAATTCAATTATTCAGCTTTATTCTCCCTTCCTAGGATTACCTCCAACCATAATCCACTCATTCTGGAAATAGCTAAGGGTTGAAGGATTAAAGGTCACCCTTTCAAATTTGAGTTCATGTGGTTGCAACATCATGATTTCTAAACTTTAATCCTAGAGTGGTGGAATATTAATATTTGTGGCACTTAAATGTTTAAAATTATTCAAAAGTTAAGGCATACTAAAAGGAAATTGAAAATATGGAACATGGAAGTCTTTAATGATATATTTAAGCAAAAGGAAGCCATCATTCTTAAGTTCCAAAAATATTTAACTTTCTATGACTTCTTAAGGGAGAGATGATACTTTAGCATAATAGGAGAAGTTTTTCCTTAGCAATATTTATAATGTCCTGGATAAGGAGGAGTTATTTTGGTTAAAATTTTCTAAAGCTTTGTGGCTAAAATAGAGGGATTAAAACTCTATATTCTTACGTATTTTTACCTTGCATCACAACACAACCAATAAAATAAGGAAAAATAGAAGAATTGATGGCTCCCTTGCATCCAAAGAGGAGGATATTAGGCAAGAAGTAATAAAATTATTTAAGGAATTATTGTTATAAGATATAACATACAATGAGGAGGCTTTGGAGGTCATTATGAGGTCCATCCCATCCCTGATTAATTTAGATCTAAATGCAGCCCTTGCCATTTTTTGAGGATAAAATCAAGGAGGCATTATTCTCTATGAAAGGTAAAAAGCACTAGGGCTAGATGGTTTTCCTCCTATTTTATTTCAAGCCCTTTGGGATATTATTGGTATGGATGTGGTTAATGCAGTTAGAGAATTTTATATATTTGGAAACATTTTACAATATTTGAATACTACCTTCCTTGTACTTATTCCCAAAAATAATTATGTAGATGACCTAAAGGACTTTAGCCCAATTAGCTTGTGTAATTCGGTTTATAAAATCCTCATGAAGAACTTAACCAATAGGTTAAAAAAGGTGCTACTAGTGGTTATTTTCCAAAACCAAGGCAAATTTATCTCTAGAAAAAATATTATGGATGGTATTATCACCATCCGTGAGTCTATGCACTCAATAGAGAAAAATGGAAGAATTAGTATGATGATGAAATTATATATAAATAAGGCCTACGATCAGATGTTGTGGCTCTTATTGGAGAAAATCCTAGAGAATTTTTGTTCTAGTAACCAATGGAGAAGATGGATTTAAACGTGTTTATCTTCAACCTACTTTTTAGTCTTGGTTAATGGCTCTCCTATAGGTTTCTTTCATAGTAAAATAAGAATTCTATAGGAGAATCCTTTCTCCTTGCCTCTTTATTCTGATGGCAAAAGCATTAGGAAGGATGTTGAACTCAACTGAAAACTAAAATTTGGTCAAAGAAGTTAGACCAATCATGGCTATAAATCCTATAACTCACCATAAATTCATGGATGATACTATTATTCTTGGTGAATCTATAGTAAATGAGGTGAGGGGTACTATTCGGGTGTTATCCTTTTACAAAAAAGCTTCCAATCAGAATATCAACTTCTATAAAAGCAGAGTTTTTTTATCAACACTCCTATCCTTAGATAAAGGAAGATTATGAATATTCTCCAATATTCAAGTGCAATTTTTCCTTCAACTTCCCTTGGTATGCTACTCTTCAAAGGCCCAATCAAGGAGGAATATTGAAATCTACTATTAGATAGTTTTTAGAGGAATTTGGTTGGTTGGAAGGGGGATATTCTAAGTTAGGCATGTAAGCTCCAAGTATTGAGGTCTACTCTTCAAATTACTCTCATATTCTTTATATATCTATTCAAGATCCTTCCTAAAGTTGTTGATATGATAGAACAAATACAAAGAATATTTATTTGGACAAGTGTGGAAGAGAGGCAACATATCTCTTTGGTGTGTTGGGACAAGGTTTGCACTCCCAAAAAAGAGGGAGTGCTGAGAGTAAGAAAAATTAGATAGATGACAAAATCCCTTATGTATAAAGATGGTTGGTGGATGATCCATAAGGAATCTACTCTATGGGAAGAAATATTGAAGATCAAGTATGT
The DNA here is from genome assembly GCA_028583015.1 of Wollemia nobilis. NCBI lineage: Eukaryota > Viridiplantae > Streptophyta > Pinopsida > Araucariales > Araucariaceae > Wollemia > Wollemia nobilis. The sequence goes on from JAQPPZ010016931.1 coordinate 8,313,348, forward strand.
AGAGAACTTGGTCCCCTTCTTTCAATGCAAAAATTATTTGATAGGCTCAACCGTATGAAATAATCTTGTGAAAAATAGAGATGTATTATGGAGAAGACTATGTTGGCTGGTTAAAAATGGAGAGGATGTGTATTTTGGGATGATATTTGATTGCTTGACCACCCCTCTATTTTTATCCTAGACTAAATTTTTTGGAGGTCCCATTAACTGAAAGGTTTGACAAGAAAGTATCTGACTACATGTTGAATATGGCCAAATTTGTGACCTGGAAATACATTTCTATTAAATTAACTAATTCAAATATTCATTAATATCTTTAGGAATTAAATTTTAAACTACAACAGTATTACCTTATGAGCTCCCAATAGAAGGACCGTCTGATATGGTGTTGGGATCCATCTAGTGAGTAATCTATTAAATATAGTTATTTTTCTCAAAGGGAGACTATCTCTCCACCAGTCCCTATGGGAAAGATAAGGGTAAAGTTTTTGACCCCCAAAATTACCCTCTTCTAGTGGCTAGTGATTCAAAATAATATCATGACCTTGGATAACTTAAAAATAAGGGGATGGCTCCTCCCTAATAGATGTTCCCTTTGTTGCAAAGATGAAGAGTTGGTTTATCATAATTTTATTCATTGCCCCTTTTCTTATAAAGTGCTAACTGTATTACCAACTTAATGAAATACAACTTGGCTTTTGATAAATTCCTTTTTGGAAGTTTTTGAACAATGGAAATTCCCTTTCTCTATAAAAAATATTCGGTTTGCTTTGATGTTTCTTACTTCATCACATTATCTTTAGTATATGGTTAGAAAGAAACAAGAGATTTTTTTAAGGGAAGGAAAGAGGAACAACAATGGTCTTTCATAAAATTAAGATTTCTACTAGTAAAAATATTTTAGCCTAGGATAATGACAAGGCATGGGAAAACCAAGTTGAATTGCAGATTGCCAAGACTTGGAACCTCCTAAAAAGTTAGGTTTAAGCTAAAAGAAGGAACACTAGATGGAAACCACCCCCTAATAATTGTTTAAGTTAAACTTTTACGGAGTATCAAAAGGTAACCCAAGAAAGGTTGGAGGAGGAAGCATTCTCAAAAATAATTGTGCTAACATAGTCAAAGAAATTTTAAAACCTTTTGGTATTGACTCTAACCATAAGGTAGAAACCAAGGCCATGCTTTCTGGTTTGTGTATTGTTCTAAGGTACAACTATGGAAAGCTAATTATTGATGGGTATTATTTGAATGTTATTAACATGATGAAGGGGGTCAATAGCCCTGGTTGTAGCCTATCCAATATTATAGAGAATGGCAAATATCTCCTTTAGAGCTATGATTTATAAATAAGTTTTGATGTAACATGTTTACAAGGAAGGAAATATCAGGTTAGAGTGGTTAGCTAATATAGGGGTGGAGAGTGTTTCCCTAGTGAGTTGGGATAGGGTTTTCCTAAGACCCTACAAAATATTATTAATCATGAAAATAAAGTAAACTAACTGGGTCAAGGGATCACATTTTGGAAGGCCTTTCTAGCTATTTTTTCTCTATCTTATCAAGGTTTACAAGATGATATCTCACTTGGAGTTGAGAGGGGATCCCCATGAGTCCTATAGAATAATGTGCAAAGGGCATTATATTTTAATGTGTTGTGAATTTTCTAGCTGTGTTAAAAATTTGGTGGCCAAGATTCCTCTCTAAAGGTAAATTTGATAATTCCAAAGCATGGATATGGTTATCCAACTATGTTTGTTTTAGAATATGTTTGTATTTTAGCTTTGTTTACCTCCAATGTAGGATATTGAGCAAAGGATATTATGTTGGTAGTATATTTTCCTATGTTGTGTATTTTTTATTTATGTTAATAATTGGATGGCCATGTTCCTTTCTTGAAGGTAAACTTGAGGTTTCAAAAGCATAAATAGGTTCTTCAAGCGTGTAAGTCTAAAAAAATATTGGTCTTTCAGCTTTATTTGGCTTCAATGTAGGACTTTCAGCAAAGGGTGTTATCTTGGCACTATATTTATCTGTGTGGTGAATTTATTAACTATGTTTTTGGTTAGGCTCTTCTAGGATTTGTTGAGGTCTTCCTTGGCCCTTGTAAGGATAACTGATGGTAATCTTGAGGTGGAAGCGGCTGGGATGCTACTGAAATTATTATATTCCTTTTGATTTGATTTTCTTTATTGGATTTTAAGTTTGGTTGTGCAGTGTTATATGTTATGTGGGTATTATCTTCTCTATTTTTTGTTCTATTAGACTATTTCTCTAGCACTTTTATGTTGGGCCTATGGTTTTTCTTCATTTTGTCATGCTTGGTTAAGGTGACTTCCTTGTAAAAGGGTTAGGGCCCTTTCTAAACCTTGTTTTAATTGTGGATTTTTAGAATTTTAGAATGGTTGCTAGAAAGTACTTTTTGATCTAAAAATGTGTGTTTGTGATCTCCTCCATTATTTGGTTTTTAAATTAGTAAGATTATTTTTAAATGTTGAAAGGTTAAGGGGGTATTAATTTGTGTTACCTTTTTACTAAGGGCACTTAGTTATGAGGTAAACCAAACATTTTCCATATTTAAACTTATTTTATTCTTCCTCTTTAACATGAGAAGAGTAAAACTTATCCTTCCATATATAAACACCCCCTTATTAAGTTAAAATCCAATTTTCTAAATGTTTTAATATTATTTGTTACTAAAAGGTTATAGGTTTAAGTAATGAAAATATTTCTCTCCCTCCCCACTTGGAAGGGTGCATGCATGTCAAAACTTTGATTTCTTTTAGACTCTTGTAATACCCAATGTAGAATATCTTAAAAGAAAATATGATATGAGTTTTTGGAAGATAGGTATAACAGGATGTAAGGACCATGGGATAATGTTTCATGGTAACCATTAGAAATAAAGATAATATGGTGGGTTCTATAAGGTAGATGAAGAAAGGTTTAGGTCATGTACCCTAGCTTTTTTGTTTTGCTTACAACATTCAAAAATTAATTTACCCATGTCTATATTTGGAAGAAGAAAAACATAAGTGATTTTATTTTCCTATAACATAGTTGATATCATGAGCATTTTAGCTTGGTTAAACTTGGAATCAAAATGGGTGTTTGATATCTTATGTATTTTATCTTTTTTGAACAGGAAATCATAAAGGATAGTTGACAACTTTAATATTTTTGGGTATATTTAAGCTTAGACTTGAAAGTAGCTTTTCCAAGTCATATTTGCCTCTTAGGGTTTTGGTTGTGAATCTTGATAGTTTTATGTATTTTATTAAACATTAAAATATTGTAACATATGAAGGAAGACATCACAATTCAATTTTATCTTTCATTTAGAATTCCTTTTTCTATCTATGATATATTTTAGAATGAAATGGATAGTATCTTCTTTTGTTCTTGTCTACAAAATTGTGTCCTCCTTGCATTAAGCCTATAAAATAAAACTAGAGCAATTCTTTTATAAATTATTGTATGATCGAGTGTAATCCTACAACCATAGCTTGTAAACCTGACCGATAGAGGAAGAGGATTTAAAATCATTCTTTTGGTAGGAAATTACTAATCTCTATTATAAAAATAAAAGAGAGTTATTTCTATATGAATATCAAATGCATATCTTATCAACATTATCGGACTATGAACTTAAATTTGTACGAGATAACAACTCTAGGGATGATTGTGGTATCATTTGATCTTATGATTTAATTATATTTGATAATGAAATCATATTTTCTTTATGATAATAATGGTTATCTTTTTTATTACATAAACTATATCATCAATATTAAAAGAATTACATTTATTTTATCTTTTTGAGTGTCATAGCATGGACATACCTGAATGCATGATTGGGATGCATAAAATAAATTAGTGCATTAAGATTTACTATACCCAATCTATGAAATAGAAATATTTTCTTCATGATTGTAATAAAATTTTTGTTGGAATATGTAATGCAACATTGTGTAAATTATTCTTAGACTAAAATATAAAGTCTAAAGAATAATATTTGAATTAGAAAATAATTCTATTTTATGTAAAATATTCCCACCCAATTAATAAATAAATTAAGGGTGCTAAGAATATTTAATTTGTGAGAAAAAGTTATTTCCCCTTTTCTAAAAAATATTAGAAAGTAACTAATCACTTTCTAATATTTGATAGATGTCACTTATCACACATCTCAAAGATTATATTATGATAATATTAGAAAATAACTAAGCACTTTCTTGATAGATTCCACTTGTCACACATCTCAATATTAGATTGTGATAAGATTTAGGGTTGTAGTAGAAAAAATTCTCTTTAAATAGGGGTGTTGTCTACTACATATTAACATATCTTGTTATATTGACTTATGTTGTAATATCATGTTGATGCATATTGTTGCATAACATTGAAGCATTCTTGTATTGTTGAATCAAATGAGTAATATAGTGAGTTTCATAGTGGATGTTTCCCTTCTTCATTTGAAGTAGGGTTTTACCACTTAATATTAATGTTGTGGGTTTTCCTCTTTTGTGTGTGATTGATCTTGTGGAGCATTCTTCGATCTTTGGGAGACTTTGATTGTCTCACATTTGGTATCAGAGTGGTTGGTATCTCCATCAAGTGTCTTCAATATTTTGAGATGAAAAATCCATTAAGGTATATTTTTTTTATTTTAATGCATGCATTTGATATTTGGGTATTTTATGCATTTGATATTTGGGTAAACTTATTTTGCAAATTTGCCATTAGGGTTTATAGATTTATTATGTTTTTAGATCTAGTTGTTAGATCTTTTGCAAATGGTGTTTTTATTTTAAATCTAAAAAAAAAAAAAATTAGCATTAAGCTTTTACTGGAAGGGTTTTGGAGCCAAACGAACCCCATGGTTGCATCCAAAAGACCCAAAAACCCATATTTCCATATATAGTCTTTTTTTTTTAAATAAAAAAATAGTCGATTATATATATAAATAAAAAAAACAGTTGGCTATATATATTAAAAAAAGTAATCGACTATATATATATATATATATATATATATATATAGTCGGCTATATAAAAAAATAGTCGACTATATAGTCATTTTTTTTTTAAAATTTAAATAAAAAAAAACAGTCAGATATATAAGAAAAAAAATAGTCGGCTATATAAAAAAAACAATCGGCTATATAGTCTGAAATAATTTTAAATTTTTTTTAAATTTTTGCTTTATAAAAATATTTAAACTTTTTCATGCGATTTTTTTTTTTATTAAGTATTTAATAAAATAATTTTTTTTTAAGCAATTTTTGTATTAAAAATTTATTATTATTTTCCTTAAAATACAATATTTTTTTCTCACATTAACAATGGTTGTTTGTGAGTTTGTTTGTTTTGCAAGGTTATCCAAGTATGTTTTGGAGTATACAAGGCAATTTCTGATCAACTTTTTGACCAGGGTTATGCATAAGGGGTTGGACTCAAAAAGTACTTGTAAAAAAATGGTGAATCCTAATCAAAATCAAGGTGAATCATGGAGAATCCTAACAAAATCAAGTCAATTATCTTCACACCAAAATTTGGGGAATTAGAAGCCCTAAAAAGTAAGGTCATATTTGGGACACATTTTTACCTATTAAATCACCTTATAACTTCCTAAAAATACCATAGTTATATCAGGCTCGAAAAGAGCTTTCCAACGAGTACAAATATGCCTATGTTTGGATATATATTGTGGTGAATTGACCCTAATAAAAAATTGGTCCTAAAAATTTTAGGCAAATGGGCCAATGTCAAGGGTCCTCATATTCGTCAATTTCCAATTTTGAAAATCCTAATAATTGCCCAATTTGTGAATATTCGCCACTATGCATAACCCTGACTTTTTCACTTTCTTCCCCTATTTTTATTAATTTCTTCTAATCTCTCTCAAACATTTGCTTGAAAGATAATGTAAATTAATGTAACTTGTATCTCTCATAATGAAAGTAAAAGAGAATGAAAGTGAGAGTGAGAGAGAGAAAGAGAGTATATTTGTGTTTTGCTTTGTGTCTACAATATCTCTTGTTCATATTTCTTACATTTTTTTTGCATTTTTTGCATTTTGCATCTCAATTAATCTAACTACTATCTTACTAACTTGCTACTAAACAATATACTAACCAACTAACTTGCAATTTACTAATTTTCATATTAATCAAGAAGGTTAAAAATGAATCAACTTACTGACCACAACTTTAGTATTTGATTAAAATTTACTTTATATTGCAACATAGTTTATATTTGTTAAACACCTATTGAATCCAAAATAATCCACTCTAAGGAGCAAGATGAATAAAAAATGAAAAAATTATCGAAGGATCCACAAAGATAGATATGAGGAGCGATGGAGGAAGTGGAGGAACCAAAGGAGGAGCAAAAATGGCAAGAAAGAATTTTGAACCAACAGAAGGAGAAGATCTAGAGGCAGGGTAGAATGTTGTAGCTGGAAAGGAAAAGGATTCCCTGTTAGCTCAGTTTGAAAAGGCTAAAGGTATATATCCTCCAGATAAACCCTTAGACAAAGGGTCCCATTGGGGTTTGGGAGTTGCCAACAAGGGCCCAACCTTTTTAGAAATACTAAAAGGGAAAAAGAAGGATCTAGTCAGTGAACTACCGCCCCTAATACCAAACAATAACAGGTTAACTGCGCCAGTGGAGATTATGGAAAGATTCTTGGATATGGAGGCATCATCCTTAGTTGGCAAGTTTTTGGGAGGAATGTCGAACATTGGGACTATTCACTAATGGGCCGCGACAAAGTGGAAAACTTTAGGAAGCTTAGAAATTGTAGCCATGTCAAGAGGTTTTTTATGATAAGACTCAACAACAGATATGATGCAGAGTGCATCTTGACAGGAGGACCCTAGTTTCTAGGAAGGTGTAGCCTCTTTCTAAGGAAGTGGGGGGAGGATTTCAACCCTGAGAAGCAGATCATTAATATAGCACCCATTTGGGTCCGCTTACCAAACCTCCCAGTTCAGTTTGTTAATGAGTACAGGCTTAGTGGCATAGCAAAGACAATAGGATATCTCATGGGAATAGACCATTCAACCCAGACAAGGACTAGACTGACGCATGCCAAGATCTGTGTAAATGCAAACTTGGATTCTGATCTGCCTTCTCAGGTGGAACTAGCATATGCAGAGTTTCTAAGAATTCAGCCTATGGAGTATGAGAACAAGCCGACATTTTGTAGCATGTGCAAAACCCAAGGCCACCTTCAAGCCCAATGTTTGACAATAACTGCAAACAAGGAAGCCACGAGCGAAGGTTTTCTAGGGAAAGCTAATGGGAGAGGGATCCCAAAGTTTCAAGGACCGTGTCTTAACTTGGAAGGATACAGACAAGTTAAGAATAACCAGGCTGACCAAGCCAACACAGAACTGGCAAAAATCTTGGATAAAGGAAAGCAACATAATGAGGGAGGCAAAAATCATAAGGTATGTAATAAAGATCCCAGCTTGAACATGTTTGATATCCTAGCAAATCTAGAAGTTGAAAAAAAAAATAGTAAGTATGATACCATCAATGTAAAGTTTCCTGAAACCCTAGACTCCCCATCCAAATTAGGACCATCCATAGCTATGACAAAAAGCCCGAAAAGCTATGCTCAAAATGAGGAAAAATCGCCAGGTCATTTTAGTTTAAACATGAAAAAAATAGAGTCAAGAGTCAAAGTTGTGGAAACAAGAGCCAGGAATGTAGCTCCTAATCTGGTAGTGGAGCAAATTATCCCTTATCAGACGAGCCCAACGGTAAAATGTTCCTTCAAGGAAATCCCCCTGTTTAAGAACCAAATAGGAGAGGTGAACCAAAACAAGGCTGAGGATGAAGAGGGAATTGAAAACCCCCAAAATGAGGAAGAAGGTTCAATACCTAGACTATCATAGTATATGCCCCCTCATTTCAGTCCAAAACAGACTAGAAGCACTACCAAGTCTCTGTTAGATTATGGAAGTGAAAGAAATAAAAGGAGAATATCTATAGCAGAGCACTATAGAATGAGAATCAATGAAGAAATTGTAAACGGAAAGCAAAGAACATTGTTACAAGAAGCTATTCCTGGCCAGGATAATAGCAAATTTGACAAATCCCCTTTGGATCAGGGAAGGGTGAGGGGAAAAAATATCAAACAGTCTAAATGAAGATTCTCTCATGAAATGTGATAGGCCTAAACGGTCTACAAAAACAAAGTATGGTGAAGTCTATAAGGAAATATTGGAATCCTACTATCATTTTTCTTCAAGAAACCAAAACAGATGCGGCACAATCAACACTTATAGCTAGAAGTATTTGGAAGCAAGGGGAAGTGGCCTTTCAACAGGCGAGAGGAGCATCTGGGGGGCCTCATGATCTTATGGGATCCTATTAAAATAGAAGGAAGTATTATTCAGGAAAATTAAAGAGTCTTAAGCGTATTATTTCATGATTTTGATACTAATAAGAATTGGATTATGTCAAATGTTTATGCCCCCACCTCTGTCCAAGGGCGGTCTGAACTATGGGAGTTTTTGGGGCATTTGAGCCAAGCTTTTAAAGACATTCCTTGGGTGATTGGGGGAGATTTCAATACCCACCTTTACCCATATGATAAGAAGGGAGGATCTAGGTTATCCTCAAGGAGCATGGAGGACTTCAATGAATTCATTAACACAAATGAATTGATGGATGTAAGACTAAAAGGAGCCAAATTTACATTGAGTAACAAGAGGATAGGAAGTCAGCTGATTCAAGAAAGGTTGGACAGGTTTTTTTTATCCAAGGAAGCTACAACAATGTTTGGTGATTTAGCATTACAAGCCCTTCCTAAATGCGCTTCAGAACATAATATTATTCTATGGGAGATATTCCAGGCTAACTCCGTTAAAAAGCCATTCATATTTCTGTCAATGTGGGTTAAACATCTAGACTTCAAGAAACGAATAGAGGAATGGTAGCAGCAGCCTATCCAGGGAAGTTCTTCCTTCAAACTATCTCAAAAACTTAAGATGGTGAAAAACAACCTTAGAATATGGAATAAAGAAGTCTTTGGAAATATTTTTGAGAATAAGAGAGCAAGTGGGGGAAAAATGAGAATAATAGAAAGAAAAATCCAAAATGGAACCTATGATGAGGTGACAAGGATCAAGAGAAGGAAACCCTTTATGAGTTTTATAATATTTTAGCTTGTGAAGAGATGTATTGGAGGCAAAAATCAAGGGCATTATGGCTAAAGGAAGGGGACTCTAATTCAAAAAAAATCCATGTTACCACATTAAGCAATAGAAGCAACAATAATATTAGAAATTTAACTAAGATGGATGGATCCTCAACTCAAAAAATTCAGGAGATCAGGGACGAGGCTGTTAATTTTTTCAGTTCATTATTGGGTGAAGAACGGGCCTGTAATGCCCAAGCAAAGGACTCTCTACTTCAATTCATTCCACAAATCATTGATGAAACGATTAACGAGTCTCTTACAACAGCTTTTTTAGATGAAGATATCAAGGAGGCTTTGTTTAACATGGATCCTAACAAAGCTCCTGGGCCGGATGGGTTTTCATCGTGATTTTTCCAAGTTTGTTGGGATATTGTTGGAGCATAAGTTATTGCTGCAATCAAGGAGTTCCAAAGTTCAAATCATATTCCAAGGGGTTTCAATTCAACTTTCATTGCTTTGATCTCTAAAGGCCCAAACCCCAAGACTATGGCTGACTTTAGGCTGATTAGCCTGTGTAATATATCCTATAAAATTTTGTCCAAAGTTTTAGCCAACCGTTTGAAGAAAGTTCTATCGGTTATCATTGATCCAAGTCAAGGAAGTTTTGTACAAGGAAGATCAATCTTAGATGGAGTTATTACTATTCATGAGGCTCTTCATATAGTCGCTCAGACCAAAAAAGTAGTCATGGCTTTAAATTTAGACATGAAAAAATCTTATGACAAGATAAATTGGGAATTCCTAGAGGCAGTTTTATTAAAATTTGGATTCAACATCAAATGGATCAAGTTAATAAGAGAGTGTATTTCTAAGCCTTGTTTTTCAATTTTAGTTAATGGGTCTACTATAGGTTTTTTTTTAAAGCAAATGTGGTCTAAGACAAGGAGATCCAATAAGTCCTATGATGTTCATCATTATAGTTGAGGCCTTGGGAAGAACCATTAAGGTAGCAGCAGTAGCTGGACTCATATCAGGTATCAAGGCCACATCGCTAACTACCCCGATGACACATCAACAATTTGTTGTTGATACATTGCTACTGACTTTGGATTCTATGGTTGAGGCAAGAAGGATTAAAAATATTCTTAGAATGTATGAAGAAATGGTTGGACAGAAAGTGAATTTTGATAAGAGAAAACTGTATTTCATCAATACCCCCATTCCTAGGCAAAACAACATAGCAAGGATCATGGAATGTTAGATTGCATCCCTTCCCATCACCTATTTAGGTCTTCCTCTATTTATGGAGAAACCTGAAGGATCAATGTGGAACATAGTTCTAGAGAGGATCCAAAAATATATAGTAGGTTGGAAAGGACATCTGTTATCTTAAGTAGGCAAAGAAGTTTTAACTATGGCTTCACTTCAAAGTATACCCGTTTACTTCCTATTAGTCTTCAGAGCTCCCAGCAAGGTGTATCATAAAATTGAGCATCTTCAAAAAAAAATTCTCTGCTCAGGGACTGAGGATAAGAAAAGGATCCATTTAGTAGGTTATAACAAGGTTTGCAAACCTAAAGCTGATGGGAGGTTAGGATTGAGGAGAGTTGCTCATCTCAATACAGTTCTGTTAGCTAAACAAGCGTGGTGGTTATTGACTAAGGTCGATAATGAATGGACTGCCATAGTTAGGAGGAAATACCTCCAAGGTGTGAACTTTCTTAATGACAACTTAGCAATCAGGGGGTCTACTTTTTGGAAGGCAATCCTCACGAGTAGGGATCTTGTCAAGAAAAGTCTTAGATGGATTTTAGGAAATTTGCAAACAATAGACTTTTGGAAGGATCAGTGGGTGAGAGCTGAGGAGTTAACCCAGAATCCTCGTTTGGGTAGGATTCAAGAGCATATGGAGCAGCATATTGGGAAGAAGGTTGTAAATTATATGTGGCAGGATATAAATATCAACAGGTGGAAACACATCAGAGTACAGGGTTTTGAAGCAGAGTCTAAAGAGATTTATAAAATTTTAACTCAGCAAATTATTCCCTCTAGAGAGGATGAAGATCACATTATTTGGGCTGAGACTGAAAGTGGTGACTTCACAGTTAATTCTTCCTATAATTTTCTTCTCAATGTGGAAGGTCAACAATTTCAACCGAGTTTGGTTTGGATCAAAGTCTTAATTCCTAAAATATCCTTTTTTCATGGTTGGTGATTCAAGGAAAAATCCTCACTATGGACAATATGTTATCCAAAGGTATGGTTATTGCTAATCATTGCTACATGTGCAGGGCAGGATGGGAGACTACCCAACACTTATTTCTGGAGTGTCCGATAGCGGAGTCCATCCTGGATGAACTTTTCCAAGCCTTTAGGATCTCATGGCTTAACCCTGCTCTTATATCCGAAGTGTTCCATCAATGGCCTCAACCCTTTGTTAGCCTAAAACTTAAGTACCTATGGAAAATCTGTTGGCATAATTTTCTCTGGCAGATTTGGCTAGAAAGGAACCATAGAGCCTTTAAGGATACCATTCACAACCCAAAACCATCCTCAATAGGATTATTGTCTTTGCGAAAGAAAACCTTAGCACCTTAGTGGATGAGAACCACTCAATTCTTCCCCAAGAAAAACAATTAGCTCGGGCCTTAGGTATTGAGGACAAACCTCCCATTCCTTTGCCCAATCCTAGAAATGGGATTTCTTGGGAACCACCCCCCGCAGTTGTTTTAAACTATATTTTGATGGTACAGCCAAGGAGAACCTGGGAAGAGCTGCAGCTGGAGGAATAATCAAGGATTATCAAGGAAATCTGGTCAAGGCCTTCGCTGAACCATTGGGAATAATAACTAATAATGAACCAGAATCTAGAGCCCTTTGGAGAGGGTTGCAAGTAGCCCAAGCAACTCAAGGTAACTTGATGATTGAAGGTGATTCTATGAACATCATCAACATGTTAACCAATGGCAAAAAACCTCCATGGAGAATCGAGGAAGTCATCCATGAAGTGAGGATCCTTTTTGTGGAAATACAGAACCAGGAGGGCTCGTCACATGTACCGTGAGGCCAACAGGTCAGCTGACAAATTAGCCAACATAGGTGTTGATATTGGTAGTTTGGTGACATGGACACAAGGTGTGCCACGTGAAGTGGAAAACATTATTATTCATGAAAAGAAACCTACCCGTTAAGGAGAAATATGAATGGGTGTTCTTTCCCATGGAGCTAGTAATAACTATGGGGTTTCCCTCTAAATAATACCAAATTAGAAATGAAGGTAACAGGGTGTAAGCCTTGGAAGATTTTGATAGAGAATAGGAAATGGGCAAGAAACAGGTTTCACAAGTGCAAAGTTCCAAACTTCAATTCCTATCAATGTAAGTAATTGGGGGAGTAATGTTTACAGTTATGTTTAGGTATGGGTGTGCTTTGTTAGTAATTTGTTGTAGGGGATTCAACACAATTTTTGGTAAGAAAGTTTCAAGGATAACTAGGATCTACAATCTCAGTAGAAGGCTAGTTATTGTAATAGGTTTTGGGTTAACCTACAAAACCCGATAATTAATGAAGACTTTTATTTACCAAAAAAAAATCCGCTCTATCGATAGCAAGTCCTTTTCGGGTCCTCATACCCGTACACTTTTGGGTAGCTTGGTTGACCTTGGGTGAGATGAATTGGCAATTCATTAGGCTATAGGAAAACCTTAAAATGAACACTAACTTATTGACTATCTAACATTTAAAAAAAAAATTATGGTTCAATTCAAGCTAGTTTATTTTGTTACAATATGGTTGTTATGATTAGTTACCTTCTTATTGCAAGTTAATCTATTGCAAGTTGATTTTGGTTTGTTTCCTTTATTCAATTGCAATATGGTTATAGTTGTTTATTGCAAGATGGTTATAGTAGTTCATGATAATGTTGATTATATTTCATGATTATGCTTATCTCTCTTGATGATGTTTAATTTTAATTATCTTTCATGATGTTTATCTTTCATGATGATTATCTTTAATGATTGAAAAGTAGATTACTTGAAAGTTATGTTTTTTTTATATGCAAGTATGTTTATCTACTTTCTTATTACATGATTTATTTCCTTTGTCAATGCATCTTATGTTTTGATTATGTTCACTTTCTAGAATGGCTGATCATGGAATCTCCTTCACACCTAAGCACATCCTTGATGGATCAAATTTTGTAATATGGGAACCAAGGATGAGGGCTAAATTTCAAGCAAGAAATTTATGGCCCATTATGAATGGAGATGAAGCAATCCCAACCCAGGAAAGGGCACTTGAGACATACAACAACAAGAGTCACCTTGCACTTTACATGATTATCAATAGTGTGAATGATGAGATATTGCTCACTATAAGCCATTGTGAGCATGCTAAAGATGCATGGGATTTGCTAAAACAAGTCCATATAGGGTCCAAAAAATTAAGGAAATTCACTTTATTGTCAAAAATTCTTAGCACTATGCAAGGTGAAGAAGAAAGTGCCTTGACCTTCCTCTCAAATATAAAATACATGAGAACTCAACTATTGGCTTGCAATTGTGATTGGATAAGTGAGAAGCTCTTAAGATTTATCATTATGAGGAACTTGTCAAGCAAGTTCAAGAATTTTATCACCATTATTGAGACTAGGCTAGAGCAAGAAGAGGATGGCATTCCTCTCAACACTCTTTCACAATTATTGATTCAACATGAAGAGTATCTTAATAGAGACAAATTGAATGGTCAATTTTTCAAGGAGAAGAATTTTTCCTTGAGTGCCACTAAGGCCTCCTTCAAGAAGAAATACAAGGGAAGGAAAAATAAAAATTTCCAACCCAACAAGCCTAGAGTTGATTTCACTTGCAACTTTTGTAGCAAGAAAGGCCACAAGGACAAAATTATTTCAAGAAGAAGAAGATTGCAGAAATGGAAGAGTAAGAAAAGGCTAAGGGACAAGGACCTAAGAAATGGTTTGGAAAGGGAAAGAAAAAGAACAACAATATAAAGCAAAATTCTAATAAAAATACCTTTTTTTGTGCCCTTTACTCCATTGACTCATCTACTTCTAATGAATGGGTGTTAGATTCTAGATGCACTAACTATATGTGTTTTGAAAAGGATAAGTTTGTGGACTTTCATAAGCACTATTCAGAGTTAGTTGTCATTGGTGATAATACTAGACTTCAAGTAGAAGGTGTTGGCAATGTTGTAATTGAATGTAAATTACTTGATAATGTCCTATATGTGCCTAACCTTAGGAGAAATTTAATTTTAGTTTTGCAAGTTGCTAGAAGTGGTCACACTATTGAGTTCAATGCAACTTCATGGAGCATTAGGAAAGGCATGCTACCAATCATTATAGGTTATGTGAAGAATAATATTTATGTGTTAGGTGATTCTCCTCTTAAAGTGTGTTTAGCAACTAATGTTTCTCCTAGTAGCAAGCTTTTGCACTTATGGTTAAGCCATACAAACTATAAAAATATTCAAATGATGAAGTCCAAAAATTTGGCTGAAGGCTTGCCTAACATTTCACCTATTGTGTGAAACATTCATCTTAGGCAAGATGAGCAAACAAAAGTTTGCAAAGGACAAGTCAACAAGAGCCACACAAATTCTTCGACTCATTCATATAGATATTATGGGTCCATTACATGTTAGATTACTTGGTGGTGCATCCTATATTCTCACCTTTGTAGATGATTATTCAAGAATGATCTTTGGTTATCTACTTAAGAATAAATCAGATTGTTTTGAGACATTCAAGGAGTTCAACGATTTGGTAGAAAATCGAAAGGGAGCAAAGATCAAAATTATTAGAAGTGACAATGGAGGGAAGTACAACAACAATGATTTCAATGAAGTTTTGTATTCTCATGGGATCAAAAGGCAGTTTACTTGTCCATACACTCCTCAACAAAATGGTGTTGCAGAGAGGAAAAATAGGATAATCATGGAGATGGTAAGATGCATGCTTGGTGACCACTTACCTCAATTTCTTTGGGGTGAAGCAACCAGTACAACAATCTACATTCTTAACAGGTGTCCTTCAAAATAAGTTGAGGGGAAGACTCATTATGAGGTTTGGAATGGTAGGAAGCCGAATATGTCACACTTAAGAGTGTTTGGATGTGATGAATTTTCATTTCTTCCTTTAGAAAAGAGGAAGAAATTGGAAAAAAATGTCTCAAAAATGCATCTTTGTTGGCTATGATGCAGAACATAGGGGCTATAGGTTATACTCACCTTCTTCACACATTGTATTTGTTTCAAGATATGTCAAATTAAATGAAGACCTTCTTGAGTTAGAAAAGGGTGGGCCTTGTGTCAAAAGGACCAAGTGGTTGGATCATTCTAGGGGTCCTAAAGAGCATAATTCAGTTAGCCAAAGGATAACTAGAAGTATGACCCTTAACATATATCTTCTAGCTAAGATAGAGAATGATCATGAGCCTACTTCTTACCAAGAAGCTTCACAACACTCTTGTTGGGTTGATGCCATGAAGGTTGAGATGGATTCTCTTATAAAGAATAAAACTTGGGATCTAGTGCCTTATCCTAATAAGAGAAATGTTATTGGGAACAAGTGGGTCTATAGAATCAAGTACAATTCTAATGGAGAGATAGAAAAGTATAAGGCTAGATTGGTTGATAAGGGTTATGCTCAAAAATATGGCATTGACAATGATGAAACCTTTGCACCAGTTGCCAAAATGCCCACCATTCGGCTTCTCATTGCTATTGCTACTGCTCAATGTTAGCATATTTTTTAGCTTGATGTGAAAAGTACCTTTCTAAATGGTGATTTGGATGTGGATATCTACATGAGTCAACCACAAGGATTTGTTGTACAAGGTAAGGAAACACTTGTGTGTAAACTAAAGAAAACCTTGTACGGTCTGAAGCAAGCACCTAGAGCATGGTACATGAATATTTTAGGTTACTTCTTGTCTCTTGGTTTTGATAAATGCTATTCAGATATAGATCTCTATGTTCTTAGGAAGGATAACTTAGTAATATTAATTGCTCTATTTTTTGATGACCTTGTTGTGATTGGAAATGAGAATGAGGACATTTTTGATTTCATCTCCAAATTAAAGTTAGAGTATGAAATGACTGACCTTGGTCTTCTACACTACTATCTTGGCATGCAAGTTTATCAGCATGAGGATTGTACCTTTTTTATTCAATTCAAGTATATTGGAGATCTTCTTAAGAGGTTTGATTTGGAGGATGGCAATCCTACTTCCATTCCTATTTCTACAGGGGTTAAGTTGGAAGTAAGTACAAAATATTAGTTGGTTGATGCTACATTGTATAGGCAGCTCATTGGTAGTCTTATTTTTGTTACCATCATAAGGCCAGATATTGCTTTTGCAGTTGGTATGATGGCTAGGTTCATGCATAAACCTTATATTGAGCACTTATAAGCTACCAAGAAGATTTTGAAGTACCTTTTAGGTACTAGAGATTTGGCACTCAAGTATTCTAGGCTTCCTTCCTTTGCTTTTTTTGGCTATGCTGATTCTGATTTTGGAGGGGATATAATAGACAAAAAGTCTACCATAACATCTATTTTTAGTATTGGATCTGCAACTATCTCTTGGTATTCCAATAAGTAAGATACAATTGCTCTTTTTACAACGGAAGCGGAGTATAAGGCTACGATAGCAGTTGCACAGGAAGCGATTTGGCTTTGTACCCTCATGAAGGAAATTGGCTTTGATCAATTTGGTCCTTCACATTTGCTCTTCGATAATCAATTAACTATTGCCTTGGCTAAAAATACTATAATACATCAAAGGACAAAGCATGTTTAAATCCAAGCCCACTTTATCAAAGAGAAGGTATTGGATGGGACTATTCAGATGGAGTATTGCCCATCATCTTCTAATTCTGCTGATTTGTTCACCAAAACTCTTCCCAAGGAGCAATTTTGTAAGTTGAGGGACTCACTTGGTTTGGTGAAGTTGTCCTCAAGGGGGAATGAAGTGTAGTTACACTTGTGTCATGACAACTTCATCCTTATGAGGTGTTTTGTGCTATATATATGAGTTGATCTTTGATGGTATAATTTCATTTTGCATCTCTTTTGAACATGGTACTTTCTTGTTTGCCTTGTGTAACTTTTGTACATGTTACTTTGTAGATGGCATTGTGCAATTATGGTGTTGAGGATACTTAGGCTTATCCCATTAAGCCTAAGTTTATATTGCATTATTATTATTATGTCTTCTTTTATTGCACTTTGTATGCACGTGAGGCATAGTATGCCCACATAAGATAGAGTTGTTAGGTGTTAGTTAACTGCTAGAGATCTTGTTTGTCTCCTAGCAAGTTAGTTGCATCCTAGGTTAGCAATTAGTTAACCATTAGTTAAGTGGTTGGCCATTTGAGGCAACTTGTTGCAACCACTTAACCTACGTAACATCTCATTGTATTCCTATATATACTTGCATATTTCATGAATAAAATAGCTTCATTATTGATATTCCTACATCATTGGTAATCAGAGTCGAAGGATAATGTTTTTGTAGGAGGGAAGGCAAGCAACCACTTCACTACTAGGTGCCTAGTGAGAGTACTAGTCATCAAGATGCTAGGAAGGTGTTAAGTGGAGTTTGAAGTCATCCAGAACACCAAGTGAAGTTGAGGTCAAACGAAGGATATTACCCTACACCAAATATCTGCCTTGAAAAGTAGAAGTTGAGATTCTACCTCATAAGTTCAAGTGGAGTTCTATCTCACCAGTTCAAGAGGAGTTCAATTGAGTTTAAGTTGGAACTCAAACTTTATATTAAAAAGAAGTTGAGTTCATCTTGAAAAGTTCCCTTTTATAAAATATTAATTTTATATTAATATTTTATTAAAAAAAAACTTTTTTTTGGCCTACTCGACGAAGTGTACTGCCAGTTTGGTCGACTGCCATCGGTGGATACTACCCATTAATCGACGGCTAGCCATTCTCTGGCAGATATCTTGGCAGCCAGCCATTCTTCTTCGATGGCCACACCGGGAAGCTGGCAGTATAGACCACAGGCGATGATGGCCATCCATTGCTGGTGTCGATCGACAGTCGACCACCAGCTGCACTGGCGGCCAACCAATGCTGATTGATGGACCACCATCACGGTTGATTGCAGAGGGCAAGTCAGTGCCAGCACAACCGATGACCTTGCATCGACCCTCGACGTCGGTGTTGACCGATGCCCAAATGTCGAAGAACGTCCCCGATAACATCGAGGGGACCCCGACAGCACACATCGACGACCACCAAGGAGGAGCGCAAGCGTGAACAATCCCCACGCCCACACCTGCAGACGCAGTCCATAGCCTGACAATGGAAACTCTCTGATGTCTGATCAACATTAGGATTCGATCGCAGCCGATCGTAGGAGGCGATCGTATAAACAAGTCATAGGTTTCCATTATAACGACTATAGTTTTCCTACAAAGCGAGAAGTTTCAGGCAGATTTGCATGATAGAGAAGTTTTAGGTGAATCGTTTTTAGGCTTCGAAAAACCTTCCGACGAGTTGCAGGAGACTGTGGTGACTAACAAAAAATCGAGTGAAAAAATGACATGAATCGCAGTCCAACAATAGGTTGCATTACAGTTCAGGCAACGTTGCCATGTTTCCTACGGATCATAGTGCGTGTGCAGACTAATTTTTTTGATGGATCGGGGTGAAATTTCGGTGGATCGAGGTTTTGTAATTTTTCGACGAGTTTTCGACATCATGACAGTTCTAGCACAGCAGAGGTTTAATTTTTCAAAACCCCAAAGTTTTTTATCAATCACCGGCCACCAGAAACCTCACTGTCGGTGACCGAAGAAAGGAGGGGCAGATTATGTAATGTGGGTTGTCCCACATTTGCAGTTTAGGGTGCACTAAGCTATTTTTAAATGCGTCCGTACACATGCAAGGGGATCACAATACGGTGGTTACCCTATTGCGCGCACAGGCAGGCGGTAGCGCCATTTGGAGGTCCACAGTAGACGTTGTCCATGTGCCACTTGGAGGAATGCCAAGTGGTAGCTGATTGGTCAACATTTGACCCGTTGACTTACCTGCTTAGTTGATTGGGGCAGAAAAACAATTTTTTTGGTGCACGAATTTTTTTTTTTGGCAGGAAAGGAGGAAAAATTCCTAGAATTTTGAAATTTCAAATTCAAATATTTGGCACCAAAACTATAACAAAGGAGAGCAAAACTTCAAGAGGTGATAACTTCTCCGTTATTGGTCCGTTTTTGACCAATTGTTTTGCGTTGTGTTGCAAATTTTCAGAATATTGATAATTTTTGCTCCTAACCAGATTTTAGCATTGTAAAAAGGCTAAAATTTCAGCATTTTTAGTGCTAACATTGTAATTGTAAAATTAAAATTTTTAATTTTGTAAAAGCACTAAAATAGCCCTATTTTTTAGAGCAAAATTTGTAAAATCTAGGCAATTTGATTACATTAGGAAAACTAAACATTGTTCCTAAAGCCTAGATTAAGTTTTTGCAAGACCATTTTGTAATACTCCTAGTTTGGCATACACCCGAAATCAAATGGCTCATGATCTCAAAACTAACATGGAAAACCTCACCGAAGCAATAGACATTTTGGCAAAAAAAGTGAGATATTTTTGTGCAATTTAATCCTAGTGAACTGAAAATCCACCATAACCATTCCAACAAAACAAAATGTGAGGTTAAGATGTATGATGGATGTAGAGATTTGGATGTCTTATTTGCATGAATTTTGGATATGCAAACTTGGTTTGCTTATGCTGAAATTCTGGAGGATAAACAAGCCACATTTTCTACACTAAAACTCATAGGTTTAGCAAAAGTTGTCATTGTAGAAATAAAGAGCCATAATACCACTATGAATTGGAAATAATTAACTCAAACTTTGAAAAACACCTTCTTTCCACCAAACTACCAAAGTGACTTCACTACCAAGTGGTATAGATTTAGGTAAACCTATGGGATATATGTTTCTGACTTCATCTTCCAATTCAATAGGTTAAGGGTATTTTTTGGTGTGAAATATTCATAAGAGGAGTTGATTAACAAATTCACTCGTGGCTTGCAAGATAAAAATTTTAGGGAAATCAAATTCAATGTTTTCCTCACCTTGGATGTGGCATTCAATCATGCCATTCTTGTAGAGGAGAAATTTGGTGCATATCAAAAGTCTCGTTCATCACAGGAGGGCTCTTCCAAAGGCGAGAATCAGCATCAACAGAATATGAAGAACAATTCTCAATCTTCCCCTCAATCTTCTTCTCCTTCCACTTCTCCTGAAGCACATTCTTCTTCTTTTCATGCTAAAGATTCTTTTTCTTCATTGTATTGTAAATTTTGTAGAAATCATAGTCATGTAAAATCCAAATGCTATACTTTTGAGAAGTTTAAGAAGAAGAAATCCTTAATTGTACAACCTACACATGAGGAACCATAAGCTGTTCCTATTTTGGCTATAAGGATAGAAGAAGAATATCCTGCTTCAAAGGGTAAACTGAACAAAGTTACCCTAATGTCCAATGTATTTTCTCAAGGGGGGTGTGATCATTTGTTTGTCACTAGAGCCCACTTGATGTATTTTTTCTATGTTGATTGTATCATTGATCACAGATCGCAAAAGAACCTCATTGCGAAGTACGTTGTGGAGAAGTTGAAATTTCCCATCAAACCACATCACCAACCTTATGCACTTGGGTGGAAAGATGTAGACTACACATCCAACATCACCCATACTTGCACCTTAATTTTTTCTTTTGGTGATAAGTTAGTGGATAAAGTTAGGTGTGATGTCACAGATATGGATTGTTGTGGACTCTTGCTAGGTAAACCCTATTAATTGATAGGAATGGTATTTATCATGCAAAAAATAAAACCTACACATTGGAGTTGTATGGTAAAACCTACTTGATACAAAACACTACACCTACTTCCAATTTGATGTTGAGTTGTAGGCAAGTAAGGAAGTCATTAAGTCAAGAACTCATTTTGGCTCCTGCTAGCATTTGTCTCACAAAAAATGAAGAAAAAACACCACCTAAGAAACATGCAAACGAAGAATTTTAACTCCCACATGATGAACAATCATAAGAGCAAGTGGTTAAGGAACCCACCATTCTCACTCATGATAAAGATGACATTGATTCCATTGGTATAATTTTTGGTACTCCTACAGCTACTGAACCACTTGTTCCACAGAATTTACCTTTGGCTTTGCCCACTCCTTTACTGAGCACCGGTAGAGCCTTCTAGACAAGATACCACAAGACTTGCAGGAGACTCCACAGGGAGTGGTGTGTAAGCATCATAATCGTCACTCACTGTAGGTTGGAGAAAAAGTCTGGGTTCCTTTGGATGAGGACCGCTTTCTAGAGACACCATTTTAGAACTCTCTTTTGGTACCTAATCCTGTTTTACGACCTACAATAGCAGTGGCACCTATCATCAGCTTCTTCTCATTTTAGATAGAATTTTCAAGATGAAGACTCATCACACTGGATAGGGTTCTTCGACTACTTACCTTGTCGCTCGTTATGGTCACTTTCCACACATGGCTCACTAGATTCCTCACCATAAGATGGCCCATGACTTTCCATATTTGTTGAGAGCATTGGGGTCCAATGCTTATATGGTTGGGAGGAGTGTTGAGGATACTTAGGCTTATCCCATTAAGCCTAAGTTTATATTACATTATTATTATTATGTCTTCTTTTATTGCACTTTGTATGCACGTGAGGCATAGTATGCCCACATAAGATAGAGTTGTTAGGTGTTAGTTAACTGCTAGAGATCTTGTTTATCTCCTAGCAAGTTAGTTGCATCCTAGGTTAGCAATTAGTTAACCATTAGTTAAGTGGTTGGCCATTTGAGGCAACTTGTTGCAACCACTTAACCTACGTAACATCTCATTGTATTCCTATATATACTTGCATATTTCATGAATAAAATAGCTTCATTATTGATATTCCTACATCATTATATGATGCAATTTCTTTATGCGACTCTTTTACATGGTACTTTCTTATTGCCTTGTGCAACGCTGTACATGTTTTTATGTAGTTGGCATTATGCAATTGGTTTATCATGGTACTTTATTTTTAGCATTTATGCTACTTTTGTACATGATATTTTATGGTTGGCTTTATGCAACCAGTGTGCACACTTTATTATTTTCATATATCTTATGCAACTTTTGTGCATGGTACTTTAGAGTTTGCATTATCATGGTACTCCTTGTTTGCTTTATGCAACTTTGATCATGATATTTTTTGATCAACTATATAGCATGTGACTATAAGTATGGCTTGGCATATTTTTGTGATGACTTATAGTTCACTATTTGTTAGATCAGTTTTGTTATCATCTTTGGATATTCATATATGTTGTGGTGAATATATTTATGATGATGTATCTAACTAATCTTATGTTGATCTTCTTGTATCTTGCAGGTACTTTCATTTGGGTTTTGCAGGATTACTGAAGACACCCTTGTGATGTTTTCTTCTTGTCATTTGTAACCATTTGTGGTTGATAGATGGCTTTGTAAGCTACTTGTATCTGAAGCTACTTCATTGGGGGCTTGTAGTCTCATTTTGGCCCATTTTGTATTGGTGCCTTATTGTAGACCATTCTTGGTCATAGAAGCTCATTGTAGCTATATTACTCATTTGATTCTCATCCCCATTTGTATATTTAGGTGGAGAATGTTTCTTTGTTTCATAATTCCTTTTTCCAATACTGCATTAAGGGGGAGTGTTAGAATATGTAAGGCAACATTGTGTAAATTATTCTTAGACTAAAATATAAAGTCTAAAGAATAATATTTGAATTAGAAAATAATTCTATTTTATGTAAAAATATTTCCACCCAATTAATAAATAAAATAAGGGTGCTAGGAATATTTAATTTGTGGGAAAAATTTATTTCCCCTTTTCTAGCAAATATTAGAAAGTAACTAATCACTTTCTAATATTTTATAGATACCACTTATCACACATCTCAAAGATTAGATTGTGATAATATTAGAAAGTAACTAAGCACTTTCTAATATTTGATAGATGCCACTTGTCACATATCTCAAAATTAGATTGTGATAATATTTAGGGTTGTAGTAGAAAATATTCTCTTTAAATAGGGGTGTTGTCTACTACATATTAACATATATGATGTTGTAATATCATGTTGATGCATATTTTTGTAAAACATTGAAGCATTCTTGTATTGTTGAATCAAATGAGTAATATAGTGAGCTTCATAGTGGATGTTTCCCTTATTCATTTGAAGTAGGTTTTTACCACTTAATATTGGTGTTGTGTATTTTCCTCTTTTGTGTGTGATTGATCTTGTGGAGCATTCTTCGATATTGTGGAGACTTTGTTTGTCTCACAATTTTGAATACCAATATAGTTGTGTTTGTGTACATTGACTTGGCTATAATAAGCATATGTTTTATGAGTGATTATAGTATCATTTGAAGTACCAATATAATCGCATGTGTGTATATTTACTTGTCTAAATAATTATATGGCTCATGAGTGAATATAGTAGAATTTGAAATACCAATATAATTGCATGTATGTAAATTGACTTGATTGTAATAAGCATATATTTTATGATTAACTCTAGTAGCATCATAGAAATAAATATTTTTGGGCAAATTGCATTCATGAACATATATTATTTGAGTGACTACAATACCATATTGATTTGAAAATATGATTGCATGTGTGCAAAGGGTTGGTTGCAATATGTTACTAATCATATATCACATATATAAATAGGAATTACTTATGCAATGCAAATTTTATTATTTTGAATGAATCTAGAAATTGTTCAC
Source organism: Wollemia nobilis (assembly GCA_028583015.1). Lineage (NCBI taxonomy): Eukaryota > Viridiplantae > Streptophyta > Pinopsida > Araucariales > Araucariaceae > Wollemia > Wollemia nobilis. Next base: position 8,337,349 of record JAQPPZ010016931.1, read on the forward strand.
TTGTATGCCTACTATTACAATATAATATATACTAGAATACTCAAATAGAATATAGTGTATCCTAAACTCTACTCAATAGAAAGTGGTTGATAAATATCTTGAGAACCTTGACTATCTCATAGTATTGTATGATTTTTTCATAAACATAGAGATAAATTGCATTTGCATGTGAAAATTTTAAACCATCCTAGTCAAGTAAAGAGAGAGTATAATAGTATGACACATGCGCCACAAATTGAGAATAATACATTGATTTCTATATTAATAAATAAAATCTTTCATTATAGAAATCATGAATAAATATTAGAGTGTACAAATATGGATGAGTATAATAAATATATATATTAGTTGTATTATTTAAATTCAATGTTATCGCTACACTATATTTTGAGTATATATTCATAATTTCTATAAAAATTACTATATGTAACGTTGGTGCATAAGTAGTTTTGCATAAATTATGTCTCTCTATATGAATCAGATCCATGTATCTATACCTTTGTGAAGGGTCAAAAATTATTATAAGAAGTTGATATAGGGATGTATAGTAGAATACCACTTGTTTGGGTGGTAAATTAGCATGGTGATACTTTTTCTTCATGATTCAATGACACTCAATTTTAATATCAATTGAAGATAATCAAAGAATAAGTTTCTAAAATTTACAATACTTTCTTATGTATGAAGAAATTGAGTTTATTGTATGAGCTAATTTTACTATATTTGAGTTGATTGATATAAAAATTAAAATGATTCATTAAAGAAATGTTTATTGTAATTATTTCCTAGTATCTTGTGAACAAATTTTCTTATGCTTGCATAATGTATAACACTAAATTTGATCACTTGTATTAATAAAACTATGGTAGATAGTAATTGAGTAGATGTATTTGATTTGTAACTTAGTTTCTATTCTATTTTATAAATTTAATAACTGATTTACTCAAAACTATTGTTTGTTCATATCTAGTCAATGTTTTTAGGAATTACATCTTTAGAAGTCTTGGATATAGTCTTGTTTTCTTATTGAATGGACTCAAGTTTTCAATGTATACTAAACTAAATGGGTAAAGGGCCAATATGGAATTAGGTTTTGTCTTACCTTGGTCAATGAATGAAACTCTAGTAGCATTGCTTAATTTATTCATAGACTTGAATATATTTAAATATATATATTTTTTCTTTAACATGGAATAAGAGCATGATCTTTATATATAATTAATAGTGATATTGTACATCCTTTTATGAGAAAATAAAAATTTATTGTAGGTATTTTATCATTTAAGGATCCTAAATTTGGTGAAGATGAAATTAACAAAATGATAATAGAGACTACTATTTGTAGTTTGATATAATAAAATTATGAGTTTTGGTTATAATTCTTTTTCAACAAAAAAACTTGGTTAAAAAATAAATATGACTAGAGTTAAACCTAAGAAGGTATTAGCCATACTTAAATAAATGAAACTATGTTTGCCAAAAGAGAAAGTATTATCCATACATAAGCAAAAAAAATTATGCTCACAAAAAGAGAATTAACCATTCCACTAATTCAAAGAAGGGAATATTAAATGTGGAATGTGATTGCCAATATGATGAAGTATGTAGATGGGAGAAAAGAAATTATAATAATAAGACTCCACTATTCCAAGTTAATAAATTGAAGGTGGATATAATGTAGGCCGTGATCCATACTTCTATGGTCCTCAATGGATACAAAAACAAAGTATCATTACACAACCAGTCAATAGAAAGATATGAAAGGAAAAAATAAAATGAATTTTATTAGACAATTCACCATGATAACCAACCTATCCACCCATCACTTGATAGGATATAGAAGGTGAAGGTACAATAGAAGTGTAGGTAAATTTAAACACATAAACTTTTAGGCTTTATTAGATAATGAAATGAAATTAGATATCATATCTAGTCCTAATAAGGACATGAAATAATATAAAGAAATATTTACAAGCTACATAACTATATGTGAGGTTATGGTAAGAGATTTCTATATTATAGAATAAAGTTTGATAATGGAATTTTACATGATAAATAATTTTTTTAAATTCCCTTTGGATAAAAAATTAATAATATAATACAAATTACCTTGAATGATATTATAAAAGGATATATATATATATTATTTCTAGTTTCTCTACAACTAAATTGTTGCATATAGTATCAAATACCATTTAATAGGTTAACTAGCACTGATTACATTGTCATTGATTAAGAAAAAGGATAAAATATATCCATTAATTGAAAGAAATAAAGGAAATGATCAAATAGATTAAATATCAATCTTGATCAATAAAATACAATAAAGAATAATCATATTGGAAAACAAAGGCCAAGGAAGATAGAAGAGGGAAGGGAATCCTCAATTTGAGGATGTGAAACCATATAAAAATCAAAATTATAGAAGGGATAAAATAGGATCCATGCTATTGGATGAAAGACAAGATGTTTTGTTTCCTACAAGTAACAATGTTTGAAGCAGCTAGAAATATTTTTGCTAGACATAGAATTTTTTTAAAAGGGCTTTATGATAAAACCCTAGATGTACTTGTACCATGAAGATCTCATTGGATTAAATAGATTTCCTTTATGTGTGACAAGTTATTTTTGTCCTCTCTTAGCATTCAATCCTTTCATTTAGTTTTTTATTTCTAACCAAATGGATGCCTTAGTTTTAGGATTTAGTCTCTATATTTTTTTAACACCTCATTTATATTTTATAAATTTTCTCAAAAAGTCCATTTTTTTTAATTTTGGTATATTATATCTAACAGCTACATATATGAGAGGATAGAGCTTTTGGAAAGAAAGATTCCCAATACTTTTTGTTACACCCCTAGTGCTAGAGAAGTCATAGGTAGGCTTTCGTGCATAGGAAAGATCTTGGAGTTGCTTAACAAAGTTTATAGAATGGTCCAACTATTTTTTTTTTGCATTGGTATGATAGGATGTCTTATTTGGTTGTATTTGAGAACAAGGTCATGTAGAGAAAACCATAAAAGATACAAATGAACCACTAACATTTTTGGATTGTTTGCAAAATATTTTTTGGAAGGTTCCATTTCAACACATGTTTTTTTTTTACCTACATATACCTATATTCCTACATTGAAATTTTGCATAATTTACCTCTATTTTTTGAAATTTTAAATTTTAGAATATTATAAGGAATATTCAACTCAATAACATAAAAAAATTCTTTGGTAAGGCATGTGCATGTCAGTCTGATATATTTTTATCAAACATGTATTAGAGGAAAGGAGGCTTAGAAGCATTTGCAAAGTAGAATGATGTTATATAGAATGTGGGTTCCTATGGTGTTAAGTTGTGTTTGTGCCAAGGTGGCTAAGAGTAGCCTACCTTAGTATACTAGGCATAATATGCCAAGGTTTGAACCTTACTTACCCCTTAATTTAATTAAAACTAATGACATAAACATTGCCATGTATTATGCATGCAAATATGATGTGACAAATCTTAATGACATGGTACCTAATGATATCACACTATTTTTGCTTATAAGTGATATGTGGCACTTAATGAATCATACCCAATGATGTGGTATCTAAAAATATAGTATTCTATATGGTACCTCATGTTGACATGGTAGATGATAATATGGTATTCTATACAATATCTTATGTTGATGTGGTAGATGATGTGTCACTTGATGTGGTACATGATGATGTAATATAGAATGACATAACAAGTAATCATGTGGTAGAATTCAACATGTTAGTAGTTGATGTAGTAGGTATATTTCCATATGGATGGTGTAAAATATGTTTCATTAATTACATTATGAAAAATAATCAAACCTAGTGATTGTATAGTTGCACAATCAATATTAGACTTGGAAAAACATGATTTTGGAGTGAATCAAAATATGGAAAATGGTAAAATATGGATTAAAAGTTATAAATAAAATAAAGCATGATAAGTGACATAGTTTAGTTTGCTAGTATAGTTCCTAGTGTCTTTCATATTCAACACCTAGTTGTTAGCCCCTATTCTAGGTTGTGACAAGTGGCATCACCTCATTTATTGATACATTGTGTGTTCATTGCATAGTTGGTACCATTAATTTAATCACCTAGTGGAAGATATAGAGATCCCATTCACTATAGGTTTAATTTTATTTTTAGTTTTAGTTTTAGTTTTAGTTTTAAAAGGTTTTGGACATTTTTTTTTTTTTGGGTAAACTTCTATGGTTCATAAATTTTACATACATAAGCATTTTGACCCTTTTTTTAAATCAAATTTTTTTAACATCTTTGCATTGTTAGTGTTATTTCAAGTTTTAACTATATATAGGATTTTTGTATTTTGATAGAAAATTTATGGATCAATGTGTACCCTTGTTGAATGGTCTAGACTACTAACGATAGAAATCCAAGTGTTGGCGACGTATCATCGCAAGTCAGCACCTCCAACCGGCATGGCTACATGTAAGCATGGAGCCAAGTGTGACCACAAAGAGGTGGTCACTCTCTTATCTATACTTTGATGATTTTAAATAAACCAAACACAATCTCACCAGCAATTAGGGACTAAGACCCATAAAGAATTTTAAAACTATTATGGTTTTCCACCAAAATATGTGCTCGTCTATGAATCGTGATATACCACACATATGATGCTGAGTGGATACTCTATAATATAATTGTGCAATATTAAAGAGCCATGTGTGATGCATCAATTAGTGGAGAAGTTTTAGGGTTTAAATATTATCTATGACTAAACAATTTTTAAACCTTAGAACTGGTGTAATTTTTCCTTCTCGCTATGATTTTTTTCTACCTATATGTTGCTTCTACACTGTGACCTACAAATCCTGTGATAAAAATGGATTTGCTAATTAAACCTCCATTTTATTTACCCTTATATAGAATGTAAATTATAATATATCATTGGACACCTTAATTCAAGCCTGTTTACTTCGCTTGTGCTAGAGGATCATCACTTGTTTGCTCTACTTATGTTAGAAGCAGGTATCAAGACCAAGTTGTATAAATAATAAGTCACAAGGAACCAAGATGAGGGTAGAAAAAGGAGGTAGGGTGGGATAGTGGTATGAAAGCGGGGAAGAGGGTGGAGCAGGGGTAACCCACTCATCTATCGACCGAAAATGGAGGATGGTTGAGTAGGGTGCCCATCGACAAGATGATCGATTGGTCAAGGAAGGATTACCAAGGGGAAAAATGGGGGAAGAGAGAAATGTAAAATAAGGGGGGGTGGTTAATCCAACAATAAAAATTGATCAAACAAAAAAAACCCCTAAAACCTCAGAGATGATGTATTACTTTTTTGATCTCTTTCTCTACCACCTTATGCTTCCTCCAAATCATCTCTCAGCAAGTAGTTTCAAGGACTTCTGATGGCTACAAATTGGCTAATACCCTATGTTGTTGAGTTCTTATTCTAGCTACACTAGATCCTCCATTATTATAGATTTATTATTGAACAACAACCCTATTCAAAATATTTTTTCCTTCCTTAGGGTAAGTCCAATTCTCTATTCATGTCATAGAATTTAGGTTGTCCTATGATGATTATTTTAGGGGTACCAAGTGGAAGGGAAATTGCAAACCCTCTAGTACATCTTGATCTTCACAATGGAATGTTACATATTTATGCAAGTCAATCCAACACAACACCTAGCTAAGGAACTTGTGCCCTAGTTGGAATTGACCCAAACTAAGCATCTTGCAACTGAATTCAGTACCTTACCTCCCTTATTGCTAAAATTTCTTGTAGATATGATTACTAATGATATAAAAAACAAATGTAAAGCTAGGTATTCATCATGCAAAACTAATTAAATAGTACAATAATGGAATCAAATGGGTTATAGGTTGGGTTACAGCCTCCCATAAAAATATGCTATGCAAGGATAACTACCTACAACAAACATGGATGCAAATAAAATAATCATATGCTAGAAGATAAGAAAATCCTCAACAACATAACCATGCATCCTAACCACTAACAAACCAATATCTAATGTGGGCATACTATACCTCACATGAGTACAATGCAAGATAAAATATCTTAGGCTTATGGATAAGCCTAAGGTACAATAATGTCCTCATCATTCAAATTCCTATCTGGTTCAACTTGAATCTCCTTGAACTCTTGTTCACTAATTTTCATCTTTCAACATATTGTTAAGGAGACTTTCAAGGGTAATCAATCCTTTAGGGATGTGATTATAATTTTTCATCTAAATAACATACTCTTGACCTATGTTCCTAAGTGTCTCTTTCGGCATGTTCTCATAGATCACTTCTTGAACTAAAAAGTGAACTACATGCTCATCATCATGAAATATCTACCAAAAGGTATATTTATCTTGCACATAAGGACTAAAATATAGCTTGATTTCATTTGAATTCCTCTAGATATTAGAGGCTATATAGAATGTTTCCCTTAGGAGGCTAGTGTATCAGCTTGTGCATTTTTATTTCTATGCATTTCCTTTATATTTATGGTCTTAAATATTTCCAAGAGATCCCACACTCTATTATAGTAAACCTTAAGGTAATGTGGGTTGTTGTTGCACTTCTCTATGACTTAGTTCACCACTAGTTCTAAGTCACCATAAATTATTAGTAGTTTGACTCCTAATTTATTTACTTCAAGCAAGCTCCAAATTCCTTTTCTATGCTTGTTCATGTGTCTCTTTGGCTTCTTTTTCTAGATCCAACTTTGATTTCTCTATCATATGCTCTATTTGAGGTTGTTATTTTCTTTGAGCACATTGATATTGTTCTTTCTATAGCTTCTTCAATGGTTGATATGGTGCCTTGAATGGGTCCAATTTCTATGGATCTACCTATAATTATTTCTTACCAAACCTTGTTAAGACAAATATATATTCTTCTTTTAAGGGGTCTTGCATAAACATAATCTGATTTGGTTTCCATAATATGCTCACTTGACCTTTATATTCTTTATCATCCATCTCTATAGTTGCTAACTAGATTTTATGCTAATAAATAATACAAGTGTTTGTGCTATGTAAATCATTACAAGTCAAGTATCAATAATTATCTTCTATTTGATATGTAGATGGACCTTCCTCTTAGTTATTGTATACAATGTTGGATTTTTTGGTAGCATTACTTATGGAGGATAACTTAGTATTTTGTAACATAGGGTAATTTTTTGGGTTGGTAATTTCTTTCAGAATCTTCACTCTTAATAATAGTGACATCATTGACCAAGCTCTTCAATGTTGTTAGCACTTCTTGCATAATCAAAGATTCCTTAGGTTCAAGGGAAAGTAATGTAGATAATGTTAATGCTAGAGATAGAGGTAAAGCTATAGGAGTATGAATTGAGGATATTGTAGGCATGGGTATGATTATTTCTATAATTTGTGTTTTATTAGGATCTTCAATCCTAACATTATTAGTTAGTATTATTAATCATCTAATTATTATATTATTAACTTATAAAGTGAACCATCACAACCCTTCATAACGTGAACCATCACATCTCTTCATACGTGAACCATCATGTCTCTTCACCAATGTAGCTTTAGGGTAGATATATATATTAGGTTGGCCATCCATATCAAATCATCCAAGAAGAAGAATAAGAATATAGATTCCAAAGGAGGGAGCCCCCTATAGTGGCAAAGCGATTACAAGGGAGCCCCCTTTGAGTGGTCTGCGATTACATTTACATTAATTTGTTAATAATTTTTATAGTAAGACCTTTGGGTCTTACCATTTGGTATTAGAGCCATGTGTGATGTAGGAGCATCCGACGGCAGCAGATCAATCTTGCATCAACCAAATTTTCTCAAAAGTTACCAAAATTTTCCTTCTAAAATGTCTAGCAGGAACAAGGCGAAAGTTGGAGGAACAAAGCAGCAGTTGGAGGAATAAGGCAGCAGTTGAGGGGGGGTCGTGAAATCACGACATGTCACGATTTCGTGACATGTCACGAAATCACGACCCCAAAAGCCGCGGCAAGGCGGAGGCTGGTTTTGTCGTGATATCGTGACGTCGCGATATCACGACAATTTTGGAGGAAGAAGCACAAAGGGGGTTTCCATCATGATATCGTGACGTCATGATGTCGCGACGTTGCGATGTCACGATGTCTTTGAAGGCAGATGCTCGGAGAGTTCGAAAGCAAAGCAAGGCAGGGTCAAAGGGGAGCCACGAAATCGTGACATGTCACGATTTTGAGACATGTCATGAAATCACGGCTCCCGAAAGCAAAGCAAGGCAGGGTCGAGGGGGAGCTGCGAAATCGCGACATGTCACGATTTCATGATATGTCACAATTTTGTGGCATGTCACAAAATCGTGGCTCCCAAAAGCAAAGAAAGGCAGGGTCGAGGGGGAGCCGTGAAATAGCGACATGTCACGATTTCGTGACATGTCATGAAATCATGACTTTCGAAAGCAAAGCAAGGCAGGGTCGAGGGGGAGCCACGAAATCGTGGCTCCCGAAGGCAAGGCTAGGCGAGGGCAGAAATGGTCGTGATATCATGACATGTCGCGATATCGTGACCAGTTGAAGTCTGTCACGTGGATTAAGATATCACGGCCAATAAGAAGACAGGGTAAAGTTTAAAATTGGATGGCCAGGCAAGGCCGAATTTGACACGTGGACAGCCACGTGTATTAAGACAGTTGTGAGGGGCACGTGTATTGAAGATTGTGCGACAAGAAGAAGGTAAAGCCGAATTAAACACGTGGTCAGCTACGTGTATCAAAACAAAGATGAAGGCCACGTATCTTAAAATGAAGATGACAGCCGCATGTATTAAACAGGAATAACCATCGCAAGGACGTATTTTGACAAAGTGATAGTTGCAGACCATAGACAGTATGGGATGAGACAGCAGTGCAGATCGGGTAGTTGCCCATTTATGGCAGACAAATTTGAAAACTCGGTCGGGGAGAAATCGAATTTAAATTTTTTGTTAGGCGGGGCATTAATTGCCTAAAGGATCGAGGCCTCGATAAAAACTCAGATTTTTTTTTGTATTGGGGAGGAGGGGGATTGGAGAATAGGGGTAAAAGAGTGAGAGTGGAAGAACCAAGCTGAGCATCGGTTAATGTAAGCCTGTGGGCTGTAATGTATAAGAATTTCTGAATTAATAGAAGAAAAGTTTGAAATTTTGCAGGAGTGTGACGTGCATATTTTTCGGTCCCCGTCAGTGGTATCAGAGTCAAAAGTTCCTGAGTGTGTGACAGATCGCCAGACGTGAGGCAGTCGCACCAGGATCTGTGAGAAGGCTCGTGAGAAAGTGAGAAGATGCCTCCGAGAAGAAACCCCATTGGTGGGAGAGGCATGGCAGCAGCAGATTTCCAAGCTTTACAGCGGCAAGTTTAGGCCCTGCAAGAAGAACTGCGCGGAGGATACGAACCAAGAAGAGATGCACACAGTGAATATGAGGTAGATGAGGAAGAAAATTAGTTTGAAGAAGAAGAAGAAGCTGTAGATCCAGCACAAGCCAGACTGTACAAAGCCATATCCCAGATCGGGAAGAGGCCGAAGATAGAAGTTTCCACATATTCTGGGAACTTGAATCTGGAGGAATTGATTGATTGGATAAATGACCTGGAAGAATACTTCGAGTATGAAGAAGTTGAAGATCCCGAGCGGGTCAGATTTGCCAAAACCAAATTAAAAGGTCATGCCAGCATATGGTGGAAGGGGGTACAGCTGGAACGGAATAGAAGAGGAAAAGAACGAATAACAATATGGGAACGGATGGTAGAAAAATTAAAGAGATAGTTTATTTTGGAAGATTATGAGTTGGATCTGCTAAGAAAAATGTAGGGTTTAAGACAGATGAATAAAACTGTTCAAGAATATACGGAGGAATTTTATAAAATTTCCATCAGAACCGGCCATTTAGAAGCAAGCAAGGAAAAGGTGGCCCGTTATATTAATGGGTTGAGACCCAGTGTCCAGGAAGAGTTGAGCTTGGTTCGGGTGAGCACCATTGAAGATGCTTACCAGTTTGCTCTGAAAGTTGAAGAAAAAATGAACAGAAAGTTTGAGAGCAAGCAAAGAGGAAGAGGGAACAGAGGAAATACCGGTGGAAGAAAGGATGAAGGAAAAGAGGAGAAGAAAGAAGAAGCTAGCAGCAGCCGAAATCAGAAAGAAGATGAAGAACCCAAACCGCCAGTTTAGAACAATGGCTATCCAAGAGGAAGAGGTAGATCTGGGCGCGGGTATGGAAGATGAGTGTTTCGAGGAACATGTTTCCACTGTGGAGAAGAGGGGCATCGGGCATATGAGTGTCCCTAGCACCCCGAGAGAGTGAACAAGAAACAAGTGGGTCCTGCTAGAGTTGTTGTGGCAGCTGAAGATGCTGACTCAGAACATTCTGAAGAAGCTGAGAAAGGAGAAGCAATGATCGTAAGGAGAACCATGCAGATTGAGGAAGACAAACCAGATCAGAGGAGAAGCCTCTTTTGCACACGGTGCAAAAGTGTAGGCAAAGTCTGTAATGTTATTATAGACAATGGGAGTACAGATAACTTAGTCTCCGAGGAGATGGTTGCTAAGTTACAGTTGGAGAGAAGGAGACACCCGCATCCATACCGAATTACGTGGTTGCGGAAGGACCACAGAGCATGGGTCCGTGAACAGTGTTTAGTCACATTCCAGATTGGGAGATACTAGGATGAGGTCCTATGTGATGTTTTCCCCATGGATGCTTGCCATTTGCTGTTGGGAAGGCCATGGCAGTTTGATCGGAGTGCAGTGCATGATGGTCATGCAAATACTTACTCCTTGATGAAAGATGGAGTGCACCACAAATTAAAGTCATTACAGGCAGTGGATGAGAAGGTGTGCAACAATGCCAGAATTTGTCTGGTAGAAGGTAGAAAAAGTTTTTTCCAGGAGACGGGGTTGAAGCAGGTTGGAGGAACAGGTGTCCGTTTGGAGATGGTTCAAAAGATGCGGACCGAACAGCACAGAAGTGAAGGTCACTTCTCCATTTACCCCGGGTGTCTGATGCAGGAGCATCCGGTGGCAGCAGATCAATCTTGCATCAACCAAATTTTCTCAAAAGTTACCAAAATTTTCCTTCTAAAATGTCTAGCAGGAACAAGGCGGAAGTTGGAGGAACAAAGCAGCAGTTGGAGGAATAAGGCAGTAGTTGAGGGGGGGTTGCGAAATCGTGACATGTCACGATTTCGTGACATGTCACAAAATCGTGACCCTAAAATATCACGACAATTTCGAAGGAAGAAGCACAAAGGGGGTTTCCGTCACGATATCGCGATATCGTGATGTCGCAATGTCATGACGTCTTTGAAGGCAGATGCTCGGAGAGTTCAAAAGCAAAGCAAGGCAGGGTCGAGGGGGAGCCATGAAATCGTGACATGTCACGATTTCGTGACATGTCGCGAAATCGTGGCTCCCGAAAGCAAAGCAAGGCAGGGTCGAGGGGGAGCCGCGAAATCGTGACATGTCGCGATTTCATGACATGTCACAAAATCATGGCTCCCAAAAGCAAATCAAGGCAGGGTCGAGGGGGAGTCACGAAATCATGACATGTCATGAAATCACGACTCCCAAAAGCAAAGCAAGGCAGGGTCGAGGGGGAGCCGCAAAATCGTGACATGTCACGAAATCGCGGCTCCCGAAGGCAAGGCTAGGCGAGGGCAGAAATGGTCGCGATATCGCGACATGTCGCGATATCGCAACCAGTTGAAGTCTGCCACGTGGATTAAGATATCGCGGCCAATAAGAAGATAGGGTAAAGTTTAAAAGCAGACGACCAGGCAAGGCCGAATTTGACACGTGGACAGCCACGTGTATTAAGACAGTTGTGAGGGGCACGTGTATTGAATATTGTGCGACAAGAAGAAGGTAAAGCCGAATTAAACATGCGGTCAGCTACGTGTATCAAAACAAAGATGAAGGCCACGTATCTTAAAATGAAGATGACAGCCGCGTGTATTAAATAGGAATAACCATCGCAAGGACGTATTCTGACAAAGTGACAGTTGCAGACCATAGACAGTATGGGATGAGACAGCAGTGCAGATTGGGCAGTTGCCCATTTATGGCAGACAAATTTGAAAACTCGGTCGGGGAGAAATCGAATTTGAATTTTTTGTTAGGCGGGGCATTAATTGCCTAGAGGATCGAGGCCTCGATAAAAACTCGAATTTTTTTTTTTATTGGGGAGGAGGGGGACTGGAGAATAGGCGCAGAAGAGTGAGAGTGGAAGAACCGAGCCGAGCATCGGTTAATGTAAGCCTGCGGGCTGTAATGTATAAGAATTTCTAAATTAATAGAAGAAAAGTTTGAAATTTTGCAGGAGTGTGTATGTGCATATTTTTTGGTCCCCGTCAATGTGGGACCCAGTCATGTGGGAATTTCTCAAATATCTTCATCAAATCACTTCTGTACGTGAGTATCAAACTCGGTTTGAGGATATCACCAAACATAACACAATATTGGATGAATCAATTCTCATAAGTGGCTTCATTAGGGGATTAAAAGAGAAAATTAGAATGGAGGTGACAAGGTTCAATCCCTATACAATGATGCAGACCTATGGATTGGAAAAATTAGCTAAAGATAAAATCAATGCACAACAATGATTAGGGAAACCACTTATGGAAAAATTGTCGACCACTTACATCGCTCCTAAACCTATGCATAATGGAAGGGCACAAAGCACTTACACAACCCCCAAATCTAACCAAACTTTATGAATTAAACATCTTAGATTTGAGGAGATGAAAGAACGATGAGCAAAAGGACTCTGTGATAATTGTGATGAACAATTTGAACCCCACCATAAATGTGCTACACTAACATTGTATTTATTGAAGGAAGTTGATCCCTGTATCTCCATGAGAAAGCAGATGAGGTAGTTGTGTCCAAAGCAACCAGTGCACCTACTCACCGCGATGAAGACAATGAGGTCGATGTGCAAGAATTAATTGATGTACCAAGCAAGGATGAGGTAAACATACCCAAAGTGATCAATGCTAGCCAAACATGCACTCTACAAGACCTACACATACCTTCCTCACAAATAGTGTGTTCTTTCCATATGACCAAACCTATTTGGAACCAACACATAGTGACTACACATTCCTTCTCCGTTGGCTCTACCAAGGAACCAAAAAAGGATATGAAATCATTACCATCACTTTTGATGCATCATTCTGAATTATTTGAAGAACCCCAAGGGTTGCCCTCCCATCGTCATCATGATTTTCCTAAGGAAGATTCTACTATTGTTCTTGGAAACCCCCCACTAATGCTTCATCCTTCTCGATATCCCTGCCTACGAAAGGATGCCATTAAAAGAGTCCAATAACTTACACAAATCCTTCTTGGAAAACAAAGGACAAAGCTTCTCACTTTGAGCTTTGAGGACAAAGCTCTTTTTAGGAAGGGTGGCATGTTAGGACCATCAATCCTAACATTATTAGTTAGTATTATTAATCATTTAATTATTATATTATTAACTTATAAAGTGAACCATCACAACCCTCCATAACGTGAACCATCACATCTCTTCATACGTGAACCATCATGTCTCTTCACCAATGTAGCTTTAGGGTAGATATATATATTAGGTTGGCCATCCATATCAAATCATCCAAGAAGAAGAATAAGAATATAGATTCCAAAGGAGGGAGCCCCCTATAGTGGCAAAGCGATTACAATGGAGCCCCCTTTGAGTGGTATGGGATTATATTTACATTAATTTATTAATAATTTTTATAGTAAGACCTTGGGGTCTTACCATGTTTCTTGTATAGATTGGATAACTTTCGAGAATTATGACATAGCAACTCTATGTGGAAATTTTCCTACTAATATTAAGGTATTCTTAGTATCTATAGCAGCCTAAAACACTTATAATAATGTCATTACATTTTTGTGTCGTATTTGTAGACCTAAATTTGTAGAAAAGGTATAGAGATAGTAAATGAATGCTTGATGATCTAATGGATTTATCTCTTGGGGAATTCTTTTTGTAGGTCTATTGAATTTGATATTAATTTGTGTAACTACTTCTTGGGGATGTCTCTAAATAGCAGTGAACTATGTGAGTAGTAAAAATAGATTTTTTAATTCATTAAATTCTTGAATATAAGTTTTAACAAGTTCATCCCATTAAATTCTAGTGTTATTCACTCTAGGAAAGATTTTCCTAGCCATATCTTATGAGCTACTAGATTTAGATAATTATTTTGAACTAAAGAATGTGGATTATATGGTTTCTACAAGAGAAGATGGGTAAGGATATGGAGATCTATATCTTTTGAATCTAAATGGTGGCTATTTAAATAATTGCAAAGTTTGATCTAGCATTTTGTTTGCTAATATTGTGATCATGTCTTTGAACTAAATGGAAGTTAGGTTTTGAGTAATTTGTTCATTCTCATTGGAATTGATAGGTGAATGGAATTTTTATCTAGTAGAGCAAAATTTTGTTAGGATCCTACTCAATCAAGGAGGATGAGATGTGCCCTGAATCTCAACCAATATTGGAAGACCAGGAATCTCTTTTTTGTCATCCTTTAGAGAAGTTTGATTCCTTATCAAACTATTGAAATAAAAAAAGGGGGGGTTTAAGACAAAAGTAAGAAATACAAGGGTTATGAAAGGATGTAAGGTCAAAATTTTAATCTAAGTGTGGCTAAAATTTAGCTAACAACAATGAGACATATTGCATAAAATTATTACACATTAAATTTAATTCAAGGTCCAACAACCCAACTAGCATATAGTTTTGCAAAACATCATTCAAATCAATTTACATACCTTTAGGCATTTCAAGAACTAAAAGAACAATAATCTAAAAAAAATCTAGATTAATATAATTACTTAATAGAATAGACCATTGATGAAACATAAACAAAAATGCATGTAAGACATAACTCACATTATCATAAATTTTACAATTCCTTTTGATAGAGGAAAAACAATACTTGATTATATTGATAGGCAACAGTCATCATATAGTATATACAAAGAGACACTAAAAATCCAACCCTCTTTTCAAGGTATATTGAGTTATTTAGAGGATTGCATGGCTTTTTAGTTAGCTCTAACCATCATACAAAACCTATCTACAAGACTAACAAGGGTGAGAGCAGAATATTAGTGTCACTTTTCAATTATGCTAAGCTAATATGGTTGGTCCAAATATCTTCGATGAGCTTGGCATTCGTGTGTCTTTAACAAGTCTCAAAATCCTTTGAAAAGTTTACTTTTTGCCACTCTTCTTGGTGATTGAGACAATTTTCTGAGGATAGGTGTGTTATGGAGGAGCATTTGGATTATTTAGATCTTATAAAAAGATTCTAGCTAAAACATCTAGGTCTAAATATTTCAATTCACTATCAGTATCTAGATGCTTTATCAAGTCTTTACCCTTTTGCAAGGCTTCAAACATTTAGGCCAGAGTACTTTCCATGCTTAAGTGACATCAACTTCTCATAATTTAAAAATTCTTGCATGTTGTAGATAAAATTTGAGTCTAGCTTTCTTCTATGCCAATTTTTTCTACCTATTGTGATGACGTTGGCATCTTGAAAGTCTATGTTAAGGATTGAAATATGATTAATTAATTAAATTTTATGTTTAACTAATTAAAAAAATTAATCAGGATTTTTAATTAAAAGTGTCAGATAGACCTATGAGTCTTATCTTTTAAAATTTTTAGTCCTAAAAAGTTATTTTTCAAATTTTATCAGGCTTTTTATCAGCCTTATCTATCAGTGGGTAGCTTTTGTAATTCCATGGTTTTTACCATGGATTTTATTCTTCAATGGTTTTTTAACATGTATAAATATATATTTAACTATCAATAAAAATCAAGTAAGTATTTTGATATCTTGAATCCTCATCTATTGGTGTCAAAGAAATTTGTTCTTGCTCCTATGTTTGCTTATATTTTAGGCATCAAGATGCCTAGTCTATCTCTTCTAAACATAGCTCAAAAAGGTAAAAAACACTTCTAAAATAATATTGAGTAAAGATGTCATGATGAAAGAAATAGAAGAAGAAAATCTTGCTATTGAAGAACTACATTTCACTGCTAATATTAAGGAATAAGTTAATATTTAAGAAGAAATTAAAGTCTTTATCAAGAAGAAATTGAAAGTCTTTATCAAGAAGAAATTGAAAGTCTTTCTACTAAAGACTCAAATACTACTATTGCTATTTGATAGAATACGGAACAACTGGAGAGATTGCATTGCGTAAAATATATATTGGTTACAATGCTGGGAATAGCACACCGACGTAAACTGATCTGTTACAGGAGTTGTAACAGCAGTCCTAAATAATGTAGTACATACAAAGTACGCTAAAAATACAAAGTACGCTAACATCCCCCTTTATTACATTATTTGGGTAATGTAATAACTAATAGCTATACTAACATCCCCTTACATCATTTTGCAATACAAAGTGAGCTGCGAAACAATTCAAATTTGACACGTCCAAGTGCCTTAGTGAAAATGTCTGCAACTTGAGCATCGGTGGGAATGTCTTTGAAGCTGAATTCGGTGCTTTGGAACTTCATCTCGAATGAAATGACATTGTGTGTCAATGTGCTTTGTTCTTTCATGATGGACTGGATTCTTGACGAGGTTCAGAACACCCTGATTGTCGCAAAACAAGTGTATTGGAGATTTTTATGGATGGCCCATACTTGTCAGAATGCGACGTAACCATATCACTTCGCACACAGCTTCACGTGCGGCACGATATTCTGCCTCTATTGATGAAATAGCAACCACCTGTTGCTTCTTGCTGTGCCAAGAGACAGGACCGGATCCCAGATGAAAAATGTATCCAAAAGTTGACTTGCGATCATCAAATGATCCGGCATAGTCAGAGTCCGTGTATCCGTGCAAGAAGAATTTGTTGTTCATCTTGTATTCTAGGCCATATTCCATAGTACCACGAACATAGTGAAGAACACGTTTTGCTGCTTTCCAATGAGTGGTCTTAGGCTCCTGCATGAACCTCGAAAGATAGTTGACAACAAATACGAGATCTGGCCTAGTATTGGTCAGATATATGAGACTCCCAATCAACTATCGATAGAGAGTACCATATACCTGAGGTGAATCATCATATCGTGATAACTGAAGTCCATTCTCCATCGGAGTTGCCATTAGCTTGCAATCAGTCATGCGATATTTTTCCAGCAATGTCTTGGCATATTTTTTCTGAGACACTTTGATGGAGTGCTCCTTCCGGCTGAATTCCGGACCAAGACAAGTAATGGAGAAGTCCGAGATCTGTCATCTCAAAAGATTTGCACAAGTTTCTTTTGACGATAGAGATCATAGTTTCCGAACTCCCTGTAATGAGCGAGATCATCCACATAGAGTACAAGCAACACTATCTCAGAACCCTGTTTCTTGAAATAGAGGTTTGCATCTGATCGACATCTCTTAAATCCATGCTGCATAAGGTGATTGTCCATTTTTATATACCAAGCTCGAGGAGCTTGTTTCAGACCATATAAGGATTTGACCAATTTGCAAACTTTCTGCTCTTGGCCTTCTGCTTCAAATCCTTCTAGCTGAGTCATGTAGACTTCTTCTTGGAGATCACCATTTAGAAAGGCACTTTTGACATCCATCTGGTGAAATTTCCACCCATATTGTTCTACCATAGCACACATAACCCGAATTGTGGTCATCCGAGCAGTAGGTGCAAAAGTTTCCCCGTAGTCAATGCCTTCCTTTTGAGCATAGCCCTTTGCAACAAGACGGGCCTTATGCTTATCAATTGTTCCATCTACCTTGTACTTGACTTTATATACCCATTTGCAGCCAATGGGTTTCTTTCCATGCGGTAAATCAATAAGCTTCCAAGTTTTATTCTTCATCAAAGACTCATACTCTGTATCCATAGCGGCCTTCCACTGAGGCTCACTAAGAGCATCTTGCACTGATGCAGGTTCAAGATCATCTATGGTAGACATGAATGCCCTGTCATCATCAATATCCATATCCTCTACTTCTGTACTTGGAGTTACATAAAGTTCCTCAAAAGATTGACAAAGATCCTCAACCTCACCAGTTTCTTTGGCTCTTTTTCCTTTTGAGCCATACTGCGTGTATGAGGTCTATCCAATTTCAAATTGGGAGGAGTGGATAAATTTGCATCTCTGATTGTATTTGTACACCATTTTGGATTCTTCTTCGGTGGAGTTGAAGAAGATGTAGAAGGACCTCCTGTCTGTGTTTACGAAGGAATCTTCTCTTCCTTAGATTCCACAATATCTTGGTGTACTTTAGATGTGCTCTGTGATGTGAAAGCTTCATCAAAGACAACATCTCTGCTGATATGAATTTTCTTGGTCAAAGGATCTATCAAACGATATCCTTTAGAGTGCTCAGAATAACCAATAAAAATACATCTCAGTGTTTTCTCATCTAGCTTCTTCCTTTTCTCTTTCGGTATGTGCATGAAAGCGTGACATCCGAAAATACGTAGATGAGATATGGAGGGTTTTCGACCACTCCATGCTTCCTATGGAGTCATTCCTTTTAGGGCCTTTGTGGGTGCCCTATTCAACAGATACACTGTAGTGGTGACGACTTCTGCCCAATATTGTTACCCAAGAGTAGCTCCTATGAGCATACAACGAACCATTTCCATGATAGAACGGTTCCTTCTCTCAGAAACTCCATTTTGCTGAGGAGTATAGGCAGTTGTTAACTGTCTCTTGATTCCATGCTTATCTAGGAATGCAAAAAATTCATTAGAGGTAAACTCTCCCCCTCGATCTGAGTGGAGGGTTTTAATAGAAGCTCTTGACTCCTTCTCAACGGATTTATTGAACTGCTGGAAGAATGCGAAAGCTTCAGATTTTAGTTGGAGAAAGAAAACCCACATCTTTCGTGAGTAGTCATCTACGAATAACTGAAAGTACCTCTTCTCTCCACAACTGTTGGGTGTGAAAGGACCGCATAGATTGGTGTGAATTAACTCCAGAGGTTTTCGTGCTCTTGTAGAGCTCTTCTCAAATGGTACTCTATGCTACTTTCCTGCCAAGAAGTCAGAGCACACTGGCAATGTGGCAGAAAGGGAAGGAAGACCCTTTACCATATCATACTTACTGAGCTCAAGTAAGTAGCCAGAACTAAGATGCCCATATCTCTTGTGCCATAGGGAAGTTGCCTCCTTGGTAGAGACAGTCATGGCAACATGTGGAGTAGAGATAGCATCTAGTGCAAATAAGCCGTGCTTATATGAAGTTGTTGCAATCTGCTTACCCTTCCTGGTAATGGTACAACACTTCTTTCCATTCTCAACACGAAAGTTGACAACCATATTTCTATCCAGGATTTGTGTCACTGACAACAAATTGTTGGCCAATCTCGGAACATAGAGGAATTTGTCAATCTGACACTTGCCATCAGGAAGAGTGACTGAAATTGTACCCTCTCCCTGAACCCTGTAGGTTTTATCATCAGCAATGGTGACAGGTTTGCCCTCTTTGGCCACAAATGATTCGAACCACGATCTGTCGCCAGTCATATGTTTGCTAGCTCTAGAATCGACATACCAAACAAGATCCCTCTGTGTGGAATCTGTGGTAGTCATGAGCACCTTGTGTGCCCATTCAGAATCTGAGTCAGATTCTTCAACGACAACATTCACCTGGGGTTGCTTGTTTTTATTTTGTGGTTTGTTTTGGCCTTTCTGCTTGTTCTTATGCCAACACCTGTTGGTTTCATGGTTGTCTTTCTCACAGATCTTGCACCACCTCTTCTTCTGTTGAGGTTGTTTGCCTTTTCCTTTTGTATCTTGTTGAGAATTTCCTCCTTTTTGAAAGTTGCCTCCTTTTTGCCCATTACCTTTCTTCCTAGAACCCTGCCTATTGGTGTATAGGGTTGTATTGGAAGAATCATCCTTGTGAAGTTGGCGTGCCTCCTGTTGTTGAAGCAAATTGACCAACTCGATGTAGGTAATTTGTCGTTGAGACACCTGGATGGAGGTTATAAACATATCAAATGAATAAGGTAAAGCTCTCATCACAAGTGAAATGAGAAGCTTTTCGTCCACAATATCTCCCAAATAATTCAATTTCTCTTTCAATTCAGACACTCTGCATAGAAAGAGTTCAACTGTTTCACCCTGTCTCAAACTCAGGTTATGAAGTTGTTGTTGAAGATGAAGAATGGTGGATTCATTCTTTCCCTCATAGATGGTTCTAATGGCATCCCATGCCTCTTTACCACTTGCTTTGTCAGTTATATGAGGTTGCACTTCATCTGAAACAGCAAACAAGATGAGCACCTTTGCTTGACTGTCTTTCTTGTCAAAAGCTATCTGATCTACGGAAGGACCTGTGGATCCTGCTGTTGGTGAAGGCCTAGTTGCTACTCCAGTAACAATATCCCATAAATCTTCCATTTGGAGAACTGACTTCATTTTATGTTTCCATCATGTATAATTTGGACCTTTCAATAACTGATGCAGATCAGTCATCAACTTTGCAATAGCGACCATAGTGAAGGTTCATTATATCACCAATTGGTCCCCCTTTCGATATACCTTTTGCTAGGCCAATATACCGTACAAAATACCCGCCCTTACGTGAGGGAAACTATAGGTATTTAGAAATATCAACAAAAAATCACCCGCCCTTACGTGAGGGAGACTATAGGTGAGTTTTAGAGATCATACGATACGTGGAACATAAGCGGTACTGAAAGGGAATCGCCTTGTTGATGGCACCTACCATAGAAGATTCTTCTCATGCGTGGGGCATAACTTCCCCTAAACACTATGAAGAATACTTCGTCAGGATTTACGCCTAAACACAAGTGCGATAAAGGGTAGTGGATGGAGTAAAAAAATGCAAAAATGGCTAACTTATCTCTCGCCGACGATTTATAGAGAACAAACTCGGACGTCGTTGTAGCGACTATATTAGGCGGCGGATACAGTAGCCAAATCACGACAGCTTTACCTATAAGTGCTGGCCAGAGGTATCACAAATATCGAATCTTTGTAGTGCCATAAATTGCACGGATGGGTTTTAATTATTCCGAGGACTTAGGGAGTGTTTTGATTTTAATTTTTAATGTTATAGTGCAAAAATGAAATATGCAACATACAACAAAAAAAATGCCCACAAGAATAACCCACTAGGTGTCGGGCGCAGCCGAAAATGCACCTATTACAATTCGCCAAATTGCCTTTTCAGAAAATTACTCACTATCCCCCTTTGATTTTTTGAAAAAAATATCCCCCCTAAAAAAATTTTCTTTAACAAAGCATTTTAATAATTATTATTTATTTAAAGTTAAAACAAATAATTTTAATTTATATAGTTTTTTTAAAAAACTTATGAAAAATAAATTAAAAATTAAATTTTTAATTTATAAAGTTTTCAAAAACTATTAAAAAATAAATTAAAATTAAAAATTTTAACTAAAAAAAATAATTATTATAAAACCTTTGAAAAATAAAAATTTATACCTTTGGGGGGAGTCGACGGGATTTGAACCCCCGACCTGCAGGCTCCCTGAGCCTTACCGCACAGCTCACTGCCAAGTGAGCTAGCGGGCTGATCCGGAAGGAACAGTGGAGCTCCTCTCCTTTATCCTTCCTCGGCCTTCCCGAGCCCTCTGCCACCTCCTCTGCAAGTCGCGGTCCGTCGCGCTTTTTTTTTTTTTTTATTATTATTATTCGCACGATAGCCACTTCCGTATCACGGTCCGCTGCTGCGTTCAACCGGGGCGGGACGTCTGCGGTTTTTTTTTTTTTTTAAAACTAGCCGCGGGGGGGCGTCTCCGTAAAAAAAAAAAAAAAAAGGACCGAGCGGGGGGAGGGCGCGTGTTTCGCAGCGTGTGGGGGGGGGGGGAATTTAAAATTCCCGTCGCGCGTCAGCGCTGGACGGGGCGTGCCTCCGCGTCGCAGGTTGCATCCCTCTTACATCAGCGGGGGGGTGCAATTCCTCCTCACCTGCCTGCGCGTGCGCGCTGACCCTCCTGCGCGTCAGCGTCCGTGCGGACCCTCCTACGCGGGGGTCGTCCGCAGCAGATAGGGAGGCGGACAGAGTCCTTCCCTCCTGCGTCCTCCAACAGGGCGGGACGTCGCGGACGTCTGCGTCCGCAATGCGGACTGCGCGTCCGGGGGGGGCAGCGGACGTCTGCGTTCGCAATGCTTCCCTCCTGCATGTTCGCGCGTCACTTTTTTTTTTTTTTCTGCTCCTCGGCTGCTATCCCATGACGGAGAAAAAAAAATTGCTCGAAAAAAAATGGCGTTCGGAAAAGAAACACACAGCAAATTATTTTCCAGCAACGTCGTCCGCCTCCAGCCTCTTCACGCCACTGGCTCTGATGCCATGATAGAATACGGAACAACTGGAGAGATTGCATTGCGTAAAATATATACTGGTTACAATGCCGGGAATAGCACACCGACGTAAACTGATCTGTTACAGGAGTTGTAACAGTAGTCCTAAATAATGTAATACATACAAAGTACGCTAACAATACAAAGTACGCTAACACTATTGATGAAGAATCTAACATTGTCATTAATAAGGGAACTGGTT
This sequence comes from Wollemia nobilis, assembly GCA_028583015.1. Lineage (NCBI taxonomy): Eukaryota > Viridiplantae > Streptophyta > Pinopsida > Araucariales > Araucariaceae > Wollemia > Wollemia nobilis. The sequence continues at coordinate 8,359,928 of JAQPPZ010016931.1, forward strand.
TTCTAGAGGATGAAGACCTCCTTATGTTGAAATTGAAGAACTTTATTCTATCGTTGTTGTGGTAGATGTTTTTTATGCCCACCCGACTTACCCTGTTAAACATTCCTTTGGTTGACATATTCCTTAGTGTTGTCTTGGTTAAAATATGGTAACCTACGACCTCAAATATCATTAGCTCACATTATTTCGATTTATTTGGCCATGTTGATGCATTAAAAAATCATCCTTGTGGAGGTTGATGCTGAAATATTTCTTGGCTAGTTTCTTTTCTGGCACGTTAGACATGGTCTATTCACTTAGCCACTACTACCCCGATCAAAGCCACATATTTTTCTATCACATTGGCCCCCATTTTTCTACGTTATTTCCCCAAGAAAAATGCTCCTTTTTTTTACCATTTCATCTGCCACTTCTAACCTAGCATCATTTGAGATGTTCCTACTTTGACCATTTTTTTCCCTCCCTATAATGCATTTTTCCATGCAATTGTCACACCTTATCTACTTTGAAGGTACTAGCTACCCTTTGGCATGGATCCTACAGTCCACTTTACCTCTACCACTCTCTAGTTGGGCTTCGTAACACCCTATGTTGACCATCTTCATAGTCACAATGTAATGCGGTCCCCTAAAAATTATTTTCTCATTGCTATATCAATGGATATTGTGAATTTCACTTTTATCCCTAGAAAGATTCGTCGTCTTTATCTAGTCTATTTTTGGCCTAGACCTGGACAAATTCCTGCAACTAGTTATCTTGTAGTTTGTAGTCTTATTGTAATTTTTTTGGCGAAAGTCATTGCCTAGCCTAGAAATCATTCCAATGAGTTGCATCACCTCTAGATTCTTCTTCAGATGCTCCTAGCCCTATAACAATACGTTCAAGCTCTTGTCCATAGTACCACCATTTTTTCTTTGCCTCAAACTCAATTCTACAACATTGGTATTTCCTTTGAGAAGTCCCTATGCATTTTTTATTGAAGATTTCATTTGATCACACCATAGTAGCATACTATCTATAGCACATAAAGGTAGTATTACAATGCACCATTTCTATCATAAATCATGTGGTCTACACTTGTTTTTGCATTCAATTTTATGAGATAATGCTTACCTTCGATGGAGGAATTTTACCCGTAAAACCTTGCACCATAGATCTACCCAACATTCTATATTCGAATCTCATAATAGTAGCAAGGCCTAGTTGGTTGTTTATTTTTAATTACCATTATTTTTTAGAAAACTACTAGGCCTACCCTGCTATGCCACCTTCAGATGCCTCTGCTACAATTTTTTATCATCAATGTTGTTGTGGTAGCCCAAGCATGTTTACTTTTCCATCAAAGTATTGTGTCTACACCTAGTGCAAATATTTTTTCCATCACAACCGAGCCTCAAAGAACACATAGGCATTTCTCCTTTCCATGTGCTCACAGTATGCAAAACTTCCTTTCACCACCCTATCCTCCCTTCGTCCACATAGAGAAAATTATGATTTCTCTCCTAGACTCTTCCACTCTAATCTTGTGGATAGCACACGATTTCTTGTTGGAATTCCATCTCTTATTAGTAGCAAATTCCATCTTCCACATCCTTGCATTCTTTTTTCTCCATGTATCCTCTCTTCGCAAACTATAGACGACCTTAGCTTCTGCATGGTTTTTAACTTGTGCATCCAAGTATTATGTTTGCCACCTATCTGCTTTGACTTCCTCCAACTTTGTTGAACCCATGGCTAACCCTTTTGCCATGTGTCCCAATTTTATTACCGCTCTGAGAAATATCATCACAAATAAAATATGCTCTAGTAATATTTTATTATTCCCACTTTCTTTTCGGGATAGATAATCATAACCTGTATCTAGGCCTTTTCATGGATCTAATGTATGAAAAAAACACGTTGTTGTATATATGTCTTTCTAAATTTCATCATAATTTGTCACCATGCGTAAGAAATTCGAGGACATTGTTGATCTCTAGGGAATGATTTCTAGAAAAAATAAATATTTGAAGGCAAGAATGCAAAATATTCTTTCAATTTTCAAATTTAAAACAAGAATATACTATGCAAAAGGCCTCTAGCAGCTTTCCTTTACTTTTTTTTGTGGAAAGAATTGTTTTTCATGCAAATTGAGACGTCATCCCCTCCATAAGTATAAGAGTATTTATAGTTATTGAATTTTTTTTTTTTAGCTTAGCCCAATGGAATCATTCATTTTGTATTTTGTGAAGACCTACTTTAACTATACCTTAACAATTATATTTTCATAGTAATACAAATTTCATTTTATAAATTAAAAAAAAAAAAATCTATTTAAAAATTAAAAAACATATTTAACTAAATTAATATCATTTATTTATTTTTAAGTTTCTCTGAAATCAAACACTAGTGGAAATTGGGGAGGGAGTACTACTATGGTATGGTGCATAAGATACATGCTGCTAGAGAAAACAACAGTACAAGTCTATGAAGCCTATAAAAAAAAAAAGTTACTATCCAACTAATTAAAGGTCCAAGGAGGGGGTACTGCAACCTCAACTGTACCTTCTAACATGTTCATTGCTTGTTTCATGGACTGTCTGATACATGGATCTTCTTGAATACACCACAGTCCAACCAAAACCATTCTTTCCAACTGCTTTGTATCAATGTTTTCATCATCTTCCGATTGCAGCTGCTGTTCCACCAGCTTTACGAGCTTCCCTTCCTGCAAGCATTGGTAAACCCTGTCGAACAGCAAGATTTCATTCTCTGGAGCATCTAATTTCAATGTTTTCCTGCAACAAACAATTTCAAGAAGCATAACTCCAAAGCTATAAACATCTACTTTCACAGTAATTGCCATATTTCTATGCCAGTCGGGGGCTATGTAGCCCTTTGGTTCACGGGCTGCAGTAAACGTTCGGGTCTGTTCTGCCTTCATCAGTTTTGCCAAGCCAAAGTCAGCGATCTTTGCTTTGAAATGTTCATCCAGCAAGATGTTTTGAGGTTTTATGTCACAGTGGATTATCTGAGTTGTGCATTCTTCACGTAAATAGAGGATACCCCTTGCTATCTCTATGGCAATACGAACACGTGACTTCCAATCAAGAAAGCCGTTACCTGCAAATAAAACGCCGTCCAGAGACCCGTTAGGCATATAATCGTAGACGAGAAGCCTGTGGCAACCCTCGTCGCAGAAACCATAAAGTTGAACAAGATTTTTATGATGACTGGTCCCAATCACGCTCACCTCTGTTCGCAACTCCTTTTCGCCTAGGTCCTGCTGCACCACTTTATCAAGAGACTTCACAGCAATTTCTCTTCCGTCAGATAACACGCCTTTGTGGACTTTACCCGAAGCGCCTCGTCCGAGCTCTTGTTTGAAGCCTCCTGTATCTCCTTGTAACTGAATGCCTTTAACACGTATTGATTTTCCGCTTCTCTGATCTTGGTCCTGGCCCTGACCCTGAAATTACATGCGTAATACACGCATATTACGACCACGAGGGTTGAGAAGCAACCCGCAAGGCTTACGGCGATCATTAGAGGCGTCTTACCCTTGTCTTTCCTCATCGGCTCCCCCTCGCTTTTATTAAAAGGGACGGCATCAAATACTTTGACAAAAGCTTAAAATTTTATAATATATTAAATAATTATATATTAAATAAATAACATTCTTCATTAAAATGTTAAAGACCTTATAACCTAAGAATTATAAACATATATTTAATATATAAAAAATCTATGATTAAAATTTCTAAAAACATCACATGGTCTAGGTTTTAGGCTTAAACGTGTTTAGGTAAAGTCTTAGTCTAGGCTCAACACCAATGTTCGGAGGAGTTTAACTTTTAAAGTGGGTTTTTAGTTTCCTAGAAATGGGAGAAATCGATGGCTGGTGCTCTGTTGTTTCAAATGCTATGCTTGACCTTGGCCTCGGCCTCCGCATTATCAATAACTAATAATAGTACGATCTCATGTATTAAAAGTACTAGAGTATAAGTTTAGAGGTTAACTATAATAAGGATTTATAGAGTCTGAAAGAGAATAGAAACGGTTGAAATAGATGACATAGTGGAATAAACGACTTATTACATTTTGAGATTATATGTATGATCTACATTTATTATAAAGTAGTTATGATATGAAACGAATTAGATTTTAATTGATGAAGAATGCGTTTTTATGATAGTGAAACAATTATTTGTTTGTTTTTTTTGAGTTGGAGCCATCTTGTAAGAAGCCATGTGATAAGATTCGATGATTGTAGTTATGTCTCTAATGCATGCCATTAGGAAGATGCCTTTTGTGTAGTCTATCATCAACTAGTGACATAGGTTGTTGAGATTTTAGATGTTTTTGTTTAAGTGCCTATGCACCATAGGCATTGCTGTCAATTTATGGATAACACCATCCTAGTTATTTTCCTAGTAGTATTAGTACCATGTATATGTTTGACATTGTAGGTGGTTATGGCATTAGGTTATTTAGTAAAACTTCTAGATGAGCTAAGGCCTATAAGCTAATGTAATTGTTGCATTATTATTTTTGAGGATTTGAGCATCTTTTTTTTTTCTTAAATCATAAATATTATTTAAGAAGAGTGCAAATAGAAGTTGGAAATAATAAACATGCGATCTTATATTGTCATGCATATTAACAATTAAGGCAAGAACATTTTCTACAAGATGATAATAGCTTATACAAATTATTAAGTTATCACCAAATGTTGGCAAATGTATTAAAGATGGCTTGAAACATCTAAGAATGATCACAAACAACATCTCAATGGATATATATAGCAACATTATTAATACAAATTGAAGTTGAGCTTAAAAAAATTTATTTATGTAATATGCTATTTTCTTCTTCTTTTTCCTTATAAATCTTGAAAGGTTTCTCTAAGCAAAATTAAATTTTTTTTTTTTCATTCAAAATAGTTAAATTTTTTAATTGATTATAGTGAAATGACTCAAAACCCATTCATATTACACCATAATCATGTTTTCATGGTGTTCTATCAACCACTTAGTGGTATTTGTCAATTATACATATATTGCCCAGTAAGATTTGAACCCAGGTCTTCTCCTTAAAATTCTATGTTTTTAACCACTTGAGTTCATTCCACTCAATTAAACTAACAAGGTTGATCCATGAGATTGGAACCTTGATTTATGTTACAAAACTCTTCATTGAATGTTCCAAATTCTATGAGAAAATGTTAATTTTTACCCATGGGATTGGAACCTTCATCTACGAAGTAAAATGTCTTTCTGCACATTCTTACCTTAAAATCCTTGGGCGAAAATGTAAAGGTTTACACAAGATTTGAACCTTGGTTTCCAGTGTGAAACTATTCACATCACCATTTGATTTTTATTCTAATGGGATAGAATTTTATGGTTAATTTAGATAATCTTGAAAGGTGGACTTGTATCCAAAATATAAGTACACTCAATCCAAGTTATGTGGCAACTCGCCTTCAATCCATGTATAGCCATAAGTTGAACTCCTACCTCTACATGTATTAATGGATCTACTAGTTGCTTGACATGGGATTAGAACTAGGACTTATACTTAGAAAATCTCATTCCCAATTGATTGTCCCAAATTCATTGAACAAAATTAATTAGTTTTATGAGGTTGAAATTATATAAATCCTTGACTAAACCTTACCTATATTATATCTATTGAAATTGATTTGTTACATTATCCCTTTCAAACCTTAGTCTCTTATTTAAAATACTCAAGTCTTCACTATGAAATTAAATCAAATCATGCATTAACAACTAATTTTGAAGATAATGTTTTTGTTTATTTATAAATTATAGTTATTAGTTTTCAATATAGTTTTAAAACTAATTAAAATGTTCAAATTTTGGTCTATCTCTTTACTCCTTTAACTTGGAACCATGATCAAACCTTAAATTTGGTCCAATATTTTGAATCTTCCAATACTTTCCATACCATACAAGCTTGGGCCTTCCAATTTATCATTTTTTTCTTCATGGCAAGTATTAAAGGAATGGAAGAGGTTATGTATGCCTAAGTAAAACCATAATTAATTTTTGTTGTTTGTATTACTATTTTCAAATATTTTTCACAATTTGAGATTTAAAACCCCATCTATTTGCTTTTGAATATATTGATATTTAACCTTAACCTTCTTAAAATAAGAATAAAAAAACCTTTACATTAGAAAATGAATTGTAAAATAATTAAATTTATTCCTTTAATTTAATTTTATTTTATTATGAAATTTATCTAACAAATTCGAATATATGATAATAGTTTTTTAATAAATAGTAAATAAATATTTAAAATATACTAGTTTTTATATTTTTTAATATTATATTTGTTAGGTCCGAGGGCCTGGTTCAACGGTTAAAGCGCTTCTTTGGAGCGGGGAGACCGGGGTTCCATTCCCTCGGGCCTCGTCGTACTGAATGCCTGTCCCTGTCCGGGTGCGTCAGCGGCGTAAAAGGTTCAAATTATCGGGGCATGGTGGTATAGGGGCGGTCTGCGCGAGGATCTGTGTGGCGGCTTCTAGGGGTGGACTGCGCAGAAAACTGTGGCGGCTTTCTGGTCGGCTTGCCCGGACTCGTGGCGGCTATCGAGTCCACCATGTAAAAAATAAATAAATAAATAAATATTATATTTGTCTTTGTAATAACTATAAAATAAATATATAAAAATATATATTTTATAAGTTTTATAAAATCATAGATAATATGAATATTTAAAGTAGAGATCTAGATTCAAATACATTATATGCTTTGAATATTTAGAGGGAAAGTGATTGATAGAATGGTGATAAATATGTCAATATTATTGAAGGAATGAGAACTTAAGAACCCAAAGATGTAGAACCACAAGAGGGACAACCTTAGGATGAGAGTGAAACATAGGAATAACCACAACAAAATATCTTTGTGCATGCACTTGCAAGAATCTTGATCCCGTAGATGATGAAGGTAGTAGTATTATTCAAAGGGTAACATATTATAATTCTCATTGATTCATGTAGTACACATAATTTTATTGATCCTCGAGTAGCTAAGAAAACAAATTGTTACATACATGCTTGCAACTCCTATGAAGTTATGGTGGTAAATGCAGGATCTGCCTTGTAAAGGTAAATGCTACAATGTTAAATTGAAGATAGGGGAATTTGAACTCAAAATTGATATGTTTGATCTTAAAATGAGAGGATGTGATGTTGTTCTAGGAGCACAATGGTTGGGTACCTTGGGAACAATATCTTAGAACTTTGTTGAATTATAAATGCAGTTCTCGTAGAATGGTAAGTCCTACACTCTCTATGGTTCACCAATAGGATCTTTGTAAATTATTAGTTCAATCCATATAGAAAAGGTAAAAAACTCCTCATGTGGGGTAGTAGCTCAATTATTTGAAATTTAATTGCAAACTTCAGAAGAAGACAAACCTCAAGATGATTTAAAACTTGTTTTGACTAAGAATGATGTAGTCTTTATAGAACCGACATAATTTCCATGATCATGTAATTCCATTAGTACCAGGTAGCTTGCCATCTAACATCAAACCTTACCAGTACCCCCTATGCACTTAAGTCATAAATTGAGAAGTTGGTACAACAATTTCTAATTATATACGCAATTCAGCCTAATAATAGTCCTTATTATTCTCCAATGTTTTTGGTTAAAAATAAATATGGGTCATGGTGGTTGTATATAGATTTTTTTGAGCTCAATAAGCTCACCATTGAAGATAATTTTCTTATCTTGATGGTCAATAAATTGTTGGATAAGCTACATGGTGCAAATTTTTTTTCCAAGTTGGATCTCCACTTAGGCTATCATCAGATAAGGCTTAAGGAGGAAGATATCCCCAAAATAGCATTTTGAACGCCATCCTAGGTTTTTTTCCAGAAGTAGTATTTGTGCCATGCATAAGTTTGACATTGTAGGAGGTTATCACATTAGGTTATCTAGTGAAACATCTAGATGAGCTAAGACCTATAAGTTAATGTAGTTGTTGCATTATCAATTTTGAGGACTTGAGCACCCTTTTCCTTTGCTCAATTCATAAATATCATTAATAAGAGTGCAATGAGAAGTTGTAAATAAAAAATATATGTGATCTTATATTGACATGCATATTAACAACTAAGACAAGAACATTTTCTACAAGATGATGATAATTTATACAAATTATTAATTTTATCACCAAATGTTTCCAAATGTATTAAATATGACTTAAAACATCTAAGAATGAACACAAACAATATCTTAATGGATTACTATAGCAACATTATTGATACAAACTATCGTTGAGATTTAGACACGTTATTTATTTAATATGTTATTTTCTTCTTAATTTTACTTATAAATCCTAAGAGTTTTCTTTAAGCAAAATTAAAATATTTTATTTTCATTTAAAACAATTAAATTTTTTAATTTGTTATATTGAAATGACACAAAATCCACCCAAATTGTTTTCATGATATTCTACCAACCACATAGTGGTCTTTGACAATTATACATATATTGTCCAATAAGATTTGAACCTAGGTCTTCTCCTTGAAAGTCTATGTTTTTAACTGCTTGAGTTCATTCCATTCAAGTAAACTAACAAAGTTGATCCATGAGATTAGAACCTTGATTTATGTTATAGAACTCTTCACTCTCTACCAAATGTTTCAAATCCAATGAGAGAATGTTATTGTTCACCCATGGGATTGGAACATTAATCTATGAAGTAAAAAATTTTCTTGCACATTGCTACCCCAAAATCCTTGGGTAAAAATGTTAAGGTTTACCCATAAGATTTGAACCTTGGTTTACTCCAACTTAGCACCATTAGAATGACCAATTACCTTGTCTCAAACCTTAAATTTTAGTCAAATGTTTTAAATCTTCCAATAATTTTCATACCATACAAGCTTGGATTTTTCAATTCATCATTTTCTTGCTTCACAACAAGGATTTAAGGAATGAAAGAAGTTATCTATACTTACGTAAAACTATAATTATTTTTTGTTGTTTGTATTACTATTATGTCCTAAGAAGTGTGACCCCATTATTATATCATATTATATATATATATATATATATATATAATACTTGATTAGTATGATAAACTGCTATGACCAACGCACATGGCTTAAAAGTCTCTCCCAACCATGACCCCTCGTAATACCGAAAGCTATGCTTAACATACTATTATATCACTATTATGCTTAACCTTACTTTTAAATAATAAATAAATAAATTTAAAATGTTTATTGAATAAATCCTGGAATTTATGGCAGTCTTTAAGTAAAAGATTCTTATCAAATAAAAAAGTAAAAGATTCTTATACATCATATTTATACTATCTTTTAATGAATGGTGTTGGTTAATTTTATAATCAACCAATGGTTTAGAAAAAAAAAAATATTGATAGGTAAGAATAACGCGTCTTCCGTTAGGATTAATTATATCTGTAAAATGTGCAAACTCTGTATGAAATCTTTCTACCGACTTGTACATATGGCATAATTTTTTCCTAGCACGAACCACATTAGTATTGAATTATGTCAAATCGATTGTAACAATACCTTCGCTAGTGGCCAACAAGCCCTCATCCTTGAAAGACTTGGATACAAGAGAATAGGAGTTGAATTTGGCGTCATCGACATAAGGACCTGGTGCCACGTGGTTGACTTGAAAGCCCGGCGCTTGCCTTGTTCATATGGCATAATCGCGAACCACCTTACTATTAAATTATACCTTACTATTAAATTATGTCAAATCAATTGTAATAATATCTTTCCTAGTGGCCGACAAGCCCTCATCCTTAGGAAGACTTAGAAAGACTTGGCGATACAATAGCCTTGGAGCTGAATTTGGCGTTATGTCACCCCTTGTGCCACGTGCTTGAGTAGAAAGCCGAGCGCTTGACTTGTACATATGGCATAATTTTCTTCCTAGCACGAAATACCTTAGTATTGAATTATGTCAAATCAATTGTAAAAATACCTTCGCTAGTGGCCGACAAGCCCTCATATAGCAAAAGCATTAATTTGTATCGTCTACTATAACGCGTCCTAAGCCTAACTTTATCTTCTACATCTGTCGACTTAGAATGCACTACTGCTTTAGTTGAGCTTTATGAATCTTGTTATTGTTCACGCCATGAACAATGTTTCCTATAATCCGCGTGACAGCATGGTAATCGCCATTCCTGAAACCTTAAATGAGGATTTTATATTACTTAAAAGAAGAAGATGATTTACTTAGAATAAATTTAATTTTTTTGTTGTTTCTGTTTTGGGTTTTATTTTCACTTATTCTAGTGAACCTTTAATTCTTTTTAAACTTGCCAATTGATATTGTTGATAGGATTTATTTGCCTCTTCTTTTGGAGTGAAATATCCTTAATCTAATCTAGCTTTTATTATTGAATGATTTCCTTGCTTCGTCTTGAAGTTTATCTTATGGCTAATTTTTTTTGTCTCTTTCTTCCTAGTTTTTACTTTGCAAACCCTTGTTACGTGTCCAATCTCAAAATAATTGTGGCAACAAAATGCAATATTTTCAATCTACTTGTTGATCTCATTCTCTTGATTCAGATTTAATATTAATGGATTTTGGCAAAGGTTTTGAAATATCCATAGCAACACATATTTGAGTATATATAGCATGCTTTTGCTTGGTAGTTGTTGGTCCTTCTTTGATGAATTCCCCTAGGGTATTTCCAATATTTTTCAAAACACCCTTATTTATAAGTTGATATGGAAGTCTAAAAAGCCTAACCCACATTGGAAGTTTCTTAATAGTTTTTGACTCAATAGAAAAATTTACATTCTATGGTCTCAAATAAAGTGCATCTCTCCCCCTAAACCATGAGCCACCAACCATTATTTTATCCCTAATTTATGAAATAGAAAAGATGATGAGGAAAAAACCCTTCGGAAGAAAAGTCAAAATAATTTGAATTTAATCCCCACTTCAACTTGATTCAATTTTGAATTTTCAAAAATGTTGGCCATGATCTATGGAACTTACATATTAGTCCTCTACTTTTAAGAACCATTATATCATGCTCAATCATCTCATCCTTGATACTTACTTATGGTGTACCATTTGCTACTTGGATCAAACATGTTATGTATTTACTCTTTTGCTTATATCTAGCTTGGGCCTTCATACTCCCAACTAGGCAATTTGATTTCTAGCTAGGACATCCTCACTTCCCATTAGGGCTTTCAAAAATGACTTTCCTTCCACAATAACTAATGGAGCTTGCGCTCTTGGCTTGCACTCCCTCTTGGTTTGCACTCCCTCTCTACCCCCATCCTTTCATGTTTCTACTAGTGCAGTTGAAACTTCTTGTGGTTGCCTACCTAATGTTCTAGTCATCACCACTAGCATATGGAGCTCAAATGCTTTGATTTTTCAAGCGTGTCTAGGTCATTCCTCTTTTTATTTCTCAACACATTAAGTCTATCAATGCCTTAGGATATTGTATTTCTAGTTTTTTTACTTCCCTATTAGGTGTGACCCTATGGGTTTTTTCATAAAACTTTTGCACCTATCTTTGCCTGAGCTCTCCTTCAAGAATTTGGTTCATGCACATTTGGTCATTGCTTCTGAGAGTAGTGAGAATTCACTATAGTTCTGGTAATTCATAAGGGATCTCCAATTTGGTGTAGATGTGGAACGTAACAAAATCACCACCTCATCCATTGGGTTTAGAGTCAAATACTAGGACAAATATTGGGAGAAAACTTGAATGAACTTCTAATCTCTATCTCTTATCAAAATTAGGACTACTTCCTAAAAGTTAGTACTTGCCTATAACAAAATTAAAAGAACACTAAATATAATACATATATACTATGGTCGAGGGTGGCTTCTATCCATTGGATATGGAGTCAAAAAGTGCTCCTCAATTGCTACTCAATTTGTTTCATTTATTTCTCTTATTCTATTTTTGGTATACCTTTAAAGAATTGGGACTGTTGGGAAACCCCCTTGCTATAGGTAGTTTGGTATTAGGGATGAGTGATTTCTTTGGTATAAATGAACTAGTACAATGGTCCCTCTATGAAATTTCACATGAAAAATGTAAATTAAAACTAGTGTTAAAAATAATGTGATTAAAATAGATCAATTTTAACTAAACATACCCAACTCAGACTCTGCAACCCTTGCCATTGATGATGCAAGCATATGCCATTGCTTTAAAAATAGTTAAAATATTTTCTCAAACTAAATATAATTTCATATCATTAAAATACATTATTTAAAATAGTACTTTTGAATAATAAGGTTACCTTGTGAGCTGGAGGTTACTTCATGTTTAGAAGTAGCAGGAGCCATACGTGTAAGTTTTCCATCAGGACACCTCCTACGTTTATAGGTAGGAGTTACTGGTGATGATTACGACTGCGTGTCAAAATTGGCAGACGCTTCTTGAATCCTAATGGTGACATCCCTTTTACTGGATGAGTGAGCTGCTCTTCTCTATTTTCAAAAGAAAAATAGAAAATAACTAGATTGATTAAAAAGAAAGAAAAGAGAGACTATTTCAATAATAATTTTACCTGTATTTCATTCTCAGGGATGCCAATAGCCAATAAATATGGGTGCAATGCAATTGGAGGATTTTTTTGTTTAAGATTGTAGTATGCTTCATGAAAAAGACAAAGAATAAAGTTGTTGGAGGTTATTGTATACGTAGATTGAATTTTATGTATAGTAAGAAGATCCTATTTGAGGTGGTTGGAAATGTGAGTGGACCAACCATGTCTGCCTCTATCAATACATCGAATCAGTAATGATAATGTCCAAAACAATATTTCTGTAGGTCACCCCTGCATAATAAGCCTTCCCAAGAAAAATTTAATGCAGGCATAAAGAAATTTATCTGCAACATTGGAAATGTTCAAACCCCTTTTCGACTTAGAAGAATTAATTAAAAAATAGAGAGAAAATTATTAGAGAATGAAAACTACAATACATCAAAATTAAGGATAAATAAAAATAAAATTTTAAAAATTTACCTTTCAAATGGTCTGAATTCATGGCATATCTGGATGCCAACATTTATTTGTCATCTTCAGTTAACGTGTATGGGTTGTTAACAAGTAGACTATCCAAAAATGGCAACCCTATTAGTTGTTGCACATCTGATGGGTTCACAGTAAAAACAATATCATTGTTATCAAATTTGATCTTTACAATGGACACATCATGGTCATAGTAACTAATTATCCATTGCATTAGGGAGACATTGATGTCCAACTATGGCATCTTCATGACTCCAACAACTTTGGAGGTGTAAAGCCAATTGGAATCTCTCCCAAGAGTGCTAAAAATATTCTTGATGTTTGGGTAATAGTAGCTCTTGAATGATACTTTGGATGGCAAAGGAGAGGAAGCACTAGCCATTTCTAATCACCCTCTGTAAAAGCTCTAAAAAAACCTCTTAAAACACTCTAAAAATGTTGGGAAAACACTTAGAAAATACTTTGAAAATGCTCGAAAAACCCTCTAAAAAAGCTCAAAAAATACTCTGAAAACACTCAAAAAAATCTCTGAAAATGCTTCGAAAACCATCTAAAAAAGCTCTAAAACCGCTATAGAAAATGCTCTAAAAATGCTAGAAAACATTCTAAAATTGCTTTGAAAATTATTGTGCAAAAGGTGAAAAATGACCCTGCTATTCTATTTATAGAAGTGTGCATGGCTGAAATCAATGGATGCATGACACATGGCAGAGGAGAGGACACATGGTAACATTTTATTGAAGATATTTGGTAGTCGCATTCTTCTAGTCGCATAGTGATAGTCACCTTGTGATAGTCGCCTCATGACAATCACCTTGTGATAGTTGCCTTGTGACAATCGCCTTCTTCCAATCACCTTATGATAGTCACCTTGTGATAGTCACCATGTGATAGTCACCTTGTGACAGTCGCTTCAGCCAGTTGTCTTATTACAGTTGCTTCTGTCAGTTGTCAATTGAAAATTTGAAAAATTTGGTGCATAATTTTCATAAGATTTCCATTATTTGATAAATTTTTTGTAAAATTTTCAAAAATTTGCCTTGATGTTTATACACCTTACAACTAAATTTACCCTGATTTTATAAATATATTTTAGGGCCAACCCCTTATGCATAACCCTGGTCATTCAGATTCATCAAGTCAAGCACCGTAAAAAGGGTACGTAAAGGACTGTTAAATTTCAATCAAAACTAGCACCATTTAAGTGTGAAGTCAAGGGGCTAAAGTAAGAGAACTCTATCATTAATATTTCTTTCAAACATAGGAGTTATAAGGTTATAATTTCAAGGATAAACATTAAGGTTGAGAAAGCAAAAGACATATGAGATAACTTACCAAATATCAAAACACTATTTTTAAACTAACCTAGGAGATATAAGGCCTTCTACTTAGGTTGAACTATTTAATACTTTACATATATTATTATCTTTTCTAATTTTCCAAATTTGGGAGTCATAAGGTCTACTACTACAAATTGATTTATTAGAAATTAGAAAAATTAAAATCAAATCTCGAAGGGCCATTATAATAGGTTTATAAAAAACATATAAAGGTTGGAATTATAATATTTACTTGTCTCAAATATTCTTAAATAAAGACAAAAGATCAAACATTAAAACCTCTTGAAATCTAGAAAAAGTGCTTAGTTCAATAGGAGCAATAAGGACAATAGAAGTTGATTTTAGCATTTACAAACTTTACAAAATCAACCAAGATTGAACTATAACCTACAAAAGCACTTTATATCTTGTCCAAAGCATACTAGGGAGTCATAAGGTATTCTAAAAAACTTGGTAATATTAGAATCTATAGTTTATCAAGTTGCAAATCCATTAGCAATATATAAGCTATCTACAAAACCTAAAAATCCTTAAAAGTACTCATTCTCATTACTAGGAAGACATAAGGAAGCCTACAAGAATCAAGGATTAATATAGGTTTTATCAAATCAAGATTATATACTTCTATCAAAGATCAAATATCTTAATAGGGATCCATAAGGATGCCTACCTTCCAAAATACTACAAAAATCAATAAGGAAAAGTTCAGCGTCATTAAGCTTGGGATCATGAATCTACTCTTGAAATAAAAAATAATGATAGATGTAACTTCTAAAATAATCCATATTGAAGCCTTAGAAGATAACTTTGACACTATGGAATGCTATCTTCAAACTCATCTCAATGAAGCTATTGACAATGGAGAAAATATTGTTACATTTTCCTTAGATCTTGTGAATATATTATATATGGATTTACTCACATATAAGCACTTCAATAATGAAAAATGTAGAACAAAAGGTATTGATAGAACTACTCAAAAATAAGGCAAATAAGTGAATCATATCTAGAATATTTTTTTCAATCCTCATGTAGAATTGATACTTCAAGTTTTACTAACTCAAAATCTTATCATGATGTCCTAAGTGGTTGTTTAGAAGCATATGTACAGAATAAATATAAGAAAGGAGAATCATCTATGCAAGAACCAAGTAGCAACACGACCACCTATGAAGATGCATAGACTAAGTTCAAAGGCAAAGCTAAGGAAGAAGAAGGAGATGAACCCAATGAAGGAGGAATACAATGCAAGATCAACTAAAAGAAATTTCTATAGCTTCAACCTATTTTTGCATCATTTGAAGACTAAAGAAACTACTAAAGAAGACAAAGATCATTCCCAAGAAGAATATCCAATCCAAAGCCATCATATGGAAGAAGATCCACATTAAAGAATAAAGTCTTCAATACCCAAATATTGTAATACAAGGGGTGTTATAAATAGAGTATATTATGGTATTTGAATATTGTAAATGTACCTTCCTTGGTACATACTTAGGATATTAGGTTACTTTAGGGTGAATTTTTCTAGTTACTTCATGCAATGTAATAAATGCACAAGTGTCAATGTACAAACTATGCTGTGCAAGGTGTCCACTTGTACAACTAGGTAGAGTGTTGGCCAAGGAACTTATCTTCCTATATAAATGCCATAGATGTAGAAGATAGATATCAAAGTCATTGTATCAAAGACAGTGTGTGGTAGATAAAAATCAAAGTAGTGTGTGTGAGCTATAAGCTTAGAGCTCATTCATAGAGAAATAACTTATATCATAGAGTGCCCATTTCCTCCATAGCTACTATTGTAATATTTTTTGTCATTTCTATTTATAGCATATTTTAGTCATCTCACAGATTTAGTTTATTTCTTTCTGCATCTTGTGATTGATATCTCCCATTGTATGTGGTATCAAAAGCTAACAACAAGAAGATAATTTGGTAAAAAAAGAGAGAATACAAGTGTTGCTAGATCATCAGATTAAAAATATAATCATGCATGCATGTTGTAATGTGTTGAAATGAAGGTTTATTATGTTGAGTGTGTGTTAGTTATGAAATTTATGTTTCATATTTGAATCTTAGTCCTAGTCCTTAGTAGTAGTACCTGATTTGCATAGATGGATATTTATGTATTTGACGAAAGTCTCAGGATAATATCTTGTGTCATCTCTGATGGTTGGGGTGGGTAGGGATGTTTAGACATCTACCTATTATATGGAGGACTCGGGTTGTCTATTAAACTATATCTATAAATAATAATTACACTTGAAATAAGAATTTGTCATTTACATATATAATCGTAACTAGTTTTGTACTTGAAATAAGAATTTTTGTATAATCTTATTCAACTAGTATAATAATATAATCATATTCAACTGGTATAATCATATAATCATCCTCAACTAGTATAATCATATTCAAGTATAAATTTTATGGAAATGATAGTTAATTGTTTGTTTCATTATGAGTAGTGTCTAGGACATGACATGGATTTCTTTATCCTATGAGTAGTGCCTTCTTTTGATGACATTCATTTTAGGCTTTGCTTTCACTAATAAAGGAGTTATTTGTCCTATGAGTAGTGTCTTTTTTTGATGATATTCATTTTAGACTTTGCTTTCACTAACAAAGTATTTTTTTATCCTATGAGTAGTACCTTCACAACATGCTTGAGACATGACATGGAGTTCTTTATCCTGTGCAAGATACCTTTAGAATATATCATTGAATATTTCACTTAGTAGGCAACAAGATGCTTAACTTGAGTAAGGAATGTACCAAGTGTATATTAGACACCATGGCACTACTATTATATTGTACAAATTTATTTTCTTTTTCTTTTATAGAGGTTATATGTGACCTTGATATAATATTTCCCATAGTTTTGCAATATTTCTTCAAAAATATAAATAAAGACACCACAATTAGTTGAGGTTGTCACAATAAATCAGGAGCTAGTAATAGAGGCTTCACACACTAGTAAGTACTATCAATTTGATAGTTTTTTTCAATAGCGTTTTGTCTAGGCATATTTCAATAGCGTTTTTTTCAATAATGGATTGGTGAGATATATTTTGTTTGTTCCCTTGCCTCACCAATCCATTATGCACACTTGCAGTCGATGAGGATATGCTCAACTAGAGCATGAAATGGTATTCTGTCATACTCATCCATTATATGTGACAAGCATAACTATATT
Organism: Wollemia nobilis; assembly: GCA_028583015.1. Taxonomy (NCBI): domain Eukaryota; kingdom Viridiplantae; phylum Streptophyta; class Pinopsida; order Araucariales; family Araucariaceae; genus Wollemia; species Wollemia nobilis. Next base: position 8,377,485 of record JAQPPZ010016931.1, read on the forward strand.
GTTTTGTCGTATGACTTATTCCCATGTCTCTCCAAGTATATATCTTACAGAGGAAGAGCCAATCAAATGTGAAACTATGTAGATAGAAGCTCATAAAAATAAGGATGAGACTCTTATTTCACTAGAAGTTGCAGAGACAATCGTAAGTGACATTCTCTTGGAAATAGCAATGCATTGAACTTAAAACCATTGTTATATTGATTGTTTTTTTAACATATTACCAATAAACTATGCATGTGATTTTTCCATAAAAAATGGATGATGTAATATCATCTGTGAGCTCCATAAATTAATACATTAAGGATTATTCCCTTGCAAAAGTTTTAGGACCCAAAATAATGGGTCAGGTTTGGGGTGTCGACAAAGGAGTATCACCAACTGATCTATTTATTGGTAAGGGTTACATACAAAAGTTGTGTCAGATGCAAGAGCATACTGTAGATAAAGAGCAATGGTGGGAAGAGAAGCTTATAGAGAAGAAAAAATGGATGGAAGAGAAGCTATCAAAGAAAGAGAAAAATATTGAAGATATTTTGACATGGATTTCACAGATAGAGATGTGTCAATTTTTTCATGATTTCATATTTGAAATATTTACATGTCACACCCATAATATTATAATGATCCCTTTTATATAATTCCATAGACAACATCACTACATGCTACCTCTACAATTGGACACAACATTGGTGGTGGTGATAAAGGAACATGTTGTTGCTCAATACCTTCTATACCAAATTCATCAATGGTACGACTATTATTTCAATTATAAAATAGTTGACTTAGTTTGTATTGTACACTATGGATTGAATCTATCTAGGTTGTTGATTTTCCATGTAGGTACTGAAAACAAAACTGATCACTCAAACTGAGAGAATGTAATGCTACTTGACTGAGATCCATTAGGATAGCATAGTGGTCGAAGGTATAGTGATCAGTAATAAACCTAAAGATCTTGTACATGGTCATTTTTTTGGGAAAGGTTATTGTAAAGTCAATGCGCATGTCACCCATAAAGGGGAAATAATCTTTTAAAGAAGGAATGAGGAGATGGCCACAATGAATTATGCTATGGGATCCTTCATTGCCTAGACTATATCAAATATTATTTATAGATAAATTATACCATGTTGTAGCAATATTGTATGATGCTTTGAATTAACATCTGACATCAATGATTACAAGGCAAATTTCATTAGACATTTTTTGTTCTATTTTTAGAAATCGCTAGTAGATAATTAATGGGCAACCAAGCTAGGAGTGAGGTGAGTAGGTATCAAATGGAAGTATAAGGATACCCTCTCACCTCATCTCTAATGGTTGGGATGGTAGGGATGTTTAGACATCTGCTCATTATATGGAGGGATCAGGTTGTCCATTCACCTATATATGTAAATAAGAATTATACTTGAAATAAAAATTTTCCATTTACATATATAATCAAGAACAATGGCAAAAGTGCTTCTAGTATTTTTGAAAATTAAGAACCTTAAAACCCAAAGCCTTGGTTTGGTTGATATGTTACTAGGTCTTGGCGGTTAAATCTAAACTCAACAAAACTTACATATCTCTCTTTGTGGAAAGGAACTAACATATCTTGAAATTATGCATTGTTTATGGAAAAAAATAATGTATAGGGTATGCTTCTTGAAATTATGCATTATTTCTGGAAAAGAATAATAGATTTTATTTGGAAGGTAAGATTCATAGCAAAATTTTATAAAGACACTTGTACACTTTGCTTGCATGGATTGATTTCTTTTTAAGAAGAGCTTAGCCATAAATATTAGCACAAAAATTATTTATTTTTAAAGAGAGGTAGAGTCAAAGGCTTAGACTTTAGCTTTTTTTCCTTCCTAGAATATAATTTTCCTCCTATCCCTGTGGCTCATTTGATGTACATGCTTTAAATTTTGTTTGATGCATTTACAACTATATGAGTTTGTATGTCATAAATATGGAAGGGTGATTTACCTTTAACAAGTTTCCAATGTTGACTACCATAGAATAAGAAACGGGTTGGACAACCACCCATTTGTTGTCCTTTTGGATGTGCAATCCTTCAACTTCGTTGTCTTGTAGCAATAGTGTAATGCTAGATCCATGTGCATGTGGGTTGAGGCCTAGAACAAGATCAGGTATTTCCAAAAGAATGCTCAAAATAGTCAATATTTGAGTGTAGAGTCTTAACAATTAAATTAAATAGCTTCAGAGCAATATTCTTATTTTTTGAATTGTATTTATCCACAATTTCTCTATAAATTTCACAAAGAGTATTAATAATATGGTATTGGTATGAATGTTCTGAAATTCAAATCTCATTTCATATATTAGTCACTGAATATATTTTATAATGAAACAAGCAAGCAAGCTGTGAGGAATATTATTAGATATGAATAGTGATACGTGTTATTTCCTGATAGCCTAATTTAACATGAACTTTATCAAAGGATTGGAATTTGAGGTGCAAAATTTGAACAAGATATTTAAGATAAAGTATAATCCTGTATGCTCACTAGTTTTTATGGGTAGATTGAAATGTAAAATACCTACCTTTACCTTTACATTTTAGTGAAACCTATAAGATGAATAATAATCTTCAAAGCACAAACCAACCAAGATATTACATTGAGTGTATTTATTCCAAAAATATTGGTTATTGTTAAGTTGTAAGCTTACTGTAGTGGTAAAATTTTTAGGTTTTCATTTAGGAGACCCAAGTTCAAACCCCACTTGGTATGAGGGAAGCAGGACCCCTCATAAAAACCTGTGTAAACTTAATTTTTTTTAGCTTATTAAAAAATAAAAATTTTGGCTATTGTTTAACTATTTTGGTCATCTGTTGAATTTGTCTTTTGTATCCAAATATGAACAAAAGATCCATTATCATACCATTAAGAAATAGTGACTTCAATTTACAAAAATTACATCAATGGGAATAATCACACTATTTTTTTTAGCTTATTAAAAAAAAATTGGCTATTGTTTAACTATTTTGGTCATCTGTTGAATTTTTCATTTGTATCCAAATTATGGCTGAGTATAAGGGTTATATATTATCTCATAGGACTTTATTCTGATAGCTATCGCCTTGCCAAGGACATTGTCATTTTATACAGTAAGTGTTCTATTTTTTATTTTTCCCTTCTCTAGAGGAAACCTTTAGACATTATTCCTTGAAAATTGAACTGCTTTCTTAATTTTTGTATAATTCATATAATCTCAACCTTAATTATATCTCGTACCCTTCTCTTTCTTGTAAATATATTACATTTACTTGGGTATATATCCTAAATATATGATACTAATAAGAAGAAACAAGAACCGTAGAAGAACAGCAAAGCAACATGAAGGGAATAAGTTGTGTAGGTTGAGGAGTTAAAAGTACACATTTGCATACATATTTAAAAAATATAACCATTAGAGAAACATGCTTAAACTATTTTTTACTTTTTTTTAGTTGTATTTTAGATATACATTGTGGCTATGATTGAGAGTTCCATTAGACATAAATTGTGGCTATAGCTATGGACATGTTTCACCAAAGAAAGGTCAAGCTTAACCTAAAATCTCAAATGTATACCCTTGGTGCCTCACTCTTTAAAAACCAATGACAAACTATTTCAAATTGCTTTGTTAAGAAGAGCTTTACATTTACTTTGACCCTTATTATAGGTGTAAATACACATATTTTATTTTATATATATTTTATTTGGTCTGAAAATGGATTTATGGTTTGTTTTGGGATATTATTAATTTTTTCTTTTCATTAGGATCAATTTTCCCCTTGTTTTCTAACCATATTGGTATATGGAGTTTCATTCCCCTTTAATACTTTTTCTTCTTATCTTGAATATGTTAAGAAATAATGTTTCTACAAAGAAATGAGTTGTGTACATTAGAAACACTAAACAAGTCCAATGGTAGCATTTGTTTTTTTTTTTTTTTTTGAATTTACATGGTGGAATTGGTAGCCACCACGAATTCGGGTAGGCTATCCAGCTTTTTATGGCCGCCATAGTATTTTGCGTTGTTCTCCCCAGAAGCCACCACACAGATATTCGCACAGTCCGCCCCTATAACCACCATGCCACAATCATTTTAAACCTTTTACGCCACTGAAAGCACCAGGAAAGGGACAATAATGGTAGCATTTGCTAAAACAAATATTTACATCATATTGTGTTTATAGATAAAAATATAACCTTTATATACACAGACAATGAGAAATGAGCACTATAGCGGAACATATTTTCTTATCCTCTAGCAAAACAAAATCTGCAAAGCAAAATAAAAATTGCAACTCAAACTGGATTCAACATTTGATTGTTGTTGATATCATTTTTGCTAATGATATGAATAATTAGCTATATTGTCAAAAAATATTGAGATGGTATCATATTCCTCTCGTCAAGCCTTGTTTCTCCCAAACTAGTGAGGAAAGAAATAGGGAGTCCCAAGTGTTGTCTCCTTCCCCTCTATTAAAAAATACACCCAAGCAGTTCTTGGTTCTTTGGAAATCTAAGGATTAGCAGATCCTTTCTTGGAATATCTAAAACCCTCAATAGATTCAAAGTAATATATAATTTTTATCTAGCCTTTTTTTTAGTAAATAAAAAAAATTGTACTGAAGCTATTGATGGAACTTTGTATCTTCGGCTTTCAAATGAGAAACTTGAAAAGAGTAGAGATGAATACAAGATTATGCATAAGGGATCGGACCCAAAATGTACTTGTAAAAAATTGGTGAATCCATTTCGAAACCCTAGCAAATCCTGGCCAACCTCATGTCGAAGGAAATGAAAATTACCTTATTTTTTCATAAAAATTTGTAAAAATTTGGTGAATTTGATTGTTTTGGCTGAATCTAGTGAAAAACACAGTCCAAGCTCAGACGAGGTATAAAACACGATCTGAGCTTGAACCAAGTACAAAACACGATCTGGGCTCAGATCAGGTGCAACACACGATCCAAGCCCAGACTAGGTGAAACACACAATCCAGGATTGGACTAGGTGCAACACACGATCCAGGATCGAATTGGATGAAAATTTGATCCAATTGAAAAAGTGCTTAGGTCGGTTGGAAAAAGTACTAATTTCGAGTGTATATTAATTTTGGTAAATGGACTGTGTGCAAAGAAAGGATTGGGTAACAAACCGAGTGGAAGAAATATCCAATATATGAATCGGGTGGATAACAAGCTCTGGCTAATGGATCGGGCGCAAGATAAGTTTCGGCTAACATATCAGGTGTAATAAATATCTGGTTAATGGATCAGGTGAAGTAAAGGTCTAGTTGACTCATCAGGTGTCTATAATGCTCTGACCGTGTACCAGGTGTAGATAATTCTCTGGTCTCATATTGGGTGTAAAAAAATTAACTTCACACTACCACATGAATGTCCACTAACATGCTACCATGTGTCCACCCCACTTAATTTCATCTATAAAAAGGTATGAGTAGTTGTTTTTTCAAGATTTTTTTTTGCTACACGAGATCAGGGTGAAGCTGTGAACCCTTCCCTCCCCCAAATAACCATTACCTCATACCTATCCAGAGCGATAGCCACCATGTCCACAACCTGGTAAAAATTTTCATTCAAAAATCAAAGTTGCGTTATATTTTTAGAGTACTTAATGGTAACCACACCTAGGATAGACCATACATGGGTTTAGAACGTATATTTTGCAGCTTTGACTTCTATGCCCCAATTTAGAATAGATAAATTTATTCTACACAATATCATCGAAGGCTATAACAATGATATTGGGGTTGTTACTCTATATTTATAGAATAGAAAAATATACTTTACAATTAAACCCTCTGATATCTAGAGATTGATTGGTCTTGCATAGAAGGGTCTCGCTCCAGTTTCACAGAAGTTGAAACATATTTCAAAGAAGGATAAGGTTTTCCTTGTGAGCAACTATAATATATGTTTGGAATTATTGTTAGGTATAATTCTCTTTAGTTGATTATCTTAAATTTCACAATTTAAAATTTGTTGTCACCTAATTTTTTTTGCAGTGTCTGAAACAAAGTCTAAGAGAGGATTAACTAATAAATCAGTTTCCAACAATGATTTCAAGGCAATTCTTGGATTTTTCTAAGCAAGATCGTTTCTATTTGGAAGAACAAATATTTCATTTTGGTCATTGGATTATATTGTTCATTGTCTAGAGTACCACAAAATATTTTACTAGTGTACATATATTTTAGATTGAATCAGATCAAAACTCTATACTATTGAAATAAAACAATCATATAAACCTCACATGATCACCTCAATAAATTATATTTTAGCGCTTTACTATAAAATTTTTCATAATTTATAGGATACTGGTTCACCAACTATAGTGCACATAAAACTACAAAGCATTGTTATGACTTTCGAAGAGCTTAAGGTAATTATTCTATTTTTTACCATTAAATAATTTTTATATTTTAGCATGTTTTTTAATATATTTTTAATTTTTTTTTACATCTAAATGTAGAGTAACATAGCTATCACACAGACAAAAAAGGATGCTGGTGTCAGGAGTCACATGCCAAAGGATGGTGTTGATTCAAAAGGCACAACGTATGAATTTCAACCACTGTAGAGACCTAATACATACTAAAAGCTAACGTCTTCTCCTATTTCTCATCAACATGTCCAACCAAATACCATGGAATGTGAATCCAATTATGTCACACCAATGATGGGTAAGTTTACTTTTTTGAGTTTTCTTGGTTCATTACCGTTACTGTTTAGTTGAAATTATATTTGTTTTTCATTTTTTGTATGTTTTCAGTTTTATGCTCCACCCACGAACGCACTTGCACCCAATTGTATCCACAAGCTGAAGGATAGTAGGAGATCTCTTCACCAAGTACGTGAGTTTTTACTATTATATACTAATTTTATTCACTTTAATTTTGTTTAATAATATCTTGTTATAATGTATTTAGGTCTCTCTCAATAGGAAATGATATCACCACCACCACCACCACCAGCAGGACAAACTCAACAATGACAACATCTAATGTGAGGTCAAGTTGGTGGAAAATAACTTGTTTTACTGAGATCACGGGTGGGACCTACACCATCCAAAACATAGGGTTATATATTCCCATGCTTGTCATTTTAAACCAGTAGTTTGTTGAAATACGTTTCAACCTTCGGATTATATGTGTTAGGATTAGACCATTATTATATTTTACAAGGGAACATTGAAGGGTTTAAGTATCAAAGATGTTTCTACAACTACAAGAATAAGAAATTCTTGTAGCTGAGCTAATTTCATCGTTGCCTTTTGACACATCCGATCCTAGTCCTCAAACTAAGTATGAACAAGTTACTTTTTTTGAAAAGAATTTAGTTTCTGATAATTGTTATACATTTATCTAGGATAATTTGGTTAAAAATATGAAGGAAATTAAGGATTAGGAATTTTGGGTAGATATCCTTATTAAGGAAATAAATTTTTGCTATAAAAATAATGATAAAAGGGAAGAAAATTTCTCCCTAGTTAGAAACCAACCTAAGAAGCTTTATGTGTTGTTACATCAAGATCGATCAAGATCTGTGAACCCTTTAGTATTTTATGATGATCAAATTTTAAATAATATGTTAAATAGGTTAGAGAACCTGAATGTTGAAGCCCAAGTGTATTACAACCTATGGGCTTCTGATAAGAAGAAATTTTTAATTTTTGATGTTACAAGAGAGGCTACTAAGGTGAGACTTTAGATGCAATAAAACTTATCATTATTGTTTGTAATATAACTCTCGATTGACTAAGGTTTTCTCTAATTTTTTGTAGGTAAATTTTAAAATTTACAAAAACAAGTTAAGTTCATGGCTATTAATCTCAAGGTTGCAAATAAATCAATATTAAATGCAATAGCAATGAAGGAGATCTTATAGGCTAAGGTCAGGGATGATAATTATTTAAAATCAATTATTGTGGAGCACAAAATGGATCAAAATAGCTTGCTTAATAAGAAGCTTAAACAAAATGAACATGTAGTCCTTGAGGATCCAACTAAAGAATATGGATTATTTATGGGGAGCTTATGGAAGGTAGAGAAAGGCCTCATCAGAATGAGAGCACTGAAAGGGCCTATGCATGTTATTGGTACAGAAGATAAAGGAAAAGAACTTGCAACTTCAAAAGCATCTCAAACTCAAGGAGATGTAGATATACAAGGAGCTTCTCAAACTCAAGGAAATGCAGATATATAAGGATCAACTTAATCTCAAGGCCTAGGTGATCCATGTGCATAAGGAGCAATTGAGTCTTCCCCTACTCATCCATGCTAAAACTATATATTGTAAAATATTTCATATTTGACAGCAAGTTTTGCTGTATTTCTATAAATAATTTTATACAATGTATATTTTCTATTTAAATAATGAAAAAGGCTTTTATTAATTTGTCTTCTATCACTCAGAGGTTGTTTCCATTTATATTCTTGTGTAGTTTTTAAATTTAGAATGATTCAACTATGTTCACAATTATAATTTGAAAAAATAAATGATTCTACTATATTCACCATTCAACTCAGGTTGTGCTAATACATTAGTATCAGTACACTAATAATACTATAACTAAAAACATATATTTTTAAAGACTATTGTAAATCAGTTATGAATGAACATAGTTTGGACACTTTGAAGACTACAACATAAAATATATAATTTAAAATATAATGTTGTGTTTTTTTGTGTGGAAAACATCCCAGAAGGGATGCCACTTTCGGGTAAGACCCAAGGATGCAAGGGTATCTATTCCACAAAAATCGCCCAGGGATTGCACCTGTTCTACCACCTTTGAAATACTCAAGGATCAAACAAACACACAATAGGATTAAAATAAATAAATAAATAAAAATAAAAAAGATAAAATAAAATAAAAACATGCTCCTTGAGTGTGTCGAAAAAATAAAGCACAACCAAACACACACACAATAAGATAAAAAAAAACCACCACATGAACCACATAGAAAAAACACAAGAACAACAAAACAAAACACAAACATGACAAAAACAACAAAACGCTACAAAGACAACCAACAAAAACATGAAAAACAAAACAACCAAAATCTAAAAAATTAAAAATTAAAAATTAAAATTAAAATTAAAAAACAACCAACACAAACAATAAATAAAAACAAAAAACATAGAAAACACTCACACATAAAAATACAAATTAACACAAACATAAACACAAGAACAAGATCAAGAAAAACACAAGAATAATAACAAAAAACACAAAACAACACAAAACAACAAAAACACAAGAACAAAAAAAAACAACACAAAAACAAAACAAAACAAAAAACACACATCTCAAAGAACTAAACAAAAAAACAAAAACAAAAAAGAAAAAAATTGAACACAACAATGACCTTTCTAGACCAAAATACTATTAAGGCAAGAATCAACAGAGGAAACAAAAGAAAGAATAGTTAAAGCTAGGGAACTAAAATACCCTGACCAAACCAAAGAGAAACAAAAATAAAGTAAGAAGAAACTAGGTACCTCCATAACTGGAGCCATCCAAAGAAATGATAGAAAGAAGAGCTTCCCTTATTTGTGAAGCCCACCATCTAGGAGGGTGGCCATAGCAAGTAAGATCACCTTTGTCCAAAGCCCAATTATCTAAAGCATCAACACTCTTGTTTTGATATCTGACCACATGATTGTAATCAACTTTCAAAAATATCATCTGGATTAATTGAATCTTCTCCATAATTCTTTTCATTCAATCAAACTTATGATTCTTAGGAGTATTCAAAATATTAATCATGAGTTGAGATTCAGACTCAACTAGCACCTTTTCCCATACAACCTTAGGAGCCTCTTGAACGCCTTTGAGGATACCATACCCCTTAGCAAGGTTATTGGAAAGAATACCCAAATTATCAGCAAAAGTAAAAACCAAGGAGCCATATGAAAGTCTACCAAATCCTCCCACACTAGCTTTTCCAGGGTTCCCTCTAGAGGCTCCATTAGTATTGAATTTTCTAAAATCCTTAGGAGAAGGTTGCCAATTTCTTGTCCTATCCATCTTACAATTAATCAAATTCCCTTTAAGCTGGTTGCCCTTAGAATATTTAATATTCAATATTTGCATCACTTGATCCCATATTTGGTGGGAGTTTTAGGGGTGATTAAGGAGTTGTTGGACTAATTCAACTAAGTTAGCAATGGTATTTTTCCAAATATAGTGAATTGATTAAAAACTTGGTTGTTCATTTTATTCCAGATATTCCAAAGAAGAATGGTAGAACCCATCCAAACTAACTGCCTAATAAAATGATAAACACCCTCTTGTTTAGGCCAATCCCTCCAAAGTTGTTCAAAACTAAAAAAATTGGACCATTGTAAGCCAATTAAAGTGGCCATTCTCCTCCATAGTTCAGAGGCTAAAGTAAACTCAATAAAAACATGGCTAAGAGTTTCTACATTCTCTCCACACATTTCACATCTAAAAGGGCCATGAAAACCATGCTTCATAAGTTGCTTACCAGTAAGCACCCTACGATGCAATAAAAGCCAAGTAAAGAACTTGACCTTAGGCCCGAGCTTTTGAGCCCAAAATTGAGAAAAGATATCAGATGATTGGTTAAGATTATTATGGCATAAGGGCAAATAACCTTGAGCAACTGAATACTCACCCTTAGTAGTGTTATTCCATCCAAAACAATATTTTTCATGGGACCAAGAGAGAGATCTCATATGAAGGATGCCTTAGATTTCTTGTATTTACCTTTATGGGATTTGAATAGGCTAGTCCTCAATAGGGAACCGATATCTACCAACCTTTGAATTACCAGTATGGTACCGATAGTAATTAGCCACCTTTATCTAATTAGCTCAGTGAAGCTCCTCAATTCAAGGGTTTCAATCAGGAAATTGAGTTATCAAAGGCTTGTGACCATCCTAAGAATATATCAAAAAAAATTCTTGATGACCACTATGAATGATCCAAAATAAATTTTTCTTTATCAAATTCTCACTAGTCTTAAGAACTGCTAAAATGGAAGAATCTTTGGTAGGCAATTGATAGGGAACAAGGTCTTTAGGACTTTTGTTCTCAACATATTTAGCATGGAGATTATTGGCCCAAAGAGCATTGGGGTTATGCAACATCCTCCAATATGATTTAGCAGCTAAAGTTTTGTTGTTATAAATAGAAGACCAGAATCCTAACCCCCCTTCATTCTTAGGAAGACATAAAGTGTCCCATTTCACCAAGGCCCATTTTATTTTCTCCTTAGTATCACTCCAGAGGAACAAATGATTTATTTGATCTAGTTTTCAAAGAACAAACTTTGGGATATTCAAAATGAAAGAAACATAAATAGGAATAACTTGAAGGATTGATTTTACCAAGGTGATTCTATCCCCAGAAGAAAGCCACATGTTGGTCCACTTTCCAATTTTCTTCTTAACTTTGTCCAACAACCAATTCCAATATTTTTTTTTCTGCCTTTGAATATTGATGGTAATACCTAAATAAGTGATCATAAGGAAGGTCTTCTTATATATTTGAAGAACACAAGGTTATATTGAGAGGGGGGTGAACAGTATAAGACCACTTTTTACTTTTCTTTCCAAATTAATATTATGCAATGTATAGATAGCAATATCAATAGCAGTAATCAAATCAATGCACAAATCACCACACATAATAGAGACACCAATTTAACGTGGTTCACCCAAATATGGCTACCTCCATGGAGAAAATATTTCTTATAAATTTTTCTCAAATAATATCTTGGGAATCCTTTCCCTACAATGTTTATGGACCTCTATCCAATGGAGATGTTGATCCCCTAAATCAAGTTCATGGATCTCTATCCATAGGAGAACTCCTTCTCCTCTACTCTGGCTGGTGATCCTCTAGAAGACTACTACCTCCACTACACTGGCTTGTGGATCTCTCTCCACTGAAGACTCTTGTCCCCACTCAGAAGACCTATCCTCACTACCCTAGATGATGGATCTCTATCCACTAGAGACCACTATCCTCTCTACTCTATCACCTCCAAAGCTCTGTCTCAAATCTGCACTAAACATAGTCCTTTAGTCTAGCACAAATCTGTTCAATATCTATATCTGGTCTGGAACAAACATATCCTCAAATCTACACCAAAATCTACTCCACAAGTCCACACAGAACTTGCTTAAATCTGCTCAACAAGTCCACTCAGAAGTTGCTCAAATATGCTCAACAAGTCCACACAAAACTTACTCAAATTTGCTCAACAAGTCCACATAGAACTTGCTCAAATCTACTCAACAAGTCCACATAGAACTTGCTCAAATCTACTCAACAAGTCCACTCAGAACTTGCTCAAATATGCTCAACAAGTCCACACAAAACTTGCTCAAATCTACTCAACAAGTCCACATAGAACTTGCTCAAATATGCTCAATAAGTCCACTCAAAAATTGCTCAAATCTGCTCAACAAGTCTACACAGAACTTGCTCAAGTCTGCTCAACAAGTCAAATCAGAACTTGCTCAAATATTCTCAACAAGTCCACACAGAACTTGTTCAAATCTACTCAACAAGTCCACAAAAAACTTTCTCAAATATGCTCAACAAGTCCACTCATAACTTGCTCAAATATGCTCAACAAGTCCACACAGAACTTGCTCAAATATGCTCAACAAGTCCACTTAGAACTTGCTCAAATCTACTCAACAAGTCCACATAGAACTTGCTCAAATCTGCTCAACAAGTCCACACAGAACTTGCTCAAATATGCTCAACAAGTCCACACAGAACTTGCTCAAATCTGCTCAACAAGTCCACATAGAACTTGCTCAAATCTTCTCAACAAGTCCACATAGAACTTGCTCAAATATACTCAACAAGTCCACACAGAACTTGCTCAAATCTACTCAACAAGTCTACTCAAAGACTTGCCTCAAATATGCTCAACAAGTCCACACAGAACTTGTCCAAATCTCATAGAAACATAAAGAGAATTGTTAGAGACTCAATATGTTCTACACTCAATGCTCAATCACTTTCTCAACTCAAATCAGAATATAGAATAGTTTGTTTTATGGAACTTGAACAATCACTTCACACATCCACTTGACTAGGCTCAACCAACTCTACTCAACCAATCACTCAATGAAACACCCCTTTCTCACAAACCCTAGTCCAAGCATATAACCACCAACTCAAAATATTTCCAACAATGCTCAACAACAAATCTCACATAACAATGATACTCATGTTCTTTTCAAACCCTAGTTCAAGTTCTTTGCACAACAACTCACTTCAACAACAATGCTTATAAAACAATCTTCACATAACAATGATACTCATGATCTTTGCAAAACCCTAACTCAAGTTCTTCACACAACCAATGGCTTCAACAACAATGCTTATCAAACAAGGTTTTAACAACAACTCTTTATTCCAGAAAACCTTGAAGCATTAACTCAACACACTCAATAGGAAACCCTAATCAAGTCCTTTTCACTCCAAACTTATTTTCCAGAAAACCAATCAATCAACTCAACTATGGAAGAATGTGCTCATACCTTTTTATTGAAGATGAAGGGATCTCATAAATCTATCACAACCACAAACACTTCTATGCCAAGCTCAAAGAGGTTAGAAGATAAATCTTTCTCACAATATAATGTAAATACTCAATTACACCTTATCACTCCACCTTTCAAAAACAACCATCAACATACATAAAATATTTATCCAATAACACCTTATAAACTCCCAACTAAAATAAACTTAACATCCACCAAAATTAACTCAAACCTCTTTAATTTAATTTAATGGCAAGAGAAACTTTGATAAAAATCAAATCTACTTTCTTTATAATTCCAATGATATAAATCACTCATCAATAAAACAACCTCTCATTAACCCTTATTACTCCACAATAATAGAAATCAATTATCAAATAAACAACCTTTCACAAACCCTTATAACTCCAAAATAATATAAATCAAAATAAACAACTTTTCACAAACCCTTATAACTCCACATTACCCTTTATAAAACCTTAGGCAAATAAAGATTTAATTATCAAAAAATTACCTTTGCCACTAGTGGGTTTCGAACCCACAATATCTGCCTCCATGAGCGCTCTAGCCGTGGCTTTGACCACCGTGTGCGCTAGACGCACGTTTGAGAGCTTGGACGCTCTTCGTCCCCTTTGTCCTAGGCTAGCGCTCAAAATGAGCATGTGCAAAAGACTTCCCTTGGTGCTCAAGACACACACCACTCCACGTGAATCGATCATGGGCTCCTCAACTCCCAACGCCTTCGCAAAACGTGCACTGCCAATGGACCACCGTGTCCTTTGTGATTCAACCAATATGCTCTTCCCTTTATGTCTTCCACTTGGCGCTAAAGACAAGTGAATCCCTTGTCTTCTTCCTCAATGATCAACGATTGCACGAAAATATTTCCAACTTTGTCGCATGTATTAAAATGTCGAGGGGTAAGTTTTGAATGCCTCTTTGGCATTAATTTATACATGAATTCCCTTTGTTTCTTAGACGTCGATGCTCCCACATTTTTTATGATGTCGGCGCTTTCCAACCTTTATAATTTATAAATTATTTAAATTCTAAGGAATTTAAATTTTATAAATTATATTTATAAACTTTAACTTTAAGGAGATTAAAGCCTTCCTTGGGTTTAAACTTAAACCTTTAATTTGTAAATTATTCTGCCACCATGGGTCTTTTAAAATCTTAACTGCCATCTCAATGTGTGAGGAGACTTTTATATCCTCATAATGATTTTAATAAAACCATTTAATCTTCCACCATGAGTTTACCATAAACCCTCATAAAACATTATTTTGCCAACTTTTTCTTCAACTCTTCGCATTGTTCCTGGTGTTATTGATGGTGTGCTCCATGGTATTAATGATGGCTTCATATGTTTACTTTGGCATCAATGACAACTAAATGAGCTCAAAATGTCCAACAATCTCCCCATTTGTCATTGATGGTAACCCAAATTCCTTTTACCAAAAACTTGACCTTTCCTTTGTTCTTCTCCCCCTGGGACATTGCTCCCCTGGCTCAATGCTCTCTCAAATATCAAATCTCTCCCCCTTACTCAAATATCTCCCCCTTTGACATCAATGGCAAAGGGTCACCTTTGGGGCTCGGGGCTAAGAATGAGCCTCTTAGCTTAGCCCCTCCCCCACCTTCTCATGAGGTGGTTAATTTCGAGGTGGGAGTATTTCTACTCCCAGAAAGCATTGTTCTTTACCTTTATCCTCTTTTATTCTTATCTAAATTTTTTGATTCCTCTAACTATTTCTATCCATGTCCATGTTCCTGTCCATGTCTACATTCCTATTCCTATTCTCATTCTTGTTCATATCCATGTTCCTGTTCCTATTCATGTTCCTGTTCTATTCATATCCATGTTCCTATTCCTGTTCCTATTCCTATTCATATTCATATTCTTGTTCATGTTCCTATTCATATTCATGTTCCTATTCATGTTCATATTCATACATGTTTCTGGAATGTCTGCTCTACACCACTTTGTTGTGTGACCATCATTATTGCACTTATAACACTTAATGTTATTATTCCTTGGAGGTGCAAATATCTTAGGATTTCTCCTAGTGAAGCCATATCCTCTTCTATCATGAACCTTGCAATTCATTGCCTTGTGACCAAACTGATTACATGAGTAGCAATACCCATGGAAAAGTTATCTGTTCCCATATTCCTGTCTTTCATGTGTCCTACATTGTGAAGCCATGTGCCCAAACCTATGACATGAAAAGCATCTTCCATTGAAGTTTCCTTGTCTTGACCTCATTGGTCTCTTAGTCTCTCTTGACCTATTCTGATTGTTGTTCCATCTGTATCTTCTTTGTGCATTGTTCCTATATTTGTTGAACTCTCTATTGTCCAACTCATCCTCAGATGTCTCACTTTATTTTACACTATATTCTTTTGAAGTATCTTCATCTGAAGTTTCTTCTCCTCCAAAACTTGAAGTTGACTCTCCTTCCTATTTCTTTTGAACCTGTTCAAATCCAAGACCTATTTTGCTTGATGTAGTCTTTTGTATCTTGATGAACTTATCCAAGTTCTTTGAGCTATTTTTGAACCCTTTCATCTTGACCTTGGAGTCTTCTAAATCTTCTCTTAGTAGTGCCACTTCTTGTGCTAACTTCTCACATTCTAAGATCTTTGCTTCTAACTTATCCTTGAACCTCTTTACCTTAGCCTTTGATTTTTCTAAATCCTCTATAAGCAATCTTCTCTCTTCATCACATTCTTGAAACTGAATTTCAAGTTTAGAGTGTTGCTTTCTTACCTTATTTACTATTTCAAGGGCATAAATAAGTTCTCCCTTGAGATCATAACCATCCTTTTCTGAATATTCCTCTATTTGTTTACCTTTGTCCACATCTTTATTTTCTATTGGCTTATCTTCTATAGGATCACTTACTTATTCTTCTAATGCCATTAGAATATTTTCATCTAGTCCTTCAAGTGCATCCTCATATTCATCATCACTAAAACTATAACCATCCCTTGTACAATTATCTTCAAGATGTCCAAAGTTACCACATCTAAAACACTTGAGAATTACTAGAGTCCTTTTCTTAACTTGCTCTTTTTCTTCAATCATAAATAGGACTTCATCTCTATCATTGTCTGAAAAACTAGCATCACTATCACTTGAGTACTTACTTGCCTTATCCGCATAGTAGCTCCTCTTTTGTCTTTGAAAGAACTTCTTTCCTTGTCTGCTTTGTCCATCCTTGCTTTTCTTTTGGTGCCTATATATTTTTGATTCCTTGTACCTGTGATCCTATTTTTCTTCACCATTGTTGTTCTTGGGTTCTTGAAAATCTGTTGCAAAATGTCCATACTTTCCACAATTGAAACACTTAACAGATCTTAGATCTCTGGATCTTCTAGAATCTTTATCTTTTCTACCATAATTAGCTTCTTCATCACTGGATGACTCATTGCTTGATTCTGACTTCTTACCCTTTGTCTTCTTGATTGCTTTGAAGGTTGCTTCCTTCTAGGGAATAGGATATTTTGTTCTTATCTCAAATGTTGTGAGCATACCAAGCAACTTATCTCTTGTCAAAGTATCACCATCCATTGACACTTCTATAGCAGAAACCTTTTCACTAAATATTTTTGGAAGAGATCTTAATACTTTATCACAAACATCAGATTCATCAATCTTCATTCCAAGTCCTTGCATATCATTAACAACCTCATCAATTCGAAGTAGATAAGCACTAATATTTTCCTCATCGTTCATTCTTAATGCTTCAAATTGTCCTTTGAGATTTCAAATTTTTGCTTTCTTGAAACTCTTATCTCCTTCATATATATTTTGCAATTTATCCCACATTTCTTTTGTAGTTTGACAATGCATAACTTTCATAGACTCTGTTCTATGCAAACCTCTCACAAGTGCATTCATTGCTTTTGAATTATAGTGTTGTAGAAGCTTACCTTCCTTATCTGTAGGAGGATTGATTAAGGGATCATATCCAAATTCCATTGCTTCCCAAACTTCATTGCCAAGTGCCATCAGGTAGATCTTCATCATCATACTCCAATACATATAGTCACTTCCATCAAATACTAGTGCTGAATTATTTGAGGACACCTCCTTAGGATCCATTATGTTCTTGTTAGCTTTTCCTTCAAGCTGTTAAACTCTTATGAAGGAACCCACTCTGATACCAATTGAAGAACACAAGCTTATACTGAGAGGTGGGGGTGAACAATATAAGACCAATTTTTACTTTTCTTTCCAAATCAATATTATGCAATGTATAGATAGCAATATCAACAATAGTAATAAAAGCAATGCACAAATCACCACACACAATAGAGACACCAATTTAACGTGGTTCACCCAAATATGGCTACCTCCATGGAGAAAATATTTCTTATAAAATTTTCTCAAATAATCTCTTGGGAATCCTTTCCCTACAATTTTTATGGACCTCTATCCAAAGGAGATGCTGATCCCCTAAATCAAGTTCATGGATCTCTATCCACAGGAGAACTCCTTCTCCTCTGCTCTGGCTGGTGATCCTCTAGAAGACTACTGCCTCCACTACATTGGCTTGTGGATCTCTCTCCACTGAAGACTCTTATCCCCACTTAGAAGACCTATCCTCACTACCCTGGCTGATGGATCTCTATCCACTAGAGACTACTATCCTCTCTGCTCTATCACCTCCAAATCTCTATCTCAAATCTACACTAAACACAGTCCTTCGATCTAGCACAAATATACTCAATATCTATCTCTGATCTAGCACAAACCTATCCTCAAATCTACACCAAAATCTACTCCACAAGTCCACACAGAACTTGCTCAAATCTTCTCAACAAGTCCACTCAAAACTTTCTCAAATATACTCAACAAGTCCACACAAAACTTGCTCAAATTTGCTCAACAAGTCCACATAGAACTTGCTCAAATCTACTCAACAAGTCCACACAGAACTTGCTCAAATATACTCAACAAGTCCACTCAGAACTTGCTCAAATATTCTCAACAAGTCCACACAGAACTTGCTCAAATCTGCTCAACAAGTCCACAAAAACTTGCTCAAATCTGCTCAACAAGTCCACTCAAAACTTGCTCAAATATGCTCAACAAGTCCACATAGAACTTGCTCCAATCTGCTCAACAAGTCCACTCAGAACTTGCTCAAATCTGCTCAACAAGTCCATACAAAACTTGCTCAAATATGCTCAACAAGTCCACACAGAACTTACTCAAATATTCTCAACAAGTCCACATAGAACTTGCTTAAATCTTCTCAACAAGTCCACTCAAAACTTGCTCAAATATACTCAACAAGTCCACACAAAACTTGTCCAAATATCATAGAAACATAAAGAGAATTGTTAGAGACTCAATATATTCTACACTCAATGCTCAATCACTTTCTCAACTCAAATCAGAATATAGAATAGTTTGTTTTATGGAACTTGAACAATCACTTCACACATCCACTTGACTAGGCTCAACCAACTCTACTCAACCAATCACTCAATGAAACACCCCTTTCTCACAAACCCTAGTCCAAGCATATAACCACCAACTCAAAATATTTCCAACAATGCTCAACAACAAATCTCACATAACAATGATACTCATGTTCTTTTCAAACCCTAGTTCAAGTTCTTTGCACAACAACTCACTTCAACAACAATGCTTATAAAACAATCTTCACATAACAATGATACTCATGATCTTTGCAAAACCCTAACTCAAGTTCTTCACACAACCAATGGCTTCAACAACAATGCTTATCAAACAAGGTTTTAACAACAACTCTTTATTCCAGAAAACCTTGAAGCATTAACTCAACACACTCAATAGGAAACCCTAATCAAGTCCTTTTCACTCCAAACTTATTTTCCAAAAAACCAATCAATCAACTCAACTATGGAAGAATGTGCTCATACCTTTTTATTGAAGATGAAGGGATCTCATAAATCTGTCACAACCACAAACACTTCTATGCCAAGCTCAAAGAGGTTAGAAGATAAATATTTCTCACAATATAATGTAAATACTCAATTACACCTTATCACTCCACCTTTCAAAAACAACCATCAACATACATAAAATATTTATCCAATAACACCTTATAAACTCCCAACTAAAATAAACTTAACATCCACCAAAATTAACTCAAACCTCTTTAATTTAATTTAATGGCAAGAGAAACTTTGATAAAAATCAAATCTACTTTCTTTATAATTCCAATGATATAAATCACTCATCAATAAAACAACCTCTCATTAACCCTTATTACTCCACAATAATAGAAATCAATTGTCAAATAAACAACCTTTCACAAACCCTTATAACTCCAAAATAATATAAATCAATTATCAAATAAACAACCTTTCACAAACCCTTATAACTCCAAAATAATATAAATCAAAATAAACAACTTTTCACAAACCCTTATAACTCCACATTACCCTTTATAAAACCTTAGGCAAATAAATATTTAATTATCAAAAAATTACCTTTGCCACTAGTGGGTTTCGAACCCATAATCTCTGCCTCTACGAGCGCTCTAGCCGTGGCTTTGACTGCCATGTGCACTAGATGCACGTTTGAGAGCTTGGATGCTCTTCGTCCCCTTTGTCCTAGGTTGGCACTCAAAACGAGCACGTGCAAAAGACTTCCCTTGGCGCTCAAGACACACACCACTCCACGTGAATCGATCACGGGCTCCTCAACTCCCAACGCCTTCGCAAAATGTGCACTACCAATGGACCACCGTGTCCTTTGTGATTCAACCAATATGCTCTTCCCTTTATGTCTTCCACTTGGCGCTAAAGACAAGTGAATCCCTTGTCTTCTTCCTCAATGATCAACGATTGCACGAAAATGTTTCCAACTTTATCGCATGTATTAAAATGTCGAGGGGTAAGTTTTGAATGCCTCTTTGGCATTAATTTATACATGAATTCCCTTTGTTGCTTAGACGTCGGCGCTCCCACCTTTTTGATGACGTCGACGCTTTCCAACCTTTATAATTTATAAATTATTTAAATTCTAAGGAATTTAAATTTTATAAATTATATTTATAAACTTTAACTTTAAGGAGATTAAAGCCTTCCTTGGGTTTAAACTTAAACCTTTAATTTGTAAATTATTCTACCATCATGGGTCTTTTAAAATCTTAACTACCATCTCAATGTGTGAGGAGACTTTTATATCCTCATAATGATTTTAATAAAACCATTTAATCTTCCACCATGAGTTTACCATAAACCCTCATAAAACATTATTTTGCCAACTTTTTCTTCAACTCTTCGCATTGTTCCTGGTGTTATTGATGGTGTGCTCCATGGTATTAATGATGACTTCATGTGTTTACTTTGGCATCAATGACAACTTCTCACCTTGACATAAATGACAACTAAATGAGCTCAAAATGTCCAATAATGTTAATTTATCCAATACCATGGATTCCTGTCTGGCAGAGTAGTGAAAGAAAATGACTTTATATTTGTCTTCATTGATCAATTGCCCAGTAGCCTTAGAAAATAGCTAATGATTTGCTTAATATTAGAAGGTTCCTTAACTGTAGCTTTACCTAAAAGAGTAGAGTCATAAAAAAATTGAAGATGAGATATAGGTATAGCTCCATGAGCAATGGTAACTTCCTCAAGGGTTTTTTTTCTCCCTTTTTGGTTATAGTCCTACCTAAGAATTCAACAATAATGAAGAATAAATAAGGGGATAGTGGGTCACCTTACCTAATACATTTGGAAGTTGGGAAAATTTGAGAAGGCCTACCATTAATAAGAACTAAGTAGGAAACTAAAGAGATACATCCCATAATCCAATCCATCCAATCCTGAGAGAAGCCAAATTGCCTCAAAAATTTGATAAGGAAGTGCCAATCCACTCTATCATAAGCTTTGGATAAGTCTAACCAAAGGAACATGGATGGAGATTTTTTCATATCCATGGAATGGATGGATTTCTAAGCAAGAACTATCTCATATACTATTTGATGCCCTTCCACATAACCCCCTTGTTTAGGGGAAATAATATTATGCAAAAGAGGCTTCAACATTTCTGCCATGATCTTAGTAATGATTTTGAGAAATACATAAAGAAATAGGTCTAAAAGATGAGATATGATCAACCTCTTGATATTTTGGAATAAGAGTAACTTAAGTTTTATTGATAACCTTAAAAATTTATTTGGCTTTCCTGGCTTCTTCCACCACCTCTAATAAATCAGCATGAAGAATATCCTAGAACTCTTGGTAGAACTTAATGGGAAAAAATCAAGACCTAGGGTTTTCCATATTACATTTTAAAAACTACCTATTGAAGCTCAATGATAGTAATAGGAGCATTTAAAATAGATTTCTCCTCAAAAGTGATAAGAGAACGGATTGCTTGTGAAGAACACAAGATTATACTGAGAGGGGGGCTGAATAGTATAAAATCACTTTTTACTTTTCTTTACTCAAATAATGTTATCCAATATATCAATGCAATGTCAAAAACAGTAATCAAAGCAATGCAAAAATCACCACATACAATAGAGACACCAATTTAATGTGATTCACCCAATTTGGGCTACTCCACGAAGAAAATATTTCACTAAAATTCTCTCAACAAATATCTTGGCAATCCTTTCTCTATTACAATGTTTATGGACCTCTATCAAAAGGAGACATCAATCCCTTAATCTATTTTGTGGGCACAAACCCATAGGAGACACCAATATCCTTAGTTGGTTCATGGATCTCTATCCATAGGAGAACTCCTCCTCTACTCTAGCTGGTGATCCTCTAGAAGACTACTGCCTCCACTGCTCTAGCTTGTGGATCTCTCTCCACTAAAGACTCCTATCCTCACTCATAAGACCTTTATCCTCTATATCCTGGCTAATGTATCTCTATCCACTGGATACTATTGTCCTCTACTCTATCACCTCCAAATATTACTTTTAGCTTTGCTTAAATGTACACTAAATATTGTCCTTCGGTCTAGCACAAATCTGCTCAAAATCTATCTCAATTCTTCACTAAACATAGTCCTTCGATCTAGCATAAATCTTCTCAATATCTATATCAAATATACACTAAAAAAAATCCTTCAATCTAGCACAAACCTTCTCAATATATTTCTCAAATTTGCACTAAACACAGCCCTTCGTTCTAGCACAAATCTGCTCAATCTTTGTCTTTGATCTTGCATAAAAATGTCCTCAAATCTATACCAAAATCTATCCTTAAATTTGTCCTCAAGCCTTAATACAAAGATTGATCTAATCACAAATCAACTCTGCCAGGTCTGTCCCAAATCTTAACTCAATGTTTGAACAAATCAATCAATCAACTCTGCTCACAAGTCTTCTTAAAGACTTGTCTCAAATTTTTCCATAATTCCTCTCTAGAACTTGCTCAAACTTATCTCAAGTCTTCATCAAGACTTATCTCAATTCTACATTGTAATATTCCACAAAAGCTTACTCAACTCTATCCTTAAGTCCACTCTAAAACTTGCTCAAAATTATCCACTAGATGGACGAAATTGATTAGACGTTTTTCGTAGGACTGCCCAAACTATCGAACTCGTTTCGGCCATATCTCACTCATCCGGACTCGGATTGAGCTAAAATTTTGAGGGTAGATGCCTGAAAAACCCTAGAACATCTCCACCAATTTTCATATCATTTGGAGCAACACAGATCCTAGCGCATCCCTATGTGTGAACGAGATATTTGGCAAGCGGCTATGCGAGGGTTTCATCTGGGTTGAGTGCAAGCAGCTCCAGAGGTTGGTTTTTAGGGCCTTCGGGCCCTAGAGGCCAATATTTTTGTGGTTTATGCTCAATATTTTAGTAGGAAATGTTGCAGGGGATACAAGATGGGTTAGAAATTTGTCTTTCAATAGATCATACTGTGAACTTGAGTGACAACGGCTTCCAATTTGCTGCACAAAAGAAAAGTGAAAACCATACCTTTCCACGGCGTCTAGGGCAAGGATTAAAGAGATCACGAAACAAGTTTCAAGTAGTTGATCAAAAAATGGCTCATATCTCAAGTGAATCTGGTGCTAAGGTGCACCCACAAAATAATTCTACTATGAAAACCCCTATCAAGGGTAAGAATTTCGAAGACTCGGTCCCAAAAATGAATTTTAGGGATGCCCTTCATGGTGGACAGCCTCAACCCAATGCTAATATCAATATTAGGGCTTCCCATAAACCTCTAAGAATGCCTAAGATTGATCCCAGGAAAATGGAGTCAGGATGTCTTAAAGCAGGTGATGGAACTCCTATTGTTAAGCTTGATATGGGTAACATTCAGACTGGCATTGAAGATTTGGAAAAAAGAGGACTAATTTGTCGGTTCGTGGGTTTTCGTTCGAGTCTATCTGCTTTCAAAGTCTAGGCTGCAAAAATCTGGAAAACTAAAGGTGAGTTACAAATCTCTATTTATCCAAATGGTTATTTTCTTGTTTTATTTGCTAATAATGAAGATAGAGAGAAAACTTTTCAAGGGGGTCCTTGGTTTTTTGGAAGGGCGGGGCTTTTCATGAAGCCCTGGCATACTAAATTTAAAGCCGAAGAAGAGATGCCTTCTATAGCTCCCGTGTGGGTTAGACTCTTTGGCCTCCCTATTGAATTTTGGAATCCTACTATTTTTTCTTCAATTGGAAACTCTTTAGGAACTTTTATGATGATTGTTGATTGTACTCAAAATTTTGAACATATTATTTATGCTCGGATTTGTGTTTTAATGGATTTTGACAAACCCCTACCTAAAAATATCACATTACAATTTGGGGAAGACACTTGGGAGCAAGTAGTGGACTATGAGAACATTCCTTTTCATTGTAGAATTTGCCATGAATATGGTCATTTGGCCAGTGCTTGCCCAAATAAAATTCTTGATCAAAAGAAAGAAGATATAAACTCAACAGGTTTCCAAATACCTAAGAAGAAGAACACTTAGAAAAAACTAGTTATGAAGGATCAATCAAAGTCATCTGCTAATATGTTTGAAATCCTTTCCACAAATGATGTCCCAAGTGAGGAAGAGGAAATAATGGAAACTAAAATCTTAGAAACACAATTTAAATATGAAGGGAAGAACTCAAGAGACAAACCAACAAATCAAAGGTTTTCAACAGAGAAAAAAAGGAGAAAATTTACACAAGAAAAACAATATTTCAAATGTCAAAACTTCAAATAATGCAGGTCCCAATATAGACTCCGTTGAACCATCTAGTAAAATTTTGGCTGTGTACGAGCATTCTTCAAGGTTAGAAGCCATCTCAGATTCAATTGGAATAAGTCAAGAAATAGGGAAAAAAAATTGAAGATGGATTCTAATCAAAAAGTAGGTCGCAAGACCAATCAATATCATATGGTAAAAGAAGGTGAAAAGCTTGTAGAGGAAGGTAAGATTAATGCCCTTCCCAAACTTTTTAGCCACTGGTATTAATGAAGATCATCACTTGGAATATTAGAGGACTCAAAGGGAGTCTTTCAAAACAAAATGAAATTAGAAGAATGATTCAGATAAATCATCCACATCTTGTTTTCCTTCAAGAAACAAAGATGTCAATGGAGGATATGGACTTAATTGCCAATAAAATTTGGCCAGTTGGAAAAGTGGTTTCCCTCAGTTCCCAAGGGACTTTGGGTGGCATTGCTTGTCTTTGGGACCCAAAAGAGGTAGTTATTCACCATATGGTTGGCAGTTGGGGTTTGTTGGCTATAGCTATTCAAAGTAGACATTCCAACTAGATTATGCTCTGCATTACTATTTATGCTTCGACTTCTTTGGAGGAAAAAAGAAGACAGTGGAAGGATATTACTCATATTATCTCTCATTTTCCTAAAGCTTGGATCTTGATCGGAGGAGATTTCAATACCATCCTCTCTCTGGATGAGAAAAGGGGGAAATAGAAATTTGGACAAAAGCAACGACCTCATGAGCGAATATATTGCAAACCTCCATCTTGTGGATATCCAACTGAATAATGGCCTTATGACTTGGTCTAATAGAAGGCAAGGCTTAGCTTGTATAATGGAGAGATTGGATAGGTTTTTGCTCTCTAAAAATTTCTTAATCCATGGTCACATTCCTAAAGTGAAGACTCTTAATAATGTTGGTTCGGATCATTGGCCAATCATGGTGGAAATGTGGAAAACCAATGTGAGTTTCTCTCCTTTTCATTTTCAATTAATGTGGCTTAGAGACATTTCCTTCAGACCTCATGTGCAACAATGGTGGAAGGAAGGTAAACCTAGGCATGGGACTAAGATGTTTTGTTTTGCCAAAAAACTGCAATACATTAAATCCAAAATCAAGACTTGGAACTGGAAAGAGTTTGGGGATGTTCATAAAAAAAAACATGAAGTTATTGCTCATCTTGAAAATTTGAATAAGAAAATCCATTTAGATGGCCTCACGAGAGAAGAGAAGTGCGAGATGAAATTAAACTCACAACTCGGTTAGAGGAATGGGAAAAAAGAGAAGAAATCTTATGGAAGCAAAAATCTAGAATTCAATGGCTCAAAGAAGGAGATCGAAACACAAATTTCTTCCACAAATCTCTTCTAGCTCGAAGATCTCACAACTTTATTTCTTCCTTAAAATCAGATTTTGGAGATGTTGTTTATACTTGGGATGGCATGAACTCTATTGTTGTTGATTACTTTTCCAATATTTTTGTTGCTACTCCTCTTGACTCAGCTTCACAACAAAATGTTCTTCAAGCAATCCCTTCTCTTATCACTTATGAGGAGAACTCTATTTTGACTGCTCCTGTTACTATCAATGAGCTTCAACAAGTAGTTTTTAAAATGCAAAAAGGGAAAACCCTAGGTCTTGATGGTTTTCCCATTGAGTTCTACCAAGAGTTTTGGGATATCCTTCATGTTGATTTATTAGAGGTGGTGGAAGAAGCCAGGAAAGCCAAAGAAATTTTGAAGGTTATCAATAAAACTTATATTACTCTTGTTCCAAAAGCTCAAGAGGTTGATCATATCTCAGCTTTTAGACCTATTGCTTTATGTAATGTTCTTCTCAAAATCATTACTAAAATCATGGCAGAAAGGTTGAAGCCTCTTTTGCATAAGATTATTTCCCCAGAGCAAGGGGGTTATGTGGAAGGACGTCAAATAGTAGATGAGATAGTTCTTGCTCAGGAAGCCATCCATTCCATGGATATGCAAAATTCTCCTTCCATGTTCATTCGGTTAGACTTATCCAAAGCTTATGACAGAGTGGATTGGCACTTCCTTATCAAAGTTTTGAGGCAATTTGGTTTCTCTAAGGATTGGATGGATTGGATTATGGGATGTATCTCTTCAGTTTCCTACTTAGTTCTTATCAATGGCAGGCCTTCTCGGTCTTTCCCGACTTCCAGAGGTATTAGGCAAGGTGACCCGCTATCCCCTTATTTATTCATCATTCTTGCTTGATGCTTGGGTAGGACTATAACCAAAAAGAGGGAAAACAAAACCCTTGAGGGAGTTACCATTGCTCATGGAGCTAGACCTATCTCTCATCTTCAATTTGTGGATGACTCTACTCTTTTAGGTAAAGCTACGAGTTAAGGAAGCTTCTAATATTAAGCAAATCATTAGCTATTTTTCTAAGGCTATTGGGCAGTTGATCAATGAAGACAAATCTAAAGTTATTTTCTTTCATTGCTCTGCTGAAGAGGAATCCATGGTCTTGGATAAATTAAGATATAAGAAGACCTCTCTTCCAATCACTTATTTAGGTATTCCCATAAATATTCAAAGGCAGAAAAATAAATATTGGAATTGGTTGTTGGACAAAGTCAAGAAGAAAATTGGAAAGTGGACCAACAAGTGGCTTTCTTACGGGGGTAGAATCACCTTGGTAAAATTAGTCCTTCAAGCTATTCCTATTTATGTTTCTTCCATTTTGAATATCCCAAAGGTTGTTCTTCGAGAATTGGATCAAATCGAGTCATCGTTTCCTTTGGAGTGGTACTAAGGAGAAAAGAAAATGGGCCTTGGTGAAATGGGATACTTTATGTCTTCCTAAGAGTGAAGGGGGGTTAGGATTCCGGTCTTCAATTAATAACAACAAAGCTTTAGCTGCTAAATTATATTGGAGGATGTTGCATAACCCCAATGCTCTTTGGGCCAATAATCTCCATGCTAAATATGCTTGAGAACAAAAGGCCTGAAGACCTTGTTCGCTATCAACTTCCTACCAAAGGTTCTCCCATTTTAGCAGTTCTTAAGATTGGTGAGGATTTGATAAAGAAAAAATTATTTTGGATCATTCATAATGGTCAACATGCAAATTTTTGGATAGATTCTTGGGATGGTCACAAGCCTTTGATAACTCAGTTTCTCGATTGGAGGCCTTGGATGGAGGAGCTTCATCGAGCTAATTGGATAAAGGTGGCTAATTACTGTCGGTACCATACTGGTAATTCAAAGGTTGGTAGATATTGGATCCCTATTGAGGACTGGCCTATTCAAATCCCAGAAAGGCAAAGACAAGATATCCAAGGCATCCTTCATATGAGATCCCTCTCTTGGTCCCATGAAAAAGATTGTTTTGGATGGAACAACACTACTAAGGGTGAGTATTCAGTTGCTCAAGGTTATTTGACCTTATGCCATAATAATCCCAACCATTCTTCTGACATATTTTCTCGATTGTGGGCTCAAAAGCTCCGGCCTAAGGTGAGGTTCTTTAATTGGCTTTTATTGCATCGTAGGGTGCTTACTGGTGAGCAACTTATGAAGCGTGGTTTTCATGGCCCTTTTAGATGTGAAATGTGTGAAGAGAATGTAGAAAATATCAACCATATTTTTATTGAGTGTACTTTAGCCTTTGAGCTATGGAGGAGAATGGCCACTTTACTTGGCTTACAGTGGTCCAATTTTTTTACTTTTGAACAACTTTGGAGGGATTGGCCTAATCAAGAGGGTGTTGATCATTTTATTAGGCAATTAGTTTGGATGGGTTCTACCATTCTTCTTTGGAATATTTGGAATGAAAGGAACAACCAAATTTTTAATCAAGATAGGAAGGATATTCACTATATTTGGCAAAAGACCATAGCCAACTTAGTTGAATCAGTCCATCAACTCCTTAATCACCCCCAAAACTCCCACCAAAGATGGGATCAAGTGATGCAAAGATTGAAGATTAAATCTTCTAAGGGCAACCAACTTAAAGGGAATGTGAGTATTAGTAAGATGGATAGGACTAGAAATTGGCAACCTCCTCCTAAGGATTTTGGAAAAGTCAATACTGATGGAGCCTCTAGAGGGAACCCTGGAAAAGCCAGTGTGGGAGGAATTGGTAGACTTTCAGATGGCTCCCTGGTTTTTACTTTTGCTTAGAATTTGGGTATTCTTTCCAATAACCTTGTTGAGGGGTATGGTATCCTCAGAGGCCTTCAGGAGGCTACTAAGGTTGGATGGGAAAAGGTGTTAGTTGAGTCTGACTCTCAACTTATGATTAATCTCTTGAAGACTCCTAAGAATCATAAGGTGGATTGGAGAATAAAAAGAATTATTGAGAAGATTCAGTTAATCCAGATGGGATTTTTGAAAGTTGATTACAATCATGTGGTCAGAGATCAAAACAAGAGTGTTGATGCTTTAGCTAATTGGGCTTTGGAAAAAGGTGATCTTACTTGTTATGGCCACCCTCCTATATGGTGGGCTTCTCAAATTAGGGAAGCTCTTCTTTCTATCATTTCTTTGGATGGCTCCAGTTCTGAAGGTACCTAGTTTCTTCTTGTTTTTTTTTTTGCTTCTCTTTGGTTCATTCAGTTTTTTTAGTTCCCTAGCTCATTCTATTCTTTATTTTGTTTCCTCTGTTGATTCTTGCCTTAATAGTCTTCTGGTCTAGATAGGTCATTGTTTTGTTCATTTTTTTTTTCTTTTTTTTTTGTTTAGTTTTTTAAGGTGGGTGGGTTCTTTTGTTTTGTTTTGTTTTTGTGTTCTTTGTGTTGTTTTTGTTGTTCTTGTGTTTTTGTTGTTTTTGTTTTTTTTTTTTGTTATTGTTCTTGTGTTTTTTTCGTTCTTGTTCTTGGGTTTCTCTTTGTTTGTGTTATTTCATGTTTTTATGTGTGAGTGTTTTCTATGTTTTTTGTTTTTGTTTATTGTCTGTTGTTGGTTGTTTTTTATTTTTATTTTTATTTTATTTTTTAAATTTTTTAGGTTTTGGTTGTGTTTATTTTTCATGTTTTTTTTGGGTTATGTCTTTGTAGTGTTATGTTGTTTTTGTCTTGTTTGTGTTTTGTTATGTGGTTCTTGTGTTTTTCTATGTGGTTTGTGTTGTGGTTTCTTTTATCTTATTGTGCGTGTTTGGTTGTGCTTTTGTTTTTGACACACTCAAGGAGCATGTTTTTTATTTTATTTTATTATTTTTGTTGTTATTTACTTATTTTTAAATTGGTTTTGTGTGTTTGTTTGCTCCTTGAGTATGTCAAAGGTGGTAGGCCAGGTCCGAGTCCTGGGCATTTTTGGTGGAATGGATACCCCTGCCTCCTTGGGTCTTACCCGAAAGTGGCATCCCTTTTGGGATGTTTTCCACAAATAAAAAAATATTGTCCACTAGATTTCACAAAATCTTATTCAACTCAACTCAATCTATCACAGAAAACCTCTTCAATCATACAAATAAGTTTCACATAGAATCTTGTTTTAATCTCATAGAAACATATAGATAATGGTTAGATACTCAATATGTTTCACGCTCACAACAATACTTAATAACTTTCAAAATCTCTTATTTAACCATAGAAACATATGGATAATGGTTAGAGACTCAATATGTTTCACTCTCACACAATACTCAATCACTTCCAAACTCTCTTCAAATCAATTAAGAATAAAGAACAATTTATTACACAGAACTTGAGCTATCACTCCAACACTCTGAATCAACTATGCTCAACCAAATCCACTCAATCAATCACTCAATGAAACACAACTTGCTTACAAGCCCTAAACAAGGGTTTCACTCCACTTCCAACAACTTACACTACGAATCTCAATCATTGACTCAATATGATTCCTCATTCACATAACAATGATATTCATAATCTTTTCACAAACCCTAATCATGCACATGAAGGTTTACTCAAATATTTCCAACAATGCTTATCAAATAATCTCACATAACAATGATATGTTCTTTCACAAACCCTATTTCAAGATAGTTCTCAATCTCTCACTCAAATATTTTCACAAATATTCACCAATCATGCACATGAAAGCTTACTCAACAATTCTTATCAAACAAACCTTTTCATTCCAACTTAGCATTCATAACATTCAACCCAACAATCTTTCACTCACAAGGAAGATATGCCCATACCTTTTTCTTGATGGAGAAATGACCTCAAAACCTGTCTCAACACAATCAACCTCTTTACCAATCTCAATGGTTAGATATCAAAAATCTATCCTCAATTATTTCCTTCAAATATTTCACCATAAAAAAATTATTAATTCTCAAATACACCTTATAATCTCCAACCTTCAAAATAATATTCAACATATAACAAATCACAATAACCCTTATTACTCCTAACTTCCTTTTCATAAAAATAAAATTAAAGCCTTATAACTCCCTACTCAAAATTGCATTTTCAAATAATTAACTTTATAAAACAATGCAATTTATTTTTTAACTTTCAAAAATATTTCTCACTTTTATCTAAGGTAAAAATAATTTACCTTACCCCTTTTAACTCCCTAAGCACTCAACAAAAACAAATACACCACGTGCTCATAACATTACCACTATACACATCAACCTAAGTGTAAAAAGTAAATACCTTAATGTGCTCCTTGATGGGACTTGATCCCTGGATGAAGCGTCGCCTATGCCTTAGTCGTGGCTACCCTGCCGCATGATCTAAGCACTCACTTGGGACGCAAAATAATGTAGAGTGCTTTGTCTCTTCCTCCCCTATGCCAAATCCAAAAGCTTTGTTCCTAAATCACTGCCGAGACTTGAACATAGCACCTTTGCGTTCTCAATGCCTTACACACCTCAAATTCACCGCTAGCCCAACTAGTTGGTTGGTGTTGAATCTTACCACCTTGGTTGCTTTGTTTTCCATGTATTTTAGGGGCAATTAAAATTAAAACCTTTTTCTTTGTTTTATCACGAGTTATTCGCCTTCTCTTATCACAAATCGCATACACAATATTTCAAAGACTTACCTTTGTGAGGTAATGTTGTGGTTACTCCACAACTAGCCCCAAATTTGGGGACCCACCTTTTTATTTTGGTATTCGAGTGTTTGCATTTTGTTGTAGGTGTCTAATGCTTCGCTTGGTTTTGGGTTTGCACTTTTCGTCATGTTGTTGTCGACGATTTTTTATCGTCAATTTGTTGTCGATGATTTTTTATCGTCAATTTATTGTCGATGACTTTTTTGTCGTCAATTTCTTGTCGACTGACATTTTTATCGTCAGTTTCTTGTTGACAATTTTTTGTCATCAATTTCTTGTCGACCACTTTTTTGTCGTCAATTTCTTGTCGACGACATTTTTATCATCAGTTTCTTGTCGACGACTTTTTTGTCGCAAATTTCTTGTCAACAGTTTTTTTTATCGTCTGTTTTTTTTGTCAACAATTTTTTTTGTCAATTTCTTGTCGACAAGTTTTTATTATCGATGATATTTCTATCGTGAAGTCAGTTTTTAGTGTTTTTCATTTGGTTAATGTCGATGTTTTTTTTTCATGTGTAAGTAAAATAAAATAATATGTAAATTTACATAAAACAAAAAAATATAAAAAGGAAAATTTTAAAATATATATATATATATATATATATATATATATTAATATAAAATATAAAATAAAACCTTAAAAAAAAATTAAATAAATATTATATATAAGTATTTACTTTTAAATACATATCTATATCATAAAAGGAAATTAACATCTTTATATATGTATAAGGTAGTTACATACTTTATAACATATAACTATAAATAAACAAATAAAACCCCACGACCAATATGTATATGTATAAGAAGTATTTACTCAAAAAAATACAAAAACAAATAATAACAAAAAGAAAATGAAGCTTTTTTTTTTTCATTAGCCTTTAGACTTTCATTATAGTTGTCAGCGTTTGTACTGTAAATATATTATAAAGTTGTTTGGTTTCATTTATAACAAAGTTCTATTGATGTGTGTTTGTTGTTTGTGCAGGTTGCGACGAAGAAAGAACACGACAAAGTCTGCAAAGAGATGATGACGGATTGTGTGGGGGTAGTTTACACTAAAATAATTTCCACCATGCACAACTACGACAATGGCCACATCAGCATGGTAAACTGGTTGAAGTAATTCATGGAGAGCTTATTGGACGCATGATATGGGCAGTTTGAACAGTTTATTACCAGTAGCCATGATGTTAAACGGGACGTAGCCGAAAGCAAAAATTTTCATTGAACAAAGTGGCGAATGGCAAGGCTCTGGTAAACCATGGCCAATGAGGCTAATCACACCGAGCAACAAATAATGAGGATTAGACGTCGATTTCGGTGGCCCCCACACCCGTAATAGCCACCGAGGACGTAAACATAGCTGGGTCAGAACGGCATTGAAGACGCGGGTGATTTGGAAGGCTGTAGCCAATAGGGAGTTTGACAGCGGGTAACGATAACCCGGATAATGAGCTGGACGACCCGTTTACCACACTGGAGAGTTTTCACCGACAGACTCAAACATGCCGAGCAATGAGCCGGTAAATACTATGCGGTAACAGTAACGAGAGAAGCACAGGGACTCGCGAGAGATGTGCAGCAAACCAATTGAAAGACGATGTGACGGTGCTTTAAAGAGTAAAAGGGCAATAAGATGAACGAAGATACCCACACATTATTGAAGATCATCAAGGGTAAAATTTAATGAATAACAGACAGAATGGATGAAATGGTTGTTCTGTCTACACCAAACTTGCAGTGAAAGCCATTGGAACGTGTGAGGTTGTGAGGATAGCTCGTGAGAGATGCACGAATTTACTACACATAGACAAAGAGCAATTATCAATGACAGTGTGGTACAGTGGGAAATCGTGGGCGGCTACAACAACTCAGAAGTGGGCCTGTTAGGCGAAGTTTACCGAGGAGGGTCGAGACTTGAGGCGAATAGAAACTATATATTTCAATTGAGTAGATTCTGACTGCACACAGCCACAGAGGTGTAGTGGCAGCATGTTGAGAAAATCACGACACATGGCTAAGTAGTGTTGGATGTAGGGAGCATCACCAATAGAAGGACAATGTTAATCATATTTGATTTGCAGCAGAGTGCACTGGCTTCAGGAGTCTGATGAAGCAAGCAGTTACACAAAACATACACCATGGCGTGGAGAGTGTTCCCAGCTGCATGGCACAGCGAGCAGTGAGGAGACATTATCAAACAGATTCGGTAGTGGAAATGAAGGACGTTTGTTTCATTTTGGCAGAGTGTCATCGACAGTGGAGTTGTAGTGTAAAATTCAATAATCCCATATATTCGCAATCAACATTTCGATAGCGTGGTGGAGCTCACGATGGATAGTGGCTGGTGATTAAGAGAAAGTTGTGGTATGCAAGTTGACGCGTCTACAGCAGCGCAACAGCTTGGATGCGCACCCGGTGAAGACACACCTGCAAGTATAATGGGTCCATGTTTATTGCTATTTTAATCTTTATCACGAACTTAAATCCATCGTCAAGCACTCTACCAGAGTTTCGCAAGGGGATTGTTTGATGGTGTAAATCCGTTTGAAATGAACGAAAGTGCTATGCTAGTAAACATTAGCCATGAAGGGTGACCAGGTCATGGCAGTGAGGAGAATATCATGGAATTTCACAGCGATGATAATGGAAACGTACCCTGAAACTGACGAATACAGCGAATGACTTTGACAGCGGCATTGACGAATTTCTAGCAGACGCAGAGCATAGGACATGGGTGTAGCCGGTAGTTTGAGATGCAGACAAACACCGGGGCTATGGACGTAGCAGACGGTTGAATTTCGAATGAAAGGTGCATCTCTCCCTGTGATAGAAATCGAACATCCCTGTGATAGAAGCGACAGACCATAGTGAACAAAAAAAAATTAGCGATGAGTGACGTGGCAGCCATGGACCATGCCGACCCGTTAGGTCTGCAGCACGAAAGAGCCATTAGGGTCTAGAAGTCTGCCGGTTGTCATCATGTTCAAGTTATTAGCACCCAAAGAAAGATCATGCTCGCCTTAATACTGGGCACTATGGTGTGGGGTACTTAGGTGTAAAAGCAATAAAGGGAGGAAGCCTTTAACAAGAGCCAATTTGTGGGTCTAATAAGCTAGGTTGCATGTATGAAATTTTTACATATTCGGTTTTGCAGGAAGGACGGGGTGCTATCAAACTGATGGAGATTTGTCATTTTTATGTTTTCAGTATTTGATTTGATGCAGATTTTTATTTTTTTTTAGAGTTTTCAAATTTAAAAAACGCAGATTTTTTTTAATTTCCAGGCATTAAAATAAACATTTAAAAAAATTCAAAATTTAAAAATAATTGCATAGCAAATTATTTTTAAATTTTATGGTGTAAATCCATTTGAAATGAACGAAAGTGCTATGCTAGTAAACATTAGCCATGAAGGGCGACCAGGTCATGGCAGTGAGAGAATATCATTGAAGTTGGCAGTGATGATAATGGAAACGTACCCTAACACTGACGAATACAACGAATGAATTTGACAGCGGTATTGACTAATTTCTGGTAGACGCAGAGCATAGGACATGGGTGTAGCCGACAGTTTTGGATGCAGATAAACACCGGGGCTATGGACGTGGTAGACGGTTGAATTTCAAATGAAAGGTGCATCTCTCCTTGTGATAGAAATCGAACATCCCTGTGATAGAAACGGTAGACCACAGTGAACAAAATAATGAGCGATGAGTGATGTGGCAGCCTATTCATCAAAAGCTATCTTAATCTTCATGATAAGAAGCTATATGCAAGGAGCCTATTCATCATTTCGGATTCACATGCTTAGATAGATTTAATCTTCACTTTCATGCTTTAAAGTAGGATTTAATGCAAGATAAAACTTTATTAAAATCCACTTAATAAGGAAGATAAAATCTACCTTAAAATCATCAAGATAAAAGGAATTAAGGCTATATCGTGGTCATATGAGGGTCAATTCACACTTACTTTTATTTTGGTTTTATGAACAATCATTAAAGTAGCATGGTAAAATAAACCAACACATGCCCCTTGTTTACAGTTACTTGCAATCACTAAGGTGTTCCTAGCATAGAATTGATACATCTTTACTAATACACATATGCAAATGCTAATATAGCGGAGACCTTGGAGAAGTTGTTTTGTTTAACTTCTTTGCAAGAGGGGATTTTGGAAATAAATCCTAAGGGAGAGTGTAATTTCACAATTGGGTAAAATTAACACTCAATAGGTAAGTGCTATGGTATTTATACCATATGATTCTATTTTTCAATGTCGGCAGAGGAATATAAAATTTAATTTAAACTTGGCTCCCAACCCAACTTTGGGTTATAAAATTATTATTTTTATAAATTAATTTATAATATAAATATTATAAATTATTTATAAACTACCTTAGGCATTAATTAAACTTTTTAATATTATAATATTATTTCCATTTGGCCTAGGTGTTTTTCTCTTTCATCCTTAGACCTTTTTTGACCGCATTTAATATTATAATAATAAATATTGTAATATTATTTCCTTTAGGTATTTTATTTAGGGTATTTAATCATCCCTTTGACCAATCATGTGGAGCTCTTAGACCAAAACTCTTGGGCTTAAAATATAAATATTTTAACCCTTCTTTTGCCAAGTCCTACACTAATTCCTAGAACTGACTCTTAACCTCAATCACAACACAACTAACTCATTATTTCTAACAAATTAAAGAATATTTTGTTGAGAAGATGAGTCAAGAGGAGTAGCAAAAAAAAGATTGGAAAAGTAATTGACAACAATAGAGTTCATGCCATTCCAAGTGTAGACAACATCTCTAGAATATGATTTCAAGGAAGAAATGAAGTTGTGATGTCTTCGAGCTAAAAGAGATTTGTGGAAGAAATTTGTGTTTTGATCTCCTTCTTTAAGCCATTGAGTTCTATATTTTTGCTTCCATAAGAGTTCTCTTTTTTTCAATTCCTCTAACTGAGTTGTGAGTTTAATTTTATCTGCACTTCTAATCTCTGTGAGGCCATCTAAATGGATTTTCTTATTTAAATTTTCAAGTTGAGCAATAACTTTTTTTTTTTTATGAACATCCCCAAACTCCTCCCAGTTCCAAGTCTTGATTTTGGATTTAATGTATTGCAGTCTTTTGGAAAAATAGAACATCTTAGTCCCATACCTAGGCTTACCTTCCTTCCACCATTGTTGCACATGAGGTCTAAATAAATTGTCTTTCAGCCACATTAATTGAAAAAAAAATGAGAGAAACTCACATTGGTTTTCCATATTTCCACCATGGCTGGCCAGTGATCCGAACCAACATTGTTAAGAGTCTTCGCTTTAGGAATGTGACCATGGATTAAGAAGTTTTTAGAGAGAAAAAACCTATCCAATATCTCCATTATACAAGCTAAGCCTTACCTTCTATTAGACCAAGTCATAAGGCCATTATCTGGTTGGATGTCCACAAGATGGAGGTTTGCAATATATTTGCTCATGAGCTCAGTGCTTCTATCCAAATTTCTATTTCCCCCCATTTTCTCATCCAAAGAGAGGATGGTATTGAAATATCCTCCAATCAAGATCCAATATTTAGGAAAATGAGAGATAATATAAGTTATATCCTTCCATTCTCTTATTTTTTCCTCCAAAGTAGTTAGAGCATAAACAGTAATGCAAAACATAATTTGGTTGGAATGTCTACTTTGAATAGCTATAGCCAAAATACCTCAACTTCCAACCATATGGTGAATAAATACCTCTTTTGGGTCCCAAAGACAAGCAATGCCACCAGAAGTCCCCTGGAAACTGAGGAAAATCAGTTTTCTAGTAGGCCAAATTTTACTAGCAATTGAGTCCATATCCTCTATTGATATCTTCATTTATTGAAGGAAAACAAGATGTGGATGATTTATCTAAATCATTCTTCTAATTTCATTTTGTTTTAAAAGAATTCTTTTGAGTCCTCTAATATTCCAAGTGATGATCTTCATTAATACCAAGGCTAAAAAAGTTGGGAAGGACATTAATCTTACCTTTCTCTACAAGCTTTTCACCTTCTTTTACCATATGATATTGATTGGTCTTGCGACATGCCTTTTGATTAGAATCCATCTTCAATTATTTTTCTTGTTTCTTGACTTACTCTAATTGAATCTAAGATGGCTTCTAACCTTGAGGAATGCTTGTACACAACCAAAATGTTACTAGCAGGTTCAAAAAAGTCTATATTGGGACCTATATTATTTGAAGTTTTGACATTTAAAAGATTGTTTTTCTTGTGTAAATTTTCTCCCTTTTTTCTTATTGAAAACATTTGATTTGTTAGTTTATCTATGAGTTCTTCCCTTCATATTTAAATTGTGTTTCTAAGAATTTTGTTTCCATTATTTCCTCTTCCTAACTTGGGACATCATTTGTGGAAAGGATTTCAAACATATTAGCAGATGAATTTGATTGATCCTTCATAACTGGTTTTTTCTGAGTGTTCTTCTTCTTAGGCATTTGGAAACCTACTGATTTTATATCTTCTTTCCTTTGATAAGGAATTTTATTTTTGCAAGCACTATCTAGATGACCATATTCATGGCAAATTCTACAATGAAAAGGAATGTTCTCATAGTCCACTACTGGCTCCCAAGTGTCTTCCCCAAATTGTAATGTGATATTTTTAGGTAGGGGTTTTTCAAAATCCATTAAAACACAAATTCGAGCATAGATAATATGTTCAAAATTTTGAGTACAATTAGTAGTCATCATAAAAGTTCCAAAAGAGTTTGCAAATTAAGAAAAAATAGTAGGATTATAAAATTCAATAGGGAGGCCAAAGATTCTAACCCACACGAGAGCTGTAGAAGGTATCTCTTCTTTGAATTTAAATTTAGTATGTCAGGGCTTCATGAAAATCCCTGCCCTTCAAAAGAACCAAGGACCCCCTTGATTTTTTTTCTCTCTATCTTCATTATTAGCAAATAAAACAATAAAAAAACCATTTGGATAAATAGATATTTGTAATTCACCTTTAGTTTTCTAGTTTTTTCCAGCCCAAAATTTGAAATTAGATAGGCTCGGATGAAAACCCATGAACTGATAAATTTGTCCTCTTTTTTCCAGATATTCAATGCCAGTCTAAATGTTAGCCATATCAAGATTAACAATAGGAGTTCTATCAGCTACTTTAAGACATCTTGACTTCGTTTTCATGGGATCAATATTAGGTATTCTTAGAGGTTTATGGGAGGCCCTAAGATTAATATTATCATTGGGTTGAGGTTGTCCACCATGGAGGGCATCCCTAAAATTCATTTTTGGGGCTAAGTCTTCAAAATTCTTACCATTGACAGGGGTTTTCATAGTAGATTTATTTCATGGGTGCACCTTAGCACCAGATTCACTTGATATCTGAGCCATTTTTTGATTAACTACTTGAAACTTGTTTCGTGATCTCTTTAATCCTTGCCCTAGATGTCATGGAAAGGTATGGTTTTCACTTTTATTTTGTGTAGCAAATTGGAAGTCATTGTCACTCAAATTCACAGCTTGATCTATTGAAATACAGATTTCTAACCCATCTTGGATCCTCTACAACATATCCTACTAAAATATTGAGTAGAAACCACAAAAATATTGGCCTCTAGGGTCAAAAGGCTCCAAAAACCAACTTTTGGAGCTATTGGCACTCAACCCAAATGAAATCCTCCCACAGCCACTTGCCAAAAATATTATTCACACATAGGGATGTGCTAGGATTTGTGTTGCAACAAATGATCTAAAAATTGGTGAATATGTGCTAGGGTTTTTCAAGCATCTACCCTCATAATTTTAGCTCATTCTGAGTTCAAATGAGTGAAATGTGGACGAAACAAGTTCGAAAGTTTGGGAATTCCTATGAAAAATGTTCCTCCTCAATTAGCAACCATCAACACAATGTAGTTTTTCCTCGTCAAGGTTATTTTTTCCTTTCAAGAATGGCCTTGACAGTGTTGTGTTATAAATCATAAAGTTGTAATTCAGGTAGATGAAACAATCTTGTGATGACAAATAAAGACAAATTTATAGATGAA
Organism: Wollemia nobilis; assembly: GCA_028583015.1. Lineage (NCBI taxonomy): Eukaryota > Viridiplantae > Streptophyta > Pinopsida > Araucariales > Araucariaceae > Wollemia > Wollemia nobilis. The sequence goes on from JAQPPZ010016931.1 coordinate 8,417,311, forward strand.
GATGATAACTAATAAATTTATATTGATCAATGTTGTAAAATCTTGTAAAAATTAAATTCAGGTAACTAAAACAAAAAAAATTACTTTTTGAGTGGAAATTTTACCCAATTGCAAAATTCCCATCACAGTCATGAAATTGATTAGGAAACCCTCTCTTGCAAAGAAATGAAATTTATCCAAGGTTCCTTTTACTTAATGTGTGTTTGTAATCTTGTGAAGATGTATCAAATAAGTGCTAGGAATACCTTAGTGATTTGCAAGTAACTATTAACAAGGGGCTTGTGTTGGTTTATTTTATTATGCTATGCTAGTGATTGTTCATGAAACTTAAAAGAAAAGGAAAATATGATTGGCCCTCATATGACCATGATGTAAAACCTTAGTTCATTTTATCTTGAAGTATTTTAGATAGATTTTATCTTCTTTTGACTACGTAAATTTTAGACAAGTTTTATCTTGCATTAAACCCTACTTTGAGCATGAAATAGAAGACTAAAATCTATCTCTAAAATGTGAACCTTAAATTATGATTGGGTTCATTTAATGTTACTTTGAGTGTGAAAATAAAGATAGCCTTTTATATAATAAATAAATTATCCCTCTTTAATAATATTAGAATTTTTATAAAGAGAATTCAATTTATTACCTTAAAAAACAATGGCCTTTGAAATGTCGTATAAATTACCCCTCTTTAATGAAATTATACTTTTCATAAAGAGAAGTTAATTTATTGCTTGTAAAACTAAATGCAAAGCTTGAAATTTTATTTACCTTCACAATGTGCAATTATATGAAATTTCAAAATTATAAAACTCTTAATAAAACAACAACTTTAAATAGTTCTTATAATTTCTAAATGGCTTCAAATTGAAATTGAAACTGCATAATATGAAATGTTAAAGCTTATTCTAGAGACCCATGCATCTAGTTTTGGAATTTTAATTTTTATTTTAATCGCCGAAATTTAAATAAAGAAACTGCAAAAAGGTAAAGTTAGAAAAATAAAAATAAATTATGGAAAATGGACCAGAAAGCTGAAAATGTTAACATACAAAGTACTCTCAGTCTAATGCTACCCTATCCTACAAAATGGAGATGTGAGAAATTTCTACATGTAACCTAGTTTATCCAAATCTACATTTGCACAACTCGCAATAACCTAGGTGCAAGCTTCTAAGGAAAAATAAAATAAATTCTATATTTTAAACATTCGATAATGCTACCATTTAAATGCATAAAATATTACCTATAAGCCTAAAACATGAAAGGGAAAAAATAGGTAGTTAATCCAAACATGCAAAAGAGAATCTCCTCCAATATTGCTAACAAAATGCAAGTTTCTAAAGCATTTTTGTATTCAAAACAAAAATACAGTCCTTCCTTATATTATATTTCTAGACTTAGCCCCCAAAAATATCAAGCCCTAGTTCTATCTTTATAATCCATATTTAAAATTTTAGAAACCCTTCATTTTATTTCCAAAGACCTTTCGTTTGACCTCGAATGGCTTCAAAACTATTTTGTTTCATATTCTATGCGATGGAAAATTTTGTTGGCTTTTGTCTTCCTTTCACTGTTGGTTTCATAATGTCTTTGACTCATGTAACCATCCTTCACACTCATATGATTTTTAACAATGACTATGGTGAAATCTCCTCTATTCTTTTATTCAAACTTTACTCCCACTATAACCATCCATTTTTATTTTTTGTAATGATGATGGATTCATTAATTTTATCTATCTTTAATCCCATTTTATTTAACTATCACAATAGGCCTATGGTCAATATGAATGAGAGTCGTTTTAGCATGAAAATCCACCTTATAATGTATCTGGCTCATCTTCCCTTTTATTCTTATCTGTTGGTGTGGTGCTGTTTCAGTGCCTTTAGGTCCATGTGTGACATCATCATTTCATGAGCATTTTTTGATACATGCACATGGTTGCATTCTCATTCTGAGGTATGTCTAAAGGAAAAAATGTCATCCTTGTGATGATCATATGCACCAGCTCAATACAAAAACTCAATTTCATATGAATCCACACTACCTACGCTATACTATACACTGTTTGATCTTCATTGTGTACTGGAGGTCCGCCTCAATTTGACTACAACTTATTTAGTGTGTTTGCCCACTATCGGTGGCCCACATCACCATAAGGTTGTCGCGTGGGTCCAAGTTACTCTTCTGAGTCAAGAAACTCTGTAAGAAATACAAAATGATACCTCTTTTACACTCTAGTAGGATGTAGAGTACATTGCAAGATCTAGAAAAACATTGACATCACAATACTCGATAACCACCTTTTGTTTGCTTATTCTTATATGCCCCCACTACTATTTCTATATTTAAATTATCATTTTTCATATCTAAACTATGAAGATTCTGTCTTGATCTATACCATCTACCCTTGTATCACTCATCCATAACATATCTCTCTACACTGATGAAGACTACCCACTAATACTACTATCTAATATCCTGAATATTCACATATTAGAACCATGTTTGAGCTCTATCTTGTCTAATAGACATGGAAAATCACTACCAATAATCGTATTCCTATATAGTTATGCAGGTGGAAACGTTCATCTCTTAGTGTTTATTTTTTTGTAAGAAGAGGTAGGACGTCATGTTGGATCACTCCATACTACTTCAGCTTGAATATTTGATAGTTTGAGCAGTATGTATCAACAACAATGCTTTCCTCTACATGTTATCGACTAATACCTTGATCTATGTGACCCTATACACTTCGTCGATAATCCAATATTTTATGTTTATCATTGCTACCATACTGGTATTCCTTGTTTGTGTTCATCGATGTTCAGTCACTCTCGCGTTCCACATCTAATTTGTCCCTGAATTCATACTATCTTCCAAAGTCATGGTGCTCCTCATCAATCACCATAGCAGATGCCACATCCGCATTTGCATCTGACTATGCCTGATCAAGGCCTTATGAGTCAATGCCCATGTATATGTATCGGTCCTACTATCCAAATCCACTTAAGTGGGGTACCTATCATTCACCAAAATTGCTGCTTTGACTAACACATGACCAATCCACAGTATTATCATACGTCATTTATTTGCCATGTTGTAGCCACATCGAATATTTACTTGTGTGCGCCATATTTATCATTGGTCCATGTGTCCATGTAGGGCCCACTATCTAGCTTCATCCTTACCTGCATGTCCAAACAAAACCAATTAATGTCTTCATCAAAATTAAAATATAACGACTTCAAAACATTGAACTTTAATAAATTTGAAAATAAGAGAAAGGTATTAAAATATTTGTCCATAATAGATGTACAAATATTTTATTATACTTTATTTTATATTTTTTGTTTTTATTATCTTTATCTTTATTTTTTTTAGATTATATATATAAACATATATTTTTTATTTATTTATTCAAATTTGATTTAATTAATTTAAATGTTTGAATTTAAATTAATTAATTTCAAATGTTTACCTTAATTAAATTCAAACATCAAATTTAAATCCACACTACAAACTAAGCAAGACTACAACCTAGAAATAAAGTGAACCCACAAGACCTTCAAGACAAACCAAAAATACCCAAATACAAAATTTAAAAGGTGGGTCCCCAAATATTGGGGCTAGTTATGCAATGGCTACAAAAAATGACAACTCTGCTAGGAAATGCTCTTGAGCATTTCGGGTGAATAACCTAATTTGAAACGAGAACATAAAATATCAATGAAATAATAATTATTTAATGATGTCTTGAGAAGCTGGAGATAAACAACTTCAAATACAAACAACTAATCCATATACCTTTGCTCAGTGTGTGCAAAGTGATTCATTTTGTATCCTTGAAACTATCTGAATTCCATAATCTATTTTACATTTAGGTTATGAAGCACAACTCATAAGAAATTTTTACAAATAGAACCCTACTGCCATTCAGGTATCTACAGCCCCGGTAGAGTTTAACTCACCCTTGTGATTACTTGATACCTTGCAAAGACTTTTCCTATAAACAAACTGCATCTATAGAGAGCCCTACTACCGTTCAAGCATCTATAACCCTAGTATATTTTATCTAGACTTTATGACTAATTTGATCAAGCTTTTCAATGCTCGTTCTTTTTTTATATATCAATATTTGTAATAATTTATGTGTCATGAGGGTTAGGAAGCATAGAGATGGAGCGTGTTTAATTTTACCTTAATTTGAACCCAAGATGACTTTATCCTTAAAGACTTTTAAAAATACCCTTTAACATGTGAGTTATAAGTGGATATTTAGCTAAATGTTTCATTTTTCCACTCTCCACCATTTTAATCCCAAGATCTGAGCATGATCACAAAATAACTCATCCCCCTTTTCTCAAGTTCACCTACTTTTAAATTAGGTACTCCAACCTACTTAATAAAGGAACACAAAAAATGGGCAAGAGGCCATAAATTAGTGACCACGAAACATCACCTCAAAACAAGTGAACAACCCAAAATATAAAACTCGTAAACAAAATCAATCCTAAGCTTACACAATCTAACAAGAAAGTAACACAAAATTTGAAATTAAGGACAAAGCACAAAAACAACAAATCTAAAAAAAACATGAAACCCAAAACTATATACAATAATATACACTATGTACAAGATGATAAAAATTTTGACCATCACTTCCCAGGATCCCAAACATGATTAGCACATTTCAAAAGACATATAACATGATACACACACGAAGCTTTGTAGGAATCCAATGACAATAAGATTAGGCCACACAATACAAAAATTTTAATCTTACATCTCTCACCCCACCAATTTGATTTAGTTCCATTAACAATCCCATGAGTGAGCTTCAAATCATTAAATTTATTAGACCATAACTAATTTTAAATTCTTTCATGTTTGTTTCTTAAGATGTCAATTTCATAATTCAATTTATGATTTAGAATTAGGTCTTCCTTTTCAAATATGAGGTCTTTCAAGTAAGAACCTATTTCTAAAAATTTCAAAACCATTTCATTTTTATACTTGTAGGCCAATAAAACTTATGCAATAATTTACAAGCATCTAGGATATCTACTAAATGAGGATCATTATAATATTTTATACTAGATTCGATTGTTAATTGTTGATGAACTTGGTTCAGCAATTCAAGGATATCAACTTCTATTTCATTCACCAAAGCAATCTTATCATAGGTGTGAATAGAAATCAATTATATTTATTTATTAACCTCCAATGGCATTTCATCATACATAGCCTTTGAATCCAATGAATGATTATACATATTTTCACCTGAATCTTGGATGCTTGGACACAAAAGGTTAGATTCTACCTTTTGTACATTTTCATTTACTGAAACTTGGTGAGTCATTATAATATTTTATTCTTCTTCATGGGCTTCATCATCATCATCATCATCTTCTTGTAGTACTTCTTCATTAATTACCTATTCATCAAAAATATAAAAATTAGGCACCCGATCAGAGACATGTCCATCCTTTTCAAACCATGAGTCCTATCTATCTAGGGATGTGTCACATAATGCATATCCCAAATAAAACACTTGAGTTATTTCAAATAAAGCAACATTTTTATCATTTGGTTCCAATTCCTTGTTAACCATCCATAATATTTCTTCCTCAAAATCTTCAAGAAATTCTTCTTCAAATTCTTCTTGGTCATTATCTCGAGGATGTTGAAGGCTTTGATCATCAATTTTAACCACCTCATCCAACTTTATGGAAGGTCCTAATTTATCATGTGTTTCAAAATTAGTCCACTCTAGGACCGCTCCATTGTCCGAAAGAATATCACTTTTAGTATCTTTGACCTTTGTCTCATAAGGATTATTTGGAGCATCATTAAGATACGCATCTTGAGGCATTTGTTATTGTAGTTGAGAAATGTTTTCTTTAAGCTATAGAACTAGCCTTTGCAGCCTATCTTGCATATTAGTTGAAGTGAGGGCTTCATTAGAAAGAGTGGAAAAATCCTTCCATTTATTCCACCAACAATAATCATCTTCTAAAATTGGGGTGTGACGTTCAGCCACACTTCTTCACATTCTTCAAATTCATCAATGGGTTGCTTTTCAAACTCACCTTCACCTTCCTTAGATGGTTCCATTATTTTAAAAAGTTGGCTACTCTTTGTACTCAAGCTTACAATATCACAATCCACATTTATAACCCATGATTCAATTTTATCACATTTAGAAGGTGTGGCTTTTCTTGACCATCAGTTTCAACAATCTCATCCGAAGTGTCTTCCGAGAACAAGTGGTGATATTCTATTATGTCTTAAAAATTATTTATTGATTCTCTTTAAAAAAAAATTGATGGCTTGGGGGTTTCTATAATGGGATCAATTTTAACATTCTTCTTTATATGATCATCCCAATCCTCCTTTGTGAATAATGGTTCTAAACCCTTTCTTTTCCAAACAAAACGGTCATAATTTAGGATGTATTGGTATTCTTGATCATTTATTTCAACTGCTTCATTCAATTATATGGAAGGTCCTATCCTCTCACATATTTCAATACTTTTTAAATATAAGACTCCATTTCTTGAAATCATATTATTGTGAAAATTATTGAAATTTATCTCAGGACCATCATTCGAAAGATGATCAAGATGAGTATCTTGAAACTGATTTGCATTCCAGAATGATGGTTGATTTTGAATGGTAGGTTTTAGTGAATAAATTATTCGGAGGGTAAGGTAGGTGTTAAATTTTTGAGAATTATATGATCCAAAATCCCCACCATGATTTTTATAACTCAATTGTTGCTTAATTTCCATTGCTTGTTTATAAGTTTGGGATAAATATGTGATTTGAGGCATCCCTCCTAAATACATAAAAATTAATTGATCAATAGCATTAAAATATACTTGGAAAAATGCTCCCTCTAAAAGGACATAATGCACTACCAATTGAGTGTATAACCCATGGAACCTTTCGATGAATGACTTCAAATTTTCAGTTGGTCTTCTATGAATAGTGACAAAATGATTGTAAATGAGGATTGGGTCAACTAGATTTTTGTTGAATTGATTGAGAAACATTACCTCTAGTTGAGCCCAAGAAGAGATCGACGTTAAAGGTAGATTGGTAAACCAATCATATATAAATTTTTCCAAGGTGTAAGGGAACATTTTACAAGCAACATCATCATACCAAACCATTAAATGAGTCACGTAGATTTTGAATGCTTGAATATGTTCTTCTGCGGGCCTTGTCCCATTAGACACAAATCGAGTAAGATATCTCTCAAAACCGAAGGGTAAATTATGTTGAACTCAATATATGTTCAACTCATTGCCTATCATCCATGGTGTGAACATGTCCATTAGTGTATCTTAAAGAATACAACTTCAATACCAGTTTTGTTGGTCAAATAAATATCTTTCAAAGAAGCATGAAATGACTAACAAATATCAAATATTTCACACATAAATCATCATGTTAACATCAACCACAAGATATGTATCAATCCAACGATGAAATTAAAGAACATTCTCAATTTACAAAATGGTTAGAATTAATGTATTGTCAATTATAGAATGTTTGAATAAATGAAAGTGATCAACAAAATATCATTAGTCAAGACCAATACCTTCAAATAAACCTTTCAAGTAAACATGAACAATTTAGCATCTAAATAGAAATAAAGTAAACCAATTCATCCCTCCTTCTAGACCTAATTCTGTTGAGTGCTAAAGGAGGCCAAAGCTACATGAAACATTCATCAATTAAAAGCTCTCAAGATTAACCAAGATCACATTCTTAATTGGATGAACAATTCAAAAAGCATTAAATCAATAAATACCAATTCATACCCTCCTTCTAGCACCAATTCTATCAAGTGGAAATTTTACCCAATTGCAAAATTTCTATCACAATCAAGATTTTCATTTCAAAACCATCTCTTGCAAAGAAATAAAATTTCTCCAAGGTTCCTTTTACTTAATGTGTGCTTGTAATCTTGTGAAGATGTATCAAATAAGTGCTAGGAATACCTTAGTTATTTGCAAGTAATTGTTAACAAGGGGCCTGTGTTGGTTTATTTTATTATGCTATGCTAGTGATTGTTCATGAAACTTAAAGAAAAAGGAAAATATGATTGGCCCTCATATGACTACAATGTGCAACCTTAGTTCATTTTAACTTGAAGTATTTTAGATATTTTATCTTCTTTTGATTAAGAAGATTTTAGACAAGTTTTATCTTGCATTAAACCCTACTTTGAGCATGAAATAGAAGACTAAAATCTATCTCTAAAATGTGAATCTTAAATGATGATTGGATTCATTTAATGTTACTTTGAGCGTGAAAATAAAGATAGCCTTTGATATAATAAATAAATTATCCCTCTTTAATGAAATTAGAATTTTCATAAAGAGAAGTCAATTTATTGCCTTAAAAAACAATGGCCTTTGAAATGCCGTATAAATTACCCCTCTTTAATGAAATTGTACTTTTCATAAAGAGAAGTTAATTTATTGCTTGCAAAATGAAATGCAAAGCTTGAAATTTTATTTACCTTCAAAATGTGCAATTATGTCAAATTTCAAAATTATAAAATTCCTGATAAAACAACTTTAAATAATTTTTATAATTTTGAAATGGCTTCAAACTGAAATCAAAACTACATAAGATGAAAGGTTAAGCTTATTCTAGAGACCCATGCATCTATTTTTGGAATTTTAATTGTTCTCAATTTTATTTTTATCGTCAAAATAAAAATAAAAAATACTGCAAAAAGGTAAAGCTTAAAAAATAAAAATAAATTCTGGAAAATGGACCAGAAAGCTAAAAATATTAACATACAAAGTACTCTTAGTCTAATGCTATCCTATCCTATAAAATGGAGATGTGATAAATTTTTGCATGTAACCTGCTTTACTCAAATATGCATTTGCACAACCCACAATAACCTAGGTGCAAGCTTCTAAGGAAAAAGAAAATAAATTCCATATTTTAAACATTCGACAAGGCTACCATTTAAATGCATAAAACATTTCCCATAAGACTAAAACATGAAAGGAGAAAAATAGGTAGTTAATCCAAGAATGAAATATAGAATCTCCTCCAATATTGCTAACAAAATATAAAATTTTGAAGCATTTTTGTATTCAAAACAAAAATATAGTCTTGCATTACATCAAATTTCCAACCTTGGCCTCCAAAAAGGTCCAGACCTAGTTCTGTCTTTCTAATCTATATTTAAAATTTTATAAACCCTTCATTTCATTCCCAAAAACCTTTCGTTTGACCTTGAATGGCTTCAACACTATTTCATTTCATCTTTTATTTGATGGAAATCATTTGCTAGCTTTTGTTTTCCTTTCACTGTTGGTTTCATAACATCTTTGACTCATGTAACCATCCTTCATGCTCATCTAATTTTCAATAACAACTATGGAAAAATCTCCTTTATTCTTTTATTCAAACTTTACTCCCACTCTAACCATCCCTTCTTATTTTTTGTAATGATGATCGCTTAATTAATTTTATTTTTCTTTATTCCCCTTTTATTTAATTATCATGATAGACCCATGGGCAATATGAATGAGAGTCATTTTAGCATGAAACTCCACCCTATAACGTATTCGGGCCATATTATATTTTTATCTTATCTATCAATGTGGTGTTGTTTTAGTGCCTTTAGGTCCATGTGTGACATCATTATTTCATGGGCATTTTTTGATATGTCCACATGGTTGCATTATCATCCTGAGGTATGTCCAAAGAAAACAACATTGTATTTGTGATGACCGTATGCACCACCTCAACACAAAATCTCAACCTCGTATGACTCCACACTACCTGAACTACACTATACAATGTTTGATATTTGTTGTGCATCGGAGTTCCACCTCAATTCAACTACAACTTATCTGGTATGTCCACCTGCTATCGGTGGTCCACATCATCGCTAGATTGCCACGTGGGTCCAAGTTACCCTTCTAAGTCAAGCAACTTTGTAAGCAATACAAAATTATACCTCTTTTATGATCCAATGGGACGTAGAGTACATCGCAACCTCTAGCGGGACATTGACACTGCAATACCCAACAACCACCTTTTGTTCACTTATTTTTAGATGCTCCCACTATTTTTTCCATCTTTGGATTACCATCTATTGTATCTAAACTATGAAGAGTTTGTCTTGGTCTACACCATCTACCCTCATGTCACCCGTTCATAACATATCTCTCTATGTTGATGGAGACTACCCACTAACATTGTTGTCTAATGTCCTAAATATTCGCACATTAGTGTCGTGTTCGAGCTCTATCTTACCTAATAGACATGGAAAACCACTACCAATAATCGTATTCCTGTATAGTTCTACAGGTGGAAACATTCATATCTTAGTGTTCATTTTTCTACAATAAGAGGTAGGACATCATGTTGGATCATTCCATACTGCTCGAGCTTGAATATTCGGTAGTTTGAGATGTTGACTAAAGACCCAATGCCATCGATCCACCCTAAAAATGAAACCAAAATTATGTGAAACCATCACTATCACACCTCCAATGGGTGTGTCTCAACAACAAAACTTTCCTCTACATGGCATTGACTAATCCCTTGATCTACACAACCCTTTACACTTCACTGATAATTCAATATTCTATGTTTATCGTTACTACCATGTTGGCATTCCCTATCTATATTTGTCGGTGTTGAGTCACTCCTGCGTTCCACGTCTACTTCATCCCTGAACTCACGCTATCTTCCAAAGTCATGGTACTCCTCATCAACCACCACAATAGAGATACCACATCTATATTTATGTCTGACTACGCTTGATCAAGGACTTTCGAGTCAACGTCCATGTATATGCATCGATCCTGCTATCCCAATCCACATAAGTGGGTTCCATTGTTGTTAACCAAATTTGTTGCTTTGACTAACACATGACCAGTCCTCGATATTATCATATATCATTTATTTTCCATGTTGTAGCCACATCAAATTTCTGCATGTGTGCATCATCTTTCTCATTTGGTTGCATGTCCATGGATGGTCCGTCATTTGGATTCGTCCTTACCTGCATGTCCGAATAAAACCAATTATTTTTTTCTTCAAAATTAAAATATAACGACTTCAAAACATTGAAATTTAATAAATTTGAGAATAAGAGAAAGGTATTAAAATATTTTTCCGTACAAATATTTTATTATACTTTATTTTATATATATATATATATATATATATATATATATATATATATATATATATATTATCTTTATTTTTATTTTTTTAGATTATATATAAACATATATATATATATATATATATATACATATATATTATTTATTTATTCAAATTTATTTAGTTAATTTTAAATATTTGAATTTAAATTAATTAATTTCAAATGTTTACCTTAATTAAATTCAAACATCAAATTTAAATCCACACTACAAACTAAGAAAGACTACAATCTAGAAAGCAAGTGAACCCACAAGACCTTCAAGACGAACCAAATATACCCAAACACAAATTTCAAAAGGTGGGTCCCCAAATATTGGGGCTAGTTGTGCAATGGCTACAATAATACTATGATATAAAGGTAATTAAAACTATTTCAAAAACAATAATGGGATATAAAAAGGTTCGAGGTGTAGACCAATTGGTTCATCCAAACCCCATAAGGGGGGCAGAGGTCCAAGGTTCAAATCTTAGGCCTCGTTGGACTGAATGCTTGTCCCTTTCTTGGTGCTTTCAACGACGTAAAAGGTTTAAAATGATTGTGGAATGGTGGTTATAGGGGTGGACTGTGCGAAGATCTATGTGGCGGTTTCCGAGGTGAACAATGCAAAATACTATGGTGGCCATAAAAAATTGGATAGCCTACCCGGATTCGTGGCGGCTACCGATTCCACCATGTAAATTCAAAAAAAAAAAACAATGGGATATAAAACATTAAATATTCATAAATTTTGTGAAATCTAACAAATCTAAAACAATATTGTGAAATCTAATATCAAACAAATTCAAATTTATTAATGTTGCGAAATACTGAAAAAAAAATCACAATACTAGAAAAATCACAAATCAAGTAGCTAAAACAAACACTTCTTAGGTTGTTGAGAATCACTATTGTGAAATCTAATATCAAATAAATTCAAATTTATTAATATTGTGAAATACTGGAAAAATCACAAATCAGGTAGCTGAAACAAACACTTCTCAGCTTGTCTAGAATCACTATTAAACATAGAAAATATCTGTCTCCACCATATGATCACGAAAATCATTATTATCCTCCTTATCATTTGTATTCCCGATACCCCTTCTACCTGCAGGGGAATTCCAATATGTCAATGCTCTATCATAGGGAAATGTGTTCAACTAATATGATGACATAAATTCTTAAACAAATTTTTAAAATATTGTCCAACCTGTTGCAGAGTTTAGATTTAACAAAAGATAGTGCACTGAAAACCCTCTCATATTCCACAGATCCCAAAATCATTTTTTAACATAATTTATATAAAAAACGTATTCACTAATAGTATCTTGTGATACTTCCCACAAACATGAAATGGAACTAGTCTCATGGATGTTACTCAAAAGTGATGTTTGCTCAACCATTGTTCCACCAAAATGTGATGACTATTGCTTTAAAATATCTTTGTTGAGTATACCTTTGATTTCAACACTATTGACTTCCACACTTTTATTGAAATACTTAATTAGTATGGGCATATATTTAATAAACAACTCATGTACATAATTGTATTCAATACAAGGACCCCAAAATATGGGGTTAATCACACCCATGGCCTCAAGCAACTCATCTCTGTGAAATCATTCTCTTATCTCTCTTGTCAATGATTCTACTATTTTAAACAAAATTATCTTAGTTTTATGTAAAACAACTTCAAATCTATTGTTTGTTACAGAAACTTGTTCAACATCATTAGCAACTATACTTGACTGCCTTTCAAAATAATACAAAGGTATCATCTTTCAATGAACATTAATACAAATATAATCACTTATGTCAAACTTCAAAAAGCTTTGATGTTTGTTAATGCATTCCAACTATCAAATAAGGGATTTATAAAATCTACTTTGGACACATATAACCTATCAATAATCACAAATAGTTGCTTTCTCATCCTTATGAAATCAATAATATAGATGAATCTCTCTTGTGCAAGTTTAATCAATCTATTCATTTTATGTAATATTGGAAGAATACCGCATAACATTAAAAGGGTTTTGAAATTAGTCAAATGGAACAACAAATATTTACCTTATCAACTACCCTATGATTTACGTATATAAACCCCGTTAATGATTGATAGTATTTAAAAGCTCTATGTGTAGGTTGATACAATGAAATCCACCTTGTATCCACATATTTTAACAATTCTTTTTTTGTAACTCCTAGTGCAAACTGTTGAAAGTTTGGAAACCTGTTTGTATTGCAATAAAAAAAATATATTTCACGAATAAGGTCTTCCACTCTCACAAAATTTTCATAAGAGCTCATGATTTTATATGCTAGATTCAATATATATGCCATGCAATGAATGGGTATCATATATGGGTCAACTGAGGTTTGGAGATGAACACAAAGACCATTTATGTGCCTTTGCATTATAGCAGCAACATCAGCTCCAATGCATATTAACTTTGTGCCTATATCTATATCGTTTATTCCCACAATATTCATTAAACTACTCACAACAATATTATAGATGTTTTCTACATTTAAAATTTCCACCATCGTATGTAATCCTAGCAAACTAGTTTGCCTTAATGATTTTGAAATATGTACACATGTATGCAAATCCATGATGTGTTGTCCACAATCATCACCTCATCAATAGAAAGTGATATGAATCTGGCAAGTTTTACTTTCTCCATCATATCCTCCTTCTTAACTAATGATAGACATTTTACCATTTCCCAACCACTTTGATCTGACCAATGGGAAATAGGAAGGTTTTGCACATAGGCTACTTCAAATAGGTGCTTATAATCAATGAAATCAGACATAGGTCTACCCTTTTTGAGAATACTATATACAACCAACTGTAAAATTTTTGAAGCTAAAGTGGTTTTATGATTTTTTTGAAATTGGACTTTAATTGTTCCACATTTCCCAATAGGAGATTGTTGTTGCTTTAAGTGATTGTCATATTTTATTGCATATCTGAAATGCACACATTGTTATTCATCCTTCCACCTAACTTATTTATTAATTTTACCATCACTTGAACTTTTGCATAAAATTTGCCAACATATTTTTCTATTGTATCTATCTTATTTTGCAGTCTATGATCTTTACCTAGTTTCCAACTACAAATTTTGCATCTACATTTTTTTTGATCGAATTGGTTGTCCTCGAACAGGATAGGCTCTATCCAAGGAAATTTTTCTGCCCATTCATATTTAAATGCCCTTCCAATAGCCTAGTTATATGTCTTTCTATTTTTAGTATTTTTGCTTGAATATTCAAATGAATTTTGTAATGTGTTTGATTTATCACTTTCATTTTCAACTGGCATGTCCTTTTGAGGATTATCTTCAAGTGTTTGTTGGATGTCATTGTTAAGATAATTTTCATTATAAGGCATATCTTGGTGAAAAATATCTTCAAGTGGAGGCATATCAGGGTCAACAAGGTATTCTACATAGTAGCATACAATAATATTCTTTATCATTTTTGGATTTAACAAAAAACTTACAAAAAAGGAAATGATTCATATCATCATGAAATATGGGTAGAGCCAAATACTGCGAGTTAACTATTTGAGGAAGAAACTATTATTTAAAATAATCATGGAATATAAAACTAACCTTTTAGAAGTCAAAAATAATTTGTACATTTAATTTGCTCGGATGTCTATGGTTCGTTGGATTTTTACATATTACTAAAATAATTCAGGATACTCTTTTCAGCATAATATTTGGCCCCATTATTTGCATTATCAGTAGGTGACATTTTACTTTTAAATAAAATTATTTTCAATTTAAAAAAGTAATCAAATGTTGAAGAGATATTAATTGTATGAGGGCTCAAGATAATATAGTAATTAGAATAAACAGATGATGGGTTTGTAGAAAATACATACATGTTTCCAAACATGCTTTATTGTGATTTTTTTTTCCACTACACTATTTTTTGGAGATAACACTTGTAACTAATAAGAGAATAAAACTAATCAATATACAAATTCAAATTAATGTAAGAAAAAAACTTGTGTATGTGAAATATATAATTACAGATACAAATGTGGAAAATATAAGATTATAGAACAAAATGGAAAAGAAGTAGAGAATCACAATATCTTTAGAGAAATAGGACATCACAATGTCCTTAGAGAACCAAAGCATTTATCTACTCATAATCTTGTAACATAAAAATAGATCTCAATAGAAATAGAGAATCAAAGAGTGTTAATAGAAAGGAAGAAAATAGGGGAAAACATGGATAATAGGGCAAAATAGAGAATAACATTGGAAATAGAGCATTGAATTATTTTTAATAAATGATAAAAAATAGCAAAAGAAAAAATCATACTTCAATGACAAAAAAATAGGTTTTATTACTACAATTGTTTCAACTCATTCTCTAAAAAATAAAAAAAAACACAGGATCATAGATTCATAATGTTTTAATAAATAGAGTACCTAGTGCAAAAAAATATCAGGTGGTAGGTCCGGTTGGAAAAAGGTTCAATAGTCAATTAGAGTGAAGAATAGTGTCGGATGTCGATCCAATTTTAGAATAGTTTTGGATGCTGATCCGGTTACAAATTTGTGTCAGGTCATTTGTAGTTGGTATAGATATAGAACTCTGTCAAGATATCCAAATGTTGGTTTGGATACAAATTAGTATCCAGATGGTAGTTCGGGTATAGAACAGAGCTCGTATGTCAGTCTGGGTATATAACAAAGCCTGAATGTTGGTCTAGGTACAAAACTATGTCAGGCTATCCTAATGTCAATATGGTTACAAAACTTTATCAAGCCATCTGAATACTAGTTTGGGTACATATTAGATTCTGGATAGCAGTCTAGATACAAAACAAATACTGAATGTTAGTGCGGGTGTAGATCTATGCAAGTTATCCTAATGTTGTTCCTAGTGCAGAAATATGTTAGGCTAACAAATGTTGGTCTAGGTTTATAATAATGTCTAGATGTTGGTCCAAATAAATAATTGTGCCTGACTGTCATTCTAAGTGCAGCAAAGTTTTTGGGTGGAAAATGCAAATCGGATCTCTCTAGATGTAGATATGGCTTTGGTTTCGATTTGGGTAGAGTTTTGATCTAGATCGACTGGTTTCTAAACATGGCTGAACTTTAGTGGAATTATGCAATAAGATCAAATGTACTTTTTGCTACGGTTGCTCAATTTTCTAATAGTTTGAATATTTTAAGTGAAAAAGTATCATTGGCATGTTAGTTATATATAGTGTTATAGTTGGCAAATTTGGTAGGATAAATTAAAAAATTTAGAAATTTAAGGTGAAAATGGTCTACAATTTAGGTGGGAGTGTTGGCGAAATTTAAAAAAAATCGTAATACTATTATCAACAAATGGCAAACCGACACCTAAAAAATTCTCAAAAATTTTGGGCGAAAGGGCTGATGTTAAGGGCCCCCAAAATTCATCAATTTGAATTTTCAAAAATGAAAATATTCGCCCAATTGGTGAATATTCGCCTCTTGGCATAACCTTGGATGAATGTAATGGACTCATTAGGTCTGATAAGTAACATCTATTCCATATCAACTGTGAAAATTTTGATAAAAATACAAGATACATGATAATCAATGTTATTTAGTTAGTGTAAATTTCTTGTTCTTTAATGACATGCTAGCTTGAATGGATATGTGATAAAATGTAACTTTTCTCTCATATTTAAAATTATATTATACTTTCTTAGGGATATGTCATATTCCCTTTCCTATTGAAAATGATTTACCTCCAAAGCATTGATGAAAATCATTGTGTTGCTAACTCCTTTACTTTTATGTCATACTTTTTTGGCCTGATTGTTATGGTAAGAACAGTGTGTATGTTACAAAATTTATTAAACATGTCTGTTTGAGATACAACTAATTATTAACAATTGCTTTTTGGTTTGTTCGAGTACCGATTCTAATTTTAACTTATTAATTTAATACGCAAAACATAGTTGCCTCTTATATTATTTTGGTAGAAATTGAACCGTAATATTTTTTAGATACTTGTGATAATTTTTGAGGATGAAGTTATGAATTTTTTAATGAATATGATAGACTACAAGTAAAATTGCATCTAAATTTTGTGTTTCCTTCTTAATACCATCAACTTCAACTTCTATGGAATTGGGTTATTATCTACTTCCCAACACATAATCAATCTGCTTCCCAGCAATAATCACTTTGTTGTGTCTCTCTCAAATATGGTTTAAATTGGATAGTTTTCAAATACCTAGATATAGTTGATGCTTTCAAATTTTAACCATATTGCAGGTGATTATACAGTTTTAATTTTAATGTTTGGTGCTATCATTGGCATTGACTATTATATTTTTAGATTTATGATTTATGCTTGACATAGGTTCAATTCTCAAATTTAACTTACTTATAGCAATATCTTCTTTTGAAAATATAATTTTGAATATAGTATATTGAATATGAAGGTTGAAGAATTAACCTTTGAATACACTTATATTCAAATTTTATTTTATAGAATATCACTTTCTAATTTTTGCTTTATATTCCTTTGTATGGACTTACCTTGTTAATAGGTAATTGAATGACATCTATAAACTCTTATCACTTGAGTAGACTTCACCTTGGGTCTTCTCTGCACTATGATCTTCTAGTTGCTTGACATCCTTTAATGTTCTAGTATAATTGACTAAAATGAACTAAATACAACCTACACACTAGCCACAAAAGTAATTCAAGTGAATGGCACCAAAATAATGACCATAAGATAAGGATTGAATGGATTTGGCCTTCTTATTTATTAGTACTACCTCTTATGGACTTAAATCAATGGCCTTATCCTCTAGATAAATTTTCTTAAAGCATGGTCATTTTATTCTAGCAGTGAAATTAAACCAACTCTCAAAATATTCTTTCAAATTTTTTATTTTATTTTTCTCCTAGAGGCCTAAGATGATGATTTTAACCACTATATTAGACCCCTAATATTGCGGTTATGAACTATAGTCATAGAGGTCTAAGATTATGGCTAAAAACATATTAGAGGCCTAATATGATGGCTAAGGGGTCTAATACGGTGGTTAAAAACATATTAGAGGCCTAAGATGATGGCTAAAAACCATTGTCTTAGAGACCTAAGATGACAGTTTCCCACCACTGTCTTAGACCCCTATGATGGCGACATCTAAACACCATATTAGGGGTCTAAGATGGTCCTAATATAGTGGTTAATAACCATCCTCTTAGGTTCTAATATTACGGTTAAAAATCACCATATTAGAACCTAAGAGGGTAGTTTTTTGAGGTGATGTTTAACCGCCATTGTATGCCATGGAATTTATACGATGTCTTCAAAGATGACAAT
Organism: Wollemia nobilis; assembly: GCA_028583015.1. NCBI lineage: Eukaryota > Viridiplantae > Streptophyta > Pinopsida > Araucariales > Araucariaceae > Wollemia > Wollemia nobilis. The sequence goes on from JAQPPZ010016931.1 coordinate 8,435,867, forward strand.
TTGAAAACCACCCTTAAAGGTCTATAAGGGTGCTTAATAAACACTATTAATGAATTTTTTTGCTGTAGTGAGTCTTCCCACTTAGAATTTTGATACATGCAATACATACGAAGCATGTCTTTGAGGACTTGGTTTACCCTCTCTATTTATCCATCTATTTTTGGATGGTAGGCAAATGTGATATTCAACTTATTTCCCAAGGCACAGTGAAGAGCTAATTGGTAGAATTTTGATATAAATATGGAGTCTCCATTTGAAATAATTACTTTAGGGAAACCATGCAACCAAATTATTTCATTCGTAAACTTACTAGCCACTACAAGTGCATCATCCTTAATATTCCATAATATGAAGTATAAAACCTTTGTCAACATACCCACCACTACAAGGATTGCATCATATTATACCTATTTTTGGGTAATCCCACAATAAAATCCATAGAGACAACCTTCCACTTTGGGTGGGTATATCATGTGGATGCAAATTTCCCACTAGATGTTGATGTTCTTCATTTACTTTCTAATATTATAAACACCTATCAATGAAACCAATGACATCCTATTTCATTCAAGGCCAATAAAAGACCTTTCTCATATTATCTCTCATATTGGTACCTCCTAGATGAGTAGAATATGGAGAATAATGTACCTCTTGCATAATAATTATTGTTAAATCTCCAATTTTTTGTATAAAAACCCTATCTTCAAAGCATAAAAGCTCATATTTTATGTTGAAGTCCCCACTTTTCTCAATATTTACCTCTACTTTAGTATGAATTTTGATGCAGTATGGGTCTTGTAACCACATTTTTCTTACTTTTTCAATCAAATCAAGATGACTCTGGATTAAATTTATTATATGACTCCTACTAAAGGCATTAGCCACCTTATTGTCTTTTTCTTTGATATATTCTATACCAAATTCATACTCAGCTAAGAATTCTATCCACCTTCTTTACCTTAAATTCAATGATGGTTGCATAAAAATGTACCTTAGGCTTTGGTGATATGATCTTAGCTCAATTTTTTTTTCCAATAATTAATACCTCTAGATCTTAAGAGCATGGATAGCTGCTACTAGCTCTAGATCATGTGTAGCATAGTTCAACCCATACTTAAGATTTTTAGATTCATAGGCTACCATAAATTCATTTTATGATAAAAATCCACCCAATCCTTCTAAATAATTATATGTGCATACCATAAAATTCCTAGAATTAACAAGCATTTTGAGAAATGGTGTCTGAGTAAGCTTATTATTAAGAGTTACAAAGACGGCCTCACACTTCTCCATCCATTTGAACTCATTTTCTTTTCTTCGAAGGATAATAATAGAATATGCAATCCTTGAGAATTTTTCCACAAATCATCTATAGTAACCTGCTATTCCCATGAAACTTTAAATTTTAGACACATTGGTAGGTGCAAGCCAACTTAGTATGGCTTCAATATTATTTGGTTCAACAACAATCCCTTCAAAAAATATAATATGCCCTAAATACTACACTTGTGGAACATAGAAGTCACATTTTGATAACTTCTTATATAGTTGATTCTTCCTCAACTCCTCCTAAACCAATCTCGAATGTTGATCATGTTCTTATTTGGTGCAATAATAAATCAAGATGTCATCCAAAAATATCAAAACAAAATGGTCTAGATATTGCCTAAACACACTATTCGTTAGGTGCATAAATGCCACTAGTGCATTTGTCAATCCAAATGGTGGAAAAGTAAATTCATAGTGTCCATATCTTGTCTTGAAATTTTTTTCGTGAGTGTATCCATTAGAAATTCTCAATTTATGGTATCTTTATCTTAGGTCAATTTTTGAGAAAAAGGTGGCATTTTTTAATTGATCAAAAATGTCATAAATTCTTGATAAGGGATATCTATTCTTGATGGTTACTTTGTTCAACATCATGTAATCAATACATAGTCTTAAAGACCCATCCTTCTTTACAAATAATGCCAAAGCATCCCAAGGTGACAGCCTAGGTTAATGAAACCTTTTTCAATAAGTCTTGGACTTGCACTTTTAGCTCCTTTATCTCAATAGTGGTCATTCTATGGGTTGTACTAGCAATAGGTTTGGCTTCAAGGATTAATTCAATGGTGAAATCAAATTCATGTTGAGATGGAAGGCCTAGAATATCTTCTAGAAACACATCCCTAAATTCATGCAAGATTGAATGTTTCTTAAATAGTTTTGAATCTCCATTACTTCCTTACTTTCTATTTAATCTCACCACATACAATATTCTACCTCTTTTAATTACCTTCTTAAATTAAAATGTTGACAATAAATGGGATTCAAAGGACCCTTGCTTGCTTTGAAACCTTATTATTTGCTTATATTTATTAGTGTAATACATCCAACTTTATTGAACATTTATTAGGACACCATAGGATCTTAGACAATCCATCCCTAGAATTATTTTGAAGGCGTGTAGTGATGCTATATATAAGTTCCAAATAGTTGATCCATAACCTTAGTTTTTAACAAGCATTAACTCATTGAATAGGTTTTTATAAAACCATACTCAAATTTCCACCCTTGTACCAAAAATCTAGGTATTTTTGGTATATCCCCAATAATACTAGTAGAAATAAAACTATTTGTAGTGTTTTGTGTTTAAGCAATTTTATCACCATTCAAATTTTAAGATATAATCCCAATATACACTTTTTCACTTTCAAATGTTCCTTAGTTTCATATTCAGGGATATATTTCAATAGTTTGATAAATTTTTGATAGTAAGCTTCCACAATCAAGGTACCTTGTTGAAGCATAGAAAATTCCTCAAAATTTTCTACATAGAATTGTTCAGTTAGGAATATTTTCTTGAATACCTTTATAATTTCCTTTCATTTCAGATCCAACTCTTGAATTTCTCTACCCACATTGTATTCCATCATTCCAAATGAGAATCTTGTCAACGGAGGCTGGTCCAAACAATTTGTGTTTTAGGAGAGTAGTTATTCATAGAAAATTAGGTCTCTAATTTATTTAACCATGATTCAACTACATCATCCCCTTATTTTCCACTAAATTTATGTACCCTTACATTCTTAAATTCCTTGGCAAGCTCAACCTCAATATGAGAATTACCTCATTGGATTTCTCTAGCTGGATTTTCTTCTTATCAACCTTTTGAATTTTGATTATTATATTCTCAATAAAGGAGTGTTTCAAATGTTTGTTGTTGTTGCTCCATATTCTCTTGTAAAAACTTAACCATTGATGTAAGATTTTCCATCCTTTTGTTGGAGTCCCTTGAACTTCTAGTTTGTTTTCCCTTTTGGGAATGAGCTACAACTTCTTCTTGCGTAGCCAACCCCAATTTCTTAGAAGACCCCCTTTCAAAATATGTATCATTTCCTAGACACAAAAAGTATTTAGGTTAGGCAATGATTCATATTAAGAAGCTATACCTTCTAGGATTTTTACTTCTTGGTCTTAGCATGTAGTACCCACTTATCTCAAATCAATTTAAGGTCCTCAAAAAATTTTAGCCTTCTAAATATTAGTACAGCAAGGGAATGACCAACCTAGTTCTTTTCAAGGTAGCATTAATTCCTATGACCTAAGCTCTAATATCAACTATAATGATCCTCATTCTTGACCCTAGGGAGAGAGCTAATTTTTTTTATTATTCTACAAGGATTAATTAACTTAATAATAAGACCTAATAAATTCAACAATGTTAAGGCATAATCATCTTGAGTTCATTGCCATTGTAGTTGACACTAAAGTGGATAGGAGTCAGAAAATTTCTATAATTTTTGGGTTCACTCTTCTAATCTCATCATTAGAAAAGATGTCATAAGTACTCCCTCCATTTCCCTACACTATCCTATATGCGATAATTCTATGGGTGGTTACCCTTTAAGGCCCATATCTCTTAAGGTGATGCCTATCCTCTGACCCTACATACTAGCATCTACTTAGGATTATTATGGCATAATACCTTAGTGATAAGATAGTTTTATCTACCCATGCAATTAACTAAGACCATTGCCATTCACCTGATAATGATCATGGTCACACTTGCCTACCCCTAAGATATCACCACTATACTACTTTGGTTAGTGTGAATGATCCAATGGTTATTACATACTAATACACCACTAGAATCATCCAAGCATCACCACTAGGGTCACTCAAGACTCATCACTAGGATCTATAAAACACATTTATCAAAATTACCTAGTTGATTTGTCTATCCACTAAACTCAACTAGGTTTCGATGCAAATCAACTCTAGGGTAAACTAATATGGTACTTAGCAATTCATACCCATAAAATCCCCCCTTAACCCAAGGGTCCTATTCAACATATTTTCCTATATCACAAAAAAAAAGTTGAATAATAAATTATACCAAAACTCAATACTAACATCAACATAATATATGGATAAAGACAAGAGGAATCAGATACTTCATTCCTACATAACACTAGAAATTAGGTATTTTCTTTATCAACCTAAAAGGAAAAAACATCTAGAAATCATGAAAAAATTTCATTAATTACTTTCTCCTATTAATTCATCATCATTTTCAATAAATACAAATAATCTATCTCACTATCTACAAATTACTTCCAAAAAACATAACATAAAAAGAAAGCAATAATTATTCTTTCATATTTTGAAAAATATTAATAAAATTCATGACAATACATCAAGAATGTTTACAAGGATATCCATTCCTTCATCATAATCATTACATAGCATAACTTCTACACATGAAATCTTTTAAGTTTTTTCATCTCCAAATACAAATATTACATTTCAATAGATTAATACATAATAGTGACTACGTCTCATCTTATTTTTCAATGTCTTCTACTTGATAGGTATTTTCTCCATCGTGATTTTTATCATAAGTATAGGGATAAATAAAATTCTTTTAATGAATATGCAAGCCAAACATGCATTATGCAAATAAAATCATTCAACAATAATGCAAAATCCCAGTTCTATGATAGACTTCAAAATAATCTTTTGATGTTTATTAGTCATAAATGAGAGAAACCCATGCTTCTCACTCAATTATGGTTCTTTTGCTACTCAATCCACATTTATCCCCTTAGATTAATTTACTAATCATCCCTTCAATAAATAATAATAATTCCTCATTTCTTAAATATAGAGTTATTTTCAATACAATATTTCCATTATTAATTCTTATAATTTTCTTATAACATGGGTTTATTACTCTTCTAATAGACCCAACTATAATCCTTATATATTTTTCATAATTAATAAATTAATATTGATTATTAAACAAACACATTATTTAATCAATATTAATTAAGACAAAATTTTTTGATTAATAATTTATCAATTTATACCCATGTGGTGTAGGTGAGTTGGAGAGGAGCGGGCAATCCTCCAAGGGAGGTCCTAGGTTCGAATCTCCACCCTACCAAAAATCTGAATTGGGTACCCAAAATCCAATTGATAATGTTGGTGTGGACAGGGCTAGGTGTAACTTTCGGGTGACTTTGATGGTGTAGAACCCCTTGTTCGTGGTCTCCCATACCAAGGCAGCCCCGCAAGGGGTTTTTCGCTTAATAAAATAAAATAAAATAAAATAATTTGTCAATTTATATTAATATTAATTAATAGTTTCAACCTTATTAATTTAATATTAATAAAATTCCAAAGATCTTTGCTGCCAACTCAAAGGCCATAAATTCATCTTGGAAGAGGGCCATATGTATATGCTTTCTTAATGTTTTCCATTTTCCGTTACAAGCATCAAACGCTAGGTAACCGGATAGCCAAAATTACAAAAATTGGCATGGTAGCATTTCAACACTTATAAATAATATGGCAACATTCCACGGGTTTAAAATGTTTGTACTACTATTTCATGAAAAATATAATCAACATTTTAAAACATGGATCCAAACCATTACCAAATCACTGGTCCAAAATAGGATAATATCAAATGTCCTCAAATACATACAATACATATTATGTACTTCTATTCTAGAACAAAATGGTTGTCCAAGTCACTATATTTTACAATTGAGAAGCAAGGTGCTCATCTATGTACTGTAGTAAAAAAAAATCCAAGTCGCAATCTTAAAATATGACACTCTAATGTCTTCCAAACAAAAATGTTAAGTAGTATACAATCACATTCATTTTCTTTCCATATTTCACTTCTCAACCTCATACTTTGTATTACCCTAGAAAAAGTATTTAACCTCATTTATGTATTAGTCAAATCATAAGAAGGTAGACAAGGTGTCATAATTCCTACAATGCTTCCCATATCAGATTGCAATAAATATAGTTACAACAAAGCTTCAGTTTTCCCTAAGTTAAACAAAAAAAATAAAGCTTTCATATAGATCAAATAGAGTTACCCACAATCAAGGAAAATAAATAATATTATTTGATTAATTTATATCGTATATCGACTATACATTCTATATACACATACATGATGGATGTGGGAATGTTGAAAAGGAGTGATGTTATTTCATCATATTTTCCAAACAAAAAAATTATCTTTAAGATATTCACACCTAAATCCTTTGTTCAACTAAACATGCATAAGCATATATATCTTTGAAGAATTTTACTTATGGAAAATACCTAAATAAGAGCATACAATACCTTAAACATTAAAAGAAAACACTTGATCTCATTTAGAACTATCCATATCCCCTAAAGCTTCCAGTCGTACCTCCTCCTTTCCCCAACCTCATCAACCCAAAAGAAAGAAATAGAATTTGGAGGAAAGAGGAATATCGAGAGGATGGGAAGGATGAATTTCAAGAGTCAGGGTGACTCTTTGTATTCTGGCTACAATTCAAAGATGATTTTCTTTATTTCCTACTCTTTCCAAATTTCCTCACAATATTTAAAAATTATACATTTTATAATAATATTAATTTATTAAGTATTTATTCAATAAGGTTAATATTAATTTACTAATACTATTTTAGAAAATGTATTAAAATATTTACTCATTTCATAGTATTAAATTAATTAATACTATTACTAATTTCTCTTGTCTAATGTTAATATTAATTATTAACATTAGTATTTAATATTTTTAAGTATTAATAATGCTAACATTATTATTAATACCTTGTTAAATAATTAACCAATTAAGTTATATATTTTGAAACACAAGTATTAATGCATCCTAATAATAAATTAAGAGCCTAAACAACACAAGGGCTCTTGCTAAAAGTTTTCCTTGCCCGAACTAAGATGCATTTAACAATAGGTAATGATATACATAATTCACAAATATTATTTTTCCCTTGGCAGGAGATATCATGATAATTATAAGGTTATCAGCTACCTATGAGGGACCCCTAAGCACAAGGGTAAGGGATATTTTACCTTTATAGCAGCATCCTTATCCAATGATGCATTTAACCACATATACACACATGCACATGTTTCTATATGGTTTTTTTACCCTTACAAGTTGTCAAACTAAAAATCCATCATTTCCCATTTCACACTTCTCTCAACTATGGTGGCTGTCCTATACCAATCCACATATGAGAGTACCTAGTCCTACAACCACAAAATTCATCAATAGTACCATATTCTACAAAATAACATAATCCAACTTAAGTAAGCATTAAGTACAACTATCAACTCATTTTGATAAAACAAAATAGAATCATGTGTATTGATTAACCCAAAGTAAGCAAGTTCTTTTGAAGATAGCCCAAAGGCCCAACCTTGGTATTGATTGACCCAAGCCCTAGTGGATTCCAAGCAACATACCAAAGGCCCATCCACAAGAATCTTTTAATTTTGTTGAGCATCTAAAGAGGTCCATTATGCTTATGCTATTATAAAATTTCCTCACTCTACTAGAGTAGATGAAGTAGCTAGAAGAGGCCCTAAAGAAGTAAAATATTATTGGGAATCAAAAATAGCAAGCCATTCTATACATATCTAATATCGATGCTAGTAGTACCAAGTTGCAACCATTCTATCTGATGCTTATATGCAAGGACAAGCTCATTCAAAATTGCCTAGTGAACTCTAGGGCAAGCACCTTAGTCATTCTTAAAAGGATGGTTGATTCCTTAGAGCTAGCCTACAAACTAGTCAAATAGAGGGTAGTGCAACTAGATGGGACTCTAATCCTAGTCATTATGTTAGAAACCTACTATTAAAAATAATCTCACTCACACAAAGTACTAAAATTAAATAAAGACTCATGCAATAACACAATAAAACAATATCATAATGCAAAAAGTAAATGCAGAATTAAACACCCTCACAATAAACATAGAATTGTAGGCCTCTTCAAGGGGAAACATCCTTCAATATTTCATTAAATTGAAAATATACATTTGTACATGCGTCCATGGCTTTTAAAGAAAAACTTCATGCAACCCTAACCTAAAACTCAAAAGTTGGCTTACATGTAAAATGCCACTCAAGCTAGAATCTTCTACCAAACATTGGTTACATTCTTGATAATAGTTACATGAAATAGATCCACTTGTCTAGAAACCTTACTTGTCACATACCATTACAAATTATTAAAAAATAACATTATAGATGGGGTCCCCATGTTGGAAGTGGGTTATTACATAATTAAATGAAAATTATAAAATAATGTTAGGATGGGGTCTTAACATATCCTTCCTCTTCAAAAGGCTTTGTCCTCAAAGCTAGAGATGAGGAAACTGATATTGAAGCTATTGGAGAGACTCCCATGTACCATATTCTAGTTGTAGACCATGCCACTAAACAAGGAACTCAGTAATATCTTTATTTTGAAGAGTGCAAGTTTGATGATCCAACAATTATTTAGGCTTGAGCAAGATAGAACCTTCTTCATCCAATTTCAAGAGGGTAGATTGAACCTGTACCTAATTTCCCAAAACATTCTTGAGAGAGAAGACATGAAAATTAGGATAGATATTGGATGTATATGGGAGATCCAATTTGTAGGTCATGGAATCAATTTTCTATAAACCTTGGTAGGGCCTATAGTATTTGGTAGTGAGTTTATAGAACCTACGAAGTTGGAGGGATGGCTATTTTTATGGTTACAAGAAAATGAATATGATATCTCCAATATCAAAGCTATTCTCATAATGGTGTTGGTCAACTTGTTGGCACATTCGGTTTTCAGTCGCTTCTAAATTCATCTTGAGTTGAAAAAGGACATCGACATGTTGACTGAGTGTGGTGTTGATTGCATTGACCTTGAAGCTACTTGGAATGTATGAGGAGGACATGAATGGAGGTAATTCATAAACTAATTCAAAAGGAGTGATCTTGGTCATTGTGTGATAGAAAGTATTATACTACCACACGGATAAGGGAATCCACTTCACCCCTTGTGTAGAATGATCAAAGGTAAAGCAACGAAGGTAGGTATCCAAACATATATTGATGATATCAGTTTTCCCATCCATTTATGGATGATAATCTAAACTTATTTTGAGTTGAGTTCCTTGCAACTTAAATAATTCTTGCCAAAAATTACTAGTGAAGGTTAGGTCATGATCAGAATCAATGGATGTGGGCATGCCATGTAGGAAAAATATAGAATCAAGAAAAATTGTGGTAACTATGGAGGTCATGTAAGGATAGGAGAGGGAACAAAAATCAGCATATTTTGAAAGATGATCCACTACCACAAAAATAAATACTTTTCCTTTGGACTTAGGTAACCCTTCAATAAATTCTATGAAAATATATGTCCAAACCTATTTGTGAATGGGCAAGGGTTGTAGAGTTCCTAGAGAATGCACCATTTCACATTTCATCCATTTATAGGTATCACATGTTGCCATAAAATTATGAATGTCCTTCTTCATACCTTTCCAAAAAAAGGTATGCTTAATTCTTTCATATGTTTTGAGGAACCTATAATGGTCTGCAGGAGGTGAGGCATGAATTTCCTTCATGAGAATTTCCTAGAGTGGAGACGTGTGAGGAAATGGATTTGGTAGTAGCATAGATCTTGTCCATCCTAAGTGTATCTGAGATATGAGGTAGGCTCAGTTTTAAGGGAGGCAACCGAAGTGTGCAATTTTAAATCCTTAAGTACCTCCTCATGTAGAGAATTTATATGCTATAGAATGGGGGAAGAAATGGTACATAGCATACTATGAGCCTCAAATTGGTGAGAGAGGGCATCTGCCATAATGTTCTCTAAATCCAAACAAATATAATTTAAATGCAAATAATAATCGAACGGATAACTAAATAGGAAATAAAATAATATTTACCACTTGAGGAGGGCTAAGTCCTTTGCCACTAAGGAGGGCTAAGTCCTTGTGAATACGCAAATATTATTCAATATGATAAGATGATCAAAATAAATCACAACCTACTCTATTTATATTAATTAATTAGTGAATAAATTAAAGTTAGAAATATAGCCGACTTGGCTATATTGGTATGGTAACATGGCTCCTCTCCTTTGTCCTCAAAGCTGTAAATGAATCAAAGATACTTTTTGTAGGTCCTACCATTTGATTAGAAATTCTTGGATGTGACGAGATCTAAGAGTACGTGATCTACTTTGCAATATTGCTTCTAGCTAGAGATATATATGTCCTTATTCATCAAGTACTAGAAGTTCTAACTGAGAGTGTACTCTTTGTCCAATCACCATGGTCATGCATAAGGGGTTGGACTCAAAATTTATTTGTAAAAAAATGGTGAATCCTAATTGAAATCAAGGCAAATCCTAAGCAAATAAAATCAATCATCTTCACACCAAAATTTAAGATATTTGAAGCCCTAAAATGTTAGGTCATATTTAACTTACATTTTAACCTATTAAATCACCTTATAACTTCATAAAATCACCATCATTATATCAGGCTTAAAAAGAGATTTCCAATAAGTACAAATATGCCTATGTTTAGATATATATTGTGGCGAATTGACCCTAAGAAAAAATTGATTCTAAACATTTTAGGTGAATGGGCCGATGTCGAGGGTCCTCATATTCAAAAATTTTCAATTTTGGAAATCCTAATATTCATCCAATTTATGAATATTCACCACTGTGCATAACCCTGCCAATAACCTTCTTGAGACATGAAACATGAAATACTAGATGTATATGGGATGAGGGAGGAAGCTCTAGTTGATATGCCACTTTGCCTATGCAGTGCACTATCTTGTAAGGACCATAAAATATTGGAGCCAATTTTGACTAGTCTTGATCTTCAATGACAATTGTTTGTAGGGTTACAGATGCAAGAAAACCATATCACCTATATGGAATTGTCTTTCTGAACAGTTTGAGTCTTTTTGTTGTTTCATACGATTTTGTGCTTGGACAAAATTGTCTTTGAGAATGTTAAGCATTGTCTATCGGTGTTGGAACCAATCATCTACTTGAGGCACTTTGAAAGATCCTGGAGCATAATATGTTATTTCTAGTGGTTTCACTCCATAAAATGCTTCAAATGGGGACATATTGATGGAATAATGGTATGAAGTATTATACCATCATTCTGCTAATGAAATTCAAAGACTCCATTGATACTGTTTATCTTGAGCAAAACATCGTAGATAGGTTCTTAAACACTTGTTAATAATTTTAGTTTGACCATCTATTTGAGGATGATATGCAGAAGACATATTTAATTTTGTACCACTAAGATGAAATAATTCCCACCAAAAATTGCTAGTAAATATGGGATCATGATCACTTACAATATTTTTGGGTATTCCATGTAACTTGAAAATGGAGTCCATAAATACCTTAGCCACTTTGCTAGCTGAAAATGGGTGTTGTAGAGCATTGAAGTGGGCATACTTGGAGAGTCGATCCACTACCACAAAAATCATTGTTTTACCTTCTAATTTAGGAAGACCTTCAATAAAATCCATTGATATATGTTCCCATTGGTGTTCTAGAATTGGTAATGGTTGAAGAAGTCCTGGATATTTTACTGTTTCACCCTTATTGTTTTGGTATATTTCACATTCTTCCACAATTGTTTTGACATAAAATTTTAATCCTTTTCAATAAAAGGATTGTGTTACCCGCATATATGTCTTCAAAAAACTCGAGTGCCCTACTAATAGAGAAACATGTGATTCTTCAAGAATACTAAATTTGATATTAGAATTGTGTAGAATGTAAATGTGATTCTTTCTTCTTAACACCTTGTCATCATATGAAAAATTAGGATGCTTGGATGATCCTAGAATCAAATCTTGAATTATTTGAGCAGTTTCTATGTTCGATAATCGTTCTTCTTAGAGCTGAGAAACCCATTAGGAACAAGGACCCGAAATCGCATTGATAACCACTTCATCTTCATATTTACAAGAAAATGCATCTACTACCACATTTTATTTCCATTTATTATACTCAATAACAAAATCATATCCCAGTAATTTTGTTAATCACTTGTTTTGCTTAGGATAAGAAAATTGTTGTTCTACAAAATGCTTGAGACTACTATGATCTATTTTTATGATGAAATGAATATTGATTAAGTAGTGTATCCATTTTTCAACTACTTGTAGAATAACCAAAATCTCTTTCTCATATGTGGACCTTCCAAAAATTTTACCTGAAAGCTAGTTACTCTCAAATGCCAAGTGATGCCCATATTGCATTAATACTACCCCAAGACCTATTCCCGAGGTATCACATTCAATCACAAATGGTTTGTAAAAATATTGGGTTTCCAAAATTGGAGTAGTACACATTTCTTCCTTGAGTGCCATGAATGCTTGTGTGGTCACTTTTGTGAGAGCAGTGAGAGGGATTGCAATTTATTGTAATTACGAATTAACTTGTGATAGTAACCAATAAGACCCAAAAACCCATGAATTTTCTTGATGTTTTTAGGTAAAGGCCAATATTGAATGGCCTTAATTTTATTAGGATCCACTTTAACACCTTCATGAGAAATAATATGACCCAAATATTCAACTTCTTGAACACCAAAATAACACTTGGAGCATTTGAAAAAAAAAATTCCTTATGTAATATATGAAGAACCTTTCCCATATGCATCAAATGATCCTTCCATGTTTTACTGTATACTAGAATGTCATAAAAGAAGACTAAGATAATATTTTTAAGGAATGGATGGAAGACATGGTTCATGAGACTTTGGAAGGTGGAGGAGGCATTAGTGAGACCAAAAGGCATGACTAAGAATTCATAATGACCTTCATGAGTAAGAAAGGCAGTTTTAGGAATGTCCTCATCTCTTACTCTGATTTGATGAAAACCAGAACGTAGATCCAATTTTGTGAAAAATTTTACACCATGCATTTCATCTAATAAATCATCTATGACAGGGATAGGGAATTTATCCTTGATTGTGATTTTGTTGAGGGGATGAAAATCAGGACACATACACCAAGAGTTATCCTTACGATGGGCCAAAAACACTAGTGAGGAATAAGAACTAGTGCTATGATGAATGACTTCATGTTCTAAGAGTTATTGGATAATATTTTTAATTTCCATTTTTTAAGGTTGAGGATAGTGATAAGGGTGAACATTATGAGGAAGGATTCCTAGAAAAATATGTATAGCATGGTAATGAGACCATTTGGGAGGTAGTCCTTTTGGCTCTTTGAAGACTTCATCATAGTTAGCCAAAATATCTTGAACATCCTTTGAGTGAATTTTAGGAATATCTTGTGTTTGCACTTCCAAGAAATTGATTTCAGCTATGAGTCCATAACCTCCTTTCCTTAATATTTTTTCCATGCTGTGAGAACTCACTACCTTTGATGGTGGTGTTTGAATTCCTTGGAGGCGAATAGTCTTTGCATTTTATTTCCATTACACAAAGAGTTTTTTGAAATTAAAACTGATAGTTTCTAATTTTTCTAACCATTCAACTCCAAAAATGACATCTAAATTTTCTAGAATCATGATAAAGGGAGTTCCATGCCAAGTATAACTTCCCATTTGTATTGAAACTGGAGATGTTCTACCAATACATTGAGAATTTCCTCCATTTATAACTAAAACTTAAAACTTATCTTGATTGGAGGAGTTAATGTGCAAATTCAATGCTTTAGCAGTTTTGAGATCAATAAAATTATGAGTACTACCTGAATCGATCAACACATTTATCCTTTTCTACCTAATAAATATTGGTACCTTAATTGTATGGTGAGCTATTAATCCCATAAGAGCATGTACTGAAATAGCCATAGTATCTTCATCAAATTTTGCTTCATTATTATCTATTTGTTCTTCATACATAGGTGATTCTTGTTGATTGATATCCTCTACTTCCTCTTCGTCTTCCTTATTATCATATTATATTTGAAAGTTTTGTCTTGGTACACATGCTTGATCTTTTGGATTATTTTTTTTTAATTTACATGGTGGAATTGGTAGCCACCATGAATCTGGGTAGGTTGTCCGACTTTTATGGCCACCACAATATTTTGCGTTGTTTGCCTTGGAAGTCGCCACACAGATCTTCACACAGTCTGCCCCTATAACCACCATGCGACAATCATTTTAAACCTTTTACACTGCTGAAAGCACCAAGAAAAATATTTTGGATTATGATTGCGATATTTATAGAAATAATATCTTGATGGTTGGTCATTTCTATGAAAGGAATTGTTACGATATTGAGGACGATTTTAGGAGTCACGTTTTTAAAGATATCAAATTTTGTATCTTTTTCTTAGTAATCTTAGCAATCCTTATAGTTTCATCCAAAGAGTATGGATCATGTAAGTCTACTTCAATTTTAATATTATATTTCAAACCATGTCTAAAGGTTGAAACCACCACATCAGCTTGTATGTATCCTACATAGGCAAGAATACTTGTGAATTCTAACACATAATCTCTAAAAGCCCTAGTTTGTTTAAGAACCAATAGTCGAATGATGTAGGAAGATAAACTACCTTCATCAAATATCTTGAGAAAAATATCCTTAAATTTAGGCCATAAGATGGGACAATTATGTTGATGTTTTTGCCAAGAAAACCATTGGTAAGCTTTGGTACCTAATTTGGAGGATGCATAAGAAACTTTTTTGGATTTAGGAACATGATATATGTGTAGGATACCCTCCATTTTAGCTAGCCAACCACATGGATACCCACCCTCAAAATTAGGCATATCAGCACATGGAATATTAACACATGTAGGCCATCTTACATTTTGATAAAATTCCTCTATATCTTGATCCGCATTATAATTTTGTCTATGGTAGTTATTTGGGGAAGGAGGAGCTTCTTGGTTTTGTTTATTCACTATTCATCCAAGCATTATTGACATGTTGTTCATACTAGTCATTATTTGAGTCAAACATACTTGTAATTCTTGGTTGCTTGTATTGGGGATTTATATTTCCTCATGTGTGAGATTTTCTGGGGATGATTTGGGTGAGTTGGAAGGAGCCATAGGGTAAATAGCAGTGTTTTTGGGGTCAAAATTGTTAATTCATAAAGGAGAATTATGTTGCGTACCTTTATTTTGCAGAGGTCTTCTTGGTGGGTTTCTTTGGTCCTTTGTTTGGAATATCTTCGCTATGTAGTCTTCTGTTTAGACCTTGATTCCACCCGTCACTCATGCAATTTCTTTATATAATTTAACAAAAATTCTAGACCCTCAAAATTTACCTATTTTCTTGCAAAAAATTGTGTTTGTTTGTCAATTTTTCACACCAACTGTGAAATTATCGCACCAACTACAATTTTGAAATCCTCTTCCAATGGCTAGTTGGGTTTCAATTTACTATGCCTAGTATTTAGGAGTGTCAATGGTTAGTTTTATCCATATATTTTTTATAATGTGGACTCACGCGTCAATGACTAGTTTTATCCATAATTACTCATGCATCAACGACTAGTTTTACCCACAATTACTCATGCATCAATGACTAGTTTTATCAGCAATGTGTTTCTTGTAAGGTGGAATCACATGAATCAAGGTGACATAATGCAGACACAAGACAATAAGACAATATAGGAACATCGAACACAATGTGACTCAAGGTGGACACAAGGCAGTCAAGGCAAGTTGTTTGTTTCCTGCAAGGTGGACTCACATGATTCAAGGTGATGCAAGGCAAACACAAGATAATGTAGGGAACAACGAATATCCATACAATGTGGAAGATACACTCATGGAATAAAAATTGATTTACCAACTAGACATGAGGAGAATGAGGAGAATGAGGAGTTTGGAATATGATGTACCAACTAGACATGTTCAATCTTGTACTGGAACTGCGAGTGGAAACTTAAACATGATAATTACAAATTGACCTAGGTTTTAGACTAGCACACGAGGAGATGAAGTCAATATGTGATCGTATTCACACTTCTATTGTACCTAAGATACGTAATAAGGACTATTATTTACTTTGCACAAGTCATGTGGGATAAAATAGATGGCAATATATTTTTTAATAGTTGAATACTTTAAAAAACTTTAACCTGAGTACCTACTTTAATTTGGTACAGTGATTGGAGAAAACTATTGAAATTTTTGTGTACCTTATTACTCACTATTTTGCAAATCCAATTATTCATAGGTGGTAATATTTGGTTGAGATAGCAATTTAGGGATGGGCATGATGTAATATCCTGAATTGATCACAAATACTCCTCCAAAAAATTGACACATGGCATGATAGGAATATTTTAATGTTTAGCAACATTGGGATGAATAATCAAACCTTCTCCTATTTCTTTGCATTTGGTGATCATTTAATTATGGTTTTCGTGCTTGATTGAATCTGCATGTCCATTGGATTTGTGCACCCTAGGATTTGATTGGTCCTTGTGATTAAGAAATATCAATCAGTGAATTTTCCTTCATAATATTTAACAATTATATGGTGAATTTATCATGTTAGATTTTTGCTAACGCCAAGAATGAAGCATGGAGTTGAAGACACAATATTATTTTGTTTAAATCTTTGACCTTATTTTTAATAAAAATTAAACTTGCGTGTCATCCAAAACCTTATTGCATAATATTTTAAACTACTCAATGGTTTATGGTCTTAGGAAAAAATATTTTAGGGTTTGCCTATGATTTATATACAGCAAATTTTGCATCCTTTCTTCTACACACCAATCCAGATAGGAAGCGATGCTCTTCATATTTGAGCTACTATGTTTCTTTATATACTGCCTTCACACTAGATTTCAATTTGTATCTACAAACTTCTTACGATTGAATTGTGCTCGTCATCTAGCTATGACGTTTTATTATACTGGTCATTTCACTAAAATTTAAAACTATGACTACTTCAATCTGGAGGCTAAAAATCATCTCCTACTAATTTTATGGAGAAAACTAAAAGGTATTGCACATAGAATTCGCTAGCTCTGATACCATTTGAAGTTAAAAAAATGTAATTTAATTGCAAATAAGAATCAAATGGATAAGGAAATAGGAGGTCAAATAATATTTACCACTTGAGGATGGCTAAGTCCTTCACTTGTAAGGAGGGCTAAGTCCTTGCAGATATGTAAATATTATTCAATATTATAAGATGATTAAAATAAATCACAATATACTCTATTTATATTAATTAATCAGTGAATAAATTAAAGTTGTAAATATAGCCAACTTGGATATATTGGTAATGTAACATTTTCATTTTCCTTTTATGAGTAATATCATAACCATATCCCATGAGCTTAGAGACCCATTTTTGTTGTTCAGGGCTGGTAACCTATTGCTCTAGGAAATATTTAAGACTTTGCTGATCGGTTTTAATGCATAAATGACACCCAATGAGATAAGATCTCCAATGAGTGACCACATGCAAAATTGTAAGTATTTTCTTAGCATAAGTATATTTGCATAGATTGTGATTGGAGAGCATTTTACTAGTGAAATCCAAGGGTCTCCCTTATTGCATCAATACCATGCCAATACCATTTCCTGAAGCATCATTTTTAATGACAAAAGGATTAGAAAAATTAATCATGGCTAACATTGGAATGATTGTCATAGCCTGCTTCAACTCAAAGAAATCTTGTTTAGTTGGTCTTGTCCAAGTAAAAAAAATATTTTTAACATGGATGTTATGGGAGAGACAATTTTACCATAATTATAGAAAAAAATGTGGTAATAGCCTGTAAGCCCCAAAAATCCACAAAGACCTTTTAGAGTGTGAGGTTTCAACCACTCTTGAACCACCTGGTCTTCCTAGTGTCAACCTAAAATCCATCGTTGGTGACAATGTGTCCTAAATACTCCACTTTTATCGACCCAAAAGAACACTTGGACCACTTAGCATAAAGATGGTGTCATTCCAAAAGTTATAAAGTTTGATCCACATGGGCCAAGTGCTCTTCCCATGACCGACTATAAATCAAAATGTCATCAAAGAAAACTAGGATGAATTCATGAAGGAATGAATAAAAAATGTTGTTCATGAGGCTTTTAAATGTGGATGAGGCATTGTTCAAGCCAAATAAAATCATCAAGAATTCATAGTGACCCTCTTGGATACATAATGCAATTTTTAAAATATCTTCATCCTTGAGCTTGATCTGATGGTACCTAGAATGAAAATCTAATTTAGAAAAGAACTTAGTTCCATGCTAATCATCCAAAAATTCACCCACCATAGGACTAGAAAACTTATCCTTAATGGTGAGCTTATTAAGCTCATGAAAATTGATACATAATCACCAATACCCATCTTTATTTCGCACCAATAAGATCAAAAAATATTAAGGACTGTTACTTGATCAAATGACTCCAGCTTTTAACAATTCATGTACTGACTTCTCTATCTCTAACTTAAGGATATGAGAATATTGGTATGACCTAATGTTAAGAGATACACTACTAGGTACCCATGGAATAGCATGGTCATGGGAGTGATGGGGTGGAAAGTATGATGGTTTGGTAAAAACTACATTGTGCTTTGTTAAAACAAGTTGTAAATATTTGGGAACATGGTCCACATATTAAGTGGGTGGTTGGATTGCAAATATCTAAACAATCATACCCCAAGAAGATTTTTCAACTTCTTCATATGATAATCTGAGGAGGTCCTACTTGTTAATCTCAAAGTGTATAAGACTCTATTTTGTAAAAATTGCATCCATAGCTCTACAAAGTTCCATGAAATGGTTCCCAATATACCTAACCATTGAGATTCTAACACAATATAAAATCCTCCTAATTGTAGAGCAAACATATCTATTTTAAGCTCATAATCCCCTATTTTCACTTTAATATTGTGATATTTACCTTTGTAATGAATTTTCCCTCCATTGGCCACCATAACCTCAAAGGAATTATATGTGTATATGTCATAATTTGTCTGCTTGGAAATTTAGTGAACAATAAAGTTGTGTGTACTACCAAAATCGATTAGGATTGTAAGACATCGGTCTTTGAAAAACCCACATATTTTATAGTTTGTGGAGTAGTAATCCCATCAAGAGCATGGAAGTAAATTTTTGCCTATGGTTCTTCATGTATTTCTTCCTCAATTTGGGGTGGTTCCTCTACTTCTTCCATGTCATCATCACTTTGGGCACTATTGATTGGCTCATCAACATCTATGAGAAACAACTTCTTTTGGGTGCACATATATCCTCGAACATATTTTAATCACAATTGTAGCACAAACCTTGAGCACATAGAGCATTCATTTATTCTATAGTCAATCATTTTTGGGCAATAGTTTTATTTTCATTATGAGTGGGTAACTTGGGAGGAAAAGAGGGTCTAGTTTGTGGAAATTTAGATGTCCTCCTTTGAGTTGAAAATCTAGATTCAACCAACTGTGTCAAGCTTATATCATGCATCATTGTTTACGATTTGAACATATTGACCTTAGCCTAGAGATCATCCTTCAATCCATTTTTTAAATATCTCATAAAAATGCTTCATTCAACCCCCTTGTTTTGTTAGCCAATTTCTCAAATTGGGTTTGGTAATCCCAAACTATAGAGGTTTAGTTTAGCTTTATTAATGCTCTTGTAAAGTCATCACACTCACCAAGGATAAATAAAGTGAGTAATTGGGACTTAAATTCTTCCCAAGAAGGATCAAAAGTGGTGTTTTAGAACCACCACTACCACTATAAAGCTTCAAATTCCAAGTTGAAAGAAGCCATTTAGACCCAGTTTTATCTAGGGACATTATGGAGTTTAAAACATTGATCAAAATGACATAACCACCTATCTACAACCTTCCCATTGAACTTAGGAAAGTCTAATTTAGGCATATTGAAGGTAGGATCACGGTTAAATATATGGTGAGAGTTCCCCCTTCCTTTCTGTTTCCCGACCTAATTGTTTAGTATGGTACTCAAACCCTTTTGGGCCACCTTGCAATTTGGACTCAACTTCGGCAAGTTGTTCTTCCAAATGGTCTTTGGAGTTAAGGTATTCACCTTGAAAGCATTGAATATCTCCTTTTATGATATTATTGTCATGGATAAGGCTATCAAGAGAGATTTTTATTGCTTCAAACATTGAAGTGGCTTATTTTACCTCTTTTTGATGTCCACGAGTGCCACCAACCATTTTGGGAAGCCTTGAACCACTTTCACTGAATTACTAAAAATAGAAGTGTGATTGCAAGTTACTATTTTTATAGAGGCATTTGAAAAAGTGCTTGGGTGTTATATATAAAATTAATCAGTGTGAAAATATGATCACAATGAGCTATACATCTCAACACTAGATTTGGACACCCTAGATATTTTAATCTGCTATTTTGATGAGTCTATTGGTGTGATCAGTTTTTGCTTTGGAGGTTAGGTTCAAAATTTGGGTACTATTTCATCCAACTCTACCCTATTTGTTTTAAACTATTGACCAATTTAGACATTGTACTGTCACATGTACTGTGATACTAATATTGTTATAGAATTCCTTGTGTTACTTAGTTACTGACACTATCTATTATGTTTCTATCATTGACAACCCTATAATTACTAATGCTATTTAATTTATTTTTGGCACTATCAACCCTATAATAACTTGTTGCTACATATGATTCCCTGTGCTACTAACAACCCCATAAGTTACGAACTATTACAAAATGAATACCTAACTGTTATGGAAACTTGCAAACTCTACTTTGACTATTTTTGCATGCAATTTGTTTCATGATAGGGAAGTCTCCTTCGTATGATCACTTTTGTGGGATGAATATTGGTTGTAGGTTACTGATTCAGTATAATAGGAAGGCTTTGTTTATTTTTGTAGGTTAAATTTTTGATAGAATGAGGATATGCTAGGTAAAGGTTTATGTAACACCCATAGGCCCTTTTTTATACCATAGTGATGAACACTAGTATTTAGACCAATATTTTACTAACTACTCAAAGAGGATTCCACACAAGAAAACTACCTACCTTTCTAATAGTAAGAGAGTGTAATATTTCGATATGTGTTCCATGTACGATGGGTAATACAAGGCTGAAAAGCTTTCTATAGCTAAATGTTTATTTAATCCTATATGGTCTTCTTAAATACCCGAAGATATGTGGGATCTTGATTTTGTGTGTGGGTGTTGTTTGAGGCCTCTGTATTGGAGCCTAATCATCCCTCACTTCACTATATGCTTTATGGGCTATCTAGTTTAGCAAATAATGATAGCTACTATGTGATATTTTAAAACCCCTGACATAAGGTTTCTAACCTACACAACTACTGTAGAAAAATAAAGGATTGTATTTGGATTTTGATATTTTTTTAAATAGAGGATAAATAGAAAATGAAAATACATGATAATTATACCTATTATCAGAGTCACAATAGAACTCAGCCCTAGAAAGTGCTTTGATACCATTTTTTAGGAACCTACTATTGAAATAAGCTCACTCACATAAAATACTAATATTAAACAAATATTTATGCAATAACACAATATCACAATGTGGAAAGTAAATGAAGAATTAAACACACTCACAATAAATATAGAACTGTAGGTCTCTTTAAGGGGACAACCTCCTTCAATATTTCTTTAATTGGAAAAAAGATACATTTGTACATGGCTCCATGTATTTTAAATAAAAAATCCATGCAACCCTAATCTAAAGCTCAATAGTTGCCATACATGCAAAATGTCATTCAAACTAGAATATTCTACCAAACCTCAATTACATTCTTGATAACGGTTACATAAAATGGCCCCACTTGTCTAGGCACCTTACTTACCACATACCATATCAATGTTTTACAAAATAACATTATAGATTGGGTCTCTATGTTAGAAGTGGGTCATCACATAATTAAATGAGAATTACAAAATAATGTTAGGATGGAGTCCTAACACATTAGACTCATCAAGGACTTGTAACTCTCATTGTATGCCCACCCTAATGTGACTATTTTTTAGGAGGTGGTAGTAACTAGTTTTTCCACATCATTTATACTTTGCCTCTCTCACTTTTTTATTGTAGATATTAGGGGGTACCTTTCCCTAGATTATACCCACATGTTCCTCAAGAATCTCTATGGACCTAAGATGAAGGTTACCTCTAAGTATTTTCACATGCATAATGTGGAACATATCCCAACAATCAAGGCCAAGAAAGAATACAATTTCCTAGTCACTGAAGAAGAAAAATAACCACAAACACTCATAGATAAAGTAAACACTTAGGTATCAGATTGGACAAGTGGGATGACCAAACATGGGGAGTATACCTATACTAATAATTCAAGATAACAAAAGTTAAGGCATACATGACCCAAGAAGAGAGTCTCAACACATAGGAAACCACTAAGCCCACAAGTACACACCATCCATAAGCACCAAGAGAATGTACACCCCTATATTTGAGCCACCCAGATGAGAAAAATTTTGGGTCACTATGGTTTGGACATTGTAGGTTATGATGAGAAGGGTGCATAGAAAGTGATGAAATGTGAAGACACATTAGACCATGTACTATATTCTATATAGGTAATTTTTAAATAAATATAATAATAGCAAAGTACTATAATTATTGGTTGAAGTAAACAAGTGGCATGTAAATAAAGGGAAAAAAGTCAAAATGCTTGCACAAAATATATTGGAAAACATGCCACATGGCCAAAAGTACAAAAAGAAGAAGGTTGCATGAAATAAAAGGACCAATAATCAACAAGAATAGCTTGAGATAATCATTTCCTATGTTATACTCATTGGCCATAAAACAATTAAGGGACATATCTCATGGCCAACAAGTGATAGTATAGTAGATAATTATGCCATCACTAATTCAACCACATGGTAAATATTTAGGAAAGAGATAGAAAATACAAAGGCCTTTAATGCATTATCAATCAAAATTCTATAAAAGAGGGCTCCCTTGATACATCTTAACAAGCCCGATTTTTCCTCTCCCAAGATCTCTAGCAAGATAAGCCTACCATTTGTAGGGTTCTTTAAATCCTACAAGTAGAAGTCCCCTATGAGTTGCCAAACTATAGTGAAAATTTCACTACAAGGGAGTAGACCTTTGTCCCAAAAATAAAGATAAGAAAAGTTTCCATTGAAACTAATTAAATGAGAGGCCTTGAACACCATACAAATATTAAATAGTTGATTTTAGGAAGACACCAATAAAGGATAGTCAATGCCAAAAATTGCTAATATGCTCGAAGATCCCCATGCCATGAAGCAAAGTCACTCATTTAGATCAAGCTAACAAAGTATTAGAATATTTTTGATGGTGATTGTAGACATCGAAAATTAGCATTTTTGATAACATAATAAATTATAAATGAATATACCCAAATATTATTTTTGTCACCTTACACAATTATGTTAGCTATATAATTTCTATTTTAATTAGACTGTTTTGTCTAATTAGTTCGGCTGGTATATTGTTATACCTGCATCCTGTTGAGATGCGCCCAACCCGGGCTAATCCAGGAATGCAGTTGTAAACTCTGTATTATTTAAACACCCTACTGAATAATAATCCTGGTTCGATTTTCTACATGGTATCAGAGCTCTGGCAGCGTTTAGAATAGCTGTTTTGGAGTCGCTGGTGTGGAAGCGCTTGACGGCCGTGGAGACACAGCATTTTTGGCATGTTCGAGCTGTGGTTGGGATTGACGGCCGCAGAGACATAGCTTCTCCGGTCGGCTGCTTTCTGTAGACGTGTTCCCGAACAGAGTTCAAATTTTACAAGTATGGGTCCTCCAATTCAGATAACGTTTTGAAGACCATAGCGGCAGCCAACGGTGGCGTTCCAGAGAAACGGTGCAACAGAGACTTGGAAGGGAAGGAGCAACTGCTGCGGTGATGAAGAAACAGCTGTCGTCTGTTGCAGACAGCAGACGACATCCCTGACTGCAATCCATCACGCGCAGAGCAAATTCGACGAGCAGAGATGGCGAGGCGGCGAGTTCAAAATTTTTTCGACGTCTAAATGAATTTTCGGAAAAAAAAAATTAAAAATCTCTAAGGTTTTTTATTTGTCGTCGGCGCCGGCGATTTCCTTTTTTTTTCGTTACCACGGAACGTCGTCGGCTACCGACGACGTTGGGAGATCTGTGGGTTTAGTCCCACATTGGGTAAACAACGTCGATAGACGCTGTTTAAAAGCGCATACGCGCATATAGTTGAGTGTCTCTTGTGAGACACTCACGCGCGTGCGCGTGGGCGCCGGTTGCTTGGCGCCTTTGCCCGTTGACTTTGTTGGGAGTGGATTTCTACGACGGTAGATCTGTTGTGACCATGGACGTTGACTATCGCGGGTTTGTCACTGTTGACCGTTGATTGGGCCGTGGACCTCCGTTGAACGGGTAAAAAAAAAAAAAAAAATTACAAATTTTTTTTTGGAGGTAATATTTTTGCCATATCTTTGCATTTTTTTTCCACATATTTGCAAAATTGGCTCATTTATTTTGCCCCCAAGTCAATTTTTTTTTGACATAAAGGGAAATTTCAATTTCAAAAATCAAAGGGGGGATATTGAGTAATTTTTTCAAAAGCAAATTTGGCATTATTGTAAAGGTGCATTTTCGGCAGAGCCCGACACCTAGAGGTTAATTCTGTGGGCACTTTTATGTTGTAGGCTGCATTTTTCATTCTGTTGCACTACTTCATTAAAAGTAAAATCAAATACACTCCCTAAGTCCCCGGAATAATTAAAACCCATCCGTGCAATTTATTGCACTGCAGCGTTCGGTATTTGTGATACCTCTGGCCAGCACTTACAGGTAAAGCTGTCGTGATTGCGCTACTATATCCGCCGCCTAATATAGCTGCCACAACGACGTATGAGCTTGTTCTCTATAAATCGTCGGGGAGATATAAGTTTGCCATTTTGCTATTTTTTTACTCCATCCACTACCCTTAATCGCTCTTGTGTTTAGGCGTAAATCCTGACGAAGTATTCTTCATAGTGTTTAGGGGAAGTTACGCCCCACGCATGAGAAGAATCTTCTATGGTAGGTGCCATCAACAAGGCGATTCCCTTTCGATCTGCTTATGTTCCACGTATCGTATGATCTCTAAAACTCACCTATAGTTTCCCTCACGTAAGGGCGGGTGATTTTTGTTGATCTTTCTAAATACCTATAGTTTCCCTCACGTAAGGGCGGGTATTTTGTACGGTATAACGGCCTAGCAAAAGGTATATCGAAAGGGGGACCAATTGGTGATATAAGGAACCTTCACTATGGCCGTTGTTGCAAAGTTGATGACTGATCCTCATCAGTTATTGAAAGGTCCAAATTATACACCATGGAAACATAAGATGAATGCAATTCTCCAAATGGAAGATTTATGGGATATTGTTACTGGAGTAACACCTAGGCCTTCACCAGCATCAGGATCCACAGCTCCTACTACTGATCAGATAGCTTTTGACAAGAAAGACAATCGAGCAAAGGTGCTCATTTTGTTTGTTGTTTTAGATGAAGTGCAACCTCATATAGCTGACAAAGCAAGTGGTAAAGAGGCATGGGATTCCCTTAAAACCATCTATGAGGGAAAGAATGATTCCACCATTCTTCATCTTCAACAACAACTTCATAACCTGAGTTTGAGACAGGGTGAAACAGTTGAACTCTTTCTGTGTAGAGTGTCTAAATTGAAAGAGAAATTGAATTCTTTGGGAGATTCTGTGGATGAAAAGCTTCTCATTTCAATTGTGATGAGAGCTTTGCCTTCTTCATTTGATATGTTGATCACCTCCATCCAGGTGTCTCAACGACAAATTACCTACATCGAGTTGGTCAATCTGCTTCAACAACAGGAGGCACGCCAACTTCACAAGGATGATTCTTCCAATACAGCCCTATACACCAACAGGCAGGGTTCTAGGAAGAAAGGTAATGGGCAAAAAGGAGGCAAATTTCAGAAAGGAGGGAATTCTCAACAGGATATGAAAGGAAAAGGAAAACAACCTCAATAGAAGAAGAGGTGGTGCAAGATCTGTGAGAAAGACAACCATGACACCAACAGGTGTTGGCATAAGAACAAGCAGAGAGGCCAAAAAAAACCACAAAATAAAAACAAGCAACCCCAGGTGAATGTTGTTGTTGAAGAATACGACTCAGATTTTGAATGGGCACACAAGGTGCTCATGACTACCACAGATTCCACACAGAGGGATCCTGTTTGGTATGTCGATTTTGGAGCTAGCAAACATATGACTGGTGACAGATCGTGGTTTGAATCATTCATGGCCAAAGAGGGCAAACCTGTCACCATTGCTGATGATAAAACCTATAGGGTTCAGGGAGAGGGTACTATTTTGAGTCACTCTTCCTGATGGCAAGTGTCAGATTGACAAAGTCCTCTATGTTTCGAGATTGGCTAACAATTTGTTGTCAGTCACACAAATCCTGGATAGAAATATGGTTGTCAACTTTCGTGTTGAGAATGGCAAGAAGTGTTGTACTATTACCAGGAAGGGTAAGCAGATTGCAACAGCTTCATATAAGCACGACTTATTTGCCCTAGATGCTATCTCTACTCCACATGTTGCCATGATTGTCTCTACCAAGGAGGAAACTTCCCTATGGCACAAGAGATATGGGCATCTTAGTTCGGGCTACTTACTTGAGCTCAGTAAGTATGAGATGGTAAAGGGTCTTCCTTCCCTTTTTGCCACATTGCCAGTGTGCTCGACCGCTTGGCGGGAAAGCGACATAGAGTACCATTTGAGAAGAGCTCAACAAGAGCACAAAAACCTCTGGAGTTAATTCACACCGATCTGTGTGGTCCTTTCACACCCAACAATTGTGGAGGGAAGAGGTACTTTCAGTTATTCGTAGATGACTACTCACGAAAGATGTGGGTTTTCTTTCTCCAACTGAAATCCAAAGCTTTTGCATTCTTCCAGCAGTTCAAGAAATCCGTTGAGAAGGAGTCAGGAGCTTCTATTAAAACCCTCCGCTCAGATCGAGGGGGGGAGTTTACCTCTAAAGAATTTTTTGCATTCTTAGATAAGCATGGAATCAAGATACAGTTAACAACTGCCTATACTCCTCAACAAAATGGAGTTGCTGAGAGAAGGAACCATTCTATCATGGAAATGGTTCGTTGTATGCTCACAGGAGCTACTCTTGGGCAACAATATTGGGAAGAAGCTATCACCACTACAGTATATCTGTTGAATAGGGCACCCACAAAGGCCCTAAAAGGAATGACTCCACAGGAAGCATGGAGTGGTCGAAAACCCTCCATATCTCATCTACGTATTTTCGGATGTCACGCTTTCATGCACATACCAAAAGAGAAAAGGAAGAAGCTAGATGAGAAAACACTGAGATGTATTTTTCTTGGTTATGATGAGCACTCTAAAGGATATCGTTTGATAGATCCTTTGACCAAGAAAATTCATGTCAGCAAGAGATGTTGTCTTTGATGAAGCTTTCACATCACAGAGCACATCTAAAGTACACCTAGATCTTGTGGAATCTAAGGAAGAGAAGATTCCTTCGTCAACACAGACAGGAGGTCCTTCTACATCTTCTTCAACACCACCGAAGAAGAATCCAAAATGGTGTACAAATACAATCAGAGACGCAAATTTATCCACTCCTCCCAATTTGAACTTGGATAGACCTCGTACAC
This sequence comes from Wollemia nobilis, assembly GCA_028583015.1. Classification (NCBI taxonomy): domain Eukaryota; kingdom Viridiplantae; phylum Streptophyta; class Pinopsida; order Araucariales; family Araucariaceae; genus Wollemia; species Wollemia nobilis. The sequence continues at coordinate 8,463,861 of JAQPPZ010016931.1, forward strand.
GCAGTATGGCTCAAAAGGAAAAAGAAGCCAAAGAAACTGGTGAGGTTGATGATCTTTGTCAATCTTTTGAGGAACTTTCTGTAACTCCACGTACAGAAGTAGAGGATATGGATATTGATGATGACAGGGCGTTCATGTCTACCATAGATGATCTTGAACCTGCATCAGTGCAAGATGCTCTTAGTGAGCCTCAGTGGAAGGCCGCTATGGATACAGAGTATGAGTCTTTGATGAAAAATAAAACTTGGAAGCTTGTTGATCTTTCGCATGGAAAGAAACCCATTGGCTGCAAATGGGTATATAAAGTCAAGTACAAGGCAGATGGAACAATTGATAAGCATAAGGCCCGTCTTGTTGCAAAGGGCTATGCTCAAAAGGAAGGCATTGACTACGAGGAAACTTTTGCACCTACTGCTCGGATGACCACAATTCGAGTTATGTGTGCTATGGCAGCACAATATGGGTGGAAAGTTCACCAGATGGATGTCAAAAGTGCCTTTCTAAATGGTGATCTCCAAGAAGAAGTCTACATGACTCATCCAGAAGGATTTGAAGTGGAAGGCCAAGAGCAGAAGGTTTGCAAATTGGTCAAATCCTTATATGGTACCGAAACAAGCTCCTCGAGCTTGGTATATAAAAATGGACAATCACCTTATGCAACATGGATTTAAGAGATGTCCGTCAGATGCAAACCTCTATTTCAAGAAATAGGGTTATGAGATAGTGTTGCTTGTACTCTATGTTGATGATCTGCTCATTACAGGGAGTTCAGAAACTATGATCTCTACTGTCAAAAGAAACTTGTGTAAATATTTTGAGATGACAGATCTCGGACTTCTCCATTACTGTCTTGGTCTGGAATTCAGCCAGAAGGAGCACTCCATCAAAGTGTCTCAGAAAAAATATGCCAAGACATTGCTAGAAAAATATCGCATGACTGATTGCAAGCCAATGGCAACTCCGATGGAGACTGGACTTCAATTATCGTGATATGATGATTCACCTCAAGTAGATGGTACTCTCTATCGACAGTTGATTGGGAGTCTCATATATCTGACCAATACTAGGCCAGATCTCGTATTTGTTGTCAACTATCTTTCGAGGTTCATGTAGGAGCCTAAGACCACTCATTGGAAAGCGAAAAACGTGTTCTTCACTATGTCCGTGGTACTATGGAATATGGCCTAGAATACAAGAAGAACGACAAATTCTTCTTGCAAGGATACACGGACTCTGACTATGCCGGATCATTTGATGATCGCAAGTCAACTTTTGGATACATTTTTCATCTGGGATCCGGTCCTGTCTCTTGGCACAGCAAGAAGCAATAGGTGGTTGCTATTTCATCAACAGAGGCAGAGTATCATGCCGCACGTGAAGCTATGTGCGAAGTGATATGGTTGCGTCGCATTCTGACAAGTATGGGCCATCCATCAAAATCTCCAATACACTTGTTTTGCGACAATCAGGGTGTTCTGAACCTCGTCAAGAATCTAGTCCATCATGAAAGAACAAAGCACATTGACACACAATGTCATTTCATTCGAGATGAAGTTCCAAAGCACCAAATTTAGCTTCAGCACATTCCCACCGATGCTCAAGTTGCAGACATTTTCACTAAGGCACTTGCACGTGTCAAATTTGAATTGTTTCGCAGCTCTCTTTGTATTGCAAAATGATGTAATCAGGGGGGATGTTAGTATAGCTATTAGTTATTACATTACCCAAATAATGTAATAAGGGGGGATGTTAGCTATATAATTTCTATTTTAATTAGACTATTTTGTCTAATTAGTTCGGCTGGTAAATTGTTATATCTGCATCCTGTTGAGATGCGCCCAACCCGGGCTAATCCAGGAATGTAGTTGTAAACTCTGTATTATTTAAACACCCTGCTGAATAATAATCCTGGTTCGATTTTCTACAAATTATAATTAATATCTACATACCCCCTAATTTCCCTAATTTCTTCTAATTTTCCCTATATCTCCTAATTCTATTTCATTTCCCTTTAATTTTCCCTAAGTTCTTCTAAGGTTCCTAAAATATTTATTTTCCTCTAAATTTCCCCTTTTTTCTAAAATCCTTAATTATTTAATTTTCTTTAATATTCCCCTAATTTTATCCTACCTTGGTTATCCACATAATCCCCTCATCTAGCCCTTAATTAATCCCTAAATCCTCCTACACCCTCCCATAAATCCCCATGTAACTTTAATGAATAAAAAAATAAAAATTATCCACACATCACCCAAAGCACAAATGCTCCTATGCACATCCTCACATGTACCCCTTTTTGGAATTTAAAGATGCCCTCCCAAATAGAAATCCCCCATATTAATATGCCACCTCACATGTACCCCCATCACATGCCATAAAAAAAATTTAAATTAAAAAATAATTAGAAGTTAAAGAAATTCTTTTACCCCACCTAGCCATAGGATAGCCACCTAACTATTTCTTGCAATTTTTAATTACTATCACATTACCCCATGGTATTAGGAAACTAATTTTAAATTATTTTTCCTTACCCTAGGCTACCCTTTCCAAAGCACTTAAATGAACCCCTCTACCTCATCCCCTTCTAGACATTTCCCTTACCTACCTTGCCCATGTAGAGACCAAGTGGAGCCCATATGGCATCCTACACATCCAATACTAAAATTCCTATAAATACCCTTGGTCATGGCCAAGGTAGAGGAGATAAATTTGTGCTAATTATATGCTGCCAAAATCTCTACTCACCACTTACCTAAGCCTACTTGACCACTACACGTAGCCTTAACCACATACCAAGACCCACATAACTCCATTATCACCCTTTTTGAGCTCTCAGGTTTAATAATTTTTTATCTTACAATCACAATCTCAAGACCACATCCAATGAGATGGTCCCAACCACTGCCTACCACCTCTCCAGATATGGTCTCACATCTATCACAAAATAACATCAACAATGAAGCTTCAACGACAATCTTACATCATAACTGGTTTCTCATCCATTTATAGCAGCTCGTGGAAGATCCTACACTCACACACACTCACATAATATCTCCTTATTACAATTAGTTTTGGGAAATAAGAATATACACCATTGTTATTGTAAAAGCCCTCTTGGGCTAATTTGTAATTTGTAAATATAAAGAGTTCTATTTTGTATTGAAAAAGGCACACATTTGTAATAAAAATTTATCATATATTGTGCTCTTTGTCTTGATATTTCAGTTTTAAGTGGTGGCTTCTCCTCCCTACAAAATATCATACCCGATGGGACCATTCCCTTAAATTGCACTTTACTTTTATTATATTTCACTTCATATCAGCAATAAAGATAAAGTGCAATCTTATTTTATGCAATATTGCTACTTTTTTTTACCACAATCGTGCCTTTTCACTCATTACAATTGTTTTTCAATTTTTATAGGTAATAGTCAAGATCACCTAGGCAAAGATGGTCTCACACTACTATATCACTTGTGTAGATATGGTTTCACCTCAGAGACATGGACTTGCAAGAACCCGTGTAGGCTTCCAAGTAAGTCCTTTTCCTACTCTCATCACTACTTGACAACATAATATTAGCCCTTTTTGCACATATAAGCCTCCTTAGGCTTCCTTTAGTCTATCTTGCCCCTTTGGGCATCCTTCTACACACCCAAATAGAATAATTTACCCCTTTTGACTTTTAGTTTAGCTTCTTTCCCCTTTGGGCTCTTTTGCACACTTTACACACACTTCACCAAGCCCCCTTGAGCTACTTTCCTTTATTTTAACATAGGTTGTTTTCTTAGGCTCCTTTATTACACTAGCATTTTACAAGCCTCCTTAAGGTTCCCTTTTAACACAACTTGCTCCCTTGGGATTTATCCTTACACATACATCCACACACAAGCCTCTTTGGGTTTTTAGTTTAGTTTTTGTCCCCTTGGGATTTACTTTTTACACACTTTCAAGCCTCCTTAGGCTTACCACAACTTTCCCCCTTGGGTTTCCCCTTTTACACTCACACACAACAACCCTCTTTGGGTTTGTTTTCCCTTAGAATAATTAGTTTTATTTGAATTTTTACTTTTAGCACTTTCATTTACTTGATAATTCTAGATAGCTTTAGTTTTTAAGCTTTATTTCCTTTCTAGCATAGATTTCCTTAAATTTTGCTATAAAAATACTAGATAGTAGTAGTAATTAGCTTAGATTTTTTTTTATTTATCATTAGATAAATAAATTACTACACTTTTATCAATTGTCACTATCTCTGCTTAAGACCACCTACTCAAAGGCAGTATTGCACTCTATTGTTGTAACAATGTTTCCTATTTTGTTTTCTACCTTCTTTTCCTGTACCACTTCCCTAGAGACAATTTCACACTCCAATACTGCCTCCTTGAAGGTGGTATTGCATGTCATTTATTTTTGTTGCTATCTATTGTCTATTCTTGTACTGCCTACTATACCATCTTCTTGAATATAGTATCACTCCTTGTAACCATATTCTTGTATATGGTCTCCCCTACATACAAAATTTTGACAGAAAACTATATTTTTAATTACATAGTTGTTAGAATAGCATTAGTTTTAGTCTTAGCATATACATTTTTTTTACTATTTGTTTATAGAATAGATTTCACACACTTGCACTCTATTTTGCCACACTCCATTCTCATTCTATATATATATATATATATATATATATATATATATATATATATATATATATATATATATATATATATATATATATATATATATATATATATATATATATATATATATATATATATTTGAGTGCAAGGATAACCTCCTTGGTGATGTTGGATTTCACCACCAATCATTGGGAGCCCTAGAATAACCATAGTCTTCTATATTTCATCATTGGGAGGCTAGTTACCCTTGGGACTAGCTCGGGGTGATCATTAGGATAAATGTCCTTTAGCCATGAGGCTTAATAATTGGTGGACCATTTGTCAATTTTTTCCAAACTTGCTCGAGGGTGAAGCAAAAGCCTATGGGGCCTTACCTCGGGTATTAGGCAAGTTTTAGGAATTATAAAATGTGACCTCTCTCATAGAGGTATTATTTTTGTACCCTTAGGCTACCCCACACCTACCCTCCATCTTAGGAAGCCATTTTAGTCATTGGTATTTTACCATTCGATAGAGTGGTAGGGTACCAAAACACCTTTTGTAGTCTAGGGTAGGTTTTACATAGAACACATGAAAAATCCTATTTTATATATATATATATATATATATATATATATATATATATATATATATATATATATATATATATATATATATATATATATATATATATATATATTTGGTGTGGTTTGTGTTATTGATTGTCTATTTTGTATTTATCTATATATAATTTCTTTATTTGCATGATTAGTATTACCGTTTAGAGTCACGACATATTAACCCAACTTTTTGACTAATATTTGACCATTTTGTTTGTTTTATGACTTGGATGCAAAGCCAATATCAAGCTCAAAATCAACCTACTATTGAATCTACTCAACCAGTATCCACCACACCTAACCCACCACCTACGAGTGAAGACTTATTCACTCGATCTACCTCTTTCCTATAACATACCCCATTTTCCCCAAACACCCATCACAATTTTTATGTTTACCCCGTTATTATTGCCATGGCCAATATCAAAATCATTTCTATGGATATCTTTATTGAGGCTAGCCCAACTTGACACCAGCAAGTCCCATCACTTTTTGACCCTTTAACCTATAGTTTACTCTTAATAATCATTCCCCAACCCCCATCTACCTCCACCACTATTCTCAACCTCTTATTGATCATCCCACTACCCAAAACCCTACTCAACCTCCTAATTGTGTACCAGCCCCACTCTAACAACTAGTGACTTAACCCCAAATTAATGTAGTTAACCATTATGTTACCCATCCTTCTACCTCAATATTTGTGTCTACCAATATTGGACACTTTCAATCCAATGTCACCACTACCCCACCATATACTATAATATATGGTATGCCAATTCATGAACCTAGTATTTTTTCCTAACATTCCACCTTCAACCAACCCTATTTTAACTTTAGCTTTAGAACTGCCTATTATAACCAATCCTCCACCTCAATTTAATACTTCCAATGTCTAACTACCACCTCAGATACAACTTATCAGTCGTATGAATGCAATTGAACTTCAAGCTACGGGTATAGGCTACCAAAAGCTAACCCTTATCTAAATTTACACCTAACCTATTCATCTATTTCTACCTACCCCATTCTACCCCTACAAATTTTAGTTACCCAAACTTGAGCCCTTTATAGGATATGGGTATCCAAAAGAATTTTTGATCAAATATCTTAATTCTTGTTTTCTCATTAGTAGTAGTGACCACCTCCTTCTTCGTACGTTTGGCATATACCTAAGTGGTATTGCTCTCGAATGGTATAATGCTCTACCATAACATATAATCTACACTTTTGAGCAATTAGCTAATATATTTCTCGAGAGACCACCCTCTTAGTCAAAAGAAAACTAACCTCACTAACCTCTACAACCTTAAACAATTTGATGATGAATCTATTCTTGACTATGGAGCCTGATGGTAAGCAATTATTAATGAACTCCACTCTTCCTTTCCTATAATTGAGCTAACTCACCTCTTCACTCATAGTTACAATAAACATATTTCCTTACTTTTATAATTACAACAATACAAGACCTTTGAGGATATATTAGCCCAATCTTAGGTCACTGAGGGCATCAAAATTCAAGAAGGTTTCATCAAAATCAAGAAGAAAGAGTGGACCAATAAGAACCAAAATATTAATGCCACTTCTTCCAAATCACCCCAAGTCAATTGAATTGTTATTACCACACCACACCCAACCACCACTATCCATTCTACCTCACAATATCAACTACAACTAACACCTCAATCATCCTTAACTCAACCCTTAGCCTCATCTTCTGCATCCCAACCTTAAAATAAGCCCCATCAAGTGCCAATATGTGAGTTTATTCCCCTTGCTGAGCCTTTAGCCAATATATTCCATCACCTAATTTAACCCCAAGCTATCACCCCAATCAATATTAAACTCCTCTATTATCCCAAAGGTCCCTACCCCAATATTATAAACCACATCTTTATTGTGTCTATCATCGTCAATAAAGTCACGATATTGAACATTGTATGCAATTTTAAAATGTGGTCCAGGACATGATATAATGGGGGATATTCATGTTGATAATCCTATGGTTTTCCTTAATCAAAACCTTGGTATTTACCAAAATATCTTACCCTAACAAACCGTAATCTCTATATTTTCCACACCATCTATCTAGGTAAATCATATTGATTACAAACCTAGATTTTTTGGGATGGTGCATGTAACCACTCGAGGTCAACACCAAATCAACCCCCACAACCAATCCCAAACTCAATATCCAATCCAATCCTCACATTCACCTACCCTTGACCCAGGTACTAACATCTCCTCAATATCTACACATAACTCCTCTACCTCCACCAATCAACCACCCATTTCTACCATCGCTCCAACATTGACCATACCCACTACCCTTCAATATTCCTCCATCGTTATCTCATCATCACAAAATGACTCACTACCCTCTTTGTAACTATCTCCCTTACCTCTTCATCTCCTACACCACATTTGTAACTATCTCCCATTACAAACCACCCCATATTGACATCTCCATCTAATCCTATTAGCTTTTTATCACCCTCTCCCCAATTATTTGTTGACACCCAACAAACACTTACCCCTATTATCACCATATCCCCCAAACCATTACCACCTAACCCTATCATCACTCTTGCCCAAAAATTAACTCATTATCTTAAACTTACCCCTACCCATGTCCAATTCCTAATCACCATACCCTCCACTTCTTCTTCATCCCAAAATCACACACCTACCCAAACACCCCTTCCATTACTCGAAGCTATAAACCATCATCCAGATCCCCTCATCAACCTTACCCCTAGTCCTACCATTCATATTTATCAAGAAGAATATTATAATTATTATGTCAAACCCTAATTACCTCCACATTCATATTACTAGACAATTCCCTCAATACTATCCCTCAATAAACCTCATTTGATCATATTTCCTCATTCGAGGACACCCCTACCACTTATATATTTATGGCCTTATTACCCCCTACAATCCCACACAAAATTGTAAATATGATTCATCTAGCTATAAGTGCTATTGTACCCTTAGGCTCACCACCTAACCACACCAATTTTATATATGAGGGACTCGATACATCGATATTGTCATCCACCTCCATTTCCTTCCAAGGCCATTTTTGTGCTGACATTAACTACCTCTCCAATCCATATTTTTTCATGCGCTATTTTTAGAAAGACCATTGGAAGGGTTTTAGCTTAGGATGTTATGAGCTAGACATTTTCATCCCTTTAAAACTTCCATATCAATTACCTAACAATTGAGCAGGCCTAGGCAGATCGAGCGAGTCTCCTGCTCCATTGACATCACCTAACACCCCATCCAAACATCCATCCTCTTGCACTTTGACTCGATGCACCATTATACCTTTCAACCTTAGCTGCCACCCTAAATTGTACTATTTTGTGCTTTCATCGCCTCCTAGAGTATTTTATTTTTCACTTTTCCTTCTTAGGTACCCTTTTTCACATTGCCTCCTTAGGCATTTTATTTTTCACATTGCCTCCTTAGGCATTTCCTTTTTCACATTGCCTCCTTAGGCATTTCCTTTTTCACATTGCCTCCTTGGGTACCCTTTTTACACTCACCCCCTTGAGCTATGCACTTTTCACTAGCTTCCTTAGGCTACACATCCTTTGTTTATTTTTTTCCTTTTTTTTTTATACAGTAGACATGTGGTCATTTCCTGTATGGGTGTACTCTTTTTCCATGGTTGCATTATATCCCTTTTCCCCACCACATCCTTCTATTCGTGCCTTCCCTTACCTCCTTAACCAAAGCCCTTACCATCCATGAAGAGAATGAGGAGGAGATAGACCACTCTAATACCTCACCTTCACCACTACCTCATATTACAAACCACCCCATGTTAACATCCTCCCATAATCTTGTCAACTCTTTGTCACCCTCTTCCCAATATAAATTAGCCCATAATTTTGATCAGCCACATGATTTCTCTTTAGCCATTAATGCTATTGTTGCTTTGGGTCCTATATATACCCATACAAATTTTATGATTTTGGGACTTGACACTTCCGATTTTACTTCGAATTCATCCCACGAAGTATCCATTGATTTTGGGTACCTCAGTCTAAACCTTGAGGATGAATATGAAGATGATAAATATATAGAATCTGAATGGGTACTGTGTTGGCTCGATGACTATCATACTAGCTCATATGATACCTCATGATATGAATTCAAAGCAAAATTTGAACCAATTTCCCTCTCCTAATCCCTATTTGTCTCCACGTCCTCCTCCATGCTTACCGATCTCTTATACCTAATATATGTAGATATGTGTACATATCCGCTATAACTCTTGTACATACACTTTCTTCCTAATTACTATTGATAGCTATATGCCTATTTGTACATTTTTCCACCCCCTCTTTTCAAATTTTTGTATCACATATTCCTACATATTCCTAATGTCACCTTTTGATCCGACTTCTCCACATTCACACCTCTAAATAATTACCTTTTTTTATCATGGAAGCTACTTATTTCATTAACCATTCAAATTTTCTTTCATATGCGAGGGTATGTATGTGTCCTTCACACTCTATTTCTTATTGCATCCATTTTCTTCTTCTTATCCATTTCTTTGTATCCCATGGACCTTTCTATCACTCGACCATACCTAGTATCCTCCTCAAGTGTACATATATCCCATTCAACATCATGATGATTTGGATCCTCCCTTTGTGACCTATTGAGACATCCTAGAATCCACACATCATACATATAATTAATTTTATTTTTTACTAGGAAAGGGTGACATCATGATTAGTCCTAATTCCTATCTGAGTTCATTGTATCCCTTCCAGAAATCCAAAACCCAAGGGTTCACGCTCTCTAAAAAAATGAATGAATAAAAAATTTAAAAAAATGATATAGTCTGAATCCTTGGGCGTACTAGATGACTCCACCATGTCTATAGACACCCAGATGATAGTGGGGAAACATCAATTGATCATGTGCTATCTCCACCAGGGCTATAGATTCCTAAATGACAATGGAGTATACCTTCACGATGAGCTTAATTTTTCTCGTTAGAGCTATGATTGGTTAATTCTGAACCTATTCAAAATTTAGTTAATGAAGACACTTGATACATAGCAGTTCTAGGATATTTTGATATTTCTCAAGGGACCCTCTAATACTAATGGCCTTTTATGGGTAATTCATTACTTGAGAGGAGCACTAGGGTGTTTGAGTCTCACAAAATCTCCTTGGGATATTATTCTTGCTTCCTCTTCTCTTGTCCCCTTTTCTACCCATGGACATTATATACTCTTGTTTATGAAAAGAAATATTTTGATTAATGCGGTAAGCATTTTCCATTACCCTCATGATCATCATTATCCATTATCCATTTACTCTTATGATCATATCCTTTATCTATTATTGTTCCATTTCCCTTGTTACATATCATCCTTTTAACATCATTATTATCCATCATACATTTACTTATGTTTATTATCCATCATACATCATATTACCCATTAATTCTCTATTCCCTTATGTTTATTCTTATCCATATATGTTAATCCCTCATATCATTCATTATTTATCCATACCAAAGGCATACAGACATTCACATATAAACACAATAATATGCAAAATCATATATGTATAAAAATACAATCATACCCATAGACACTCATATAGCCCCACTACTACCCATCGATGACTGCTCATATTCATTCCTCCCTCATTTCAAATGAGGTCCTCATCTCTCTCAATCATGCCTATCCCCTCCATTGGCCTGTGACCATATTCCCTCATGAAACTAGGGCACTTGTGCACTGATAGATGGTTCTCCTAAAGCCATACTCCTTATCCTACTCCAAGACTACGACCATGAGAAGCATGAGAATAATGTGATCTCTTAAAGTAAGAGGGTGTTCTCCCATTCTCAAATCTACTCTTGCACCTCCTAAAAATCCCTCCACATCAATAATCCTTCTCTATTCTACCCCTAGTCTTGATCCCTCCTTATCTACTCCATCTCTACTTGTAGCTTCTAGACCTGATCGTGCATCTTTGTGCACTCTCTCCTAAATCACTCTTGATCCTAAGTCTCCTGAACCTTGATATAACACTCCATTCTATCAACTACCCCATACTAAATGCACCATGATATTTTTATACTTGGTTGTACCTCCACATTGCCATAATTTTCTCTTTTCTTGCCTCCTTAGGCACCTTTTTTACATGCTTTTTTCACATTACCTCCTTGGGCATCCTTTTTCACACTTACCCCCTTGGGAACCCATTTTAAACGTGCCCCCTTTGACACCCCTTTTACACTCACCCCCTTGGGCTATGCACTTCTAGCTCACCTCCTTTGGCTACACAATTTTTGTTTACATTGAAACTTTTTTCTACGCAGTGCACATGTTGTCTCTTTCTGTCTAAGCCTACTATTTTTTTATGGTCGCATCTTCTTTCCCAACTATATTTATTTACACTCATTATTCCACCCTTCCTAGGAGTCTAGCCCTTAATTCTTCCAACCCCTATTTTATTTTACCCCCTCCCACTCTACCTCACTCCTCCATTTCTTCCCATTACCCAATTTTATCAAGTGGATCATCCTTGACCTCATGCCATCACCAGATGTGCCATCACATTTTTTTAGACCCGGTTCTATATCCCCATGATAGTGTTTTACATTTTTTGTGCTTGCTTGACCATTTTACATTTTCAATACCTCCTTGGGAAACCCTTTTTACACTCACCCCCTTGGGCACCTCTTTCACACTCGCCCCCTTGGGAACCTCTTTCCCACTTGCCCCGTTGGGAATATTTTTTACTCTCATCCCATTGGTCTCTATACACTTATTTCCTCGATTACACCCCCCTTACTATTTGTGTTTATCCTTTTTATATGGTTTCATCATCTTTTTCCATCATATCCCTTTACCCCCATCCACTCATATTCTCTTCTTGAATTTTAGACCTCACTCTCTCACCTCTCACCATCTCAAAATCCCCTTTTTCCCAACTAACCCTTTCCATTTACCTACCCTGACCTTCCTCACTAATAACTTTTCTCATCATCTCGCCTTGCCTTTATCCAATTTTATCAAGTGGCTCATCCTTAGCACCATGACCTCACCTGCACACTCACCACTTGAGGGGGTTCTCAAATATACTCCCATGGGAATAACCATTTCACTAAGGCAATAAACACAAAAAATTCTAACATAAGTTTTTGCACTATGTTATTTTTACAAACAACACATTGCAAAAAGGGGCATCTGTAGACATAAAAAATTAACATTTTTGATAACATAATAAATTATAAATTAATATACCTAAATATTTGTCTTGTCATCTTACAAAATTATAATTAATATCTAAATCCTCCCTAGTTTTCCTAATTTCTTTCTATTTTCTTTAACTCTCCTAATTCTATTCTATTTCCCTTTAATTTTCCCTAGGTTCTTCTAAGGTTCCCTAAAATCTTTATTTTCTTCTAAATTTCCTCTTTTTCCTAAAATCCTTAATTCTTAATTTTCCTTAATCTTCCCCTAATTTTCTCCTACCTTGCTTATCCACCTAATCCCCTCATCTAACCCTTAATTAATCTTTAAATCCTCCTACATCCTTCCACACATCCCCATGCAATTTTAATGAATTTAAAAATTGATCTCACATCTCCTAGTCAACCCACCTATTTAATCCATTTGTCCTCCACACCCTCCACCTTGTATTTTTGGCAATTTAAAATTGTCCACACATCACCCAAAGCACACATGCTCCTATGCACATCCTCCCATGTGCCCCTTTTTGAAATTTAAAAATTCCCTCCCAAATATTTATAAATCTTCCACATTAATATGCCACCTCACATGTACCCCCCTCACATGCCATAAAAATAATTTTAAATTAAAAAATAATTAGAATTTAAAGAAATGCATTTATACAACCTGGCCAAGGGACAACCACCTTACTATTTCTTGCAATTTTTAATTATTATCACATTCTCCCATGGCCTTGGAAAAATAATTTAAAATTAGTTTTCCTTCCCCTAGGCTACCCCTTTCCAAAGCACTTAAATGAACCCCTCCACCTCATCCCCTTCTAGACTTTTCCCTCACCTACCCTACCCATGTGGAGACCAAGTGGAGCCTATGTGGCATCCCACTCATCCAACCCTAAAATTCCTATAAATACCCTTGGCCATGGCCAAGGGAGAGGAGCCCATTTTGTGCTAAGTATATACTACCAAAATCTCTACTCACCACTTTCCTAAGCCTACTTGACCACTACCCATAGCCTTAACCACATCCCAAGACCCTTGTAACTCTAGTATCACCCTTTTTGAGCTCTTGGGTTTAACAATTTATAGCTTATAGTCACAGTCTCAAGATCGCCTCCCCTGAGACGGTCCCAATCACTGCCTACAACATCTCAAGATATGGTCTCCCTCTATCACAAATAGCATCAAAAACAGAGCTTTAGTGAAAGTCTTACGTCATAATAGGTTTCTCATGCATTTACAACTCCTAGAATATCCTACACCCTCACATATACTCACATAGTATCTCCTAATCACAATTAGTTGTATAAAGAATCATATACACCATTGTTGTTGTAAAAGCCCTCTTGGGCTAATTTGTAATTTGTAAAGATAAAGAGTTCTATTTTGTATTGAAAAAGGCACACATTTGTAATAAAAATTTATCATATATTGTGCTCTTTGTCTTGATATTTCAGTTGTAAGTGGTGGCTTCTCCTTCCTACAATGACTAAGCTACATCCCACCATCAACAAGAATTCCAAAACCTTTTTGATGAAAACTAAAAGAGTTTTGTTAATACTTGGTCCTCTTATATCTTGTTTTATTGAGACCCATATACTAATTTGATATATGAACCCTATGATTAAGCTCATCTCCTTCAATAATTGGGTTGTAGCACTCCATATATCCAAGGGTAGTTGCATAGTGTGATCAATACACTCATTAGAAGAAACCTAATGACATTTAAGGGAAAGGATAAGAGGGATGGTATGGATAAAGTAAGGACTCAATAAGATCACTAGATATTTCTAACCCACTTATGAATCCCCTAGAGTCATGGTTTCTAGAGGGACAATACAAGCATGGAAAATCCATGCATGACTAGAAGCATGTCCATAAAACAAGGTTTGATGGAATATTACATAGAGGTGCCTTCAAAAAATAAACAATTAGGGAGGAAAGGAAACATCATACACAACACTAACTAGGCTAGAGGTTGATTAGAACAACAAGGATGGGACCCACTAGAGAAATTGGTTCACCAGAGGAGAAGTCCAAGACCAAACCTTTACCAAGATCTAATGGACTAACATGGAAAGGTGGAATTTATTAGGATGAGTTGGAAATTAAAAAATCATGATGTTATGACTATTAGAGTAGACCCCCATCAATAAAGGCCACCACCTAAGATCAAGTCTCCATGGAAGAAGGTGAATGGATTAACAACACCTCTAAAAAAAGGAGCATGCTACCCATGGGGGTACATTTGGTGATTTAACTCCCCAACCAGCTTTGGATCTCCAAGAAATAAATGTATCATAGTCCCTTTTGATTTAGGAGCTAAAAATGACATGGGCACTTCCACCCGTACCCATTTTGGAGGGAATTTTGAATTTCAAGTTTTATTGTAAATATTATAAATAACCATCTTTAGAGCAAGAAAATATATTAAATTATTATTGTGTATATCATCTCATCTTGATTAGTTCTCCCTCCCTTTTCCATTTTGTACTCTAGTCTAAATTTGAGCCTTGTGCTATTGTATGTATAGGTTTTTGAGCCCCTTCTAGATGTATATAAATGTAATGAGCCATAACATAAATATAAAGATATATGAATACTTAATCACATTATGTCCTAGTTAGAATATTTGTGTATCTCTCTATGGGGGTTGTGACTACAATGTATTTCTACCGTGGATTCCATAAGAGATTATTTGAGTTATATTCTTATACAATTGGGACTGTGTTTAATTTCACTGCCATGCTTGTTCATGTGTTCACTCATCCCACTAGAATGTAGAATTGGATTTTAAATATCTTGGTGCATTTCCATCCATAGCGTAGTTTAGTTAGGCTAGTTAGGTTTACTTTTCTATTGTTTAATTTCCAGTCATTTACTACATTTCTTTTCTTTCTTTTTTTCTTGCTAAAGCAACCAATAGAGTAGGTTATCATAGGAGGTTGTCCAAAGGAGTCACGTCCCATGCTACCCATACTTCCTATCACTTGCTACCCATATGAGACATAGGGTATTGAATGTACCCACTTGGAGAAACAACACATCTTCAGGGGGTCATGATGTTGAAGGCATAGGGGTCATTTTCGGCACCCAATAGTGCCTAATGCAAATCACAAAAAGAGATAAACAAGGATCCCTTTACAATTTTATAAATAATCTAAAATTATTAATGGTTCATCCATATATAACACATTTTTCCTTATATAACCTATTTTGAGAGCATAATTAGTCAAGTCGTTCCTTTTCTATCAAAGGGACATTAAAGTTGTCAAGCCATTTATACAATTATGTCAAGTGGCTCAAAGGTATTTTTCATACATTAATGTCTATCTAAGATGTCTCTAGCAACTAGATGTGGTTGAAAAGGCTCATACTCTTCTCCTCTATTATAGAAACCATAAGTTCTACCGTCTCATTTATGCTACAACGATGACAAAAACTCTAAATAAGTAAAGGAAATATATTTTTATAAAAAATTATAAAACAAAACAAATATTTTTGATGTAACTCAAAAATATATCATAGAT
Organism: Wollemia nobilis; assembly: GCA_028583015.1. Classification (NCBI taxonomy): domain Eukaryota; kingdom Viridiplantae; phylum Streptophyta; class Pinopsida; order Araucariales; family Araucariaceae; genus Wollemia; species Wollemia nobilis. The sequence continues at coordinate 8,479,879 of JAQPPZ010016931.1, forward strand.
AAGTACACATAATATGATAATATTTTTTAGGTTCTAAACAATATCATTAAAGAAAATAATCCTATCATAGTGATATTTAAATAAAGGGTCTCAAGAGGTGTAACACGCAAATTACAAGTGGCCTTATGCCAACCTTAATAATATGGCCTTAAGGTTTAATTGTAAATAATAATATTAAATTCAATTGTATAAGGTGCACAAGGACCCATATGGATATACAAAATAATATAATACAAAAGGGTCGATCATGGCCTCAATTGAAGATTAGACACCACATATATTTGAATAGTTTAAGTTGTCATGACCAATCAAAATAAATTGATAGGATTCTATGAAATAAGGATGATGCCAAAAATATTTTCATTACTGTTGGAACCCAAACTTATCCAACATCAAAAGTATCCCTAATTTTAAATTTTGGAAGGCCATGACCCAATCTAGGATGGGGTCATTTTTATCAAATCAAAAGGGCTTCCAATTTTACTGCTAAAATTTTAAATCAGAGGGTGTGCAATTTCTTCATTAAGGATGGTTATTACTAAAAATTCCTCCCCAATGGTTCTAATTAAAATTATTAAATCCTAAATTTTGGGTGTAGTTTGTATGATTTTGATCTTTGAAAATTTTATCACCCTTAAATATTTCTAAATACTTCAAGGGATTAAGGGTTTCTTAGTAAAATCTAAAGTTTATCCCTAAAGTCATTAATTCACACACGAAGTAAATGTTAAGATAACCATGGTCCACAATAATTAAAGTATAGGGAAGATAATTTCCTAAGGTTAAAAAAGGCTTCTCATGTCAACGCACATCATTTTAAGGCTAATGGTCGTGCATCTTCCATGCATCACACAACGTGTGCATAACATGATAATAATCTAAAGGAGTGCATCGCCTAGTGAAATGGGTAATTTGTTTGAATTTTAAATACATAAATATTCCACTCTAATCCTAAGTCCTTAGCCTAAATCCAAATAAATTAAAATCCCCTTTACTTAAATCCCTTGCATATCTCTAAAAATATTCAAAGCACGCTTACCTCCTACTTGATCTGAGGGTGCGTACAAGTTAATTTGCTTGAATTTTAGTAAGAAAATTCAAAGTATTATGATCGATACCTTACTTAAAATTCTTTCTTAAGACTCTTTTTTTAAATTGAACAACTTTGGCCAAAATGAATGGCGTGCACAAATTACATATTAAATCCAATAGTGCACGTGTATTAACTTAAGCAGTATTTAATTTAAATTTTAATATTCACTGTGTACCTAAAGTCTAAAGTTTAAAAAAAAGTAAAGAATATTAAACATTACCCAAATGAGTCCATGCACCCCCTTCATGTTAAAACTCTCACATATTCTCAAAATCCACAGTTTGCATGCATCCAGCCAAAATCCAAGGATGCGCAAGTCTCATACCCACCAGTGCTTTGATGATTGATACTTTATTTTTAAAATATTATAGCCTAAGCCTTTTTTAATGTTCTTTTCTAATATTCATATAGACTACTTTCTTCAGTTATCTTCTCTATGATCCATACTTGTGTACCCCTTTGTTATAAATTGAACATATCCTCTAAATCTAATGAAGCACGATTACCCTTGATATTATCTAGTGGTTTGCATCATTCGAGAGAAGGTCAATTTACCCAAATTTTAAAAAGAGGGGACTTTCATGTTTCATAAATGACTTAGCCATAAACCATAAAGATAGAATAATTGAATGGCTTAAATCCTAAGACAATTCATGTTCTATGCACTCCCTTTATTTAAATATCAAGCACTCTAAAAAGGATAAGAGACATGTGTGCACTCCCAACTCTATCCAAAGGTACGTGCACATGAAATTTATATGAGATTTAAAGGCATGAATGGATTAAATGTTAATAGTCTTTTACCTAAGTCTAAGCTTAGGGGGTCATGAATAATAAAATATTAGCCCAAAGTTTTTAAAAGTAAATGTTATCACCTAAGCCTAACGTTTGATCCATTCCATATATAACACACCCTATTTCAGTTAAAGAATAGATATCTCTTTGGTAATGGAGAGTGTGTATGCATTACCTACTCAATCATAAGGTGCACACACACTGAGTTACTTGACCATTAACATGAAAAGTCAATAATGTTAGACCAAGGATTTTGGTTAAAGTTATTCTAACATATGACCTTAAATGTTGAGCACCTTATTGCTAATTAAATTGTGCGCATAAATCTGAATAAGATCTAAGGAAGCACATTATTTAACTTGCCCGAGTTCTAAACAAGGATCCCCCAAATAATTAAATTTCTCGAAATTAAAGTTTCTCATCAATATTTAAGGCTCTTACACCTCGATAACAATCAACGACATGCATCCAATGACCTACATGTCTCTTTTGAAAGAGCCATTTACATACCATTAATGAAAAAGGTAATTTTCTAAAGTCCAAAGTTAGAATCTTTAGGGTATAATTAATAAATTATGATAGAAGTATCCAAAAAATTATAAGTTTTAGGTTCCCCTCTTCTTCTTAAGGTTCATGCATCTTTACAAAGATGAGTAGTGTGCATGCTTCCCCAACTCTATCCAAGAGTGCACACCCATTATGTTACATGAAGAATAATGGCATAAGATAAACAAAAAAATTATAAACTTATTGTTCCTAAGTATAAAGGTCAAAATGATTAATTTTTCAAAGTCTTTTTCATCCAATTTTACTTTATGTGTTATGTGTCCCCATCTCTTAACCCTCAAGCATATTTTAAAAATTGAAAGGTATGCATGCACTCTTGAGTTAATTTGATGATGAGCGTGTGATAAAAAGAAGCTGAGTTGCTTAAGATTTAAGAGGAAAGGTAAGTAGCATATATATTTTTTGAAATATTAGGGAAAGCTTTTAATAAAAATATATTAGTAGGTCCATTACATGACTTCACCCTCTTTCTATTACTTAAATAACAAGCAATTATAATCCTAATTAGTGGTACATATAAAAAAAATGTTAATATGATAACACACATGAATTAAAATGTGCTAAACTATAATGAAGAGATTAAACTGGTCTAATATGTACCAAGATCATAAGATATTGTATAAGGAATTATAAGATTGACTTTGATGTTGAGGTTCCATAAAAATTATATGATCCTCTGCAAATCCTTGCCTCTTTATTTTTCCTTTCTACTATCTTACTTGTAGATTCTAGAGATCACACAGTGCGTGTGCACCATGATCAGATCCAACAACGTGCACGCATCCAAGTCGAGTATATTTTATTTAAATGTTCCAATACCTCAAGGGGAGGTTTTATCATGTTATAAGAGGAATCCAATGGTGCGCTTGAACCTTGATAAAATCCAATAGTGCATGCTAAATATGGAATAAAGATAAATGAAGGCTTTAAGAAAATGAATCTAATAAATATGGCTATCATCGATAAAACAATCATGATTGGCACCTATTTTAAAAGTAGTTCAGATAGAAGATATGCAAGGAAAGAGATAGAATTTTTTAGATGATTGAAAAGTATGCATATCAAAGATTTGGTAGTAGCAAACTTATTCAAGGTAAATTATTTTTGAGTAGGATTGTTGAGGAATGATGAGGTGGCAAATGCACATTGATGAATTTAAAAACAAACAATTGGTAACCATAAAAACATGTCATGCGATAAATCAACTCCTAGAACTATTTATGGACCATTCAAGCACTCTCAGAATACTGAAGTGAAGACAAGGCATTATTGAAAGTGAATTTCCAAAGCATTTGCAGAATTTTAGAAAGAGTGGTAGAGAAATTTTCCAACCAAAAAAAAAGAGTGAGAAGAAAAGGAAGATGGCTTCCTCAAGCACACTTGCTATCCCACAGATTACTAAGGATACTATTAAATTTATTATGGTTGGATGGTCCAATTTTCCTAAAAATAAGTTTGATTTATTATTCAATGAAATATAGGTTAGAAAAATGTCTCTCCTCTGTACAAGAATATGAGACTGAGAATACTACAGTAATCTATTTCAAGGAAACACAAGAGAACTTACAGTGTAGCTCATGGTTACTGATCAAACTATTTAAAAGAGCCCAAGAAGTGCAATACAAGCCAACACCTCATTGTAATAGATGGATTTGTAATTTGGGAAAATTGATCTACCCGAGAATACATCATTCTTCGTATTTGTTTTCAAGGTTAGCAATGGTGTATGATAAATTGACCAAGTCAATTAAAGACATTGATAATCGACCAAATTTTAGAGTTACTCCTGGAAGCATAAAAAAAGTGTTCCTATTGAACAATTCTAACACACCACTGATACAAGAGGTAATAGAATGTCAATCCCAACAAGTCCTTCATACCCACTATTATGATACTTTGTTTGAACCATGTGATGTTGTAGCACATAATTTTCCTATTATGAATGGTGCATTGAAACCTTGGGTGAGATATTATGTGGATATGATAAATATAGTAATGAAGGTTTCATATTTAAGTGTGGTGGGAATAAAATTAATACACTTAGCTATGCAGTGTAATAGAATTTTACCCCTCCAATATATACATGGAAAGATGAGTTGAGTAGACAAATGCATGTTCAATTGGTTGAGCTAAAAAAGGCTATTTTAGAATAAGTGAAGATGCCACATTTCTATCACTATTCAATTTTCATACACCTTATAGTATGATAGCTAAACTATGAGACTTTAAATAGGTTAGGACAAACCAATGCTAGGGATATACAAGAAAGATTCCCCTAGCTACATGAAGGGTGCTCTCACATAGGGTGGTTTTTCGATGATTTCATGACAAAAATACATAATGTTCTATGCAGATGCCTCCCAGGCAGAATAGGCCTTGGTATTGTTGCCTTCCTAAAGGAAGAAAAAGTGGGGGATTACTTTCTATCAAAATAATTTTCATACATCAGGTTATATGGAGCAAAGATCCCTCCAAAGACCTTATCAAATTTTTACCCTATGTCTGTGGCTTCAATTGAAATCACCAAGCAAATTGCAGAAGAGACAAAAATATGTATAAGAATTAGGTATGGCAAAGTCCCCTAGATGACAGTCCTATGCAAACATGAATATTATAGCTTTTAAGGATACTCAACAATGCTCAAAGCCATGTGGGATATGGATAATTTTTGTTTTGATGAAGTAACATGGAGACCCTATGACCCAATGAGGTATTACATGAGAATGATGCAAGCACACAAATACGCATGGGTACATCACATAAAAGATGAATATGAAGAAGAAATTCTGAAAACTATATAGGTGGGTGTTGATCTAAGGAATGTATGGTCAAAATTTCCATATAAAGATAGAGGAAATTCTAGAATTGAAAGAGTAGGTGACTATACTCAAGTGTTGATAAGGTTATAGGAAATATCCATAGAATTAGTGGCTCCTATTTTACCTGTAATAACTCTAGAGGAGCTCTAGGATCCATTCCTTGAGATAGTAGACCAAGGGGTATACCAGATAAAGATATTGGTTTATTTTGATGATATAACTTAGGTACCATAAAAGGTTCCTAAAATAGTCTATCTGGTAGCAAAATAAAGTCCTGACTTAGATCAATTAACAATAGAGGAATCTCCTATTTTAGCCCAGTAAGCACTAGAAGTAGCAAGTGCAAAAAAATAAAAAGAGATAATTACTAAACTTCTAATTGATCTCACATCCCTAGCCACTACATAAATGGTGCTTACTAAACTCACAAAGATGCCAAGGTTTTATTCTTTAAAGAGCAAGTTGAATTTGATGATGTTCATGCTGAGACTAGCCCTACAGACAATCCCCAAGTCATGTATCATCAATAATAAGTTATACAAAAGAAGATATTAAAATTATAGGGTTTTGATGAGATATTTAGGGGACACCAAATCAATATAAAGAGGCCAACTTCCTCCCTAGAACATAAAAAGGCAAGGCTAGCTCTCCCATCAACAAATAAGGTCTAAGGCAAAGTGAAATTAGTAAGAGTTGAAGAATATATGCCTGTCAGCAACATTGGGAGAAGGAATTGCAGGTTATAGCCAAGGGAGAAGATCAAATAGAAAATCCAGTTACAAAAGAGGGATATGCTGAGGCTTTACCTTCAATAGAAAAAATTACATTCCCAGTCCCTATTCATGTGGATATGGATACTGGCTATATACAAAATATGGGTAAAATAGAAGACCTGATAAAGGTAGCCAAAAGGATACAAGTATAAACAACGTGAATCCTCCTAAAGGAGAACAAATAATTAAAGGTAAAACTAAAAGAAACCCAAGATAAAACACAAAACTTAAAAGTCGAGATATACAACTCAAAGGTACAAGCATCATCGGCCAAAACTCCATGAATGGAACCTCAGGTAATATTCAAGAGCATTGATTGTTCTGATTTCCTCTCCAAACATAAGAAGCAAATGATTCACATCATGCAAAATAAGATGGAAGAAATAGTCAAAATATTTTATGAAATAAATACCATTAGATTTGCCTCGATAGAGGTAAGAAGTTTATTGTTCCATAGAGAAAATAGACTAAACACCATATTTTCTATCTTCCATCAATTCAAAAAATGCTAATCCTCTTGAATGAGAACAAATAATTAAAGGTAAAACTAAAAGTAGCCTAATATAAAACGTAAAACTTGCAAGTTGAGATATACAACCTGAAGGCACAAGCATCGTCATCCAAAACTCCACAAATGGAACCTTAGGTAATAATCAAGAGCATCGACTATTTAGATTTCCTCTCCAAACTTAAGAGGGAAATGATTCATACGGTGCATAATAAGATGGAAGAAACATTCAAAATGTTCTAAGAAATAAATACCATTAGAACCACATCTATAGAGGTGAGAATTTTACTATTCCATGGAGAAAATAGACTAAACACCATATTTTCTATCTTGCAACAATTTAAAAAATACTATCAAGAGATTCAAGGAGAAGAAGATACCTTGGGTAACAAGACTGGAATAAAATATGTAACAGAGTTTATTAAATTACCCATGTTCAGAGTAAATTTTGTAGGATGATATATATGGGCAGAAGAAATGGACATGTTGCAATAAAAGATAAAATATGATATTTTAGGAGCAAGAATTTGTCTAGAAGAATTCTTGGAAACATCTAATATAGAAGATATTGTCATCAATAGAATATAGGAAATTCATTGTGATCTAGAAAATGAAACAAAGCTAGCTAGAAAAACTTTGTTCCTAGATGATATGAAAACTTTCTTATTATTTATGAATGAGAAAAATAAAGGATGGATACAGTTGCAAATGAACAAGACACTTCAAGTCTTGAACACTATAATTTTTGTTGTGTATTTCAATGAAGAAGAATGGAAAATTATTGGCCTTTTGATTAAAAATATCAAAAAAGAAGAGAATTGTAGAAATAAAAGAATTAAGCCTAGTAGTTTAGAGATGATATTAAGAACACCACCAAGCACAAAAATGAGAAAAAATAAAGTAGGTCAGTGTTCATGGAAGGATGTACTACCAAATATCGGTTTAGACACTAAAGGATCCACCACTAAAGAAGAAATCGAGATTGTTGACCAAGGGATAAACCAATAATAAAGTGCTAGACAACTATAATATATTGTTTGATAAAATCTATAGGCTCAACCAAGAACAAAAGGTAGATTTTGTAAGCCACAAACAGATCTAGGCAAGTTTCCACGTATTCAGCTAATTGAACCTATGGGATTGTGACAAGTGGATGGGTCATATCAAACCAGTTATAACATATTCAAGAACCAAAGGCTATAAAAGGGACAACCACGGTCAGAATATGGATCAAGCTTTTGTATAGCATGTTTTTTCTAAGAGGTATACTTGAGTGCCCTAATCTTTTTTGTTGTATTTTCCTTATGTCTTTCCTTATTTTTTGTCTCTTATTCTTCCCATTATTGTGCAAGTTCTGAGAGAAGTGCTCAAGAAACTGAGATTATTTCCAGGCATTGAGCTAGAGGTCTAGAGACTCGAATATTACCAGATTGGAACGTAAGAGTGAAAAGTCCTTGTTAAATTATTTGAACGAGGATTTTTATTGTATTAATATCTCAAGACAAAAATGGCAATATCAGCCCAACTCTTATGTAATCACTCTTGACATTAATACAATGTTATGCTTCTTATCTATCATATCTTTTTTTCAGTCATGTGTGTGTATCCATTACATGTTATATTATTTGAACATATGGATGGACACCCCTTTTGTTGGTCAACTGTTATGTTTATTACGATATTCAAATGAATGTAATTGTACCAATTCCTCTTTCTTCTTTATTTCTATTACATTGAATTATTCTAAAATCTTTCTATAATAGTCCAAAAAATTAAGGCATCGGTCATACACATAAGGCATAATTGAACTATTATAAGCAAATCTTGGTCAAATAAACATAATTTTTACATATTTTTATTAAATCCAAAAGAGCATTAACATAAATTATTCAATCTTTAATTTCACCTCAAGGGTTTCCATTCCATACCTAGTCTATCTAGAAATATATAAAATTCTATTCCTAGGTTAAAGAGGTAGGTTTACCAGAACTTTTAATTATTGCTTGGCAATTGGTTTTTCTTGTAGCATGACAAACATATTCTAAGGATGCAATAAAAATCTCCAACAATTTAATGGTTTCATTGATGTGGACTAAATATTGAATCTTTAAGATTCCTGCAAATGACAAAAATATTTATTTGCAATAGTCAATCTATAGGGAACAAAGAATACCCAATTTTAAATTTCATAATATTTTTGAGTTTATTTCCTACCTACAACCATAGTTTCCAATATTTTCAGGAAACCAACTGTTATAAGATTTTCTTGATTTTTAAATCTTGATTTTTATTTCTTGAAAAAGGCACCATCCGAAGAAACATACCCAATAAGGTTGAGAGTGATATAGGTCAAGCAATATTGAATATAAGTATATTATACTAACACATCTTATGTTGGTGACTCTGATTGGATGACACCCATAAATCATAAATCAATAAAGAAATAAGATAATGTGCTAGTGCAAATGAGGAGAACCACTTGGAAGCTACTCCAAGAATTCTCAAATCTAAAGGTATTTTTCAGAACTCATCCTTCTAGTTCATCACCAAAAAGTCCTTATTCTAGAGAAAATATAAATATTATTACTATAGAAAATATATTTCATAAACCCTCTACTACTTCTAGTAGAATTAATACTACACCATTTTTGGGTATTCCTATAAAGCCAATTAAAACTCCCTTAGTAGTCAATATGGCCAACCTTCCTCATCAGAATAATTAGAATGTACAACTATGGTAAACCAATAGATATCCCTAGTAAAGCACATAAGTATTTATCAAAATTCCAAGGAAATTATGCAGTCACATGGGAAGATCATATTAAGATTTTCTGGTATGCTATGGATAGTCTTGAGGTTGAATATGAATATGTAGTTTTAAGATTATTTCTTCAAAATTTAGAGAAATATTCTAGAGAATGGTTTAACACTCTTCCAAATAATGGCATTGCTAATTTTACCAAAATGTAAACTATTTTTCTGAATAAATTTGGAAAAAAAAATGAACAATCATTGCTAATAGATTTGACAACTATGAAAAATAAATAAAATGATATAGTGAGTTATTTTAATAGGATATTTTCTAAAACAAGAAATAAAATCCCCACTGATTTAAGGCCAAATGATATACAATCTATCTATTTCTATAAGAATGCCTTTCTAGGAGAATTTAACTATGAGTTAAGACAGGAATAGGTAGCTACTATAGATGAATGTATGAATAAAGCTATAAAATTTGAAAGAAACATGTTAGACAGTAGAAAAATGAAACCATACTCTCTAGAGGTCAGTCAACCTGATAGGAAGCCTAAGAAAGTAGGATTCAATTTACAAATAATTGAATAGGATCCTGTGGAAAAATTATCAAACCAAATGACTGAAATATTTAATAAAATGAATAATAGGTTAGCCAAAATCAAGATAAATAAAGATAACAATGGTGAATATTCACACCCTAAAGTTGATTAATAGAAGAATGATAATAGGCCACCATTTAGAAGGAATTTCAATAGAAACTAGGGTTACAAGAATTTTTACAAAGGAAACATAAACAAAAATAATGGAAATAATTATAAAAAAAGATCAAGACTTTATCCCAAATCCTATACCTTTTGTTAACATTACAAAAAAATCTTATTATTTTTTATCCTGTGATGCTCCTCATAATCCATATTGTTGTGGAATATATCTAGGTATGCATAATAATATATATTTAGATGATGAATCTAAAAAATATATAAGAATTAATGCATGTTGGACTCAAGAGGATGAATTTAAAGAGAGCTATTTGAAGAAAATATAGATTTATAAGCCTCAAATCATCATCATAAAATCCTAGTAGTAAAAAATACGAAGGTATTACTAAGACCACATGACACTAGGTATGAAAAGATGAAACAAGGAAAATTAATCCCAATATCTCAAGAGGTAGAAGAGCTAGAGGCAACTCATGTCTTAAATTTGAGAAATAGAACTGTACCAAATAGGATTGGTAAATCCTCAACCAATGAAACTAGGGTATAGTATGTTGTAAATAAATATACACAAAGAAAAAAAAAGAATCAAAACAAATATTTTCCTAAAACAGTAAAGATAGAAGAAGAATTACAAAGAGAGGAATGTACGCAAACACTTGATGTCAGAAAAATAGAATTTGATGTTGGTTTAGAGCTAAGTAGATAAAAATTTAATATAAATTTCGATGAACTAATAAATATCCAAAAATATAGAGAACAAGTTTGTAAAGCTTTTGGCTTGGTAGAACAAAAAGAAAAGTAGTCCTGTAATGTAGTCAAACCCACCAATCATGAGACTAGAACTCCCTCATCAGTAAGACCATTTTATGTATCTCTCAAATACAATTTAGATGATGGAGAAATGTATGTTGTCCACAATGGTATGCTTTATAGTGGTGCATCCCATAATATCATGGATAAATATTTAACAGATTGACTAGGACTAATTTGCACAAGATATTCCACACTTGTGTTAGTAATGGACAATAGATATATGCCTTGTGTAGGAATAATTTTTGGCTTACTTGTTTATCTAGACCAGTACCCCAAAAAGGGTATTGGGATATGTAGACCCCTTCTCCTTATTCTTGAGTAGATATTTGGTAGAACAGTTGGGTGGTTCTATTCAATTAGATTGGTCTTATACAACTATCCCCATATTAGGAAAAGAAAACATCACTCTTAGAAGAGAACCATTTAATAAGTATTTGGTTGAACTAATAAAATCAGATGATACCATTGTTAATTTGGTAAAATCTGTATAATAAATAGAAATGTGGGTATACTCCATTTGGAATTCTCCATTTCTAATGGAAGTTCCTGATGTAAAGGATATGGATCCCAAAACTAGAGAGATAGTAGATGTCGAATCGACTAGAATTATAACCCAAGAGATGTGGACCATGATATTCGATGGGGCAAAATCTCAAACTGGAGCAGGTGCAGATATCAATCTAATAGACATAAAGGGTAACTATCTAGGAATCCATTATAGGTTAGAATTTCGTTGCACCAATAATTTTGTTGAATATAAAGCCTTATTGTTAGGGCTGAGGAAAGCAAAAGAATTAGGCTTAAATTTCCTAATTTTCACTAGTGATGCAAAATTGATTATCCAACAAGTCAAATGTAAGTATCAAATCAAAATTCCAAGGTTAAAATAGTATAAAGCTACATTCTTGGATGAGATTGATAAATTTATGGTATTCAACATTTCTTACATTCCTAGAGAGCAGAATCACATTGTAGACCTATTAGCAATAAATGTGACAAGTGCAGATTGTCCTAATATTAACACAAAAAATATGGAAATATTTCTCATTATTTTTGTCTACAAGCCTTCAATACCTGACAATATTGTTTATCTATAAGTCTTTCAAGATGATGTAGATATTAGATATTTCATGACCCTCTAGAACCATTATGTTGATGTTCTATGTGAAGAGGAGGATGAAGAAAAGTTGAAAGATATAATTGGATAAACTATAGAAGTAATTCAACTTAAAAAAATAGAATCCCAAAGAGGTTAGTTTCTTTAGAAAGCATATTTGATGATTTTGAGAAGGCATGTAAATCACTTCTCAAAGATATAGCCGTTGATGACATAAATATTGGAATAAAAGAGGAGCCCAAATTGGTTAAAATTGATAAATATTTTCCAAAGGAAGAAAAAGAATTATATATTAGCTTTCTAAAGAAAATAAGGAAGATTTTGCTTGGAGTTATGAATATTGAAAGATATTTAAAACTTATTTCATGACTCATATCATCCCTCTCAAAAAAAATGCAAAGCCATTCAAGTAAAATCAGAGGAAGTTCAACCCCACTTTGCATCCAGTCATGCAAAAAGAAGTTCAGAAACTATTGGATGTAAAAATAGTAATAAAGGTAAGGTTCTCTTCCTGGATAGCAAATTTAGTACCAGTGAGGAAGAAAAATGGAGAAATTAGACTTTGTGTTGGCTTTTGAAACTTGAATAAAATTTCACTTAAATATAACTACCCACTTCCCAATATGGAATAATTGTTGTAGTTGGTAGTTGGCTCAACCATAATTTCATTATTGGATGGATTCTCAGGGTATAACCAGATACAGGTTAATCTTAAAGACAAACATAAAACTGCCTTTACTACTCCTTGGGGAACATTTGAATACTTAATAATGCCATTGAAGTTAATGAATGCAGGTGCAAAATTTTAGAGGTCCATGGACTTTTCTTTTAAGGGTCTAATATTCAAGACAGTTATTGTCTACCGAGATGACATAACAATATTTTCAAAAAATCTAGAAGATCATCTTGAACACTTAGCAACGGTGTTTGCTAGGTGCAAAGAATATGGGATATCTTTAAATACAAAAAAATGTATCTTTGGAGCAACACAAGGTAAACTATTAGGCCATATAGCTTCAAAAAATGGGACAAGCATCTAACCTTTAAGAGTAGAAGCTATAGCAAAAATACCTCCTCCCAAAAGCCTCATAGGAGTCAAATATCTCTTTGGAAAAATTAAGTTTGTAAGAAGGTTTGTGTCTAACTTCACTAAAATAACCAAACCAATAAATTATATGATTAAGAAATATGCTAACATAAAATGGATAGAGGGGAACATAAAAGCTTTCAAAAAAATAAAATATGCCATAAATACTTCCCTAGTGCTAAATTGCCCCGATTACTCTAATAATTTTAATATATGCTTATTTGCTTCAAAACATACCATTTTTACAGTCCTTTCTGAAAAATATGATGAAAATAATGAAACACCAATAGCATTCATGAGTATAGTACTAAAAGGAGCCCAACTAAGATTTAAAATGATAGAAAAATAGGTTTATGCTATGATAAAAATACTAGAATATTTCAAGGGTATTTTTGGATCAAACAAGGTTATATGTTATATCACTTTCATAGCTATAAAATATATTTTTGTTGAATCATAACCCATAGGTAGTCCTTCTAGGTGGATTGTCAAGTTATTGCAATAATATGTGGAATTTAAAGCTGTAAAAATCATTAGAGGATAAGGTTTAGAAAAAATTTTGGCTAATAAAGAAGGGGAAGACATGAACAACATTGTCACAATTGATGAAATGCATGAAATAAGAATAACTGATAATGTTGAATGCAAATGGTACAATGATATTTTGATGTATTTTCAGACCTTGTCATTTCCAAGAGTTATAACTGTAAATAAAATGAGAGTAGTGAAGCAACAAGCGTAGAAATAATACATACAAGAAGGTAAACTTTATTGGAAGCATCTAGATGAAGTGTTATTATTGTGGTTGTTCAAAAAAGATGTCTTAGATGTAATAAACAAATTTTATGATGGCTTCTATGGAGGTCACTTTGCACCAAAATCTACTAAAAATAAAATCATGAGAGAAGGTTATTGTTGGCCTTCTTTACTCAAATATATTCATCAATATGTAAGAGGCTACCATAATTATAAAGTGTGTATAGAAAAGAAACATTTACTAGAAACACCTCTGATGCAAGAGCATCCAAAGGCAGCATAGCAATCTTGCATCACCCAAAAAAAAAAAAATATATTCCAAGTGTTTAAAAGTGTCGCAATATCGTGACATAAAAGTTGTCTCAATATCGCGACGAATTCATAACAGAAGCAGAAGCAAAACTCAAGTGTCGCGATATCGTGACAAACTCAGAACAGAGGCGAAAACAAAATGCAGTGTCGTGATATCGTGACGTAAAATTTGTCGCAATATCGCGATGAACTCAGAACAGAGGCGGAAGCAAAACCTAGTGTTGCGATATCATGACATAAAAGTTGTCGTGATATCATGACGAACTCAGAATGCAGGGAAGAGCAAACAAAAGTGTCACGATATCACGACATACAAGATGTCACGATATCGCGACATGTTACCTTTTCGCAAAACATTACAGCCCGACTTTGACATTTACCATAAGTCGTTACAGTAGTTCCAGGGGGTCGTTGTGGTGGTTACAAGGACGGTTATGAACGGTGGTTATAGCAAGAACCTGACATTATAAGAAGATGTGGATCGAAGGATTCGGGAGGCTGGAAAAGATGAAGATTGTGGTTTCTGATGCATTTCTCTATACTGTGTAATTCTTTCATGGTTCAGAATTGTAATCTTTCCATGCTTCTAAATGAAAATTGAGTCTTTTTCTTGGTGTTAAAATTTGGCTCCCCATCAAGTGGTATCAAAGCAAGAATATTCTGAGTGTGTAAGCAGAGCGTCGAACATGAGGCAGCTTGCACCAGGATCTAGGGTTAAGGGTTCTGAGAAAAAGTGAAGTAGAATGTTGTCACGAAGAAATCGTGATGCTGGAAGGAACGTGGTTCCTAAAGGAGACTTTCGAGCATTGCAGAGGCAAGTGCAGGCCCTGCAAGAAGAATTGAGTAGAGGAGTAGAGCCAAGAGGAGAAGACCAGAGCGATGATGAAGCTTGCGGAGTTGATGACCCATCAAAAGAAGAAGAAGTAATGAGTGCTGTAGAGTCCCGAATGATTAAAGTCATTTCTCAAATTGAGAAAAGGTCGAAGATAGACGTATCCACATATTTTGGAAATTTAAATCCAGAAGAGTTGATTGATTGGATCAACAATATGGAAGAATATTTTGAATATGAGGAAGTTGTAGATCCAAATCGGATAAAATTTGCAAGAACAAAGTTGAAAGGCCATGCTGGCATATGGTGGAAAGGAGTGCAGCTGGAACAAAATCGTAGAGGAAAAGAAAAGATCACCAGGTGGGATCAAATGGTTGAAAAACTAAAATGAAAATTTATTCCAGTAGATTATGAATTAGATCTATTGCAAAAAATGCAGAGTTTGCGACAGTCCAACAAGTCTGTTAAAGAATATACAGAGGAATTTTTTAAAATTTCCATCAGAATCGGCCATATAGAAGCAAATAAAGAGAGAGTAGCCCATTACATTAATGGGTTGAGAACCAACATACAAGAAGAATTGATTTTGGTTCGAATGAGCACCATTGAATATGCTTACCAGTTTGCTCTGAAAGTGGAAGAGAAACTGGACCATAGATTTGACAGTAAACAGAGAGGAAGAGGTCATGGTGGAAGAACCGATGGCAAAACCAGTGGAGGTAAATATGACGACCCACAGAAGACTAGTGAAACAAGCAATTACTAGGAACAGAAGGAGGAGAATGCTTACCGACCCTGTAATCAGAACAATTATTATCAAAGGGGACGAGGTAGAGGTGGATGTGGATATGGAAGAGGCAGATTTTTTGGAACCTATTTCAATTGCGGGGAAGAGGGGCATCGATCATATGAGTGTCCCAAACACCAAGAAACACCGAACAAAAGGCCTGAAGGTAATGCTAGATCTACGGTTGTTGAAAATGGTGTTGAATCTGAGCTCTCTGAAGAAGCAGAGTGAGGAGAAGTGATGATCACAAGGATAACCTTGTTGAACGAAGAGAGGGAACCAGACCAGCGAAAAATCCTATTTCGCACGAGGTGCAAATGTTTAGGTAAAATCTGTAATATTATTATTGATAATGGTAGTACAAATAATTTGGTCTCTGAGGAAATGGTAACTAAGTTAAAGATAGAAAGAAGGTAGCACCCACATCCATACCAGATTGCGTGGTTGCAGAAGGACCATAGAGCATTGGTCAGTGAACAATGCTTGGTCAAGTTTCAAATTGAAAGATACCAGGATGAGGTCCTGTGTGATATTTTGCCGATGGATGCTTGCCATTTTTTGCTGGGAAGACCATGGCAATTTGACAAACATGCGACGCATGATGGGCATGCAAATACCTATTCCCTGACAAAATATGGAGTGCGCCACAAACTGAAGACATTGAAGGAGGTTGAGGAAAAGGTATGCAATAATGCTAGAATTTGTTTAGTAGATGGCAAAAAAAAATTGGATGGTCTAAAGAGGGATTCAATGTGTTATGCATTAATTCCTACTATAAAGAGAGAAGATACTACAGACATTCCAGCAAAAGTTGAACATCTATTAGCAGAATTTCTTGATATTATATCAGACAATGTGCCTAAGGGTTTACCGCCAATGAGGAATATTAGTCATCAGATTGACTTAATGCCAGGATCTAGCTTACCCAATAAGGCCGCCCATAGAATGTCTCCTGTAGAAAATGAAGAGTTGAACCGCTAGGTTCATGAATTGTTGAGGAAGGGTTTGATTCGAGAAAGTTTGAGCCCTTGTGCAGTACCTGCAATACTAGCACCGAAGAAGGGTGGAGAATGGAGAATGTGCACTGATTCAAGGGCCATTAACAAGATTACCATTAAGTATCGATTTCCATTACCTATAATGGACGATATAATGGACTGTTTGAGTGGATCTAAATACTTCACTAAGATTTATTTAAAGAGTGGATATCATCATATACGTGTTCGAGAGGGTGATGAGTGGAAGACAGCCTTCAAAACCAAAGAGGATTTGTATGAGTGGTTAGTTATGCCATTTGGATTAACTAATGCACATAGTACATTCATGAGGCTAATGAATGAGGTATTGCGAGACTTCTCGAAAAATTTCATGATAGTTTATCTGGATGATATTCTGATTTTTAGTAAAACATTGGACGAGCATTTGTTGCATGTTCGGACAGTTTTTGAAAAGCTACGAGAGGAGCAGTTGTTGATAAATTTGAAGAAGTGTAGTTTTGTACAAAAAGAGTTGATATACCTAGGATTTGTCATCTTGGAGGAGGGTCTGAAAACGGATCCTGAGAAGGTGAAGGCTATCATTGAATGGCCTACCCCAAGGAATGTAACAAAGGTAAGATCATTTCATGGTCTTGCAAGTTTCTATAGAAATTTTATTCGAGACTTTAGCAGTATTTGTGCACCCCTAACAGAAAATATGAGAGGGGATAAGAGAGAATTTAAGTGGACTACCAAGGCAGGTACTAGTATGGACATATTGAAGAAAGTGACAGAACAGCCCATTCTAGCACTTCCAGATTTTAATAAAGTGTTTCAGGTTGACTGTGATGCCAGTGGCAGTGCCATTGGAGCTGTATTGAGCCAAGAAGGTAAACCTGTTGCATACTTTAGTGAAAAATTAAATGATGCTAGAAATAAATACTATGTTTATGATCAAGAATTCTATGCTATCATTCAGACTCTTAAGAAATGAAGATATTATTTGCTAACCAAAGAGTTTGTTTTATATACTGACCATCAAGCTTTGCAGTATATAAATAGTCAAGGTAAACTTAACCAGTGGCATTTGAAGTGGGTTGAATTCCTGCAGAGTTATACCTTTGTCCTGAAGCATAGAAGTGGAAAATATAATAGAGTTGCAGATGCCTTGAGTAGAAGGTATAATTTTTTGATAGAAATGAGAGTGCAAGTTGTTGGGTTTGATGAACTCAAGAGTTTATACCCAGCAGATCCAAATTTTGCAGAGGCATGGATGGCATGTTTGTCTCCTACTACTGTGGATTTCACTAAGTGGTTGGATTTTATGATCCAAGATGGGATGCTATTTCGAAAGAACCAGTTGTGCATTCCACGAAGTTCCATGAGGGAAAATTTGATCAAAGAGAAACATAGCGGAGGACTAGCAGGGCATTTTGGTTGAGATAAGACCATTGCTCTCATTAGTAAGAATTACCATTGGTCGTAGTTACAGCCAGATGTGACCAAATTTGTGCAGGGTTGCAGAGTGTGCCAGATGGCAAAAGGAGTCAGCCAAAATACAGGAATGTACTAGCCATTACCTGTACCAGAGAGACAGTGGGAGGACATCAGTATGGATTTTGTTCTTGGTCTGCCAAGGACACAACGTGGAAATGATGTCATTTTTGTTGTTGTTGATAGGTTTTCAAAGATGGCCCATTTTATTCCATGCCAGAAGACAAGTGATGATGTTCATATTGCAGGCTTGTTTTTCAAGGAGGTAGTACGACTTCATGGTCTACCCCAAAGCATTGTCTCAGATAGAGATACCAAATTTATGGGTTATTTCTAGCAAAATTTGTGGAAGAAGCTAAAAATAGAATTGAAATTCAGTTCTACGTACCACTCGCAGACTGATGTACAGACCGAAGTAGTCAATAGAAGTTTGGGTAATCTTCTACAATGTCTAGTAGGAGATAAACCCAAGGGATGGGATCTGATTTTACCACAAGCAGAGTTTTCTTACAATAATTATGTTAATCACAGTACTGGTAAATTCCCATTCCATATAGTGCATGGGAATAGCCTAAGAAACGCTTCTGAGTTGAGGTCGATGGATAAGGGCGACAAGTGCAGTGCTGAAGCTGAAGACTTTGCAACAGACATGAAGCATTTACATGAAGAGGTCCAGCAGCATATCAGCAAAATGAATGCTACGTACAAAACCAGAGCAAATCAAAAGCGGCGTTTGAAGGAATTCTATATAGGAGATGAAGTCATGGTTCACTTGTGCAAGGAACGTTTTCCTAGAAAAACCTACAATAAGCTAAAGATGAAGAAGTTTGGACCGTGCTAGATCATAGGTAAATGAGATTCAAGAAATTCCTATGAAGTAGATCTACCAAGTGAGCTGAATATTTCACCTATTTTCAATATTTTAGACTTGGTCGAATATCATGAAGGAGGTTGTAGCGAGCCACCCATTCTGGATCTATGGAACATTCCAACATCTACTCCAGACACAGAATAAATCGAAGACATAATCGACACTCGCGAAGGCTGAAGTACTTGAAATAGATAATATTTTGAGTATTTGATCAAATGGAAGGGCCGACCTGTCGAATATGCAACTTGGTTGTCTAGAACAGAGGTTGATCGCCTGGGTTTTCCTCTGACCATCCAGAAGTGAAGATCACTTCTCAATATACCTCGGGTGTCTGATGTAGGAGCATCCAAAGGCAGCACAACAATATTGCATCACCAAAAAAAAAAAGAAAAAAAAAAAAAAATATATATATATATATATATATATATATATATATATATATATATATATATATATATATATATTCTAAGTGTTTAAAAGTGTCGCGATATCGCGACATAAAATTTGTCGTGATATCGCGACAAACTCATAACAAAAGTGAAAGCAAAACTCAAGTGTCACGATATCGCGACAAACTCAGAATAGATGCGGAAGCAAAATGCAGTGTCGCGATATCGCGACGTAAAATTTGTCGCGATATCGTGACAAACTCAGAACAGAGGTGGAAGCAAAATGCAGTGTCATGATATCACGACATAAAAGTTATCGCGATATCGCGATGAACTCAAAACGTAGGGAAGAGAAAACGAAAGTGTCGTGATATCGTGACATACAAGATGTCGCAATATCGCGACATGTTACCTTTTTGCAAAACATTATAGCCCAACTTTGACAGTTACCAGAAGTCATTACAGTAGTTCCAGGGGGTCGTTGCGACGGTTACAAGGATGGTTACGAACGGCGGTTACAACAAGAACCTGACATTATAAGAAGATGTGGATCGAAGGATTCGGGAGGCTGGAAAAGACAAAGACTGTGGTTTCTAATGCATTTTTTTGTACTGTGTAATTCTTCCATGGTTCAGAATTGTAATCTTTCCATGCTTCTAAATGAAAATTGAGTCTTTTTCTTGGTGTTAAAATTTGGCTCCCCATAGAAGTACCTTTCATACAATGGGTAATTAACCTCATTGGTTATATAAACCCCAATTCTTGAGGGATACACATAGATTATCATTGCAATAGACTATTTTACCAAGTGGGTGGAAGCAGCCCCTCTAAGAAATTCAACAACTGAAGTAATCATGAATTTTTTAGAGGAAAACATACTAACAAAATTTGAAGTCCTAAATAAATTAGTAACAAATAATGGAAAGTACGTTGTATCTTATGAGATGATTAAATTTTATGATAAATAGAGCATAGAACTATCTCATTCTGCAAATTATTACCCTCATAACAATGGTCTAGCCAAATCATAAAATAAAAATTTGATAACAAGTATCAAAAGGTCATTAGGTAAAAATAAAAAGGGATGGGACAATGAGTTGAAATTTTCTCTATGGGAAAATAGATTTTTTGTCAATAGAAACATAGGTAAAACCCCACATATGAGATGGTATTTTGGAAAATATCCCTTTTGCTCATTCACATAGAAATAATAACACTATCCTTGTTACTCCAAGATCATAAAAACCCTAATGCCTTACAAAGAAGGTTACATAAAATTACACTCTTGTAGGAAGAAAGAAGAGATGCACTAAACAAGATGGCTGAAAAAACTTAAAAAATAGTATAACTTTTTAACAAGAGAGCTAAAAGCACATCATTTTTCAAAGGGGATATAGTCATTTACTAGGACCCCAAAAATTAAATACATGGAGAGAAAGGTAAACTCGAATCTAAGTGGTTGAATCCCTATTAGATATTTCATATTTTTGGTCAAAACGCTTACATGTTGCAGACCTTAGAATGTGGACAAATGAAAATCCCAATAAATGGCCAACACCTGAAACTATACTACCCATGCTATGGGATCAAAAGAGAATAAATTGTCTTATCTGTCAAAAAAATATATAAAATTAAAAAATAAATAAAAATAAAAGAATTTCAAATCACCATCCAAAATTTATTGAACAAGTTATCACTCTTGATAGCTTTCCAATTTGGTAAAATTTTGGTATATGTCACCTCCTTTTTGTTTTTAGTCATTATAGAGTGTTGACCTTATGTTGTGTTTTCTTTCCAATGCATGTTTTGTCACTCTAGTTGTGATTTGCTCTTAGTAATTTAAGAAAGGAGGATTTGGATTAGAGGCAAATATTGCTGAAAACTTATAGATCAAGAGGTTTAGCAATTATCTCATAGTGTTGGAACCAACACAAATGAATTTAGAAATACTGCCACATCATGCCAAAGCTTCACATTTACCACAATCTTAAAGATTATTTTAGGATCAGAAGAATGGCTTCATCTTTGGTAGAAAAATTGGGTCAAAAACAATTACACTTAATTTTTTGGTCTTACAGATCCCTAACCTAGAAAGCACACTCAAATTTACAGTTCATCAAAATTCTTCATGAATAAGAAGAAAAATATTAATATTGCAAATTGAGCAAATTCTTGGGCTATCTGAATAACCTCTATCGAGGCTATATATTCTTGACTAGCAGTAGAGTAGGTCCATAGGAATCAAGGTCATATCCACTGGAGCTACTGGTAGTGGAGCAATAGGAGAATATCTTGATGAGTGAAATATTTAATAGGCCTAACTCCTTCCAAAATAATAAAATTCTAATTGATTAGAAAATAAAAATGAATGCACAAAAACACACTTCAAGCTAAGGCATGATGGAACAATAAACTCTGAACAATTATATCTAATTCCACCTTAATATATTATTGGACAATCAATGCCTCAAGAAAAATCTCATATGATTTTGCACTATATCCTCTGTTTTTATTAGTTAAGAGCAATTTCAATATTTTTTTAAGTTTTTAGATAGTCTTTTGTAAAAATATTTTATGATGTATTTTCTTTTTAACCTTAATTTGGTGATTGATTCTCAGGTCAAATCCTTGAAGTCATGTCTTAATAACCTGAGAGTCTAGAATTCTCAAGTACCTCAGGTTTTCACCACTTGTCCTAGTCAGAGCCTATGTTGGAACCCAAAATGATCCAAAATCAAAAGTACCCCTAAATTTAAATTTTTTAAGGCCATGATCCAATCTAGGGTGAGGTCATTTTTGTTGAATTAAAAGGGCTTCCAATTTTACTGCTAAAATATTAAATCACAGGGTGTGCAAATTCTTCATTAAGTATGGTTGTTAGTTAAAATTGCTCCCCAATGGTTCTAATTGAAATTATTAAATCCTAAATTTTGGGTGTAGTTTGTTTGGTTTTAATATTTGAAAAATTGGTTGTCCTTAAATATTTCTAAAGCCTTCAAGGGATTAAGGGTTGCTTGATAAAATTTAAAGTTTATCCCTAAAGTCATTAATCCACACATGAAGTAAATGTTAAGATAACCATGGTCCTGTAAGACCAAAAACTTCTTGGGAGGGGGGCTTTATAGGTGACTTCCCATGGAAGTGTTGTTCCTCTCCCCTGTCCTAGGTCCTTGATACTTTCTCATTTTCCTTGGCACCTTTTCCCATCCTTCACGGAAGGAAGGTGTTGCAGACGATCTCCTTTTTGGAGGAGACCCTTGATCCACTGTTCTGCACCTTTCCTTGCCCTAAGGTGGGAAAGTTTTTGTCCCATTTTTGTCCCATTGTTTCATCCTTTGATGTCTGGGTTCTGGGATGTTCAGGTTCATGTTCTTCCCTGGGACTCTTTCTAGGTTTTCTCAGGTTGCTTTTGGAAGTCTTCTTGACATATTCTCGTTGAGGATCTTCAGTGGTGATTGGCTGGGTCTGAGGAATTTTGGCTTCTTGAGCAGTTTTGCACAACATCCTTTTGGTCAGCAGAAGGACTACGTGCTTGATACTATGAATCTGCTCTTTGGATTCAAGGTGGTTGGTATTGTAGGATTTTAGTTCCTTTCATGGCTTTGCAGCCTCTGGTATTTTTACTACTAAATCCTTATAGGTTCTCCTCCTTGTTTCCTTGAAGCTGCTTTTTGGCGGGTCTGAGGAATTCTAGCTTCATGAGAAGTTTTGCACAACATCCTTTTGGGCTTGAGGGGTTTCCCATGTGCTTTCTACTATGACTCTGCTCTTTGGGTCTGAAGTGGTAGTTCCTGCGGGTCTCAGTTCCTTTCATGGCTTCTAGGGGCCTCTGGTTTTATTGTTGTTGATTCCTTAAGGGACTTCCTTTTCTTTGACCCTGAAGCTATGGTTGAAGGTTGTTTGGGATATATGGCTATTTTTTTTTTTTTGTGCTCTAACATATATAGTCATGCATCCTCGTGCTTCCTTCTTGGTGAATTTCTATGGTACTTTCCCATCCTTTCCTTCAGAAGTTTCATTCTACTACTGTTGCTTCCTTTGCTAGGTAGGTGTTTTCAAAGGCTTTCTTTTCTGCATAAGGACCCTATGTCTTGGGATGTTCCTTTTGTTGTTGAACCACTGTAGTACCGTATTCATGCTATTGTTCCATTTTGCTTCTTTTTAGGCTCCCCTATGTGGGATGTTGGTTCTCTTTAGATCTTTGTTTCCCAAGGGTGGTCTCTAGTTTTCCCGCCCTTGGTATATTTCAAATTTTAAAACTTTAGATTTGATTCCTTTTACCTCCCATACGAAATTTTCAAAAAGATTTTTTGTGGTTGGGGTGGTTTTGCGCTTTCTCCCACCCTTGTTCAATGCCTTGTGATTCAAATTTGGGTTTCTATCGGGCTTTCCATTCCTGCCCGTTTTTCCTTTGGCGTAAAGGAAGACATCTTCCTCTAGTGCAAAGGATCGCGTGTTACTTACTTTGTTCCTTTGGGATATCCTTTCCTTTATTTTTGACCATCCTTGGACAAATTCTTTTTGGTTCATTCTAATATTTTGTGTTGTATTCTGATCCTTTGTAATCAGGTTTTAGGATCCTTGACAAAAACCCAATTTTAATCTACCAAAAAAAAAGATAACCATGGTACCTAATAATTAAAGTACAAAGAAAATCATTTCCTAAGGTTAACAAAGGCTTATCATGTCAACAGACCCCTTTTTAAGGCTAAATATTATCCATATTCCATGCATCACATAGCACACGCATAACATGATAATAATCTAAAGGAGCACATCATCTAGTGAAGTTGGTAATCTATCCCGATTTTAAATCCATAAAAAATTTTCTCTAAGCCTAATTCATACTAAATCCAAACAAATTAAAATATCCTTTGGTTAAATCCCTTGCATATGTCTAAAAAGAGTCAAAGCATGCTTACCTCTCGCTTGATCCAAGGGTGCATACAAGTTAAGTTGCCTGACTTTTAGTAAGAAAATTCAAAGTATTATATCGAGATCTTAATTAAAATTCTTTCTTAAGACTCTTTTTTTAAAATCAAACAACTGTGACCAAAATTAATGGTGTGCATAGATCAAATATTAAATCCAATGACGTGCATGTATCAACCTAACCAGTATTTAATCCAAATTTCAATATTCACCATGTACCTAAAGTATAAAGTTCAAAAAAAAGTAAAGAATATTAAACATTACCTAAATTAGTCCATGTTCCCCCTTCATGTTAAAACTCTCACATGTTCTCAACATCCATAGTGTGCATTCATCTAGCCAAAATACAAGGGCATGCATATCTCATACCCACCAATGCTTTTATGATTGATATTTTGTTTCTAAAATATTATAGCCTAAGCCTCTTTTAATGTTATTTTTTGAGATCCATTTGGACTAATTCCATAAGTTCTCTATGATCCATGCCATTTTACCCCTTCATTATAAATTGAGAATCTCCTCTAAATATAACGAAGCGTGCTCACCCTTGATATTATCTAGTGGTATGCATCATCTGAGAGAAGTTCAATTTACCCAACTTTTAAAAAGAAGGGACTTTCGCATTTCATAAATGACTTAGTCGTAAGCCAAAGAGGGATAATAATTGGATGGCATAGTTCCTAAGACAATTCATGTCCTATGCACCCTCTTTATTTAAATATTGAGCATTTTAGAAGGATAAGAGGTGTGTGTGCACTCCCAAATATCTCTAAAGGTACGCGTACATGAAAGTTATCCGAGATTTAAAGGTTGAAGAACACAAGCTTATACTGAGAGTGGGGGGTGAATAGTATAAGATAAACTTTTACTTTTCTTTCCAAATAATAGTATCAATAATATCAATTCAATAAAATAAATAATGCACAAATCATCACACACATGAGGGACACAAATTTAACATGGTTCACCCAATGTGGGCTACATCCACGAAGAAAATATTTCCTCTAAATTTTCTCAACAAATATCTTGGGCCTATTACAATGTTTATGGACCTCTGTCCAAAGGATATTTCTATCCCCAATGCTCTAATTTGTGGATCTCTCTCCACAGGATAACTCTATCCCTTCTTCTCTGGTTTGTGGATCTCTTTCAATAGGAGAAGTCTAAGAAATATTTTGTGTATCTCTCTCCATAGGATAACTCTATCCCCTCTGTTATAGTTTGTGGATCTCTCTCCACAAGAGAACTCTATCCCCTCTTCTCTAGTTTGTGGATCTCTCTCCACAAGAGAACTTTATCCCCTCTCTTCTAATTTGTATATGTCTCTACATAGGATAACTCTATCCCCTCTGCTCTAGTTTGTGGATCTATCTCCACAAGAGAACTCTATCCCATCTACTCTAGTGTGCTCCAAAGCCTGCTCTCAACTCTATCCTCAAATCTACACCAAACCTCATCACAAGGCTAACACAAATCTACTTTGACTTTGCTCACAAATATTTGTCTCAAATATGCACTAAACCTCATTACAAGGCTAGCACAAATCTTCTCTGACTATGCTCATAAAACTCTATCTCAATTTTGCACCAAACCTCATTACAATGCTAGCACAAATATGGTCCAACTTTACTCACAAATCTATGTCTCAAATCTATACACATCACATGTACAAATCTGCTTCAATTCTTTCCTTAATTTTTTTCAACTCTTTCCTAAGTCTTATCATACAACTTACTCAAATATACGTCAATGTTGCTTCAATTCTTCTCAAAAGACTTGCTCAAATCTGCCTTCAAACCTTCTCAAAATACTTTCTCAAATCTGATTTCAAGCCTTCACAAAATACTTGCTCAAATCTGCTTTCAAGCCTTCTCAAAATACTTTCTCAAATATGCCTTCAAACCTTCTCAAAATACTTGCTCAAATCTGCCTTCAAGCCTTCTTAAAAGACTTGCTTAAATCTGCCTTCAAGCCTTCTCAAAATACTTGCTCAAATCTACCTTCAAGCCTTCTCAAAAGACTTGCTCAAATCTGCCTTCAAGCCTTCTCAAAAGACTTGCTCAAATTTACCTCAATGCTGCTTACTGAACTTGCTCAATTATTTTTAAATCTTGCATACAAAAAAAGCTTATATCTCTTTCAAAAATGCTTTCATCAAACAAATATATTCTACTCAAAATTCGTTTAACCTCTACCTCTTGCAAAATCCCTTTCAAATAAAATCAAACTGGTGTATAAACTTTGCTTTACTAATATGATTTCTAAAACTTGCACATTAACTTCTAATATCACTCAAACCAATGCCCAAGATCTTCACAAGGCCACTCAAACAATGAAGCACACTTTGTTCACAAAACCTAACAAAAGTGTTTCCAATTTCTTTTTACTAGGATGCACAATTTGTTTTACAAGCCCTAGCTCAAGTGTATCCAATCTCATTCAACAATGGATTTCAATCAATGAATCACAAAACCTATCTCAAATATTTCCAACAATGCACATGAACTTAATCCTTATATCTCCTCTTGTAACATCAAAAATATACCCAAATAAACACCTCAAATAGTGATTAATGTCCTCATACCTCTTAGTTTGCTTGGATGAAGAAATATCCTCAAGAACCTGTCTCACAAGCAACCAACCTTTATTGTGCTACTTCAAGGGTAATATAGCAAGGTACTTTCTCAAAACTTCCACATGAAATTTCTTTTCAAAAGTATGTGCACAATGAAATCTGAAAATGATGCTATAAGTCCTTTCTTTTGTTCTAAATAATAAAGCATTAATACTCAACAAAAGCTCTCATATTTTCTCTTTACCATGCAAGAATTACAATAAGATGTCAAGAAACTTATCATACCTTATTACTCCTAAGTGATTTTCAATATTAGCAACCATAAACCCTAAGTGCATATCACAAATTAAATCCCACTTCAATATACCTTATACCTCCTAATATATCTCAATTTAATTAAACTTAGAATCTAAAATGTCACACAGTATTTATTATGCAAAGATACAACCTTATGTATCCCTAGAAAATTATACACCAAACAATACAAAAATTTAACCAATATATCTACCTAAGTCGTGCACTATACATACCTTAATTTAATCAAAATATTTATGCCTTGCCTCAAGTGCTACCATCATGATTCAATCCTACCCTTATCACTGGCCTGCATCCTAGAACTAACTAGGACACCACATGGGCTAGACACCCACATGATCACCAAGGAGCATGTGCTCCTTTTTCACCTAATATATTTGATGCTTCTTCCTCAACCAAAACAAAAACATCCATCGTGATTCGAACGTGTAACCTCTCACCTGCCATGCTCTTCGCAAGCCCTACCTACCTTTTTAATCTCTTTGATGCCCTATCTTGAAGTAAGTGTACCCCTTTTGTTTTTCTCTGCCCATGCAAGCAATCTCAATATTAATCCTTGTGTTTCAACCTTGACCTTTTCTGCCTTCGAAATATGCAAAATGATTTATCTTCTTCTTTGCCTCCACAATGTGCTCGAACATATGTGATTCTTGCTTGATGAAAAAACCTTAGTCCAAATAGTTAAACCTTTTTATACACTTTTGCTTTCCCTTTTGAACTTGGACATCATCGCTTGGAGTAGTTGTAATTTTACCTTATGCTTTGGTGCTCACCATTTTAATTAATTCAAATTCAAGACTTTGGCACTTCCTTTTTAACCTTTTGATTTTTATAATATTTTAAATCTAAATAGATTTAAATATTATAATTTATATTTTATCCTTTGGGCTATTTCTTTAAAATGAAGTCTTTACCACCATGGAACATTTTCCTTTTTTATTTTCAATTACCACCATGGTAAATCAATTAACCTTTACCACCATGAAACATTTTATTTTTCCTTTGCAAGTACCATCATGGTAAATCAATTAAGATTTTTATTATTCCTTGGAAAATACCACCACGGAGGATGCCTTGTCTTTTTCTTGCTTACACAACCATGAAGAACCTTGTCTTTTTCTTGCTTCCACATTGCCTCATGTACCCTTTGAAGATTATTCTCATTTATTTTTATTTTGACATAAATCACAACCAATATCATCAACCTATGACATCAATCCTTTGACATCAATGAAAACACAATATACTCAAAATTTCCAACAAAGGCATGAATGGATAAAATGTTAATAGTATTTTTCCTAAGTCTGAGCTTAGGGGGTCATGAATAATAAAATATTAGCCCAAAGTCATTAAAAGAATTAT
This sequence comes from Wollemia nobilis, assembly GCA_028583015.1. Lineage (NCBI taxonomy): Eukaryota > Viridiplantae > Streptophyta > Pinopsida > Araucariales > Araucariaceae > Wollemia > Wollemia nobilis. The sequence goes on from JAQPPZ010016931.1 coordinate 8,508,529, forward strand.
TGTCACCTAAGCCTAAATTTTGACCCATTCCATGTATAATGCACTCCCTTTCGGTTAAAGAACGAATATATATTTGGTAATGGAGAGCTTGCATGCATTATCTACTCAATCCTAAGGTGTGCACATGTTGAGTTGCTCGACCATTAATATTAAAATTCAATAATGTTAGACCCAAGGTTTTGGTTGTTGGAAGTTTTGATGTCAAGGTGAGAAGTTGTCATTGATGCTAAAGTAAACACATGAAGTCGTAATTAATACCATGAAGCACACCATTAATAACACCAAGAACAATACGAAGAGTTGAAGAAAAAGTTGGCAAAATAATGTTTTATGAGGGTTTATGGTAAACTCATGGTGGAATATTAAATGGTTTTATTAAAATCATTATGAGGATATAAAAGTCTCCTCACACATTGAGATGGCAATTAAGTTTTTAAAAGACCCACGATGGCAGAATAATTTATAAATTAAAGTTTTAAGTTTAAACCTAAGGAAGGCTTTAATCTCCTTAAAGTTAAAGTTTATAAATATAATTTATAAAATTTAAATTCCTTAGATTTTAAATAATTTATAAATTATAATGTTGGAAAGTATCGACGTCATCAAAAATGTGGGAGCACCGATGTCTAAGCAACAAAGGGAATTTGTGTATAAATTAATGCTAAAGAGGCATTCAAAACTTACCCCTCAACATTTTAATACATGCGACAAAGTTGGAAATGTTTTTGTGCAATAGTTGATCAATGAGAAAGAAGACAATGGATTTGCTTGTCTTTAGCACCAAGTGGAAGACATAAATGGAAGAGCATATTGGTTTAATCACAAAGGACATGGTGGTTCATTGGTAGTGCATGTTTTACAAAGGCATTGGGAGTTAAGGAGCCCGCAATCGATTCGCGTGGAGAGGTGTGTGTCTTGAGCGCAAAGGGAAGTCTTTTGCACGTGCTCATTTTGGGTTCCAACCTAGGACAAATGGGATGAAGAGCATCCAAGCTCTCAAATGTGTGTCTAGCACACGCAACAGTCAAATCCATGGTTAGAGCGCTCGTGGAGGAAAATATTGTGGGTTCAAAACCCACTAGTGGAAAAGGTAATTTTTTGATAATTAAATCTTTATTTGCCTAAGGTTTTATAAAGGATAATGTGGAGTTATAAGGGTTTGTGAAAAGTTGTTTATTTTGATTTATATTATTTTGGAGTTATAAGGGTTTGTGAAAGGTTTTTTATTTGATAATTGATTTATATTATTTTGAAGTTATAAAGAAAGTAGATTTATATAAGTGATTTATATCATTGGAATTATAAAGAAAGTAGATTTGATTTTTATCAAAGTTTCTCTTACCATTAAATTAAATTAAATAGGTTTGAGTTAATTTTGGTGGATGTTAAGTTAATTTTAGTTGGTAGTTTATAAGGTGTTATTGGATAAATATTTTATGTATGTTGATGGTTGTTTTTGAAAGATGGAGTGATAAGGTGTAATTGAGTATTTACATTATATTGTGAGAAATATTTATCTTCTAACCTCTTTGAGCTTGGCATAGAAGTGTTTGTGGTTGTGAAAAATTTATGAGATCCCTTCATATTCAATAAAAAGGTATGAGCACATTCTTCCATAGTTGAGTTGATTGATTGATTTTCTAGAAAATAAGTTTGGAGTGAAAAGGACTTGATTAGGGTTTCCTATTGAGTGTGTTGAGTTAATACTTCAAGGTTTTCTGGAATAAAGAGTTATTAAAACCTTGTTTGTTAAGCATTGTTTTTGAAGCCATTGGTTGTATGAAGAACTTGAGTTAGGGTTTTGTAAATATCATGAGTATCATTGTTATGTAAAGATTGTTTTATAAGATTTTTTTTTGAAGTGAGCTATTGTGCAAAGAACTTGAACTAGGGTTTGAAAAGAACATGAGTATCATTGTTATGTGAGATTTGTTGTTGAGAATTTTTGGAAACATTTTGAGTTGGTGGTTATATGCTTGGACTAGGGTTTGTGAGCAAGGGGTGTTTCATTAAGTGATTGGTTGAGTAGATTTTGTTGAGCCTAGTCAAGTGGATGTGTGAAGTGATTGTTCAAGTTCCATAAAACAAACTATTCTATATTTTGATTTGAGTTGAAAAAGTGATTGAGCATTGAGTGTAGAACATATTGAGTCTCTAATAATTCTCTTTATGTTTCTATGATATTGGACAAGTTCTGTGTGGACTTGTTAAGCATATTTGAGGTAAGTCTTTGAGGAGACTTGTGGACTGATTTTGTGTGACCTTTTTGTAGAAGCTTACAATACAGATTTGATTAAGTTATGTGTAGACTTTTTGAGAATATTTGAGCAAGTTTCGTGTGGACTTTTTAAGAATATTTGAGCAGGTTCTATGTGGACTTGTTGAACAGATTTGAGCAGGTTCTGAGTGGACTTATTGAGAATATTTGAGCAAGTTCTGTGTGGACTTGTTGAGCATATTTGAGCAAGTTATGTGTGGACTTGTTGAGTAGATTTGAGCAATTTATGTGTGGACTTGTTGAACAGATTTAAGAAGGTTCTATGTGAACTTTTTGAGTAGATTTAAGCAAGTTCTGTGTGGACTTGTTGAGCATATTTGAGCAGGTTCTGAGTGGACTTGTTGAGCAGATTTGAGCAAGTTCTATGTGGAATTTTTGAGTATATTTGAGCAAGTTCTGAGTGGACTTGTTGAGAATATTTAAGCAAGTTTTGTGTGGACTTGTGGAGAATATTTTGGTGCAAATTTGAGGATAGATTTTTGCTAGACCATAGATAGATATTGAATAGATTTGTGCTAGATTGAAGGACTATGTTTAGTGCAGATTTGAGATAGAGCTTTGGAGGTGATAGATCAAATAGGATAGTCGTCTCTAGTGGATATATATCCATCAACCACGGTAGTGAGGACAGGTATTCTGAGTGGAGAAAAGAGTCTTCATTGGAGAGATATCCACAAGATAGTGCAGTGGAGGTAGTAGTCTTCTAAAGGATCACCAACCATAGCAAAGGAGAAGGAGTTCTCCTATGGATAGAGATCCACAAACTTGATTTAGGGGATCATCATCTCCTTTGGATAGAGGTCCATAAACATTTTAGATAAAGGATTCCCAAGAGATTATTTGAGAAAAGTCTACAAGAAATATTTTCTCCATGGAGGTAGCCATATTTGGGTGAACCGCGTTTAATTGGTGTCTTTATTGTGTGTGGTGACTTGTGCATTTCTTTGATTACTGATGTTGATATTGCTATCTATACATTGCATAATATTGATTTGAAAAGAAAAGTAAAAAGTGGTCTTATACTGTTCACTCCCCCCCCATCTCAGTATAAGCTTGTGTTCTTCATTAGTGAAAGTTATTCTAACATCTAACCTTAAATATCGAGCACCTTTTTGCTAATTAAATGGTGCACATAAATTTGAAGAAGATCTGACAAAGTGCATGATTTAACTTGATTGAGTTCTAAACAAGGATCCTCGAAATAATTATATTTTTTGAAGATTAAAGTTTCTAATCAATGTTTAAGGCACTTACACCTTGATCAAGAACAACAATGTGCATTGATCCAAGGAAAATATAACGGTGCATGTGTATCTTCCAAAAGAATCGTTTACATACCATTAATGAAAAAGATAATTTACTAAAGTCTAAAGTTAGAATCTTTGGGGTACAATCAATAAAATCAAGATAGAAGTACCTCTCTTCTGCTTAAGGTTTGTGCATATTTACAAATAGGAGTAGTGTGTATGCTTCCCCAGATCCATCCAATAGCACATGTCCATTAAGTTACACAAATAATAATGGTCTAAGATAAACAAAAAAATTATAAACTCATTTTTCCTAAGTCCAAATATCAAACTGATTAATTTTTCAAAGTCTTTTTTCCCCCATTTTACTTTATGTGTTATGTGTCCCCATATCTTAACCCTAGAACATCTTTTAAAAATTAAAATGCATGCATTCAATTTTGAGTTGATTTGACGATGAACGTATGATAAAGAGAAGTGTAGGCTAAAAAGCTACATGTGTAAAATTCCTTAAAAAAGGACAAGCTCAATGTATTATGAATGGTCAATTTATTGTGGCTAACAGGTGGTAGTCCAAAGGATTTTTCTAAGGCATGAAGTGTGATTTTAAAAAAATTGCTAAGGCCATAGCTTACAACACAAGGCGTGGATGTGAAATTTATGAGTAATATAGTTGAATTAGAAATTCATCGAGCTCTCTTTGATGGTTGCACGAAAATAAAAAAAGTACTAAAAATGGGGAAATAAGATGCACCCCAATTTCCTATTCCATTTGTTGGTCGCACACAATTCAAAAAGCATCTAAAAGTTTCAAAATCCCAAAAGCACCAAAAAATGAGATTTCTCAAAAAAAAAGGCCAAAGCCAGGTAGAAGGTGGAAACGTGCGATTTTCTAGTGCCCTTGTAATCCACACACAAACAAAAAAGCATGAGAAAAAAATAAAGCACTGAAAATTAAAAAAATGGAGAAATGTTACCATGATCTATTCTCTATATATTATTTAATGTGTATGCAAACAAAAAAGTGCGAGAAAACAAGAAAGCATTGAAAATGGCTGAAAATGGATAAATGTTGCCATGAGCCATTTTATATCCATTTTATAATCCATGTGCAAGCAAAAAAGGATGAGAAAAAAAAAAAGAGCTAGGAGAATCTTGCAAATGGAAAATCATTGGATAACATATTTATGTGGACCAATCTGATCATTAATCCCGAGAGTCGAAACACGTGATTTTTTGTTCTCCTTGTTAGTGTTGCATAAATCAGAAATGCACTCAAGAGACATGGTGGACTAGAATGTATAGACCCAAATATTATGAATAATTGATTAAGTGTAGTCAAAAGAGATAAGGTGACCCAAAAGTTAGAAATTTGAGAGCTTAGCAAGCTAAAGTAATGTGATCGAAACTTTGAAACGTGTGATTTTTTGTTCCTATAGTCAAATCTAGAAATTTATTATCTCAAGTAGATGCAAAATATAATCAATCACAACCACTCATTTTCAAATTAATAGCAACAATTAGTTTTTCTTTGGATTCATACTTTTGATATGTTTTCACGCGCTTATTTGTTGCAAAAGGTAGAGGAAATATAGATCAAGCATCATGGAGTATGAGTCACCATTCATAGTCCAAGAGCTTCTAAAACATTTTAATCAAATAGATTCAGTTGTAGATTGACGAATAAAAGATGATCGTAAGAACCATCGATGAAAACGATGATTCTAAGGTGAAGTTGGTTGTAACAAATCAAGAATATGTAGTTGTTGGGTACTATGGATGGCAGGTGGCCAAGAAAATCAAGAAAACATCTAACTCTCTATAATTCTTAAAATAATATCATTGTACATCTATAAATAAAGGCAGTGACCTCCTTTCAAAAGGTTGGCTCTGAAGTATTTTCTTTCACTATTATGTATATCTTCTACAATTTAAAGAATGAATCATTACAAGGGATGTTTACCTCAAACTTGCACTTGTGTTGATTGGATGAATAGAATTCTGTAAACTTGTCTCTGCTACAAATACTATAGTTAGTCTATTATGTAAATTTGGATCGCTAACTTAAAGTAAATTGATATAATTTATTCTTAAATTCATGCTTATGAGAATTTTATTTTTCTTAGTCAAGGCATTGATCTTATTCTATTAATTTGGATAATTAATATTTTAGATGTTTGAAATAATTATTGAAGTGTGCAAAAGGTTATTAATACAGTAATTTTAGAGTTATGAATTTTTTTAGTCTCGAATACTATTTCTGAAGTTTAATTTACCAGAAGTTGCTTTGAAGTGTGCAAAAGGTTATTAATACAATAATTTTAGAGTTATGAATGTTGTTAGTCTAGAATATTGTTTCTGAAGTTTAATTTACCAGAAGTTGCTTTGTGGATGTCTATGATGTTAGCTTCACCTATCCACCTTACATTCACACATTCCTAACCCTATCATTCCTATCTTTAAGATTTTACTATTTTGATCTAAATCGATTCAACACCTACTAAGTTGAAAAGGTATACTAGCCTTTTTTGGAGGTTGAATCAAAGTAATTTTATTCTTCTAATGTTTAGTTTGGGCTATGATTAGTGGGTGCTCACCTTCAAATCCTTTAAGATAATGATCATAGTTCTAGCATTGGCTTGATGACAAACCAAACTACAATAATTTTTGGCATGCCTAGTAGGACCTTGTCCATAATGATTAGATGTTTTGGAGGGTGGTGATTCTCTACATTATAAAGTTTTAATAAAATTCACCTGGTAACTCTGCTAAGAAGAATAATCGATCCAAATACCATTCATATTTAATACTATGAAGAATGATGGCCAATACCTCAATGATTACCACCTGAGAAGATCAAGGTTATGTAAATTATCTTGATCTAAGAAGAAAATAATTTATATTCACATGGTGACTCTACTAGGTTGAGAACCTAGAGGTCACACCATGGCCCTATTCACCTCCTGAAAGATACCCACCACAGCTTGGGTCAAATGGCCTATCAAGACTATCCCCCATGGTATGACACTAGGCAATTGAATATCATTATTATCCATGAAATCTTGAGAATTGCTCTAAAAAATCTACCTATCTATGAGGGAAAAGAAAAATCTATAAAGGAACATTGTTGAGATATAGCCTAGCTTTCCTCCATTTACAATATTATGGATGAATATATCATGGTTATATTGCTTTTGTTGTCTTTTAAGGGAAAGGTATTGTTATGGTATAAATATTTGGAAGACAAAATTATCCATAATTGGATATATTTATCTAAATCCCTCGTCGACGAGCTTGAAAATATCAGAGATCCCTTCGTACTACTCACCCAATTTTCACTCATGAAAATGTCTCCTCAAGAAACTCTTTCCAAGTTTAATATTCATTTCAAAAGGATGTGGATAAGAATACCCCAAGAATACCAAACCTCCCACCCCCAAGCATATATCTATTATATGCATACACTCCATCCTAATATACGCCTCCTTTTTCAACAATCCAAAGAAAATATATTCCTTCAAGTCTTCAAATAGGTTGTCAAAGCTAAAAAATGTTGATCACAATTGGTAAATTCTTCCTAGAGAAGTTCACCCTTAAATAACTTCCCCTTTCATATCAATTTGTAATAGATTTCAGGAGTAGGTAGAGGCATGGTCGTGCCAGGGAAGAAATAATAACTATTACTCTAATTGCCACATAGATTATGCTCCCAAAAATTAGGAATCAAGATTGATGAAACAATGCTCTAATTGGTGGGATGAACAAAAATAATTATCTTCACTGAATGACAGAATGGAAGGACTAATCAGTAGCAAAATTCAACATTAACAACCTATAAATAATTTTAGACCATACACTGATGATTGTAGTATTAATTGAAAGAGAACGGAGAAAGACATCTAAAGATGTGGTGAAGAGGATAATAAATATGGGTTGTCCTTGATACCAATTTAATCTATTGGTTTCATTCAAATAGAATTATCACACCAAAAGGTTTTGAGTAAGGTAATATGTCATAATGCAGATATCAACCATCTAGTAGATAGAGTTAACTACCTCCAAACCCCCTTATTTCAAAAGGAATATGTCATAGAGGAGCAATCAGAGCTATAAGAAATGATTTCACTAGTAAATACCTTGAGCCAAAAGATATTTGAAGCCTATAGAAGCTTGTACTTTCCATATCTGAATCAAGAAAAATGAAATAAAATGTGAACCAGTTCTAAAAATTACTCCATGTCCCTTTTCAACCTAAATAGAGTCTAAAGGAGGACTTGCTAGTGCAGTCAGAGGTTAATTTTATTTATGCCTCTTTAGAAATCAAAGAGTGTAGCATGTATTTGAAAAAAAAAGTCCTAACTTTTTGGGAAAATGAGGTAGATAAATGTTATCTATTATTTTTAATAGAGATATGTATATTGCATAATTGTGTAATAGATCTCAGAGCTTCGGTATCAATAATACCCCTGATGATCTATGAAACTTTGGATTTGGTTGTAGGCTAGATGGAATCTAGGTGGTTAAATTTTAATGGGAGGACTATAAGGATCATAGGTATCTTAAGGCACTTTGTAATGATGTCATATAGGCACACCGATCTGGTTGTGGTGCATGATATAATGGTGGTGGATGTTCCTATTCTATTTGGCATATGCCTTTCTGGATGTGACTTCAGTAAATCTAGATTCTACGTTAACCATGAGGTAAATCTAGTTAAAATATTTGGAGAAAAAAATACTTTTAAAATATTTCACAAGGTTCTTCACCCATTCATCATAGAGAGATACAAGCAGGACCGGTTATGTATGTCTCTTAACATCATAAACGATATTGAAACAAGGGTGAACATATTTTCCTAGGGAGATTAGGTATTGTAGACACTAAAATCTGGTCAATCCGATTAGGCATCCATGAACAATGACTAAATTGACATCCCATAGCCCCTAGGGCAGCCCTCAGAGGTCATACAATGGTTCTAGCCACTCTCGATAAGGTTTTGGAAGGTTTCAGCCCATTTTTGGGACCTTTTGGCTCCTTGTTCCTATTCGTCCCACCCTGGGATGAATACAGATCCTATTCGTCCCACCTTGGGATGAATAGCAGCGTTCGTACCAAGGTGGGACGAATAGCAATTTTGACCCCTAAAAAGTCAAATTTTGGACAAATGGCACCTATAAACTGCCATTTTCCCTACTTAGCCTAGCATGCGGGTCAGAGCATGCAACACTCTTATGACATGCTTCATAATTGAGGCCAAAAAGGGAGATTCTCTTCCCCTTCCAATGCATGCCTCCTCCTAGACAAATGGCTCCTCTTGCCATGCATGCCCTTGCATGCATTTTTGCACATGAGCCTCCTTGGGCTATAAAGTGGATTTAATTTCCACACAAAACATAGAGAGGAGTTTTATATTTATGCAACGGAGTTCTGCTAAGATTTCCTCTCACCTTTTGTGCCCATTTTTCCCTCGAAATCTCTACCTAGTGAAGGAGGTTTGCGAGTGAACTAGGAGGCGCAATTTGTCACATAACTAAACCATCTGAGTGAATTTCCTCACCAAATATGAAAAAAATACCCATTAGAGTTTTTTGGACCATTTTCCATTGGTGGTAAAATTTAGGCGAAAACGGTGGGCGTCCCACCCTTGGGCACCCCCAAATTTGTGATAGTCCTATTCATCCCACCCTATTAAAAATAGAAATATGTGCATAATTTTATTACTTTTTTTAATTATTTATTTTCTACATTCTTATATCATGTTGTAGTTCAAATTTCATGTCATTCTGAGCTATATTGGTCGAGATATTGCATTTTTAGTGTTTTGTAGGGTCTCTTGCAGGTATCCGACGGTCATTTAGAAGAACACCTAAACTATAACTGATATTGCAAATATAATAAAATGGGTTTTCTTAGAATAGCATTTTATGTATTATGTCAAATTTTCATGCATTTTGGATATGCGTAGGGGCAAAATTTGTTTGCTTTGGGTTTTGTAGGTTACGAACGGTCACTTGAATTGCGAAGCCCCATAGGATGCAATTTTGGTGCAATTTCTAGTGATATCTTCCCAAAAAAATAATTTTAAACACCCATTTCATTTCTAGTCATTTGGATTTGGTTTGATGCATTTTCTCACTACTAGTCATTTGGTCCCTATGGGGATTGCATGCCTTTTATCACACACACTCGCTATTTGACGTTTCTAGTTTCCTTGTGTGTAGGTGGATGTCATTACAACACATTGGTAAGGAGCATACGACATCTAGATCAAAGACACAAAAAACAACAACATTTGCCCGCCCACCTCGATTTTGGGTACGAGGAAAGACATTGGATGTGCACTCGAATTTCTTGAAGGATTTTGATCCTTGGGCACCCGAGTTGTAAACATTTGTATCATCCATTTTGAGCCCTCAAAGGGGACATTTTGTAACCTAGATTTGATCATCTCAATTAATAAGAAGTTGATTTATTTTGCATCATTTCTTGTTATTCGTTATCTTTCCATCTTACTTGCATGCTTTCGTTTGATGCTCATACGCAATAGGACATAGATACACATATTTTTTATCATAATTTGGTGCACTGTTTTTCCCTACTTCAGTGGTGATCATGGTGGGACCTAGTCCCTTTTTTCTTTGGGTGAATTTTGAAGCTCATTTTTCATCTTTTTATGTTGCAGGTGCTAGTCGTTTTGGTCTAAAACGAACTCTGACCTGCTATTCATGCCACCCTGGGACGAATGAGAATTCATCCCACTCTAGGATGAATGAAGACCTGCTATTTGTCCCACCTTGGAGTGAATAGAAACCAGAGGCATTTCTACTCAACTTTCCATAAGTTATAGGTCCCATAACTGATGAGGTAAGTGCCTAAACCCTATGTTTTCATTTTACACTTTTATAAGTTGTTTAAATTGGTTTTTCTTGCATCGTTTGTTTTCCTAGAAAGGTTAAAAGTTAGATTTTATTTTATCATAAAATAAAAAAATATAAAACAAAAAAAAAAATCAAAGTAGGAATGCATCTCTATGGTTTGATTGCTTGTAGCCTACCCAATGGGTAGGCTAACATTTAGGGTTTGCATTTGTAAATTACATTTCTAGGTCTCTTTTTATCTAAATTTCTGAAATTAAAATGCACCTCATGCATGCATATAGTGAAGGATCATCGAATGCTTTCTTGTTTTACTTTCTTTTAATTTAAAAAGAACCACACACACTTGCACGTATCACAATAACATTGGTAAGGTTGGATTTCATCACCAACCTCCAATTCAGATCGGTGACGTTGGATTTCACCTCCTTCCACTAGCTTGCCCTCTAGATATCTTAGATAGAATAGGGCACTCTCTCAAGATGGAATAGGTCACTAATATTCAAACTATCTCCCACTGTTGGAAACACTATTTCAGAGTGGAAGAGCTAGGTGAACCCCCCATTGGGTTTTAAGCGGTGTACCCTAGACTCTTTTGAGAAATCATGTTTGGCACTAGTGTTCCTAGTCACCACTTTGGTTGAGTTCCCTCATTCTAATTCCAAAACAAGAACAAGAAAGCAAGATCAACAACAAATCAAACACACCAAACAAGTTTTAGGATTCACATTTAATCCTTAAAAGAGATAATCATATTGTCTACTTTGTGTGTTTCTTTATTATTTGGGTAATCAAACATAAGATTTGGGACCAAACCCTAACCCTAATAATTATAATAATATTATTAATTTAAAATAACTTTAATTATCTTCATCCCACGCTTCGAGAATCATGCAAATCAGAGCTATAAAAAAAAGTTATTTTGGTTTTGTGATTACTCTATTTTTGAGGTCGAAAATAGGGAAAAACTGCACTAAAACGGTCATAGAATGGTCTAGACAACTCCAAAAAGTGCCAAATTTATTTTTTTGTCTTAGTTAGCCCCTTCTGCACCTCTCACAGAAATTTTGAGTTCTAACTCTTCATGGTTCAAAATTTCCCAAAAAATCCTAAAAGTGGGCATTTCCCCACGGGCCCCGGTTGGCCAAATATTCCAAAAATACAAATTTTTGACCCAAAATTCATATTTTGGAGCCCTAGCCCATTGTTATCAGCTCTTGTCGCACTTATCTTTTTGATATATAACACTTATAACCTTTTTTTAAAAATTCAAATTTTTCTAAAAATGGCCGATGGACCCCCCTTTTACGGGTTTGGTCCAAATGTGGTTAAAAACAAGATCTCCAATTCAGAGAGAGATTCAAGCTCCATAGCTAGTGAATATCTCCAAATAATTCTAGAGGACATGCCCATCTCTGAATGGCATCCTAGGTCCTATCATAACAACAATATCATCCCCAGGGGGGCAAACCTTCAAGATACCCCTACTAGGGAAGCACCCATAGGTCCTCTAGGAAAACTTCCTGATTTGGATACCTTGATAGAATTCTATATAGCAAATAATCTACCCATTGAGGGGTCTAATAGATCAATATCGTGGGTTCACACCCCAACTTGCTCTATACATCAATCAGAATGTGAACATGAGAGTACACCATGGCCCAGCTTGGATGACCAAACCACCCCGTCTGATCGAGCAAGTCGCCCCCATACTCCTCACAGAGAGCACTCAACATCCACACATCATGCTCTTGTGCATCCTAAATATATAGAGCCTACATCCAAAACTGAATATGAGTCTTTCCTCATAGATGAAGAAGAAGACCCAAGTCATCTTCCTACTCCTCATGAAGAGTACTTGGTGCAACCACATGATGGCTCTACATCATCGGACCATACAGAGCTGATTCATAAATCAGAGTCTCAAGGCAATGCAACCTTTAGGGAGCATGGAAAACAAGTGATAGATCCTACTAGGGGTGAAATACATGATAAACCCATCCATGTTTCAAATACAAGGGCACACAAACCCCATACAACTGAGCACTGGAATCATATTCATCAGGAAATTGGGCCAAATATTAATAGACAACAATATACGGATCATCTCCAGTTGGATCAACAACAAAGAAATCAACAATGGGTGGACTCACAATGAGCACACCTACAAAGGTTGTATCAACTAAAGATACAAGAAAAACAAAATATACAACAAGAGCAAGTGCAAGGTGCATTACATGAAGTGGTGCTTACACCTAGCACCTATAAGATGCAACAACATGCAAGGTGTCCAATACAATCTCTAATGTCACCTCATAGACCTCCTAGGCCTAATCAGGACTTGCCTCCTAGACCAAACATAGGGCACCCACCACAGGCAGTTACCCCTCTCTATAGGCCAGCTCAAGAGACACCTTATGGGGCTTACACCGAGCATGATTCAGAAGTAGAATATCTTGATATGCCTTATCAAAGTAGGGGGGTGATGTTTCACCGCCACATGATAGGCCTGAGGTTCCTCGCCCTCCACCATGGGATCGAAGCAAAGAGGAGGAGATAAAATCCTCCGATGCATATAGGGCATTTCTAGAGCACCTAGAGTCAGTGGAGAACAAGACCTCTGGGTCTAGGACCCAAAAGCCCACTCTATGCCAGTTATGTAGTCAACCGCTCCATCCTTCTATGCCTACCCCTTCCTATCCAAAATAGTTCAAAATGCCCCAGTTGGCTGATTTTATAGGGGAGGAAGATGCATAGGAACATGTCACCAAATTCCTGAGTCAATGCTTTGGCATTCAGGATAATGATGCTTTACTCTTGCGAACATTCGTGACTACCCTCTCTGGCCCAACCATGGAGTGGTTTACCCAACTCCCAAAGCATAGCATCTATGATCTTGACCAATTCATAGATGCATTCCTGGAATGCTTCGCCTTCAACACTGAGAGAAAGGTAACATTGGCTGACCTCGTGGGGTTGAAGCAATATGATGATGAGTCAATCATCGATTATGGCAATAGGTGGCAAATGCTTCTTGCTAAGCTACCATACATACTGCCCATGTCTGAGTTGATTGGCATGTTTTATAAGAGTTGTCTAAAGCCTATCTCCTTGTTGTTGCAACTCCAATAGTATCCCACTCTTGAAGATGCTCTAGCACAAGCTAGAATAATCGAGGACATCAAGATTCAAGAGGGAGAAATTGTGAAGCCACACAAGGAGTGGACAAAGGATGCCAAAAACAACTTGGCACAACCAAAGCTAGCATCAATCAGTCAGGTTTCCATTAGTGTTCTAGGACCTATGCAGCCTGTGCCACCTCAGAAGCCCAACCATCAAGCCACACCTAGAAACTATGACAACAACAATCCAACAAACCAAAGACAAGGAAAATAACATCAACCACTGTGGTAGTATACTCATTTGTCAGAGCCCTTAGCATCGATCTTCAATTTATTGTATGAGGCACAAGCAATCACGCTCCCTGAGACCCGCCCATTGAAACCTAATAAGCGTAGATCAAAGGTGCACAAGAAAGATCTATATTGTGTTTACCATCAACAAAGAGGCCATGACATCCAAACATGTTATCCCTTTAGATATGTAGTTCAGGATATGATTGATAGGCAAGAGCTTCCGATGGGCAATCCTCTTGCTTCAAACAACCAACCAATAGGAGACTTCCAAAACCTCTGGCCCATACACGAAGCAAACACAACATCTGCCAACCACTTTGAGCAACCCAAAGGTAGCATACCTTCCCTTCCCCACCATCCACATCACAACCAATGAATCATAGTGATAACTCTAAAGGTATCACACCTTTCTCACTTTCATTGAGTAGCACACACACTGGGGGTGCCTAAGGTATCATGCCTTCCCCTCACAAAACATTCAAAATCCAAAAACATTCAAAATAATCAAAATTTCAAAAATATTGCAAAACATTAAAACACAAAAACATTTTGCATACTAGGGGTACACAAGGTATTGCACCTTCCTCCTAAAAGCACAAAATAATAAAAGTTACAAAAAGCTCCAAGGGTGTCCATAACCTGCTTGGTCAACCTAAAATGCTCCTAGGCGCACCATCAGCTCACCCCAAAATGCTCCAAGGGTGCCTACATCCCGCTTGGTCAACCTAAAATGCTCCTAGGTGGTCTATGACCGTCTAGGTCACCCCAAAATGCTCCAAGGGTGCCTATAACTCACTTGGTCAACCTAAAATGCTCCTAGGTAGTCTATGAAAATCTAGGTCACCCCAAAATGCTCCAAGGGTACCTATAACCTGCTTGGTCAACCTAAAATGCTCCTAGGTGGTCTACGATCGTCTAGGTCACCCAAAATGCTCCAAGGGTGTCTACATCCCACTTGGTCAACCTAAAATGCTCCTAGGTGGTCTAGAACCATCTAGGTCACCCCAAAATGCTCCAAGGGTGTCTACAACCCACTTGGTCAAACTAAAATTCTCCTAGGTGATCTAGGACCATCTAGGTCACCCCAAAATGCTCCAAGGGTGCCTACATCCTGCTTGGTCAACCTAAAACGCTCCTAGGCGGTCTATGACCGTCTAGGTCACCCAAAAAGCCCCAAAGGCATCCATAAGCCCTTTGGTCCCCCAAATACCCCAATGGCCCCTAATAAGCCCGTTGGTCACATGTACATACATATATATCAATCAAAAATTCAAAAACATCATCAAAATATCAAAAATACAAAAACATTGCATCGCATTGCATTTCAAAAACATCATCAAAATATCAAAAATATTGCATTTCATCACATTGCATCCCATTGCATTCTATCATCGCTTGCATTTAGGCATACTCACCATTTGCACTTTACATTTTAGAGTTGCTCATACATGTCTAGCACCATGATGGTACACTACTTATCGCTCAAAATCAATGTTGTGAAAGTAATCATAGTTCAAAGTTTCACTTACCATTTTCACCCACATTTTCCATTTTCCACATTTGTGTCCACCCCTTCACCTAGTCATTTGTTTTAGAATGTCATTAGGGTTTTTGGTCACTCAACCATTTCTAGTTTCTTTTCAGGTTTTGTAGAAAGCTATATTGATTTTTAGGAGGTAGAGTCTTGCTTAGATTATGCCTTGTGTACATCAGATTCCAAACACATTTACACATTAATAAATCCAAGTTTTGCACAAAGAAAGATGAAATCCATGAAGTGGTCTAGGTTACTTTAAGTGAAAAGGTCATCTTGCTCATCCCCCTGTGCGAATGGTTCAAGAATGCTGAGATTTGGAAAAAGGACAAGCTCTTCCCTACCCAATTCCCCAAAATAAATAGTGGTTTTCACCACTATCAAAAATCCCAATTCCCACAAATCCCCATCCCAAAAATCAAAAGAAAAAAAAATAAAAGAAATCAAAAGTCAAAAATAAAAAAAAATCCCAAAAGTTCAATATCAAAATTTTCAAAAAGAAAAAATAAAAAAAGCAAAAGCAAAATAAACAGTGGTTTTCACCACTAATACCAAATCCCAAATCCCTTGCTCAAAGAAAACAAAATACAAAATAAACAATGATTTTCATCACTACATATGAGCAAGTATCCCAATAAAATTGAAGAAAAGAAGGGAGTTGAACTTGAATCCCTGGAATTCTCAGCATTTGGAAAACCATAAGGTGATCCTCATTACGGGTTTGGTGGATAGCCTATCCAAAAATGGAGGTATCCTTACGCATGACGATATGTCTGTCACATTAGCTTTTGGGTGTGTGTGCAGACCAATGTTTGCATGTGGATGAGCTAGCTTTTGGTAACCTAGATTGCCTAGTGGTCTAATCCAACTAAGTATAGAACCTAAGATTGTGACATTCATAAGGTGATCCTCATTATAGGTTTGGTGGATAGCCTATATGGCAATGGCGGTATCTTTATGCGTCTCGTAGGAATGAACTCACTTGCACACACAGGGATATGAAGTACCTTGGTCATCCTAGAAGATTCATACCTTGTAAAAAAGTCTTGCATAGTCAGTATACAAACTTTGATCAAGTTAGCTAGAGTGTTTGAGTCTCATAAAAAACCTCACCTACATTCTTTACACATATCATTTCACTTACTCCATTTCACCACATCGCAATAATGGTCTCACATTTCCATTGCACAAAAAAAAAAGAGCATTAACGTGTTTTGTACAGTCTATAGTGTTCACATAGTATGTCAAATCATTAGCCATAGTACATTTTTATCAATCAATCAAATATCTCGTCTCATTGTGCATCCACACATATAGATAGCTACAAATCAAATCAAAAATACACATGTATACATGATATCTATCTATCATCATTTCACTACATCCACATGCATACATAATAAGCATTCAACATATAAGCATAAACCATTACACACATTGCATTCATACAATAAAACAATAAACAAAACACATGATGACCACAATAAAATCTCACATATATATGGGGTAAAACATGTACATCATAGTTTCCAAAATCCCCGTAGGCTACAATAAATTGGGTCCTCAGACCTCACAATCCAAAAATTCAAAAAGAGTCCCATAAATCCTCAAAGGTATCCATAAACCCTTTGGTCACCCAAAATCCCCAAAGGTATCCATAAACCCTTTGGTCACCCAAAAAGCACCAAAGGTATCCATAAACCCTTTGGTCACCCAAAAGCACCAAAGGTATCCATAAACCCTTTGGTCACCCAAAAACCCCAAAGGTATCCATAAACCCTTTGGTCAAACCAAAAGCCCCAAAGGTATCCATAAACCCTTTGGTCACCCAAAAATACCCAAAGATATCCATAAACCCTTTGGTCACCCAAAAATATCCAAAGGTATCCATAAACCCTTTGGTCAATCTAAAAGTTCCCAAAGGTATCTATAAACCCTTTGGTCACCCAAGACACCCCAATGGTGTTGCAAATATGAAGAGGGTTTAGGCCCAGAAATATCTAGATCTTTCTAGGCTTAGTGTGAACATGGCTGTAATGGTCGGCATAGTTTTGTCGGCAAATTTTTAAAAATCTTCTAAACTCCCTCTCCTACATTCTCTCCATTTTTTCCTCCTTTCCTCCCGCCACCATTTCCTCCTTATCTCTCCATATCTTCCGCTCCCTATTTCCCGCTCCTCCTCATCCTCCTTATTCCTCCACCTCCTTCCTTATCCCTTATCCCTCCACATCCCACTATTTTCCCTTATCTCTCCCTTCCTCCTTCTTCCTCCTTCTTCCCTATAAATACCTAAGCGTTGTGTGTGTAGCATGTAATTTTTTGAAGTTAATTAAATAAAGTTTTTATGTTTTAGCCCACCTGCGTACACTGGTATCAGAGCTCGAGTACACTTTTTGAGGCACAAGTATGGAGGCACGAGAGTCGAGGCTGGAGGGCACGAATCCCGAGGTAGGCGCTAACGTGGATGCTGACTGGGTAGCGACACGTAGTTCGAGGTGGCAGGCACTGGCTGAGGTGGCAATCGGGCATGAATCTCGAGGTGACACGTAGGTGCTGACTGGGCGAGCTGAGCTGGCAAGGCAACACGTGGCGAGAGCGGTTGGCGTGTACGAGTGTGACACGTGGCTCGAAGCGGCAAAATAGGTTGCTGGTGATTGCCCGAAGGCAATCGATATTACTGTGGCTCGCGGGCATTTAAAAACAATTGGTTTGCCCTCCTCCCACTGCATGTGGGATAAACCTTTTTTATTTTTTTAATTTTCAGCCGCATCAATATAAAAATGTTTATGCTCATCGTTGATCTCATCCGAAGCGCGTAGCGCATTGGCAAAGTTGTTTGTTGGTCGGGGAGAGGTCCTGAGTTCGAATCGCTCAAAAGGAATTTTTTTTTGTTTTTTTTTAGCACCGATTGAAGGATTTAAATAAATCCTTGGCCCCATTTGCTTTCACGAAAGTTGCGTGGCGCAGCGGTTGAGTTGGTCGTCGTTGAAGGAGTGGTCACGAGTTCAAATCGGCTTGAGAAAAGGTTTTTAAAAAAAAAATTAGGTTTTAATTTTTTATTAAGGTTTTAATAAATTTAATAATTTTTCTAATTTTATATTTTTTAATTAGTTTTAAATAAACTTTTATTTAAAATATAATTAAAAATATAAAAGAATATTATTAAATTTTCTTAAAAAACCTTTATAAAATTTGAAAACTTTAAAAGGGCTATCTTTGTAAAAAGGGGGAACATAATAGTGACGGGAGCCTTTCGGAGCTGCCCCTTGGAACCCCGTTCAAGGCTAAAAATTTTGTGTAATAGCCTCAGCGACAGTAAAAGAGCGAAAATTGTAACCTCAGAAGCTCTAACGAAGTTTTCTTTTTGCCTTGATGAGTAGATGATCAGATCTACCGGATGTTACCATGCTTTGTGCTCTCTACTGTGGAGAGAATCTACTGAATCATTTGATGAGAGGGTCCGGTGAGACGGAATACAAACTGTATTCAGTCAACTGCAGAATTCAATGATAGCCCACCTGAGGAAGCCTGATTCTGGATACGAAGCTGACTCAGAGGATAATATTTTTGGACAACGAGTAGAGGAGTCTGATACAATTGAAGCCGCACTTGTAGATCAAGCCAGTGATAGCTACTCTCTAGTTGAGCCGAAGGAACAATCTAGTGAAAGTTATACCCCACGCTCTCCAGAGCCTGAGCCAGCAGAGCCTGAGCCAGCACAGGCCGAGCCAGCGATAGCTCCTAAAATTATTGTCATCAGTGATGACGAGGATTCCATTGTAGATAATTTTGGGCCTCAAGTACTGGACAATCCACAAGAAGAAGAAGAAATCAATGAGAGAGTTAAGAAATCTAGATTTGATTTGAACTTGTAATTGCTTTGTACTTCCTATTTTTAGTCAAATCAAAGTTTGCTTTCAAGTAGTAGAAATGGCTTCAAATTCAAATCTCCCAATTCCTGAATTTAATGGTAGTGATTATGAATATTGGTCAATAAAGATGAAAACTATGTTGATTGGTAAAGGTTTATGGGAAATAGTTGAAGAGGGTTACACAGAACCTTCTCCTACTGACTGGTCTACCTTAAGTGTTGCTGATAGAAAAGCCAAGAAAGAAGCCCAGAAAAATAATTCCTTTGCCCTATATCATTTACAAGCAGCCCTAGATAAAAGCATATTTCCTAGAATAGCATCCTGTATAATAACTCAAGATGCTTGGAAGGCTTTAAAGGAAAGTTTTCAAGGGAGTGATCAAGTGAAGCAAGTCAGGCTTCAAACTCTGAAAAGAGATTTTGAAAATCTTAGAATGCAGGAGAATGAGAAAGTAGGAGACTACTGCATGCGAGTCAAAGCCGTAGTAGATAAAATGGTCACTCTAGGTGAAGAAGTTAAACCGGAGGTTGTGGTGAAGAAAGTGTTGCGAACACTTCTTCCTAAGTGGAATCATGTAGCAATCATTATTGAAGAGTCAAAATATTTGACTGCACTTTCCTTTGATGCACTAATTGGTTCTCTTCTTTCACATGAAGAGAGATTGCAGGAATCTCCTTCCACTAGCCACGGAGGCGATGACAAAGCCTTCGCTTCACAAGAAGGAAAAGGACAAGGTAGAAGTCGAGGTAGAGGTAGGAATAGTCCACGAGGTGGAACTCCTAACAGAGGAGGATCTTCAAACAGAGGTGGAGGTCAGAATAGAGGTGGACAGTAGAATAGAGGGAAGCATCCAGGATGAGGAAAAGGAAGTGACAAGTCAAAACAAGCTTGCTACAATTGTGGCAAACTTGGCCACTTTGCTCGTGACTGCTGGTCAAAATCTTCACAAGGGAGCAGCAGCCAGAGCAGTCAGTATGGCAATTTTGGAGAAGAGGAAGGGACCTCAAATCTCTTTCTCTCATATGGCAAGTCAGATCAGAACCTGAATGATACCTGGATCTTGGACACTGGGTGTTCAAATCATATGAGTGGCAAAGAAGAACTCTTTGCTACTCTGGATTCTTCCTACAAATCCAACATCAAATTGGGAGACGACAAGTCATTGGCAGTTGAAGGCATTGGAGCCATGGAGGTTCCAACAAAAGAGGGCATGAAACAAGTAAGTGATATCTATTACACACCTCATCTCCAACACAATATTTTAAGTGTTGGTCAAATGTTAGAGAAGAACTATAAATTATTGTTTGATGAGGGTAAATGTACCATTTTTGATAAGAGTAATAGTGATAGAGTCATTACTCAAGTGCCAATGACAAGGAACAGGTTATTTCCTTTAAATTTTGGCCAGCCAGGAGGAGATCAATTAGTAAATGTTGCTATTGCAAATCCAAGTGTGTTGTGGCACTTGAGATACGGTCATTTGAATTCAGCCAGTTTGAAGATGTTAACTTCTCAAGCGATGGTGACCGGACTTCCTAAAGTTCAGGACAATAAGGAAGTCTATGAAGGTTGTGCCTTGGGCAAGCATGCTAGAACCAAATTTCCTCATGGACAAGCATGGCGAGCTAGTTATCCACTCCAGCTAGTGCATTCGGACATCTGTGGTCCGATGCAGACCAAGAGCATTGGTAACAACTCTTACTTTCTTCTTTTCATTGATGATTTTTCAAGAATGTGCTGGATATATTTTTTGAAGCATAAAGATGAGGCATTTGATTGCTTCGTAGATTTTAAAGCAAGAGTTGAAAATGAGAGTGGATATTTTGTTAAGTGTCTCAGATCAGATAAAGGAGGAGAATACTCCTCTAATGAATTTTTGAATTTTTGTAAAAAACATGGAATAAAGAGGCAGTTCACTACTGCCTATACTCCATAGCAGAATGGTGTGGCTGAAAGGAAAAACCGCACCATTGTAGAGATGGCAAGATCTATGCTTCAGACGAAGCATTTAAGCAATATGTATTGGGCAGATGCAGCCAGGACCAGTGTGTATATTTTGAATAGGAGCCCTACTTCAAGTTTGAAAGGGAAAACTCCTTACCAAGCATGGTATGGTAAGAAACCGAATGTCAAGCATTTCAGAGTATTTGGTTCACTGGCTTACTCACACATTCCTGATGAACAGAGGAAGAAGCTCGATCCTAAGAGTCAAGCATGCATTTTTGTAGGGTACTATGAGAACACAAAAGCTTACAGACTCTACAATCCTAGGACTCGAAAGATAATACTTTCCAGGGATGTGATTTTTGATGAAGGGGAGAATGGGGAAATCCCCAAATTTATAGTGATGTTGAATCTCATGATGCAGGTTCTACACAGGTGCAACAGATAGCACCAAAGAAAGGCAAGAATACTCCTCCTCCTCCTCCAAGCCCAAGTAGACATTCGACTTCCAGTTCATCATCATCATCACCAAGTCCTTCTCCACAAAGGTCAGTCAGTTCCTCACCAATGGATATTGATTCTCCATCTAGAGGTAAGAGAACTCTCCAACATCATCCATCTTATCAGATGTTGGATACAAATTTTCAAAGACGATATACTAGAAGTCAAGCAAGTGAAATGGGTTCAGTTTTGCAAAGACTTGAAAATATGCATTTGTATGGAGATGATGACTCCCAAGAACCTCGGGGAGATGTAGTTAACTATGCCTTGTTAACTAGTGCACAACTTGAACCTTCTAGTTATGAGAAGGCTTGTACTCAGAAGATATGGCAGGATGCCATGAAAGAAGAGATAACCTCTATAAAAAACAATGATACTTGGGAGCTGGTAGAGCTTCCTAAAGGAAAGAAGTGTGTTGGATGTAAATGGGTCTTCAAGACCAAATTCAATGCTGATGGAAGCATTGAAAGGCACAAAGCAAGATTGGTTGCAAAAGGATTTACACAGAAGTATGGTATTGATTATGAAGAGACATTTGCTCCTGTAGCACGATAGGAGACCATCAGAACAGTTCTTGCTTTAGCTGTTCACAAGGGTTGGAAAATCCAACACATGGATGTGAAAAGTGCCTTTCTCAATGGGTACTTAACAGAGGAAGTGTATGTTGAGCAACCTCAAGGATTTCAAGAGCAAGGTAAGGAGCACCTTGTTTACAGACTGAAAAAGGCACTCTATGGCCTCAAGCAGGCACCACGAGCTTGGTACTCACGCATTGATGGGTACTTCAAAGATTTTGGGTTCACCAGAAGTAGAAATGAACCCACCCTTTACTACCTGAAGCAAGATAACGACATCCTCATAGTTTGCTTGTATGTGGATGATCTCATATTCATGGGTAGTAATAGAAAAGTGAATATGGAGTTCAAGCGCTCCATGATGAAGCAGTTTGAGATGAAGGATCTCGGCTTAATGCACTACTTCCTTGGATTGGAAGTTCATCAATCAGATACAAGGATCTTCATCTGTCAACATAAGTATGCTCGGGACATGATCAAGAAGTTTGCTATGGAGCATTGCAAACCAGTTGCAACTCCAGTTGGACATGGAATCCAATTAAGCAAAGATGATGGAGCACCAAAAGTTGACGTGACCACTTTCAGGAGCATGGTTGGGAGTTTGATGTTTCTCGCCAACACCAGACCTGATATTCAGTATGTTGTTTCTCTTGTCTCTCGATTTATGGCTAGCCCATCTGAGCTGCATTTGCAGGCAGCTAAGAGAATTCTCAGATATGTGAAGGGTACATTGGATTTTGGAATCCAATACCATAAATGTAACACTATCAAGCTTGTAGGCTTCAGTGATAGTGATTGGGGCAGCAATATTGATGACAAAAAATCAACTTCAGGGAACTGTTTTAGTCTGGGATCGGGGCTAATAACATGGAGTTCCAAAAAGCAAACTGTGGTAGCTTTGTCTTCTACAGAAGCTGAGTATATAGCAGTCACCTATGCTAGTACTCAAGCCCTATGGCTAAGAAAAGTGTTGGAAGAGATTGGAGAGCAGCAAAGTGGTCCGACCAAGATTTATTGTGACAACATCAGTGCCATTCAGTTGGCATACAATCCGATCCACCATAGTAGAACGAAACATTTTGATATGAAGTACCACTTCATCCGAGACATGGTGGAGCATGAAATTGTTGAGCTTAAATTTTTTCGCACTTTGGAGAACGTCGCAGACATCTTCACCAAAGCGATGGCTAAAGCTCAATTTATAAAGCTGAGAGACTGTGTAGTCAGTTCTCTCAACTTTAAGGGGGAGAATGTTGCAAATATGAAGAGGGTTTAGGCCCAAAAATATCTAGATCTTTCTAGGCTTAGTGTGAACATGGTTGTAATGGTCGGCATAGTTTTGTCGGCAAATTTTTAAAAATCTTCTAAACTCCCTCTCCTACATTCTCTCCATTTTTTCCTCCTTTCCTCCCGCCACCATTTCCTCCTTATCTCTCCATATCTTCCGCTCCCTATTTCCCGCTCCTCCTCATCCTCCTTATTCCTCCACCTCCTTCCTTATCCCTTATCCCTCCACATCCCACTATTTTCCCTTATCTCTCCCTTCCTCCTTCTTCCTCCTTCTTCCCTATAAATACCTAAGCGTTGTGTGTGTAGCATGTAATTTTTTGAAGTTAATTAAATAAAGTTTTTATGTTTTAGCCCACCTACATAAAAATGGCACCCACTAAGCCCATTGGTCATAATAACAACATGTATAATCCAAATCAAAAATTGATAACTTAATCAAGTTGATCACGTTCATATTGCCAAAGACAATCATCCACCCTCCTTGCTTAGGGAAAATAAGCAAATAATCAAAAGCAAATTCAAGCAAACTGGTAAGCTTATCTCCTAATTTCCATCAATGCTAGGATTTGACTTAAGATTATCTCATAATTTCCATCAAGTCTAGGATTTGACTTAATATTATCACCTAATCACCATCAAGGCTAGGATTTGACTTAAGCTTATCTCCTAATTGCCATTAAGGTTAGAATTTGACTTAAGCTTATCTCCTAATTTCCATCAAGGCTAGAATTTGACTTAAGCTTATCTCCTAATTGCAATCAAGGCTAGGATTTGACTTAAGCTTATATCCTAATCACAATCAAGTATAGGATTTGACTTAAGCTTATCTCCTAATCGCCATCAAGGCTAGGATTAGACTTAATCTTATATCCTAATTGCTATCAAGGCTAGGATTAGACTTAAGCTTGTTTTCCAATGTCCCAAAGATTACCCAAAATTAAGTTCCTTAACTTGTCAAAGGCAATGACTCTGAGAAGTATGCCATTTCCATTATTGGGGCATCTAATGTTTATGAGATGTTATTATATGAAATATCACCAAAAATCTAAAATCTAAAAAGAATTAAAACAATCAAAATTCAAAAATAACACAAAAACCAAAGAAAAGAGTCCAAAACCCACCAAAAACAAGTCAAATATGATGGAATTCACTTAGTATCAAGAAGCAACCCCAAAAAAAGTCATATGGATCAAGTGAATCATAACTTTTCTCACGAGTCATTCCCTCATCAACTCATCGCTTGAGGGGGTAGTCATGCTTAATCATAATCAACAATCACACACTCAATCATGCAAATTGTGTTCATTCAACAAATCATTGACAAAGACAATCATGCTCCTGCTTGGGGAAGAAAACAAGCACAAATTAAACAAATTCTTGGCATTATAGAATCATATTTATGACTAAAAAATATCCAAGATCAAGTAAACCAAACATGAAAGGTTGTACTTGAAGCAAGTTCCTTAGCTCGTCAGAAGCAAGGATTCAAGAATGCATGCTCTTTTCATGATTGGGGTATCTAAAGTTGGTTAGGTTACTGAGAAACCTTAATCATTGAACACTTTAGTTATTTATTTTTGCTCAACGTTGTGCTGCACACAACACATCTCAAAAAGGGACATCTATAGACACTAAATCTGGTCAATTCGATTAAGAATCCATGAAGAATGACTAAATTGACATCCCATAGCCCCTATGGCAGCCCTCAGAGGTCAGACAGTGGTTCTATCCACTCTCGAAAAGGTTTTGGAAGGTTTCATACCATTTTTGGGACATTTTGGTTCCTTTTTCCTATTCGTCCCACCCTGGAATGAATAGCAATGTTCATCCCAGGGTGGGACAAATAGCAAGTTTGACCCCCAAAAAGTCAAATTTTAGACAAATGGCAACTAGAAAATACCATTTTCCCTACTTATCCTAGCATGCAGGTTAGAGCACACAACACTCTAATGACATGCTTTATAATGGAGGCCAAAAAGGGAGATTATCTTCCCATTCCAATGCATGCCTCTTCCTAGACAAATGGCGCCTCTTGCCATGCATGCCCTTGCATGCCTTTTCGCACATGAGCCTATTTAGGCTATAAAGTGGATATAATTTCCATATAAAACATAGAGAGGAGTTTTATTTTTATGCAATAGAGTGCTGCTAATATTTCCTCTCACCTTTTGTGCCCATTTTTCCCTCGAAATCTCTACCTAGCGAAAGAGGTTCACGAGTGAACTAGGAGTCACAATTTGTCACATAACCGAACCATATGAGTGAATTTCCTCACCAAATCTGACTAAAATACCCCTTAGAGCATTTTGGACCATTTACCAGTGGAATTGGTGGTAAAATTTAGGCAAAAATGGTGGGCATCCCACCCCTAGGCACCCCCCAATTTGTGATAGTCCTATTTTTCCCACCCTATGACTAATAGAAATCCACACATAATTTTATTAATATTTTTAATTATTTATTTTCTACATTGTTATATCAGTTTGCAGTTCAAATTTCATGTCATTATGAGCTATATTGGCCGAGATATTGCATTTTTAGTGTTTTTTAGGGTCTCTTGTAGGTATCCGAGGGTCATTTGGAAGAACACCTAAAATGTAACTTATATTTAAAATATAATAAAATGGGTTTTCTTAGAATATAATTTTATGTATTTTATCAAATTTTCATGCATTTTGGATATGCATAGGGGCAGAACTTATTTGCTTTGGGTTTTGAAGTTTGCGAACGGTCACTTGAATTGCGAAACCCCATCGAAGGCAATTTCAGTGCAATTTCTAGTGATATCTTTCCAAAACCACTACTTTTACACACCCATTTCATTTCTAGTAATTTGGAGTTGGTTTGATGCATTTTATCACTACTATCTATTTTGCCCTTGTAGGGATTGCATGCTTTTTATCACACGCACCCGCTATTTGACGTTTATGGTTTCCTTGTGTGCAAGTGTTTATAGAATATTGGGAAGGATCATAAGACATCTAGATCAATAACACAAGTGATAGCAACCTTGGCCCACCCACCTTGATTGTGGGTACGAGGAAAGACATTGGATATGCACCCAAATTTCTCGAAGGATTTGATCCTTGGGCACCTGAGTTGTAAACATTTGTATCATCCATTTTGAGCCCTCAAAAGGGAAATTTTGTAACCTGGATTTGATTGGTTCCATCTTACTTGCATGCTTTCATTTGATGCTCATACACAATAGGACATAGATACACACATTGTTTATCATAATTTGGTGCACCATTTTTTCCTACTTCAGCTACTATGCCATTATTGGTATCAAAAGCAATTAGAAGTGATGGTGATACCATACCAAAAGTCATCTAATGGCCATTATTTTCCATCCCATACAAGATATCAAGGTGGTATGATACAACAAGGGTCTAAATCACTGAATTTGCATGTGGATGAATATCTCCAAAATGATTTGATAGCTCAAACACCATGCCAAAAAATGTAGGTAAAGTATCTAAGGTAGACAAACCATAATTAAACCTGTTTACTGATCAAAGTATGAAATTAGAAATTTTTATATCAAATATGAGAGAATTCTATGAAATATTTGATCATGGATATGAGGAGAAGTATAGATATAGAACCATATGGTCAGGACATTGTAGAATCAGGGGATAGCCTATAAAATGATCCTTGAAGATGGGTGTGGACTTTTCCATACCAAATTTTGTGTACATAGCCGATAAGTAAATAAAATTACTGAATATGATCATGATGAATAAAGTAGAATATCTCCTTCATGGAACATGTGACTTGCAATATTTTGTACATATATTATAGGTTAGTTATGGAAGAATACGAGATAAAATCAAGTGAATCACACTCCAAAAGGAGGGACCCCAGAATAAGTTGTTTGACTCTAGTTATCTAATGGATGAAACCAAAGTAATCCTAAAGTAGAGAAAGAAATATTGGGAAAATTGAATATCACATGGGTGGAATCAAATAGAGAATGTCATATCTCATGGAAGATAATATCAGTTCAAGGAAGAGCCACATGAGTAAATGACTATGGCAATGCTTGAAATCCAGTCCAGGTGAGGAGGATATTTCTAAATCCTTGAAGCATTATCTCATAATCATTATTTGACGTAGTGAGCACCCCTAAATTCGCTCTATATAAGGAGTTGCATCACTCAAATAATAAATATTTGAAGATATCATGGATTGGATGATGCAAACAAGGAGCTACAAGAGGGTGTATAATTGGTCAAGGAAGTTGGAGTTTTTTTGTGTTAAGAAAAGAAAGAAGCACCAAAAAGTTAGACAATTGCCTGCATTATGGTAATTTATCTGCCTTGGAAGTGGCCTTGTGCCTCGATGGAATATACATATGAGATTTACACCTCGATGGAGTATACATATGGAGGTATAGTATTGTTCATAGTTTTATAATTTTGTGTACCTCTAATTCCCTTGATTTCATACCTTCCTTTCCTTATCTCTAGTGTTTTGGTGTTTCTTCTCCTACCTTACTAGTAAAAATTCCCTCTTCCATCCCTTTATTGGTTTCCTCATTTGTTTTTTTGTGTTTTCATACTATGTTTTATTCCTCTCCTTTTTATTTTGCTCCTTTTTCATGTGTATTATGAGGTTCATTTTGCTATCCATTGAACCTCTTCGTATCGCCCTTGCATTTTAGCATCACTTTTTCCTATTTTCTCTCTCGACACTGTATTTATCATTTCGGCATCCTCTTCTTCCCTATTGTGTCCATTGAGACCCTCTTTGTATTTTTTACCTCAATGTGTTGGTATCTAGATAAGGTTGTTTGACAACTATAACTTTCCAGGTAAAGTTCCTCGAGAAGCACCCTAATGTAGGCTAAAAAAGCTACATGTGTAAAATTATTTAAAAAAGACAAGCTCAATTTATTATGAATGGTCAATTTGTTGTGGCTAAAATGTGGTAGCCTAAAGGAATTTTATAAGGGATGAAGAAGTGTGATTTTTAAAAAAATCACTAAGGGAACGACTTGTAACACAAGGTGCGGATGCAAAATTTATGATCAATATAGTTGAATTTGAAATTCACCAAATTCCTTTTGATGGTTGTGCAAAAATCAAAAAAGCACTGAAAACGGCCAAAAATGGATAAAGAAGATGCATCACGATTTATTGTTCCGTTTATTGGTTGTGCACAAGTCAGAAAGCACCTAAAAGTATTAGAATCCAAAAAGTACCAAAAAAGAAGATTTTTCTAAAAATGGCCAAAGCCAGGTAGAAGGTGGAAACATATGATTTTCCAACGCCCTCGTAATATGAGTGCAAAAAAAAAAGCCCAAGAAAATAAGAAAGCACTGAAAATGGATAAAAATGGAGAAATATTGCCATGAGTGATTATTTGTCCATTTTGTTATCCATGTGCAAAAAAAAAGTACGAGAAAACAAGAAAGTGCTGAAAATGGCTAAAAATAGAGAAATATTTCCATGAGTGATTCTTTGTCCATTTTGTAATCCACTTGTAAGAAAAAAAGCACGAGCAAACAAAAAAGCACTAGGAGAAGCATGCAAGGGAGAAATCATTGGATAACACATTTTCACGGACCAAACTAATCATTAAGTCCAAGAGCTGAAACACACATTTTTTTTTCTTCTTGTTGGTGCCACCCAAATTAGAAATGAGCTCAAGATACATGGCAGACTAGCAGGTGCAAACCCGAAGATTGTGGATAATTATTTAAGTACGCTCAAGATACATGGCGGACTAGCAGGTGCAAACCCAAAGACTGTGGATAATTATTAAAGTACGCTCAAGATAGATAAGGTGACCTAAACGTAAAAAAATTGAGAGCTCAATAAGCTAAAGGAATGTGAACAAAACCTTGAAACACATGATTTTTTGTTCCCACAGTCAAAGCTAGAGATTTCCAATCTTAAGCAGATGCAAAATATAATCAATCATAGTCACTCATTTGCAGATCAATAGCAACACTTAGTTTTGCTCTTGATTCATAATTTCAACATGTTTTTGTGTGCTTATTTGTTGCAGAAGGTAGAGGAGATATAGATCAAATATCATGGAGGATGAGTCACCATTCATAGTCCAAGAGCTTCTAAACCTTCTAATAGAACAGATTCAGTTGTAATCGATGGATAAAATTGGATCAAAAGAACCATTGATGGCAAAGATAATTCTGATATGAAGTTGGTTGTAATAGATCAATAATATGCAGTTTTTGGGCACTATAGATGGCAAGTGCCCAATAAAATAAAGAAAACATCTGTCTTCCTATAATGCTTAAAAGAATATCATTATAAATCTATAAATAAAGGTAGTGACCTCCTTTCAAAAGGTTGGCTCTAAAGTGTTTGCTTGCACTACTATGTATATCTTCTACAACCTAATGAATGACATATTACCAGGGATGTTTACCTCGAACTTGCACTTGTGTTGATTGGCTGAATATAATTTTGTAAATTTGTCTCTGTTGTTACTGCTATGGTTAGTCTATTTTATTAATTTGGACAACTAACTTAGAGTAAATTGAGATAATTTGTTCTTACATTCACGCTTATGAGAATTTTATTTTTGTTAGTCAAGGCATTGATCTTATTCTATTAATTTGGATAATTAATGCTTTAGATGTTTGGAATAATTATTTAAGTGTGCAAAAGGCCATTAATACAGTAATTGCAAACTTTTGAATATTTTTAATCTTGAATACTATTTTTAAAGTTTAATTTACCAAAAGTTGCCTTGTGGATTTCTATGTTGTTAGCTTCACCCATCCACCTTACATTTGCACATTCCTAACCCTATCATTCCTATCTTTAAGATTTTACTATTTTGAGCTAAATAGAGTCAACACCTACTAAGTTAACAAGGTATACCAACATTTTCTAGAGGGATCAAATAAATTTGGTTCTTTAATGTTTAGTCTAGGATGTGATTAGTGGGTGCTCACCTTCAAATCCTTTAAGATAATGATCACAATTCTAACATTGGCTTGATGATAAACCAAACTATAATAAAAAGTTGAGTTGCTCAAGATTTAAGAGGAAAGGTAAGTAGTATATTATTTTTCTTGAAACATTATGGAAATATTTTAATTGAAATATATTAGTAGGTCCATTATACAACTTTACCCCCTTTATATCACTTAAGTAATGAGCAATTTTGATTCTAAAAAGTGGTGCACATAAACAAAACATTAATCCGAGAACATGCATGATTTGAAATATGTTGAAGTATAATGAAATGATTAAAATGGTCTAATATATACCAAGAGCATATGATATTATATTAGGAAATATAAGATTGAATTTGATGTTGACGTTCCATTAAAATTATATGATCCTCTACAAATTCCCATCCCTTTCTTTTTCCTTTCTACTAACATACTTGCATATTTTGAAGATCACACGGTGTGCATACACCATTATCATATCCAACAATGCACACACATCCAAGATGAGTATATTTTATATTAATATCGCAGTACCTCAAGGGGAGGTTTTTTCATGTTATAAGAGTAATACAACGGTATACATGAACCTCGATCGAATCTAAGTGTGCACACTGAATATTGAATAAATACAAAGGGAGGCTTTAAGAAAGAGAATTTGACAGATATGGCTATCATCGATAAAATAATCATGGTCGACACCAATTCCAAAACAAGTTCAAATAGAAGATACATAAGTAAAGTGATTGAATTTTGCACATGATTGAAAATTACACATATCAAAGCTTTATCAATAGTAGACTTATGTGGGATAAATTATTTTTTGAGTAGGATGGTTGAGGAATGATGAGGTGGTGAATGTACACTAGAAAATTTGAAAATAAATGGTTGGTAACCATAAAAGCATGTAATGCAAGAAATCAACTCCTAGAACTATTTATGGCTCATTCAAGCACTCTCACAATGCTGAAATGAAGCTAGGGTATTACTAGAACTGAATTGGCAAAGTGTTTCTAGAATTTAAAAAAGATAATTTACTACCCAAAAAAAGGGAGTGAGAAGAAAAGGAAGATGGCTTCCTCAAGAACACCTGCTATACCATAGAACACTGAGGAGGCTATTAAATTTATTATAGACCAAAGACCTTATAACCAGTTGGATGGTCTAGTTGCCCTTGAAAAATGTTTGACATATTATTCAATTAAATCTAGACTAGATAAACATATCTCCTCTATGCAAGAATACGAGACTAAGAATACTATAATAAATTGTTTTGAGGAAACACAAGAGAACTTACAATGTAGCTCGTGGTTACTGATCAAAGCACAATACAAGCCAACACCTCATTGCAATATATGGATTAGTAATTTGGAAAAATTGGTCTTCCTAAGAGTACATCATTCTTCAGATTTTTTGGTATGGTTAGCAATGTGTATGATAAATCGACCAAGTTAATTAAAGACATTGATAATCAACAAATTTTTAGAGTTACTCCTAGGAGCATACAAAAAATGTTACAGTTGAACAAGTCTGACACATCACTAATATGAGAGGTAATAGAACATAAATCCCAACAAATCCTTCATACCCACTATTATACTACTTTGTTTGAACCATATGAAGTTGTAGCATGTACTTTTCCTATTAGGAAGGATGCACTGGAACCCTGGGTGAAATATTATATGGATATGATAAATATAGTATTGGGGGTCTCAGATTTAAGTGTGGTGGGAAGAAAAGTCATACACTTAGCTATGCAATGTAATAGAATTTTCTCCCCTCCAATATATACATGGGAAGATGAGTTGAGTAGACAGATGCATGTTCAGTTGGTTGAGCTGAAAAAGACTATTTTAGAATAGCAAAAGAAGATGCTATTTTTATCTCACTATTCAATTTTTATACACCTCATAGAAGTATACCTAGACTATAAGACTTTAGATAGGTTAGAGCAAACCAATGCTATAGATATATAAGAAAGACTCCTGTGGATACAGGAAATGTGCTCTCACATAGGGTGGTTTTTTGATAATTTTATGATAGAAATACACAATGTTCTATGTAGATGCCTCCCAACCAGAATAGGCCATGATATTGCTACCTTCCTAAAGGAAGAAAAAGTGGGAGATTACTTTTTGTCGAAATAATTTTTGTACATCAAGTTATATGGAGAAAATATCCCTCCAAAGGCCTTGCCAAAGATTCACCCTATGTTTGTGGCTTCACTTGAAATCACTAGGAAAATTGCAGAAGAGGAAAAATTACGTATAAGGAAGAGGTATAGCAAAGTCCCTTGGTTGACAGTCCTATGCAATTTTGGACATTACAACTTCTGAGGATACTCAACAATGCTCAAAGCCATGTGGGATATGGATAATTTTTTTTTTATGAAGTAACATGGAGATCCTATGACCCAATGGGGGGTTACATGAGAATGATGCAAGTGCACAAATACACATGGGTACATAAAATGAAGGACAAATATGAGGAAATTCTAAAAACCATTCAAGCGAGAGCTGATCTAAGGAATGTATGGTCAAAATTTCTATATAAGATAGAGGAAATTCTAGAATTGAAAAAGTATGCAACTATCCTCAAGTGTTGCTAAGGTTACAGGAAATGTTCGTAGAATCAATGGCTCCTATTTTTCCTATAATTATTCTAGTGGAGCTCCAAGATCCATTCCTTGAGATAGTAGACCAAGGGGCAGACCAAATAGATATATCAATTGATGTTGTGATATAACTTAGGCACTAGAAAAGGTTCCTAAAATAGTTCATCTAGTAGCAAAAGAAACTCCTAGATTAGATCAATTAACAATAGAGGAAGCTTCTATTTTAGTCTAGTCAGTACTAGAAGGAGCAAGCATAGAAAAAAGAAAAGAGATAATTACTACACCTCTATTTGATCCCACAACCTCAGCCACTACATAAATGGTGCCTACTGAACTTACAAAACTAAGGTCTAACTTTTTAAATAACGAGTTGAATTTTGTAATGCTCATGTCGAGACTAGACCCAAAGGCAATCCCCAAGTCATTGATCATAAATAATAAAGAAATTAAAATCTCCACATTTATACAAAAGAAGATATTAAAATCAGGGGGTTTTGATGAGATATTTAGGGGACACCAAATTAGGATAGAGAGCCCAACTTCCTCCCTAGAACATAAAAAGTCTAGGCTAACTCTCCCATTGACAGAGAAGGCCCAAGGCAAAGTGACATTGGTAAGAGTTGAAGAAGACATACTTGTCAACAATATTGGAGAGAAGGAATTATAAGCTATAGCCAAGGAATAATATCTAAAATAAAATTCAATTATAGAAGAGAGAGACATTGAGGCTTTACCTTCAATGGCAAAAATTACAATCCCAGCCCCTAAAAACCCCATCGCTATTTAGGTGGATATGGGGACTGGAAATGTACGGATGATGGGTGAAACAAAAGACTTAGAAAAGGTAGCTGAAAGGGTAAAATTAGAAACAATGTGAATCCTCTTGAAGGAGAACAAATAATTAAAGGTAAAACTATAAGTAGCCCAAGATAAAACATAAAAATTGCAAGATGAGATATATAACCTGAAGGTACAAGCATCATCATACAAAACTCCATGAATGAAACCTTAGGTAATAATCAAGAGCATTGACTATTCTGATTTTCTATCCAAACTTAAGAGGGAAATGATTCATAGGGTGCATAATAAGATGGAAGAAATGTTCAAAATGTTCTAAGAAATAAATACCATTAAATTCACTTTAATAGAGGTGAGAAGCTTACTATTCCATGGAGAAAATAGACTAAACACCATATTTTCTATCTTCCAGCAATTCAAACAATGCTATCGAGAGATTTAAGAAGAAGTTACCTTGGGTGACAAGACTGAAATAAAATGTGCAACAAAGTTTATTAAAGTATCCATGTTTAGAGTAAATTTGGCAGGATGGTATATATGGGCAGAAGAAATGCACATGTTGCAGTAAAAGATAAAAGATGATATGGCAGGAGCA
This sequence comes from Wollemia nobilis, assembly GCA_028583015.1. Classification (NCBI taxonomy): domain Eukaryota; kingdom Viridiplantae; phylum Streptophyta; class Pinopsida; order Araucariales; family Araucariaceae; genus Wollemia; species Wollemia nobilis. Next base: position 8,542,999 of record JAQPPZ010016931.1, read on the forward strand.
GGACTTTCTCTGGAATAATTCTTGGAAACATCTAATACAGAATATCTTATCATCAATAGAATACATGAAATGTATTGTGACCTATAAAATGAAATAGAGCTGGCTAGAAAAACTCTATTCTTGGATGATATAACAAATTTCTTATGCTCTATGAATGAGAAAAATAAAGGATGGATAAAGCTGCAAATGAACAAGACACTTTAAGGCCTTAACACTATAATTTTTGTCATGTCTTTCACTGAAGAAGCATGGAATATTATTGGTCAATTGATTAAAAATATCTAAAAATAAGAGAATAGTAGAAATAAAATGACTAATCCTGGCAGTTTAGAGATGAGATTAATAACACCTCCAAGCACAGAAATGAGAACAAATGAAGTACGCTAGTGTTTAGGGAAGGATGTACTACCATATATCAATATAGATACTGAAGGGTCCACCACTGAAAAATAAATCAAGACCATTGACCAAGAGACCAACCCATAATAAAGTGTTAGACAACTATAAGCCACTTTTTGATAAAATCTAAAGGTTTAGCCAAGAAAAAAAGTATATTTTGTAAGACAAAAATATATCCAATCAAGTTGTTACATATTCAGCTAACTGAATGTAGGGGATCATGACAAGTGAATAGATAAAATTAAATTAGTTATAACATATTCAAGAACCAAAGTCTATAAAAGGGACAACCACGATCAGAATCTAGATCAATATTTTGCATAACATATTTTTACTAAGAGGTATAGTTGAGTACCCTATTCTTTGTTGTTGTATTTTCCCTTGTGTATTTATTTCTTTTATATCTCTTATTATTCCCATTACTATGCAGGTTCTAAGAGATAAGTGCTCAAGAAACTAAGATTATTTCTAGATATTGAGCTAGAGGTCTAGAGACTCGACTGTTACTAGATTTAAATGGAAGAGTGAAAAGTCCTTGTTACATTATTTGAATGAGTATTTTTATTGTATTAATCTATCAAGAGTAAAATTGCAATTTTAGGCCAACTCTTTATGTAATCACTCTTGACATTAATATAATTTTGGGCTTCTTATTTGTCATATCTTTTATCCAGTAATGTGTGTGTCTTCATTACATGTTACATTATTTGAAAGTATGGTTTGACGCTTCTTTCGCTAGTCAACTATTATGTTTATTATAATATGTGAATGAATGTAATTGCACCAATTCTTCTTTCCCATTTATTTATGGTACATTTAATTGTTCTAAAATATTGCTACAATAGCCCAAAGGATTAAGGAACCAATCATACACATAAGATATAATTAAACTGTTATAAGTAAATCTTTGTCAAATAGACATAATTTTTACATATTTTTAATAAATCTAGAAGAGCATGAACATAAATTTTTAAATTTTTAATTTCACCTAAAGGGTTTCCTTACCATACTTGTTATGTCTATAAATATATAAAACTCTCTTCCTAGGTTAAAGAGGCAAGTCTACCAAAGCCTGTAATTGCTACTTGGCAATTGGTTTTTCTTGTAGTGTGACAAACAAATTCTAAGGATGCAAGAAAAATCTCCAACAAGTACCAATATATTAAACCATATGCACATATATACTATTTTCCTTGATGGTGAATTATAAATTGTAACCATGAATATTGTAGGGTTATCTTTATAGGGTTCCAAGTATGTGACTTCCAATTTACTTGTTGAAACTCATTAGAAACAATGGCTTCATCAAATAAGAATTTAAATGTGAATGTCCACAATCTAAATCCAAAATCTACCTATGTGAAATTTGTATTATCCTATTAAACAATACCTAAATTGATCAATGAATAAAAGTGGTTCTCTCATAACTAGTGTTATACAAGGATTGAAAACTATATGTATAAGATGCATGCTCTATTATAATGGAATAAAAAGGACATCAAGTTTCCAAATATCAAAGATAATATAGAATCTATCTTAATGTGTAGCCAACTAGCAAGGACCAAAAGATAATAATATGAATTTCATACAATTAAAAATTGGGGTAGAGTAGTGGGCATTCACACCTAAATTCCAATATGATGAAGCTCTAAAATACTACCATGAAATAATATGTACTAAAATTTGGGGTTTTGTAGTGGACATTCACACTCACTTTGATACCATGTTAGATTTTATAATAGTTTTAAAAAATGAATAAAATCAACACATTACCCAAAAAGAATATATATATCAGAGATAAGTACACACATTAAGATGGATGTTTGTAGACATTAAATAATCTCACTAAATAATATAATTTATATTTCAATGATAACCAAATGAGTGGTCCCAAGGGGTATCAATACCCAAATTACAGGTGACCATAGGTCAAGGTTATAGAATTGACCTTAAGATTTATTTTAAAGTATTACATTAAACTCACCTTTATAAGATACTAAAGGATCCATAGATTCATATAAAATAATATAATACAAAAGGGTCAATCATGGCCTCAAATGAATATTAAAAACCACATATATTTCAACAATTTAAACAATGATCAATCAAAAAAATATTGCTTGAATTCCCATGAATTAAGGATGATGCCAAAAAATTCCCTCCCAATATATCAAACCATATACTTATAAATAATATTACCCATGTTTTCTAATTATGACTTATTACTTCTAACCATGAATAATGTAGGATAATATTTATAGATTTCCAAGCATGAAACTTCCAATTTACTTATATGAAACTCATAAATAATTAGTTGTATATACAAATATGCTTCAAGAAATATTTTCAATTCTTGAGAATAATAATATCAAAGTATTGTTTTCTTATTTAATCAAATGGATATTTTCAAACATCATATATAATTTTCTTCTCTATCTTAAATTGATTTTCAATAACTCACATGCATGTTATAATTTCTTTATAATATTTCTTATAAAACATTTTTTTGATTAGATAGGAGGTTTATCAATAATGATCTCACCCATTAGAGTATGACAAGGTGAGGTCTAGTGATTACCTTATGTTTCTTTGGTGGAAGCTTTAAACAATAATGAGTTGTCATGTTATTATTCTAGCAATATATTATGGTTTAAATTCCTTATCCTTGATAAATATTTTATAATATTTCCAAACAAAATGAATGTGATATTCCATCCTAAAATATTTAAAAAGCATAAAATTTATTTAATTGGTAGAAAAATGAATTAAGATAACTAGGGTATTTATACTATCAAGCTAATATTTTCAAGAATGCATGTTTTATGAAATATAAACAAATATGAGTGAAACCTTATTTTAGCAATTACCTTAAGATTGCATCTTAGACTTGATTTAGATTTAGCTTTCAATTGGTGATTTGAAATCTTCCCTCTAATAACTAAAAGGATCAAAACAAGAAACCAAAAACAATTTAGACAACCGATTACAAATCCCTAAGATAAAACTATAATGGAAATTGTCATGTGTATTTACTACATTACAAAAATAATCTGTATCAATAGGTTATACTTTAATTTAAGTAAAATATATGTTCTAAAAAGGTTTTGATCATCATAGAGTAGTCATAAATAATAGTTTTGGTAGATGCAATAATCATTAGGCATAGAGAGGAAACAACTCCTTAGAATAATTTTGTTTATATTTCACCTAGTACAAAAATGGGGGAATTATAGAGAATAATTTTAGAATAGCTTTGGTATATGCATCACTCATAATTTTAAAAGTGTAACCACCTAAAAAATTTTACTATAAAAATAGTCCAAAGTTACATAATAAAATCTTCTAATAAGGGTTAAATATAGGGGAACCAAAGGGAGAACCTCATATTTATGCTATTATGTAACATGGGAAGGACTACATCACCCTTTGATAAATGTTGATAAATCTAAAATTTTCATTTTAAGGAAAAGCATACAACTTTGAAAATATTTCATCATTAAGTTATGAGGATTTTATCAATAAAATTTAATTATTCTTTTTACGAAATCCCATCTTACTAGGAGAATATTTGGTCAGGTAATATACCTATTTCAATACTATAAATAAGGTGAAATTCTTGTAATCAAGATGTCATTCCTCAAAAATATGATCCAAATAAGAAGGGGATAAGTGATAACATGAAAATATACTGAATATTCATGTTTATGAGAGAAAGCATGGACAACCATATTTTATTTTATTTTCTTATATTAAATATCAAAATCATACCCCAATAGTTTCATACCAATTTTTCATAGGATGAGATAGATACTAGTCTAGAAAAAATTAAGACTAGAATGATTAATTCTAATTATGAAATATCTACCTAGCAAAAGCAAAATATTTCTTTAATGCATGTAATATGCTTAACATCTTCTTATAAGTATATTTGCCCAATTTAAAAAATATTTTTATTTTTGTAACCTTGGGGGTGACATTCTTTCATCAATACAACACTAACACCTACTCCAAAAGCATCACATTATATGCAAAAAGGACTTTTTTTAAAGTAAAATAGTGACTAAAACTAACGTGGATCATATATCCTCTTTCAAGGAATTGAAGAATGTTGCATCCTTCTTTGCCCATACAAAAACTCCTTCTTGGTAAGAGAAATCAAAGGAGCTATATTTTTTACATGGTTTTTGACAAATTTTCTGTAATAATCTATAAGACCTAGAACATCATAAAAAATATTAAAATAATTGGGGATATAGTAATTCTCTATTGCGTGAATTCTTATTATAGTCAATTTGTATGCATTACCTAGGTATAATGTGACCTAGCTATACCACCTCAAATTATTTAAAATAGCATTTTGATTTCTTGATAAATAAATTTCATGATCTATTATTTTTAGTATATACTCTACATGTTACAGATGGTGTTCCATAGACATGGTATAAAAAAATGTATCATAAAAAGGAGTAAAACAAATTTTCACCAAATTGGCTACAATATGAAATTTCATAAGCTTTGAGAGGTGTATGAAGCATTATTATGAGAAAAAAATGTCACCACAAACAAATAATAACCCTCATATCTCTAGAATAAAGAGTTATTTATATCAGAGAGTAGGAGGCTCCCGCTCTGGGCAGGATGGCCCCTGTTCAATATTGCTCATTCGCGTTGCTCCAGGTTTACCTTTCTTCAGCCAAGAAGGGTTCTTCTTGTGCATGTTTCATCTTTAGGCCCTACGGGATCCATTTGGAGTTCTCTAGGCTAGTTTTCGCATCCTTGATTAATTTTTACAACTGTTTGGATCATCTTAGAGACTCTACCTTGATGCTCATTAGTGTTGGTTGGAATTTAGGTAGCTCAGTTGGGGTTTGTAGCTTTCAAAAGAGGGTTTGGAACCCAAGTACTCATTTTGGTTGCTCGGGATCCTTGTTTACATTTTTCTTGTCCTTCAGGAGGACCATGTGCTTAACACTTGCACATGGGCATCCCTTCTAGCTCTTGTGTGGGTTTTTATGGAGCCTTTGGGATCTCTTTGTAGATATTATGTTTGTTTGATCATAGTTATTCAATAGGGCCTGTCACTTTAGTCTATCTTTTTTATCTTGGGATGGGACCCTATGCTTCTTTGTGTAGCTACAGTGTGGGCTTCAAATCTTTTCCTTAAGTAGACTTTGGCAGGACTTATCATTGATCTAATGCGAGTGATTATCTATCAACTCAATTTTGTAGTTTCTTTTAGGTATTTGGGAAGGGGAGCTCATGCTTTCTCATTTGCTACAGTCATCGAATCCCTTATGATAGTCCATGTATCTAGTTTTTGCTTCAGTCATGGGTCATCATGTTGGTTTGTTTCTCCATATGTCTTCCTTTTCGCTTATGTTTTCAGTCTTCTTCACAAGGAGATCCCATGGTTTATCGAGATCTTTGGTTTTTGTAGATTCATTCCTCAGGATTTTTTTAGTTTCAACTATCTTCATATTTACCCATTGTTACATTTCAATAGGAAATCAAGTTTTATTTTCAAGTGGGATGGGTGTCTCACTTTGTGTTCTTTCTCCTAGGTCCTTCTGGGATGGGATTATAGATTTCTTGGACCTTTCTAGATGGGATTTTTAATTTTCTATAGGTGTTCTTCCAAATTTTCCTGATGGTGCATGTGTTATTTAGAGCTCTTTTCGGTGGGGAATCCATTAAATATCCAGCTTCCTAACCCACTTTGGGTAGGTATGTGGTTTATCAAGCCTTCTAGGTCAGGATTTATTTGCAGTTGCTTGTTTAGATCCAAAAGGTTTTCTATTTTTCAATGTTGCATTTCTTGGGCTCTTATTAGATGGGATTTTCATTTCTTGATAGTTTTTGACCTCCTATTTATATTCAATGGGAAACCGGCTTCCGATTTTAGTCTTACTAGCTAGGATTCATTTTTTTCTAGTTTTCCTTTTGGGCAGGAAGCCTTGTTTCATTTTTTCTAGTAGCACTTTATATCTCGAGCCCCTTGGGTAGGATATACATTTAAATTTTAAAAATATATGTTTATGGTCTTAGCTCTCCCGTACTCATTTTGGGTGGAATTCATATTTTGAAAATTGCCTCTTGGGCTCCCACAAGCTGGGTTTTTTTAATTTTCCAATTGCATTTCTATCTTGGGCCCTCTTGGGTATAATTTTGTATTTAAATTTTTAGTTGATTTTCTTAGCTCTCTCGTACCCATTCTAGGTGGGATTCATGTCATCTATTTTATCCCAGGCTCCCACAAGCTAGGTTTTTCTTACTTTGTGCTTTACCACACAGGATGATCCCATTTTTCATTTTGATTGTTTAGATACGGTCCTTCTTGGATCGTCTCATGTATTGTTTCTCTCTTTATGGAGACCATATCCCTATAGAGATATTCTCCTGACCCACTTATAAAAGCTTTTGGGACCCTTTTAAAACCCCTTTAATATAAATAAATAAAAAGTTATGTATATCTTCTTATTCATGTTGAATTTTATGAAATCTTGATCTCAAATCTAATTTAGTAAAAAATAGGGTGTCAAGTAGTTCATCTAGACATGAGTAATAGGAATAAAATACTTATATTTTATGGAAAAATTACTAAAGGCGTAAAACTTTAGATAAATCCATTATAATTCATCCTTGTACTTAATACAATAATGGATTATGGTTTTAGGTTGGTACTATATCAAATGCTTCCTTATTTTAACATGTTGTGGACCAAATTATCAATTCTAGACTATTGTGATTGAGCATACATATAAGGCCTATCATTTTTTGGATGGTTTCTCATGATTGTTGGAAATTTAGGGTACTTTGGGTACTTTGCCTTTGCTCAAGTGTATAAGTTGTCATTGATGTCAAGAAGCTCTTGAAGGAATTTGATTTGATGTCAAATAATTTGTTTTGATGAAGGTTAAGGCATGACAGTTTCAAAGGTCTTTTGCAAACCCCAAGTTGGCAGGTTTAAATATTACAGGTGGATGCATTGGTTTAATGCATTTGGGTCCAGGAGGAAGTATTTATTTAAATAATTAAAAACCTTGTTAAGGTTCCAATTAATTATTTTTAAATAAATAAATTATTATTTGTAATGGGTTCTCCTAATCCATGGCGCAAATGTTTTAAGTTTGTGGGCACTAGCCAAAGACCTCCGTCGACATGTTAAACTCCTCGTCGACGTCAAAGAGCTTATGGTAAATTGCATATAAATCTCCCTCGATGAAAACAAAGATTCATCCCATCCAAATTTTGAAAGGTGTCGCTCGTTGTGAATTCGTCTGTGTATTCGCCATTTTTCGTGTATCCGTTGTTCATTTGTCTGCACTCATTGTTTGTCGAATCTACCATAAATTTTATTGTCATTGTGTCACGGCAGAGGAAAGGAAGGGACTGTTGTTTCATTTTATCCCTAGTGCAGAAGGATCAATTTTAACAACATGAGGTTTAAATCTCATCGGGTGCCTTTGGCACACCGGTAGCGGCTAGGCTGTTGGTGCGCTACCCGAACGGGAGGTTCCGCATTCGAATATCGTGAAAGGGTTTTTCATTGTGAAGTGGATGCAGCGGGTGGTGTTAGAATTCGTGCACAATTTCTCCATAGCGATTTTTGATGTTGGCTAAGGTATTTTCAAAATTAATTTTTTCTAAGTGTTTTTGCGGATGGAGGAAGTTTGTTAGAGGGAAAAACAACTTAGGAGTTATAAGGAGTTTAAAGCTTGTTTGTATTTTGATAAAAGATTCTTTTTGAAGATGTTGTTGAAATTTATTATTGCATTCTTATGAGAGATGAATTTTATTTGTGATAAGACTATAAGGGAGAAATAAGGTGTATAAGGGTTAAATATTTCTTGTAATGTTGAGAGTGCTTTTGGTTGTTTATGGAAATGAAAGCATGATGTTTTAAGGTTAATTGCTTCTTGTGTGAAGTTGTGAAACCTTAAGTGGGCAGCTTTGAGATTGATATTTGCTTTCATTAAATTGGTAATAATCAAGCTATTATTTTCTTGGTTAAAGTGTTGAGCTTACTCTTTTGTTGATGATTTGAAAAGTTGTGTGTGCTATTGTGAGTTGAGTTGGTGGATGCTTTTGTTCAAACAATATTGGAGAGAAAAGGAGTTCTACTTGTTTCCTTTTTTGATGTTGATTGTGAAATGCTTCAAGGTTGTGTTTTGAGCTGAATGGTGTTGATTGAACCTTTTTTTATGAGCATTGTTGTTGAAGCCCTAATTGATGGTGAAAAGAACATGAGTATCATTGTTATGTGATTCTTTGCATAGTTGGCAATTTTTGGAGTTTCATGTTCTTGAAAGAAAGCATTCTATCCTATCCATTTTAGATATTGAGTTGAGTTTTCAGATTTGAGATTGAGTTTGAATTGAGTTTTGAGATTTGGAGTTGAGTATAGAACATATTGAGTCTCTAAAAATTCTCTTTATGCTTCTATGAGTTTGAAAAATCACATTGGTTCTCTAACAATTCACCTTGTGATTTCCTACTAAGAAAGTTTTTCTTGGTGAGCTTGCTGAGGTTTTGGACAAGTTTCGGTGGGGACTTGTGAGTAGGTTTTGGAAAGGTTCCAGTGGGGACTTGTGAGCAGTTTTGGATAGGTTTCGGTGGGGACTTGTGAGTAGTTTTGGACAAGTTTCGGTGGGGACTTGTGAGCAAATTTGGACAGGTCCTAGCAGAGGACTTGTGAGCTGAGTTTTGATAGTTCTATCAGAGAACTTGAGGACAGAGGAGCACTAGTTCTTTGAGAAGAACCTGAGGATAGATTTGGCAAGTCTTTGAGAAGGCTTGTGTGCGAGAGGATTGATTTGTTCAAGTGTTGGACAGATCCGATAGACGAGAGGAAGAATTGTACTAGACCGACCGACTATGTTTGGTATAGGTTGCTGAGCTATTTTGGATGTGATCATAGAAGGCAGAGGTCTCTTAGGCTAAGCATTGAGGATAGGAGGTCTTCGGTGGAAAGGAGTTCCACGTGCTGGCAAGAGGTAGAGGCAATTGATCTTTTGAGGGATCATTTCCAGAGCAGAGGGGAAGGTATCTCCTTTGAGAAGAGGCTCATAAATTTAGATTGAGGGGAAGGTATCTCCTTTGAGTAGAGGCTCATAAATCCAGAGCAAAGGGGAAGGTATCTCCTTTGAGTAGAGGCTCATAAATCCAAAGCAGAGGGGAAGGTATCTCCTTTAAGAAGAGGCTCATAAATTCATATTGAGGGGAAGGTATCTCCTTTGAGCAGAGGCTCATAAATTCATATTGAGGGGAAGGTATCTCCTTTGAGTAGAGGCTCATAAATTCATATTAAGGGGAAGGTATCTCCTTTGAGCAGAGGCTCATAAATTCAGATTGAGGGGAAGGTATCTCCTTTGAGCAGAGGCTCATAAATTCAGATTGGGGGAAGGTATCTCCTTTGAGCAGAGGCTCATAAATTTTGATTGTGGGAAGGTATCTCCTTTGGGCCGAGGCTCATAAACATTGTAATTGGGAAGGATTCCCAAAGAACTTTGAGATAACTTTTAGAGAAAATTTTTGTGGATGTAGCCCAACCATTCTGGGTGAACCACGTTAAAATTGGTGTCACTTTGTGGATGATATTATGCATTGCTTTGTTATTGCTTTGGGTATATTGCTTTACTATTTTGAAGTATAAAGGAAAAAGTAAAAAGAGGTCTTATACTGTTCACCCCCCCCTCTCAGTATAAGCTTGTGTTCTTCAATGATCAACTAAAGACCATGATCATAGGCCCATATTTAATATATGTCTTTAGGATATTTAAAAACCTTCTCATTTTTGTTGATAAGGGACTGCATCTTAGAGATGGGTCAACAAGTCCTTCTCGTCTACCTAGAATTTCACATAATAATTATGTGTCAATATATCCTTGTTACTCTTTCAATAAATCTTATCAATATGATGAGGAAAAATTTAGAAGGTTGTGGCTATATATCCTAGATTCTAATGAGCTTTCCATTTTATTTCAATTAAACATATAAATTTTGGAAATTCAAGGTGACATATCCCATTTGGGACAACCATTGGGAACCTAAGGTAATATTTGCACTTCCAAAATCTATCACATATCAACTTGTTGTCTAAGTATAGTGCATTCATAAAATATCACTAATAATTGACTTTGTAGGTGGTGGAAAGTCTTGTCATTTTATTTTTGGGGTAAGGCCGGACTAACTTTGTTAGTCCTTGGGTAGGATGATAGCAAGTCATGTTTTCCAATGTTCTTGGATCTCTTTCTTTACCCAATTGCCACATTTATGCTATTTTCATCATATTTTTATATTTTAACTTTCCCAAAACCTAAAAATAAGGATAATGGTAGGATTAAGGGACATTTTGACATGTATCCCCAAAGCATGCATCTTGAAATTTTTTGATGCCAAGTTTACCACTTTCAATAGGGTACTTTGTTTTTCAAATATTTTTAATGTTTTTGATGCACTATCATGATGCTAGCATGTTTTTACACCTATGGTTTGAATAGCCCATCATTCAAGCCAATTGTTATGATGTTATGATGCACAAAAAAAAATGAATTCAATAATCATCTCTACAAATAAGGTTATTCCATTTTATCTGTTATAAATATCCCCTTCACATCCTCAATTTCTCACCATACATTTACCAAATATATACAAAACATACTATCATTGCTCTTAGATATCTATCTTTGTTGTTAATACATCACAAACCTTATTAATCTCTCTCTCTCTCTCTCATACTTGCATGTATAATAAAATCCATAAACCACTAGTTTCCTACCTTCCACAAAGGATAATAGGATGCTTTACTAAGATTCATAGCCAAAGGTTATTGATTATCATTTGAAAACTAATTTTCAAGGTAGGTCAAAACCTCTACAAGCATCCTAGGTGTGATCTCTCCTTACTTATTATGGTTATATTCCAATCAAGATAGGGTAGGAATGATATTCTCTATTTCCTAAATAGAATGGTCCTTGATGCCCTAGGCATCAAGTAATTATTTTTCATTACATTAGGATTAGACCTAGCTTTTTATAATTTTACGGGTGATTTTAGTGCAATTATTCTTAAATACTTCAAATTTATATATGCTTGAAGTATTATAGCTTTGGTGTATTTTTTTGTTAATTCACTACTTTATTATCATAGTTTAAGCATCTTTGTTCATCTAGTATTAATCTAAAATAATTATACTAGATATCCCCTTTTTCCAACAAACATTTTGGTTTAACCTAATGTGAAATCCACCTTTTCAGATTTTTCTTTTTAATTTTATCCTCTAGGGTTTGGTATGCTAGTCATCATAGGGTTTGTGTTGGTAATAATTTTTTGTTGTGTGCTAAATAAAAAATATTGTAGTTTCCTACTCTTAGGGATTTTTCCAAAAAATAATTTTATTTGTTGTAAGGGTTATTGATGGATTATTTGCTTAAGAGTAGAACATCTTGGTAAAAACCTAGCTACTCTTGAGTAGGTTTTCTACTTACACTTATGGATCCTCCAACTTATTTTAAGGTAATTGGAATGACTACTAGGTCTAAGAAGAAGCACATTCTAAAATCTACTAAAAATGAAGAGGATACTCTATTTTTCATGTCTCAAATTACATCAACCATCCCACTTTGATAACTCATGATGATTAATATAGGATTTAATATTGTTTTGATAAGGATTCAAATTTAGAGGAATAAGGGACCATAATATTGACTATTATGAATCATACATATCTACCATTGGGTCCCAAAGAGCTATAGGAAATTTGATGTTAGGAAGTGAATATGAGCATTACAATGAATCCAAAGCATACCTTAATGAGGTATTCATAGGATTACTATGATTACCTCAAAATAAGGTATTCATGGTATGACCACAATCTTCCCAACATGCAATAATTATGGCAAGACAAATACATATGTGAATAACATAAATTAAATGCTAGTCCCCAAGATCCAACATTCATTATCAGTATTATGATGAAAAACTAGTTGCATACATGAAAAGCCTTAGTAAATATTTGGCTTACCAACTAGACAATCATAGGCATGATATCAAAATGCAAATGGAGGCTTTTAGGATAGAAAAAACAAAACAAATACAATATTTGATGACTATCTTACTCAAATTTTGAGTGAAAATAGAAACCCTATACTGTAAGCTATTATTCCTCCTTAAATATTGAACCCTAATGCTCCTCCTCCTCCTCCTTCTCCCCTACCTAACCTTGGGGAGGATATAATTGCATCAATTGATCCAATGTTGAGAACTTATAAGAATCAACCTCTAGATTCTAATGTGGAAACTATAGACCTACCTAGGTATGTGCCTAGGTTATTTTATTATGGGACTATTAAAGCCTGAATATTTATATACAAGTTCGTGATATATTATAGCGATTGGATTCACAATGAGAAAACATTATTAAAATTAATGGATAAGGATTTGGTAGGAAATTCTCTTGATTGGTTTACATCCTTATCATTACATTCCATTGAATCTCTAGATAGTTTTGTTAAAGAGTAAAAAACAAATGTTTGATTATGACATGACTGTTATGGAAACAATGGATATTTTTATAAACACAAAACAAGGCCTTTATGAATACATTACTAATTTCCAAAAAAGGTGGGAAATACACAAATATCATGTAAATATGAATTTAACTAAAATGCTTATCATTATTATGTTTGTAAAAAGCTTAAACCCTCTTTCCAAGGTAAAATATAAGAACATAACCCTTGTAGATAGCCTTACTTTGACAAATCTCTTTTTTTTAATTCCTTGAAAACTAGGAAAAGAAGGATGGCCAAAAGACCCCAAAATATTAAAATCCTAAGAAAAATGTTGTAGGGGATGTGCTTTGCAATGTATATGTCCAATATACCTCCCATGAAAGATAAATAGTTGGAACTCCAAATTCACATGTTAAAAAAATTTGGAGGTGATCCTATGCCTAAGAATAGGATACCTCAATGGACACATAAAGATATTATTAAATTCTACCCACCTTCTAAGATAAAAATCTATCATATTAATGATAGGCTTTAAAAACTTGTATGTCATGATGCTATGAAGTTTTATGTTTGGCATGGAATATATTGTCATTATAATTCCACTTGGAAAATTTACAAAAACAACATCATAGGCAAGCCTTGGTCCTAATTTCAATATTAATCAAGTTGGAAATGATAATATTGATTTATTTCATAAATAAATAAGAATATCTAGAAGAGGTTTAATCATCCTCATAATCAAAGGTCATGTATCTAGAACAACCCATTCCATAACCATGAGCAACAATATCCCAATCAATAGCAAGAGATGAACCAAAATTAATATCAAGGGTTTAATTACGGTGGCCAAAAAAACCATCAACATAAAGGATACAACTCTAATCAAGGCATCCAAGGAGGGAGTCAAAATTATTGGAATCAAAATGGTAATTTTTTCCAAAAAAAAAACCTAGAGCTAGCACTTCTCAAAATACTTCTAGAGTTAATCTTATATTTTTCTAGCCTAGCCTAAGTGGTGAGTACATCTATATTCAACCAAATGTATTTCATTATTTTAATATTTTAAAGGTGTAGAGAGAAAAAATTACACCTTTGTAATAGGTGTAAATTATTGTTGTTACCTAAAGTGCACCTCAGTATATATAACAAAAAGCAACCTTCTAAAGAAGAAAATGAAAACAAGGATAATGAAAAGGAAGTTGTTCAAGCAATGGTTAATCTTGTTATACTTGATAAAACTACAAACCTCTCTTGGTCATTTGAGAACCTACTAAAAACATAGAAACATCCAAATATATAGAAAATATTCCTCAAAAGACATCATCCCAACCTATGGAACTTTTCATTTTGAAAAATAGTGAAAGATCATGACCATTGCTTAAAGTGGCAATATCAACACCCATAGAAAAAACACTATAGAATGGCACTAAACCTAGAGTCACTACTAAAATAAGTCATGATAAAAATAAAACCATGGTATATTTAGAAGAGTTGCATGTAATTCCTTGTGATGTCCCATATTGAGAGTTTCTTAGAACATCTCCTTATCAAAGGCAAAGCTTAAGAGATATACTAGATGATATGGATATATCCAAACCAAGGATTTCTAATATTATCCCTACCATTTCAAGGTCTTATATAGCATATTCAATCACATAGAGAAAATCTTTGTATGGATGCACATACTAGCCCTAGTTTTGTTATAAAATTTTCTTTGAAAAACATGGTTGTTGATAATTATTTAGCAATATTTTATGATAATCCATTGATGATAACAATTTTTTATAATAAGGTTCGAGGTGTAGACCAATTGGTTCATCCAAACCCCATAAGGAGGGCAGAGGTCCAAGGTTCAAATCTTGGGCCTCGTCGAATTGAACACCTGTCCCTTTCCTGGTGCTTTCAGTGATATAAAAGGTTTAAAATGATTGTGGCATGGTTTTTATAGGGGCGGACTGCGCGAAGATCTGTTTGGTGGCTTCTGGGGCGGACAACATAGAATATTGTTGCGGCCATAAAAGTTGGATAGCCTACCCAAATTCGTGGTGGCTACCGATTCCACCATGTAAATTAAAAAATATATACACAAATTTTTATAATAATATGGAACTTCAAAAGACATTTGATTATGAAGGGAGTTGTACATGTGTCATGCTATTGTCCTTGATAAATAAACTAGAGATACATAGAGAAACTGCCCTTTCTACTAGAAGTCATCATTATGGTTATAATGGTTAACCTCAAGATGTTGTGGGTTGCATTTGTTTGTAAATTTTAGTTGGACCTAAATAATTAAGAGTGAATTTTATGGTGTTTAATTTTTAGACCAACTATAACATTTTTTTAGGTAGACCTTGGACTAGTAATATGAGTGCCATAGCATCCTCTGCTTGTCACATGGTTAAGTATGCATATGATGATAAATTTATCACCATAGAGGAAGACATAGATACTTGGGGGACTCTTTCTACAAGACATGATAGATATTTAATTACTTTTATGGATGAAACATGGAAATTTTCCATTTATGAACATGAACCTCAGTGGACTTCTAGAAGAAATTTATACAAGGAGCATCATAAATATCACTTGAAATGCCCTCAAGATAGGTATGAATATGAAGATGATAAACCTGATATGGATTTTATTATTCCCATTCCTCAAGAATTATTACATACATGTGCACCATTATTGAAAACCAAATACAAAGAAGATCCTATTTTATTATACCAAAGGTTGGTCAAACTACATAAATACCATGAGGATGCTACCAAATTGAAATAAGAAATATTTTGTATAGATAATGACAACATGGGGGAAGAAACCAATAGTGACATAGCTAATTATTTTAATCAACCATTTAATATTGAAAGTAAGAATACTCCTATTAATCCCATTTTTGAGGTGGGTGTGGGCATTATTAAGTAGGTTCAACAAAAGTTACTATATTAGATGATAGTGATGATTATTTATATATAATTTTTTTACTATTGATAATAGTAAAATTTTCATCTATTTTATGCTTAAGAATTCTAAATGTAATCAATATAAAGCTAGTATAGATAGACACATAACATTTGATGTTTTTAATATATTTGCTCTGAAATGTATGCATAGGTTATGTGAAAAATGAATTATTCCATTACCTAGGTATTTAATGAAGCTTGAAATATATCAATTTTAAAACTATCATGTTGACCTCCCTATTTATGGAAACAATAATTCCAGTTCTAGTTTAACCTATCCTAAACCAAACTCCATTGTTGGGTAACTACCTATTAAAAAAATTCCAAAATTGCCAAGAATATCTCTAAAAGAAATGATCCTAGTTAGTTATGACTTTACTATTATTTCTAGCCTTGTTCCTACTAATTTTTTAGTACCTAATGGCTTCTTAACCTCTAGAATGCCTATTTTACCTAGACTATTTGATATTTCTAGGGATATTTCTTGGTAACCATGACAACTGCAAAATGTGGTGATCCTAGTTCCTCTAAATTTTAGGGGAACTAAGAATGCCCATGCATTCCCTATTATCTCAGCTAGCTTGTTTCTAGATCTAGAATAGTTTTTCTATTTAGAGATTTTTTTTAACAAGTAGCTTTATTATTTGATAGATTCTACACCCTCCTATCCAACAAGGAATCTAATTGAAATGGACTTTTTCTATTGATCTAAAAACTAGGGTTGTCATTAAGGATTTGATAATATTGTGTAAGCAATTAAGGCTATACTCTAATAAACATAATATTATATTTATCAATGCTTAATCCTATTCTCAAATCTTCTCTAATCCTAGGGGAAAGGGGCATGTAGAAAGACCTACAATCCAAATTCTTGATAATGTTATTTTTCTCTCATTATTTCCCAATGATGAAGCTATATTGATTCCTATATTCTAGAGATAAAATATTTTCTTGGAAATATAATAAGAGAGGACATATTTAAGAACCTTATCATAAATAGGGAAGGTATAAATGGTCTAATTATATTTTCCAATTTGAGATTAATTTTAAACTAGATAATATTCCCCTAGTCTAGATTATTTTGAATAAGGCAATGCCATGAATGTGGAGCCTACCATAAATGTTAACATAGGTACCCCTAAGAACCCATGGTTAGTTAAAATATGGGTAGGTCTATCTACTGAAGAGAAATCCACCTTTACTACTTTCCATAAGGAGTATAAGGATATATTTTCTTGGGAATATTGTAACATGCCTAGAATGGATGATGATTTAGTTATCCATAACATTGTTACTTATAAGGATGTCATTACCATCCAATAAAACCAGAGGATATTATCTACTCTCATTCAAAACTTTTTTAAAATTGGAATTCAAAAGGTGTTAGATGCTTATTTTATCAGACCTATTGATTATTTGGAATAGGTGCCTAACCTTGTGCCTATAAAAAAAAAAAAAAGTAATCTTATTAAAATTTATTATTATTTTAGAAATATCAATCCAAATTTTACCAAGAATTACTTTCTCTTTCCCTCTCTTGATTCTATTGTAGGCTCTACTATAGGGTATGAAATGTGGTCCCTTATGGATGACTATTCTAGATATAACCAAATCTGAACTACCTCTAAGGATCAAACAAAAATGATGTTTACTACACCATAGAGAATATTCTATTATGTTGTCATGTCTTTGGGTTGAAAAATATTGGTTCTACTTGTCAATGGGCTATGGCAATGGTCTTTCATGAATTTATAGAAAAGGTAGTTGAGTATTTTGTAAATGTTCTCTTGGGTAAGTCTAAAAAGTAGTTTGACCACCAAACTAGCCTTTGTGTCAAATTTGAGTGACTACATCACTATATGGTTAGGCTTAATCATAAGAAGTGTGTATTCAATGTTACTAATGGTAATATATTAGGATTTATGATGTCTTATAGGGGCATAGATGTTGATCAAGATAAGATCAAAGCCATTTATAGTAAGTTGTTGGAGAATATTATATTATTTGGTACATGCTAATGTACCCCCATGGCACCTTTATGGTACAATTGTAAATATATAGCAAATTAGGGTACAAGTCTATTTTTTATTAGTGTGGTCTATATTTCTCCTCTATGTAAGTGTTCATATGTAGGATGTGCACAAGTATCATGTAATTATGTGTGCAAGTGTGAAGAGTGAGAATGTACACAAGTGTCTTGTAATAGAGTGTGTAGGAGTGTGCAATGTATCATATAGTAAAGTGTGCAAGTGTACAAATATAAGTGTTCAAGTGTCATAGAATAAAGTGTGCAAATACAAAGCCAAGAGTCATGTATAAAAGTGTTAAGATGATATGCCAAAAGAAATGAGATAATTTATCTTATAAATAGAATAGAAAAACATGCACCTCCCAGATATGTGAGGAGAGAAATAGTCAAGTATTAAATAGTAATATTTGTAAGGCTATATTATGGATACAAAGCTCCATGTAATGTATCATTGAGGAATATATGTATTTCAAGCATCATACAAAGAAGCTTGTATACAATTTGAGAAATTATACTATAAGTTTTATTCATGTTATTGCATGAATTATTTTGACCATTTTATTCATAATATTGTTATTGTTATGAATGTTATGTTCTTTATTTTGATCATTTAATATAGTGATTGCTCTTATATTTGAGACTACTCAAGATATTGGATATTGGGACCTATGATAATCTGGCTAAAAAGCTAACATGGTATCAAAGATACCACTAAAATCTATCCTTTTTGGAAGAGTTATATTTAGAGCTACTTTGAGTAGTCTCTAAAGCTAGCATCAAAGAAAATATTTGGTGTGAATTTGAAAATTTATTTTTTTGAGCCATGTAAAGAATACATAGGCTATATTTTTGGGTATTTCATTAAAAGTTGACAATATTTGATATTAGTAGTCAAAGAACCATCAGAGAGAAGAAATAGAGCCATCAAGGTTGAAGAATCTTCAGCTTAATCATGTCTAGTGTAGAAGAGACTATAAATCTAAATAGATATTTCAAAATAACATTTCTCAAGCATTTTTTGGAATCACCAAAAGTAGAGCCTGTAATAAGGGATGATTGGCTTCACAACCTTGAGTTGAAGCATTATAGAATGAGCCAAAAATAGGGATGATTAGCTTCATAGCATTTATTGGAAGAATTAAATGAAGAGCCAAAAAAAGGTATGATTAGCTTCACAACTTTGAGTGGAAGTATTATAGGAAGAGCCCAAAAAAATGGATGGATTAGCTTCATAGCTACCAGAAAAATCATTAATAGGAGATTCCAAAAGAAGGTCCTATTGGTTTCATAGCAAAAAAGAAAAAATTGCACCTACGTAGATAGCCACTTGAGAGGAATAGTGACACCTGCATATACCAATTCAAGTGCACCTGCATAAGACTAGCATAGCTAGCCAAGAGGAAGAGTGTGTAGTTGTAGTGTAGAAGTATCTATAAAAGAGCATATCATAAATAAGTAGCAAACTAAATCAAGAATATGTAACTATTCATATTGCAACAATCCAAGGGAAAGGAAAACAAAATAAATTTTGAAGCAAGGGGAGAATATACCTCTAAAGGAAGATTAAGCATAAAAGGCCTTAGCATTAATTGTTTTAACGTTTCCCTAGACCTGTGTGGTGTAACATCTTATTTTTCTAGAGAAAAACCTACTATAACACCTTGACAAGAGAAGAATAGCATTGATTTTTTTCCAATGTGTGAGCCAAGTTAAGAATTTTGGGTAGATATTTGTGACCTTTATATTTTTTTCATATTGGAGTTATAAGGTTTATAACCTAATTTTGGCACATGATTTAATATTTGGTTTTTTTTATAAGTTCAGGAAAAAAATTAAAATTTATTTAATTTTATTACGTATAATTGGAGTGAAAAGGATTCGACTTCTAAAATATTTTTTTGAAGAAAATTGAAAAATAGATTTTTTTTTATTAACAATTAGAGAGTTAAAAGTTTTCAAATTCAAAACAGTTTTTTAAATTTTTAAATTTGGAAAATTGATTAGAAGAATTTGCAAATTTAATAAACTATTAGGGAGACAAGGTATTATACTTTAAAACCTTTTTTAAAAGTTTGATTATTGAATTTGCAAATTTATTTAAATTTATTTATTGATATATTTGGAGAGAAGGATTTCTACTCCAAAAAGAATTGAAGATTTGCAAATTTGTAAAACTTGATTAGTTGATTGAAAATTTGCAAATTAGAAATTTGGGAGTCAAAAGGACTTCTACTTCAAAATAATTTGATTATTTAAATTTGAAAATTTATAAAACTTTGATATTTTTTGAAGAAATGGATAGATGGCAAAAAAATAGAAGAAATTTTTAAAATTCATATAAAGGACCAAATCCCATGAGAGGAAGATTTCAAAATTAAATTTTTTATTAAAATCAATTCAAAGGTCCAACTAATAGATGATATTTTCAAAATTATGAAACCAATAAAACTATGAGGAAAGAAAAAGAAACATGGTATATTGATTCAGGAACTAGTCATCATGACTAGAAATTTAAATTGGTTTGACTCAATAGAAGTTAGACCTAATAGTCAACTTAAAATTGTATATGATAGGATTTATCATGTTCAAGGAGCTAGAAGAGTGATATCTAGTATGCCATTTTAAAATTTTGTTCTAGATGATATTTTATATGTTCTAGTACTATCTACTAATCTTTTTCTATAGCTAAATTAGTTGGAAGAGGTAGAACTATAGAATTTAAATATACAAATGAACATAAAAAAATGTGTTATCAAGATTAAAGATAGAATAGAGGCTACAAGTTCTATTGAGAATGGAATTTTTGCTTTAGATATAATGGTATTTTTAGGAGAGATTTTAAATCATCTTATACCTCAAGAATAAACTAATGAAGAATTATTTGATTCCTTTGAAAGATAGGAAATAATAAAATGGATTAGCTAAGATTTTACAATAGAGAAAATAGGAAAAGATAGTGAATTAGCACAAGAAGACAAATGATAAAAGCAATAATCAGATATTGCAAACTAAAGTCTTCAATAACCAAATAATGTAATACATGCTGGTGTTGGAGAAAATTACATTATTTGGTACATATTAATGTACCCCCATGGTACCTTTATGGTAAAATTGTAAATATGTAATAGATTAGGGTGTGAGTCTATAGTTTAGGAGTGTGATTTATATTTCCCTTTATGTAAGTGTTCATATGTAGGATGTGCACAAGTGTCATGTAATTATGTGTACAAGTGTGAAGAGTGAGAATGTGCACAAGTGTCTTATAATAGAGTGTGTAGGAGTGTGCAATGTTTCATATAGTAAAGTGTGCAAGTGTCATAGAATAAAGTGTGCAAATAAAGAACCAAGAGTCATGTATACAAGTGGAAATATGAGAAGCCAAAAGATATGAGAGGATTTATCCTATATATGGAATAGTAAGAGATGCATCTTCTGAATATGTGAGGAGAGAAATAGTCAAGTATTGAAGAGTCATCTTTGTAAGGCTATATTATGGAGATAAATATCCATGTAATGTATTTAAGAGAACTGAGGAATATATGTATTTCAAGCATCATACACAGAAGCTTGTATATAGTTTGACCTTTTATACTGTAATCTTTATTCATGTTATTGCATGAATGATTTTGAACATTTTGTTCATAATATTCCTATTGTTATGAATAATATGTTATTTATTTTGGTCATTTAATATAGTGATTTCTCTTATATTTGAAACTACTCAAGATCCTATATATTGGGACCTATGATAATCTAGCTAGAAAACCAACATAGGCCTCCCCCAAAAACTGTTAAAGATATTATATCTTTCTTTGGGAAGCTTGGGGATATAAGATAATTTATACTTGAGCTAGATTTTAAAAATTATCCATTGAATCACTTAAGAAATATGTTAAGTTCAAGTGGAATTAAATTTGTAACAAGACCTTCATAGAATTCAAGAAATTTTTTTTGTGACCCCCAACTCTTTGCCCACCCAACATTAATAAGTCATTTATATTATATACCTTAGATACTCAAGTTTCCTTAGGAGTTGTACTTACTCAAAAACATGATAATAATAAGGAATATAGCATGTACTATATTAAATTAACAATATTTCCAATAGAAACTTGGTACACTCCCATAGAAAAGGATTGCCAAGCTATTTATTTTACATGTAAAAATTTATGTTGTTATATATTGTATCAGAAAAATTACATGGTCATTAAAAATAACCCCTTGAGAAACCTACTACAAAATAATTACATGCCTAGTGACACCTGACATGAAAAGTGTATCATTATGATGAAACAATTCAATCTCCATATTGTTACACAAAAAGTTATTAAAGCTTAGGTAAGTACTATTAAACCAGTAATATATCCTCATCTAGTGCAACAACCACTGAAATAGGTATTGTGTGATGTGGACATAATAATAATCTCTTATGATCCTCATTAATTTATCATATTTGCTTCCTCCATTTCTTCTAGACTTATATAAAACTATATTCCCTATGAACTTATTGAGCAGGAAAATGTTCCTGGGAGTCTCATGTGGTTACCCAGAGGCATATTGAAACAAAATATAATTTCAAGGTTGACACACCTTCCTCTTCTCAAGAATCTCATGAAACCCTTCATTCTAATACTTGCATCCTTCACTTTTATGGGGTAGGAAATAATTTTGGTGAAGGAGTTGGTATATTTATGAAGTCTCCAACTAGCCTAGCTATTTTTAATGTTTTCTTCTTAAAATTTTTTGACATTACTTATAACATTATAGAGTATGAGGATTTGATTTTAATTCTCATGATTATCCAATGCATGAATGTTAAGCACATCAAAGTATCCATTATCTTTGAAATCATGGTTTGTTAGACATTTAGTGTATATGCTAGAAAAGCTCCTCATTTGATTCCTTACCACCAAGTAACTACTAATTTTATCAATAATTTTAAAACCTTTTCAATTGAGAATTCTCCTAGGGGACAGAATATTGAGGTTGACCCCCTAACCACTTTGGCTAGTAAATTGGTACCACATGAAAACATTTTTGAAATTAATCTTGTGGTAAAATTTCATGTTGAACCTATTATTTCTATCACTAATGGCCTGGTGGATGTGACTATGATTGAGGTTAATTATAATGATTTCCAAATGCATCTTGATGATCCTTTGTATGGTAACACTTTATGCTTCCTTAATGATCAATCCTACCCATCCATAGCTAATTCTATGCAATGAGGTCATATTCATATATATTATTTTTGGTGGAGTCATATACTATCATAATCCTTACAGTATCCTATTGTGATGCCTTATAGAAGTTAAAGTTCTCAATGCTATTGTTGATGTTCATAGTACAACCATGGAGGTCAATTTAGTGGTTGTTCGATAGCTCATAAATTATTAAAAATGGGTTACTTTTGGTGAACTATGAAACCTTATGCTAATAACTATTTTTTTTGGTAAGTAGAAATATTATATTAACAAATGGGTTTTGAAAGGGCCCCAAAACATTTTACAAAAGGGTAAAGGTCATTCGACCACAAACAATAGCACAATGTTAATTGAAAAGGCAAACAACCACACCAAACAAAGATAATAGACAAGGCATACAAATGCAATAGATAGTAACTAGAAAAGATTACCATAATAATGATTCCAATAGAGTGATCCCACCAGAACTGTCCCAAACAAACCCAATAGATAAAACCCCCACAAAAATAGAGCATGATACCATTACTCTTCGCTGTTGGTATTTGCATTCAAGTTGTCATTTGGAGCATCACCTGCATTCTTCATTTGTTTGTGAATGTCGTCATATGCTAATAACTATTTTAAATCTTGTGATAAATGGCAACTAAACAAAGATGAAATTCATTCCCCTTCACAAGTTCTTCATCCCATTGAGTCTCCTTGGGATTTTTACACTTGGGTTCTTGAATTTTTTGGACCTATCTCTCCCATGTTCTCAAATGGACACAAAATTATTATTATAGACATAAAATACTTTTTGAAATACATAGAAGCTATACCATTATCAAATAATTCAATGCTCATTGTATTCAAATTTATCTTTAATAAAATTATGTGTCACTTTGGTGTCTTGTCTATTTTCAATTCAAATAATGGTACTCCTTTAAAAAACAAAGAAATACAAGAGTTCACTTCTCAATTAGTAATTCAAAAACATTTTTGTATACCTTATTATCCATAAGGCAATGATGAAGCTAAATCTAGTAATAAAAGTTTGGTCACTATTTTGAAAAATATAGTCAAGGAATCAAATAAATATTGGCACTTACAGTTATATCTTGCATTATGGGTGTAATACACTACTATTAAAATATCCATAGGGGCAGACCCTTTTTATGTGGTCTATGGTATTGAAGTTGTGCTACTTGAAATTGAATTGCCTTATTTGTGTGTTTCTTTGAAAATTTTATTGAGTCATTATGAGTACCACTAGGATTATAGGGAGGTTCATCTTGTTAAACTTACTACGTGTGATGAGAGGCATCTACATGCTCTTAAGCATAATACAACCTATACAAGTCTTGGTACCAAGCAATATAATAAAAAAATCTATCATCATGATTTCAAACTCAAGGATATTATCCTCAAGCTTGATAATGTGCATAAAGTGCAAGGGAAAGTTTATATAAAAATGGATTGGGCCAAATACTATCAAAGATTTGTTAGGATCTAGGGCCATAAAATTATAAATAATGGATGGTTTGATTTGGAGTAACCCACCAGTTCCATGCATGTCAAACACTTTTATGCATAGCTCCTTTTATCCTATTTATAGTCTTTGTGTTTTTTTGGTTTTCTTATTAGCTTTGGTGCCTTGTTGTTTGCTTTGACTATTTTGACTATATGATTGGTGTATGTTGGTCTTATATATTCTTTATTTTATCATATCTTTATGTGTGTGTGTGTTTTTTTTTATCTTTTTCACTTATGATCATGATTTACCTTTAAAGTGATGATCTTAGTTGTCCAATTTTCAAATGCCTTCTACTAGTTTTGGATCTCCTATTTTGAGTGGTCTATTTTTCCTAACCATGAGCATCCCTTAAAGAAGTGGTCCCAATTATGTTGATTGCTCAAGTCTATTTCTACCTATTTTTGGTTTTTTTGCATTGCTACTTTATTTTTTTATGTTTTATAGCTATATTCACTAGCATTCATTGTTGTTAGCTTTGTTTGCTCTTCTCTATCATGGTGTTGCTTTTGCTAGTAATAAATACCATGATGTATTTAAAGTCTTTCTCATATTAGTACCTTATTCTAAGTGTCATATAGCAAACTACCTTAGTTCAAGACATGTCACCTTCCATATGGTATGTGATTATAACACTAAGGTAACATTCCTTTAAATTTCATTTAATAATTATTTTTCAAATAATCAATCATATTGGTGTCCCACTATGGTGGCAAGTGTTTCTCATTGAAAAACACAATTGACCAAATACTATAGCAAAAAAACCTATTCTAGTAGGGACACGATAACTTTCCCTTCCATTAAATATCCTTCCCCTATGGTGGATTGTGATGTGTATCTAGCCCATCTCTAATCACTTCTATAATTTTGGTGTCTCACTATAGCAACAAGTGTGCCTTGTTGAACAATACACTTGAGCAAATACTATAATGGTGAACTTGTCAAAATAGAAGCACTATGAATTTCTCTACCATAGGATCTCTCTCTCCTAGGGTGAGCTACAACATGTATATAGCCTACTATTTATTGCTCATATATTTCTTCTCCCTCTATCTTGATGGGTATGCCTTGTTGAGTGACACATCCATCATCAATGACAAGGCATGAACTAGGTTTGGGAACATACCCTTGTGTATCATTCATTATTTATGTTGGAATATCTTAGCCCCCTTGCAATAGTGGGTGGACATGATTGACTACCTTATTATCCATCTATTCGTATCTTATAATTTATGTTAGGATTGGGTTCAAATACCTATGTCTATATATGGTATGGGTTGGTTTCTGCTGGTCCTTTCCATTGTAGTGACAAGTGTGTTTTTTTTTTTTTTTTTTTTGAATTTACATGGTGGAATCGGTAGCCACTGTGAATCTGAGAAGGTTTTTTGACTTTTATAGCCACCACAATATTCTATGTTGTCCGCCCTAGAAGCCACCACACAAATCTTCGTGCCACCCCTATAACAACCATGCCATAAAATTCTAAACCTTTTACACCACTAAAAGCACCAAGAAAGGGATAAGTGTTCAATTTTGCGAGGCCCAATATTTGAACCTTGGACCTACACCCCCCTTACGGGGTTTGGTCGAACCAATTGATCTACACCTCGGATCTCACAAGTGTGTTTGTTGATACATGGCACTTTTTAGTTACTGCATATGGCCTACCTACTTTGATAGCATATATAAGAGGTACACCACCCCATCCATGGTCAGGAGGTATTATTTTTTGAGCACATATTTGAATTCTAATCAAATATTTTATGCTTTATCACATTTATTTAAAGCATGTCATTGAATGCTACAAAAATCATACGTGCTATCTAATAATTATGTATAACTTTGAATGCTACTCAAATTATACATGCAACTCAATAAATTATGCATTGTTATGTGCTACACAAATCTTGAATATGCATCATTCAATCTTCAACAAATGATGCATCATCATTTGCTACACAAATCTTGAGTAGATGACATAAAAATGCATTTTACATGTCATCACATGCTATACAAATCTTGAGTATAAGTCATCTAATACACTTCATCGTGTGCTACATAAACCTTAAGTGAATATCAAAAATATATATTTGGCATATTGCGATAAGCCTCATAAATCATGTCATGGATATTATTTGTATAAGCTTTTGATATGTTTTGAAGGTATAGTGAAATTATTGTGCTTATAGGGGTTTTAGCTTACTCGAGACTCATTTGCACATTTTATTTTGGCTCATTTTATACCCAACTAGAATTTTTCAACACTGGGTATTTTTATAGGCAAATTAAGTTTCAATCACATGGGGCAAATAAAAATCATTTTTCTTTCATTCAACAATTTATTGGGGTATGTACAGATAAGTATTAGGTATATTTTCTTGTACTCTAGAATTTTTGGCTAAGGTTTTACATGTTTTCACTATTATTTCAAAAAAATACAATTTTACATATATAGTAGTATCAAATTTTGTACCATAGAATTTTTATTTTTGTTACTTTGACTATCACATATATCTCTTTTTTATTTTATTTTTTTACCTATGGACTCAAGAGTGGATATACCTTCCATTATCATTGTTGGTCCTTAGGGAGAGCTAATATATATTTGTAAAAATTAACACTAACAAGTGACTTTATAGATGATGAAGAGTCTCATTCTCCTATCTAAGGGACATGGGTGTACTAACTTTGTTAGTACTTGGGTAGGATGATAGTTATCCATATTGGCCAATGGTTTTGGTTCCCTTTCTTCATTCTTTCATCATTTCTACCATCTTTCATGATAATTTTTCCTTTTAACTTTCCTAAAACCCAAAAAATAAGGATAGAGGTAGGGATGTTTTGACACACACCCCTCAATGCATGCATCCTAAAAAATTATAATGCCAATATAATTACTTTAATTTTGGATCTTGTTCATCCAATTATTTTTAGATTTTTTGATGAATGGTTGTGATGCTAGCATGTTTTTACACGTAGGGTTTGAAAAATGTATTTCTTGGGATGACAATTATAATTTTATGACTTTAAATAGGGATAAAATTAGTTTTTATCTTCTAAGGTAAGGTTGTTATATTTCATTTATTATAAATATCCCTTTCACACCCTCTTTTTCTCACCATATATTCACCAAATATCTACAAAATATTGTTATTTCATCTCTCTCTCTCTCTCTCTCTCTCTCTCTCTCTCTAGGATAGGAATGGGATTCTTTATTTTTTAAATAGAATGGTCTTTTATGCCCTAGATGTCAATTAATTATTCTTCACTACATTATAATTAGCTCTAGCATTTTTTGGATGATTTTAGTGCATTTATTCTTAAATTTTTTAAATTTATGTATGCTTGAAGTAGGATAGTTTTTTTTATATTTATAATTAATTTATTTATTTTCTATTTTAGTTTTAACATCTTGGTTTATCTAGTATTAATTTGAATAATTATGTTAGATAGCCCCTTTTTCATGAAAACATATGGCTACCCATAGAAAGTTAAACACTAGGAACATTTCTCACACAAGAAGCACTACCTCCATTACCAATCAACATATTGAATTTATGAAAACATCAACTAGTTTATTTTTCATAGAATCTTATACCTGATGGTTTTGTACACCCATGAGTATAAATATTAATTATACAATTTGATCCTTTTATACATTATCATCTTGTTGAGTTGTGTAATATTATTATTTCAACAATGGGTTCATATTTTTTTGATAAATTTCATCCACTTAACATGTTTTTATAACATATTTAATCTTTGCAATGGTTTGACTATATTTAAAATAAAATTTCTTGTAAAATGATCATCACTACATGGGGGTTAAAGTATGGCCTATGAATATTTAAGTCTTTCCTAGTTTATAACTTACTTCTATGGCTATTCTTTTTGTAGCATAGAAATAATGATGATTATGCATATTAAATTCCCTCTTTGTTTATTATTTTATCTTATTTCTAGATGTTAAAACTATAACCATAGGATCTAAGTTATAGGTGTAGGTAAGCAATACAATGAATTCAATATAATATCATCAATTGATCATTTTTTCTTAGTATAAAGTAATCTAATGGCATCAAAAAGGGGAAGATACTTTATAAAACAATTCAAAAATATCTTCTTAAATCTAAGCCATATGATAGTGCAACCTTTATGACTCAATTTCCATAAGATATGTGAAATAATTGTATATGGAATTGGAAAGTAGTAAGAGTGACTTTCCAATATTAGAAAGCTTGTGTAAAATTAGGAGGTCTTACAAATTTGAATTCAATTTCTAGAATCATCACTAGATAATAATGTAACATTAGTATTTGTTATAAGAACATTAGGAGGCCATTAAATCTTATGAGATGATCCTCTATATATTATATCTATATTAGTATTTACATCCAAATCATTATCTACATACTAGAGATACTCCATCCCAAGGGTTTGCTTAGGCCCATTGTTCTTTCTCACCAAGTTGTAATATTTTGGATCTTGTTGGTTGACTATCCATTACAACTGAAATTCTAGATTACCTTTGGTCTTTGAAAACATGATATCCTTGTTATTCCATTCTAATATAGCATATATCTTATTTAGTTGGTTTTAAATATTTTTATAACACTAGTAACGATAAAAATAATTTTATTCATCAATTTCTCTATATGTTGTTGAATAGGATTCTCAAACGTAAGTCTTCCATCAGGAGTACTTGATGAAGAACTCATAGTAGCATAATGTAAATATTATAGGAAACAAAACTATTCATATATTTTGAAGCATTATGATGTTTGCCTAGATTTCTTAGAGGATTATTTTTTTATCCCATAAAATCCTCATCAATATCATTTGTCCTTATCATACTTCCATCATATTATGCCTAACATTTGAAAGAAAAGGGATCTATCATGGGCTACCTCTTGAGATCATCATCCCAAACTAGTAACAATGCATTTCAAATTACTATAATCATATCATGTTTTGATCACCTAGACATGGTGATCAAAGTGGTACATACCTCTTGTAAGGTTCTCAACACACTCAATTATATTTTTTTATTCTAGAGCCATAATTATTTTATCTAAAAAACAATACTATGGAAGATACTCATGCAAAAAGTAGGAATGTATATAAGAGGATAAAATTGTAGATAAATAAATATTGGTTCTTTGAAAGAGGTTCAAAATTTGCACTAAAATTCTAAGGTCTCAAAGTTTTCCCACCAAAATAAGCTAAAACAATCACTCTAATACCACTTATAACAAAACAACTTGTGAACATAGTAATTGTACAAATAATTTTTACAACTGTGTAAGAGAATAGAGAAAAAGATATTAGTTATAACATCTTCAAGATAGATTCAATTTATCCAAATCCAAATCACTAAAGAAAATCAAATCCACTCAAATAATACAAAGTCTCATAAAAAAATAGAGAGAACAAAGCATCGTATATACATCAAAGGTGATAGAAGAATTATTATTCAAATGATGATAAAAATTAACATTTCAATTCCTATTTAAATAAACTTCTAAATAACAAATCCTAACCTAAGTTCTCAAGGGATGATTCATCATAACATAAGTTCTTGATCTAATCAAATAAAAATAGATGATGTAGTTATATT
This sequence comes from Wollemia nobilis, assembly GCA_028583015.1. Taxonomy (NCBI): domain Eukaryota; kingdom Viridiplantae; phylum Streptophyta; class Pinopsida; order Araucariales; family Araucariaceae; genus Wollemia; species Wollemia nobilis. The sequence goes on from JAQPPZ010016931.1 coordinate 8,573,233, forward strand.
GTGGTCGTTACAACATAGGAATTAATTTGGGAAGAATCAACTTCATAGGTTGAACAAATGCACAAATTTTCAATTGTATAAAGAATAATATATAATATTTTAAGGATCAAAATATTTCACATTATGTAAGGATAATATATATTAATCCATAATAGTTGAATTAAAAGTGTCACTAATTGATATACATAAATAATGACCACTAAATATTAACATGATAAATATTTAATGTAGAATAACATCATATTTATGCAACAAATCCTTTAAATAAAGTCATATTTTAATAAAACTTCAAATTGAGACTTTTAAAATCAAGATGATTGTTCAAAATTATTTAAATCTGAAAATGTCACTATCAAACTCTTCAAATAGACATAAAATTAGTCAAATCTAGTGAGTGTATTTTGTGTATAAGTCATCTAAACATTGCCTAAATATAGTTACTCATTTACATGAAATAGAACATAGAAGAATATGTCTACTATAAATTTCATCCTAAAATATAAGATTTTTACCCATCAAAATAATAAAATTGTATTTGATATATAATCGTTAGTTAGCTTTTATTTGAGCTTGAAATGAGCCAATGTTTTTATTAAAGGTTGTTTACATTATTTCCAAATTGTTGTAGTATTTTATCAAAAAAATTATGTGTTTGGACCTTAAAAATGATAAAATAATCTAACCAACAAGATAGTTGGAAATACATTGGGTTGGCATGTGCAATATTCCTAAAAATAAATTGGACAAATGCTAAGAGGAATACATGTAGGGACAAGCATGACACATTGTTGTGGCTGATCCACAACACACCCCAAAATTGGGGACCCACATTTTTTGCATGCTTTCAAAGAAGATCTCAGTGACCCAGATGCTAAAAATCAAGAAAAAGGCAAAAATGCACAAGTATAGAAAGTGTCGCGAAATCGCGACATGTCGCGAAATCGTGACATGTCACGAAATCGCGACCTGTCGCGCCATCGCTGCCGAAAAATAGAAAAGTGTCACGAAATCGCGACATGTTGCTCCGTCGCGGCCGAAAATGAAAAGGTGTCACGAAATCGCGACATGTTGCAAAATCGCGGCCGAAATGAAAAGGTGTCGCGAAATCGCGACAAGTTGCTCCGTCGCTGCTAGAAAATGAAAAGTGTCGCGAAATCGCGACATGTCACAAAATCGCGGTCAAACTGGTCAAACGGGGCAGGAGGCAGAAAGGTGTCACGAAATCGTGACATGTCGCAAAATCGCGGTCAACGCAATCAACGACAGTAGGTGGGGAACCGTCGCGAAATCGCGACGTGTTTGATTTTCGCGGCCCAGAGAGGAGAGAGAAAGATGAAGCGAAAAAGGCGTAGCGAAATCGTGACGTGTCACAAAATCACGGTCAACGCAGTCAATGGCAGCAGCTAAGCAGCCCGAGGTGGAAAAACGTCGCGATTTCGCGACAGGAAAGCAGCGAAGGTGCATGAAATGAAAAAACGTCGCGAAATCGCGACAGAATCGGGTGAAAAGGCATGAAACGAAAAACATCATGAAATCACGACAGAAACGAGCCGAGTTGTACGAAAAGCAAAATATGTCGCGAAATCGTGACATGTCACGTTTTCGCGGCCAGAAGCAGCAAGGGAGCCCGAGGTAGAAAAACGTCGCGAAATCGCGACAGCATGCAGCAAAGATGCCCGAAGTGGAAAAGCGTCGCGATTTCGCGACAGGTTGCGGCAAGGGTGTACGGAGCGAAAAAACGTCGCGATTTCACGACAGCATGCAGCAAAGCAGCCCGAAATAGAAAAGCGTCGTGATTTCACGATGGAAAGCGGGCCGATGGTACGGAACAGAAAAGTGTCACGATTTCGCGACAGAAAACAGTGAAGCAGCACGAAAGAGAAAATTGTCGCGATTTCGTGACAGAAAGCCGCCCAGGTGTACGGAACGAAAAGCGTCGTGATTTCGTGACATGTCACGAAATCGTGACATGTCACGTTTTCGCTGGGCACGATGGCGAGAAAGGCTGTTGGCAGGAAAACGTCGCGATATCGCGACATGTCGCGATTTCGCGACATGTCGCGTTTTCGCGGCCAGGAAGGCGGACAAGGCTGCATGCTATTTTTTGGTCACGATTTTCATGGAACCGTTACAGAACGTGCAAAAAAGTGCGGGACGCGTGGCGTACAGGCTGCAGAAGCATTACAGAGAAGATCAAATGTCTTAATATCGAGCATAAAGCTAAAATACGAGCAGCCACTGGAAGATGAAACGAACCATCGTGGAAGGAGAATCAATTCAACAGCAAGTTTAAAAGCGGAGGCACAGATTGGTGCAAGAGGGTCGGAAACCGCTGGAGCAGAGTTGCAGTGCTAGAGGCCAGAGGGTCATTCTGGGCCTGCTTTAAGGCTGTTTTCCTTCCTTTTTCTGGTTTTGAGAAAACCAGAGATGTTGCCATTGTAACTTGACATATTATTAATGCAGAGTGTTCAAAAATTTGCATCTTGTTGGCAAGAAAGAAGGAGTTATTTTTTGCATGCATGTTTTAATGTTTATCTTTCCCTTTTTCAGATTTCTAGGCTTATAGATGAAGTTTAATGCAAGTTCTCTTGGTTGCTTCATGCGAATGTCTAAATCTAAAAAATAACAGTAAACCCCAGAGACCAGCACTTAACTTACCTGGATTGTGCATGTTTGCAGGTTCAATAAGTTAGGTTGCATGCATGGAAACCTCACATCTTCGGTTTTTCCAGGACGGGATAGCATCAAACTGAATGCAATTTTAAATTTCTTTTCTTTTGCATTTTATTTTTTCTTTTTGCTGCATTTTATTTTCAGAAGTTCCAATTTTATTTACAGGCATTAAAATAAAAATTAAAAAATTAAAAAAACTCCAAAATCCATAAATAATTCCTTCATGCTATTGCATTTCATCAATTTACATTTTGAAGTTACAGCATGGTCATTTGAGGATCAAATCACATTTACTTTATCAGGGTTCAATGAACAATCACTAAGTTATCACAGTAAAATAAACCACAGTGCCCCTTGTTTTCAGTTACTTGCAACCACTAAGGTGTTCCAAGCATTTTAATTGAATATCTTCATTTAAGATTATTAATACATAGATGCAGAATGCTAACATAACAGGAACCTTGGAGAAATTACATGTTTAATTTCTTTGCAAGCAGAGGATTTAGAACCCAAATCCTATCGGAGAGTGTGTTTTCACAATCGGGTGAAAATACCACTCAACAGATTGGCGCTAGAAGGAGGGCCTGAAATGTTTATTTTATCGTGATTTTTAGATGCTACGGGTTTATAATTATTTAAGAATTTTAAATTGCTAAATATTTCAAGCATCTTCGGCCTCTAACACCACTCAACAGATTGGTGCTAGGAGGGCCGTACGGGTTTATTTTTAGTGTTATTTAAATTTAAATTTTTTATGCTTTAGTCCTCTAACATTCAACAGATTGTAAAAAGGACGGTCTGAATTTATTTACCTATTCTATTTTAAGCAATTCAGGTATCTTTGTATATTTTTCTGATTGTTCATACAGAATTAAAGTGATTTGATTTAATTTTTCAGAATTTTGGTCTCATGCAATTACTTTTCATTTGATTTTAATGAATACATCTCTTAGTTGATGCTAACTTGATTTCTGTTTTATATTGCGAGTTGAATATTCAACAGATTTGGTTCTAAAATTACATTTTAAGTTCACTAATGGCAACACTTGAGGAGCAAAGGATATCCCTGAGAGCTGAAATAACATCTCTAAGAGAAAGAATGGTATCTATGATAGAGGATCATTATGAGGGTTTATCTATACCTGTGGTACCCTATCAAATTCCTAAAATGTTATTGGATTTTTTACGGTGTTTTAATCAAGAGGTGCCACTAGGATACTTGCAAAAACTGCATGTCTACAAGAGTACATTGTGTCAATTCCAGATTTTCTATGAGGAGGTGGCTTGTAAGTTATTTGCATACATTTTGGATGATAGACCATTCTTTTGGTATAGCCAACTACCCATGGAGGTTAGGACTTCTTGGATACAACTAGAAGCAACTTATCTTTATCATTTTGGTAATCAGGTTGACTTAGAAATCCTGAAAAATCAGTTTACCTCCATATGTAAAGAGTCTAATGAATCCTTGAGTCAATTCAATGGAAGATTTCATGAGTTGCACTCCCAAATGTGGGAAAATTTTAACACATTAGAAGAGGAAGCCATGGAAGTATACCTAGGAGCCATACACCCCACACTTGCTTCACTCATTGAGGAAAAAACTGAGTGGTTTGTCCCTAGAGAAAATCCATGAGGTCTTAGAAGAGATAGAACGACAAGGTCTTGAAGAAGAAAAGGCACAACATGTTCATATGAAAGATTGTTCTTTTGATGCCAACCTACACCAACCATCAAACATAGCACCCTCCACTCCAATGATATCTAAGGTAAATGATCAAGGGGATGAATTTGAATATCCAAATCTTACAACCACCTTAGATGTAGTCCACGAGGAGGTGCAAATTGCTAAGACAACATCCACTAGTGAGGATCATGTAGAGATACATGATTATCTAGATGAAGGGGTTCTAAATTCAACAATGTTTGATATATGTGATAAGATGGAACCTGCCATGGAATTAAATGAAGTGGTTGAAAGTAAAATGGGGAGAAAAACAATAAATGAATTTGAAGACATGATAAAGTCTCACCACTTGTTCTTGGAAGATACTATTGATGAGATGTGTAAAATTAAGGATCAAGAAATTCTTCACCCTTCAAATTGTGATAAAACTGTATCATGGGTTGCTAATTTGGACAATGATGGCCTTATAAATTTGAATTCAAGAAATAACCCACTTTTGGAAATAATTAAACCATCTAAAGAAGGTGAAGATGAATGTGATGAGAAACACATTGATCATTTGGAAAATCTTGAAGAAATAGTTGAACGTCACCGCTTGATTTTGGAAGATGATTATTATGATGCTTGGAAGAAGTGGGAAGACTTCACTATTTCCAAAGCTACTAATGAAACTTGTGTGCCAATTGATATGCAGGATGACATAATTGCCTACTCAAAGGAAGATATTACAACTCCTGTACGATTTGAGGATGTTTTGGAAGAGAGTTTCAAATCTCATCAAATTTTGGAAGATTATAATGATCCTATCGCCAAGGACAAAGAAGAAAGTGAATGGATGAATGAATCAAAAGATCATGTCATAAATACCATGGAGTTTCATATCACAGATTTGGATGACAATTTTCACAATGGTTGGGGGAGATATGATAATGCATTCTTTTCTCACATCTCCATAAATGAAACTCATATTTCACTTGACATGCTGGATGGTGAGCCTTCTACATCATACGAAGATCTCATATTCGCAGGATTTGAAAAGGTGACAAAATTAGATCATGTTGAATATAAATTCATTGAAAGTGGGGATGCAAGTTTGCATGATGATTTTGAGGATTCAAATGAAGAGATACCTTGGGTAGTGAACAAAGAATTGGAACCAAATGACAGAGAGATTGATCAATTGGAAGCAACTCAAATGAAGGATCATCAAGATGAGTCATGGGACATACACTTTGACCAAAAGCATTTGAGGGTTGAAAATTTGCATGACCATGTTTTGAATTTGATTGATAGTTGTGATGAAATGTCATTAAAGGTAAATGAAAAACAAGGTATAATTTTTAATCACACCTTTAATAACATGGTTTTAATGAATGGAAAAGAAGTTGATGCACTTGAATTGTTAAATCAAATTCATCAACAATTATTAATTGGATCTAGGATAAAAACTTTTAATGATCCTAATTTAGTAAATATCCTAGATGCTTGTAAATTGTTACATAAATTTGATTGGCCTACAAATTTGGAAAATAATTTGGCTTTAAAATTTGTAGAAATAGGCTCTTACTTACAAAATTGCATATTTGAAAAGGATAGCCTAATTCTAAATCAAGGAGGGAATTATGAAGTTCACATTTTAAAGAATAGACAAGATAAAATTGAAAATCATTTATTGTCTAATCATTTTAGTAATTTGATGCTCACCTATGGGAGTATTATTGGAACTAAATCAAATTGGTATGGTGAGCATGGCAAGTGGAAATTTGTTGCATTGTTTGGCTTAGTCTTGTTTGTGTTGGATTCCCACAACATTTGGCATGCATATCATGTCATATTTTTGTTGAAATGTTCTAATCATGTGTGGGATCCGGGAAAGTGATAATCCAAGCTTTGCATCATTTTGTATTATAGTGTACATTTGTATATAGATTTTGGTTTTTGGTTTTGGGTTTGTGTTTTCAAGTTTCATTTTGGGATTGCTATTTGGATTTGGATTTAAAGTTGTGTGTTTATTTGACATGTTTTGTTTGTCTATAAAAAAAAAAAAAATGATGATGAAAAAGTTGCCTTGAGATGCTAACTTATGTTCTAGATCGGGAGAATATGAAACATTGGAATTGTCTTGTAAAAGCTCCACAAGTAACACAAACAGTTTAATAATATCGTTTGAAACTTGTGATGCATGAAGTAGTCGAGTTTTATATAGCAATATTTCATCTGCAATTCAAAAGACAATGCATTCATATTACATCTCACTTTGCACATACATGCCATCGTAGTTGCAAGTGCATTTCAAATGCAAATCATTAAAGTGTGTCAAATCCTCTTAAGGTTATGCTATCACATAAATAAGAAGAGAATCCTAAGGTTGGAAACTGAGTCTTGAGATATCTAGAACCAAGCACGTCTCATACATTAAAAAGGATCTTGAGCAAAATGATCAAAACCTAACTTGGAAGAAAAGGTTGGGCGAAAGAAGTTTTTCATGTCTATCCTATTATGCAACATGATCCTTAAAACAGTGGTTTTGACCACTTCCATAGAGCTTAAAGCCTAAAATCGGAGTAGTAAGGATAGGGTTAAATCCTCATCGAACTTAGGTTGAGGATCCAATTCCCCAAAGCTTTGATTTGACCTACATGGAGTAGTAAGGATAGGGCATAAATTCTCATCTCGCTTAGGTTGAGAATCTGATTCCCCAAAGCTCCTATGTCTCATTTCATAATAAATCTTGGATTGGAAGGATCGTACTACTTGTCCTCTGCAAAGGATGGGTAGTCATCCCCAAGGTCTAAGCAACAAAATTAATATTTTCCATTTACATCTAAAGTTTGGATTGGAAGGATCGTACTACTTGTCCCTAGCAAGGATGGATAGTCATCCCTAAGGTCCAAGAAGTAAAAAAATAATTTTTTCCCATCTCATATTTATATTGGATTGGAAGGATTGTACTACTTGTCCTCTGCAAAGGATGGATAGTCATCCCCAAGGTCCAAAGAAATGAAGATAAGTTTTGGATTGTGGGGTTAAGTATGCCCATGCATGGCAACATGTCTTGCCTAAAAAACAAGACCACTGATTGTCCAAAGGGTTAGACTAGCATGACCATTTCTTCCATAATTGGTTAAATTATTTTTCTCAAAGTGAGGTAATGAATTCTAAATCAGAATAGTAAGGATAGGGTTAAACTCTCATCTCGGTTGGTTGGGAGTCTGATTCCCCAAAATTCTGATTTCACATTCACTTGCACATGGGTTCAAGATAGTAGGGGCTCATAACCAACTTTGGGATATATAATAAAGCAATTCATATAGTTGATCCTAAGAGGGTTTGGCAATCTTGAATGTTTGTGTATGATACTAGAAGGTCTATGTTTTTTTTTTTTTAAAAGTAAAATCTCCAAGCATATTTATTAGGTTACACAAATCATTCACAGTCTCATATATGCATTCATGTAAAACTGACAATGGAATGTTGATCAATTTCAAACGATAGGGAATGAAAACACATTGCACACACCGAGCTAATACTTGATGATTCTGATGATTCATGTACTTCTGATCTTTGGGCATTTGTTATATTGCTTATGTGCTAATGCATGTTTTTGAGTTTATATATGTTTCCAGGTTGGGTTCTCACCAAATGCTCAGGAGCATTTGACAGCAGAGTCGCCATTTGTTGTGGCTGATCCACAACACACCCCAAAATTGGGGACCCACCTTTTTTGCATGCTTTCAAAGAAGATCTCAGTGACCCAGATGCTAAAAATCAAGAAAAGGGCAAAAATGCACAAGTATAGAAAGTGTCGCGAAATCGCGACATGTCGCGAAATCATGACCTGTCACGCCATCACTGCCGAAAAATAGAAAAGTGTCGCGAAATCGTGACATGTTGCTCCGTCGCGGCCGAAAATGAAAAGGTGTCGCGAAATCGCGACATGTTGCAAAATCGCGACAAAATGAAAAGGTGTCACGAAATCGCGACATGTTGCTCCGTCGCTGCCAGAAAATGAAAAGTGTCACGAAATCGCGACATGTCGCAAAATCGCGGGTCAAACCGGTCAAACGGGGCAAGAAAGGTGTCACGAAATCATGACATGTCGCAAAATCACGGTCAACACGATCAACGGCAGTGAATCGAAATCGCGAGGTTCAAAAGAAAATCTGCGAAAAATCGTGATTTCGATGACGAAAGCAAAGGTGCATGAAACGAAAAAACATCGCGAAATCGCGACAGAATCGGGTGAAAAGGCATGAAACGAAAAACGTCGCGAAATCGCGACAGAAACGAGCCAAGTTGTACGAAAAGAAAATATGTCACGAAATCGTGACATGTCGCGTTTTCGCGGCCAGAAGCAGCAAGGGAGCCCGAGATAGAAAAACGTCGTGAAATCACGACAGCATGCAGCAAAGATGCCCGAAGTGGAAAAGCGTCGCGATTTCACGAGGTTTTCTAAATAGAAAAGCGTCGATTTCGTGATGAAAAGCGGGCCGATGGTACGGAACAAAAAAGTGTCACGATTTCACGACAGAAAATAGCGAAGCAGCACGAAAGAGAAAATTGTCGCGATTTCACGACAGAAAGCCGCCCAGGTGTACGGAACGAAAAGCGTCGCGATTTCGCGACATATCGTGAAATCGCGACATGTCCGCTGGGCGCGATGGCAAGAAAGGCTGCTGGCAGGAAAACGTCGCGATATCGCGACATGTCGCGATTTCGTGACATGTCACGTTTTCGCGACCAGGAAGGCGGACAAGGCTGCATGCTATTTTTTGGTCACGATTTTCATGGAACCGTTATAGAACGTGCAGAAAAGTGCGGGACACATGGCGTACAGGCTGCAGAAGCGTTACAGAGAAGATCAAACGTCTTAATGTCGAGCATAAAGCTAAAATACGAGCAGCCACTGGAAGATGAAACGAACCGTCGTGGAAGGAGAATCAATTCAACAACAAGTTTAAAAGCGGAGGCGCAGATTGGTGCAAGAGGGTCGAAAACCGCTGGAGCAGAGTTGCAGTGCTAGAGGCCAGAGGGTCATTCTGGGCCTGCTTTAAGGCTGTTTTCCTTCCTTTTTCTGGTTTTGAGAAAACCAGAGATGCTGCCATTGTAACTTGACATATTATTAATGCAGAGTGTTCAAAAATTTGCATCTTGTTGGCAAGAAAGAAGGAGTTATTTTTTGCATGCATGTTTTAATGTTTATCTTTCCCTTTTTCAGATTTCTAGGCTTATAGATGAAGTTTAATGCAAGTTCTCTTGGTTGCTTCATGCGAATGTCTAAATCTAAAAAATAACAGTAAACCCCAGAGACCAGCACTTAACTTACCTGGATTGTGCATGTTTGCAGGTTCAATAAGTTAGGTTGCATGCATGGAAACCTCACATCTTCGGTTTTGCCAGGACGGGATAGCATCAAACTGAATGCAATTTTAAATTTCTTTTCTTTTGCATTTTATTTTTTCTTTTTGCTGCATTTTATTTTCAGAAGTTCCAATTTTATTTACAGGCATTAAAATAAAAATTAAAAAATTAAAAAAACTCCAAAATCCATAAATAATTCCTTCATGCTATTGCATTTCATCAATTTACATTTTGAAGTTACAGCATGGTCATTTGAGGATCAAATCACATTTACTTTATCAGGGTTCAATGAACAATCACTAAGTTATCACAGTAAAATAAACCACAGTGCCCCTTGTTTTCAATTACTTGCAACCACTAAGGTGTTCCAAGCATTTAAAATGAATATCTTCATTTAAGATTATTAATACATAGATGCAGAATGCTAACATAACAGGAACCTTGGAGAAATACATGTTTAATTTCTTTGCAAGCAGAGGATTTAGAACCCAAATCCTATCGGAATACCACTCAACACACATCATCACCATGCATTCAAAATTAGGAAGACCATCACAAATAAAAAACATCAATTTGTTTCATTGATTTGGAAGACAAAGCTAGATGAGCCTTAGACTATCATGGAGAAGAGGAATTTGAAGAGCTTAGAGTAGTAGAAAGTAGGTTTTAGCAATTTAAGAACAAGAAAACCATTAAAACATAGTATGTGAAGCTATGACCAAGTGTATAGTAATTCAACATCTCAAGGTAAATTTAATCTCAACAACTCTTTTAATCTCTATATTTTGCAAGGAATATGAAGCTTAAATAATTTATCAATGAGTTTTATTATCCAATGGAGTTTACCACATTAAATCACTTTGACATGTGTTGTGGAATGTATGCTTAGTTTTAATAATTTGAATAGTATACATGACTTATATTTTCTCTATGATAATTTATGAAGCTTGTATGCTTATCATCTTAGAAACATACAAGTTTTGAACATAATGGATGCTAATTTCATAAAATGGTAAATTGCATTTATAGTAGATTTTAAGCTTCTTAACATTGCATTAGTCTTTATGGATTTACATACCCTATTCTTTTCTTACATGAATACTTTTGCACGTGAGACAACAATTTTTATGTAAAATGAAGGTTTTACTAGTGACTTGTTCCACAAGAGCTTGATTCAAACTAATCTAATTAAAAATTTAAACTTAAAAAAAGAGGAATCATTTAGATTTTATTAAAGAATATTTAAATTAAATTAACAAAATTATTTGATAATGTTTTAAAAAAATATTTTCTTTTTTTTGGTGTGTGTGGCACAAGCTTGCCTAACACAAATACACACACAAACAACCCTGATTTGAACCTTGGTATTTTGAAAGAAATCCCAAAACCATAACACTACGCTATAGGGACCAAAAAGCATATAAGTAATTTAAAAGATGTTGATAATTGAAATGATTATATATAACATAATAAAAAATGTTTTTGGTATTACAAATTTATTTTTCCCAATGAGATACGACCCTCTGAAGTCAACCATATGAAACAAGGGCAATGACAATTTTTCAGGATTCAAAAAATGAAATTGCAAATATTTTTCAACTAGGATCCGGATTATGGGAAGAGCAATGAAGATCTAGGACATTAATGAAGCAAGACATTCTATATGGACATAGAATTTTTTAGCTAAATTTTTTCTCCTTCTTTATCTTAGAAATTTTGCATGCAAATTATTATTATTTTTTTATCAAATATTATATTTGCTATAGGATATTTTGATAATTTTCAATATATTTTGAGTTTTAGTTTTCTTTCTATGGACCGATTAATAGTTAAATTCTTTGAATCATCTCTAGTGATAGAGGTTAGTGAGTGCACCTCAGAGAGATCCACATTTCTCCAAGATAAGGCAATTTTTGGTGGATTTAATGGGTATTGTCTAAGGGCTTCATTCTTGAGAAAATGAATTGATAGAAGTTGGAAGTCTCCACGAGTGATTCTATCCTTTCTTCCCAAAGATTTCTTCCTAGCCATTTTTTTTCTAGGAAAGAGAGAAAAAAATCCTAAAATGGGGTCCTTGGTTTATGGGAATAGTAGGACTCTTCCTTACTCATTGGTATGAAGGATTTTTACCTAAAAATATAAATCTATACCTAGTACTTGTTTGGGTTAGTATGTTTGGGTTACCCATTGAGTTTTAATAAATGTATACCTTCAAGGAAATAGGCAACACACTGGGAGAGTTCCTTGATGTTTTAGATATTATGAAAGATGGAATCTTGGCTATTTATGCTTGGATATTAGTCATGATTGATATAAGTAAAGCTTTACTCGAATCAATCATTATTAAGTATAGGGATAAGATGTTGATCCAAAACATAGATTATGAAAACATATATTTTATATGTATAATATGTCATGAGGTGGTACATATTGAGAGATCATGCCCTAAGAAGATCCCAACATAATTATATGTAGAAAATCGCAAGAGAAACTTAAAAATGGATATGGATGAAGATGGTTTTAAACTTCTAAAAAATATATCTATAAAAATGAAAAAAATAAATAGTGGAGACCATTAATGAAGGATATTGTAATAAATACCAACTCCTTTGAGGCTTTAGCCTATGAAGAAAAATTAGATCAAAACTTAGAGAAGAATATTAACATATTAACAAGGAACTATCTATTTAGTATGATCCTCATTTAGGGAAGAATATTCTTGATGAACCTAAAGAATGTATCTCATAATATTTTGAAAACTCTCTTGAATTGCCATGCACCATTATGGAGAAACAAATTGGTAAAGAAAATGCGGTTTTAGAAGTTAATACCTCTGTCATTAAATAAGGAAATACCAAAAATGAGTAAGATAAGTCAAAAGCTTCTGTAGAAAAGCTAGGAGAGGATAAATTTGATGAAAAAAATTGTGAAATAATATTGAGAAATGGAATGATAAGACCTAATCCTGATATAGGTAAGGTAAAAAGAGGTAAACCCTCAAATTATCAAGCAAGATCTAGGGAAGCGAGCAAACATAGAGAAAGGAACGCAAAATAAGTTGGTTGAAATTATTTTTACCAAACAATAAAATAATATTGGTAATACACAGGCGAGGCCAATATCCCCTAATGAGATATGATTATCATCTCATGAAATATAAGGGGTGCTAATGCCCCCTCAAAGCAAAGGTGTATCAGGGAACTTTGTTTAAGTAATAAGCCTAATATTCTTTATATATAAGAAACTAAAAATACAAAAGGAGAAGTTTCAAAAAATATGAAAGTGGTATGGGCAATATGTGAATGGGATGCTATGGATTCTGAAGAAGCAGTAGGAAGAATTCTAACTTCTTGAAATCCTTCTAGAACCTCCTGCATAGTCATTCATAAAACTAGGTATTGGGTAGCATCTTTAGTCACTTGCTACTTTCCAGATATTCATTTCATCCTTATCAATGTCTGTGGATATACAACTCAATCATCTAGATTAGAATTTTGGAGTGGGATTGAAGCCTTTATGAGAAGTGAAGACCAAGAAACCTAATTCATGGTCATAGGATATTTTAATGTCATAACCAAGCTAGATGAAAAATTTGGGGGAATTAGAAAATTAACCCAAAGTATGATAGATTTATTTTATTTTATTCAAAACAATAATCTATGGGAGGTTGTTTTTGAAAAATATAATTATACTTGGACCAACAACAAGAGAGGTCATAACCTAATACAAAAACAATTAGATATATGTATATTCTCAGATCATTGGCTAGATGAAGGAACTTATGCTAAAATTAATACCTTAACAAGGATTGGTTCATATCATTGGCCAATAAGAGATAAAATGGTGTTAAGTGAATTCAAAGAGATATAATATTTTAAATATGAGAAAATGTGGGAAGACCATCCCCAATTTTTTAATATGATAACACAAACATGGATTTGTTCAGGAAATTGTGGGTTGTATGCTCTTCCAAAGCAAATTAAATTAATGACATCTAGATTAAAAGAATGGAATGATAACAATTTTGGAAACATTTTTGAGAAGAAAGAACTAAAAGATAAAGTTTAAAATTTCTAAAAATGTGATCATAATAATCCAAGCTCAGGGGACAGGGAGTTGCTTAGTGAATATCATAGTATTTTGAGTAAGGAAGAGGAATTTTGCAGATTAAAATCAAGATATACTTGGTTAAAAGAAAATAAAAATACAAAAAAAATAATCATATGATGGCTATAGTACAAAGATCAACATCTAGAATTAGTAGAATTAAATCAATCAAAAGGATTTGGATTGAAGATCAAAGTGAAATTAGAAAAGAGGTAAATTTTATTAATCATAATATTCTAGGATCAAAGGATACTAAAGTTCTTAATAATTAACTTCTTTAAGATGCACTCTCAGTTATAAAAAATGAAGATAATAGGAAATTGTTGGAGTCTATTACTCTAGAAGTTCATTTAGCTATTTTCTCTTTTAATAAAAATAAATCCTCAAGTCTAGATGGGATTTCTAGTTTACCAACATAATAAGATATAGTGAAGGATTCTTTATTGGTGGCAATGGAACAATCTAGGATAAAACAATATATACCTTATAAATTAAATGCAACATATCTTACCCTAATTCCAAAAAATAAGAATGATGAATTGTTTGATTTATTTAAAACTATAAGCCTATGTAATATGGCATATAATATTATCTCCAAAGTGATGGTGAATTGATTAAGTCCATTGTTAGAAAAAATTATTTTAGAAGAGCAAAGAAGATTTGTGAAATAAAGACAAATTTTGGATCAGATCATTGTAGTTCATGAAGTTATTCATTCAATGACTTGAATAAAAGAGAAAGCAATGATCGTAAAACTTGATATGAGTAAAGTCTATGATAGGGTTAAATGGGATTTTATTTTTGAATTTTTAAAAAGTTTATATTTGGGAAGAAATGGGTTAGATGGATTAAAGCTTGTGTCTCTACAATTTTGTATTTAGTGTTGGTCAATGGGTTAGTAACAAAATATTTTAAAGCCAAGAGAGACCTTAGACAAGGAGATCCTCTATATCCTTATTTGTTCATTATTATGGTAGATGTTTTGAGTAAGAACTTAAAGAAGGCTAAAAAATATGGGCTTGTAAGTGGACTTAAGGTTAGTAATAACATCGAAAACATCACCCATCAACAGTTTGTAGATGATACAACAATTTTTGGAAGAGAAAGGATAAATGAGGCTAGAGCTCTAAATAAATTTTTAAAGGAATATGAAAGAGCATTAGGGAAAAATGTTAATATGACAAAAACCAAAATTTACTTCCTTAACATTCTAGCTAATATCAAAGCAAGAATTTATAGGTTACTTCAAATGGAGGAGGTAAATTTTCCAGCAACTTATCTAGGGATACCTTTATTTGAGGGGAGAATGAGGATAGAATTATGAAATCTAGTTATTAGTAAAGTTCAGAATAAACTTTCAACTTGGAAAGGTAGATGGTTATCGTTAGTAGGAAGATTGCAATTAATTAATTCAATCTTACAATTCATTCCAACATATTATATGTCTTTGTATACTATGCCAAAATTAGTTGAAAAAAGTTTAGTCTATATGGTTCGGTTTACATGATAAAAGGATATTTTCTTTGGTGAAATGAAGCAAGGTATGTGATGATAAAATTAGGGGAGGTCTTGGTTTAAGAGATCTTACAAATGAAAAATTAGCTCTTAGGGAAAAATTAATTTGAATATTATACAAAGAGAGTCAATAACAGTGGGCAAGAATTCTTCTAAGTATGTTGAGCACAATGACCCAAGTTTAATATTTACTGCATTCTCTCTACCAATTGGTTCTTCTCTTTGGAATGGTTTAAAAATATCTATTGATATAATGATTAAAGGTTTAAGATGGATGGTGGAAACTATTGAAAAAAATTCTATTTGGATGGATACTTGGTGTGATAAAAAACCACTCAATTTAGATCTAATTTTGAAACCTTGGATGAGATTTCTTCAAGATAAATATTGTGATAGGCTTTCAAACGTTTTGTACACGGATCAAGAAGGAAGATACAAATGGAAAGAAATTTTTTTATATTAGTATACAAGACATTGATGCTAGGAGGTAATTGATTAGAAAGATAATAACTATGATTATTTTGAGGGTATCTAAGGATAAATTGGTTTGGGAGTTGAATAGATTAGGAGAATACACAACAAAAAGTGGATATAATGTAAAGCACCAACAAAATAGTAATATCACTAGAATATGGAGAGATATTTGGGATAGCCCAATTATTTATAAAGTCAAAATGTTTTTTTGGTTAGTAGGTCATAGAAGAATAATATCCTAGGATAACATTATGAAAAGGGGTTTGCATGGCGCCTCCCAATGTGTTCTTTGTAAAAAGGAGGAGAGTATAGACCATCTCTTGGGATATTACTCAATAGTCTAGAAACTATGGCAATGGATTCTTAATATGTTTGGTAAATACATGGTGATGAATAGAAGAATTGAAGAATGGTTAAATCAATGATATAGTACTTATAAAAGTGAGGCTTTATAGACAATATGGGATATATCAAAATATACAATACTTTGGACTATATTGCTAGAAAGAAATAGATGACTATTTAAAGGAAAATAAAATAGTTTAGAGGTAATGAAAATGAAGATATATTTAACCATAGAGGATTCTAAACCATCCCTATCAACTCAACCAGTCCCTAATTAGGAAGCAAAGAGCCTTGATATATGGAGTCAAGTCATTAAATAAGTATGATGTTGGGTACAAGAGAAGAAAAAAGAAGGCCAAAAATATAAAGTGGAAACCACTAGATGTGGATTTGGTTAAATTCAATTTTAATGGAGCCGCTAAAAGAAATCTAGGACTAGTAGGAGGAGGAGGAATAATTAGAAATAATAGATGAGCGATTTTATCTCATTACACTTTAAATAGTGGATTTAAGACAAATAATGAAGTTGAAGCTTGGTTGGCTCTAGAAGGGTTAAAAATATACAAGCAAATTAAGTGGAACAAAGTATATATAAAAGGTGATTCTCTCATAGTAATAAATGCAATTTTGAGGAAAGCAAAGGCTCCATGGATCAAATAAGAGATAATTATGAAAATTCAATATCTTGCTAAAGATTTTGAAGAAATTAGGTTTACACATACATAAATAAAAATAAAAAAATGTGTAGATAGGCTAGCCAAGAGAGGGATTTTGACTAAGGATCATGAAGTTAAATTCTTGTTTCCATGGTTAGAGGAAGTAGTAAGTTTAGTTGAAGCTAACAAGAAAATGTTGACTACCTAAATCAAATAATGATTAAGATTTAATTTAATGTTTTCCATTGGTAATATCTACTTTATTTTATAACATTAATATGTTTCATATAAACTATTTAATATAGATTTTGTGGTTGCACTTGTGTTTTAGGAAAGAAAATAACAATCCAGATTTGGTAAAGTGGACTATGATAGTGCGATGTTTTAGAAATTATAATCTACTAGGATGCAATGCATAGATAGTAAAGATGAAGTTTTGGTATCGTGAAAGCTACTATAGATAAATTTCAAGAAGGATGCTGAGTTCTAGAATATTTGTATTCATAAGGAAAAATTAAAAAGATCCAAAAAATAAAAATCAAGAATTTAGACATTTTATGTAAAATGGTGTAGGTTTCTAGCTATAGCATCTCAATTGACATGAGAAGTGTATCTATTTGTAAACTCTCAATCTCTAAAGAAAATAGTTGTAATTTATCTAAGGATGGAAGACCCGAGTACAACCCCTTGTTATCTAGAAAAAAAAAACATTGTTTTCCCTAGTGGTTACAAAGATCATATAAAATTATTTCTAATATATTTATAGTTTACAAATATTATAATACCAAATTTTATAATATATAAAATATTTATCAATATAATATAATGTAATTATGAAAAATATATAGGTTCAAACTACGGCGGTGGATGTGTGTAAAAATTCCTTATTGATAAGCATAGCTCTCGGCTTTACAAGGGGTCATGGTTGGAAGAAGATAGCTTTGATATATATATATATATATATATATATATATATATATATATATATATATATATATATATATATATATAATTTTTATAAAATTTAAACATTTAACATGTAAGATTAGAAAGAAAGCCATTCAATAGTTGAGGTTATTGTCTTTGATTGAGAAATGTTGCTAGTTTTACATACATTTTCAACCTCAATTTATATAAAACTTATAAAATCACAATTTGACAATTATACATATATCATTTGATAAAAATCAAATCTCTATTTCTTTCGTTAAATTTTAAAAACATAATCAATTAAAATTTTGTCAAATAATTATTCATACTAACATTTAACACGACACCTTCAACTATTTCTAGAATTTCATATAAACCCTCCACAATCCTAACACTAGTGGAAATTGGGAAGAGAGGGAACTACTATGGTATGGTAAATAAGATATAAGCTGTCTAGAGAAAACAACAGTACACGTCCATGAAGCCTACAAATGATTTTACTATTTTCATGCTTAGTTATCAAGTTTAAGTTTGTTTTGTATTCGAGTTCGATACTTTTAAAGTTCGAAAGAAATTCGACATGTTTAAAAATTCGTAATAAAATTCGATATATATAATAAATGTATATATATTTTCATATAATTTTATATATAAAATTTAAAAATCAAATATATAAAATTAAAATATTTGTTTTTAATAATATTTTTAATCATTTTTTAAAATATATACTTTAAAATATATTAAAATATTTTTTAAAATATAAACATTGTATCACTTTATGTAAATATAGTAATTTTTTTACACATGAGAAGATTTTTAAAGGTCAAATCAATAATTTTTTTGAAATATAAATTATAAGTTTTCTACCAATTATAATAAAAAATTGTTATCATGCATAAAAGAAAGCACTTACAATATTTTATATTATTCAAAGTTTAAAAATTAGAAAAGTTTAATTTTAGGTAGAGCAATTTTTTTTTTTTTGGGTTAAAGAGCAATGTGGGTTAAAGAGCACTGTTTTTTTTCTTTTATTTTGAAGAACCCTTAGATTATTTGACACAAGGAGAATTTCAAATAGCAGGTGTAGGTGTAGAATAACGAAGTCTCCAAATGGAAGATTTGTTTGTCCTCTGCAACTTTGAGAGCTATGCTTCCAAATGGAAGATTTGTTTGTCAGCTGCAACTTTGAGAGCTATCCATTATCTCAAACGATGATAAAGAAATAAAGAAAACACCACATGAAGTTGAGAATATATTGAAAATGATTGCTTCCGATGCAAAAAAAATTCTAGTTTCCAAATTGCATGTTGCAAGAGGGAGATTGCAAGAGGGTTTGTTCATAGTTGTGTTTATAACATTTTTTCTATATATTTTACAATAGCTAAAATTTGATTTTAGGGTTTTTGATGGCTTCCTCATTATTTTTTTCAATAACTAAAATTTAATTTTAGGGTTTTTAACGTTTGTTTTTCATTCAATTTTTTGTTTTGCCGAATTTAGTGTTTGTTCGACGAATTTATTCTTCCATAGGGTTTCAATTTCGACGATTTTCGAATTTTATATAAAAAAATCGACAAATTTGATAATTAAGTTGTCATGTATTGTCATGTGGATGACTGACTATTAACTTAAATCCAGCTAATAAAAAATTTGAAGAGGGGTGGATGTATGGTGGCTGTGTATTATATATTTTTTTATTGAAAAACATAGTTCTCGGTTTTACAATGGGTTATGGTTGGGAGGAAATTCCTCAGTCCTATGCGTTGGTCATGGTTGGGAGGAGATTTCTCAGTCCTATGCGTTGGTCATGGTTAGGAGAGACTGCTAAGCCCTATGTGTTGATCATGAGTACAATACAATATTATATTGTTAATAAACTATAGAGTAATGTGAAGGCTAGTAACTATGTATATATTGTTTAGTAAGATTTGAACTTAAATCTAGATTTTAAGAATGAACTCACACAGTTATACATTTCACATTATTATAGATACTACTTGTAATTATGCATATTTTGTTTGGTAAGATTTGAATTTAGATCTATGTGTTAAGAATCTATGTTTCATACCACTTAAACTCATATCCTTTTGTATATATATAAAAAAAAAAAAAATCTTTTAATTACTATAAATTCACATTACATCAAATTCAAATTACTATAAGTTCATATTACATCATCACCTTATAACAATTTTTTTTTAGTATCACCTTATAATAGTCTTACAACAACTTAACTAATGTAAACTTTTTTATTGTTAAAAAATATAACCAATTAAATTAAAATCATTTTATTAAAATATTAATGTTATCGTAAAATATTTACTGGCAAGGACGCCACTTGCATTACCGATGATGTGACCTAAGTTCAATCCCCATTGTAAATGTGTATAAGATTTATTTATTCAAAATATATATATATATATATATATATATATATATATATATATATATAATTCAATATTATCAATCAGCCATTTTTATAAATTCATAAAATTGCTTAAACATTTAATTCAAAAATATATATAATAAAATTAAAAATTTAATAAAAAAAATTAACGCAAATATCATGTGGATTTCTTTCTCGTGGCCCCATTTAATTAACGCAAACGCACGTTGGTCGGCTGTCACTTGACTTTGACGTCCGCTCGGAGTCGACACTCCACACTATGACTTTTAACGTCTACCCAAAGTCTTTCCTCTGTTTTTCTACAATACGGCTCCTTTTGCGTGTCCCATAATTTCTATTCAAAGTTTGTTCATTGGTGGCCTTTAATACTGGCAAGGGTGGAAATATGAAGTATATGTACGGCTGATTTTTGTGGAGGTGCTTCAACTTTCATGCGACTTTTATAACTTGTAAACTCCTCCACGAAGATATTTCCGCTTTGACAAGATCAGCCTAGCTTTGCACCGAGAACAGTCGACCTTAAAATGAGTAATGGAGAAGCTTTAAAATAAATCAATGACTTGTATATGGAATGATATTTATTTTCATTATTGATTATTGATTTTGACGGTGGTTTTTTTTAATGATCATCAAGTTAACTGAATCTTGTTCTTAATTTTAATCAAACCTTACCTTCTAAAGAATTGAAGTAGCAAGTATGCAGACATTACCAAGCAACTTATTTTTTTAGGTAAGTATGTCTTTTTGTTTGTAGAAAACGTTCCAACTAGGATGTTACTTTCAGGTAAGTCTCAAGGAGGCAAGGGTATCTATTTCGCCAAAATTGCTCACGTAAGTTTCAAGGAGGCAAATGTATCTATTTCGCCAAAATTGTTCATGTAAGTCTCAAGAAGGCAAGGGTATCTATTTCACCAAAATTGCTCAAGGACCTGGCGATAAGCTTGCCAAGGGCCGACGGCATCCCCGCAAAGGCCCGCGACAAGCAAGGTTCACATTAATGTGTTTTATAACATTAATGTGTTTTCATATAAACTATTTAATATAGATTTTGTGGTTGCACTTGTGTTTTAGGAAGGAAACTAACAATCTAGATTTGGTAAAGTAGACTATGATAGTGCGATGTTTTGGAAATTTTAATCTACTAGGATGCAATGCATAGATAGTAAACGTGAAAAGCTACTATAGATAAATTTCAAGAAGGATGTTGAGTTCTAGAATATTTGTATTCATATAGAAAAATTAAAAAGATCCAAAAAAATAAAAATCAATTATTTAGACATTTTATGTAAAATGGCGTAGGTTTCTAGCTATAGCATCTCAATTGACATGAGAAGTGTATCTATTTGTAAACTCTCAAGCTCTAAAGAAAAATTTGTAAATTTTCTAAGGATGGAAGACCTCAGTACAACCCCTTGTTATCTAGAAAAAAAAACATTGTTTTCCCTAGTGGTTACAAATATCATATAAAATTATTTCTAATATATTTATAGTTTACAAATATTATAATACCAAATTTTATAATATATAGAATATTTATCAATATAATATAATATAATGTAATTATGAAAAAATATATAGGTTCAAACTGCAGTGGTGGATGTGTGTAAAAATTCCTTATTGATAGGCATAGCTCTCGGCTTTATAAGGGGTCATGGTTGGGAGAAGACTGCTTTGATATATATATATATATATAATTTAAACATTTAATAGGTAAGATTAGAAAGAAAGTCATTCAATAGTTGAGGTTATTGTCTTTGATTGAGAAATGTTGCTAGTTTTACATACATTTTCAACCTCAATTTATATAAAACTTATAAAATCACAATAAAGTACACCTCATATTATTTTGATTGTTACTTTATATATTACATCTATCGTAATTTGACAATTATATCATTTGATAAAAATCAAATCTCTATTTCTTTCATTAAATTTGAAAAACATAACCAATTAAACTTTTATCAAATAATTATTCATACTAACATTTAACACGACACCTTCAACTATTTCTGGAATTTCACATAAACCCTCCACAATCCTAACACTAGTGGAAATTGGGAAGAGAGGGAACTACTATGGTATGGTAAATAAGATATATGTTGCCTAGAGAAAACAACAATACACTTCCATGAAGCCTACAAATTATTTTACTATTTTCATGCTTAGTTATCAAATTCAAGTTCGTATTCGAGTTCAATACTTATAAAGTTCATTCGACATGTATAAAAATTTGTAATAAAATTCGATATAATAATAAATGTATATATATATTTTCATATATAGATATATATATAATTTAAAAATAAAATATATAAAATTAAAATATTTGTTTTTAATAATATTTTAATCATTTTATAAAATATATATTTTAAAATATATTAAAATATTTTTTAAAATATAAACATTTTTATAACTTTATGTAAATATAGTAATTTTTTAACACATGAGAAGATTATTAAAGGTTAAATCAATAATTTTTTTTGAAATATAAATTATAAGTTTTCTATCAATTATAATAAAAAATTGTTATCATGCATAAAAGAAAGCACTTACAATATTTTATATTATTCAAGTTTAAAAATTAGAAAAGTTTAATTTTAGGTTTCCTTAGAAGTTAGGGTTAAAGAGCAATGTGGGTTAAAGAGCACTATTTTTTTTCTTGTATTATGAAGAACTCCCAGATTATTTGACACAAGGAGCATTTCAAATAGCAGGTGCAGAATAATGAAGCCTCCAAATAGAAGATTTGTTTTTCCTCTGCAACTTTGAGAGCTATGCCTCCAAATGGAAGATTTGTTTGTCAGCTGCAACTTTGAGAGCTATCCATTATCTCAAACGATGATAAATAAATAAAGAAAACACCCCATGAAGTTGAGAATAGATTGAAAATGGTTGCTTCCGATGCAAAAAAAAATCTACCTTCCAAATTGCCTGTTGCAAGAGGCAGATTGCAATTGCAAGAGGGTTTTTTCACAGTTGTTGTGTTTATAGCACTTTTTCTATATATTTTTCAATAGCTAAAATTTGATTTTAGGGTTTTTGATCGCTTCCTCATTATTTTTTTCAATAGCTAAAATTTAATTTTAGGGTTTTTAATGCTTGTTTTTAATCCTTTTTTTTTTTTGCCAAATTTAGGGTTTGTTCGACAAATTTATTCTTCGATAGAGTTTCAAGCTCGACGATTTTCAAATTTTATATAAAAAAATCGATGAATTTGATAAATAAGTTGTCATGTATTGTCATGTGGATGACTAACTATTAACTTAAATCCAGCTGATAAAAAATTTGAAGAGGGGTGGGTGTATGGTTCCTCTGTATTATATATTTTTTATTGAAAAACATAGTTCTCGATTTTACAATGGGTTATGGTTGGGAGGAGATTCCTCAGTCCTATGTGTTGGTCATGGTTGGGAGGAGATTTCTCAGTCCTATGCGTTGGTCATGGTTGGGAAAGACTGCTCAGCTCTATGTGTTGATCATGAGTACAATACAATATTATATTGTTAATAAACTATAGAGTAGTGTGAATGCTAGCAACTATGTATATTTTGTTTAGTAAGATTTGAACTTAAATATAGATTTTAAGAATGAATTCATACAGTTATACATTTCACATTATTATAGATACTACTTGTAATTATGCATATTTTGTTTGGTAAGATTTGAACTTAGATCTCTGTGTTAAGAATCTATATTTCATACCACTTAAAATCATATCCTTTTGTATATATATAAAAATATATATTTTTTCTTTTATTTACTATAAGTTCACGTTACATCATCACCTTATAACAATTTTTTTTTTAGTATCACCTTATAATAGTCTTACAACAACTTAACTAATATAAACGTAAACTTTTTTATTGTTAAAAAACATAACCAATTAAATTAAGATCGTTTTATTAAAATATTAATGTTTATCGTAAAATATTTACTGGTAAGACGTCACTTACATTATCGATGATGTGACCCAGGTTCAATCCCCATGGTAATGTGTATAATAAATATATATATATAATTCAATTATCAATCAGCCATTTTTATAAATTCATAAAATTGCTTAAACATTTAATTCAAAAATATATATAATAAAATTAACATTATAGGCCACTTGATTTTTTTACTTGTATAGTTTTTGGACTTATATCTGAAAGCTGCCTTGAAACAGCTAAGCTATGTGAAAACACCCTTCAAAAAGATAATAATAAATTAAAAGAAAATTAAAAAATATATTAGAGTAAAAATAATCATGATGGGCAAGGGCGAGGCAATAGCTAAAGTAAATCCAACGCCCATTACGAAAGGGAATTGTTGCCCAGTGTCGGCAAATATCATGTGGATTTCTTTCTCGTGGCCCCATTTTATCCTTTTCAATGTGTTGTTTTTCTTTCCCTTGTTTTTCTACAATACGGCTCCTTTTGCGTGTTCCATAATTTCTATTCAGTCTGTTCATTGGTGGCCCTTAATACTGGGAAGGGTGGAAAAATGAAGTATATGTACGGCTGATTTTTGTGGAGGTGCTTCAACTTTCAAGCGACTTTTATAACTTGTAAACTCCTCCACGAAGATATTTCCGCTTTGACAAGATCAGCCTAGCTTTGCACCGAGAACAGTCGACCTTAAAATGAGTGATGGAGAAGCTTTAAAATAAATCAATGACTTGTATATGGAAGGATATTTATTTCCATTATTGATTATTGATTTTGACGGTGTTTTTTTTTAATGATCATCAAGTTAACTGAATCTTGTGCTTAATTTTAATCAAACCTTACCTTTTAAAGAATTGAATTAGCAAGTATGCAGACATTACCAATCAATTTTTATTTTTTTAGGTAAGTATGTTTTTTTATTTGTAGAAAACACTAATTAAGGAGGCAAGGGTATCTATTTCGCAAAAATTGTTCAGGTAAGTCTCAAGGAGGCAAGGGTATCTATTTCACCAAATTTTCTCAGGTAAGTTTTAAGGAGGCAAGGGTATCTATTTCGCCAAAATTGCTCAAGTCTCAAGAAGTCAAGGGTATCTATTTCACCAAAACTTCTCAGGGTTCGCATCTAGCTCGCCATCTTTGACATACTCAAAAAGCATATCTAAAACAATAAAAACATAAAAAAACAAACACAACAACAAAAAACAACAAAATAAACACAAAAACAATAAAAAATGCAGAAAACAACAAACAACAACAAAACACAAAACACACAAAAAAACCACAAAAACAACACAAGCACAAAATTAAAAAAAAAAACACAAAAAAATACCAAAACATAAAAAACACCAAAAACAACACAAAAATAAAACAGAAGAAAAACAATATAAAACAACACACACCGAATTTGGCCTTTCTAAGCCAAAGGTCTTTTTAGACAAGATTTAGTAGAGGAAACATAAGAATGATCAGTCTAAGCAAGGGAACTAAAATTTCCTGACCAAACCAAAGAGAAGCAAAAACAAAGTAAAAATGAACTAGGAACCTCTAGTACTGGAGCCATCTAAAGAAAAGATAGAAAGAAGAGCTTCTCTTATTTGTAAATCCCACCATTTGGGAGGGTGACCATAGTAACTAAGATCACCTTTGCCCAATGCCCAATTAGCTAAAGCATCAACACTCCTATTTTGTTCTCTTATAACATGATTGTATTCAAATTTCAAAAATCCCATCTGGATCAATTGAATCTTCTCAACAATTCTTTTAATCCTCTAATCAGCATTATCATTCTTAGAAAGAGTCTTCAATAGATTAATCATGACTTGAGATTTGGATTCAACCAACACCTTTTTTCATCCGACCTTAGCAGCCTCTTCAAGGCCTATAAGGATATCATACCCGTCAACAAGGTTATTGGAAATGATACTCAAATTATCAGCAAAAGTGAAAACTAGGGAACTATCTGAAATTCTATCAATTCCTCTTGCACTAGCTTTTACAGGGTTCTCCCTAGAGGCTCCAACAGTATTGAATTTTCCAAAATCCTTGGGAGGAGGCTACCAATTCCTTGTTCTATCCATATTTCGATTACTCACATTCCCTTGAAGTTGGTTGTCCTTGAGAGAGTTAATCTTCAATATTTGCATCACTTGATCCCATCTTTGATGGGAGTTTTGGCGATGATTAAGGAGTTTCTGGACTGATTCAACTAAGTTAACAGTGGTCTTTTACCAAATATGGTGAATGGCCTTCCTTTCTTGATTGAAAATATGGTTGTTTCTTTCCTTATAGATATTCAAATATAGAATGGTAGAACCCATCCAAACGAGTTGTCTAGGAAAATGATCAACACCCTCTTGATTAGGCCAATCCCTCCAAAGTTGTTCAAAAGTAAAAAAAATAAACCATTGTAAGCCAAGTAAGATGGTCATTCTCCTCAATAGCTCACAGGTTAAGGTACAATCAATAAAACGATGGCTAAGAGTTTCCACATTCTCTCCACATATTTTGTATCTAAACGATCCATGAAAACCACATTTCATATATTTTCACTAGTAAGCACCCTACGATGTAATAAAATCTATGTAAAGAACCTCACCTTAGGCCAAAGCTTTTGAGCCCACAATTGAGTAAATATGTCATATGATTGGTTGGGATTATTATGGCATAAGGCCAAATAACCTTGAGCAACTGAATACTCACCCTTAGTAGTGTTGTTCCATCCAAAATAGTCTTTATCATCGGATCAAGAGAGAGATCTCATATGAAGGATGCTTTGGATATCTTTTATTTTCTTTTCTAGCATTTGAATAGGAAATTCCTCAATAAGTATCCAATATCTACCAACTTCTGAGTTACAATTATAGTTCCAAAAATAATTATCTGCCTTTATCCAGTTAGCTCGATGAAGCTCCTCCATCCAAGGCCTCAAATTAGAAAAGTAAGTTATCAAAGACTAGTGACCATCCCAAGAATTTGTCCAAAAATTTCCCTGCTGACCATTATGAATGATCCAAAATAATTTTTTCTTAATCAAATCCTCACCAGTATTAAGAACAACTAAAATGGGAGAACCTTTGGTAGGCAATTGATAACAAACAAGGTCTTTAGGGCTTCTGTTCTCAACATATTTAGCACAAATATTCCTTGTCCAAAGAGCATTGGGGTTATGCAAAATCCTCTAATACAGTTTAGTAGCTAAAGCCTTATTATTATTAATAGCAAACCAAAATCCTAACCCCCCTTTATTCTTGGGAAGGCATAAAGTATCCCATTTCACCAAGGCTTATTTTATTTTCTCCTTAGTATAACTCCAAAGGAATCGATGATTGATTTGATCCAATTCTCGAAGAACTGCCTTTGGAATATTCAACATAATATAAAAATAAATAGGTATAGCTTGGAGGACTAATTTTTCCCAAGGTAATTTTTTCCCCAAATAAAAGCCACCTACTGGTCCACTTTCCAATTTTCTTCTTAACTCTATCCAACAACCAGTTTCAGTTTTTTTTTTTGTCTTTGAATATTGATAGAAATGCCTAAATAAGTGATTGTAAGGGATGTCTTCTTATATTTTAATTTATCCAAGACCATGGATTCTTGTCTGGGAGAGTAGTGAAATAAAATGACTTTAGATTTATCTTCATTAATTAATTGCTCGATAACATTAGAGAAATAACTAATGATTTGATTAATTTTTGAAGCTTCCTTAACTGTAGCTTTACCTAATAGAGTAGAGTCATAAATAAATTGAAAATGAAAAATAGGCCTATCTCCATGAGCAATGGTAACTCCTTCAAGGGTTATTTTTTTTCTATTTTTGGTTATAGTATTTCCCAAGCATTCAACAAGAATGATGAATAAATAAGAGGAGAAGGGGTAACCTTGCCTAATACCTCTAGAAGTTGGGAATAGATGAGAAGGCCTACCATTGATAAGAATAGAGTAGGACACTGAAGAGATGTTTCCCATAATCTAGTCCATCCAATCCTGAGAGAAGCCAATTTACCCCAAAACTTTGACAAAAAAGTTTTAATCCACTTTGTCATAAGCCTTGGATAAGTCTAAATGAATTAACATAGATGTAAATTTTTACATTTCCATGGAATGGATGGATTCCTAAGAAAGAACAATCTCGTCCACTATTAAACACCCTTCCACATAACCTCCTTGTTTAGGCAAAATAATCTTATGCACAAGAGGTTTCAAACTTTTTGCCATGATATTTGTAATGATTTTGAAAAGAACATTACATAAAGCTATAGCTCTAAAAGTTCATATATGATCTACCTCTTGATATTTTGGGGTAGGAGCTATATATTTTTTATTGATAACCTTCAAATTTTCTTTGGCTTTCCTGGCTTCTTCCACCACCTCTAATAATTCAGCATGAAGGATATCCCAAAACTCTTGATAGAAATCAATGGGAAAACCATCAAGACCTAGGGATTTTCTTTTTTGTATTCTATATACCACTTTTTGAAGCTCATTGATAGTAGATGGAGCAGTAAAAATGGAGTTCTCCTTATAAGTGATAAGAGTATGGATCACTTGAAAAGTATTCTATTGAGATGTTGAGTAAATAGGTGCAACAAAAAATAGATCAAAAAAGTAATTGAAACCAACAGAGTCCATGCCATACCAAGTGTAGACAACTTCTCTAGAATTAGATTTTAGGGAAGAAATAAAGTTGTGAGACCTTCAAGATAGAAGATATTTATGGAATAAATAGGTGTTTTGATCTCCTTCTTTGAGCCATTGGATCCTAGAGTTTTGCTTCCATAACCGTTCTTCTCTTTTTTCTCATTCCTCTAAAAAAGTCGTGAGTCTAATTTCATTTGTACTTCTACTCTCTATGAGGTCATCTAAAATTATTTTCTTATTCAAAATTTCAAACTGAGCAATCACTTCATGTTTTTTTGTTAGACATAACCAAACTTCTTCCAATTCTAAATTTTGATTTTTGATTTAATGTATTGCAATCTTTTGGAAAAAAATAACATCTTAGTCGCATACCTTGGTTTACCTTCCTTCCACTATTGTTGCACTTAGGTTCTGAAGGAAGTATATCTAAGCCACATTAACTAAAATAAAAAAGTGAGAAACTCACATTGATTTTCCAAATTTCCACCATGACAGGCCATTGATCCCAACCAATATTGTTAAGAGTCTTCACCTTAGGAGTGTGATCATGGATTAAGAAATTATTAGAGAACAAGAACATATCCAATCTCTCCATGATACGAGCTAAGACTTGTCTTCTATTACACCAAGTCATAAGGCCATTATCTAGATACATGTCCACAAGATGAAGGTTTGTAATAGATTCATTCATGAGGTTAGTGATTTTGTTTAAATTTCTATTTACACCCTATTTTATCATCCATAGAGAGGATGGTATTGAAATCTCCTCTGATCAAGATCCAAGCTTCATGAAAATGAGAGACAACATAAGTTATATCCTTCCACTATCTTCTCTTTTCCTCCAAAGTAGTCGGAGCATAAATAGTTATGCAAAGCATAATTTGTTTAGAATGTATACTTTGAATAGCTACAACTGAAAGACCCTAGTTTCCAACCACATGGTGACTACCTATGATCCATAAAGAGCCAAAACTTGACTGTTTCCTCAAATAAATTATAAATTTTTCTTAATATTTCAGCTTAGCTTAGTATTATATATCCATGCTTAGACTACATGATTTATATTATATGTGATATTTTATATACGTATCAAATTGAAATTAATACTCAGATATTACAGAAAATAAATCACACAATTATAAATTGTAGAGGACACACAATTGTTTACGTGGAAACCCAAAATGGGTAAAACCATATCCCAAATAAATTAGATAGATTTTTATTAGGATTCAAAGTTGTTACAAATCCTTAATGATATTCAACTGGCTATATTCTTTAGGTTGTTCTCTACAATCTTTACTATTGTCTCTTCCTCCTATGCCTCTTGAATCTCCCACTATATATGTGGTAATCAAACCCTCACAATGTGTTGTCTGAAAAATTCCTCATGATGTGTTGTGCGAAAGCCGTCACAACAAGTTATTTACAAAAAACTATCATTATGTGTTCTACAAAAATCTCTCATAATGTGTTGTGCAAAAATTTGTCATAATGTGTTGTATAAAAATCTATCACAATGTGTTCTGCAAAAATCTATCACCATGTGTTGTAAAAAATCTGCCATAATGTAAATCTACCGCCATGTGTTGTGCAAAAATTTACCACTTTTATTAAATATGTGTGGCCCATTTTCTTAAATTGGTGTTGGTATTTAAAACTAGCCCATTTTATTAAATGAGTGTTGGTATTTAAATCTAACCCATTTTATTAAATGAGTGTTGATATTTAAATCCAACCCATTTTATTAAATGAGTGTTGATATTTAAATTCAATTTATTTTATTAAATGAGTGTTGGTATTTAAAATCCACTCATTGAATTCTAGAAGGTACATCCTTTTTTTTTTCATTCTAAACAATCCTTTTTTGATTGCCATAACTTTCTATGTTGACCTCCACTTTTTACGAAACCACTCTAGAAATATACTCCTCAAAACTAGATTTTTAAAAATACCAGTTTTATTCAATTTGGCCTAGTAACAAAGAAGTTATGACCTTTCAAAGATACCCCTGTAAGAAATTTTGATCATGTCAACCTATACATTCTAGAACTGTGGTTTAGTAATTTGACCATAACTTTGGCCTTGGTTGTCCATTTTGAGTGATTCAAAAAGTATCAGAAACCTCTTTCCAAGATGCACATCATGAAGCCATCCAATTTCACCCTTATATGATTATTTTATAGAATTTAAAAACATAAAACTTACTACATTTATCCTCCATACTCTATTCCAACAAGTGTTGATTGCTTCAAAGTGAGGATTTTATCTGGAGCTCCTTCTACACTTCCTATAAATGACCTTTTATTTGGTCTCCTAATCAAGACCTCCCCTATTGGAGTATTTCAGTCCCTTAAAATCATATTTATTCTTTCTCTACTTGCTTCTAGGAGATCCACTTTGCCTTGCTCAAATTTTTTCCTTTAGGATATACCAACCATAATTATTTCTTCTCTTGGCATGTTGTCTACATTTTTCTATCCATAATTAAATCTACATTGAGACTAAATCATCCAACTTAGGTAAATATTGGAGCATCTTCTCTCTCATCCAACAAAGAGAGCACAAACAACTTCAGGTTTTCCACATTGACATAAGAGTACATTTGCTTATAACTTGGTAGTTCAAGTTGGAAGGCATTTGGCCCAACCTGGCCTAAAATTTTAAATGGCCCATATCTTATAGGCTTCAATTTTTTACCTTCTCCCTTTAGTAATTCCTTGATTAAATGTAGCCATAGAAGATCTCCCACTTGAAAATCAGGAGCTACCATGTGTTTGTCATGGTGTTCCTTATAGTGCTACTAGGTTTACTTTAGTTTCTCCTCTATTTTCTCCTCTATGGTAAATAAGATATATGTTGCCTAGAGAAAACAACAATACACGTCCATGAAGCCTACAAATTATTTTACTATTTTCATGCTTAGTTATCAAGTTCGAGTTTGTATTCGATTTCGATACTTTTAAAGTTCGAAAGAAATTCGACATGTTTAAAAATTCGTAATAAAATTCGATATATATAATAAATGTATATATATATATATTCATATAATTATATATATATATAATTTAAAAATAAAATATATAAAAAAAACATATTTGTTTTTAATAATATTTATAATCATTTTTTAAAATATATTAAAATATTTTTTAAAATATAAACATTTTTATAAATTTATGTAAATATAGTAATTTTTAAACACATGAGAAGATTCTTAAAGGTTAAATCAATAAATTTTTTGAAATATAAATTATAATTTTTCTACCAATTATAATAAAAAATTGTTATCATGCATAAAAGAAAGCATTTACAATATTTTATATTATTCAAGTTTAAAAATTAGAAAAGTTTAATTTTAGGTTCCTTAGAAGTTAGGGTTAAAGAGCATTTTTTTTTTTTTTTTTTGGGTTAAAGAGCAATTTGGGTTAAAGAGCATCTTTTTTCTTTTACTTTGAAGAACTTCCAGATTATTTGACACAAGGAGCATTTCAAATAGCAGGTGTAGAATAATGAAGCCTCCAAATGGAAGATTTGTTTGTCCTCTGCAACTTTGAGAGCTATGCCTCCAAATGGGAGATTTGTTTGTCGACTTGCAACTTTGAGAGCTATCCATTCTCTCAAACGATGATAAAGAAATAAAGAAAACACCCCATGAAGTTGAGAATAGATTGAAAATGGTTGCTTCCGATAGTATATGCAAAAAAATTCCAGCTTCCAAATTGCATGTTGCAAGAGGGAGATTGCAAGAGGGTTTGTTCACAACTGTTGTGTTTATAGCACTTTTTCTATATTTTTTTCAATAATTAAAATTTGATTTTAGGGTTTTTAATGTTTTTTTTTCATCTATTTTTTTTTTTGCGCCAAATTTAATATTTGTTCGAAAAATTTATTCTTCGATAGGGTTTCAGGCTCGACGATTTTCAAATTTTATATAAAAAAATTGACAAATTTGATAACTAAGTTGTCATGTATTGTCATGTGGATGACTGACTATTAACTTAAATCCAGCTAATAAAAAATTTGAAGAGGAGTGGGTGTATGGTGGCTGTGTATTATATATTTTTTGTTGAAAAACATAGTTCTTAGTTTTACAATGGGTTATGGTTGGGAGGAGATTCCTCAGTCCTATGTGTTGGTCATGGTTGGGAGGAGATTTCTCAGTCCTATGCGTTGGTCATGGTTGGGAAAGACTGCTCAGCCCTATGTGTTGATCATGAGTGATGGTTGGGAAAGACTGCTCAACCCTATGTGTTGATCATGAGCACAATACAATATTATATTGTTAATAAACTATAGAGTAGTGTGAAGGCTAGTAACTATGTATATTTTGTTTAGTAAGATTTGAACTTAAATATAGATTTTAAAAATGAATTCATACAGTTATACATTTCACATTATTATAGATACTATTTGTAATTATGCATATTTTGTTTGGTAAGATTTGAACTTAGATCTCTGTGTTAAGAATCTATGTTTCATACCACTTAAACTCATATCCTTTTGTATATATATAAAATTATATTTTTTTTCTTTTAATTACTATAAATTCACATTACATCAAATTCAAATTACTATAAGTTCACATTACATCATCACCTTATAATAATTTTTTTTTTTAGTATCACCTTATAAAAGTCTTACAACAACTTAACTAATATAAACGCAAAATTTTTTATTGTTAAAAAATATAACCGATTAAATTAAAATCATTTTATTAAAATATTAATGTTATCCTAAAATATTTACTGGCAAGGACGCCACTTGCATTGTCGATGATGTGACCCGAGTTCAATCCCCGTGGTAAATGTGTCTAAAAAGTATTTATTCAATAAAAAAATATATATATATATATATATATATATATATATATATATATATATATATATATATATAATTCAATATTATGTCAAATTATGATAGATGTAATATATAAAGTAACAATAAAAATAATATGAGGTGTACTTTATTGTGATTTTATAAGTTTTATATAAATTGAGGTTGAAAATGTATGTAAAACTAGCAACATTTCTCAATCAAAGACAATAACCTCAACTATTGAATGGCTTTCTTTCTAATCTTACATGTTAAATGTTTAAATTTTATAAAAATATATATATATATATATATATATATATATATATATATATATATATATATATATATATCAAAGCGCTCTTCTCCCAACCATGACCCCTTGTAAAGCCGAGAGCTATGCTTATCAACAAGGAATTTCTACACACATCCACCGCTGCAGTTTGAACCTATATATTTTTTCATAATTACATTATATTATATTGATAAATATTTTATATATTATAAAATTTGGTATTATAATATTTGTAAACTATAAATATATTAGAAATATTTTTATATGATCTTTGTAACCACTAGGGAAAACAATGTTTTTTTCTTTCTAGATAACAAGGGGTTGTACTCAAGTCTTCCATTCTTAGACAAATTACAACTATTTTCTGTAGAGATTGAGAGTTTACAAATAGATACACTTCTTATGTCAATTGAGATGCTATAGCTAAAAACCTACACCATTTTACATAAAATGTCTAAATTCTTGATTTTTATTTTTTGGATCTTTTTAATTTTTTTATATGAATACAAATATTCTAGAACTCAACGTCCTTCTTGACATTTATATATAGTAGCTTTCACGATACCAAAACTTCACCTTTACTATCTATGCATTGCATCCTAGTAGATTAAACTTTCCAAAACATCGCACTATCATAGTCCACTTTACCAAATTTGGATTGTTAGTTTCTTCTTAAAACACAAGTGCAACCACAAAATCTATATTAAATAGTTTATATGAAAACACATTAATGTTATAAAACACATTAATCACTATCATAGTCCACTTTACCAAATCCGGATTGTTAGTTTCCTTCTTAAAACACAAGTGCAACCACAAAATCTATATTAAATAGTTTATATGAAAACACATTAATGTTATAAAACACATTAATGTGAACCCTGAACAATTTTGGTGAAATAGATACCCTTGCCTTATTGAGACTTACATGAGCAATTTTGGCGAAATAGATACCCTTGCCTCCTTAAGACTTACCTAAGCAATTTTGGCCAAATAGATACCCTTGCCTCCTTAAGACTTACCTGAAAGTAACATCCTAATTAGAATGTTTTCTACAAACAAAAAAACATACTTACCTAAAAAAAATAAGTTAATTGATAATGTTTGCATACTTGCTAATTCAATTCTTTAAAAGGTAAGGTTTGATTAAAATTAAAAACAAGATTCAATTAACTTGATGATCATTAAAAAACACCGTCAAAATCAATAATCAATAATGGAAATAAATATCCTTCCATTTACAAGTCATTGATTTATTTTAAAGCTTCTCCATCACTCATTCTAAGGTCGACTGTTCTCGGTGCAAAGCTAGGCTGATCTTGTCAAAGCGGAAATATTTTCGTGGAGGAGTTTACAAGTAATAGAAAGTTGAAGCACCTCCACAAAAATCAGCCGTACATATACTTCATTTTTCCACCCTTGCCAGTATTAAAGGCCACCAATGAACAGACTTTGAATAGAAATTATAGGACACGCAAAAGGGACCGTATTTCAATTATACATATATCATTTGATAAAAATCAAATCTCTATTTTTTTTCATTAAATTTGAAAAACATAATCAATTAACTTTTATCAAATAATTATTCATACTAACATTTAACACGACACCTTCAATTATTTCTGAAATTTCACATAAACCCTCCACAAACCCTCCACAATCCTAACACTAGTGGAAATTGGGAAGAGAGGAAACTACTATGGTATGGTAAATAAGATATATGCTGCCTAGAGAAACAAAAATACACATCCATGAAGCCTACAAATTATTTTACTATTTTCATGCTTAGTTATCAAGTTCGAGTTCAATACTTATAAAGTTCATTGGACATATATAAAAATTCGTAGTAATAAAATTTGATATATATATATATATATATATATAATTTAAAAATCAAATATATAAAATTAAAATATTTGTTTTTAATAATATTTTTAATCATTTTTTAAAATATATACTTTAAAATATATTAAAATATTTTTTAAAATATAAACATTTTTATAACTTTATGTAAATATAGTAATTTTTTAACACATGAGAAGATTCTTAAAGGTTAAATCAATAATTTTTTTGAAATATAAATTATAAGTTTTCTACCAATTATAATAAAAAATTGTTATCATCGATAAAAGAAAGCACTTACAATATTTTATATTATTCAAGTTTAAAAATTAGAAAAGTTTAATTTTAGGTTTCCTTAGAAGTTAGGGTTAAAGAGCAATAATTTTTTTTTTTTTGGGTTAAAGAGCACTGTTTTTTTTCTTTTATTTTGAAGAACTCCTAGATTAGTTGACACAAGGAGCATTTCAAATAGCAGGTGCAAAATAATGAAGCCTCCAAATGGAAGATTTGTTTGTCCTCTGCAACTTTGAGAGCTATGCCTCCAAATGGAAGATTTGTTTGTCCTCTGCAACTTTGAGAGCTATGCCTCCAAATGGAAGATTTTTTTTATCAGCTGCAACTTTGAGAGCTATCCATTATCTCAAACGATGATAAAAAAATAAAGAAAATACCCCATGAAGTTGAGAATAGATTGAAAATGGTTGGTTACGATGCAAAAAAAAATCTAGCTTCCAAATTGCATGTTGCAAGAGGGAGATTGCAGGAGGGTTTGTTCATAGTTGTTGTGTTTATAGCACTTTTTCTATATATTTTTCAATAGCTAAAATTTGATTTTAGTGTTTTTGATCGCTTCCTCATTATTTTTTTCAATAGCTAAAATTTAATTTTAGGGTTTTTAATGTTATTTTTTCATCCATTTTTTTTTTTTTTTGGTCAAATTTAGTTTTTTTTCCAAAAATTTATTCTTCGATAGGGTTTCAAGTTCGACGATTTTCGAATTTTGTATAAAAAAATCAAGAATTTGATAACTTAGTTGTCATGTATTGTCATGTGGATGACTGACTAATAACTTAAATCCAGCTAATAAAAATTTTGAAGAGGGATGGATGTATGGTGGTTGTGTATTATATATTTTTTATTGAAAAACATAGTTCTCGGTTTTACAATGGGTTATGGTTGGGAGGAGATTCCTCAGTCCTATGAGTTGGTCATGGTTGGGAGGAGATTTCTCAATCCTATGTGTTGGTCATGGTTAGGAGAGATTGCTAAGCCCTATGTGTTGATCATGAGTACAATACACTATTATATTATTAATAAACTTTAGAGTAGTGTGAAGGCTAGTAACTATGTATATTTTTTTTAGTAAGATTTGAACTTAAATATAGATTTTAAGAATGAATTCATACAGTTATACATTTCACATTATTATAGATACTACTTGTAATTATGCATATTTTGTTTGGTGAGATTTGAACTTAGATCTCTGTGTTAAGAATCTATGTTTCATACCACTTAAACTCATATCCTTTTGTATATATATTTTTTCTTTTAATTACTATAAATTCACATTGCATCAAATTCAAATTACTATAAGTTCACATTACATCATCACCTTATAACAATTTTTTGTTTTTTAGTATCACCTTATAATAGTCTTACAACAACTTAACTAATATAAACCACATTATAATAGTCTTACAACAACTTAACTAATATAAACGTAAACTTTTTAATTGTTAAAAAATATAACCAATTAAATTAAAATCATTTTATTAAAATATTAATGTTATCGTAAAAGATTTACTGGCAAGGATGCCACTTCCATTATCGATGATGTAACTCGAGTTCAACCCATGGTAAATATGTATAAGAAGTATTTATTCTATATATATATCAACCATTTTTATAAATTCATAAAATTTCTTAAACATTTAATTCAAAAATGTATATAATAAAATTTAAAAATTTAATAAAAAAAATTAACATTATAGGCCACTTGATTTTTTTACTTGTATAGTTTTTGGACTTATATCTCAAAGCTGCCTTGAAACACCTAACCTATGTGAATACACCCTTCAAAAAGATAATAATAAATTAAAAGAAAATTAAAAAATATATTAGAGTAAAAATAATTATGATGGGCAAGGGTGAGGCAATAGCTAAAGTAAATCCAACG
The DNA here is from genome assembly GCA_028583015.1 of Wollemia nobilis. Lineage (NCBI taxonomy): Eukaryota > Viridiplantae > Streptophyta > Pinopsida > Araucariales > Araucariaceae > Wollemia > Wollemia nobilis. Next base: position 8,611,080 of record JAQPPZ010016931.1, read on the forward strand.
CCCGTTACGAAAGGGAATTGTTGCCCAGTGTCAAATATCATGTGGATTTCTTTCTCGTGGCCCCATTTTATCCTTTTCAATGTGTTGTTTTTCTTTCCTTTGTTTTTCTACAATACGGCTCCTTTTGCGTGTTCTATAATTTCTATTCAAAGTCTGTTCATTGGTGGCCTTTAATATGGCAAGGGTGGAAAAAATGAAGTATATGTACGGCTGATTGTGGAGGTGCTTCAACTTTCATGCGACTTTTATAACTTGTAAACTCCTCCAAGAAGATATTTCCGCTTTGACAAGATCAGCCTAACTTTGCACCGAGAACAGTCGACCTTAAAATGAGTGATGGAGAAGCTTTAAAATAAATCAATGACTTGTATATGGAATGATATTTATTTCCATTATTGATTATTGATTTTGACGGTGTTTTTTTAATGATCATCAAGTTAACTGAATCTTGTTCTTAATTTTAATCAAACCTTACCTTTTAAAGAATTGAAGTAGCAAGTATGCAGACATTACCAAGCAACTTATTTTTTAGGTAAGTATGTTTTTTTGTTTGTAGAAAACACTTCAACTAGGATGTTACTTTCAGGTGAGTCTCAAGGAGGCAAGGGTATTTATTTCGCCAAAATTGCTCAAATAAGTCTCAAGGAGGCAAGAATATCTATTTCGCCAAAATTGCTTAGGTAAGTCTCAAGCAGACAAGGGTATCTATTTCGCCAAAATTGCTCAGGTAAGTCTCAAGGAGGCAAGGATATCTATTTCGCCAAAATTGCTTAGGTAAGTCTCAAGCAGGCAAGGGTATCTATTTCGCCAAAATTGCTCAGGTAAGTCTCAAGGAGGCAAGGATATCTATTTCGCCAAAATTGCTTAGGTAAGTCTCAAGCAGGCAAGGGTATCTATTTCGCCAAAATTGCTCAGGTAAGTCTCAAGGAGGCAAGGATATCTATTTCGCCAAAATTGCTCAGGTAAGTCTCAAGAAGGCAAGGGTATCTATTTCGCCAAAATTTCTCAGGGTTCTCATCTAGCTTGCCCTCTTTGACATACTCAAAGAGCATATCTAAAACAATAAAAACATAAAAAAACAAACACAACAACATTTTCTTCTCTATTTTCTGTTGTATCAATTGAATACATTGAATGAAATTCAATGCTTTCTCTCTCTTCGATTCTGAGATCCTTGCATCTTTTCAACTCTCAAAGGACACATCATTTTGTGTATTGGGCCAATAGACATATTGTTGCAGGTTAGCTACTATTTTGTGCATTCCAAAATGACTAGCAACTAGTGATGTGTGAGCTTCCATTTTTAGCTGTAAGAATTAATTTACCTTGGGCACATAAATTTTTCCCTCTTTGAATAACAAGTCATTTTCCAAATGAAAATCATCATTGGATTTACCCTAAACTCCATTTTTCACCTCATCTGACTTAATTAAAAACTACCTATACAATCCAATATTAGGTAAATATGAATCATGTAAGAGTTGAATTTCGTGCTCCAATTCTCTCTTTTGTGGTAGACCTTTTGATTCTTACATCAGTTAGATAAATAATTTTAGTAATCCCTCCAATTCCTTCTTTTTTTGGGAAGTACAATTGGAAAAATGCTTGGCCTACTGCACTATCACAAACTAGAATTTCTTTTCCAACCCGTTGGGATTAATCACATATGTAATTCCACCTTTCTTCAACACCTAAATATCACTCTTATTAATAAAAAAAGAATATTTTTCCCATAAATATGGGCTACCAAGAATTACATGGAAAATATCAAGAGGTACTACATCCCAAGTAATTACATCATGGAATTTATTTTTGATAGAAAACTATAAAGTACATTGCTTGGTTACCTATAGCTCCACATAATTATACACCCATCCTAATGGATATGGTTATGGATGATCCATAGTCTTCAATCCTAGCTACTTCACTAGATCCTCAAAAATTAAATTCCATTGGGATTTGTTGTCAAACAATGTTGTAAATTTCATCCTCTACACTTGTATGTAGACCCAAAATAATTTCTCTTTCTTGTCCTCTGAAGCTTGTTCCTCCTTAGAGGTTTACACCTATCTCAAAGGCTTAATTTTTATAAAACACACTACCTTTCCTTCATCCTCTTCCTCCTGCTAAAACGTTTTGGTAGAATTAGCAAATTTCTTCTTTCCCTTGTTCCACCATTTTAGCCTCTTTTCAGGGTGTAACTTCCAATAGTCTTCACTTGAATGAGTATCAACATTACACTTCTTGCAATGTTTTCCACCCTTTTGTGATTTAGTCATTGTAGCCCTTGATTTCTTCTTGCCTTTACTACTCGAACCCTTGGTTTTCTCTATAATCTTAGAGAGTTTAGTTGAATTTGATGCCTTATTATCTTTTATTGAATTTCTAACCCTCATTTCTAGGTATATAGATTTAATGCATACCTCATAAATGTCCTTGGAATCAAATAATACCATTTTTATCCTGATATGATAAGACAAACCACACTTATATTTCTTAAAATTTTGAGGATCTCGAAGATTAACACTCATTAACACAACTTGTTTTTTCAATTCCTTGGTGTATTCTTGAACTGTTTGGCCCTACCTTTGTCTAAAAAATAACCTTATATTATCCATATTCTCTTGATAGCCAATAGGATAAAACTGAGATCTTATAGCCTTCACAAATTTTGCCAATGTTTCCACAATTGGCTATTAATTTCTTGTCAATCGAGTTGAGTATGCCTCCCACCATATGAGAGTATGACCACCCAAGTTCAATATAGAAAAGGTGATTTGTTGTACCTTTGTATAAGAGTTTTTACTCAATTAAAACTCTAATTTATTTAGCCACCCATCTAATTTTTTAGGATCTAATTCCCCTTTATAAACTAGAATATCAATTTTGACCTCCATTTTAAATAGATTTGCAGTCAATGCTTGTGATGGGACATTCTTAGGCTATTTGGAATGGGATACTTTAACCTCCATTTTATCACCATTGGAAGAACTAAACTCAATCTCAGATTTTGAATCTAATTTCTTATTTCCCTTCCTTGATTTCCTTTCTTCTTGAGAAAGCATCATCTCCACCAAGCTTTGGAGAGTGTTTTCAATTTCAAGAAATATTCTCTTGAATTCCTCATTGGACATTGTTGGAGAGTTAGGTTCTGATTGATTTACAATTTTCATAGATCTGATTTTCCTTCTCCCACTATCTGGGTTGTATGGGGCTAAGTCATTTTCTTGAGATATTTTGCCTTGCATACATAGTTCTTTAGGAAAATTTTCTTTGATACCAAACTTGATTTGTAAAGAGTGAAAACTTGACTCTTTCCTCAAACAGATCATATATTCTACTTAATATTTCAGCTTAGATTAGTAAAATATATCCATGCTTAGACTATATGCTTTATATTGTATGTGATATCTGATATACTTATCAAATTAAAATTAATACTCAGATATTATAAAAAAGAAATTACATTATAAATTGTAGAGGACACAAGATTTTTTTGTGGAAACCTAAACTTGGTAAAACCACAACCCAAAGAAATAGGATAGATTGTTATTAGGATTCAAAGTTATTACAAATACTTACTGATATTCAACTAGCTATATTATTTAGCTTATTCTCCCCAATCTCTGCTCTTGCCTCTTCCTCCTCTACCTATCAGTTCTCCCACTACATATGTGTAAATAAAACCCTCACATTATGTTTTCTGAAAAGCCCTCATGATGTGCTGTGCAACAAACCTCACAATGAGTTATCTACAAAAAACTATTACAATGTGTTCTGCAAAAAAACCTCACAATGTGTTGTGCATAAATTTGTCATAATGTGTTGTGTACAAATCTGTCATAATGAGTTGTGCAAATATCTGTCCCCATGTGTTGTGCAAAAATCTACCACAATGTAAATCTGCCACCATGTGTTGTGCAAAAACCTACAACTTTTATTAAATGCATGTAGCCTCTTTTCTTAAATGGGTGTTGGTATTTAAAACTAGATCATTTTATTAAATGAGTGTTGCTATTTAAATCCAACCCATTTTATTAAATGAGCATTGGTATTTAAATCCAACTCATTTTATTAAATGAGTGTTGGTATTTAAATCCAACTCATTTTATTAAATGAGTACAGGTATTTAAATCCATCCCATTTTATTAAATGAGTGTTGATATTTACATCCATCCCATTTTATTAAATGGGTGTGATTATTTAAATACAACCCATTTACTTAAATGAGTGTTGGTAATTAAAATTCACTTATTGAATTCTAGAAGTTATTGATAGTTTTCTGTCATTCTAAACAACCACTTTCTAACTACCATAACCTTTTGTGTTGACCTTTGTTTTCTAAGAAACAACTCTTGAAATATGCTCTCAAAACAAACTTTCTAATGGTACTAGTTTCGTCCAATTTGTCCTAGTTATGACTTCATAGAATTCAAGAAATTTCTTTTGTGGCCCCCAACTCTTTTCCCACCTAACCTTGATAAATCGTTATTATTCTATACCTTAGATACTCAAGTTTCCTTAGGAGTTGTACTTACTCGATGACATGATAATAATAAGGAATATATCATTTATTATATTACATTAATAATATTTCCAACAGAAACTTGGTACACTCTCATAAAAAAGGATTGCCTAGCTATTTATTTTACATGTAAAAAGTTATGTTGTTATATATTGTATTAGAAAACTTACATGGTCATTAAAACTAACCCCTTGAGACACCTGCTACAAAAGCCTTACATCCCTAGTGACACCTGACATAAAAAGTGGATCATTATGGTGCGAGAATTTAATCTCCATATTGTTTCACAAAAGGTTACTAAAGCTTAGGTAATTTTTATTCAATTGGCAATATGCTCTCATCTAGTGCAACAACCACTAAAATAGGTATTGTTTAATGAGGACATAATAATAATCTCTTATGATCCTCATTAACTTGTCATATTTTCTTCCTCCATTTCTTCTAGCCTTATATTAAAATATAATCCCTATGAACTTATTGAGTAGGAAAATATCCCTTGAAGTCTCATGAGGCTAGCCAAAGGTATCATGAAACAAAATCTAAATTCAAGGTTGACACACCTTCCTCTTATCAAGAATCTAGTGAAACCCTTCATTCTAATACTTGGATCCTTCACTTTGATGGAGCAAGAAATAATTTTTGTGAAGGAGTTGGTATATTTATGAAGTCTTCAACTAGCCTAGCTATTTCTAAGGTTGTCTGCTTAAACTTTTCTGACATTACATATAACATTATAGAGTATGAGGCTTTGATTTTAGTTCTCCTGACTACCTAATGCATGAATGTTAAGCACATCAAAATGTCAGATGTCTCTCAAATCATGGTTTGTTATAAAGTTAGTGTATATGCTATAAATGCTCCTCATTCTATTTCTTACAACCAAGTAACTACTAATTTTATCAATGATTTTAAAACCTTTTCCATTGAGCATTCTCCTATGGGATAGAATATTGAGCCTACCCCCTAACCACTTTGGCTAGTAAATTTGTACCACATGAAAACATTTTTGAAATTAATCTTGTGGTAAAAGTTTATGATGAACCTATTATTTCTATCACTAATGGCCTGGTGGATGTGAATATGATTGAGGTTAATGTTATTTATTTCCAAATCTATCTTGATGATCCTTAGTATGGTAATACTTTATGCTTCCTTAATGATCAATCCTACCCACCCATGGCTAATGCTAATTAATGAGCTCATATTCATAAGATAACATTTAGATACATTGTTTTTGGTGGAGTACTATACTACCATAATCCTCACAGTATCCTCTTGTGATGCCTTATAGAAGTTAAGGTTCTCAAGGCTCTTATTGATGTTCATAGTACAACCATGGATGTCAATCTAGTGGTCGCTCATAAATTATTAAGAATGCGTTACTTTTGGCCAACTATGGAACATTATGCTAATAACTATTTTAAATATTGCGATAAATAACAATCAATCAAAGATTAAATTTATTCCCCTTATCAAGTTATTCATCCCATTGAGTCTCCTTGGGCTTTTTACACTTGGGGTATTGAATGTTTTGGACCCATCTCTCCCATGTTCTCAAATAGACACAAAATTATTATTATAGCCATAAAATATTTTGTGAAATACATAGAAGCTATACCATTTCCAAATCATTCAATGCTCATTGTCTTCAAATTTATCTTTAATAAAATTATGTGTCACTTTGGTGTCTTGTCTATTGTCAATTAAAATAATGGTACTCCTTTAAAAAATAAATAAACACAAGAGTTGAATTCTCAATTAGTAATTCAACAACATTTTTGTATACCTTATTATCCACAAGGCAATAATGAAGCTAAATCTAGTAATAAATGTTTGGTCACTATTTTGAAAAATAGAATCAAGGAATCAAAGAAATATTGGCACTTAAAGTTATATCCTGCATTATGGGTGTAATACACTAGTATTCAAATATCCATAGGGGTAGCCCCTTTTCATTTTGTCTATGGTATTGAAGTTGTGCTACTTGAAATTGAATTGCCTTCTTTGTGTATTTCTTTGAAAAATTTATTGAGTCATTATGAGTACCATTAGGATTATAGGGAAGTTTTGCTACTAGGAAACTATCTGAAAGTCTATCAATTTCTCTTGCACTAGCTTTTCCAGGGTTCCCCCTAGAGGCTCCAACAATATTGACTTTTCCAAAATCCTTGGGAGGAGGCTGCCAATTCCTTGTTCTATCCAAATTTTTATTACTTACATTCCCTTGAAGTTGGTTGTCCTTGAGAGATTTAATCTTCAATATTTGCATCACTTGATCCCATCTTTGATGGGGGTTTTAGGGGTGATTAAGGAGTTTCTGGACTAATTCAACTAAGTTGACAATGGTCTTTTACCAAATATAGTGAATGTCATTCCTTTCTTGATTGAAAATATGGTTGTTTCTTTCCTTATAGATATTCAAAGATAGAATGGTAGAACCCATCCAAACTAGATGTCTAGGAAAATGATCAACACCCTCTTGATTAGGCCAATCCCTCCAAAGTTGTTCAAAAGTAAAAAAATGAACCATTGTAAGGCAAGTAAGATGGTCATTCTCCTCAATAGCTCAAAGGTTAAGGTACACTCAATAAAACGATGGCTAAGAGTTTCCATATTCTCTCCACACATTTTGTATCTAAACGATCCATGAAAACCACATTTCATATATTTTCACTAGTAAGCACCCTGCCATGTAATAAAAGCTATGTAAAGAACCTCACCTTAGGCCAAAGCTTTTGAGCCCACAATTGAGTAAATATGTCATATGATTGGTTGGGATTATTATGGCATAAGGCCAAATAACCATGAGCAACTGAATACTCACCCTTAGTAGTGTTGTTCCATCCAAAATAGTCTTTATCATGAGATCAAGAGAGAGATTTCATATGAAGTATGCTTTGAATATATTTTATTTTCTTTTCTAGCATTTGAATAGGCCATTCCTCAACAGGTATCCAATATCTACCAACCTCTGAGTTACAATTATAGTACCAACAATAATTATCTGCCTTTATCCAGTTAGCTCGATGAAGCTCCTCCATCCAAAGCCTCAAATTAGAAAAGTAAGTTATCAAATACTAGTGACCATCCCAAGAATCTGTCCAAAAAATTTCCTGCTAACCATTATGAATGATCCAAAATAATTTTTTCTTAATCAAATCCTCACCAGTCATAAGAATAGCTAAAATGGGAGAACCTTTGGTAGGCAATTGATAGCGAACAAGATCTTTAGGTCTTTTGTTCTCAACATATTTAGCACAAATATTCCTGGTCAAAAGAGCATTGGGGTTATGCAAAATCCTCTAATACAGTTTAGTAGCTAAAGCCTTATTATTATTAATAGTAAACCAAAATCCTAACCCCCCTTTATTCTTGGGAAGGCATAAAGTATCCCATTTCACCAAGGCTTATTTTAGTTTCTCCTTAGTATTACTCCAAAGGAGTCGATGATTGATTTGATCCAATTATCGAAGAACTGCATTTGGGATATTCAACATAATAAAAACATAAATAGGTATAGCTTGGAGGACTAATTTTTCCCAAGGTAATTTTTCCCCAAATAAAAGCCACCTATTGGTCCACTTTCCAATTTTCTTCTTAACTCTATCCAACAACCAGTTCCAGTCTTTTTTTTTGTCTTTGAATATTGATAGAAATGCCTAAATAAGTAATTGTAAGGGATGTCTTCTTCTATTTTAATTTATCCAAGACCATGGAATCTTGTTTGGGAGAGTAGTGAAATAAAATGGCTTTAGATTTATCTTCATTAATAAATTGCTCGATAGCATTATAAAAATAAGTAATGATTTGATTAATTTTTTAAGCTTCCTTAACTATAGCTTTACCTAATAGAGTAGAGTCATAAATAAATTGAAAATGAAAAATAGGCCTATCTCCATGATCAATGGTAACTCCTTCAAGGGTTATTTTTACTCTATTTTTGGTTATAGTATTTCCAAAGCATTCAACAAGAATGATGAATAAATAAGATAAGGGGTCACCTTTCCTAATACATCTAGAAGTTGGGAATAGATGAGAAGGCCTACCATTGATAAGAATAGAGTAGGACACTGAAGAGATACTTCCCATAATCTAGTCCATACAATCATGAGAGAAGCCAATTTGCCTCAAAACTTTGACAAAAAAGTTTTAATCCACTTTGTCATAAGCCTTGGATAAGTCTAAATGAATTAACATAGATGTAAATTTTTACATTTCCATGGAATGGATGGCTTCCTAAGAAATAACAATCTGATCCACTATTAAACACCCTTCCACATAACCTCCTTGTTTAGGCAAAATAATCTTATGCAAAAGAGGTTTCAACCTTTTTGCCATGATCTTTGTAATGATTTTGAAAAGAACATTACATAAAGCTATATCTCTAAAAGTTCATATATGATCTACCTCTTGAGATTTTGGGGTAGGAGCTATATAATTTTTATTGATAACCTTCAAATTTTCTTTGGCTTTCCTGGCTTCTTCCACCACCTCTAAAAATTTAGCATGAAGGATATCCCAAAACTCTTGATAGAAATCAATGGAAAAACCATCAAGACCTAGGGATTTTCCTTTTTGTATTTTAGATACCACTTTTTGAAGCTCATTGATAGTATATGGAGCAGTAAAAATAGAGTTCTCCTTATAAGTGATAAGAGTGGGGATCACTTGAAAAGTATTCTATTGAGATGTTGAGTCAAGAGGTGCAACAAAAAAATAGATCAAAAAAGTAATTGAAACCAACAGAGTCCATGCCATACCAAGTGTAGACAATTTCTCCAGAATTAGATTTTAGGGAAGAAATAAAGTTGTGAGATCTTCAAGCTAGAAGATATTTGTGGAATAAATATGTGTTTCGATCTCCTTCTTTGAGCCATTGGATCCTAGAGTTTTGCTTCCATAACCGTTCTTCTCTTTTTTCTCATTCCTCTAACAAAGTCATGAGTCTAATTTCATTTGTACTTCTACTCTCTATGAGGTCATCTAAAATGATTTTCTTATTCAAAATTTCAAACTGAGAAATAACTTCATGTTTTTTTTGTTAGACATAACCAAACTTCTTCTAGTTCTAAATTTCGATTTTTGATTTAATGTATTGCAATATTTTGGAAAAAAATAACATCTTAGTCGCATACCTTGGTTTACCTTCCTTCCACTATTGTTGCACTTAGGTTCTGAAGGAAGTATAACTAAGCCACATTAACTAAAATAAAAAGGTGAGAAAATCACATTAATTTTCTAAATTTCCACCATGACTAGCCATTGATCCCAACCAATATTGTTAAGTCTTCACCTTAGGAGTGTGATCATGGATTAAGAAATTATCAGAGAAAAAGAACATATCCAATCTCTCCATGATACGAGCTAAGCCTTGTCTTCTATTAGACCAAGTCATAAGGCCATTATCTGGATAGATGACCACAAGATGAAGGTTTGTAATATATTCATTCATGATGTTAGTGCTTTTGTTTAAATTTCTATTTACACCCTATTTTATCATCCATAGAGAGGATGGTATTGAAATATCCCCTGATCAAGATCCAAGCTTCATGAAAATAAGAGACAACATAAGTTATATCCTTCCATTGTCTTCTCTTTTCCTCCAAAGTTGTCAGAGCATAAACATTTATGCAAAGCATAATTTGGTTAGAATGTCTACTTTGAATAGCTACAACCAAAAAACCCTAGTTTCCAACCACATGGTGAATACCTATGATCCGTAAAGAGCTAAAACTTGAATCTTTCCTCAAACAAATTATAAAATTTGCTTAATATTTCAGCTTAGGTTAGTATTATATATCCATGCTTAGACTACATGCTTTATATTGTATGTGATATTTGATATACGTATCAAATTGAAATTAATACTCAGATATTACAGAAAATAAATCACACAATTATAAATTGTAGAGGAGACACAATTGTTTACGTGGAAACCCAAAATGGGTAAAACCATATCCCAAATAAATTAGATAGATTTTTATTAGGATTCAAAGTTGTTACAAATCCTTAATGATATTCAACTGGTTATTCTTTAGGTTGTTCTCTACAATCTCTACTATTGTTTCTTCCTCCTCTGCCTCTTGATTCTCCCACTATAGATGTGGTAATCAAACCCTCATAATGTGTTGTTTGAAAATCCCTCATGATGTGTTGTGTGAAAGCCGTCACAACAAGTTATTTACAAAAAACTATCATTATGTGTTCTACAAAAAGCTCTCATAATGTGTTGTGCAAAAAATTGTCATAATGTGTTGTATAAAAATCTATCACAATGAGTTGTGCAAAAATCTATCATCATGTGTTGTGAAAAATCTGCCATAATGTAAATCTATCGCCATGTGTTGTGCAAAAATTTACCACTTTTATTAAATATGTGTGGCCTCTTTTCTTAAATGGGTGTTGGTATTTAAAACTAGCCCATTTTATTAAATGAGTGTTGGTATTTAAATCTAGCCCATTTTATTAAATGAGTGTTGGTATTTAAATTCAACCCATTTTATTAAATGAGTGTTGATATTTAAATCCAACCCATTTTATTAAATGAGTGTTGATATTTAAATCCAGTCTATTTTATTAATTGAGTGTTGGTATTTAAAACCCACTCATTAAATTTTGGAAGTTACATTCATTTTTCTGTCATTCTAAACAATTCTTTTTTGATTGCCATAACTTTCTATGTTGACCTCCACTTTTTGCGAAACCACTCTAGAAATATACTCCTCAAAACTAGATTTTTAACAATACCAGATTCATAGGTCCTAGGTGTAGACCAATTGGTTCATCCAAACCCCATAAGGGGGGCGGATGTCCAAGGTTCAAATCTCGGGCCTCACCGGACCGAACACTTGTCCCTTTCCTAGTGCTTTAAGCGGCGTAAAAGGTTTAAAATGATTGTGGCATGGTGGTTATAGGGGTGGATTACACGAAGATCTGTGTGGCAGCTTCTGGGGCGGATAGTGCAGAATACTGTGGCGGCCATAAAAAGCTGGACAGCCTGCCCAGATTCGTGGTGGCTACCGATTCCACCATGTATAAAAAAAGAAAAAAAAACAATACCAGTTTCATTCAATTTGACCTAGTAACAAAGAATTTATGACCTTTTAAAAAAAATACCAGTTTCATTCAATTTGACCTAGTAAAAAAGAATTTATGACCTTTTAAAGATATCCCTATAAGCAATTTTGAACATGTCAACCCATACATTCTAGAACTTTGTGGTTCAATAATTTGACCATAACTTTGGCCTTGGTTGTCCATTTTGAGTGATTCAAAAAGTATCAGAAACCTCTTTCCAAGATGAACATCATGAAGCCATCCAATTTCACCCTTATATGATTATTTTATAGAATTTTAAAACATAAAACTTACTACATTTATCCTCCATACTCTATTCCAACAAGTGTTGATTGCTTCAAAGTGAGGATTTTATCTGGAGATCCTTCTACACTTCCTATAGATGAAATTTTATTTGGTCTCCTAATAAATACCTCCCCTATTGGAGTATTTTAGTCCCTTAAAATCATATTTATTCTTTCTCTACTTCCTTCTAGGAGATCCACTTTGCCTTGCTCAAAAGTTTTCCTTTAGGATATACCAACCATAATTCTTCCTTCTCTTGGCATGTTGTCTGCATTTTTCTATCCATAATTAAATCTACATTGAGACTAAATCATCCAACTTAGGTAAATATTAGAGCATCTTCTCTCTCATCCAACAAAGAGAGCCTAAACAACTTCAGGTTTTCCACATTGACATAAGAGTACATTTGCATATAACTTGGTAGTTCAAGTTGGAAGGCATTTGGCCCAACCTGGCCTAAAATTTTAAATGGCCCATATCTTATAGGCTTCAATTTTTTACCTTCTCCCTTTAGTAATTCCTTGATTAAATGTAGCCATACAAGATCTCCCACTTGAAAATCAGGAGCTACCATTTGTTTGTCATGGTGTTCCTTATAGTGCTACTAGGTTTACTTTAGTTTCTCCTCTATTTTCTCCTCTATGGTAAATAAGATATATGTTGCCTAGAGAAAACAACAATACACATCCATGAAGCCTACAAATTATTTTACTATTTTCATGCTTAGTTATCAATTTTGAGTTCGTATTCGAGTTCAATACTTTTAAAGTTCGAAAGAAATTCGACATGTTTAAAAATTCATAATAAAATTCGATATATATAATAAATGTATATATACATTTTCATATAATTATATATATATATATATATATATATATATATATAATTTAAAAATCAAATATATAAAATTAAAATATTTGTTTTTAATAATATTTTTAATCATTTTTTAAAATATATACTTTAAAATATATTAAAATATTTTTTAAAATATAAACATTTTTATAACTTTATGTAAATATAGTAATTTTTTAACACATGAGAAGATTCTTAAAGGTTAAATCAATAATTTTTTTGAAATATAAATTATAAGTTTTCTACCAATTATAATAAAAAATACCAATTATAAAAAAAAATTGTTATCATGCATAAAAGAAAGAATTTACAATATTTTATACTATTCAAGTTTAAAAATTAGAAAAGTTTAATTTTAGGTTCCTTAGAAGTTAGGGTTAAAAAGTTAGGGTTAAAGAGCAATTTTTTTTTTTTTTGGGTTAAAGAGCAATTTGGGTTAAAGAGGACTGTTTTTTTTCTTTTATTTTGAAGAACTCCCAGATTATTTGACACAAGGAGCATTTCAAATAGCAGGTGCAGAATAATGAAGCCTCCAAATGGAAGATTTGTTTGTCCTCTACAACTTTGAGAGCTATGCCTCCAAATGGAAGATTTGTTTGTCAGCTGCAACTTTGAGAGCTATCCATTATCTCAAACGATGATAAAGAAATAAAGAAAACACCTTGTGAAGTTGATAATAGATTGAAAATAGTTGCTTCGGATGCAAAAAAATTCTAGCTTCCAAATTGCATGTTGCAAGAAGGAGATTGCAAGAGGGTTTGTTCATAGCTGTTGTGTTTATAACACTTTTTCTATATATTTTTCAATAGCTAAAATTTGATTTTAGGGTTTTTGATCGCTTCCTCATTATTTTTTTCAATAGCTAAAATTTAATTTTAGGGTTTTTAATGCTTGTTTTTCATCCATTTTTTTTTTCTTCCAAATTTAGGGTTTATTTGACAAATTTATTCTTTGATAGGGTTTCAAGCTCGATGATTTTCAAATTTTATATAAAAAAATCGACAAATTTGATAACTAAGTTGTCATGTATTGTCATGTGGATGACTGACTATTAACTTAAATCCAGCTAATAAAAAATTTGAAGAGGGATGGGTGTATGGTGGCTGTGTATTATATATTTTTTATTGAAAAACATAGTTCTCGGTTTTACAATGGGTTATGGTTGGGAGGAGATTCCTCAGTCCTATTTGTTGGTCATGGTTGGGAGGAGATTTCTCAGTCCTATGCGTTGGTCATGGTTGGGAAAGACTACTCAGCCCTATGTGTTGATCATGAGGACAATACAATATTATATTGTTAATAAACTATAGAGTAGTGTGAAGGCTAGTAACTATGTATATTTTGTTTAGTAAGATTTGAACTTAAATATAGATTTTAAGAACGAATTCATTTAGCTATACATTTCACATTATTATAGATACTACTTGTAATTATGCATATTTTGTTTGGTAAGATTTGAACTTAGATCTCTGTGTTAAGAATCTATGTTTCATACCACTTAAACTCATATCCTTTTGTATATATATAAAAATATATATTTTTTCTTTTAATTACTATAAGTTCACATTACATCATCACCTTAGAACAATTTTTTTTTTTTTTAGTATCACCTTATAATAGTCTTACAACTTAACTAATATAAAAGTAAACTTTTTGTTGTTAAAAAATATAACCAATTAAAATAAAATAATTTTATTAAAATATTAATGTTTATCGGAAAATATTTACTAGCAAAGACACCACTTGCATTATCGATGATGTGACCCGGATTCAATCCCCACACACGGATTCAATCCCCATGGTAAATGTGTATAAGAAGTATTTATTGAATATATATATATATATATATATATATATAATTCAATTATCAATCCGCCATTTTTATAAATTCATAAAATTCCTTGAACATTTAAATTAAAAATATATATAATAAAATTAAAAAATTTAATAAAAAAAATTAACATTGTAGGCTACTTGATTTTTTTACTTGTATAGTTTTTGGACTTATATCTCAAAGCTGCCTTGAAACACCTAACCTATGTGAATACACCCTTCAAAAAGATAATAATAAATTAAAAGAAAATTAAAAAATATATTAGAGTAAAAATAATTATGATGGGCAAGGGCGAGGCAATAGCTAAAGTAAATCCAACGCCCATTACGAAAGGGAATTGTTGCCCAGTGTCAAATATCATGTGGATTTCTTTCTCGTGGCCCCATTTTATACTTTTCAATGTGTTGTTTTTCTTTCCTCTGTTTTTATTCAATACGGCTCCTTTTGCGTGTTCTATAATTTCTATTCAAAGTCTGTTCATTGGTGGCCTTTAATACTGGCAAGAGTGGAAAAAATGAAGTATATGTACGGCTGATTTTTGTGGAGGTGCTTCAACTTTCATGCGACTTTTATACCTTGTAAACTCCTCCACGAAGATATTTCCGCTTTGACAAGATCAGCCTAGCTTTGCACCGAGAACAGTCGACCTTAAAATGAGTGATGGAGAAGCTTTAAAATAAATCAATGACTTGTATATGGAATGATATTTATTTCCATTATTGATTATTGATTTTGACGGTGTTTTTTTTAATGATCATCAAGTTAACTGAATCTTGTTCTTAATTTTAATCAAACCTTGCATTTTAAAGAATTGAAGTAGCAAGCTTGCAGACATTACCAAGCAACTTATTTTTTTAGGTAAGTATGTCTTTTTGTTTGTAGAAAACACTTCAACTAGGATGTTACTTTCAGGTAAGTCTCAAGGAGGCAAGGGTATCTATTTCGCCAAAATTGCTCAGGTAAGTCTCAAGGAGGCAAGGATATCTATTTCGTCAAAATTGCTCAGGTAAGTCTCAAGAAGGCAAGGGTATCTATTTTGCCAAAATTGCTCAGGTAAGTCTCAAGGAGGCAAGGATATCTATTTCGCCAAAATTGCTCAGGGTTCGCATCTAGCTTGCCCTCTTTGACATACTCAAAGAGCATATCTAAAACAATAAAAACATAAAAAAACAAACACAACAACAAAAAGCAACAAAATAAACACAAAAACAATAAAAAATGCAGAAAACAACAAACAACAACAAAACACAAAACACACACAAAAAAACCATAAAAACAACACATAAGCACAAAATAAAAAACAAAAACAAAAAACACAAAACACAAAAAAATACCAAAACATAAAAAACACCAAAAACAACACAAAAATAAAACAAAAGAAAAACAATACAAAACAACACACACTGAATTTGGCCTTTCTAAGCCAAAGGTCTTTTTAGGCAAGATTTAGTAGAAGAAACATAAGAATGATCATTCTAAGCAAGGGAACTAAAATTTCCTGACCAAACCAAAGAGAAGCAAACACAAAGTAAAAAGGAACTAGGAACCTCTAGTACTGGAGCTATCTAAAGAAAGGATAGACAGAAGAGCTTCTCTTATTTGCAAATCCCACCATCTGGGAGGGTGACCATAGTAAGTAAGATCACCTTTGCCCATGCCCAATTAGCTAAAGCATCAACACTCCTATTTTGTTCTGTTATAACATGATTGTATTAAACTTTCAAAAATTCCATCTGGATCAATTGAATCTTCTCAACAATTCTTTTAATCCTCTAATCAACCTTATCATTCTTAGAAAGAGTCTTCAATAGATTAATCATGACTTGAGAGTTGGATTCAACCAACACCTTTTTTCATCCGACCTTAGTAGCCTCTTGAAGGCCTCTAAGGATATCATACCCGTCAACAAGGTTATTGGAAAGGATACTCAAATTCTTAGCAAAAGTGAAAACTAGGAAACTATTTGAAAGTCTATCAATTTCTCTTGCACTAGCTTTTCCAGGGTTCTCCCTAGAGGCTCCAACAGTATTGACTTTTCTAAAATCCTTGGGAGGAGGCTACCAATTCCTTGTTCTATCCAAATTTCGATTACTTACATTCCCTTGAAGTTGGTTGTCCTTGAGAGAGTTAATCTTCAATCTTTGCATCACTTGATCCCATATTTGATGGGAGTTTTGGGGGTGATTAAGGAGTTTCTGGACTGATTCAACTAAGTTGACAGTGGTCTTTTACCAAATATAGTGAATGTCCTTCCTTTCTTTATTGAAAATATGGTTGTTTCTTTCCTTATAGATATTCAAAGATAGAATGGTAGAACCCATCCAAACTAGTTGTCTAGGAAAATGATCAACACCCTCTTGATTAGGCCAATCCCTCCAAAGTTGTTCAAAAGTAAAAAATGAACCATTATAAGCCAAGTAAGATGGTCATTCTCATCAATAGCTCAAAGGTTAAGGTACACTCAATAAAACGATGGCTAAGAGTTTCCACATTCTCTCCACACATTTTGTATCTAAACGATCCATGAAAACCATATTTCATATATTTTCACTAGTAAGCACCCTGCCATGTAATAAAAGCTATGTAAAGAACCTCACCTTAGGCCAAAGCTTTTGAGTCCACAATTGAGTAAATATGTCATATGATTGGTTGGGATTATTATGGCATAAGGCCAAATAACCATGAACAACTGAATACTCACCCTTAGTAGTTTTCTTCCATCCAAAATAGTCTTTATCATGGGATTAAGAGAGAGATCTCATATGAAGGATGCTTTGGATATCTTTTATTTTCTTTTCTAGAATTTGAATAGGCCATTCCTCAACAGGTATCCAATATCTACCAACCTCTAAGTTACAATTATAGTACCAACAATAATTATTTGCCTTTATCCAGTTAGCTCGATGAAGCTCCTCCATCCAAGGCCTCAAATTAGAAATATAAGTTATCAAAGACTAGTGACCATCCCAAGAATCTATCCAAAAATTTCCTGCTGACCATTATGAATGATCCAAAATAATTTTTTCTTAATCAAATCGTCACCAATCTTAAGAACATCTAAAATGGGAGAACCTTTGGTAGGCAATTGATAGCAAACAAGATCTTTAGGTATTTTGTTCTCAACATATTTAGCACAAAGATTCCTGGTCCAAAGAGCATTGGGGTTATGCAAAATCCTCTAATACATTTTAGTAGCTAAAGCCTTATTATTATTAATAGCAAATCAAAATCCTAACCTTCCTTTATTCTTGGGAAGGCATAAAGTATTCCATTTCACCAAGGCTTATATTATTTTCTCCTTAGTATAACTCCAAAGGAGTCGATGATTGATTTGATCCAATTATCGAAGAACTACCTTTGGAATATTCAACATAATATAAACATAAATAGGTATAGCTTGGAGGACTGATTTTTCCCAAGGTAATTTTTCCCCCAAATAAAAGCCACCTACTGGTCCACTTTCCAATTTTCTTCTTAACTCTATCCAACAACCAGTTCCAGTATTTTTTTTTGTGTCTTTAAATATTGATAGAAATACCTAAATAAGTGATTGTAAGGGATGTATTCTTATATTTTAATTTATCCAAGACCATGGAATCTTGTCTGGGAGAGTAGTGAAATAAAATGACTTTAGATTTATCTTCATTAAACAATTGCTCGATAGCATTATAAAAATAACTAATGATTTGATTAATTTTTGAAGCTTCCTTAACTGTAGCTTTACCTAATAGAGTAGAGTCATAAATAAATTGAAAATGAAAAATAGGCCTATCTCCATGAGCAATGGTAACTCCTTCAAGGGTTATTTTTACTCTATTTTTGGTTATAGTATTTCCCAAGCATTCAACAAGAATGATTAATAAATAAGAGGAGAAGAGGTCACCTTTCCTAATACCTCTAGAAGTTGGGAATATATGAGAAGGCCTACCATTGATAAGAATAGAGTAGGACACTAAAGAGATACTTCCCATAATCTAGTCCATAAAATCCTGAGAGAAGCCAATTTGCCTCAAAATTTTGACAAAAAAGTTTTAATCCACTTTTTCATAAGCCTTGGACAAGTCTAAATTAAATAACATAGATGGAAATTTTTATATTTCCATGGAATGGATGGCTTCCTAAGCAAGAACAATCTCATCCACTATTAAATACCCTTCCATATAACCTCCTTGTTTAAGCAAATTAATCTTATGCAAACGAGGTTTCAACCTTTTTGCCGTGATATTTGTAATGATTTTGAAAAGAACATTGCATAAAGCTATAGCTCTAAAAGTTCATATATGATCTACCTCTTGAGATTTTGGGGTAGGAGCTATATAATTTTTATTGATAACCTTCAAATTTTCTTTGGCTTTCCTGGCTTCTTCCACCACCTCTAAAAATTCAGCATGAAGGATATCCCAAAACTCTTGATAGAAATCAATGGGAAAACCATCAAGACCTAGGGATTTTCCTTTTTGTATTTTATATACCACTTTTTGAAGCTCATTGATAGTAGCTGGAGCAGTAAAAATAGAGTTCTCCTTATAAGTGATAAGAGTGGGGATCACTTGAAAAGTATTCTATTGATATGTTGAGTCAAGAGGTGCAACAAAAAATAGATCAAAAAAGTAATTGAAATCGACAGAGTCCATGTCATACCAAGTGTAGACAACTTCTCCAGAATTAGATTTAGGGAAGAAATAAAGTTGTGAGATCTTCAAGCTAGAAGAGATTTGTGGAATAAATATGTGTTTCGATCTCCTTCTTTGAGCCATTGGATCCTAGAGTTTTGCTTCCATAACCGTTCTTCTCTTTTTTCTCATTCCTCTAACAAAGTCGTGAGTCTAATTTCATTTGTACTTCTACTCTCTATGAGGCCATCTAAAATGATTTTCTTATTCAAAATTTCAAACTGAGCAATCACTTCATGTTTTTTTGTTAGACATAACCAAACTTCTTCCAGTTCTAAATTTTGATTTTGGATTTAATGTATTGCAATATTTTGGAAAAAAATAACATCTTAGTCACATACCTTTGTTTACCTTCCTTCCACTATTGTTACACTTAGGTTCTGAAGGAAGTATATCTAAGCCACATTAACTAAAATAAAAAGGTGAGAAACTCACATTGATTTTCCAAATTTCCACCATGACTGGCCATTAATCCCAACCAATATTGTTAAGAGTCTTCACCTTAGGAGTGTGATCATGGATTAAGAAATTATTAGAGAACAAGAACATATCCAATCTCTAATGACACGAGCTAAGCCTTGTATTCTATTATACCAAGTCATAATGCCATTATCTGGATAGATGTCCACAAGATGAAGGTTTGTAATATATTCATTCATGAGGTTAGTGCTTTTGTTTAAATTTCTATTTACACCCTATTTTATCACCCATAGAGAGGATGGTATTGAAATCTCCTCTGATCAAGATCCAAGCTTCATGAAAATGAGAGACAACATAAGTTATATCCTTCCACTGTATTCTCTTTTCCTCCAAAGTAGTCAGAGCATAAAAAGTTATGCAAAGCATAATTTGGTTAGAATGTCTACTTTGAATAGCTACAACTAAAAGACCCTAGTTTCCAACCACATGGTGAATACCTCTGATCCGTAAAGAGCCAAAACTTGACTCTTTCCTCAAACAAATCACAAATTTTGCTTAATATTTCAGCTTAGGTTAGTGTTATATATCCATGCTTAGACTTTATGCTTTATATTGTATGTGATATTTGATATACTTATCAAATTGAAATTAATACTCAGATATTACAAAAAATAAATCACACAATTATAAATTGTAGAGGATACACAATTGTTTACGTGGAAACCCAAAATGGGTAAAACCATATCCCAAATAAATTAGATAGATTTTTATTAGGATTCAAAGTTGTTACAAATCCTTAATGATATTCAACTGGCTATATTATTTAGGTTGTTCTCTAAAATCTCTACTATTGTCTCTTCCTCCTCTGCCTCTTGATTCTCCCACTATAGATGTGGTAATCAAACCCTCACAATGTGTTGTATGAAAATCCCTCATGATGTGTTGTGCGAAAGCCGTCACAACAAGTTATTTACAAAAAACTATCATTATGTGTTCTACAAAAATCTCTCATAATGTGTTGTGCAAAAATTTGTCATAATGTGTTGTATAAAAATCTATCACAATGAGTTGTGCAAAAATCTATCAACATGTGTTGTGAAAAATATACCATAATGTAAATCTACCGCCATGTGTTGTGCAAAAATTTACCACTTTTATTAAATATGTGTGGCCTCTTTTCTTAAACGGGTGTTGGTATTTAAAACTAGCTCATTTTATTAAATGAGTTTTGGTAATTAAATCTAGCCAATTTTATTAAATGAGTATCAGTTTTTAAATCAAACCCATTTTATTAAATGAGTGTTGATATTTACATCCAACCCATTTTATTAAATGAGTGTTGATATTTAATTTCGGTCTATTTTATTAAATGAGTGTTGGTATTTAAAATCCACTCATTAAATTCTGGAAGTTACATCCATTTTTATGTCATTCTAAACAACCCTTTTTTGATTGCCATAACTTTCTATGTTGACCTCCGCTTTTTGAGAAACCACTCTAGAAATACACTCCTCAAAACTAGATTTTTAACAATACCAGTTTGAACATGTAGACCCATACATTATAGACATGTGTGGTTCAGTAATTTGACCAAAAATTTGGCCTTGGTTTTCCATTTTAAGTGATTAAAAAAGTATCAGAAACTTCTTTCCAATATGCACATCATGAAGCCATCCAATTTCACTCTTATATGATTGTTTTATAGAATTCAAAAACACAAAAATTACTACATTTATCCTCCATACTATGTTCCAACAAGTGTTGATTGCTCCGAAGTGAGGATTTTATCTGGAGCTCCTTCTACACTTCCTATAGATGAACTTTTATTTGGTCTCCTAATCAAGACCTCCCCTATTCGAGTATTTCAGTCCCTTAAAATCATATTTATTCTTTCTCTACTTACTTCTAGGAGATCCACTTTGCCTTGCTCAACATTTTTCCTTTAGGATATACCAACCATAATTCTTCCTTCTCTTGGCATGTTGTCTGTATTTTTCTATCCATAATTAAATCTACATTGAGACTAAATCATCCAACTTAGGTAAATATTGGATTATCTTCTCTCTCATCCAAAAAAGAGAGCTCAAACAACTTCAGGTTTACCACATTGACATAAGAGTACATTTGCATATAAATTGGTAGTTCAAGTTGGAAGGCATTTGGCCCAACCTGGCCTAAAATTTTAAATGGCCCATATCTTATAGGCTTCAATTTTTTACCTTCTCCATTTAGTAATTCCTTGATTAAATGTAGCCATACAAGATCTCCCACTTGAAAATTAGGAGCTACCATGTGTTTGTCATGGTGTTCCTTATAGTGCTACTAGGTTTACTTTAGTTTCTTCTCTATTTTCTGTTGTATCAATTGAATACATTGAATGAAATTCAATGCTTTCTCTCCTTTCGATTCTGAGATCCTTGTATCTTTTCAACTCTCAAAGGACACATCATTTTGTGTATTGGGCCAATAGACATATTGTTGCAGGTTAGCTACTATTTTGTGCATTCCAAAATGACTAGCAACTAGTGATGTGTGAGCTTCCATTTTTAGCTGTAAGAATTAATTTACCTTGGGCACATAAATTTTTCCCTCTTTGAATAACAAGTCATTTTCCAAATGAAAATCATCATTGGATTTACCCTAAACTCCATTTTTCACCTCATCTGACTTAATTAAAAACTACCTACACAATCCAATATTAGGTAAATATGAATCATGTAAGAGTTGAATTTCGTGCTCCAATTCTCTCTTTTGTGGTAGACCTTTTGATTCTTGCATCAGTTAGATAAATAGTTTTAGTAATCCCTCCAATTCCTTCTTTTGTTGGGAAGTACAATTGGAAAAATGCTTGGCCTACTACACTATAACAAACTAGAATTTCTTTTCCAACCCATTGGGATTAATCACATATGTAATTCCACATTTCTTCAACACCTAAATATCACTCTTATTAATAAAAAAAAAATATTTTTCCCATAAATATGGGCTACCAAAAATTACATGGAAAATATCAAGAGGTACTACATCCCAAGTAATTACATCATGGAATTTATTTTTGATAGAAAACTATAAAGTACATTGCTTGGTTACCTATAGCTCCACATCATTATACACCCATCCTAATGGATATGGTTATGGATGTTCCATAGTCTCCAATCCTAGATACTTCACTAGATCCTCAAAAATTAAATTCCATTGGGATTTGTTGTCAAACAATGTTGTAAATTTCATCCTCTGCACTTGTATATAGACCCAAAATAATTTCTCTTTCTTGTCCTATGAAGCTTGTTCCTCCTTAGAGGTTTACACCTATCTCGAAGGCTTAATTTTTATAGAACACACTACCTTTCCTTCATCCTCTTCCTCCTACTAAACCTTTTTGGTAGAATTAGCAAATTTCTTCTTTCCCTTGTTCCACCATTTTAGCCTCTTTTCAGGGTGTAACTTCCAATAGTCTTCACTTGAATGAGTATCAACATTACACTCCTTGCAATGTTTTCCACCCTTTTGTGATTTAGTCATTGTAGCCCTTGATTTCTTCTTGCCTTTACTACTGGAACCCTTGGTTTTTTCTATAATCTTAGAGAGTTTAGTTGAATTTGATGCCTTATTATCTTTTATTGAATTTCTAACCCTCATTTATAGGTATGTAGATTTAATGCATACCTCATAAATGTCCTTGGCATCAAATAATACCATTTTTATCCTGATATGATAAGACAAACCACACTTATATTTCTTAAAATTTTGAGGATCTCGAAGATTAACACTCATTAACACAACTTGTTTTTTCAATTCCGTGGTGTATGCTTGGACTGTTTGGCCCTACCTTTGTC
The DNA here is from genome assembly GCA_028583015.1 of Wollemia nobilis. Lineage (NCBI taxonomy): Eukaryota > Viridiplantae > Streptophyta > Pinopsida > Araucariales > Araucariaceae > Wollemia > Wollemia nobilis. The sequence continues at coordinate 8,634,582 of JAQPPZ010016931.1, forward strand.
TAAAAAATAACCTTATATTATCCATATTCTCTTGATAGCCAATATGATAAAACTGAGCTCTTATATACTTCACAAATTTTGCCAATGTTTCCACAATTGGCTATTAATTACTTGTCAATCGAGTTGAGTATGCCTCCCACCATATGAGAGTATGACCACCCAAGTTCAATATAGCAAAGGTGATTTGTTGTACCTTTGTATAAGAGTTTGTACTCAATTAAAACTCTAATTTATTTAGCCACCCATCTAATTTTTTAGGATCTAATTCCCCTTTATAAACTAGAATATCAATTTTGACCTCCATTTTAAATAGATTTGCAGTCAAGGATTGTGATGAGACATTCTTAGGCTATTTGGAATGGGATACTTTAAACTCCATTTTATCACCATTGGAAGAACTAAACTCAATCTCAGATTCCGAATCTAATTTCTTCTTTCCCTTCATTGATTTCCTTTCTTCTTGAGAAAGCATCATCTCCATCAAGCTTTGGAGAGTGTTTTCAATTTCAAGAAATATTCTCTTGAATTCCTCATTGGACATTGTTAGAGAGTTAGGTTCTGATTGATTTATAATTTTCATAGATCTGATTTTCCTTCTCCCAATATCTGGGTTGTATGGGGCTAAGTCATTTTCTTGAGATATTCTGCCTTGCATACACAGTTCTTTAGGAAAATTTTCTTTGATACCAAACTTGATTTGTAAAGAGTGAAAACTTGACTCTTTCCTCAAACAGATCATAGGTTCTACTTAATATTTTAGCTTAGATTAGTAAAATATATCTATGCTTAGACTATATGCTTTATATTGTATGTGATATCTGATATCCTTATCAAATTAAAATTAATACTCAGATATTATAAAAAATAAATTACATTATAAATTGTAGAGGACACAAGATTTTTTTTTGGAAACCTAAACTTGGTAAAACCACAACCCAAATAAATAGGATAGATTGTTATTAGGATTCAAAGTTATTTCAAATACTTACTGATATTCAACTAGCTATATTATTTAGCTTATTCTCCCCAATATCTGCTCTTGCCTCTTCCTTCTCTACCTATCAGTTCTCCCACTACATATATGGAAATAAAACCCTCACATTATGTTTTCTGAAAAGCCCTCATGATGTGTTGTGCAACAACCCTCACAATGAGTTATCTGCAAAAAACTATTACAATGTGTTCTGCAAAAAAACCTCACAATGTGTTGTGCATAAATTTGTCATAATGTGTTGTGTACAAATCTGTCATAATGAGTTGTGCAAATATCTGTCCCCATGTGTTGTGCAAAAATCAACCACAATGTAAATCTGCCACCATGTGTTGTGCAAAAACCAACAACTTTTATTAAATGCATGTAGCCTCTTTTCTTAAATGGGTGTTGGTATTTAAAACTAGCTCATTTTATTAAATGAGTGTTGGTATTTAAATCCAACCCATTTTATTAAATGAGTGTTGGTATTTAAATCCAACCCATTTTATTAAATGAGTGTTGGTATTTAAATCCAACTCATTTTATTAAATGAGTACGGGTATTTAAATCCATCCCATTTTATTAAATGAGTGTTGATATTTACATCCATCCCATTTTATTAAATGAGTGTGATTATTTAAATACAACCCATTTAATTAAATGAGTGCTGGTATTTAAAATTCACTTATTGAATTCTAGAAGTTATTGATAGTTTTCTGTCATTCTAAACAACCACTTTCTAACTACCATAACATTTTGTTTTGACGTCTGTTTTCTAAGAAACAACTCTTGAAATATGCTCCTCAAAACAAACTTTCTAATGGTACCAGTTTCATCCAATTTGGCCTAGTTATGACTTCATATAATTCAAGAAATTTCTTTTGTGGCCCCCAACTCTTTTCCCACCTAACCTTGATAAATCATTATTATTCTATACCTTAGATACTCAAGTTTCCTTAGGAGTTGTACTTACTCGATGACATGATAATAATAAGGAATATATCATTTATTATATTACATTAATAATATTTCCAACAGAAACTTGGTACACTCTCATAAAAAATGATTGCCTAGCTATTTATTTTACATGTAAAAAGTTATGTTGTTATATATTGTATTAGAAAACTTACATGGTCATTAAAACTAACCCCTTGAGACACCTGCTACAAAAGCCTTACATCCCTAGTGACACCTGACATGAAAAGTGGATCATTATGGTGCGAGAATTCAATCTCCATATTGTTACACAAAAGGTTACTAAAGCTTAGGTAATTTTTATTCAATTGGCAATAGGCTCTCATCTAGTGCAACAACCACTAAAATAGGTATTGTTTAATGAGGACATAATAATAATCTCTTATGATCCTCATTAACTTGTCATATTTTCTTCCTCCATTTCTTCTAGCCTTATATTAAAATATAATCCCTATGAACTTATTGAGTAGGAAAATATCCCTTGGAGTCTCATGAGGCTACCCAGAGGTATCATGAAACAAAATCTAAATTCAAGGTTGACACACCTTCCTCTTATCAAGAATCTAGTGAAACCCTTCATTCTAATACTTGGATCCTTCACTTTGATGGAGCAAGAAATAATTTTGGTGAAGGAGTTGGTATATTTATGAAGTCTTCAACTAGCCTAGCTATTTCTACGGTTGTCTGCTTAAACTTTTATGACATTAATTATAACATTATAGAGTATGAGGCTTTGATTTTAGTTCTCCTGACTACCCAATGCATGAATGTTAAGCACATCAAAGTGTCAGATGTCTCTCAAATCATGGTTTGTTAGAAAGTTAGTGTATATGCTATAAATGCTCCTCATTCGATTTCTTACAACCAAGTAACTACTAATTTTATCAATGATTTTAAAACCTTTTCCATTGAGCATTCTCCTATGGGATAGAATATTGAGCCTACCCCCTAACCACTTTGGCTATTAAATTTGTACCACATGAAAACATTTTTGAAATTAATCTTGTGGTAAAAGTTTATGATGAACCTATTATTTCTATCACTAATGGCCTGGTGGATGTGAATATGATTGAGGTTAATGTTATTTATTTCCAAATCTATCTTGATGATCCTTAGTAAGGTAATACTTTATGCTTCCTTAATGATCAATCCTACCCACCCATGGCTAAAGCTAATTAATGAGCTCACATTCATAAGAGAACATTTAGATACATTGTTTTTGGTGGAGTACCATAATCCTCACAGTATCCTCTTGTGATGCCTTATAGAAGTTAAGGTTCTCAAGGCTCTTATTGATGTTCATAGTACAACCATGGATGTTAATCTAGTGGTCCTCATAAATTATTAAGAATGGGTTAATTTTGGCCAACTATGGAACATTATGCTAATAACTATTTTAAATATTGCGATAAATATCAATCAATCAAAGATTAAATTCATTCCCCTTATCAAGTTATTCATCCCATTGAGTCTCCTTGGGTTTTTTACACTTGGGGTATTGAATGTTTTGGACCCATCTCTCCCATGTTCTCAAATAGACACAAAATTATTATAGCCATAAAATATTTTGTGAAATACATAGAAGCTATACCATTTCCAAATCATTCAATGCTCATTGTCTTCAAATTTATCTTTAATCAAATTATGTGTCACTTTTGTGTCTTGTCTATTGTCAATTAAAATAATGGTACTCCTTTAAAAAACAAATAAACACGAGAGTTGAATTCTCAATTAGTAATTCAACAACATTTTTGTATACCTTATTATCCACAAGGCAATGATGAAGCTAAATCTAGTAATAAATGTTTGGTCACTATTTTGAAAAATAGAATCAAGGAATCAAAGAAATATTGGCACTTAAAGTTATATCCTGCATTATGGGTGTAATACACTAGTATTCAAATATCCATAGGGGTAGCCCCTTTTCATTTTGTCTATGGTATTGAAGTTGTGCTACTTGAAATTGAATTGCCTTCTTTGTGTATTTCTTTGAAAAATTTATTGAGTCATTATGAGTACCATTAGGATTATAGGGAAGTTCATATGATGAGAGGTATCTATATGCTCTTAAGCATAATACAACCTATACAAGTCATGGTGCCAAGAAATATAAGAAAAAATTCTATAATCATGATTTTAAACTCAGGGATTGTATCCTCAAGCTTGATAATGTGCATAAAGTGCAAGGGCAAGTTTATACAAAAATGGATTGGGCTAAATACTATCAAAGAGTTGTTTGGATCTAGGGCCATGAAATTATAAATACTGATGGATTTGAGTTGGAGAAACCCACCAATTCTATGCATGTCAAACACTTTTATGCATAGCCCCTTTTATCCTATTTATAGTCCGTGCTTTTTTGGTTTTCCTATTAGCTTTGGGGTCTTATTGTTTTATTTGACTATATTATTGTTGTATGTTGGTCCTATATATTATTTAGTTTAGCATATATTTGTTTGTGTGTGTGTGTTTTATTTCTTTCACTTATGATCATGATTTTCCTTTAAAGTGATGATCTTAGTTATCCAATTTAAAAATACCTTCTACTAGTTTTTGATTTCCTATTTTGAGTGGTCTCTTTTTTCTAACCATGAGCATCCCTTAAAGAGGTGGTCCCAATTGTGTTGATTTCTAAAGTCTATTTCTACCTATTTTTGGTTTGCTTTGCATTGCTAGTTTGTTGCTTTATATTTTATAGCTATATTCACTAGCATCCATTGTTGTCATATTTGTTTGCTCTTCTCTATCATGGTATTGCTCTTGCTAGTAAGAAACACTTTGATGTCTTTAAAGTCTTTCTCATATTAGTAACTTATTCTAAGTGCTATAGATCAAACTACCCTAGGTAAAGATATGCAACCTTCCATATGGTATGTGATTAGAATACTAAGGTAACATTATTTTAAATTTTCATGTAATAATTTTTTCCAAATAATCAATCATACTGGTGTCCCACTATGGTGGCAACTGTTTCTTATTGAAAAACACAATTTACCAAATACTATAGCAACAAAACCTATTATAGTAGCGACATGATAAATTTCCCTTCCATAAAATATAAATCCTCTATGGTGGATTGTGATGTGTATCTAGCCCATCTATAATCACTTCTATCATTTTGGTGTCTCACTATAGCAGCAGGTGTGCCTTGTTGAACAATACACTTGACCAAACACTATAATGGTAAACTTGTTGAAATAGGGGCAATATGAATTTCCATTTCATAGGATCTCCCTCTCCTAGGGTGAGTTACAACATGTATATAGCCTACCATTTATTGCTCGTATATTTCTTCTCCCTCTATCTTGATGGACATGCCTTGTTGAGTGACACATCCATCATCAATGACAAGGCATGAACCAGGTTTGGGAACATATCCTTGTGTATCATTCATGGTGTATGTTGGCATCTCTTGGTCCCCCTTGCAATAGCGGGTGGACAAGATTGACTACTTTATTGTCCATATATTATTGTCTTATAGTTTATGTTAGGATTGGGGTCAAATGACTATGTTTATGCATGGTATAGGTTGGTTTCTCGTGGTCCTTCCCATTGTAGTGACAAGTGTATTTGTTGGTACATGGAAAGTTTTAGATACTACATATGGCCTACCTACTTTGGTGGTATATATAAGAGGTACACCACCCAATCCCTGGTTAATATTGTAAGGATGTATTATTTGTTGACCACATATTTGAATGCTACTCAGATCTTTTATCCTTTATCACAATTATTTAAAGCATGTCATTGAATGCTACACAAATCATATGTGCTATCTAATAATTATGTATAACTTTGAATTCTACTCAAATTATACATACAACTCAATAAATGATGCATTGTTATGTGCTACACAAATATTGAGAATTCATCATTCAATCTTCAACAAATGATGAATCATCATTTGCTACACAAATATTGAGTACATGATATAAAAATGTGTTTGACATGTCTTCACATGCTATATAAATATTGAGTATAATTCATCCAATACACTTCATCGTGTGCTACATAAACCTTGAATGAATATCGAATATATATATATATATATATATAGTGCCATAAGCCTCATAAATCATGTCATGGACTTTTTTTGTATAAGCTTTTGACACATTTTGCAGGGATGGTGAAAGGATTGTGCTTTTAGGGATTTTAGCATACTCGAGACTCATTTGCACATTTTATTTTGGCTTCATTTTATACCCAACTAGAATTTTTCAACACTGGGTATTTTTATAGGTAAATTAAGTTTCAATCACATGGGGTAAATAAAACTCATTTTCTTTCAGTCAATATTTTCTTGTGGTATGTATAGATAAGTATTAGGTATATTTTCTTGTAGTATAGAATTTTTTGGTGAGGTTTTACATGTTTTCATTATTATTTTAAAAAATACAATTTTACATATATAGTAGTATCAAAAATCACAAAAACAATTGTTTTTATTTTGTAGCATAGAATTTTTATTTTTGTTACTTTGACTATCACATATAGCTCTTTTTTCTTTTATTTTTTTTCCCTATGGACTCAAGAGTAGATATACCTTCTATTATCACTGTTTGTCCTTAGGGAGAGGTAATATATATTTGTAAAAAATAACAATAACATGTGACTTTATAGATGATGAAGAGTATCATCCTCCTATCTAAGGGACATGGGTGTACTAACTTTGTTATTCCTTGGGTAGGATGATAGCGAGCCATATTGGATAATGGTTTTGGTTCCCTTTCTTCAACCAATCATCATTTTTATACCATCTTTCATGATAATTTTTCCTTTTAACTTTATCAAAACCTAAAAATAAGTATAGAGGTAGGGATTTTTTGATACATGCCCCTCAATGCATGCATCATAAAAATTTATGATGTCAATATCTTTGTCATCCAATTATTTTTTGATTTTTTGATGAATGGTTGTGATGCTAGCATGTTTTTACACCTAGGGTTTGAACAATGCATTTCTTGGGATGACAGTTATAGTTTTACGACTCTATATTTCATTTGCTATAAATATCCCCTTCACACCCTCTTTTTATCACCATATATTAACTAAATATCTACAAAATATTTTTATACCAACAATGGTCTTAGAACTCTATCTTTATTTTTAATACATCATTCTCTCTCTCTCTCTCTCTCTCTCTCTCTCTCTCTCTCTCTCTCTCTCTCTCTTTGGTACAACTAAATCCATTAACCACTGGTTCACTGCCTTCCATAGAGAAGGATTATATGCTCTACCAAAATTCATAGACAAAGTCCACTAACTATTATTTGAGGATCGATTTCCAAGGTAGGTCAAACCTTCTATAAATATCCTAGGTGTAATATTTCATTATTATAATGTTGTTACAAGTAGTATAGGATAGGAATGGAATTCTTTATTTTTTTAATAGAATGCTCTTTGATGCCCTAGATGTCAAGTAATTATTCTTTACTACATTAGAATTAGCTCTAGATGTTTTAAATTTATGTATGCTTGAAGTATGATAGTTTTTTTTTTATATTTAAAATTAATTTATTTCTTTTCTATCTTAGTTGTAGCATCTTGGTTTATCTAGTATTAATTTGAAAAATTATGTTAGAAAGCTCCTTTTTCATGCAAACATATGGCTACCCATAGAAAGTTAGACACTAGGAACATTTTCCACACAAGAAACACTACCTCCATTTCCAATCAACATATTGAATTTATCAAAACATGAACTAGTTCATTTTTCATAAAATCTTATACCTTGATGGTTTTGTACACCCATGACTGTAAAGATCAATAAGACAATTTGATCCTTTTATACATTATCATCCTATTGAGTTGTGTAATCCTATTATTTCATGAATGGATTCATATTTTTTGATAAATTTCCTCCACTAAACTTATTTTTATAGCATGTCTAATCTTGGAAATGGTTTAACTATATTTAAAATAATATTTCTTTTAGAATGATCACCACTACATGGGGGTTAAATTATGGCCTATGAGTATTGAAGTCTTGCATTTTTTAGAACTTACTTCTATGGCTATTATTTTTGTATCCTAGAAAGAATGATGATTATGCATATTAAATTTCCTCTATATTGATTCTTTCATCCTCTTTCTAGATGTCAAAACCATCACCATAGGATCCAAGTTATAGTTGTAGGTAAGAAATCTAATGAATTCAATATAATAGCATCAATTGATCATTTTGCTTAGTATAAAGTAATCTAATGATATTAAAAGGGGAACACTCTATAAAATAATTCAAAAATGTCTTCTTAAATCTAAGTCATATGATAGTGCAACCTCTATGACTCAATTTCCACAAATATGTGAAATAAATATATATGAAATTGGAAAGTAGTAAGAGTGACTTTCCAATATTAGAAAGAATATGTAAACATAGGAGGCCTTACATATTAGAAACCAATTTCTAGAATCCTCAGAAGAGAATAATGTAACATTAATATTTGTTATAAGAACATTAGGAAGCCATTAAATGTTATGAGATGATCCTCTAGATATTACATCTATATTAGCATTTATATCCAAATAATTATCTACATAATAGAGATACTACATCCCAAGGGTTTGCTTAAGACCATAGTTCTATCTTACTAGGTTGTAATATTTTGGATCTTGTTGGTTGACTATCCATTAAAACTAAAATTCTTGATTACCTTTGGTATTTGAAAACTTGATATCCTTGTTATTCCATTCTAATATAGCATATATCTTATTGAGTTGGTTTTCAATCTTTTTATAACACTACTAATGATAAAAATACTTTTATTCATAAATTGCTCTAGGTGTTGTTTAATGAGATTCTCAAAAGTAAGTCTTCCATCGGGAGTACTTGATGAAGAACTCATAATAGCATAATGTAAATAGTATAGGAATCAAAACTATTAATACCTTTTGAAGCATTGTGATGTTTATCTAGATTTCTTAGAGGATAATTTTTCTGGCCCATAAACTCCTCATCAATATTAGTTTTCCTTATCATACTTCCATCATATTATTCCTAAAATTTGAAAGAATGTGGATCCACCATGGGCTACTTCTTGAGGTCATCATCCCAAACTAGTAACAGTGCATTTCAAATTACTAGAATTATATCATGTTTTGATCACCTAGACAAAGTGATGAAAGTAGTACATGCCTCTTGTAAGGATCTCAACACACTCAATTATTTTTTATATTCTAGATCCATACTTTTTTTATCTAAATAACAATACTATGGAAGATACTCATGGAAAAAGTAGGAATGCAGATAAGGGAATAAAAGTGTAGACATATAAATGTTGGTTCTTTGAAAGAGATTCAAAATTGGTACTAAACTTCTAAGGTATAAAATTTTTCCCACCAAAAGAAGTTGAAACAATCACTCTAATACCACTTATAACAAAACAACTTGTGAATATAGTAATTGTACAAATAATTTTTACAATTGTGTAAGAGAACACGGAAAAATATATTAGTTATAACATCTCCAAGATCAATTCAATTTATCCAAATCCAATTCACTAAATAAAATCCAATCCACTCAAATAATACAAAGTCTCATAAACATAATAGAGATAACAAAGCATTGTATATACATCAAAGGTGATAAAATAATTATTATTCAAATGATGATAAAAATTAACACTTCTATTCCTATTTAAATAAACTTCTAAATAACAAATCCTAACCTAATTCTGCAAGTAATGATTCTTAATAACATAATTTCTTGATCCAATCAAATAAAAATTATATGATGTAGTTATATTGCGGTCGTTACAACATAGGAATTAATTTGGAAAAAATAAACTTCATAGGTTGAAAAATGCACAAAGTTTCAATTGTAGAATGAATAATATATAAGATTTTAAGGATCAAAATCTTTCACATTATGTAAGGATAATCTATATGAATCCATAATAGTTGAATTAAAAGTGTGACTAGTTTTTTTTTAATTTACATGGTGGAATCAGTAGCCACCATGAATCTGGAATAACTATCAAACTTTTATGGCCACCATAGTATTCTATGTTATCTGCCCTGGAAGCTGCCACATAGTTCTTCATGCAGTCTACCCCTATAACACCATGCCACAATCATTTTAAACCTTTTACATCGCTGAGAGAACCAGGAAAGGGACAAGCATTCATTTTGACGAGGCATGAGATTTGAACCTTGGATCTCCACCCCCATTATGGGGTTTGGTCAAATCAATTGGTCTACACCTCAGACCTTAAAAGTGTTGCTAGCTGATATACATAAATAATGAAAAATAAATATTAACATGATAAGTATTCAATGTAGGATAACATCACATTTATGTAACAAATCCTTTAAATAAAGTCATATTCAATAAAACTTCAAATTGAGACTTTTAAAATCAAGATGATTGTTCAAAATTATTTAAACTGAAAATTTCACCATCAAACTCTTCAAATAGACATAAAATTAGTCAAATCTAGTGAGTGTGTTTTGTGTATAAGTCATCCAAACAATGCCTAAATATAGTGACTGATTTACATGAAATAGAACATAGAAGAATATGTCTACTATAAATTCCATCCTAAAATATAAGATTTTTACTCATCCAAATAACAAAATTGTCTTTGATATATAATTGTTTGTTAGCTCTTCTTTGAGATTGAAATTAGTCAATATTTTTATTAAAGGTTGTTTACATTATTTCCTAATTGTTGTAATATTTTATCAAAAAATTATATGTTTGGACATTCAAAATGATAAAATAATCTAACCAACAAGCTAGTTGGAAATACATTGGGTTGGCATGTGCAATATTCCTAAAAATAAATTGGACAAATTCTAAGAGGAATACATGTAGGGAGAATCATGACACATCATCACCATGCATTCAAAATTAGGAAGACCTTCACAAATAAAAAACATAAATTTGTTTCAATGATTTGGAAGATAAAGCTAGATGAGCCTTAGCCTATCATGGAGAAGAGGAATTTGAAGAGCTTAGAGTAGCATAATGTAGGTTTTAGCAAATTAAGAACAAGAGAACCATTAAGACATAATATGTGAAGCTATGACCAAGGGCATAGTAATTCAACATCTCAGGGTAAAGTTAATCTCAACAACTCTTGTAATGTCTATATTTTGAAAAGAATATGAAGCTTGAATAATTCATCAACAAGTTTTATTATCCAATGGGGTTTGCCACATTAAATGACTATGAAATGTTTTGTATAATGTATGCTTAGTTTTAATCATTTGAATAGTTTACCTGAATTAGATTTGTTCTATGAGAATTTATAAAGTTTATATGCTTCTCATCTTAGAAACTTACAAGTTTGAACATAATGGATGCTAATTTCTTCCCAAGAAGCTCCTCCATCCAAGGCCTCAAATTAGAAAAGTAAGTTATCAAAGACTAGTGACCATCCCAAGAATTTGTCCAAAATTTTTCCTGCTGACCATTATGAATGATCTAAAATAATTTTTTCTTAATCAAATCCTGACTAGTCTTAAGAACAACTAAAATGGGAGAACCTTTGGTAGGCAATTGATAACAAAAAAGGTCTTTAGGGCTTTTGTTCTCAACATATTTAGCACAAATATTCCTTGTCCAAAGAGCATTGGGGTTATGCAAAATCCTCTAATACAGTTTAGTAGCTAAAGCCTTATTATTATTAATAGCAAACCAAAATCCTAACCCATTCATTCTTGGGAAGGCATAAAGTATCCCATTTCACCAAGGCTTATTTTATTTTCTCCTTAGTATAACTCCAAAGGAATCGATGATTGATTTGATCCAATTCTCGAAGAACTGCCTTTCGAATATTCAACATAATATAAACATAAATAGGTATAGCTTGGAGGACTGATTTTTCCAAAGGTAATTTTTTCCCCAAATAAAAGCCACCTACTGGTCCACTTTCCAATTTTCTTCTTAACTCTATCCAACAACCAGTTCCAGTTTGTTTTGTCTTTGAATATTGATAGAAATTCCTAAATAAGTGATTGTAAGGGATGCCTTCTTATATTTTAATTTATCCAAGACCATGGATTCTTGTCTGGGAGAGTAGTGAAATAAAATGACTTTAGATTTATCTTCATTAATTAATTGCTCGATAACATTAGAGAAATAACTAATGATTTGATTAATTTTTGAAGCTTGCTTAGCTATAGATTTACCTAATAGAGTAGAGTCATAAATAAATTGAAAATGAAAAATAGGCCTATCTCCATGAGCAATGGTAACTCCTTCAATGGTTCTTTTTTCTCTATTTTTGGTTATAGTATTTCCCAAGCATTCAACAAGAATGATGAATAAATAAGAGGAGAAGGGGTAACCTTGCCTAATACCTCTAGAAGTTGGGAATAGATGAGAAGGCCTACCATTGATAAGAATAGAGTAGGACACTGAAGAGATGCTTCCCATAATCTAGTCCATCCAATCCTGAGAGAAGCCAATTTACCCCAAAACTTTGACAAAAAAGTTTTAATCCACTTTGTCATAAGCCTTGGATAAGTCTAAATGAATTAACATAGATGTAAATTTTTACATTTCCATGGAATGGATGACTTCCTAAGCAAGAACAATCTCATCCACTATTAAACACCCTTCCACATAACCTCCTTGTTTAGGCAAAATAATCTTATGCAAAAGAGGTTTCAACCTTTTTGCCATGATATTTGTAATTATTTTGAAAAGAAAATTACATAAAGCTATAGCTCTAAAAGTTCATATATGATCTACCTCTTGAGATTTTGGTGTAGGAGCTATATAATTTTTATTGATAACCTTCAAATTTTCTTTGGCTTTCCTGGCTTCTTCCACCACCTCTAATAATTCAGCATGAAGGATATCCCAAAACTCTTGATAGAAATCAATGGGAAAACCATCAAGACCTAGGGATTTTCTTTTTTGTATTTTATAGACCACTTTTTGAAGCTCATTGATAGTAGATGGATCAGTAAAAATAGATTTCTCCTTATAAGTGATAAGAGTAGGGATCACTTGAAAAGTATTCTATTGAGATGTTGATTCAATAGGTGCAACAAAAAATAGATTAGAAAAGTAATTGAAACCAACAGAGTCCATGCCATACCAAGTGTAGATAACTTCTCTAGAATTAGATTTTAGGGAAGAAATAAAGTTGTGATATATTCAAGCTAGAAGATATTTATGGAATAAATAGGTGTTTTGATCTCCTTCTTTGAGCCATTGGATCCTAGAGTTTTGCTTCCATAACCGTTCTTCTCTTTTTTCTCATTCCTCTAAAAAATTCGTGAGTCTAATTTCATTTGTACTTCTACTCTCTATGAGGACATCTAAAATGATTTTCTTATTTAAAATTTCAAACTGAGCAATCACTTCATGTTTTTTTTGTTAGACATAACCAAACTTCTTCCAGTTCTAAATTTTGATTTTTGATTTAATGTATTACAATCTTTTGGAAAAAAATAACATCTTAGTCGCATACCTTGGTTTACCTTCCTTCCACTATTGTTGCATTTAGTTTCTGAAGGAAGTATATCTGAGCCACATTAACTAAAATAAAAAAGTGAGAAACTCACATTGATTTTCCAAATTTCCACCATGACAGGCCATTGATCCCAACCAATATTGTTAAGAGTCTTCACCTTAGGAGTGTGATCATGGATTAAGAAATTATTAGAGAACAAGAACATATCCAATCTCTCCATGATACGAGCTAAGCCTTGTATTATATTACACCAAGTCATAAGGCCATTATCTGGATACATGTCCACAAGATGAAGGTTTGTAATAGATTCATTCATGAGGTTAGTGCTTTTGTTTAAATTTCTATTTACACCGTATTTTATCATCCATAGAGAGGATGGTATTGAAATCTCCTCTGATCAAGATCCAAGCTTCATGAAAATGAGAGACAACATAAGTTATATCCTTCCACTGTCTTCTCTTTTCCTCCAAAGTAGTCAGAGCATAAACAGTTATGCAAAGCATAATTTGTTTATAATGTCTACTTTGAATAGCTACAACCGAAAGACCCTAGTTTCCAACCACATGGTGAATACCTATGATCCATAAAGAGCCAAAACTTGACTCTTTCCTCAAATAAATTATAATTTTTTCTTAATATTTCAGCTTAGGTTAGTATTATATATCCATGCTTAGACTACATGATTTATATTGTATGTGATATTTTATATACGTATCAAATTGAAATTAATACTCAGATATTACAGAAAATAAATCACACAATTATAAATTGTAGAGGACACACAATTGTTTATGTGGAAACCCAAAATGGGTAAAACCATATCCCAAATAAATTAGATAGATTTTTATTAGGATTCAAAGTTGTTACAAATCCTTAATGATATTCAACTGGCTATATTCTTTAGGTTGTTCTCTACAATCTCTACTATTGTCTCTTCCTCCTATGCCTCTTGAATCTCCCACTATAGATGTGGTAATCAAACCCTCACAATGTGTTGTATGAAAATCCCTCATGATGTGTTGTGCGAAAGCCATCACAACAAGTTATTTACAAAAAACTATCATTATGTGTTCTACAAAAAGCTCTCATAATGTGTTGTGCACAAATTTATCATAATGTGTTGTATAAAAATCTATCACAATGAGTTGTGCAAAAATCTATCACCATGTCTTGTGAAAAATTTGCCATAATGTAAATCTACCGCCATGTGTTGTGCAAAAATTTACCACTTTTATTAAATATGTGTGGCCCATTTTCTTAAATGGGTGTTGGTATTTAAAGCTAGCCCATTTTATTAAATGAGTGTTGGTATTTAAATCTAGCCCATTTTATTAAATGAGTGTTGATATTTAAATCCAACCCATTTTATTAAATGAGTGTTGATATTTAAATCCAACCCATTTTATTAAATGAGTGTTGATATTTAAATCCAGTCTATTTTATTTAATGAGTGTTGGTATTTAAAACCCACTCATTAAATTCTGGAAGTTACAACCATTTTTTTGTCATTCTAAACAACCCTTTTTTGATTGCCATAACTTTCTATGTTGACCTCCACTTTTTACGAAACCACTCTAGAAATATACTCATCAAAACTAGATTTTTAAAAATACCAATTTCATTCAATTTGGCCTAGTAACAAATAAGTTATGACCTTTCAAAGATACCCATGTAAGCAATTTTGAACATGTCAACCCATACATTCTAGAACTGTGTGGTTTAGTAATTTGACCATAACTTTGGCCTTGGTTGTCCATTTTGAGTGATTCAAAAAGTATCAGAAACCTCTTTCCAAGATGCACATCATGAAGCCATCCAATTTCACCCTTATATGATTATTTTATAGAATTTAAAAATATAAAACTTACTACATTTATCCTCCATACTCTATTCCAACAATTGTTGATTGCTTCAAAGTGAGGATTTTATCTGGAGCTCCTTCTACACTTCCTATAGATGACATTTTATTTGATATCCTAATCAAGACCTCCCTTATTGGAGTATTTCAGTCCCTTAAAATCATATTTATTCTTTCTCTACTTGCTTCTAGGAGATCCACTTTGCCTTGCTCAAAATTTTTCCTTTAGGATATACCAACCATAATTCTTTCTTCTCTTGGCATGTTGTCTACATTTTTCTATCCATAATTAAATCTACATTGAGACTAAATCATCCAACTTAGGTAAATATTGGAGCATCTTCTCTCTCATCCAACAAAGAGAGCCCAAACAACTTTAGGTTTTCCACATTGACATAAGAGTACATTTGCTTATAACTTGGTAGTTCAAGTTGGAAGGCATTTGGCCCAACCTGGCCTAAAATGTTAAATGGCCCATATCTTATAGGCTTCAATTCTTTACCTTCTCCCTTTAGTAATTCCTTGATTAAATGTAGCCATACAAGATCTCCCACTTGAAAATCAGGAGCTACCATGTGTTTGTCATGGTGTTCCTTATAGTGCTACTATGTTTACTTTAGTTTCTCCTCTATTTTCTCCTCTATGGTAAATACGATATATGCTACCTAGAGAAAACAACAATACATGTCCATGAAGCCTACAAATTATTTTACTATTTTCATGCTTAGTTATCAAGTTCGAGTTTGTATTCGATTTCAATACTTATAAAGTTCGAAAGAAATTCGACATGTATAAAAATTCGTAATAAAATTCGATATATATAATAAATGTATATATATTTTTTCATATAATTTTATATATATAAAATTTAAAAATCAAATATATAAAATTAAAATATTTGTTTTTAATAATATTTTTAATCATTTTTTAAAATATATTAAAATATTTTTTAAAATATAAACATTTTTATAACTTTATGTAAATATAGTAATTTTTTAACACATGAGAAGATTCTTAAAGGTTAAATCAATATTTTTTTTGAAATATAAATTATAAGTTTTCTACCAATTATAATAAACAATTGTTATCATCAATAAAGGAAAGCATTTACAATATTTTATACTATTCAAGTTTAAAAATTAGAAAAGTTTAATTTTAGGTTCCTTAGAAGTTAGGGTTAAAGAGCATTTTTTTTTTTTTGGGTTAAAGAGCAATGTGGGTTAAAGAGCACTGTCTTTTTTCTTTTACTTTGAAGAACTCCCAGATTATTTGACACAAGGATCATTTCAAATAGCAGGTGCAGAATAATGAAGCCTCCAAATGGAAGATTTGTTTGTCCTCTGCAACTTTGAGAGCTATGCTTCCAAATGGAAGATTTGTTTGTCAGCTGCAACTTTGAGAGCTATTCATTATCATCAAAAGATGATAAAGAAATAAAGAAAACACCCCATGAAGTTGAGAATATATTGGAAATGGTTGGTTCTGATGCAAAAAAATTCTAGCTTCCAAATTGCATGTTGCAAGAGGGAGATTGCAAGAGGGTTTGTTCACAGTTGTTGTGTTTATAACATTTTTTCTATATATTTTTCAATAATTAAAATTTGATTTTAGGGTTTTTGATCACTTCCTCATTATTTTTTTTAATAGCTAAAATTTCATTTTAGGGTTTTTAATTTTTGTTTTTCATCTATTTTTTTTTTTTCTGCCAAATTTAGTATTTGTTCGAAAAATTTGTTCTTCGATAAGGTTTCAAGCTCAACGATTTTCAAATTTTATATAAAAAAATCGACAAATTTAATAACTAAGTTGTCATGTATTGTCATGTGGATGACTGACTATTAACTTAAATCTAGCTAATAAAAAAATTGAAGAGGAGTGGGTGTATGGTCACTGTGTATTATATATTTTTTGTTGAAAAACATAGTTCTCAGTTTTACAATGGGTTATGGTTGGGAGGAGATTCCTCAGTCCTATGTGTTGGTCATGGTTGGGAGGAGATTTCTCAGTCCTATGCGTTGGTCATGGTTGGGAAAGACTGCTCAGCCCTATGTGTTGATCATGAGTGATGGTTGGGAAATACTGCTCAACCCTATGTGTTGATCATGAGCACAATACAATATTATATTGTTAATAAACTATAGAGTAGTGTAAAGGCTAGTAACTATGTATATTTTGTTTAGTAAGATTTGAACTTAAATATAGATTTTAAGAATGAATTCATACAATTATACATTTCACATTATTATAGATACTACTTGTAATTATGCATATTTTGTCTTGGTAAGATTTGAACTTAGATCTCTGTGTTAAGAATCTATGTTTCATACCACTTAAACTCATATCCTTTTGTATATATATAAATATATATATATTTTTTCTTTTAATTACTATAAATTCACATTACATCAAATTCAAATTACTATAAGTTCACATTACATCATCACCTTATAACAATTTTTTGTTTTTTAGTATCACCTTATAATAGTCTTACAACAACTTAACTAATATAAAAGTAAACTTTTTTATTGTTAAAAAATATAACCAATTAAATTAAAATCATTTTATTAAAATACTTGCAAGGACGCCACTTGCATTATCGATGATGTAACTTGAGTTCAATCCCCATGGTAAATGTGTATAAGAAGTATTTATTCAATAAATAAATAAATATAAATAAATAAATATATATATATATATATATATATATATATATATATTATCAATCAACCATTTTTATAAATTCATAAAATTACTTAAACATTTAAATCAAAAATATATATAATAAAATTAAAAAATTTAATAAAAAAAATTAACATTATAGGCCACTTGATGTTGTTACTTATATAGTTTTTGGACTTATATCTCAAAACTGCCTTGAAGCACTTAAGCTATGTCAATACACCCTTCAAAAGATAATAATAAATTAAAAAAAAATTAAAAAATATATTAGAGTAAAAATAATTATGATGGGCAAGGGCGAGGCAATAGCTAAAGTAAATCCAACGTCCAATACGAAAGGGAATTGTTGCCCAATGTCGGCAAATATCATGTGGATTTCTTTCTCGTGGCCCCATTTAATTAACGCAAACGCATATTGGTAGAATGTTAATTGACTTTAACGTACGTTCGCACTATGGCTTTTAACGTCTACTCAAAGTCTTTACGTGGCCTTAAATGATGCCGACGATAAGCGATACAGCTGTGTCTTATTTTCTCTGCGTGACCTGGACTTTCAAGGCATCTGTCACTTTTATCCTTTTCAATGTGTTGTTTTTCTACGATACGGCTCCTTTTGCGTGTTCTATAATTTCTATTCAAAGTCTGTTCATTGGTGGCCTTTAATACTGGCAAGGGTGGAAAAATGTAGTATATGTACGGCTGATTTTTGTGGAGGTGCTTTAACTTTCATGCGACTTTTATAACTTGTAAACTCCTCCACGAAGATATTTCCGCTTTGACAAGATCAGCCTAGCTTTGCACCGAGAACAGTCGACCTTAAAATGAGTGATGGAGAAGCTTTAAAATAAATCAATGACTTGTATATGGAAGGATATTTATTTCCATTATTGATTATTTATTTTGACGGTGTTTTTTTTTTAATGATTATCAAGTTAACTGAATCTTGTTCTTAATTTTAATCAAACCTTACCTTTTAAAGAATTGAATTAGCAAGTATATAGACATTACCAATCAACTTATTTTTTAGGTAAGTATGTTTTTTTGTTTGTAGAAAACACTTCAACTAGGATGTTACTTTCAGGTAAGTCTCAAGGAGGCAAGGGTATCTATTTCGCCAAAATTGCTCAGGGTTCGCATCTAGATTGCCCTCTTTGACATACTCAAAGCGCATATCTAAAATAATAAAAACATAAAAAAACAAACACAACAACAAAAAGCAACAAAATAAACACAAAAACAATAAAAAGTGCAGAAAACAACAAACAACAACAAAACACACATAAAAAAACCACAAAAACAACACATAAACACAAAATAAAAAACAAAAACAAAAAACACAAAAAAATACCAAAACATAAAAACACCAAAAACAACACAAAAATAAAATAGAAGAAAAACGATACAAAACAACACACACCGAATTTGGCCTTTCTAAGCCAAAGGTCTTTTTAGGCAAGATTTAGTAGAGGAAACATAAGAATGATCAGTCTAAGCAAGGGAACTAAAATTTCCTGACCAAACCAAAGAGAAGCAAAATCAAAGTAAAAAGGAACTAGGAACCTCTAGTACTGGAGCTATCTAAAGAATGGATAGAAAGAAGAGCTTCTCTTATTTGCAAATCCCACCATCTGGGAGGGTGACCATAGTAAGTAAGATCACCTTTGCCCAATGCCCAATTAGCTAAAGCATCAACACTCCTATTTTGTTCTGTTATAACATGATTGTATTCAAATTTCAAAAATACCATTTGGATCAATTGAATCTTCTCAACAATTATTTTAATCCTCTAATC
Organism: Wollemia nobilis; assembly: GCA_028583015.1. Taxonomy (NCBI): domain Eukaryota; kingdom Viridiplantae; phylum Streptophyta; class Pinopsida; order Araucariales; family Araucariaceae; genus Wollemia; species Wollemia nobilis. Next base: position 8,654,288 of record JAQPPZ010016931.1, read on the forward strand.
AACCTTATCATTCTTAGAAAGAGTCTTCAATATATTAATCATGACTTGAGAGTTGGATTCAACCAACAATTTTTTCATCCGACCTTAGCAGCCTCGTGAAGGCTTTTAAGGGTATCATACCCGTCAACAAGGTTATTGGAAATGATACTCAAATTCTCAGCAAAAGTTAAAACTAGGAAACTATCTGAAAGTCTATCAATTTCTCTTGCACTAGCTTTTCCAGGGTTCCCCCTAGAGGCTCCAACAGTATTGACTTTTCCAAAATCCTTGGGAGGAGGCTGCCAATTCCTTGTTGTATCCAAATTTTTATTACTTACATTCCCTTGAAGTTGGTTGTCCTTGAGAGATTTAATCTTCAATATTTTCATCACTTGATCCCATCTTTGATGGGGGTTTTAGGGGTGATTAAGGAGTTTCTGGACTGATTCAACTAAGTTGATAGTGGTCTTTTACCAAATATAGTGAATGTCCTTCCTTTCTTGATTGAAAATATGGTTGTTTCTTTCCTTATAGATATTCAAAGATAGAATGGTAGAACCCATCCAAACTAGATGTCTAGGAAAATGATCAACACCCTCTTGATTAGGCCAATCCCTCCAAAGTTGTTCAAAAGTAAAAAAATGAACCATTGTAAGCCAAGTAAGATGGTCATTCTCCTCAATAGCTCAAAGGTTAAGGTACACTCAATAAAAAGATGGCTAAGAGTTTCCATATTCTCTCCACACATTTTGTATCTAAACGATCCATGAAAACCATATTTCATATATTTTCACTAGTAAGCACCCTGCCATGTAATAAAAGCTATGTAAAGAACCTCACCTTAGGCCAAAGATTTTGATCCTACAATTGAGTAAATATGTCATATGATTGGTTGGGATTATTATGGCATAAGGCCAAATAACCTTGAGCAACTGAATACTCACCCTTAGTAGTGTTGTTCCATCCAAAATAGTCTTTATCATGAGATCAAGAGAGAGATTTCATATGAAGTATGCTTTGAATATATTTTATTTTCTTTTCTAGCATTTGAATAGGCCATTCCTCAATAGGTATCCAATATCTACCAACCTCTGAGTTACAATTATAGTACCAACAATAATTATCTGCCTTTATCCAGTTAGCTCGATGAAGCTCCTCCATCCAAGGCCTCAAATTAGAAAAGTAAGTTATCAAAGACTAGTGACCATCCCAAGAATCTGTCCAAAATTTTTCCTGCTAACCATTATGAATGATCCAAAATAATTTTTTCTTAATCAAATCCTCACCAGTCATAAGAATAGCTAAAATGGGAGAACCTTTGGTAGGCAATTGATAGCAAACAAGATCTTTAGGGCTTTTGTTCTCAACATATTTAGCACAAATATTCCTGGTCCAAAGAGCATTGGGGTTATGCAAAATCCTCTAATACAGTTTAGTAGCTAAAGCCTTATTATTATTAATAACAAACCAAAATCCTAACCCCCCTTTATTCTTGGGAAGGCATAAAGTATCCCATTTCACCAAGGCTTATTTTATTTTATCCTTAGTATAACTCCAAAGGAGTCGATGATTGATTTGATCCAATTATCGAAGAACTGCCTTTGGGATATTCAACATAATAAAAACATAAATAGGTATAGCTTGGAGGACTAATTTTTCCCAAGGTAATTTTTCCCCCAAATAAAAGCCACCCTCTTGGTCCACTTTCCAATTTTCTTCTTAACTCTATCCAACAACCAGTTCCAGTCTTTTTTTTTGTCTTTGAATATTGATAGAAATGCCTAAATAAGTAATTGTAAGGGATGTCTTCTTCTACTTTAATTTATCCAAGACCATGGAATCTTGTTAGGGAGAGTAGTGAAATAAAATGACTTTAGATTTATCTTCATTAATAAATTGCTCGATAGCATTATAAAAATAACTAATGATTTGATTAATTTTTGAAGCTTCCTTAACTATAGCTTTACCTAATAGAGTAGAGTCATAAATAAATTGAAAATGAAAAATAGGCCTATCTCCATGAGCAATGGTAACTCCTTCAAGGGTTCTTTTTACTCTATTTTTGGTTATAGTATTTCCAAAGCATTCAACAAGAATGATGAATAAATAAGAGAAGGGGTCACCTTTCCTAATACCTCTAGAAGTTGGGAATAGATGAGAAGGCCTACCATTGATAATAATAGAGTAGGACACTAAGATATACTTCCCATAATCTAGTCCATACAATCATGAGAGAAACCAATTTGCCTCAAAACTTTGACAAAAAAGTTTTAATCCACTTTGTCATAAGCCTTGGATAAGTCTAAATGAATTAACATAGATGGAAATTTTTACATTTCCATGGAATGGATGTCTTCCTAAGCAAGAAAAATCTCATCCACTATTAAACACCCTTCCACATAACCTCCTTGTTTAGGCAAAATAATCTTATGCAAAAGAGGTTTCAACCTTTTTGCCATGATCTTTGTAATGATTTTGAAAAGAACATTACATAAAGCTATAGCTCTAAAAGTTCATATATGATCTACCTCTTGAGATTTTGGGGTAGGAGCTATATAATTTTTATTTATAACCTTCAAATTTTCTGTGGCTTTCCTGGCTTTTTCCACCACCTCTAATAATTCAGCATGAAGGATATCCCAAAACTCTTGATAGAAATCAATGGGAAAACCATCAAGACCTAGGGATTTTACTTTTTGTATTTTATATACCACTTTTTGAAGCTCATTTATAGTAGCTGGAGCAGTAAAAATAGAGTTATCCTTATAAGTGATAAGAGTTGGGACAACTTGAAAAGTATTCTATTGATATGTTGAGTCAAGAGGTGCAACAAAAAAATAGACCAGAAAAGTAATTGAAACCAACAGATTCCATGCCATACCAAGTGTAGACAACTTCTCCAGAATTAGATTTTAGGGAAGAAATAAAGTTGTGAGATCTTCAAGCTAGAAGAGATTTATGGAATAAATATGTGTTTCAATCTCCTTCTTTGAGCTATTGGATCCTAGAGTTTTGCTTCCATAACCATTCTTCTCTTTTTTCTCATTCCTCTAACAAAGTCGTGAGTCTAATTTCATTTGTACTTCTACTCTCTATGAGGCCATCTAAAATGATTTTCTTTTTCAAAATTTCAAATTGAGCAATCACTTCATGTTTTTTTGTTAGACATAACCAAACTTCTTCCAGTTCTAAATTTTGATTTTGGATTTAATGTATTGCAATCTTTTGGAAAAAAATAACATCTTAGTCACATACCTTTGTTTACCTTCCTTCCACTATTGTTACACTTAGGTTCTGAAGGAAGTATATCTAAGCCACATTAACTAAAATAATAAGGTGAGAAACTCACATTGATTTTATAAATGTCCACCATGACTGGCCATTGATCCCAACCAATATTGTTAAGAGTCTTCACCTTAGGAGTGTGATCATGGATTAAGAAATTATTAGAGAACAAGAACATATCCAATCTCTCCATGACACGAGCTAAGCCTTGTATTCTATTAGACCAAGTCATAATGCCATTATCTGGATACATGTCCACAAGATGAAGGTTTGTAATATATTCGTTCATGAGGTTAGTGCTTTTGTTTAAATTTCTATTTACACCTTATTTTATCATCCATAGAGAGGATGGTATTGAAATATCCTCTGATCAAGATCCAAGCTTCATGAAAATGAGAGACAACATAAGTTATATCCTTCCAATGTCTTCTCTTTTCCTCAAAAGTAGTCAGAGCATAAACAGTTATGCAAACCATAATTTGGTTAGAATGTCTACTTTGAATAGCTACAACTAAAAGACCCTAGTTTCCAACCACATGGTGAATACCTCTGATCCGTAAAGAGCCAAAACTTGATTCGTTCCTCAAACAAATTATAAATTTTGCTTAATATTTCAGCTTAGGTTAGTAATATATATCCATGCTTAGACTACATGCTTTATATTGTATGTGATATTTGATATACGTATCAAATTGAAATTAATACTCAGATATTACAGAAAATAAATCACTCAATGATAAATTGTAGAGGGGACACAATTGTTTACGTGGAAACCCAAAATGGGTAAAACCATATCCCAAATAAATTGGATAGATTTTTATTAGGATTCAAAGTTGTTACAAATCCTTAATGATATTCAACTGACTATATTCTTTAGGTTGTTCTCTACAATCTCTACTATTGCCTGTTCCTCCTCTGCCTCTTGATTCTCCCACTATAGATGTGGTAATCAGACCCTCACAATGTGTTTCCTAAAAATCCCTCATGATGTGTTGTGCGAAAGCCATCACAACAAGTTATTTACAAAAAAACTATCATTATGTGTTCTACAAAAAGCTCTCATAATGTGTTGTGCAAAAATTTGTCATAATGTGTTGTATAAAAATCTATCACAATGAGTTGTGCAAAAATATATCACCATGTGTTGTGAAAAATCTATCATAATGTAAATCTACCGCCATGTGTTGTGCAAAAATTCACCACTTTTATTAAATATGTGTGGCCTATTTTCTTAAATGGGTGTTGGTATTTAAAACTAGCCCATTTTATTAAATGAGTGTTGGTATTTAAATCTAGCCCATTTTATTAAATGAGTATCGATATTTAAATCCAACCCATTTTATTAAATGAGTGTTGATATTTACATCCAACCTATTTTGTTAAATGAGTGTTGATATTTAATTTCAATCGATTTAATTAAATGAGTGTTGGTATTTAAAACCCACTCACTAAATTCTGGAAGTCACATCCATTTTTCTATAATTCTAAACAACCCTTTTTTGATTCCCATAACTTTCTATGTTGACCTCCATTTTTTGAGAAACCACTCTAGAAATACACTCCTCAAAACTAGATTTCTAACAATACCAGTTTCATCCAATTTGGCCTAGTAACAAAGAAGTTATGACCTTTTAAAGATACCCCTGTAAGCAATTTTGAACATTTAGACCCATACATTCTAGAACTGTGATGTTTAGTAATTTGACCATAACTTTGGCCTTGGTTGTCCATTTTGAGTGATTCAAATAGTATCAGAAACTTCTTTCCAATATGCACATCATGAAGCCATCTAATTTCACTCTTATATGATTGTTTTATAGAATTTAAAAACATAAAACTTACTATATTTATCCTCCATACTATGTTCCAACAAGTGTTGATTGCTCCGAAGTGAGGATTTTATCTGGAGCTCCTTCTACACTTCCTATAAATGACCTTTTATTTGGTATCCTAATCAATAAATCCCCTATTGGAGTATTTGAGTCCCTTAAAATTATATTTATTCTTTCTCTACTTGCTTCTAGGAGACCCACTTTGCCTTGCTCAACATTTTTCCTTTAGGATATACCAACCATAATTCTTCCTTCTCTTGGCATGTTGTTTGCATTTTTCTATCCATAATTAAATCTACATTGAGACTAAATCATCCAACTTAGGTAAATATTGGAGCATCTTCTCTCTCATCCAACAAAGAGAGCTCAAACAACTTCAGGTTTTCCACATTTACATAAGAGTACATTTGCATATAACTTGGTAGTTCAAGTTGGAATGCATTGGCCCAACCTGGCCTAAAATGTTAAATGGCCCATATCTTATAGGCTTAAATTTTTTACCTTCTCCCTTTAGTAATTCCTTGATTAAATGTAGCCATACAAGATCTCCCACTTGAAAATCAGGAGCTACCATGTGTTTGTCACGGTGTTCCTTATAGTGCTACTAGGTTTACTTTAGTTTCTCCTCTATTTTCTATTGTATTAATTAATTACATTGAATGGAATTCAATGCTTTCTCTCCTTTTGATTCTAAGCTCCTTGCATCTTTTCAACTCTCAAAGAACACATCATTTTGTGTATTGCGCCAATAGACATATTGTTGCAGGTTAGCTACTATTTTGTGCATACCAAAATGACTAGCAACTAGTGATGTGTGAGCTTCCATTTTTAGCTGTAAAAATTTATCTACCATGGGCACATAAATTTTTCCCTCTTTGAATAACAAGTCATTTTCCAAATGAAAATCATCATTGGATTTACCCTACACTCCATTTTTCACCTCATCCGACTTAATTAAAAACTACCTATACAATCCAATATTAGGTAAATATGAATCATGTAAGAATTGAATTTCGTGCTCCAATTATCTATTTTGTGGTAGACCTTTTGATTCTTACATCAGTTAGATAAATATTTTTAGTAATACCTCCAATTCCTTCTTTTGTTGGGAAGTACAATTGGAAAAATACTTGGCCTACTACACTATCACAAACTAGAATTTCTTTTCCAACCCATTGGGATTAATCACATATGTAATTCCACCTTTCTTCAACACCTAAATATCACTCTTATTAATAAACATAGAATATTTTTCCCATAAATATGGGCTACCAAAAATTACTTGGCAAATATCAAGAGGTACTACATCCCAAGTAATTACATCATGAAATTTATTTTTGATAGAAAACTATAAAGTACACTGCTTTGTTACCTATAGCTCCACATCCTTATACAACCATCCTAATGGATATGGTTATGGATTATCCATAATATTCAATTCTAGCTACTTCACTAGATCCTCAAAAATTAAATTCCATTGGGATTTTTTGTCAAACAATGTTGTAAATTTCTTCCTCTACACTTGTATGTAGACCCAAAATAATTTATCTTTCTTGGCCTATGAAGCTTGTTCCTCCTTAGAGGTTTGCGCCTATCTCAAAGGCTTAATTTTTATAGCACACACTACCTTTCCTTCATCCTCTTCCTCCTGCTCAACCTTTTTGGTAGAATTAGCAAATTTCTTCTTTCCCTTGTTTCACCGTTTTAGCCTCTTTTCAGGGTGTAACTTCCAATAGTCTTCACTTGAATGAGTATCAACATTACACTCCTTGCAATGTTTTTCATCCTTTTGTGATTTAGTCATTGTAGCCCTTGATTTCTTCTTGCCTTTACTACCGGAACCCTTGGTTTTCTCTATAATCTTAGAGAGTTTAGTTGAATTTGATGCCTTATTATCTTTTATTGAATTTCTAACCCTCATTTATAGGTATGTAGATTTAATGCATACCTCATAAATGTCCTTGGCATCAAATAATACCACTTTTATCCTAATATGATAATACAAACCACACTTATATTTCTTAAAATTTTGAGGATCTCGAAGATTAACACCCATTAACATGACTTGTTTTTTCAATTTCGTGGTGTATGCTTGGACTGTTTGGCCCTACCTTTGTCTAAAAAATAACCTCATATTATCCATATTCTCTTGATATCCAATATGATAAAACTGAGCTCTTATAGACTTCACAAATTTTGCCAATGTTTCCACAATTGGCTATTAATTTCTTGTCAATCGAGTTGAGTATGCCTCCCACCATATGAGAGTATGACCACCCAAGTTCAATATAGCAAAGGTGATTTGTTGTACCTTTGTATAAGAGTTTGTACTCAATTAAAACTCTAATTTATTTAGCCACCCATCTAATTTTTTAGGATCTAATTCCCCTTTATAAACTAGAATATCAATTTTGACCTCCATTTTAAATAGATTTGCGGTCAAGGATTGTGATTGGACATTCTTAGGCTATTTGTAATGCGATACTTTAACCTCCATTTTCTCACCATTGGAAGCACTAGACTCAATCTCATATTTTGAATCTAATTTCTTCTTTCCCTTCCTTGATTTCCTTTCTTCTTGAGAAAGCACCATCTCCATCAAGCTTTGGAGAGTGTTTTCCATTTCAAGAAATATTCTCTTGAATTCCTTGTTGGACATTGTTGGAGAGTTAGGTTCTGGTTGATTTATAATTTTCATAGATCTGATTTTCCTTCTCCCAATATCTGGGTTGTATGGGGCTAAGGCATTTTATTGAGATATTCTGCCTTGCATACACAGTTCTTTAGGAATATTTTCTTTGACACCAAACTTGATTTGTAAAGAGTTAAAACTTGACTCTTTCCTCAAACAGATCATATATTCTACTTAATATTTCAGCTTAGATTAGTAAAATATATGTATGCTTAGACTATATGCTTTATATTGTATGTGATATCTGATATACTTATCAAATTAAAATTAATACTCATATATTATAAAAAATAAATTACATTATAAATTGTAGAGGACACAAGTTTTTTTTGTGGAAACCTAAAATGGGTAAAACCACAGCCCAAAGAAATAGGATAGATTGTTATTAGGATTCAAAGTTATTACAAATACTTACTGATATTCAACTAGCTATATTATTTAGCTTATTCTCCCCAATCTCTGCTCTTGCCTCTTCCTCCTCTACCTATCAGTTCTCCCACTACATATGTGGAAATAAAACCCTCACATTATGTTTTCTAAAAAGCCCTCATGATGTGTTGTGCAAAATCCCTCACAATGAGTTATCTGCAAAAAGCTATTACAATGTGTTCTGCAAAGAAACCTCACAATGTGTTGTGCATAAATTTCTCATAATGTGTTGTGTACAAATCTATCATAATGAGTTGTGCAAATATCTGTCCCCATGTGTTGTGCAAAAATCTACCACAATGTAAATTTGCCACCATGTGTTGTGTAAAAATCTACCACTTTTATTAAATGCGTGTAGCCTCTTTTCTTAAATGGATGTTGGTATTTAAAACTAGATCATTTTATTAAATGAGTGTTGGTATTTAAATCCAACCCATTTTATTAAATGAGTGTTGGTATTTAAATCCAACTCATTTTATTAAATGAGTGTTGGTATTTAAATCCAACTCATTTTATTAAATGAGTGCGGGTATTTAAATCCATCCCATTTTATTAAATGAGTGTTGATATTTACATCCATCCCATTTTATTAAATGAGTGTGATTATTTAAATACAACCCATTTAATTAAATGAGTGTTGGTATTTAAAATTCACTTATTGAATTCTAGAAGTTATTGATAGTTATCTGTCATTCTAAACAACCACTTTCTAACTACCATAACATTTTGTGTTGACCTCTATTTTCTAAGAAAAAACTCTTGAAATATGCTCCTCAAAACAAACTTTCTGATGGTACCAGTTTCGTCCAATTTGGCCTAGTTATGACCTCATAGAATTCAATAAATTTCTTTTGTAGTCCCCAACTCTTTTCCCACCTAACCTTGATAAATCATTATTATTCTATACCTTAGATACTCAAGTTTCCTTAGGAGTTGTACTTACTCGATAACATGATAATAATAAGGAATATATCATGTATTATATTACATTAATACTATTTCCAACAGAAACTTGGTACACTCTCATAGAAAAGGATTGCCTGGTTATTTATTTTACATGTAAAAAGTTACATTGTTATATATTGTATTAGAAAACTTACATGGTCATTAAAACTAATCCCTTGAGACACCTGCTACAAAAGCCTTACATCCCTAGTGACACCTGACATGAAAAGTGGATCATTATGGTGAGAGAATTCAATCTCCATATTGTTACACAAAAGGTTACTAAAGCTTAGGTAATTTTTATTCAATTGGCAATAGGCTCTCATCTAGTGCAACAACCACTAAAATAGGTATTGTTTAATGAGGACATAATAATAATCTCTTATGATCCTCATTAACTTGTCATATTTTCTTCCTCCATTTCTTCTAGGCTTATATTAAAATATACTCCCTATGAACTTATTGAGTAGGAAAATATCCCTTGGAGTCTCATGAGGCTACCCAGAGGTATCATGAAACAAAATATAAATTCAAGGTTGAAAAACCTTCCTATTATCAAGAATATAGTGAAACCCTTCATTATAATACTTGGATCCTTCACTTTGATGGAGCAAGAAATAATTTTGGTGAAGGAGTTGGTATATTTATGAAGTCTTCAAGTAGCCTAGCTATTTCTAAGGTTGTCTGCTTAAAATTTTTTGACATTACTTAAAAAATTATAGAGTATGAGGCTTTGATTTTAGTTCTCCTGACTACCCAATGCATGAATGTTAAGCACATCAAAGTGTCAGATGTCTCTCAAATCATGGTTTGTTATAAAGTTAGTGTATATGCTATAAATGCTCCTCATTCGATTTCTTACAACCAAGTAACTACTAATTTTATCAATGATTTTAAAACCTTTTCCATTGAGCATTCTCCTATGGGATAGAATATTGAGCCTACCCCCCAACCACTTTGGCTAGTAAATTTGTACCACATAAAAACATTTTTGAAATTAATCTTGTGGTAAAAGTTTATGATAAACCTATTATTTCTATCACTAATGGCCTGGTGGATGTGAATATGATTGAGGTTAATGTTATTTATTTCCAAATCTATCTTGATGATCCTTGGTATTGTAACACTTTATGCTTCCTTAATGATCAATCCTACCCACCCATGGCTAATGCTAATTAATGAGCTCATATTCATAAGAGAAAATTTAGATACATTGTTTTTGGTGGAGTACTATACTACCATAATCCTCATAGTATCCTCTTGTGATGCCTTATAGAAGTTAAGGTTCTCGAGGCTCTTATTGATGTTCATAGTACAACCATGGAGGTCAATCTAGTGGTCGCTCATAAATTATTAATAATGGGTTACTTTTGGCCAACTATGGAACATTATGCTAATAACTATTTTAAATATTGCGATAAATATCAATCAAGAAAATATTAAATTCATTCCCCTTATCAAGTTATTCATCCCATTGAGTCTCCTTGGGCTTTTTACACTTGGGGTCTTGAATGTTTTGGACCTATCTCTCCCAAGTTATCAAATAGACACAAAATTATTATTATAGCCATGAAATATTTTGTGAAATGCATAGAAGCTATACCATTGTCAAATCATTCAATGCTCATTGTCTTCAAATTTATCTTTAATCAAATTATGTGTCACTTTGGTGTCTTGTCTATTGCCAATTAAAATAATGGTACTCCTTTAAAAAACAAATAAACACAAGAGTTGACTTCTCAATTAGTAATTCAACAAAATTTGTGTATACCTTATTATCCACAAGGCAATGACGAAGCTAAATCTAGTAATAAATGTTTGGTCACTATTTTGAAAAATAGAATCAAGGAATCAAAGAAATATTGGCACTTAAAGTTATATCCTGCATTATGGGTGTAATACACTAGTATTCAAATATCCATAGGGGCAGCCCCTTTTCATTTTGTCTATGGTATTGAATTTGTGCTACTTGAAATTGTATTGCCTTCTTTGTGTATTTCTTTGAAAATTTTATTGAGTCATTATGAGTACCATTAGGATTATAGGGAATTTCATATTTTCAAACTTACTACATATGATGAGAGGTATCTATATTCTCTTAAGCAGAATACAACCTATACAAGTCATGGTGCCAAGAAATATAATAAAAAAGTCTATAATCATGATTTTAAACTCAGGGATCGTATCCTCAAGCTTGATAACGTGCATAAATTGCAAGGGCAAGTTTATACAAAAATGGATTGGGCTCAATACTATCAAAGAGTTGTTTGGATCTGGGGCCATGAAATTATAAATACTGATGGATTTGAGTTGGAGAAACCCATAAATTATATGCATGTCAAACACTTTTATGCATAGCCCCTTTTATCCTATTTATAGTCTGTCCTTTTTTGGTTTTCCTATTAGCTTTGGTGTCTTATTGTTTGCTTTGACTATCTTATTGGTGTATGTTGGTCCTATATATTATTTATTTTAGCATATATTTGTTTGTGTGTGTTTGTTTTATTTCTTTCACTTATGATCATGATTTTCCTTTAAAGTGATGATCTTAGTTATCCAATTTAAAAATGCCTTCTACTAGTTTTTGATTTCCTATTTTGAGTGGTCTCTTTTTTCTAACCATGAGCATCCCTTAAAGAGGTGGTCCCAATTGCGTTGATTTCTCAAGTCTATTTCTACCTATTTTTGGTTTGATTTGCATTGCTAGTTTGTTGCTTTATGTTTTATAGCTATATTCACTAGCATCCATTGTTGTCATATTTGTTTGCTCTTCTCTATCACGGTATTTCTCTTGGTAGTAAGAAACACTATGATGTCTTTAAAGTATTTCTCATATTAGTAACTTATTCTAAGTGCCATAGATCAAATTACCTTAGTTAAAGATATGCAACCTTCCATATGGTATGTGATTAGAATACTAAGGTAACATTATTTTAAATTTTCATGTAATATTTTTTTCCAAATAATCAATCATACTAGTGTCCCACTATGGTGGCAACTGTTTCTTATTGAAAAACACAATTTATCAAATACTATAGCAACAAAACCTATTATAGTAGCGACATGATAAATTTCCCTTCCGTCAAATATAACTCCTCTATGGTGGATTGTGATGTGTATCTAGCCCATCTATAATCACTTCTATCATTTTGGTGTCTCACTATAGCAACAAGTGTGCCTTGTTGAACAATATACTTGACCAAACACTATAATGGTAAACTTGTTGAAATAGGGGCACTATGAATTTCTCTTTCATAGAATCTCCCTCTCCTAGGGTGATCTACAACATGTATATAGCCTACCATTTATTGCTCGTATATTTCTTCTCCTTCTATATTTATGGACATGCCTTGTTGAGTGACACATCCATCATCAATGACAAGGCATGAACCAGGTTTGGGAACATATCCTTGTGTATCATTCATGGTGTATGTTGGCATCTCTTGGTCCCCCTTGCAATAGTGGGTGGACATGATTGACTACTTTATTGTACATTTATTCTTGTATTATAGTTTATGTTAGGATTGGGGTCAAATGCCTATGTTTATACATGGTATAGGTTGGTTTATCTTGGTCCTTCCCATTGTAGTGACAAGTGTGTTTGTTGGTACATGGAAAGTTTTAGATACTACATATGGCCTACCTACTTTGGTGGTATATATAAGAGGTACACCACCCAATTCATGGTTAATCTTGTAAGGATGTATTATTTTTTTACCACATTTTTGAACACTACTCAGATCTTTTATCTTTTATCACAATTATTTAAAGCATGTCATTGAATGCTATACAAATCATATGTGCTATCTAATCATTATGTATATCTTTGAATGCTACTCAAATTATACATGAAACTCAATAACTGATGCATTGTTATGTGCTACACAAATATTGAGAATTCATCATTCAATCTTCAACAAATGATGAATCATCATTTGCTACACAAATCTTGAGTACATGATATAAAAATACATTTGACATGTTGTCACATGCTATACAAATAATGAGTATAAGTCATCCAATACACTTCATCGTGTGCTACATAAACCTTGAATGAATATCATATCATATATATATATATATATATATTGCCATAAGCCTCATAAATCATGTCATGGACTTTTTTTGTATAAGATTTTGACACATTTTGCAGGGATGGTGAAAGGATTGTGCTTCTAGGGGTTTTAGCATACTCGAGACTCATTTGCACATTATATTTTGGCTCAACCCAACTAGAATTTTTCAACACTGGGTATTTTTATAGGTAAATTAAGCTTCAATCACATGGGGTAAATAAAACTCATTTTCTTTCAGTCAATATTTTCTTGTGGTATGTATAGATAAGTATTAGGTATATTTTCTTGTAGCATAGAACTTTTTGGTGAGGTTTTACATGTTTTCATTATTATTTTAAAAAATACAATTTTACATATATAGTAGTATCAAAAATCACAAAAACAATTGTTTTTATTTTGTAGCATAGAATTTTTATTTTTGTTACTTTGACTATCACATATAGCTCTTTTTTCTTCTATTTTTTCCCTATGGACTCAAGAGTAGATATACCTTCTATTATCACTGTTGGTCCTTAGGAAGAGGTAATATATATTTGTAAAAAATAACAATAACATGTGACTTTATAGATGATGAAGAGTCCAATCCTCCTATCTAAGGGACATGGGTGTACTAAATTTGTTAGTCCTTGGGTAGGATGATATCGAGCCATATTTGCCAATGGTTTTGGTTCTCTTTCTTCAACCAATCATCATTTTTATACCATCTTTCATGATAATTTTTCCTTTTAACTTTCTTAAAACCCAAAAATAAGGATAGAGGTAGGGATTTTTTGATACATGCCCCTCAATGCATGCATCATAAAAATTGATGATGTCAATATCTTTGTCATCCAGTTATTTTTTGATTTTTTGATGAATGGTTGTGATGCTAGCATGTTTTTACACCTAGGGTTTGAACAATGCATTTCTTGGGATGACAGTTATAGTTTTATGACTCTATATTTCATTTGCTATAAATATCCCCTTCACACCCTCTTTTTATCACCATATATTCACCAAATATCTACAAAATATTTTTATACCAACAATGGTCTTAGAACTCTATATTTATTGTTAATACACCATTCTCTCTCTCTCTCTCTCTCTCTCTCTCTCTCTTTGGTACAACTAAATCCATTAACCACTGGTTCATTGCCTTCCATAGAGAAGGATTATATGCTCTACCAACGTTCATAGACAAATATCACTAACTATTATTTGAGGATCTATTTCCAAGGTAGGTCAAACCCTCTATAAATATCCTAGGTGTAATATTTCATTATTATAATGTTGTTACAAGTAGTATAGGATAGGAATGGACTTTTTTTTTTAATAGAATATTATTTTATGCCCTATATGTCAAGTAATTATTCTTTACTACATTAGAATTAGCTCTAGATGTTTTAAATTTATGTATGCTTGAAGTATGATAGTTTTTTTTTTTTTATATATTTAAAATTAATTTATTTCTTTTCTATATTAGTTGTAGCATCTTGGTTTATCTAGTATTAATTTGAAAAATTATGTTAGAAAGCACCTTTTTCATGCAAACATATGGCTACCCATAGAAATTTAGACACTAGGAACATTTTCCACACAAGAAACACTACCTACATTTCCAATCAACATATTGAATTTATCAAAACATCAACTAGTTCATTTTTCATAAAATCTTATACCTTGATGGTTTTGTACACCCATGACTGTAAAGATCAATAAGATAATTTGATCCTTTTATACATTATCATCCTATTGAGTTGTGTAATCCTATTATTTCAAGAATGGATTCATATTTTTTGATAAATTTCCTCCACTAAAATTATTTTTATAGCATGTCTAATTTTGGCAATGGTTTAACTATATTTAAAATAAAATTTCTTGTAGAATGATCACCACTACATGGGGGTTAAATTATGGCCTATGAGTATTGAAGTCTTGCATTGTTTAGAACTTACTTCTATGGCTATTATTTTTGTATCCTAGAAAGAATGATGATTATGCATATTAAATTTTCTCTATATTTATTCTTTTATCCTCTTTCTAGATGTCAAAACCATCACCATAGGATCCAAGTTATAGTTGTAGGTAATAAATCTAATGAATTCAATATAATAGCATCAATTGATCATTTTGCTTAGTATAAAGTAATCTAATGATATTAAAAGGGGAACACTTTATAAAACAATTCAAAAATATCTTCTTAAATCTAAGTCATATGATAGTGCAACCTCTATGACTCAATTTCCACAAATATGTGAAATAAATATATATGAAATTGGAAAGTAGTAAGAGTGACTTTCCAATATTAGAAAGAATATGTAAACATAGGAGGCCTTACATATTAGAAACCAATTTCTAGAATCCTCAGAAGAGAATAATGTAACATTAATATTTGTTATAAGAACATTAGGAAGACATTAAATGTTATGATATGATCCTCTAGATATTACATCTATATTAGCATTTATATCCAAATAATTATCTACATAATAGAGATATTACATCCCAAGGGTTTACTTAAGACCATTGTTCTATCTTACTAGGTTGTAATATTTTGGATCTTGTTGGTTGACTATCCATTAAAACTAAAATTCTCGATTACCTTTGGTATTTGAAAACTCGATATCCTTGTTATTCCATTCTAATATAGCATATATCTTATTGAGTTGGTTTTCAATATTTTTATAACACTAGTAATGATAAAAATACTTTTATTCATAAATTGCTCTAGGTGTTGTTTAATGAGATTCTCAAAAGTAAGTCTTCCATCAGGAGTACTTGATGAAGAACTCATAGTAGCATAATGTAAATATTATAGGAATCAAAACTATTAATACCTTTTGAAGCATTGTGATGTTTATCTAGATTTCTTAGAGGATAATTTTTCTGGCCCATAAACTCCTCATAAATATTATTTTTCCTTATCATACTTCCATCATATTATTCCTCAAATTTGAAAGAAAGGAGATCCACCATAGGCTACTTCTTGAGGTCATCATCCCAAACTAGTAACAGTGCATTTCAAATTACTAGAATTATATCATGTTTTGATCACCTAGACAAAGTGATGAAAGTAGTACATGCCTCTTGTAAAGTTCTCAACACACTCAAATATTTTTTATATTCTAGATCCATAATTTTTTTATCTAAATAACAATACTATGGAAGATACTCATGCAAAAAGTAGGAATGCAGATAAGGGAATAAAAGTGTAGACATATAAATGTTGGTTCTTTGAAAGAGATTCAAAATTGGTACTAAACTTCTAAGGTATCAAAGTTTTCCCACCAAAAGAAGTTGAAACAATCACTCTAATACCACTTATAACAAAACAACTTGTGAATATAGTAATTGTACAAATAATTTTTACAATTGTGTAAGAGAACACGGAAAAAGATATTAGTTATAACATCTCTGAGATCAATTAAATTTATCCAAATCCAATTCACTAAATAAAATCCAATCCACTCAAAGAATACAAAGTCTCATAAACAAAATAGAGATAACAAAGCATCGTATGTACATCAAAGGTGATAAAATAATTATTATTCAAATGATGATAAAAATTAACACTTCTATTCCTATTTAAATAAACTTCTAAATAACAAATCCTAACCTAATTCTGCAAGTAATGATTCTTAATAACATAATTTCAGGATCCAATCAAATAAAAATTATATGATGTAGTTATATTGCGGTCGTTACAACATAGGAATTAATTTGGAAAAAATAAACTTCATAGGTTGAAAAATGCACAAAGTTTCAATTGTATAATGAATAATATATAATATTTTAAGGATCAAAATATTTCACATTATGTAAGGATAATCTATATGAATCCATAATAGTTGAATTAAAAGTGTGACTAGTTTTTTTTTAATTTACATGGTGGAATCAATAGCCACCATGAATCTGGGATAGCTATCAAAATTTTATGGCCACCATAGTATTCTATGTTGTCTGCCCTGGAAGCTGCCACATAGTTCTTAATGCAGTCTACCCCTATAACACCATGCCACAATCATTTTAAACCTTTTACATCGCTGAGAGAACCAAGAAAGGGACAAGCGTTCATTCTAACGAGGCCTAAGATTTGAACCTTGTATCTCCACCCCCCTTATGGGGTTTGGTCAAATCAATTGGTCTACACCTCAGACCTTAAAAATGTTGCTAGTTGATATACATAAACAATGAACAATAAATATTAACATGATAAATATTCAATGTAGGATAACATCACATTTATGTAACAAATCCTTTAAATAAAGTCAATAAAAATTCAAATTGAGACTTTTAAAATCAAGATGATTGTTCAAAATTATTTAAACTGAAAATTTCACCATCAAACTCTTCAAATAGACATAAAATTAGTCAAATCTAGTGAGTGTATTTTGTGTATAAGTCATCCAAACAATGCCTAAATATAGTGACTGATTTACATGAAATAGAACATAGAAGAATATGTCTACTATAAATTCCATCCTAAAATATAAGATTTTTACTCATCCAAATAACAAAATTGTCTTTGATATATAATTTTTTGTTAGCTCTTCTTTGAGATTGAAATTAGTTAATTTTTTTATTAAAGGTTGTTTACATTATTTCCTAATTGTTGTAATATTTTATCAAAAAAATTATATGTTTGGAAATTCAAAATGATAAAATAATATAACCAACAAGCTAGTTGGAAATACATTGGGTTGGCATGTGCAATATTCCTAAAAATAAATTGGACAAATTCTAAGAGAAATACATGTAGGGAGAATCATGACACATCATCACCATGCATTCAAAATTAGGAAGACCATCACAAATAAAAAACATAAATTTGTTTCAATTATTTGGAAGATAAAGCTAGATGAGCCGTAGCCTATCATGGAGAAGAGGAATTTGAAGAGCTTAGAGTAGCAGAATGTAGGTTTTAGCAAATTAAGAACAAGAAAACCATTAAGACATAATATGTGAAGCTATGACCAAGGGCATAGTAATTCAACATCTCAGGGTAAATTTAATCTCAACAACTCTTGTAATGTCTATATTTTGAAAATAATATGAAGCTTGAATAATTCATCAATAAGTTTTATTATCCAATGGGATTTGCCACATTAAATCACTATGAAATGTGTTGTATAATGTATGCTTAGTTTTAATCATTTGAATAGTTTTCCTGAATTAGCTTTGTTCTATGAGAATTTATAAAGTTTATATGCTTATCATATTAGAAACTTACAAGTTTGAACATAATGGATGCTAATTTCATAAAATGGTAAATTACATTTATAGTATATTTTAAGATTCTTAACATTGCATTAATATCTATGGATTTCCATACCCTATTATTTTCTTACATGAATAGTTTTGCACGTGAGACAATAATGTTTATGCAATTTGAAGGTTTTACTAGTGACTTGTTCCACAAGATCTTGAGTCAAACTAATCTAAATAAAACTTCAAACCTTAAAAAAGAGGAATAATTTAGATTTTATTAATTAATATTTGAATTAAATTTCCAAAATTATTTGATAATGTTTTAAAAAATATTTTCTTTTTTTGTAGTGTGTGTGAAACAAGCTCGACTAATACAAATACACACACAAACAACCCTGATTTGAACCTTGGTCTTCCGAAAGAAATTCCAAAACCATAACACTACACTATAGGGACCAAAAAGTATATAAGTAATTTAAAAAATGTTGATAATTGAAATGATTATATATACCATAATAAAAAAAGTTTTTTGGTATTACAACATTATTTTTTCCAATGAGATACAACCCTCTGAAGTCAACCATTCGAAACAAGGGCAACGAAGATTTTTCAAGTTTCAAAAAATGAAATTGCAAATATTTGTCAACTAGTATTCGAATGATGGGAAGAGCAATGAAGTTATAGGACATCAATGAGGCAAGACATTCTATCTAGACATACAATTTTTTAGTTAAATTGTTTTCCCTTCTTTATCTTAGAAATTTTGCATGCAAATTATTATAATTTTTTTATCAAATATTATATTTGCTATAGGATATTATGATAAATTTAAATATATTTTGAGTTTTAGTTTTCTTTCCATTGAAAAAATTTTAGTTAAATACTTTGAATTGTATCTAGTGGTAGAAGTTAGTGAGTTCACCTTAGAGAGATCCTCATTGCTGCAAGATAAGGCAATTTTTGATAAGTTTAATGGGTATTGTCTAGGGACTTCATCCTTAATAAAATGGATTGATAGGAGTTGGAAGTCTCCACAAGTTATTCTATCTGTTATTCCTAGCCATTTTTTGTTCTAAGAAAGAAAGAGAAAAATTTCTAAAATAGGGTCCTTAGTTTATGAGAATAGTAGAACTCTTCCTTACCCATTAATTTGAAGGATGTTTACCTGAAAATGTAAATCTATCCCTAGTATCTGTTTGGGTTAGGATGTTTCGGTTACCTATTGAGTTTTTATAAATATAAACCTTCAAGGAAATTCTCCTTTCCTTATATATATGAGAATTCCTTGATATTCTAGATACTATGAAAGATGGATTCACGGCTATTTATGCTTAGATATTTGTCAAGAATGATATGAGTAAAGCTTTATCAAAATCAAGCATTCTTAAGTATGGGGATAAGATGTTGACCCAAAACATAGATTATGAAAACATATCTTTTATATGTATAATATGTCATGAGGTGGGACATATTGAAATATCATGCCCTAAGAAGAGCCCAAAATAATCATATGTAGAAAACCGCAAGAGAAACTTAAAAATAAATATGGATGAAGATGGTTTTAAACTTCTAAAAAATAGATCTAGAAAAATGAAAGAAAATATATTGGAGGCCAATAAGGAAGGATATTTGAAGAAATAGCAACTCTTTTCAGGCTTAAGCCTATGAAGAAAAAATAGATCCAAACATAATTAAAAAATACAATAGGTTCGACATATTAACAAGGAACTATCTATTTAGTATGATCCTGATTTAGGGAAGAACATTCTTGATGAATGTAAGGAATGTGTCTCTTAATATTTTGAAAACTCTATTGAAGTGCCATGCACCATTCAGGAGATAAAATATAGTTTTAGAAGTTAATACCTTTGTCATTAATAAGGAAATACCAGAAAATGAGTAGGACAAGTCAAAATATTTTGTAGCAAAGCTAGGAGAGGATAAATTTGATGAAAAAAATTATGAAATAATATTGAGAAATGGAATAATAAGAATTGCTCCTGATAGAGGTAAGGCAATAAGAGAAAAACCCTTAAATTATCACACAAGATCTAGGGAAGCAAGATCAAACATAGAGAAAGGAACACAAACTAAGTTGGTTGAAATTCTCTTTACCAAACAATAAAATAATATTGGTAATACACAGGCGGGGCCAATAGCCCCTGATGAGATATGATTATCATCTCATGAAATATAAGGGGTATTGATGTTCCCTCAAAGCAAAGGTGTATCAGGGTCCTTTGTTTAAGTAATAAGACTAATATTATTTGTATCTAAGAAACTAAAATGACAAAAGAAGAAGTTTCAAAAACTATGAAAGTAGTATGGGCAAGATGTGAATGGGATGCTATGGATTTTGAAGGAGCATTAGGGAGAATTCCAACTTGTTGGAATCCTTCTAGAACCTCCTATGTAACCATTCATAAAACTAGACATTGGATAGCCTCTTTAGTCACTTTCTACTTTGCAGATATTCATTTCATCCTTATCAATATCTATGGATCTACAATTTAGTCAAATAGATTAGAATCTTGGAGTGGGATTGAAGCCTTTATGAGAAGTAAAGACCAAGAAACATGATTCATGATCATAGGTGATTTTAATGCCATAACCAAGCTAGATGAAAAATTTGGGGGAAT
Organism: Wollemia nobilis; assembly: GCA_028583015.1. Lineage (NCBI taxonomy): Eukaryota > Viridiplantae > Streptophyta > Pinopsida > Araucariales > Araucariaceae > Wollemia > Wollemia nobilis. The sequence goes on from JAQPPZ010016931.1 coordinate 8,675,352, forward strand.
TAGGAAATTAACCCAAAGTATGAGAGATTTATTTGCTTTTATTCAAAACAATAGTCTGTGGGAGGTTTATTTTGAAGAAGATAACTACACTTGGACTAGCAACAAGAGAGGCCAAAACCTAATAGCAAAATAATTAGATAGATGCATACTCTCAGATCATTGGATAGATGAACTTGTGCTAAATCTAATACCTTAACAAGGATTGGTTAAGATCATTGGCCAATAAGAGTTAAAATGGTGGTAAGTGAATTCAAAAAGATATAATATTTTAAATATGAGCAGATGTGGGAAGACCATCATCAATTTGTTAATATGATAACACAAACATGGAATTATTTAGTAAATGGTGGGTTGTATGCTCTTCCAAAACAAATTAGATCAATGACATCTAGTTTAAAAGAATGAAAAAAGAACACTTTTGGAAAGATTTTTGAGAAGAAAGAACTAAAATATAAACTTTAGAATTTCCAAAAATGTGATCATAATAATCCAAGCTCAGAGGAAAGGGATTTTCTTAGTGAATATCATAGTATTTTGAGTAAGGAAGAGAAATTTTGGATATTAAAATCAAGACATACTTGGTTAAAAGGAGATAAAAAAAAAAAAAAATCATAGGATGGCTATAATACAAGCATCAACATCTAGAATTAGTAGAATTAAATCAACAGAAGGGTTTGGATTGAATATTAGAGTGAAATCAGAAAAGAGATAAAGTTTTTTAATTATAATATTCTAGGATTAGAGGATGCTAAATATATTAATGATAAACTTCTTTAAGATGCACTTTCAATTATAACAAATGAAGATAATAGGAAATTGTTGTAGTCTATTACTCTAGAATAAGTTTATTTAGCTCTTTTTTCTTTTAATAAGGATAAATCCTCAAGTCTAGATGGGCTTTCTATAGTTTTTTACCAACATAATTGGAATATAGTGAAGGATTCTTTTTTGGTGGTGGTGGAACAATCTAGGGTAAAACAATATATACCTTATAAATTAAATGGAACATATCTTACCCTAATTCCAAAAAAGAAGAATGATGAATTGTTTGATTCATTTGAACCCATAAGCCTATGTGATATGACATATAATATAATCTCCAAAGTGTTGATGAATAGATTAAGGCCATTTTTAGACAAAAATAATTTTAGAAGAGCAAAGAGGATTTGTGAAAGGGAGACAAATTTTGGATCGGATCATAGTAGCTCATGAAGTTATTCATTCAATAACTTCAAGAAAAGAGAAAACAACGATCTTAAAACTTGATATGAGTAAAGTCTATGATAGGGCTAAATGAGATTTATTTTTTGCAATTTTACAAAAGTTTAAATTTGGGAAGAAATTGGTTAGATTGATTAAATCTTGTGTCTCTACAACTTTTTATTTAGTGTTGGTGAATGGATTAGTAACAAAATTTTTTAAAGCCAAGATAGGCCTTAGACAAGGAGATCCTCTATCTCCTTATTTGTTCATTATTATGGCAAAGGTTTTGAGTAGGAACTTAAAGAAGTCTAACAAATATGGGATTATAAATGGACTTAAGGCTAGTAACAACATCAATAACATCACCTATAAAAAATTTATAGATGATAAAACCATTTTGGAAGGGAAAGGATAAATGAGGCTAGAGCTTTGAATAACTTTTTAAAGAAACACAAAAGAGCATTAGGAAAAATTGTTAATATGATAAAATCCAAAACTTACTTCCTTAATACTCCAGCTAATATCAAAGCAATAATTTACAGGTTACTTCACATGGAGGAGGAAAATTTACCAGTAACTTATCTAGGGATGTTTTTATTTGAGGGGAGAATGAGGATAGAATTATGGAATCCAGTTATTAGTAAAGTTCAAAATAAACTTTCAACTTGGAAAGGTAGATAGTTATCGTTAGCAGTAAGAGTGCAATTAATTAAGTCAATATTACAAGCCATTCCAACATATGATGTCTTTGTATACTATACCAAAATTAGTTGAAAAAAGTTTAATCTATATTATGTGATCCTTTTTATGGTTAGGTTTACATGATAAAAGGAAATATCCTTTGGTGAAATGAAGCAAGGTGTGTGATGATAAAACTAGGGAAGGTCTTGGTTTAAGATATATTACAAATGTAAACTTAGCTTTTAGGGTAAAATTAATCTGGAGATTGTACAAAGAGATTCAAAGACAGTGGATAAGAATTCTTCTTAGTAATTATGTTGAGCCCAATGAACCAAGTTTAATATTTATTGCATTCTCTCTACCAAATGGTACCTCTCTTTATAATGGTTTAAAAATATATTTGATCTAATCATTAAAGGTTTAAGATGGGTGGTGAGAACTAGAGAAAAAATCTATTTGGATGGATATTTGGTGTGATAAAAAACCACTCAATTTAGATTTAATTTTGAAACCTTGGATGAGATTTCTTCAAGATAAATATGGTGATAGGCTTTCAAACATTTTGTATAAGGATCGGGAAGGAAGATACAAATGGAAAGAAGACTTTTTGTATAAGTATACAAGACATTGATGCTAGGAGGCAATTGAGTAGAAATATAATAATTGTGATTATTCTGAGGGGACCTGAGGATAAATTGGTTTGGGATTTGAATAGATTCGAATAATACACAACAAGAAGTGGATATAATGTAAAACACCAACAAAATAGTAATATCACTAGAATATGGAGAGATATTTGGGATAGCCCAAGAATTTCTAAATTCAAAATATTTGTTTGGTTAGCAGGTCATAGAAGAATATTATCCTAGGATAACCTCATGAAAAGGAGTTTTCATTGTGCTTCTCAATGTGTTCTTTGTAAAAAGGAGGAGGAGAGTATAGACCATCTCATGGGATATTGCTCAAAAGTTTAGAAACTATGGCAATGGATTCTTTATATGTTTGGTAAATGCATGGTGATGAATAGAAGAATTGAATAATGGTTAAATAAATGGCATAGTACTTATAAAAGTGAGGCTTTATAGATAATATGGGATATATCAAAAGATACAATACTTTGGATTGCATGGCTAGAAAGGAATAGAAAAATATTTAAAGGAAAAGAAAATAGTTTAGAGGTAATAAAAATGAATATATTTTTAACCATAGAGGAGTCTAAACCATCCCTATCAAATCACGCAGTCTCTAATTAGGAATTATAGAGCCTTGATAGATGGAGTCAAGTCATTAAATGGAATTATGATGTTGGGTACAAGAGAAGCAAAAAGAAGGCAAAGAATATAAAGTGGAAACCACTAGATGTGGAGTTGGTTAAATTAAATTTTGATGGAGCATCTAAAAGAAATCCATGACTAGTAGGAGGAGGAGGAATAATTAGAAATAATAGAGAGATTTTTTCTCGTTACACTTTCAATAGTGGATTTAAGACAAATAATGAAGTTGAAGCTTGGGAAACTTTAGAAGGGTTAAAAATATACAAACAAATTAAATGGACCATAGTATAAATGAAATGTGATTCTCTCATAGGAATAAATACAATTTTGAGGAAAGCAAAGGATCCATGGAACAAACAAGAGATAATTATGAAAATTCAAGATCTTGCTAAAGAGTCTGAAGATATTAGGTTTACACATACATTAAGGAAAAGAAACAAATGTGTAGATAGGCTAGCCAAAAGAGGGTTTTTGATTAATGATCGTGAAGTTAAATCTCTTTTCTATGGTTAGAGGAATTAGTAAGTTTAGTTGAATCTAACAAGAAAATGTTGACTACCTGAAACAAATACTGATTAAGATTTACTTTAATGTTCTCCATTGGTAATATCTACTTTATTTTATAACGTTAATATGTTTTCATATAAACTATTTATTATAGATTTTGTGGTTGCACTTGTGTTTTAGGAAGGAAACTAACAATCCAGATTTGGTAAAGTGGACTACGATAGTGCAATGTTTTGGAAATATTACTCTACTAAGATGCAATGCATAGATAGTAGAGGTGAAGTTTTAGTATTATGAAGGCTGCTATAGATAGATGACAAGAAAGATGTTGAGTTCTAGTATATTTGTATTTATATAAAATTTTTGAAAATATCCAAAAAAGCAAAAATCAAGAATTCAGATATTTTATGTAAATGGATGTAGGTTTCTAGCTATAACATATCTATTGAGATGAGAAGTGTATCTATTTGTAAACTCTCAAGCTGTAAAGAAAAGAGTTGTAATTTGTCTAAGGGTGGGGACCCCAGTACAACACCTTATCTAAAAAAAATATTGTTTTTTCTAATGGATACAAAGATCATATAAAAATATTTCTAATATATTTATAGTTTACAAATATTTACAAATATTACAATACCAAATTTCATAATATATAAAATATTTATAAATATAATATAATGTAATTATAAAAACATATATAGGTTCAAACCGTGACATAGGCAAGTGTGTGAGGGGGTGGGTGTGTGGTGGTTGTGTGTTAAATTCCTTATTGATAAGCATAGCTCTCGGCTTTACAAAGGATCATGGTTGGGAGGAGACTGTTGAGCCCTGTGCGTTGGTTGTAGAGGTTTCTCACACTAACCAAATCTATATATATATATATATATATATATATATATATATATATATATATATATATATATATATATATATATATATATAACATTAGAAAGAAATTCAGTTAAGGTTATTGTGTTTGATTGAGAAATCTTGCTAGTTTTACATACATTTTCAACCTCAATTTATATAAAATCACAATAAAATACACCTCACAATGTATTTTCTTATTTTTATTGTTACTTTATATAATAGTATTATGACAGTTTAACAATAATACATGTATCATTTGATAAAATTCAAATCTCTATCCCCGTGAGTATGGTCTACCGTATTCCCATGAGTATGGTCTACCAGAAAGGACGCCACTTGCATTGTCGGTGATGTAATCCGGGTGTAATCTGGGTTTAATCCCCATGGTGGATGTGTACTAGACATGTATACTAGACGTATTTACTTTTTAAGAAAAAAACAAAACAAAAATTTCAAATCGCTATTTCCTTCATAAAATTTGAAAAACATAACCAATTAAACTAATATCATTTAATTATTCATATTAACATTTAATAAGACACCTTGAGCTATTTCTCAAATTTCACATAATCCCTCCACAATCCTAATGGAAATTGGGGAGACGGGGAACAACTATGATATGGTGGATAAGATATATGCTGCCTAGAGAAAACAACAGTACAAGTCTATTAAAGCTACAAATGCTTTTACTATTGTCATTTGGATGACTGACTATTAACTTAGATCCAACTAATAAAAGATCTGAGGAGGGGGTACTGCAACCTCAATTGTACCTTCTAACATGTTCATTGCTTGTTTCATGGACGGTCTGAGACATGGATCTTCTTGAACACACCACAGTCCAACCAAAACCATTCTTTCCAACTGCTTTGTTTCAATGTTTTCATCATCTTCCGATTGCAGCTGCTGTTCCACCAGGTTTACAAGCTTCCCTTCCTGCAAGCATTGGTAAACCCAGTCGAACAGAAAGATTTCATTCTCTGGAGCATCTAATTTCATTGTTTTCCTGCAACAAACAATTTCAAGAAGCATAACTCCAAAGCTATAAACATCTACTTTCACAGTAATTGCCATATTTCTATGCCAGTCGGGGGCTATGTAACCCCTTGTTCCACGGGCTGCAGTAAACGTTCGGGTCTGTTCTGCCTTCATCAGTTTTGCCAAGCCAAAGTCAGCGATCTTGGCTTTGAAATGTTCATCCAGCAAGATGTTTTGAGGTTTTATGTCACAGTGGATTATCTGAGTTGTGCAGTCTTCATGTAAATAGAGGATACCCCTTGCTATCTCTATGGCAATACGAACACGTGACTTCCAATCGAGAAAGCCCCTCCCTGCAAATAAAACGTCGTCCAGAGACCCATTGGACATATACTCGTAGACTAGAAGCCTGTGGGACCCCTCGTCGCAGAAGCCGTACAATTGAACAAGATTTTTATGATGGCTGGTCCCAATCACGCTCACCTCTGTTCGGAACTCCTTTTCGCCTCGGTCCTGCTGCACCACTTTATCAAGAGACTTCACAGCAATTTCTCTTCCGTCAGATAACACGCCTTTGTAGACTTTCCCCGAAGCGCCTCGGCCGAGCTCTTGTTTGAAGCCTCCTGTGGCAGCATGAATCTCCTTGTAACTGAATGCCTTTAACACGTATTGATCTTCCGCCTCTCTGATCTTGGCCCGGGGCCTGAAATTACATGCGTAATACACGCATATTACGACCAAAAAGGTTGAGAAGCAACCCGCAAGGCTTACACCGATCATTAGAGGCGTCTTACCCTTGTCTTTCCTCTTCGGCTCCCCCATTTGAGGCGTCATACCCTTGTTTTTCCTCATCGGCGACCCCTCGCTTTGGACAGCATCAAATACTTTGACAAAAGCTTTGGACGAACTGTCGTTGTCAACGTAAAGGAAGCCGAGTATAGGAAATCGGTTCTTCCAACAACGTCCTTCCTTACTAACGGCCACCGTACAGTTGCAATCGTCCAGGCAGGTCTGCTTGCATTCTGTTTCATTATTAGTTTGTATTGAATAACTGCCATCCTCTGGCCAATGTATGTTATTAAGCTCCTTGACGATGGGTTTGGCGCTGCAAGTGGGAGATGAGTTTTGAGCACATCCCTTCAAATGATCATCATTGTCAATGAAGTCGAATCCAGGAAGGCAAACACAATCAGCCGTCGACTGGCCGGTTAGCTGACAAATACCATTGAGGCCACACTGGCCCCAGATTTTACATTTATTCTCCTCAGTTGGCCATTCACTTTCAGGTGACCAAGAACCAACGTCGTTCCAAACATACTCTTTTAAAATTCCGTCTGTATCCAGAGTAAATCTACGGAAAAGCTGCTCCTGGCTGGCCTTGCCAAGCGTTGTAACAGTTACGTTGGTGCTATTTACCAAAGACAGCGTTCCGTTCCGATGGAAGATCAAGTTAGATGGGTTTGGGCCATCTAATTTATATGTGCCACTACTCCAGATGGCGGTAGAAGGCGTAACTTGATCCACTGGATAACTCACCAAATTGCCGTCCCCCTGTAAACTGAGCATGAATCTGCCTGATGAATAATTGTTGTCTGAAGCTTTGGAATACATGACTGATTGCCACTTGAGCGTCTGCTCGGGCAAGAGCGTATCTGTAGGACTGTCGAAGCTTTGCCAGACGGGTTGAAACTCCTTGTTCAAAAGCACAAAGTTGCCACTGTCCAGCAATGCAGCGGAGGACACAAATTGGGAGATGTCCCAAATAAGCTCTCCCTTGGAATCAAAGAGCTGAAGACCGCTACCAGAGAGTTTCAGAGTGGAGCCCTTTTCGACGGGAATGTCTGCATTGCCCCTCTTGGGAGTCCAAACGAGAGTTTTACTAGATATGCTGTCAAACCAGACGCCTACCAAATAGTGCGTCGGAGTGACGGGATAAAATCCAAAGGCAAAGGCTTCGTTAGGCGAAATCCATTTGGGGTTTTGGGGAGCAGTGAGAGTTGAGCCAAGGGTAATATTTCTGGGCTTTTGAGGCTGCTGTGCCGACACGCTCATCATGACAATGAGCAGATGAACAATGAAAACCTGAGGGAGGAGTAGAGTAGTAGTAGACATAGCTGAGATGGAGTTGAATGAGCTTGGTTGCAGACGAAAGACGGACATGGAGCATAAAATGGAAATGCAAGGGTCCAGGTCCACGCGACACCGGATTCGACACGGTTTCTTGATGACTTTTCTGTGCACATTACTTCGTCTAGTACACGGAAATAAAAGCAAATCAGCAAAGACTGTTAAAAGTCAGCAAAATGTTTGTATTTTAGTTTGACAAGAGGTAAATGTTAAAAGTGAGCAAAAACTGTTCAAAGTTAGCAAAATGTTTGTATTTTACTTTGACTCGGCCAGAGCTGTAGCTAAAGATTTTTTTTTTTTGGTGTATGTTATACTATTTGAGTGTTTGTGGTAGTAGTTTAGTGTTAGGTTAAATAATAATAAGGTAGGTGTAATAGGTGTTGTTGAGGCAGTTTTAACCGAAAGATTTAAATCTGTTTTAATAAAAAATATTATAAATGTAATCAACTTTTCATACTCAAGGAAGAAAGGATATGTACTCTATGCAGCATAGGGGCAGTAGAGACAGAGGAACACTTCATCTATAAATGCCCTAGTTTTTCGGATATCCGTGACAAATACAAAGAAACACTTGGGAACGAGTTTATGATAGATTTATTTAAGACGGTAAAATAAAAAAAGTTGGAAAATTGCTAACACAAATCACGGGAGAAGGAACAACCTTCTCAAAGATATTAAAGATCATATGATATGATTTGAGTAATTGTACTTCCATATTTGAGACCATATTTAGGTCTCGCAGACGTAATTAAAATCTTTCATTCATTCATATAGATAAAAATATATTAATTAAATTTATTTTTTTAATATTAATTATATTTAAAATATAATCAACTTATTAAAAAGGTAAATACTTTCTTAAACATCACTTAAAATGAAATGTTGAGATAATTGTATAATTATCACTTAAAATGAAATATAATTTGAATTTGAGTTTGTATTAATGTTCATGGGTAAACAAAAAATTATCACTTAGAATGAAATACTGAAAGAAATTTTTTAATTTTTTTTTTTTAAATACTTTAATTTTATAATTAGGTTTTGAACAGAGTAATAAGTAAAGTATTTGTTTTGAAAAGATAAGATTTTGAGTTTTTGATTGTGGAAATTTTGATATTATAAATAATGGTTTAAAGTTTATAAATGAAGATCTAAATTTAAATTTTATAAAATATAAAATTATATACTATATTTAAATATAATTATATAAATGAAAATATTCTTCATACAGTTAATCAGTATTTTTATATAGTTTAATATAATCAAGTAATCAAGATATGTTATTTAAAACGTTTAATTCTCATTTCAACAACGACAACAACGCATGGTGTAGGCTTAAACATGTTTAGGTAGAGTCATAGAAAATTCTAATATCACCTATCTATTTAATTTTGATGTTGTTCCTTCCACTCACATGACATTGACGGGCGGAGAAGGCGCCCCATTTGACGGGTTTCTATTCAGTGCGGCGTTAATGAAAATGGTGCAACTGCTGTACACACACGGAACGGTGGGACCTATACGACCAACAATTTCTTTTGACAATTCTGTAATATCAAGGGCGATCCTGCCCATCACTTGAAAATTTCGTGACGTCCACGTTCTCGTAGCATCAAATTATCTTCCATTTGACGCCCGTCACTTGAAAATTTCGTAACGTCCACGTTCTCGTAGCATCAGATTATCTTCTCTTTGACATTTTGTAACACGGTGCGTGACGGAGGGGAAAGTTGTTTTAGGTTATGTATTTTTTTTAATAATATTTAAAAATAAATTTATTTATTTTTCTCTTAGAAGAGAAAAACAAAAGTGATGTTTTCGTATATGGGTAGTTGATATGAGGAGCATTTTAGCTTGTTTAGATTTGAAATCAAAATGGGTTTCAGCTTAAAATCAAGGGAGATTATTTATATTTGGACTTGAAAGTAGCTTTTTCAAGTCTTATTTTTTTATTAAGAGTTTGATTTTTATTTATGATAGTTTTTGTGTATTTTAAAAGATTATAACATTTGAAGAAACAACATCGTCATTTCAGTATTTCTTTTCTTTGAATTTTTTTTTTAATTATGTTATAATTTAAAAATGAAGGGATAGTATTTTTTTTTGCTTTTGTTTACAAAATTGTGTTTTTACATTGAGTTTGTAAAATAATAGCATAGTCAAGTTTTTATTGTTTTTTTTTGTAAATTATTGTATGACTGAGTGTAACCCTAAAACCATAGCTTGTAAACTTGGATGAAAGAGAAAGAGCATTTAAAATCATTTTTTAGGTGAGATATTATTAATCCCTATTGTAAAAATAAGAGAGAGTTATTGTAGGTCAAAGAAATTGCCCACACAAATAGTTCTAGCAAAGCAATGCCAGGCTCTAATTTTTGCTAAAATTTTGTTAAGGCAAAGTTTCAATACAAGTCTATGCTTGTCATTTTTGCATGAGTAGGCTACTGGTAGTCCAGATACATTTGTCCAAGTCTAGGTTTTCAAGCGGCTAATCTCAGAATGGATAAATTTACAAAAGCAGTCATAAAGCAAGATGCACTTGGCTAGGTTAAAAAATTCATTAAGGTTCCAGTAAAGTCAATCCTAAAGACCTGTAAAAGTCTAGGAAGCTAAAAACCCAAAAACTATAAAAAATTATTAAGGTTCCAGTAATTTCCAAAATTATTTGATAATGTTTTTAAAAAAATTATTTTTTTGTAGTGTGTGTGACACAAGCTCGACTAATACAAATACACACACAAACAACTCTGATTTGAACCTTAGTCTTCCGAAAGAAAGTACAAAACCATAACACTACACTATAGGGACCAAAAAGTATATAAGTAATTTTAAAAATGTTGATAATTGAAATGATTATATATAACATAATAAAAAAAGGTTTTTGATATTACAACATTATTTTTTCCAATGAGATACAACCCTCTAAAGTCAACCATTCGAAACAAGGGCAATGGAGATTTTTCAAGTTTCAAAAAATGAAATTGCAAATATTTTTCAACTAGTATTTGAATGATGGGAAGAGCAATGAAATTATAGGACATCAATGAGGCAAGACATTCTATCTAGATATAGAATTTTTTAGTTAAATTGTTTTCCCTTCTTTATCTTAGAAATTTTGCATGCAAATTATTATAATTGTTTTATCAAACATTATATTTGCTATAGGATATTATGATAAATTTAAATATATTTTGACTTTTAGTTTTCTTTCCATCGACAAAATTATAGTTAAATACTTTGAATCGTATCTAGTGGTAGAAGTTAGTGAGTTCACTTTAGAGAGATCCTCATTGCTCCAAGATAAGGCAATTTTTGGTAAGTTTAATGTGTATTGTCTAGGGACTTCATCCTTAAGAAAATGGATTGATAGGAGTTGGAAGTCTCCACAAGTTATTCTATCCTTTATTCCTAGCCATTTTTTGTTCTAAGAAAGAAAGAGAAAAATTTCTAAAATAGGTTCCTTAGTTTATGAGAATAGTAGGACTCTTCCTTACCCATTAATTTGAAGGATGTTTACCTGAAAATGTAAATCTACCCCTAGTATCTGTTTGGGTTAGGATGTTTTGGTTACCTATTGAGTTTTTATAAATATATACCTTCAAGGAAATTCTCCTTTCCTTATATCTAGAAGAATTCCTTGATATTCTAGATACTATGAAAGATGGATTCACGACTATTTATGCTTAGATATTGGTCAAGAATGATATAAGTAAATCTTTATCAAAATCAAGCATTCTTAAGTATGGGGATAAGATGTTGACCCAAAACATAGATTATGAAAACATATCTTTTATATGTATAAGATGTCATGAGGTGGGACATATTGAAATATCATGCCCTAAGAAGATCCTAACATAATCATATGTAGAAAACCGCAAGAGAAACTTAAAAATAAATATGGATGAAGATGGCTTTAAACTTCTAAAAAATAGATCTAGAAAAATGAAAGAAAATATATTGGAGACCAATAAGGAAGGATATTTGAATAAATAGCAACTCTTTTTAGGCTTTAGCCTATGAAGAAAAAGTAGATCCAAACATAATTAAAAAATACAATAGGTTCGACATATTAACAAGGAACTATCTATTTAGTATGATCCTGATTTAGGGAAGAACATTCTTGATGAACGTAAGGAATGTGTCTCTTAATATTTTGAAAACTCTATTGAAGTGCCATGCATCATTCAAGAGATAAAATATAGTTTTAGAAGTTAATACCTTTGTCATTAATAAGGAAATACCATAAAATGAGTAGGACAAGTCAAAATATTTTGTAGCAAAGCCAGGAGAGGATAAATTTGATGAAAAAAATTATGAAATAATATTGAGGAATGGAATAATAAGAATTGCTCCTAATAGAGGTAAAGCAAAAAGAGAAAAACCCTTCAATTATCATGCAAGATCTAGGGAAGCAAGATCAAACATAGAGAAAGGAACACAAACTAAGTTGGTTGAACTTATCTTTATCAAACAATAAAATAATATTGGTAATACATAGGAGGGGCCAATAGCCCCTAATTAGATATGATTATCATCAAATGAAATATAAGGGGTATTGATGTTCCCTCAAAGCAAAGGTGTATCAGGGTCCTTTGTTTAAGTAAAAAGACTAATATTCTTTGTATCTAGGAAACTAAAATGACAAAAGAAGAAGTTTCAAAAACTATGAAAGTAGTATGGGCGAGAGGTGAATGGGATGCTATGGATTTTGAAGGAGCATTAGGGAGAATTCCAACTTTTTTGAATCATTATAGAACCTCCTATGTAACCATTCAAAAAACTAGGTATTGGGTAGCCTCTTTAGTCGCTTGCTACTTTGCAAATATTCATTTCATCCTTATCAATATCTATGGATCTACAATTTAGTCAAATAGATTAGAATCTTGGAGTGGGATTGAAGCCTTTATGAGAAGCAAAGACCAAGAAACCTGATTCATGAGCATAGGTGATTTTAATGCCATAACCAATCTAGATGAAAAATTTGGGGGAATTAGGAAATTAACCCAAAGTATGAGAGATTTATTTGCTTTTATTCAAAAAATAGTCTATGAGAGGTTGATTTTGAAGAAGATAACTACACTTGGACCAGTAACAAGAGAGGCCAAAACCTAATAGTAAAATAATTATATAGATGCATACTCTCAGATCATTGGATAGATGAACTTGTGCTAAATCTAATACCTTAACAAGGATTGGTTAAGATCATTGGCCAATAAGATTTAAAATGGTGGTAAGTGAATTCAAAAAGATATAATATTTTAAATATGAGCAGATGTGGGAAGACCATCATCAATTTGTTAATATGATAATACAAACATGGAATTATTTAGGAAATAGTGGGTTGTATGCTCTTCCAAAACAAATTAAATCAATGACATCTAGATTAAAAGAATGAAACAAGAACACTTTTGGAAATATTTTTGAGAAGAAAGAACTAAAATATAAACTTTAGAATTTCCAAAAAGATGATCATAATAATCCAAGTTCGGAAGAAACGAATTTGCTTAGTGAATATCATAATATTTTGAGTAAGGAAGATAAATTTTGGATATTAAAATCAAGACATACTTGGTTAAAAGGAGATAAAAATACAAAAAAAAATCATAGGATGGCTATAATACAAGCATCAACATCTAGAATTAGTAGAATTAAATCAATAGAAGGGGTTTGGATTAAATATTAGAGTGAAATCAGAAAAGAGATAAAGTTTTTTAATTATAATATTCTAGGATCAGAGGATGCTAAATATCTTAATGATAAACTTCTTTAAGATGCACTTTCAATTATAACAAATGAAGATAATAGGAAATTGTTGTAGTCTATTACTCTAGAATATGTTTATTTAGCTCTTTTCTCTTTTAATAAGGATAAATCCTCAAGTCTAGATGGGTTTTCTATAGTTTTTTACCAACATAGTTGGGATATAGTGAAGGATTATTTTTTGGTAGTGGTGGAACAATCTAGGGTAAAACAATATATACCTTAGAAATTAAATGGAACATATCTTATCCTAATTCCAAAAAAGAAGAATGATGAATTGTTTGATTCATTTGATCCCATAAGCCTATGTGATATGGCATATAATATAATCTCCAAAGTGTTGATGAATCGATTAAGGCCATTTTTAGACAAAAATAATTTTAGAAGAGCAAAGAGGATTTGTGAAAGGGAGACAAATTTTGGATCGGATCATAGTAGCTCATGAAGTTATTCATTCAATGACTTCAAGAAAAGAGAAAACAACGATCTTAAAACTTGATATGAGTAAAGTTTATGATAGGGCTAAATGAGATTTATTTTTTGCAATTTTACAAAATTTTAAATTTGGGAAGAAATTGGTTAGATTGATTAAATCTTGTGTCTCTACAATTTTTTATTTAGTTTTGGTGAATGGATTAGTAACAAAATCTTTTAAAGCCAAGATAGGCCTTAGACAAGGAGATCCTCTATCTCCTTATTTGTTCATTATTATGGCAAATGTTTTGAGTAGGAACTTAAAGAAGTCTAACAAAGATGGGCTTATAAATGGACTTAAGGCTAGTAATAACATCGATAACATCACCCATAAAATTTTATAGATGATAAAACCATTTTGGAAGGGAAAGGATAAATGAGGCTAGAGCTTTGAATAACTTTTTAAAGAAACACAAAAGAGCATTAGGAAAAACTGTCAATATGATAAAATCCAAAATTTACTTCCTTAACACTCCAGCTAATATCAAAGCAATAATTTACAGGTAACTTCAAATGGAGGAGGAAAATTTACCAGCAACTTATCTAGGGATGTTTTTATTTGAGGGGAGAATGAGGATAGAATTATGGAATCTAGTTATTAGTAAAGTTCAGAATAAACTTTCAACTTGGAAAGGTAGATAGTTATCGTTAGCAGTAAGAGTGCAGTTAATTAAGTCAATCTTACAAGCCATTCCAACATATGATGTCTTTGTATACTATACCAAAATCAGTTGAAAATTTTTTAATCTATATTATGTGATCCTTTTTATGGTTAGGTTTACATGATAAAAGGAAATCTCCTTTGGTGAAATGAAGCAAGGTGTGTGATGATAAAACTAGGGAAGGTCTTGGTTTAAGTTATATTATAAATGTAAACTTAACTTTTAGGGTAAAATTAATCTAGATATTGTACAAAGAGATTCAAAGACAGTGGGAAAGAATTCTTCTTAGTAAGTATGTTGAGCCCAGTGACCCAAGTTTAATATTTATTGCATTCTCTCTACCAAATGGTACCTCTCTTTATAATGCTTTAAAAATATATTTGATCTAATCATTAAAGGTTTAAGATGGGTGGTGGGAACTAGAGAAAAAAATTATATTTGGATGGATACTTGGTGTGATAAAAAACCACTCAATTTAGATCTAATTTTGAAACCTTGTATGATATTTCTTCAAGATAAATATGGTTATAGGCTTTCAAACATTTTTTATAAGGATCTGGAAGGAAGATACAAATGGAAAAAAAAAATTTGTATAAGTATACAAGACATTGATGCTAGGAGGCAATTGAGTAGAAATATAATAACCGTGATTATTCTGAGAGGACCTGAGGATAAATTGGTTTAGGATTTGAATAGATTTGAAGAATACACAACAAGAAGTGGATATAATGTAAATCACCAAAAAAATAGTAATATCACTAGAATATGGAGGATATTTGGGATAGCCTAAGCATTTCTCAATTCAAAATATTTGTTTGGTTAGCAGGTCATAGAAGAATATTATCCTAGGATAACCTTATGAAAAGGAGTCTTCATTGTGCCTCTCAATGTGTTCTTTGTAAAAAGGAGGAGAGTATAGACCATCTCATGGGATATTGCTCAAAAGTTTGGAAACTATGGCAATGGATTCTTTATATGTTTGGTAAAAGCATGGTGATGAATAGAAGAATTGAATAATGGTTAAATAAATGGCATAGTACTTATAAAAGTGAGGCTTTATAGATAATATGGGATATATCAAAAGATACAATACTTTGGATTGCATGGCTAGAAAGGAATAGAAAAATATTTAAAGGAAAAGAAAATAGTTTAGAGGTTATAAAAATGAATATATTTTTAACCATAGAGGAGTCTAAACCATCCCTATCAAATCACCCAGTCTCTAATTAGGAAGTATAGAGCCTTGATAGATGGAGTCAATTCATTAAATGGAATTATGATGTTGGGTACAAGAGAAGCAAAAAGAAGGCAAAGAATATAAAGTGGAAACCACTAGATGTGGAGTTGGTTAAATTAAATTTTGATGGAGCATCTAAAATAAATCCATGACTAGTAGGAGGAGGAGGAATAATTAGAAATAATAGATTAGAGATTTTGTCTCGTTACACTTTGAATAGTGGATTTAAGACAAATATTGAAGTTGAAGCTTGGGCGACTTTAGAAGGGTTAAAAATATACAAACAAATTAAATGGACCATAGTATAGATGAAATGTGATTCTCTCATAGCAATAAATACAATTTTGAGGAAAGCAAAGGATCCATGGAACAAACAAGAGATAATTATGAAAATTCAAGATCTTGCTAAAGAGTCTGAAGAAATTAGGTTTACACATACATTAAGGAAAAGAAACAAATGTGTAGATAGGCTAGCCAAGAGAGGGTTTTTGATTAATGATCGTGAAGTTAAATCTTTTTTCTATGGTTAGAGGAATTAGTAAGTTTAGTTGAAGCTAACAAGAAAATGTTGACTACATGAAACAAATAATGATTAAGATTTACTTTAATGTTCTCCATTGGTAATATCTACTTTATTTTATAACGTTAATATGTTTTCATATAAACTATTTATTATAATTTTTTTGGTTGCACTTGTGTTTTAGGAAGGAAACTAACAATCCAGATTTGGTAAAGTGGACTATGATAGTGCAATGTTTTGGAAATATTACTCTACTAAAATGCAATGCATAGATAGTAGAGGTGAATTTTTAGTATTATGAAGGCTACTATAGATAGATGACAAGAAAGATGTTGAGTTATAGTATATTTGTATTTATATAGAAAATTTGAAAAGATCCAAAAAACCAAAAATCAAGAATTCAGACATTTTATATAAAATGATGTAGGTTTCTAGCTATAACATATATGTTGAGATGAGAAGTGTATCTATTTGTAAACTCTCAAGCTGTAAAGAAAATAGTTATAATTTGTCTAAGGGTGGGGACCCCAGTACAACCCCTTATCTAAAAAAAATATTGTTTTTTCTAATGGATACAAAGATCATATAAAAATATTTCTAATATATTTATAGTTTACAAATATTACAATACCAAATTTCAGAATATATAAAATATTTATAAATATAATATAATGTAATTATAAAAACATATATAGGTTCAAACCGTAGCATAGGCAAGTGTGTGAGGGGGTGGGTGTGTGGTGGTTGTGTATTAAATTCCTTATTAATAAGCATAGCTCTCGGCTTTACAAAGGGTCATGGTTGGGAGGAGACTACTCAGCCCTGTGCGTTGGTTGTAGGGGTTTCTCACACTAACCAAATCAATATATATATATATATATATATATATATATATATATATATAACATTAGAAAGAAATTCAGTTAAGGTTATTGTCTTTGGTTGAGAAATCTTGCTAGTTTTACATACATTTTCAACCTCAATTTATATAAAATCACAATAAAATACACCTCACAATGTATTTTCTTATTTTTATTGTTACTTTATATAATAGTATTATGACAGTTTAACAATAATACATGTATCATTTGATAAAATTCAAATCTCTATCCCCGTGAGTATGGTCTACCGTATTCGCATGAGTATGGTCTACCGTCAAGGATGCCACTTGCATTGTTTGTAATGTAATCCGGGTTCAATCCCCATGGTGGATGTGTATAAGATGTATTTACTTTTAAAAAAAAAACAAAACAAAAAAATTTCAAATTTCTATTTCCTTCATAAAAATTTGAAAAACATAACCAATTAAACTAATATCATTTAATTATTCGTATTAACATTTAATACTACACCTTCGCTATTTCTCAAATTTCACATAATCCCTCCACAATCCTAATGGAAATTGGGGAGACGGGGAACTACTATGGTATGGTGGATAAGATATATGCTGCCTAGAGAAAACAACAGTACAAGTCTATTAAGCCTACAAATGATTTTACTATTGTCATTTGGATGACTGACTATTAACTTAGATCCAACTAATAAAAGATCTGAGGAGGGGGTACTGCAACCTCAATTGTACCTTCTAACATGTTCATTGCATGTTTCATGGACGGTCTGAGACATGGATCTTCTTGAACATACCACAGTCCAACCAAAACCATTCTTTCCATCTGTTTTGTTTCAATGTTTTCATCATCTTCCGATTGCAGCTGCTGTTCCACCAGGTTTACAAGCTTCCCTTCCTGCAAGCATTGGTAAACCCAGTCGAACAGAAAGATTTCATTCTCTGGAGCATCTAATTTCAATGTTTTCTTGCAACAAACAATTTCAAGAAGCATAACTCTAAAGCTATAAACATCTACTTTAACAGTAATTGCCATATTTCTATGCCAGTCGGGGGCTATGTAACCCCTTGTTCCACGGGCTGCAGTAAACGTTCGGGTCTGTTCTGCCTTCATCATTTTTGCCAAGCCAATGTCAGCGATCTTGGCTTTGAAATGTTCATCCAGCAAGATGTTTTGAGGTTTTATGTCACAGTGGATTATCTGAGTTGTGCAGTCTTCATGTAAATAGAGGATACCCCTTGCTATCTCTATGGCAATACGAACACGTGACTTCCAATCGAGAAAGTCCCTCCCTGCAAATAAAACGCCGTCCAGAGACCCGTTGGACATATACTCGTAGCCTAGAAGCCTGTGGGACCCCTCGTCGCAGAAGCCGTACAATTGAACAAGATTTTTATGATGGCTGGTCCCAATCACGCTAACCTCTGTTCGGAACTCCTTTTTACCTTGGTCCTGCTGCACCACTTTATCAAGAGACTTCACAGCAATTTCTCTTACGTTGGTGCTATTTACCAAAGACAGCGTTCCGTTCCGATGGAAGATCAAGTTAGATTGGTTTGGGCCATCTAATTTATATGTGCCGGTAATCCAGATGTAGCCAGGAGCCGTAACTTGATCCACTGGATAACTCACCAGATTTCCGTCCTCCTGTAACCTGAGCATGAATCTGCCTGATGAATAATTGGCTTTTGAAGCCTTTGAATACATGATTGATTTCCACTTGAGCGTCTGCTCGGGCAAGAGCGTATCTGTTGTTAGAAATATTAACCCAGATTTCACGCCTCTGTCAGACTGCGCTCCGAACATGGGCGAAGCCGGACTGTGCTCGCGCAGTTGGGGATCCCGGCAAAAAGGTCTGACATGACATCACACCTACCCTTCTGACAGATGTGACATCTGACAGATCCGATCGCCGTAGAAGTTAATGCCAGTTCGGCGATTTAATGCTAGTTCGGCGATTGGTCAGAAACCCTAGTTGAGGGGCTGTCAGAACCTGTCAGAGGATAAACCCTATCCTCCTCTCCTCACGGCTATATAAAGCAGTTCGGGTCCTCAGACAGAACAAGTAGTGCAAGAGAGCACAAAGGTGCAGTAGAGCAAAGAGGAGAAGAAATGTATCTCAGTGAGCAGTGTGGCTCATCTGATTAATGTCCGAGCAGCCGACTCAAAATTTTTAGTTTATCTTGCAGCCTGGCCTGCAGATGTTATTTCCTCAGTTGAGAACCTCTGTAACCCCCGTTTCATATAAATAAAGTTTGTTATTTGTTTTAGGCATCTTTAGGGTTTGCAGTCATTTGCGTGTGTTAAAGCTTGCTGCTCTCTGTACAAATCGCCTCAGAGCGATTGTGTTCGGGTTCTAACAGTTAGAGCTCAGATCCGAGACTCAGATCATAGTTTCGGTGTTTCTCTCCTCCCAGCCAAGCAAGCAGTTGCCGCAGCCATGCAAGCCTTCCGAGCAGAAAATACTGTAGAGCCAAATTTGGCTAAGTCGAAAGAAGCCTTCCGAGTTTGCTGTCGCAACCCAACTGCGCCCGAGATCTGAGCGCAGATCGAGTGTGCAAGCAAAGCGTGAGTTGCCCCACTTCGTCATGCGCAATCTGCACTTCGCCCCTGAAGTGCAAACTTCGCCCATTTTCGGGTGAAGTCCGTTGACGTCCCCGAAGTGCAAACTTCACCCATCTTTCAGGCGAAGTCCGTCGGTGCACCCGATGTTCGCACTTCGCCCATTTTCGGGCGAATTTCGTTGGTGCCCCAAAAGTCGGACTTCGGCAAGAAGTTGTGCGTAGTCCGCATTGCGCTCGCGACGTCTGAACTTCGACGAGTTTGAAAAAATTTGAAATTAAATTCTTCAAATTGGTATCAGAGCCACTAATCCCTTGATGCGGAGACCGAAGCAGAATGGCTTCCACTAGCAACAATTTGCAGTTCTAGATCCTGCGCTTCAATGAGAAAATTACGATTACTGAAGCATCCAGATGAAGATCTTATTCAGATCTCAGGAGCTATGGGAGTTAGTCGAGAATGGCTACCTAGAACTAGCAGATGCAGCAGCACTGGCTGCCCTCTCTCAAGCAGACAAGGACCTGTTGAAAGAGAACAAGAAGGACCAGAAGGCCCTCTTCTACATCATGCAAGCGGTCGAGGAGACCATCTTCCCGTGGATCGCATCAGCCACCAAAGCGAAGCAGGCTTGGGCGATTTTGGCCAGCTCGTACCATGGCACCAATAAGGTAAAGTTGGTGAAACTACAGATGCTCAGGAGGGAGTTTGAAAATCGCAGATGAGTGAGTTCGAGTCCATGAGTGATTTCTTCACCCGGAAGACGAACATTATCAACCAGATGCGGTTGAATGGAGAAAATGTGCAGAGCCAGAGAATCATGGAGAAGATTCTCAGAAGTTTGCCTGTAAAGTTTGACTCAGTTATGATAGCAATCGAAGAGTCGAGGGATCTGACAACCATCTCGATAGACAAACTCATGGAGTCTTTGCAGACACATGAACAAAGGTTGAGTCGTTCATCTTAGACCTCTCTGGAGCAAGCATTCAGGGCTCGGGTCTCATTTTGAGATAGCGGCAGACAAGACTCCCACCAAGGCACCTCTAGTTCTCATGGAGGAAGAGGCAGAAGCAGGCGTGGGAGAAGCAACAAGCAAGGAGGAAGGTCAAACCCTAGCGAAGGGGAGACCAACTGTAATTTCCATCAGCAAGGTGGAAGAGGCAGCTCGAGAAATTAGCAAGCTAGATCTAGTCAGAAGGACATGTCAAAGGTCCAGTGCTATTTCTGCAAGAATTTCGGCCATTACATCTCACATTGCAGAAAACGGATGGCCACGAAGAACTAGCAGCAGGCCCATTACATGGATGAAACCGAAAATGCGACAGGTGGAAATGTGTTGTTGACTTGCAACATTGAGGAGTGCCAGAAGAATGTCTGGTACTTAGATAGTGGATGCAACAACCACATGACGAGGAACAAGGAGATGTTCTCCCAACTGGATGAAACAGTCCAGTCTGAAGTGAAGTTGGGGAACAAAAAAAAGGTTCCCGTGATGGAGAGAGGAAAAATCCTCATCTACACCAGGCACGACAAACGAAAGCACATTTGTGACGTCTACTATGTGCCTAGTCTAAAGCATAACCTGCTGAGCATTGGATAGCTCATGCAAAAGGGACATACGGTCCAGTTCAAATACGGAGCTTGCACCATCAGAGACAAGTCGCATGGGCAGATTGCTATAGTGTCCATGACGAAGAAAAAAATGTTTTCGCTACAAATTTAGAATGAATCGTTGATGTCTCTGAGTGTAGTTGTGAAAGGTGCTACTTGGTTGTGGCATCTCAGATTTGGTCACCTAAGCTTTAGTGGCCTGAATCAACTGCACAGGATGCAAATGGTGAAGGGTTTACCCCTGATAGAGCAACCGAACCAAGTTTGAGAAGGTTTCCTAGTCGACAAGCAACACAGGGATGCATTCCCTGTAGGACAGTCTTGGAGAGCATCACGGCCATTGGAGCTAGTGCACTCAGACATTTGCGGTCCGATGCAAACCACCACGTTTGCTGGCAACAAATACTTCTTGACGTTCATAGATGACTTCAACCAAAAGACTTGGATCTATGCCATCAAGTTGAAGTCAAAAGCATTTGCCATATTTAAGGAGTTCAAGGCTCTGGTGGAGAAATAGAGCGGATATCAGATCAAGACTCTCAGAACAAATGGTGGAGGTGAATACATCTCCAATGAATTCCATAACTACTGCAAGCAACACGAAATTCAAAGGTAGTTCACTGCTAGATACACGCCACAGCATAATGGGGTAGCTGAGAGGAAGAACCGAACCATCATGGAAATGGCACGAAGCATGATGAAGGTGAAGGGATTATCGCATGAATTTTGGGCAGAGGCTGTAACATGTGCAGTCTACTTGCTGAACAGATGTCCCACCAAAAGCATGAAGGACAAAATTCCTCAGGAGGCCTAGAGCGGAGTGAAGCCAAGTGTGGCTCACTTGCGTGTGTTCGGGTGCATTGCATATGCACATGTTCTAGAAGAAAAGTGGCAGAAGTTGGATGATAGAGCTGAGAAGTGCATTCTCACAAGGTACAGTGAGCAGGCGAAGGCATATAGGCTGTATAACCTTGTGACGAAGAAGCTCATCATCAGCTGTGATGTGAAATTTCTTGAAGATAAAGTCTGGAACGGGAAATCAGAGACTGGCCAGCCAAATCCAGTAGTAGTACAGTCTATTGACTTGGAAGGAAGTGTGCAGCCACCTGCAACTTCCAGTAGCAACAGCAGTGCCAGTAGTAGCATAGACACTCCATATCGGTTGCCTCCATGTGCAAGTAGAATCCAGAACCTGGCGACGCCAACGAAGACAAGGAGCTTGCGAGAAATCTACGAGGCAACCCAAACCCACATAGATGAAGAGCACTCTGAATTTGCATTCTTTATTGAAGTTGATCCAGTAGAGTTCGAAGATGCTAGTCAGAATCATAAGTGGGTACAGGTGATGGACGAGGAGATAGCAACCATTGAAAAGAATGAGACATGGCAGCTGACAGATCTTCCAGTAGGGAATAAGACCATTGGGGTCAAGTGGGTGTACAAGACAAATTTCAACGCCCAAGAAGACATTGACAAGCACAAAGCCAGATTGGTGGCGAAGGGTTACAAGCAGAAGTCAGGCATCGATTACCATGAGGTATATGCGCCTATAGCCCGACTTTACACTATCAGGATGATCCTGGCATTGGTAGCCCAACAAGGTTGGAAGATGTACCAGATGGATGTCAAGTCAGCCTTCCTCAACGGAGTGTTGGAGGAAGAGGTCTACATAGACCAGCCACCAGGTTACAAAATTGAAGGCCAGGAGGGCAAAGTCCTGAAGCTGAAGAAGGCCCTATACGATTTGAAGTAGGTGCCCGGGCTTGGTACAACCGGATTGATAGCTATTTTTAGGAAAATGGGTTTGTCAAATGCCCATATGAGCACACCTTGTACATGAAGACAAATGAAGTAGGTGAGCTCATAATCGTTTGTCTGTATGTGGACGATTTGATTTATACTGGCAACAACAATGTCATGTTCGACCAGTTCAGAATAGCCATGAAGGAGTTCGAGATGACGGACTTAGGGCTAATGAAGTATTTTCTCGGCATTGAAGTTGACCAATTGGAAGATGGCATCTTCATTTCTCAGGGCAAGTATGCGAAGGATGTCCTGAAGCGGTTCAAGATGGAGGACAACAAACCTGCCATCACACCTATAGCCACAGGTTTGAAGCTGAGCAAATTGGATTCAGGGAGGAATGTTGATCCAACCCTGTTTAAGAGGCTAGTTGGCAGTCTGATGTATTTGACTGCAACTTGGCCAGATTTGATGTTCGGAGTCAGTCTAATCAGTCATTTCATGGAGACTCCGAAGGACACGCATTGGCAAGCAGACAAGAGGATCTTGCGCTATGTCAATGGGACGCGAAACCATGGCCTATTTTATGCCAGAAAGGACCAGTTGGACCTGGTCGACTTTACAGATAGTGACTGGGCTGGCAGTACCGATGATCGGAAGAGCACCTTCGGATATGCTTTCCATCTCGGATCAGGGGCAGTCTCATGGGCATACAAGAAACAACCCATCATTGTGTTGTCCATAGTAGAAGCAGAGTACGTTGTTGCCACCTCAACCGCCTGCCAGGCAGTCTGGCTGAGAAGAGTTCTGTGTGAACTACATCATTCGCCCGAAGCAGCAACAACAATATTCTGCGACAATAACTCTGCAATCGCGCTCTCAAAGGATCCCGTCTTCCACGGTCGAACGAAGCACATCGACATCTAGTATCATTTCATCAGAGAGCTGGTGAAATTCGATGAAGTACAATTACAGTTTTGTAGGTCCAAGGAGCAGTTGGCAGATATTTTCATGAAGCCTTTGAAGGAGGAAGACTTCAGCAGATTGCGAGAGCAGCTTGGAGTCAAAGCACTCATGAAATCAGGCTTAAAGGAGGGTGTTAGAAATATTAACCCAGATTTCACGCCTCCGTCAGACTGCGCTCCGAACATGGGCGAAGCTGAACTACGCTCGCGTAGTTGGGGATCCCGACAAAAAGGTCTGACATGACATCGCACCTACCCTTATGACAGATGTGACATCTGATAGATCCGATCATCGTAGAAGTTAATGCTAGTTTGGCGATTTAATGCTAGTTCGACGATTGGTCAGAAACCCTAGTTGAGGGGCTATCAGAACCTGTCAGAGGATAAGCCCTATCCTCCTCTCCCTGCGTCTATATAAAGCAGTTCGGGTCCTCAGACAGAACAAGTAGTGCAAGAGAACACAAAGGTGCAGTAGAGCAAAGAGGAGAAGAAATGTATCTCAGTGAGCACTGTGGCTCATCTGATTAATGTCCGAGTAGTCGACTCGACATTTTTAATTTATCCTGCAGCCTGGCCTGCAGATGTTATTTCCTCAGTTGAGGACCTCTGTAACCCCCGTTTCATATAAATAAAGTTTGTTGTTTGTTTTAGGCATCTTTAGGGTTTGCAGTCATTTGCGTGTGTTAAAGCTTGCCGCTCTCTGTACAAATCGCCTCAGAGTGATTGTGTTCGGGTTCTAACAGTTAGAGCTCAGATCCGAGACTCAGATCACAGTTTCGGTGTTTCTCTCCTCCCAGCCAAGCAAGCAGTTGCCGCAGCCGTGCAAGCCTTCCGAGCAGAAAATACTGCAGAGCCAAAGTTGGCTAAGTCGGAAGAAGCCTTCCGAGTTCGCTGCCGCAACCCGACTGCGCCCGAGATCCGAGCGCAGCCCGAGTGTGCAAGTGAAGCGTGAGTCGCCCCACTTCGCCGGGCGCAATCCGCACTTCGCCCCCGAAGTGCAAACTTTGCCCATTGTCGGGCGAAGTCCGTCGACGTCCCCGAAGTACAAACTTTGGGCATCTTTCGGATGAAGTCCGTCGGCGCCCCCGACGTTCGCACTTCGCCCATTTTCGGGCGAAGTCCGTCGGCGCCCCCGAAGTCGGACTTCGGCAAGAAGCTGTGCGCAGTCCGCATTGCGCTCGCGACGTCCGAACTTCGGCGAGTTCGAAAAAATTTGAAATTAAATTCTTCATCTGTAGGACTGTCGAAGCTTTGCCAGACGGGTTGAAACGCCTCGTTGAACAGCACAAAGTTGCCACTGTTCTGCAATGCAGCGGAGGACACAATTACGCTCACGGACCAGATGGACTTTCTGTTGGAATCAAGGAGCTGAAGACCGGTGGCAGAGAGTTGCAGAGTGGAGCCCTTTTCGACGGGAATATCTGCTTTGTCCGTCCTGGAGTCCAAACGAGAGTTTTAATAGATATGCTGTCAAACCAGACGCCTACCAAATAGTGCGTCGGAGTGACAGCATAAAATCCAAAGGCAAAGGCTTCGTTCGGCGAAATCCATTTGGAGTTTTGGGAAGTAGTGAGATTTGAACCAAGGGTAATATTGTTGGGCTTTTGAGGATGCTGAGCCGACAGACTCATCATGACAATGAGCAGATGAAGAATGAAAATGTAAGGTAGGAGCAGAGTAGTGGTAGACATAGCTAAGATGGAGTGGAATCAGCTTGGTTGCAGACATAGCTAAAGATGGAACATAAATAGAAATGCAAGGGTCCACGCGACACGGTTTCTTGATGACTTTTCAGTGCACATTACTTAACTTGGCAAAATGTTTGTATTTGAGTTTGACCCAGAGCTGAGCTGTAGCTAAAGTGGTGAGTTTTGAATGTTATAATATTTGATGATATTAGGAAATGTTGAAAATTGACCATCTTAAACATCAATTATATTTCAAATATAATCAGAATATTGAAAAGTAAATATTTTGTGGAAATTTTTTTTATCTTTCACATTAATTAAGATTAAAATGAAATATTGAAATGGGTTTTCTAACCTTAAGTTTATTTTTTTAAATATTTTAATTTTATTGTCAAGTTTTGAATAGGGTATTAAGTGGTATTTGTTTTAAAAAGTTTAAGGGTTTTAATTTGTTAAATGATATAAATTTTAAAATTATAAATAATAGTTTAAATTCTGTAAAAGTTAAAATTATATAATGTGTTATAATTAAATAACCACATTTTAAATAAATATAATTAAACATTAATTTAATAAAATTTAAAATATGTTAATTAAAATTTTTAATTCACAATCCAACAACAACACTTGGTCAGGCGTCTAGGCTTAAACATGTTTTAAGCAGAGTCCTAGAAATTTCTAATATCACCTACTTTTTATTTCGTTGTTGTTCTTCCACTGACATTGACATCGACCTTGACCGACGGAGATGGTGTTATTTTCAGTGAGGTGTTAATGAAGATGGTGCAAGCTGTACACGCACAAAATGGTGTTAATTTCTTTGGACAATTAGGTAAAGAAAATTGCACTGTCTTCCTCCCATCACGGGCTAGCCTGTCCATCACTACAAAATTTCGTGGCATTCACATTCTGGTAGTATTGAAGTTTAATGATGGTCTATTTGAACAAGTGAAAATATGTTCACGAAGAAGCAGCAGCAGTCGTCATACAAGGGATTCCTCTCCAGGTTTGACAGGAATTTGAAATGAATCGCAGTTCGTTTTCTAGGAGAACATTTATAAATTACATCAACAACTATTTTCAAAGGGTTTTGAACACAAGATTATTTGAAAAACAATCACCATCTTAGCCACCAAGACAATTACCTATAGGCAAATAATTTGCAGTTCATTGCAAAATTCAACAGCATATAATTTAATTTTAATACAGAATGTGTTATATAAAGTGACAAAATATATATATATAATTTTATTTTTATATGCTTTAAAAATAGTTAAGGACATTATTTTAAGAATAATCTTATAGGTAAGGTTTAATAGAACCAATATTTTTTTAGAGATTTAGTATAAGGTTTAATGAAATTAGCATTTTAAACGTTACTAAAAAAAATATATAGTTTTTTTCACATTTTTACTTAAAAGAAATCATTTGATAAAATTTTGTTATTGTATTAGTTTTGATTTTTATATTGAGTAAAATTTATTATATTTAAAATTTTTTATTTTTTGTATGAGAATGATTATGGTAGATCTTTATTATAACGTGTAATATATAAAAATTTTATATATTGCATAGTTTAATGTTTTTTAGAGGAGAAGTATGTCACATATCAAATTTTTTAATTTTGAATGAATTTATAAGTTATTATTTGTAATACATTTTTATATTTAATAAAAATATGATAATAATATTTAAAATAGATTAACTTGCTTTTATTGCTACAAGCATTGATAGGTTACTCTTTGGAGCAAAACAAGGAAAGGTATCATTAGGCAAAGGGTGAGGGATTCATGAAAGTGATTAGTTTAAGAGAGATGCTCACAAACCACTTAATAAAATATCACTAAATGTATGGTTGCTTGATAAATTAAAAAAAAAAATCAATTACTTATTTTTAAAAATTTGGATTGTTTGTTGGAAGTTGTTTGTTTCAACTAAAAAAGTGTGCTTTTGAACTCCTATATTTTTTAGTTTTTAAATGAGCAAGATTACTTTTAAATGTCTAGAGAGAAATGGTTTAATGAGTCATTATCACCCTTTTACCATGGGAACATAGCTTTGAAGCCAACAAAACCTTTGCAAAATTTTAGATTATTTTTCTTTTTCCTTGGTGCCATAAGAGCATACCTTTTCCCTTTACATATTAAATCTTTCTTATTAGGGTATACTAAATTCTTTTGAGGGTTTTTTCATTCTTGTTAGGTGGAAGCCTATATGTTTGAAGAGTGACAATGTATGATTTCTTTCCCTCACTCAAAAGGACACATGCATGTCCAAACAATGATTTTTCCTAAACTCCTTTTAATGTGTGACCTACGATATCTTGAAATAAAATGAGATATGGATATTTGAAAGACTGAAAAATGGGATTTAGGAATCATGTGAGCTATTTGATGACAACCATTAGGAAGCAAGAGAGCATAGTGGATGCTAGAAGCTAGTTGTATATAGCTTGAGGTCATGTACCCTAATGTTTTTTTGGTTTTACATGCTACATTCAAAATAGACTTATCTATTTTTATGTTTAGTGTCGTTTTCTTGTATGGGTAGTTGATATCACAAAAAATTTAGATTGTTTAAACCTAGAATTAAAATGGGTATCTTGAGTATTTTTGCTTGTTCTAACCTAAAATAAAAATGCATATTTAATATATTGAACATTTTAGCTCCTTTGAATTTGAAATCAACATGGGTAATTAATGCTCGTACACCACTAAATAAAATATCAATATATTAGAAAAATATAATGGTTGCTTTTAAAATATAAAATAATATTGCTTTAATTATGGATTTTTAGAAATTTAGAATGTTTACTAGAAAGTACTTTTTGAACTAAAAATGTGTATTTATTATCTCCTCTACTATTTGGTTTTTTAATAAAAGAGATTATTTTCAAATGTTGAAAGGGTAAGGGAATATCAAGTTGTGTTACCTTTTCACCATGGGCACTTAGTTATGAAGCAAAAAAAACCTTTGTTATATTTAAATTTCCTTTTTTATTCATTTGCATCATAAGAGCTTACCTTATGCTTCCATGCATAAAATCTCCATTATTAAGGCACATTTAGTTCTTTTGAATGTTTTGATATTTTTTAGTAAAAGGCTCTAGGTTTGAGGAGTGATGAATGGGATTTCTCTCTCTTTCAACTTAGAAGGGTACATACATGCATGTCCAAACATTGATTTATTTTATACTCTTATATTGCCTCACCTAGCAAATATTAAAAGAAAATATGATATGAGTGTTTGGAAGGTAGGTATAATGGGATGTAAGGACCATGGGAGACTATTTCCTGGTAATCATTAGGAAGAAAGAGAATATGATGGATGATAGAAGTTAGATGGGGAAAGTGTTAGATCATGTACCCTACCTTTTTTGTTTTGCTTACTATATTTGAAAAGTGAATTCTCCCATTTTTATGTTTGAAAGAAGAAAAACAAAAATGGTGTTATTTTCTTATATGAATAGTTGATAACATGAATATTTTAGCTTGTTTGAACTTGGAATTAAAATGGGTATTATTCTATCTTGTTTGAACCTGAAATTCAAAAAGGGTAATTAAAAACTTTACTATTTTTAGGTCTATTTAAGCTTAGAATTGAAAGTATATTTTTCAAGTCATATTTGCCTGGGGAGGTGAATTAATATGCACCCGATTAGACTACCTGACTTGATTGGCAGGTGTTGTTTTTACTTTGTGTGTGACCAATTCGATCAGTTTAGAATGAAGCAACAAAAAAATGAAAGAGGAATAGAGTAATGATACCAATAAGAAAGTCTTAAGGTAAAACACTGCAGACAAATAGCGAGATTAGTCCAGGATGAAGGGACGACCGAGATTTCAAATATAGTGGATGACTGGGTTTACAATTAAGAGTTTGGTTGTGAGTCATGACATTTTTTTGTATTATCTTAAACATTAAAATATTGTAATATCTAAAGAAAAACATTGCTATTTGAGTTTATCTTTCATTTAGAATTTATTTTTTATCTTTGCTACATTGTAGAAAGAAAGGGATAATATCTTCTTTTGTTCTTGTCTATAAAATTGTGTTCCCCTTGCATTAGGTCTATAAAATAAAAGTTGAGTAGGGTTTTCATTGTTTCTTTTGTAAATAATTGTATCATTGAGAGTGACCCTTGAACCATAGCATGTAAACTTGAAGAATAGATAAAGAGGATTTAAATTAATTATTTTGGTAGGAAATTACTAATCCCTATTATTAAAATAAATAGAAAATAAAAATAAAAAAGAAAGAAAAAAAGAGAATTATTTCTATTTGGCTATTTCTATTCATGAGCATCAATTATTTGAGTGACTATAATATGATTACATGTGTGCAAAGGGTTTGCTACAATATGTTACTAACCATATAACACATGTTTGACTTGGAATCATTTATCCAATGAAAATATTATCATTTTGAATGAAGCTAGAAATTGTTCACTTGCATGCTTACTATTGTGATGTAATGCACATCAGAACATTCATAGAATTTAATGTATCTCGAACTCTACTCAATGGAAAGTTGCTAATAGATATCTTGAGAACTTTGAATATTTCATAGTATTGTAGTATATTTTCATGAAAGTGTATATGAGAGAATTATTATAGCTGAGCATAGATACATTTCATTTGTATGTGGAAATTTAAATCATCCTATCTAGATAGAGAGAGAGTCTTATAATATGACCTATGCATAATGAATTGATGATAATATATTGATTTCTATATCCATATATGATAACTTTCACTATATGTATCACGCATACATGTTAGAGTGTACAAATGTGTATGAGTATTATGAACATATAGTAGTTGTATTACTTAAATGCAAGTTGGTCACTAAACTATGTTTTGAGTATATATTCATAAGATCTATAAAAATTACTACATTTAATATTGATGCATAAGTAGTTTTGCATTTATGATGTCTCTCTATTTAAATTAGATCCATGTATCTATCCCTTTGTGAAGGGTCAAAAATTCTTATGAGAAGTTAATACAGGGATGTTCAGTATAATGCCACTTTGTTGGGTAGTAAAGTATCTTGGTGAGACTTTCCCTACATAATTCAATAACACTCAATAGAAATACCAATTGAAGATAATTAAAGAATAAATTTCTAAAATTTATAGTACTTAATTATATATGAAGAAATTGGATTTATTATATTGACTGTATAAAGTAGTTCAACTATATTTGAGTTGATTGATGTAACACTTAAAATGATTCAATGAAAAAAATGGTGGTGATTGTAATTATTTTCCAATCTCTTCTTAACAAAGTTCATTATTATTGCATAATGTATAGCACTAAATTTGGTCACTTATATTAATAGAACTCCAATATGTAGTAATGGACTAGATGCATTTACTTTGTAACTTATTGTATACTCTATATTATAAATTTAAAGACTAATTTTGCTCAAAACTATTGTTTGCTCATATCTAGTCAAAATTTTATGACATATATCTTTAGAAGTCTTGGATATAATCTTGTTTTCTTCTTGAATGAACTCAAGCTTTCAATGTATGCTAAATTAAATGGGTAAAGGGCCAATATGGAATTAAGTGTTTCCTTACCATGGTAAATAAATGAAACTCTATTAGCATTGTTTAATTGAGTCATACTCTTGACTATATTTAAATAATTAAAATTTTATTTATTTTGACATGGAATAATAGAATGATATTTATACATAATTAATAGTGATTCTGCACATCCTTCTATGAATAAATAAAAAAATTGTTGTAAACATTTTATCATTTAAGCTTCCCAAATTTAGTCAAGATGAAATTAACAAAATTATTGTAGATACTACTATTGTGTAATTTGATATAATGAATAGATGAGTGTTGATTATAATTCTTTCTTAATAAATTTTTTGATTAAAAAATAAATATGATTAGAGTTAATCCTAAGAAGGTATTAGCCATACTTAGGTAAAATAAAATTTTCTCACCAAAAGAGAAGTGACTAATCCATTATTTCAAAGTAGGGAATGTTAAATGTGGAAAGTGATTCACAATTTGATGAAGTACATAGATGGGAGAAAATAAAAGACAATAATAATACTCCACTAGTCCAAGTTAAGATATTAAAGGTGAATAGAAAGTAGGCTATGGTCCTCAATGGATACAAAAATAGAGTATCATTACACTACTAGTCAATATAAATATATAGAGGGAAAATTTTGAAATAAAACTTATTAGCCCATTCACCATGATAAACAACATAGCCACCCAATGCTTTATAGGATCTAGAAGATGAAAGCACAATAGAAGCATAGGGGGTTTAAAAAAATAAAATTGCTAAGTTTATTGGATTATGAAATGGAATTACACACTCTCTTTGGTCCTAATAAGAACATGGAAGGAAGAAAAGAAATTTTATCAAGCTACTTAATTGTAAGCGAGATTATGGTAAGAGATTTCTCTATTATAGAATAAAGTTTCAACATGGAATATTAGATGATAAAGAGTTTTCTAAAATTATCTTTGGATCAAAAATTAAAAATAGAATGCAATTTTACCTTGAATGACATTAGTATTTTTAAATTCTCTAGGACTAATTTGTTGCACATGGTATAAAAGGTTGGGGTCAAACAAGTTCACTAGCACTAAATGACATTATTATTGATCATGAAAATGGATAAAATAGATCCATTAATTGAAAGAAATAATGGAAATGATAAAATAGATCAAATCCTAATATTTATCAATGAAATACAATAAAGAATAATCATATTAAAAAATGAAGTCCAAAGAAGATCAAAGAGGGAAGGGAATCCTTTGTTCGAGGATGTGAAACCATCTAAAATTTAATATTATAGAAGGGATAAAATAGGATCTATGATAGTGGAAGGAAGATAAGAGTTTTTGTCTCCTAAGAGTAACAATGTTTGAAGCAACTAGAATATTTTTTTCTAGCCATAAAATATTTTTGAAAAGGGTTTTACGATAAAATCCTAGATGGACTTAAAACACAAGGATCTCATTAGCTTCAATATATTTGCACTAGGTGCAATAGGTTCCTTTGTTCATATCTTGGAATTCAATACTTTAATTTAGTTTTTGGATTTCTAACTGAATGGATGTCTTAGTTTTATGATTCAATCTTGTGAAATTTTAAGCCAAACTATCTCAAACTATCATAGATCCCAATATAATTAAGCCACAATATTTTAGATCAAAATATAAATAATTCAGAGTAGAATTAAACATATGAGAAATCAAATATATATTGAGGCCAATACAAAGAAAATAATACTATAATATCAAATATGAATGTAAATGGTAAAAAAATATGCATGTACATGCATGAAGAAAACTTACAATAATATTCCTCAAAATCTATATACAAGATTTATTATGAATGCTTGTTGTGGTGATTGCTACAAATCATTTTCCCTTAATAAATACATGGAAATTTTACTCCATAATATACACATAGAATATCGCTCTTCACATACTTGACTATTGCTCTCCATATGATAACTCTTGTGTCCTTTGGATTCTCATCTTGCCATTTGTATACATGACTCTTCACTCTCTACTTACACACACACTTAACTCTATGACACTTACACTCTATGATACTTACACTTGTATATGCACATATAATACATAAAACTTGTGCACATCCTTACATTACATATTTGCACACTCACATACATGGTAATTGTTCACTTTATCTCAATACACACTTGCACTCTTACATGACATGACACTTGTGCATATCTTGCACATAAACACTTACATAAAGGGGAAATATAAATCACTCACTTAAACTATGGACTCAAACCCTAATCTACTACATAGTTATGTTTATACCATAAAGGTATCATGGGGGTACATTTGCAAGTACCAAATAACGTAATATTTTCCAACAAGTCTCTAGGGACTTTTTTTAAAACCTTATTTGTCTCTTACATTTTTTTTAAAGTCAATTTTATTTTCTTGTTTGGTATTTTGTGTCTAATAGTTGCATTGATGAGAGGATAGACTCTCTAGTTTCTACTAAAGAAGAAAGAAAGAGTCCAAATATTTTTTGACAAACCCCTACTTCTAGATATGTCATTGGTAGGCTTTTATGCAAGGAAAAGATCTTGGAATTGGTTTAAAAGTTTCTAAAATGGTATAATAATGTTTTGTTGCATTAGGTATGAGAGGATGTCTTGATTAGTTGCATTTAACAACAAGGTCATATAGAGAAGACCATAAAAGATACAAATATTGTTTACAAAATTTTTTTGGGTGGTTCCATTTCAACATATAATTGTGTTTTACCTCCATATACCTATTTTTATATATTGAAATTTTTCATAATTTCCCTCTATTTTTTGAAAATTAATTTTTTTTAATTTTAGAATACTCTAAAGAATATTTCACTCAACAATATGTAAAATATTATTTGGGTAGGACATATGTGTGTCAACATGATGTATTTTCATCATGCATGCATTAGAGGAAAGGAGGATTGGAAGCATTTGTAAGGTAGAATAATGTTATATATAGTGTGGGTGCCTATGGTGTTTAGTGGAATCCATGCAAAAGTGGCTAGAGTAGCCTACCTTAGTATACTAAGAATTAGAGATCTAATTTTTGAACCTTAATTTCTCCTTTTTTTTATTAAAACTAATGACATCAATATTGACCTTGATGATGCATGCAGATATGATGTGGTATTAAATGATGATATGATACCTAATCACATCACACTATTTTCACTTATATATGCTATGTGACACTTAATTAATCATACCCAATGATTGGATATCTAAAAAAATAATTATGTATGTTATCCTATGATGACATGGTAGATGATGATGTGGTATTATTTACAACATCACATGTTGATGTGGTAGGTGACATATCACTTGATGTAATGCATGATGACATAGCATAGAACGACATAGCAAGCAATGACATGGTAGGATTTAACATGTTATTAGCTTATGCGGTATGTAAATTTCCATATGTCTAGTATAAAATAGGTCTCACCAATCATATTCTGCCAAATCATTAAACCTAATGACCATATAGTCACATAGTAAATAGTAAACTTTTCAAAAAATGGATATTAGAGTGATCAAAACATGACAAGTGGTGCAATATATTTTATATGGTACAAATCAAATCATATATTGATAAGTGACATATTTTGGTTTGCAAATACAATGCCTAGTGGCTTGCATAGTCAACACCTAGTTCTTAGCCCTTATTCTAGATTGTGACAAGTGATATCACCTCCATAATTTATACATTATCGGATCAATACATGGTTGGTACCCCTTATTCAATCACCTAGTGACACAAGGAAGCCTCCCATTCACTATAGGTGTAATTTTTTTCAAATATTTTGGAGGTAATTTTTGTGATTTTTGGGACAATCTTCTATGGTCCATAACTTTTACATACTTAAATATTTTGAGATTTTATTTTAACTTTTAACACATCTATATTGGTAGTGTTTTTTTAGTTTTAACTATATGTAATATTTTTATATTTTGGTAGAAATTGTATGGATTAGTGCATACCCTTATTGAATGATCTATGTCACTTGTAAAATGAATATTGAAGCTTTGCTTCAAAGGAATATATTGCTAAAATATGTGAATGAGGAACCTCAAGACACTAATTTTGAAGAGAGGAAGTAGATGTACAAGGATAATAAGGATGAGGCTCATGGTGTGATAGCTCTTAATGTTGACAAGATTTATAACAATCAAGTTAGTGGCACTACATACCCTAAGGATTTTCTTGGCAATTTTTATGAATTGTGTGATTGCATTGATTCTATATAAATTAATAGCTTAGAGGTAGAAATTGGTCATTTGAATATGGAATATTTTTATACTATTCAGGAGTACATTATCTTGTTCAAGAATTCATAATATTACATATGAACTACTAAAGTGATTCCAAAGGTGATAGGAGAAGAACATTAGGCTATGGACAAGGAGTAAAACATTGAACTTCTCAACATTAGATATAAAATAATTTTTCTTGTGTTTAATATGATATGTATTTACTTTCTAGCTTCTCCTCAACCACCAATTGATGATATGTTCAAATATATTCTCTATTATCACACTCAAATGCATAGGTGGTAAGGCAATTATTTTATTAATTAGAATAATTCAAAAGAAATAGTCAAAGCTAAAAATGATAAGAAATCAAAGAAAAATAGAAAAACATTTGAGCCTTCAAAAGTCCAATTTGTGGCTTTTGTAAGAAAGAATAACACAAAGCATAAATTTTCCAAATTTGTATTAAGAAGCTTGGGGAATCAATAAATAAGGAAGGTATTGATGTTGCTCTCTTTTATGTAGAGGGTGAGAATAGTTGTGATGGTTAAACCTCATAGGATCATATAGTTGTGTATTTAGCATATTAAAAATTCATCTCTTTTGATGAGTGGATTGTATATTTAGGGGCAACAAGGCACACAATAAAGCACAATCATCTTCTACATGGTTACAACACATTACATTCATGGGAGTGTACTTTTACTTTAGATGACTCTTCTTTATAGGTGATAGATTATAGAGAGTTTAGTAATGGATCCTCTTCTTGTTATGAAGTTCTTCATGTTCCTAGTGTTGGCTTTAATATTTTGTCTATCTACTATGTTACCCATATGAACAAAAGGGATTATATCCTAATTATTGGGTAGTAAAGCACATAGATAATGGATTTAAGATAGTTAGTTTTGGTTATTGAGATGGGAAAAATAAAATTTATAAACTAGGGTAAAAATCAACTCCATTTGTTTCTTCCTCTTGAAAGAAATATGCTATGGCCATGGTGGCTTAAGAGGTAATGATAGTGAATAATTGAACCATAGAGTTGGACATTTTTCCTATGGACCATTCAGATGCACGAGTCCTCATCATATGGCCATTGAAATTCCTTATATTTCTCCTCCAAGTGGTGCATATGAGGGATGTGATCTAGAGAAGTAACATAGGGATAACTTTCCAAAAGGGATAACAAGATGTGCTACTATCCCCTAGAGATCATATGTAGTGATATTTGTGGATCCATGGCTACACTTTTTATATCACTATGTATGATCTCTATGGGATAGTAGCACATCTTGTTATCCCTTTTGGAAAGGTCTCCCTATGATACTTCTCTAGATCAAACCCCTACCTTATTTTTATTAATAATTTCTCTAAATATATCTCATTATATTTTATTCATATGAAGGATGATTCCTTTTATATATTTAACATGTTCAAACCACTAGTAAAGAAATAGGTAGAGAGGAAGATAAAGTTTACCAATTTAGATAAGGGAGTTGAGTACATGGGCAATGGATTTCATGATTTTGTAACTCTTCATGGTATAGAATTCTAGAGGTATGTTCACTATACCCTAAAGTATATTGGGGTAGCTAAGAGAAAGAATAAGTTAATCATGGATATGGCCCATTATATGATCTTCAACATGGACTCACATGCCTAAAGACCTTGGGAAAATGGAGGTATCAAATATTTATAGAATATTTTTATGGGGTATTTATGTACCTCTAAGGTATATCTAAGGCATATCATGTCTATTATCCTTACAAGTATGAAATCCTCATTCAGAGAGGTGGTTTTTAATTAGGTTCTTCGAAGATCTCCATCTAGTCTAATCTAAGATTTTGGTTGAATACCATCCTATTTCTTCAATTGCTCTAATATATGCTTTATATATTTTGTAGGATATATTTCTAGTAGATATTCATCTTCATCTTCTACTAAAGACACTATATCCATATATTTATCATTTTCTTAGGTATTATTACCTTCAACACCTTTAGTCTTAGGCCTAGGAAATAATTAACTTGACATACCAGTTCCATATTCTATAGTATTGTATGATGAGGTAAGTGGTGAGTTTGATTTTGATATTCGTTTGTCAGAGCATGTACCTAGATATTCAATAATTTGTCCAAAATACAAATGGGTTTAGACACTTTTAGAGGATGCTCATCCCATTTTATTTACTAAGTGGTACTATAAGAAACTCTCTTGATCATTGCTCTTAAAAATTGATCATTCTAAGTATCCTCTCATATATTCTCTAGCCAATATTTGACTATAGTAGGAAAATACCATGCTTGTGAAGTATGAATATTGATGAAGAATCAAACTTAGAAGCTTGTTTCTCTTCCAAAATCAAAGAATATGGTTGGGTGAAAATGTGTCTATAGGTTCAATTACACTTTATATGGTCAAGTGTAAAAGCAAAAGGTATGCCTTGTTGCTAATGGATTCTCTCAATAGAAAGGAACTAGCTACTCAAATACATTTTTCTCAGTTCCTAGGATGAATTTTTTAATGATGATTATTTCAAAGACCTCTTATTATGGTTAGAAGTTGTATCTAATGGATGTGAAGAGTTCCTAGCTCCATGATGAGCTCTAGAAGAAGATCTACATGCAACATCAACATAGTTTTGAGCTTGAGGGACCCA
This sequence comes from Wollemia nobilis, assembly GCA_028583015.1. NCBI lineage: Eukaryota > Viridiplantae > Streptophyta > Pinopsida > Araucariales > Araucariaceae > Wollemia > Wollemia nobilis. Next base: position 8,713,531 of record JAQPPZ010016931.1, read on the forward strand.
TTCCCTTGGCTATCTATTTGACTAGGTCCTTGTATGGACTTCAATAGATATCACATGCTTGGTGTGACAAGACCAGCTCTTTCTTCCTCACTTTAAATTTTTAATGATGTGACGTCAAACATGATGTTTACATCAAACACAAATATGGTAAGACCTTGGTGATTGTACTCTATGTGGATGATCTTATGATTAAAGGTAGCTCTTTTGCCACTATAATGGGCATGCAGTTACAATTTTTTGCTTCCTTTGAGATGACAAATTTGGATCTCCTTCATTGTTTCATAGGCATTCAAATTGGTCAAAATATTTTGGGATCACTATTTCATATTCCAAATATGCTTTGAATCTCCTTCCATATTCTAGGATGGAGGATTGTTAGTCCACTAGGACACCTTTTAATTAAGGATTAAATCTTTGAGTTAATTGTATAACTCCTTTGGTGGATGCTACTTTATATTGATTTCTTATGGGAGGTTTCTTCTACCTTACCCATATGCAACCTAATATTTACTTTATTATTATTTATTATTCTAGATACATGTAGGACCCTTGAGAGAGTCACCTGACAACAAAAAAGAGGATTCTCAAATACATATTAGTTAGATATTCATAATTTAGCTAATTCACTTTCATTTTTATAGGATTTTTAGATGTAAATTAGGTTGGTGATTTGGATGAGTGATAATGCATTTTTTCTTCTATCTAGGTTGTAGTCATATTTCATGGTGCTAGAGAAAATAGTCTACCATTTCTTATTCATCCACAAAATTTGAGTATTATACTACTAATGAGGTAAGTGAATACCTTTGATGGATGTTTATGTTCTTGAGTAGGTGGAAATTCCTCACACCTACACTCTCACTCTTTGATTTGACAATTAGAGTAGTGTCCAACTTGTCTATAATATAGAATTTCATCAGTAGACCAAGCACATTGATATTTTAATGAGCTATGTAAGATGGATTTATGCCTATAGAAATGCATGATCCAATAATTTGTTATTAGTAGAGAAGGCAATAAATATATTGACTAAGGTTATACCCAAGATTCCTTTTGTGCACAAGAAAAATCTACTTGGTGTGGAAAAAAGGATAAAGGGTAAAGTAACTTTTAACATCCACAAGACCATAAGCCAAATGAGACAACCCTCATAAAGTATGTTGTTTACCAAACATATGGTTATCCAACAATACTCTAGTTATCAAAACATGTTATACAACCCTATCACCTATAATATTTGAATCTTGGATCTTTATTTAGAATCCTAGAGTGTCCACTTTTAGAACCACTCAAGTTGTACTAGTAAACGTCTCTCCATGTACCCCATTTAGCTTTAATGGTGGATGTCGAAATATGTGGTGGGATGGATTTGTATTATATTATATGTATAATCCCTTTAGGTTTTTAGAAACTTTGGAAAATGTATTTTTATAATATTTTATTACTTAAACCTAAGATTGATTGCATAACCTTTACCTAAAGTAACTTGTAATTAGGTATAAATACCTCACCATATCAACCATTTTATTATCAATTGAAGCGTATTCTATTTTGCTTTAATGAGATTATTTGGTGTCCATAGACACCCTCTTATATCACATGCTTTGCATTTTATGTATTTTCTTTTTAATAATATTGATTAATGTGTTGATTCTATTTATTTATAGAAACTACTATAAAATCCATGAAAAATAAATGATCCATTCAAATCACATATGTAATTTGTTGATGATACTTTTGTTTTGGTCCATTTGTTAGTCAATGTGGTCATGGATTGTAAATAAATATTGTCTTACTATGAGAAGGCTCATGGATAGTTGGTTAATACTTTAATATCCAATATATTTTTCAGTAACATTGTCATGGAGATTTTTTGGTTTAAAGTTCAAAAGTTGACATCAATATTTATAGGTATTCCTTTGTTTGATATAAAGAAAATGAGGATATCTGAGACTTAATTTATAATAAATTGAAATTTTGTTTGGAAAATTAGAAAGGTAAGTTCTTGATCTTGGAGAAAAGGATACAAAACATAAGGACTACATTACAATCTATAATATTTATGATGTCATTTCAATATTGCCAATAAGTATAGCATTCAAAAATATATATGTTCTATAAATGAAATAAAATCAGTCAAGAAGTAAAAATTTCTTAGAGGTTCAATTAATTAGAGGGATTCTATAATTTGTGTTCTAGTACTTGGTTGAATCCTTATCTTGTTATCCATGATTTAGAATTGCAATCACTTACTTGGAAATTTTTAACTTATATAGGTTAAAAGCTCAAAGGTGAGCAAAATTTTTGATCATGGGTTCCTTTTAGTAACACAGTTGATGGAGAGGATGTTAATAAATTAGTGGAGGGGCTTGAACATATGGTTGAGGAGTTTTATCTACCTAAAGGATTATTTGGTTTATATTTTATCAAAATATGGTGGTTACATAATCAAGTTGAGATATAAGGATTTAGAACATTCAAAATTCTCTACTTCCAATAATTTCCCTTGAAGAATGTTTGGTTACTTGAGGACACAATATTTCTTTGGTTGGGTATCCAAAGCAAGATGTATACAAGTCAGATTCTACAAAGAAATTGATATCATTGAACTTTAGTTATACCTTGTGTAAGAAGTATGTATAGACATTCGATGATTTACTTCTTCATCATCCCTTTGCTTACACCATTTTTTTTTTTTAAATATGAGAATATATTAGGTAGAAACTTCAACATTGAAAGAGGTGATAAAATATTATGTTAATTATTTCAAATATAAAGCATTATGTATAGAATTAGTCCTGCCATTGTTTGCTAGAATTTATGGCTTGAAATAAATAATAGAAATTTAAAAAATAAATCTTGGAATCATACACAATTTTAAAATTATGGTATTTTATTTCTTGCGAAAATTTTATATGCATGGTGTTTATCGTCAAAAGTTCCAAGTGTCGAAAATGTGCTGCTAACTCTTGCTTACAAGATTTGAACATACATATACAGGCTTATTTATGAAAATTAAGTTCTCACAAAGAATTTGTGTTGATCTATGTTAAAATAGAAATTTCCATATGTTGGGTTTATTAAAAATAAATTTTGATAGTGCCTCTAAAAGAAATCTAGGAAAATATGGTAAATGTGGGGTTTTCAAAATAATAGACATATTTTTTTTGTGCTTGCTTAGAATCATAAGAAACTTTAACTAAAAAATATATAGATTCTAGGGCACATTCTAGAGGGATCAAAATTACCATTTAAAGAGGATCAAAATATATGTTAATTATGGGTAATTCACAAATTATGAATCTTGTTATCATGAGAATGAATGTGGAGATTGGATAAAAAAATGGTGTTATTTCTAACATCCACCAATTACTATTGCAGGAAAATCTTATACATGTAGAAGTATCTATAGACAAGAAAACTAGACAATAAATAATTTAGTTAATTTGGATATTGATCTTTGTCTTGTAAATTTTTTAATTTTAAAATGCAACTATTCAAGTGAAATTTTATCTCTTTATAAAAAAGATATTAAGAATTTGATTGTGAAAGATAACATTTGAGAAAGATAAAAATATTGCTGATAAAAAAATATATGAAAAATATCTCTAATTAAAAAAAACTTAAGTCCAAGAGCCTCCCCAAACTGAATGCTTGTCCCTTTGTTGGTGCTTTCAGTGGTGTAAAAGGTTTTAAATGATTGTGGCATGGTGATTATAGGCGTGGAGTGTGTGAAGAACTATGTGGCAACTTCCAGGAGGACAAGGTAGAAAATTGTGGCAGCCATAAAATCCAGACAACCTGCCCGAATTTATGGTGGCTACAAATTCCACCATGTAAATTAGAAGAAAATAAAAAATAAAAATTAAACTTAATATAATTTAACTAACTTAATAATAATATATATAATTATTTTATATAAACAACTCTAATACAAATTATACTGTTAATTATTATTATTTTCTTTTTTTTATTAATGGTGAAAAACAAGGTTTTGAAAGGTCCTAGAACCTTTTACATTAGAGGAGGCAAATAAAGATAAGGTTAATTAAGCACAGACCAGCCTCCAAGGCCAAAAGAAAAAAAAATTAAACTAAAACAACCATCCAAAAGCAAAGACCAACCCACCACTCAACAAGGCATAAAAGAGAATTTTTATTCAACTTTCTTTTAAAGACACCAATGATCCTTCTCTAGTTTTGCATAATACTACAATGGAAGTAAATACATAAATGTGTAGATATTAAAACTCCAAAATCAGAGAGCAAGGATGAAGGCAAAATACCAAGCATATTCCTTGAGAATGGTAACCACCAAGAAGCAAAAGGGCTAGCCCCCCAAAAAATACCCCCCAAATAGAGGATCAATAGAACACAACTAAGATCTCATCTAAGTAGAAAGACAATAAAAATGCCTACTGGATAGGTAGACCCAATGCTTCCAAAGAAGTAATTTTAACTAACTACAAAGGGAAATTGTCTTCCCAAATTCTGAATTGGTCAATATCCACCCCAAAATTGGCCATAACATCAACAACTTGGTTACGTTACCTATAAATATGCTCAATTTTAACTTCTAATATACCTTCCAGAATATTTGATGCATCCTTAATAATATTCATGATGAAAAAATTATCAATCTTTCCAACTTGTGTATCCCGAATGATGTTCAAGGAGTCACCTTAAATGATAAGTCTTCTGAAGCACCTCTCAAAAACTTAGTGAACACCTGATAAAAGAGTCGTAGCTTTAGCTAGGTGGTTGGTTTAAATACCATAATATTCAGTGTAAGCCCAAATGACCTCACCATTATCATTTCTAACAACACCCCCTTCACCATACCTCCTGGGATTACCTCTGGTAGCCCCATCAAAGTTTATAATGACACACCCTTTAGCTAGTTTATGCCATCTGGTAGCCAATATTTTTTGAACAGTGGATACAAAAATAGAATTCACTAGAGTTAGATTCCAAATAACAACAACATATTTCTCCATAACTTCCTCCCTACCATTTCCAACATCAAATAGTCAGGTTATTCTCAATAGCAACTTTAATCATTCTAAAGACAAAGGATTCATCCCTAGTAATATCCTTGAAAATTATTTTATTCCTCTTCCACCAGATACCCCACAAAAAATGAGGAAGAACTAGATCCCACACCCTAGTGAGGTTATGACTGATGAAGGGGGATTTCCACTGAGTGAAAAGTTCCTTGAAAGTTCAATGTAAAGTCCATTTGATGGAAAAAAGAATTCAATAAAGTGTTGAGCACCTTATTTGAGAAATCACGATGGATGAAAATATTATCCACAGATTCAGCATCCTTAGAACACAAGAGACAAATATTGGGAAGATGGAATCCTTTCTTACATAAATTATCAACAGTTAAAAATTTGTTTTGCAAACACAAACATAATAAAAATGTAATCTTGGGGATCAAATGAGGATACCAAACCATTTCTATTGGAAAATATCCTCCCCTCGACAATGATTGGGTCTCATATGCAGTCTTGATAGAAAAAAAAACCTTTAGGAGAATGAGTCCATAGAAGGAAGTCCCTATCATTATGTTGAGGAATAAAATATTGTTGTACCAACATGTTCAATCTTACCAAACTCTAAAGGATCTAAAGATAATTTGTATATAAATTTATATGCTTCCAAGTACTTTTGCCATTAGTGATGATTATGTAATCAATTATTTTTTCTCCATATTTTAGTAAGAAAGTAGCCTTCGACTCATAAAACTCAAGACTAAGAAATAGAGGTTCAGAAAGAATCCAAGTATCCTCCCAAAAGAACACATCCTTACCATTCCCAATATACCATTGTATACCATCTATAACAATGGCATACCTAGATATAAAGAAGTAAGTTTAGCAATACCACAACCAAAAATACTTGCAATTTTATGTTGAAGTTGCCCCCTAGTATTCACAAAAAATATTTGAATTTTATGGAAGTTAATTTGTTGGTTGGAATATTTCTCATACAACTGCAAAATATTTAGGAATGTCTTAGCCTCTCTCAAAGTAGCCTCCCCAAGAAGTATAGTGTCATCTACAAACTATTGACAAGAAACTACCTCTGCAATACCAGAAGACCTAATGTCCTTAATCTTAGAGGACAAGGTAGCAGTAAGAATTGATATTCCTAATGTTTCAACCATTAAAATGAAAAGATATGGAGACAACGGGTCACCTTGCCTAATACCTCTTTGACCCCAAAAAAACCACTTGGTATCGCATTGATGATGATATAATTTTTTTTAGAGGAAATAAAACTCTAATCCACTTCCTCCATAGATCCCTAAAGCTAAATTTTTGCAACACCTTGTCAAGGAACTCCTAGGAGACACTGTCATAAGCTTTTTGCATATCAAGTTTAAGAAGCATTCCAACCAATTTGCTTTTGGACATAAAATATAAAGTCTCATGAACTATAATCCCATCCACAATTTGCCTACCATTAAAAAAATCACCTTGAAGAGGAGAAATCAAGATGGGGAGAAACCTTTTCAACCTATTAGCAAGTGTCTTAGTAAGAAACTTATATATGGTATTGCATAAGTTGATAGGTCTAAAATACTTTAGAGAAGAGGCACCATGTTTCTTCGAAACCAAAACAATAGAGGTAGTATTCCATACATACAACAAGGAGGAAGAATATTGGAATTCTATTTAGGCTTCCAAAATATCTGAACCAATCAGATGCTAAAACCTCTGAAAAAAGCCATTAGAGAACCCATCTAACCTAGGTGCTTTATCCTTATTCATGCTAAATAGGCTGGTCCTGATATCATAATTAGAAAAGGAGATATTCAAAGAATTATTCATATTAGCTGTCACCACCTAGGAAATGTTCTTGAGAAGTTACTTCGAAGATCCCATATTCCTCCCTGTCTTTAGAAATTAAATCTTGAAAGAAGGATATAGTGACAGTAGTAATTTCTTCCTTATATTTAAGGTATTCACTAGAGTCCAATGTAATTTATCTTATTTTGTTAGAACTCCTATGTTTCAAGGTTGAGAGGTGGAAAAACTTGGTATTCCTACCCCCCTCCTTAAGCCACGTAGCTCAATATTTTTATCTCCAAAAAGACTCCTCACTGGCAAGAATATTATGGAATTCTACAAGAGTAATTTTCTCTTTGCTGGCCAACTCCTCTGACCAACCTTCACTTTGGCCTTTTTCCTCAATTTCCTACAAATCTTGAAATTTTTTGCTTCTTATGGAAGAGGTTCCCAAAAAAACTCTTGATTCTACCTCTTCAAGTTAGATTTTATGATTTTTAGCTTCTTGGCCAATTGGAACATCTTAGTGCCATAGACATTCGTATTCCACCAAGCCTTCAATATCTATATGAGAAAGCCACATTGTTTCAAATTTGAAAGGATAACCTTTCGAGTGTTTCTCCTCCATAATTTCTAACAGTAATGGGTTGTGGTCAGAATCAATTCTCAGTAAAGTTCTTAAAGAGAAATCTCTAACCATGGTAAGCCAACTCACTGAAGCAATGGCCCTATCAATACTAGATTGAATCAGACCCCCACCACTTCTTCTGTTGGACTAAGTGAATTTAGAACCTTGCGAATCAATATCTACTAGTCCCATGGATGTCAATAACTCACCAAACTCCTTCATACTATCCAAAAAAATAGCCTAGCTTCCATGTTTCTCACTAGGTAGCAAAATAGAATTAAAATCACCATCAAGCAACCATGGTAGGTCAAATGAAGAATGAAGGACTTTTAAGTCAACCCAGAGTTTCCTTCTATCCATAGCAACATTGGGAGCATACACATTGGTAGAAATCCAAGAAAATTTATTTTTTTACAATTGAATAAAAAGGAAGAGAATCTATCAACCCGATGAATGAGCTTGACCTCCACAGAATCAGGATTCCAAAGCATCCACAAACATTCGAAATAACCATGAGCAACCCTACTCACACCTTCACACCCCTTCCAAACAAACCTTCCTAATATATCAAAATTTTCATCACTCATCTTAGTTTCTTGTAAGAAAAGAATATCAGGCTTGAAATTTTTTCTAAAAAATTTTAGCACTATTTGTTTATTCGGGGCATGCAGACCCCGAATATTCCACGAGACAATCTTCATTACTTTAAGGATTGTGGAGCCTTCCCTCCAATCAAAGGTAATGTAGGCTGGGAGCTATTATCCACATATTAAGCTTTTTTCTTTACGAGCACCTCATATTGTTTTGGTCTTCATGGCCCCTTCCCACTACTTAGATTCATTGTTTTTCGGGTATTTCTGATGGACCGCATAGATCCAATTGTTTTCTCCTTGCTTGCTTCTACTAATTGGGGATGGAGTTTTTGTTGCTGAGCTATACTCTTTAGTGTCATATTTTTCTTGTTTAGAACTTCTTGAAATCCATATTCCTCCGAGGAAGACAAGACCTCCTCTGATTCTCTATCCAAAGCATTTGTAAAAATCTCTCCTTCTTCTACATCCCCAAAACACTTCATGATAGCTTCATATTTTCCTTATCGAGAGGGGCATCAACCCTCTTATTATATAAAACAAGGGCAGCTGCTCCTAAAAACATCTCAATAGGAGCCTAAGCAAAGGTAGTTGATCCCCTTGACAATCCAGGATCTCCACTCCTTTATCTGGAATAGCGTCCAACCTAGCCTCAAGACCAGAATGCAGTAACTCTCCTAATACAACAAATTTATTTGTATTCACCTCTACACCCTTGGAATGCCCACCAACTTTTGGAAAAATCCTAACAACTTTAGAGCAGTCTTCTTTTTTCTCTAAGCACTTTTCATCAATTTCATCTATGACAAGGTCTTCAACTGCACCAGCAACCAAGCTTTCTGTGGGAATAAACTCCTTAGGAGCACCATGAACCCCCTTTCTATCTACCTCTAATTTAGATGCTAAAAAAGTTGGATTTGGGGTCTGCTTCCTTTTCCAAGCTTTTTTTCTTTATCAGCTTTTTGAAACAGAGTACAAGTGAAGCTGGGATGACCAAACTTCTTGCATACCCAGCATTTCCCAACTATATTCTCATATTCCAAAGATTGAGTCCAGACCCAAACCTAACTCAAATCAATCATTTTATTTTGTAAAAGAGATAAAATAAAAATAAAATAAACAAAATCCCATATTCTTGATTTGCTGGTAATGTTTATTAAAAACTAGAAGGAAAAAAAAATCATATGAGCTCAGTATTATTTAAAAAAAAAAGGATGAGGATGATTTTGACCGTTGCATAGAAGCGTTCAAGATAGTGACTGCCATAAGGATCGCCGAGCTAAAAGATTGATAAATTTAAAGTCAGGTCAATGAAAGTAAAACGAAATTACAATTGCCAAATTATAAACATTGGTATGTACATTAGATTTTTTTCAGTATAGTCTGCTGTGGATGCCAGTCAATGTCAATTTATTTTCAAAATGGACAGAGTCACCGCACGACTTTTCAACTAAGTCTTTTTAGTCGAAAAAGTCACGATACATTTTAAACATGTTCTAAGTAATTTGAAATAAAATATGGTTTCAAGGTAAAATTAGAAAAATTATATTTACATACTGAAAAGAATTATAAAGAAGACATCAAACTTGTTAAAATAGAATGTTGGATCCTTAAGGATACGAAATTACCTGCTAGATTATAGATAATTGCTACTAAAAGCCAAGTTGAAAGAAATATTTATAATTAAAATGATTGTGGTATGGTGGTTATAAGGACGGATTGTGTGAAAATCTGTGTGGCAGTTTCTGAAGCCAGCGTAAAATACTATGACGGCCATAAAATATTAGACAACTTGTTCTAAATTCGTGACGGCTACCGATTCCACCATATAAATTTATATATATATATATATAAACGAAAATTTCAATTTTCTATACCCATCCAAGAGTATTTTACCATATAGATATTATAGGAAAGTACGATAAGGTGGATAACAAAAGCAGAACGAGAATCACGAGAGTATATAGAGTAGACTCAATGGAATATAAATGTAATGACGTTACATAAACAAAAGGTCATGGTAACTTGGAATGTGCTTGAAGCTTAGGTTATGTATTAAGGAGCCATAAAAGGGTTATTTAATTGAATACATTGAAACAAGATGAAATCAAAGTTTTAAAGGCTTGAACACATGTACTAATTTGATTATGAAATGACATTCGCTTTAGTTCATTTAATGGATAAATATAATAAAATAATACTAGTTAAGTTATACGAAGGTTTAAAGATTCTACTGCACTATTCCCACTTTAAAAATTTATGAAAGCAACGGCATACAAAGAAGTTAAGTTATACGAGGGTTTAAAGATTCTACTGCACTATTCCCACTTTAAAAATTTATGAAAGCAACAGCATACAAAGAAGTGATGGAATCAAATGTGTATAATGCATCATAGTGGATATTGAGTTAGAAATGATATAAAGGTTTGAACCGTTGTTTTGAAATAAATTGGTATTCATAATGTGGTAAGTAAAATTGGTAAATAAATTAATGTGAATAGGAACATAGTATAATAAATGAGAACACATAAGTGCATGAAAATATAGAATACAAGGTAAGATCTAAGGATATAATAGTGCATCCATGAGGGTACATATCTCCTTACAAAATTCTTGATGAGTTGGAAATGCATCGTATTAAATTTAGAAAATATCCTCTAGAAATATGGTGATTCAATTTCCATTTGTTATAATGTGCATATTATATAAAAATGCATATGTATCAATTGTTATTTTATGTTTTGTCCTCTAGTAATTTATCAACATGGTTAGAGATGCATTTTGTTTGTGGATTTCTAAAAATAATAAATTATTATTTTTAATAACTAGATTATTTTACATTAAGTGTCTTTAAGCATTTTTATGTAGTTGTTGGAACTAACATAGGATATGGATTCTTTGTTGGATGCTTTTGTTATTACTTTAATATTTCCAATGTATTTTGAATGGGTTAAAATAAAGTCTCAAGCACAAAATAATATCCTTAACAAGGTATATAAGTTGTATGTGTGGATCACTTTTGACCAAGTGAAATGGTATATGATATTCCTAGGGAGATAGCGCAGAGCTTTGGCTCTTCTTCGGGAGGTTCTGTTGGAATATATTATATTACTTGGTAGATGCCAATGTACCACCTTGTATACATATTTATATTAGGATTTTGGATAGTATTTACTTTATGCAGTGTAATAAACGCACAAGTGTTGTTAGAATGTGCAAAGTACTTGATGATATAAGTGTACATGTAGTCCATGTATACATGAGTCGTACAATAGGAAGATGAAGAGTCATAGGTAGGTGAAAGGCCAAGAGACATATCTCATTATATATACCTTTGATAGATAAGTGAGAGGAGCATAGAGGATAGTAGAGAATAGATAGGACAGTAGAATACAACTTAGACATCATGTAGAACTTAAATGAAGAATGAAGTGTTTGAGATCTCCATATTTTGTATGAACATCCTATTTTTGTGAGCTTTCATTAATGGTTGTTTTATGAGTTATTGCGGAAGTTTCTTATGAGTTTTTCCTACTTAGTATATTATCATTATCATATTTTTAATATTGTATGTTCATTTTAGTTATTGTGGTTGCATCTCCTTAAATATATAGCATCAAAAGCTAAAAGTGGTATCAGAGCACAAGATAGATTAATAGGAGATAGAGAGAGACACAAGAGAGATTGAGAGGAGATAAGAAGATTTTATTTCTAGAATTTTTAGAATTATTATTTTGCTAGAGTCTTTCCATAGGGTTTTAGGAAAACTCGTGAAGACTAGGACTTAGCAAAGATCTCTTTTTACACTAGATTTAAGGATAACTAATGATTTTTATTGAATTATAGAGATCTAGATATTTTCATGAATTTAGTTGCTACTGTATAAGTTTTTATTGCAAAAAATTAATTCTTAGAATTTGAGAAGCTTCCTACAATGGATAGAGGAGAATTTCATCTTTGATTTCTTGAAAGTATATGTCTTTTTCTCATGTAAGGATTAGTTCTTTGTTGTATAAAAATTAGACATTGAATATTAAAGAGGTCCTAGAAATAAGGGCCCATTGGATATTGGATGTAGAATAAATAAGAGACTTAAGAGAAGAAGTCCTCATTGAAGATTGAATACTGGAAAGAGAGAAAGAAGCCAAAAGAGTCCCATAGAATATTGGATATTGAAGATCAAGGAGATCCAATAAGGAGGTCCCCATAGAATATTGAATATTGTAGATTGAAAAAATAGAAAGCAACTCTAGAAGGAGGAAACCCAAGAAAGACGAACCATTGAAGAACTTTTAAATTTATAAGATTAAATATTGAAGATAGAGAAGGACTAGGAAAATATTTATTGAAGATTTGAGAAGCTGTAGAAATTGAATACCTAAGAGAAGATGTTTCAAATAGGCTTGGAAGAAGAAAGAAGAATGTTAGAAAATCCCTATTAAAAAAAGTTGAAGAAGTGGTCATTGGAGGAGATTTGAAGAAATCTCAAGAAAAAAGGAGAAAACAAGGAGAAGCTCCTTATAAAGACAAATTTGGGATAATTATTGCCATCCAACAATAAGCCCAAAATAAAAAAAGGATTTGGAAAGAAGTTTGCCAAATTTTGGAAAGGATTCTAGAAGACCTCAAGACATTCAGATTCTTGAAAGGAGGTTAGAAAGTAAGCCTAATTTGAAGTTATAATTTGACAAGGATATTGGAGAATAAAGAAGCTAGAAGAGGCCACCAAATTTGAGATTTTTAAGGACAGTCATAAAACATTTGAAGTTTGATTTACGAAGGAGAAGAGTGCTAGTTTTCATAGAAAAAATTGAAGAGTCATAGGACAACATATTGAAGGTGACATAAAGCTATGATTTAAAGACTATTTGGGTAGATTTTAGAGTTCCCTTGAATAGCCAATTAAAGAAAGTCTTGATAGCAAAATAAGGCATCAATCAGAGTTGCAAAATTGACACGTTTAGGGCACTAAAGCACAAGGAATTGAAGCTACAAAATTTATAAGGTTGAGGCAGCAATTGAGTAGAAAGGAGAGCTAAAAATTTTATAGATATAAGGCATAAAATAGGTGAACCAAATTACCTAAAATACTAGCTAGAAAAAGGAGGTGAATAGGTATGAAATATTGGTACTATAAAAGTTCATTATTTGAACATTCACATTAGTCTATTAATTTTTTTTAAAGTGCCATATTAGAGTTATTAAAGGTAGCATAAAGAGTTTAATTTAATAGTCTTTCAAGCCAAGAGAGGAGGTAGTATTTTCATCTCAAAATCTACAAAATACAAACAAAAAAAGATAAAGTTAAAGGATTACTTGAAATATGAGTAATAAGGAGAAGAATTTATATAGTCAATGTTGTTTTTGTAATCTAGTGGAGTGCATTATTATTAAAGCAAAAGGAGACAAGAGCAGGTCTTGGCAGCAAGATAAGCACAAGGATAGTTGTAAATTTAAGAAGTGTGAACAAGTTTGAATAACAAAAATATAAGAAGGTAACCTACCAAAGGAGACAAAAAGGTCTAAAAAAATTTGGTGCAATAAAGGTATTTTATCTAAGTTAAAACATATTCGTTTCTAGTTTTAAAATCACCACATTTTTTTTTTTAAGTAACAAAAAGAAAGGCAAGATTTAAAGTTTCTAAAGACACCAAAGGGGCACAAAAATTTGTAGCCATTAGTGATAGAATAACCAAGTGGAAGAGGATAAACCATAGAGTGAAGAGGAAAGAGTTGAATAAGTGCTCAAATATAGCATACTCAAGGTGTCTAAATACACCAAGTAAGGGACTAAAACCCCAAGAAGATAGTGCTCACATTGGATTAAAAATTACATTAAAAGAAAGAAGTTAAGGATAGATCCAAAGCAAGGATAAAGGTGAAAGTATTATGGAATATAAATAAAGTAAGAAGTAAATTTTTTACCCAAGTAAAGAGGCTTGTATATAGCAAAATAGCATTGAGAAGCTATCAAGAAAAGTGGTGAAACAACCACCAAGGAGGAAGTGTTGAAGCACAATCAAATGAGGATCCACCAACATAGGAAATGAGCATCCATTGAAGGAGAAAATCCACCACCAAAAATTGGAAATAAATAAGTGCTAGCAAGCATTGAAGAATGAATACCAAGCATCTTGTAGTTGCAAAAGGAAGACCAAACAATATCCATTGAAAGGAAGAAGCATTGACAAAATATACTAAAAATGTTAAGGAAATGAAAGCAATATTGAGTGCCAAAGAAAGGTGAAGAATTACATGTAAGTATTGAGAGGAGTGGATCCACCACTTGTCACGTCAGTTAAAGAACTCATATGCCACTTGGAATAGAAGAAAAGAGTACCAATAGTCATTGAAAATGCTTCAAACTATCACTCATTGAGAAAGGAGGACACATGTCATAAGGTAACACCTACTGTGTCATAATGCCACCTAATTTTGTAGAGCAACAAGAAGTAATACCCAAAGAATATTTTGAGTTCCATGTGGCACGTAATAAAATGAATATAGTTAGGTTTGAAGAGCCCAAAACAACAACAACGTGCATTCAAATTCAGAGAACATAGAGGAAGAATGAGGATAGTCAAAGTTGAAAAAAATGCTATAAACAAGGAAGAGCAATAAATGCAGTGAAAGAACATCGTGTAAGCATTGAATATTGAGAGGATAACAATACCTAATTAGAGTATAATTTGTAGTCAAAGGAGTAGCAGACCAATACATAGTGCATCACCTCTAAGAAGGTATTTTAATATTTAAATACTATTTACATTTCATAAAGGTCAAGGAGGCATAAGTTTTATTAATACTAAGGTTAATTTTAGTTAATTAAATGAATAGAGATACAACGAAATAAATTGGAAAATTACAACCTTAGATGATTTATTGATTGACTTGAAATAATGTTGAAGTAAGGAAGATTTAACTTGAGAACCTTTTGAAATTGCATTATTTAAAACTCAAGTATTGAAATATTTGCAAATAATTTAACTAGGAGTAATCAGGTTTCCTACATTGAAATTTAAACATTAAATATGCAAATATCCATTATTTTCTAAATTTCTAATTAGGGATTTATAAGGAGTTCAACAATTTAGGCTTTTGAAATTTAGAAACCTTACTATTAAAAATTGATGCACTACATAAAGTTGTTGAAAATTTGCAAACTACATTTGAAATTAGTCTCTTGCTCAAATTAATGAGACATAAGGAATCCAACTTTAAAGTCTTGAAGATAGATATTTTATCAATTGAAAGTGCATCAAAATTATCTTTAGCTTTCTAATAGGGAGAAGTAAGGTGAATAATAGAAGTTGAACATTAGGGAGATAAAAGGAATTCAACTCAAAGGAAAACTAAGAAAGCTAACTAGTTTATCAAGACCATAGGATATTCAAAATACTTGGGATATACAAAGTATTGTACAAAACTTGAAAATTTGAAAAGAATATATCAAATTTGATCTTATACTCAAAATACTAGGGAGTTAAAAGGAATTCTACCTAGAGATTTAAAAAATAAAATAAACCCTTGTAAAATAATTGATTAAGCATTAGAATTTTTGAGTTATCCTACAAATTTGAGAATTGAAAAGAATTCATTGAGTTTGATCTCTAAATTAGGGAGTCATAGGGTAGTCAACCTTGATTGTTTTTGAAAGTTAAAATATTCTTCAAATATTATTTTTCAATATCCAATACTAAGGAAAAAAAAAAAAAGGATGTCTACTCCAAAGAGTTCATTGAAAAGTTAAATAGAAAATGAAATTAAAAAAGAAAGAGTAAAAGTTATAAAATTTGGAATAAAAAAAATTGATTGAAAAATCTAAAAGAAAGTTAGACTTAGTTTCAAGTTTCATCTATAAGGAAGCTTTAGAAGAAAATTTTGAAACATTAGAATACTATCTGCATGTGAGAATGTATGAAGCAATTGATAATGATAAAGATAGTGTTATGATTCCTTTGAATGTTACTAGTATATTATATATGACATTACTTACATTCAAATATTACAAAGAGGAGAATTCTTTTTAACTACCTAGTATTTTGAGTATAAGATCAAATTTGGTATACTCTTTTCAAAGTTTCAAGTTTTGTAGAATACTTTGTATCTCCCAAGTGTTTTGAATATACTAATATTATAATTTACTAATATAGGTAGAGTCTTGGAAAATTCTAATAATAGTTACCTATTTAATTTGTTGGTGTTCTTTCAAATGACATTGACATTAGTAGATGGAAAAGGTATTTTTTCGTGAGGTGTAAACTATACACGCATAAAACGGTGGGACAATAGCATAGATGGTAGAATTCACATTCTACTAGTATTAAATATCTTCCACTAGAAGTAGCAGTTATCATGTACAGGTTTTTTCAAACCTGATAGGAATTCTAATTGAATTTCAGTTCATTGCAAAATTTAACGGTATGTAATATTATTTTAATACACCATAGTTAGTTATATAAGGTAAGAGTGTTAGCTTTTGAGGATGTTTATTTAAGGAAATGCAACCACGAGATGTAAAATAAGTAAGCTATGATAACTATATTATAATGGCACTATAATATGTAGGAAAATAAGAGATTAGACTTATGCAATAACTCAGTAATATGCCATTAATGAAAGCTCAAAAAAATAGTACAATGCAATATAATGGAGGACTAGAACATTCTATAATTTTTAACGTAAAATTATAGTATATGATATGGAAACTCAATGTGAAGTTGGTTTATTCATTAGTGCAATAGAATATATAGATCTTACAATAGAATCATGGAGGATAGAGGGTTATAACAACCTACAACAACATGCTAAGCAGGGATAACCATAATAACCAACTGGATGCAAACAAATCCATGAACTTCTAGAAGACAAATGCAACTCTAATAGTCTAACTAAGCATCCTAACAACTAACAAACACATATCCAATGTGGGCATACTATACCTCACGTAAATACAAATACAAGAAATAAAAAATATCTAATGTGGGCATACTATACCACACATAATACAATGCAATATAACTTAGGCTTATAAATAAACCTAAGGTAATATAATATCCTCAAAACTTCAACCATAGAAGCATTAGATCCCAATGCTCTCAACAAATGTTGAAATTTATGGGCCATTTGATGGTGAGGAATCAGCGAGCCATATCTAGAAAGTGATCGTAGAAGGCGACAAGGTAAGAAGTGGAAGAACCCTGTCAAGTGTGATGAGTGTTTGTGTCGAAAAATCTATTTGTAATGAGTGACATAAAGAAATATTTCATGGTATTTATGAATGATACAATAAATTATAGATGATTGGAAATGACATCTATTGAATGTATGCTTATGGATTAGAAGTACCCTACTAAGATGTGAAAGGTTTTTACATGCTAGTGATACTTGGAATCTTCTCCTAGTTAGCAAGGATTTTTATTCATTAGAAGTTAGAGAGAGTTAAAAATAAGGGATTATGGGATCCCTTTGAGAATAAAACATGGGGTAAGCCTAGTCTCACAACTTTACCTTAATGACCTAGCCTTAGATAGTTGTGAAGAAGCAATAGCTAGGTTATCATGTCAATAAAATAAACTATCATGTGAAATGATAGATGCTTTGGTTAGATCATCATTTATATGAGATGGAAAATTAAAACTTACCTACATAGATGGACTTATGTATGTAAAAGGAATAAATGAAATGTTATGTCACTATGCTTAGTACACCTACATAGATAGACTTATGTATGGTGTAGGGATGGGTGTACCCTTTGACAAAAAAAAGGGGATAAGTTAGCTCATTGTATAGATGAGATTGATAGCTTCTTTGCATTGCACTTAGTACACCTACATAGATGGAATTATGTATGGTGTAGGGATGGGTGTACCCTTGATAAAAAAAGAGAGTATAAGTTAGCTCATCATGGAGATGATACTGATATCTTATTTTCATTGCACTTAGTACAGCTATATATATGGACTTATGTATGGTGTAGGGATGGGCATACCCTTTTAAAAACAAAAGGGATAAGTTGGATCATCATGGATATGATATGGATAACTTAATCATAAGGCTGCTCATTAATAGGTACCTTCATAGAATAACTTATGTAAAGTGGGGTGATATAGATCCCTAGAATAACTTATGTAGCAATTTGTTACATCAATGGCATATTGTACTAAAATAATTTTTATAGTGTGCTACTAAGATGCATGCAACGAGAAAAAACATAGGAGGTTTTACAAGAGTTTCATGTTGGCTTCTCAAGAGGACACTATTTCAGATAGATAATCACTGCTAAGATTCTTAGAGCTAGACATTACTAGCCTACCCTATTTTTTGATGCTTTCAAATTTGCTAACACCTATAATAAGTGATAAAGGTTTATCAGCAAAATAAAAAATCCAACTATACCTTTACAACCAATCATAGTAGAGGAGCCCTTCTAGCAATGGGGGTTAGATTTCGCAGTGGTAATTAATGCAAATTCCTCTACCAAACATAAGTTTACATTTATAGGGACAAATTACTTCACTAGGTTGTCTGAAGTAGAGGCAACCAAACATGTTGATCAAGATACAATGATAGAATTTTTGGAGTGACTGATCACTAGGTTTGGGATCCTTGCTACAATAGTGTCTAACATTACCGAAGTGTTTATTGGAGCCAAAATGATGGATTTTGTAGTAAAATATAACATTTATTAGAATGCATCTTCAAATTACTATCCTCAACGCAATGGGTTAGTAGAATCGACCAGTAAAAATTTGATGAGGATAATCAAGAAAAATATTGGTAAAAATAAAAAAGTTTGCATTTAATGTTAAACCAAGTGCTATGGTAAGATATACTAATATTAAATAAAGCTTTAAAAACCACACCACATGATTTAGTTTATGGAAAAGAAGTTGTATTGTAGATCAATATAGAATTACCTGCTCTAAATTTTATTGAACAATCATAATTACACAATGTTAAACCAGTTGAAGGGAAATTTGTCAACACTAAGGAGTATTAAAATAATGTTTTGAAAAATATTCATCACTAAAATCCTTTAGAGAGGGAGATTTAGTGCTAAAATGGGATTCAAACAAAGCTAATTTCGTAAAGCATTAATAATTGGAATCTCAATGGTTTGGCCCATATCTAATCTTAGAAAGGAGAGAAGTAAATGCATTTGAGCTACAAGATATGTATGGTTGTGTTTGATTGATTATAGTAAATGACCAATATTTAAAACACTATACATAGAAGAGTGTGCATGATGGTGTATACATATGTAAATAATGACACATGTATATAATCACGTAGTGGAATTAGTGGTAGAAGATTTGTGTAAATATAAGAATTTTTAATTAGCTAAGGCATGCACCAAGCAACCACTAAATTTTGAATTTATTGCGATATCATTGGTACAAAGGATGGTAGTCATAAAAAAGGACATGCATCATACACACTTGCATGAACTTGCTATCCCAAGATAATATTTTCCTATACAAGCTCAACACGTAGAATCCCTGACACTTAATTAGTAATAGCCATCCATTGTGGGAATTTATTATTATAAAAATAATACCAATATACAATAATGGACATTTGTATATTCACACAAAAGGGACCAAAAAAACTATCAAATTGTTATCATGGTCTGAGAAGCACACTGTGAAGTAGAAGAGTTGTCTATTTGATGGTATCCACATTCTTAAATAATTGGTTGAAGACTCTGCAATATGTATAGAGGAATATAAGTATAGAAGTTGCAAAAAATCACAAAGGAGTTGGATAAAAATTTGGCTAACATTCATGACCCAATCATTAGTATCAAGGCAAAATGGAAATTTTTTTGAGATAGGTTAGAGTTGTAACAAAAATATTTATTGATAGAATGGAAGCTACCTTGTGGAATTTTTTTCTATCAATATATATTGCCTAGATTCATCCATAACTATCTAGAACTCATCAAGGTAGTTGTAAAATATTATAACCTAGATACTGAAATAGTATGCAATGCACATAAGTAGTCGTTGTCCACCATCAACAAATAAACCATAAAAAAATTGTTCACAATAGGCAAAAAAATAGGTATGAGTTTCAAGCATATCAACATTGTTGAATAGAATAAATATATGGAAAATACAACTTTCATGCCTTGGCTAAATTTTTGCTTGGAAAAAGTCCCTAATAACTTCCCTAAAAATCCTATCAAGCTTGCAAATTTTGACGATACTTTGCAAGTAGTGGTGTCTATGTTATCAATAATTTTAGGATTAGAACTTGATAAATTGGTGTGTGATTATCAATTATACTTGGATTATGTGGCTACTAACATAAGAAACTATGAAAGGATCACTGCTTCTAACCCTATTTTCTTTTATTGGGACCAATTCTTAAGCTCTTAAATCCATAGTCAATTGACAACCCTAATATTGGGGGAGAGTATTAAATTTTGTAATCCATAATAATTAGCCTTAATTTTCCTTTACTACATTCTTATAACTCTATAATATTATCCTAGTTAAGAAATACAATCTCCAGCCTTGCTTAGTAGTAGATTGGATCACAATCCTTATAGAAACTTTTGCATATATCACTTTCAACCAAAAATTATTGGGCCCTACCCTATGTTTTATCTATGGCTCAATTTTACATCTTAGTTTAGAAACCATAGATAAAATAAGAGGAAATAAAACATAAAATGGGGATTGGTGCTTCCTAGTAGAGGGTACAATAATATGGGTATATGGATTTCCTGGAATGCCTTACCTATTGTTGTACTATGTTACAAATTGGATATTTGGAATGGAGCTATGAAAACAAATTGATGAAATAGATGAGCATTTTTCCTCTCAAACAAAGAAATATTGCACATATAGCTACCCTATGGATTTGAATATATAACTATGACAACAAGAAGATAAGTAAAATTGCTTGATGACAAGCTCAATGCTCTTCAATTATCGATTGTACCTCACATGTCACATTATGATTTAGAAGGTCAATTCAAAGCCAAATTGACCTAGTTGAATAATAATCCATCTATCTTCGACCATTTACCTTGGATAAATATCAACCAATTAAAAAATAATGATGAAAATGATGCCATGAATTTGAACTTTATCTAGATGCAAGAAAGGTCCCCATGGAGGACATGTTATGAATATAAAAAAAATTATAATATGGAAAGGAATAAATAGTAGTGGATACATGAATACCTCATAACCAAAATCAAAGAGGATCTAGGATGAGACAAAAATAATATCAGAGAATGGTGGATATTGCACTATGAGTGTGGTACTAAGAAGAAAACTTTTCCTGGTACTTTTGGTAAGTGGTTTGGTGAGGAATTTAAACCCAGATATCATAAATGGATGAATGACTACAAGGGAGAGATATACCTAGGCCTAGTAAAAATGAGGGATGAAGAAAAGAGGCACTTAAAGAAGAAGAATAAATTTCCCATACAACCTTCCCACCAACTACTCCCTTAATAGGCCATGAAATTTTAGAATATGTGAGCATAAAAGAAGCACATTTTCAAATAATATGAAGAAAAAATGTTGAAGTGCCTAAGGATACTATGATGATTGAGACCACATTAGAAAGTGAAGATCAACTAGTGGAGCAATATGTGAAGGTAGAAGTGGAACAAAAGGTAGTGCCTATGAGAAGGATAGACAAAAAAATAGATGCAAAAAATACCAAACCCTCAACTTGACGAGAAGAATCTAATGAAAAGCAATGTAGAAAATAACCATCTAGGCAATATAAAGGAGGAGATAAAAGCATTTAAAATATTGTAAATAAATTAGTTTATTAATTTATGTGATGGATGAGTCAAACAAGCAAATGTAGTAATGCAGAAGATGACACTATATGTGGAAGGAGCAAGTACGTTCACATCCTATATCTTGATGAAATAATCCCTCCACCTCAAAAACCTTCATCGAATCAGCCACCTCCACTACCTAGCCCTATGATAGTATAAAAATTTGGAAGATAGTTAAAGGATAAAAACGTAAACCTACTGAAGATGCTAGGGAGATTAAAAAATATGAATAAGATGAAGCAAAAGCACTCATGATCATAAATTTTGCAATTACAAATGAAATACAACCATATATTAGTTCAACATCAACCTCTACAGAAGCATGGAATACTCTATCTAAAATATTTGAAGGAAATAATAAAGCCACCATTTTAAATATTCAGACTCAATTACACTCTCTAAAGGTTAACAGTGGTGAAAGTATAGAGTTGTTTTTAAGAAAAGTGGCAGATATAAAGGGAAAGTTATTAACTCTAGGGGAGAAGGTATAATACCAATTTCTTGTTCAAGTAATTCTTAGAGCACTTCCTAAAAGTTACAAGTATTTGGTTACTTTTTTATAAATCTTGAGAAAGTATACAACATTTTATGAATTGGTTAATATACTACAAGAATATGAAGTGGATAATTCAATAAAATATGAAATGACTAACAATGCATTAGTCTCAAATGATAATAAAAAAGGAAATTTTGCTACATTATGAAGGAATAAAATAAAATGGAATGATAGATATTATAAAATTTGCAAGAGAAGAGGTCGTAGCACAATTTACCGTAGATTCAATCCAAGGAATCAATACCAAGGAAACCAAACAAATTTTTGAAATCAATAAATATAATATCAAAATCAATATAGACCACATCAACAATAGTTCCAACACCAATACAATCCACTCCAACTACAATATAGAGAAGGAAATCAAAAGGGACACTTAGTTCAAGAGATACAAGAAATGCAAGAATTAGAAGAGACTACAGAAGAACATGAAGCTAAAGCCCTTTCAGTAACATTTTATGAAGATACTAATCTTTTTCTTGATTAGAATACAAACAAAAAGTAGAATAAAGAAAATAGAAGAGAATAGCACAAGCTTCAACAAAAGGATGAAGACCATGTTGAAGACTAAAGTCTTCAATAACCAAATAATGTACTACAGGGGGGTGTTGGAATATATTACATTATTTTGTACATGCTAATGTACCACCTTGGGTACATTCTTAGATTAGGAAGAGTGTTCTAGATTAGAAGTTATGATTTACTATATGCAATGTAATAAGTGCATCAATATTATTAAAGTGAATAAAGTATTTTGGTATTATAAATGTGTATAGTTATCCATGTGCACATGTGTCCATAGAATAAGAAGTGTAAGAGTCTCTAGAAGAGTGAATACCAAGATTGCTCCATATGAAGAGTCACATTACATTATATATGTAGTGTATGTGTATATGTAAAGTGATGTGATATGACAGGACATTACTTGACACTTGATACTTTCAGAGCTATTATATCATTTTCGTGAGCATTTTTTAATGGTAATTTTATGAGGGGTTGTTGAATTTATTTTTGAGTTTTATACTTCTATAATATTTCCATTATCATATATATCATATTGCAACTTTATTATTAATATTTTGGTGATCTTAAGTATTAAGCTTCAAAAAGTAACAAAAATTACTTTCGAGCAATTGAAATTCCTTTTCAAACAACAAGAATTCAATTTCAAGCTTTGAAAAGTTATTTTTGGATAATTAATAAATCAATTTTGGGCTCTTGGAAATTAATTTTGGACAATTAAATATTTTTCCAAGCTATTGTAAATTATTTTTAGGTAACTTAAAATCATTTTGAGTAATCAAATATTAATTTCAAGCTCTTGGAAATTATTTCCAAGCAATTATAAATCATTTCAAGGTCATGGGAAATGTTCAAAATCACTCACAAGACATTCAAATATAAAAATATAAAAGCATGTATGAAGACAACATGCAATGCCTGATAAAAAAATCACTTAAGTATGGGGGCCACCGAAGGACTTGTACCAATGGTATTAGCAAAGTGGTACTAAAATATCATCACCCAATAAATTTGAGAAAAAGAAAAAAAATCTATATGTGGATATTGCCCGAAATCTTGTACCATGGCATCAAGTAAAGAGGTGCCAAAATCCCGTAACCTAATAGGTTTTAGAAAATAAAAAATTCAAAGTGTGGATATTGCTGGAAATCTTGTACCATGGCACCAAACAAAGAGATACATAAATCCCATCACCCAGTAGCTTTGAGAAAAAAAAAATCCTAGGTGTGGATATAGCCAAAAATCTTGTACCATGGTTCCAAGAAAAGAGTACAAAAATCATGTCACCTGTTGGCTATGAGAAAGTGTGAATGTTGTAAAAAATCTTGTACCATGGAACCAAGCAAAAAGGTACCAAAATCCCATCACCTAAAAAAATTGAGAATAATAAAAATTTGACCAAGGATAGATGTTATCTGAGATTTTGTACCAATGTCATTAGCAAAGGGGTGCTAAAATCCTGGCAATTGGAAATGAGCTCGAAAATTGAAAATTTTTTAAGGCATGAGGCCTAACAATGAAAATTTAGCATTTTGATATTAAAGAAAATATGTAATTGATTTGAAGCCTAGCAATAGAAAATTTTATCTGGCACTTAGAATACAAGAAAAATATGATCAAAAACCTAGAAAATAATTTCCTGCAATGCCAAAAACTCTGAAATTTAAAAAAAAATTACTATTAAAGATCTAACCAATATTTTTTTTGTAATTTTATAGAATATTTGCTAATGGTTGCATCAAATATGATAAACGTGATGGTAAACATGAAATTTCAATGTGAATTAAGCAAGTATAATTGTACAAGGTGAAAGATATGGAAAATAAATGATCGACCTAGATGTAATGAAGAGTTAATGAGGCATGGTCATTCCAAATTTGTGAGCATAATGCAAATTGAAATTTATTGAAATATGGTCATTATAGAAATATGAACATCATCCAAATGAATATTTTATGAGACATGACTAAAGTAGTGCTTATTTAATGATGTATATTTACAGTATGGGTAGTCTTAAATGGCACACCCTAGAATTAGATATGAATTAATTGTAAATGTAATGCTAATTGAAGGTAAAAATTTGTATAAATAGTGGTTCACTAGCTGGTTACAGGGGTCAAAAATCATCTATTGGCTAGCCTCCTTTAGTTCTCTTATTTTCTCTTTATAGTTGGATGATATTTTTGAACCAAGTTGCTATTGATTTTTGAGCTCTATTTTTTATAATGCACTAAAGTGAAAAAATCTAAAACAATGTAGTTATAGACTATATTTTAATATAAAAACTTTTGAAATTTGTTGTGTTCAATCTACGAATGTTTATGGTGGTTGAATTCAATCCATTTCATAGTTTGTTTCTCCTCTAAATATTGAACCATATCAGACCTTAGGTTGTGCGAATAATGGTCGACTTGGGATTGATTTAAATTGGGTTTGTTACTTTACCATATGGGAGCTAGAGTTCAAGGAAACATTAGCTTGTTTTCTTTTATTTTTATTTACCCTTCAACCTTTTAATTTTCTTTGAAACTTATTTAGATTAGGAGTAGATTAGTTTTTTTTATCAGTTAAAATATTTGATTAAAAATAGGTTTTAACAGTTACCCAAAACCTGATTACATCAGAGAATAGAAAGTTAAAACCAGTTGCATAAACTAAAGAGACAAGGATAGAGAACGCAGTCCCACAAAACTAGAAGCATCACGAAGGATACCCTTGAAATGCAGACAAGAAGAAACTAAGGGCAACATAGAGGATACCCTTGAATGGCAAAAAGAAGCTAAGGGTGACATAGAGGATACCCTTTACAAAAAACCTCAGCAATAAAGGAAACCCTAAGCTTCATCTTTGGGTTCCGCACTAACTTCCTGGAGCTCATCATTTGACTCATCCATATCGACATCTTTATCTTCGCCTTTATCATCCTCAGGAACAGAAGCAACCTTGATGTCCTCCTTGATAGTAGAGACCTTATCACCATTCTCAAAAAATGATTTCCTAAAGAAGAGTAGGTTCAAAGCATTGTGGAGATCAACCATCTAGGACATGCAATTGGAAATAAATTTGATAATTAATTATTGCATACATTGATCAGGGATGTCCTTCTCATCATTCTCAGAGTCAATGATCAAGGATTTCTTTTCTTCTACCAATTTTTGCAATCGTGCAGAGGAACAAACATACTTCAGCTCAGAGGATTCACTTTTAGATATTTTCCTCAACTTGTGAATAGTCTCGATCACCACCCTATTTTTGGTAGATAGGGTAGATCTGGAGGACAAAAGAGTGGACTGTGAAATATTGGGTTGGATAAGGCTAGTTTTAGCTTTAGGAACGGAAGGAAGGATAACATCCTAAGGGTAGTGAATCAACCAGTGGATACACAGAATCTTGAATAGGCCCTGATGGGAAGGTAACTCATTGCTATTTTTCTTATAGAATTGAAAAGGAATTGGGGAATTTTTACCAGGTTGACATCACATAAATGATTAAATAAAGCAAAGTGGAAACTACATAAAACCTTATTAGGGTCATCCACAGTGATGAAATCCATGATGGGTTTCATGACATTGTTCCAGGGAGAGGGGAGCTCCTCATGATGCATGCCCATTCGAGCTTTTTTGCAAAGGTCCTTGTCTTTTATTTCTTTGATTTGACCTTCCCAGTTGTGTTTTTCATGGAAAATTGACCTCCCTTTCACCTAGTGCTCTGTAAGATCAACCAAAGTCTTGATGTCGACTTTGAAGGTCTTGTCATGGATCGTCACCCTTTTGTTATCCCAAGTACCCATAAAAGCAGAGATAATTTTAGGAGTAGATTAGTTTTCATTCAAAGCATTGAATCTATTTTCTATAGTGCATTTTAAAATTTCATATAGCTTCAATAGAATCATTATTGTTATATATGTGATAAATTTTAATTGCAATTAATAATATAGATTGGGCAATCACAATTTACATAGCTTAAATTTTATCTTTCTTTACCCATTTTAATTCTACTTAGCCCATGTCTGTTGAGATATTTGTATAGTATAATTACTTTCATATATTTAAGGATTTCATTTTTTAGCATTGTACTAGAAAATTTATATTTTAAGCGTAACCAACAAAGATCCTTTAAAAGGAATAGTTATCATCAACCTTTTAAGTCTATCCATACTAGCCAAGACTTGGCATACTCAAACCTTGAGGGAAAGAGATTTCTCTTTCAAGAGGGAATAGGTATTTGTTCCAAGTACGTTGACATAACCTTCACAATGTTTCATTTGCACACTCAATAGATCAAAACCTAAATCTATCATAATCTAAGTATGTTATCCAAGGCAATAATATTATCATTAAAACACTTATTCCATTTTATAATAGATTCCATGGAGTAGTACTATAGTGACAAAATAAAATATCTTTTAAAAGCCTTGCTAGACATAAAGAATCAATCTTGTGATGAATAGCACACCAATGAATTTACATGATTAAAATATCCAATCATCCATAGAGTATCAAAATGATGCATACCATCAATGCTCCCATCGACGACATTGCCCAAACTATTCAAATTGAGCACATTAACTAAAAAAATAAATCACATATAGTTTTAATATGGAAACTTCTCCTATGAATGCTAAAATCTTGGTTCATCTAATTGAATCATCATGCTTCCAAGATGCAAGGGTTCCAATATCTCTTTATTTTATTCTCTATTTCAACTCACAAAAATCATGCAAAAATAGCTAGTGCAAATTTAAACTTGCAATCCAAAGCACATGTGATCTTAAATAGTGTGCATTATCCATGTTGTTACCTTTTTCAAATAGACATAAATCTATTCCTATTCCATTGAAGAAGTTATTATAGTCAAACTAAAATATGACCAAAAAATTAAGAAAACTAACATGCATAGCATTTTTGGATTTGAATTTCAAATGGCACCAATTTTCCCCTTTTAAGTCAACCAAAATGTCATGGATTCCATATGAAGGTTGAGACAAATGATGCAAAATGAAATTCAAATATACATACATGAATTTGGAATAACTTTAATGACAATTCAGAAAAATAGGGAGTGGGTACAAACTCTACAAGATTCTGGAAATGCAAATAAAGAATAGTGGAATAAAATCACCTATCTACCTCTTATTCCAAAGATGCTTATGAATATTTGAGAAGTAATTTGCCCTAGAAATTGGAAGAAGTATTAGAAGTTATAAAGGAATTTTTTATGCAAGCAAGTAATTTCACTTCATACTTGCTCTAATACCATGTTAGATTTCACAACTATTTTTTAAAATGAATAGAAGAAATTCATCTACTCAAATATTATATGAAAAGTGAAAGAGGACAAAAAAGGAAATAAAGAGATACACAATTAATAGGTTCCCTTAGGCACCATAAATAATGACTATATTATCCATGGATATGGATCATAACACTCTAATACATTAGATAAAGTAGTTAGGGTATTTATATCAATACCAAAAACCCAAGTTACATAATTAAGTTAACCTAAGACAAAATACAAGTCTTTCGGCTAGTTATTAAATATAATATATTTTAAACCAAAACAAGAATAACCATGGTCCATAGGGATTATATAAAATAAAAATTAAATAGTTGTACAATTAATTCTCATGGAAAAAGTACATCATACAATGTTGGCCTTGACCACAAGTTAGATTACACTTTCAACAACTCCATGATGCATGAAATGAAATAGAAAGAAAAAAAGTAAATGTGATATTTAGTGCATAAATTATTATATGACACTAGTTTCATTTGCCTCAAATGGAATTGTAGTAACATCTATAAAGTTCATAACCATTCATAAGTAGAGTGGCCCTCAATATCAAAAGTTAGAAGTATCAAAGGTTGGTCATATACAATCATATTGGCACTAATTCTATTATATTTGGAACCATTTTAAATATTTAAATTAGGGAGTGTGTTTACTATTTATGTATATAGTACGTGTCAAGTTAGTAGATGTGATCATGTCTCATGTAATTAAGTGTGTGAGGTGTCTAGTTAGTAAGTGAGAGTTATTTGAGTGTGAAGTGTCAAGTATAGTAGGAAGTTATGTGTAATCATGAGAGACTTCATCTTTATGTAATATGTGAGATTTATTATGTAAGAGAGGAATATAAAGAGTTAATTTTTTCCATGAGTTTTGAAGAGAGCAAAGATCAAGATTCATGTAATGTGAAAAGTCTCATGTATCTTTATATTGAGGACAAATCCATGTAATTTGTAACTCGAAGAGGCTTTGCTTTATGCATTGCTTTAGTAGTTCCAATAATATTTTTTATGAGATTTAGTGATATTGTTGTTCATTTGATATATGTTTTATTATTGATGATATTTATGATTTGAGGAATTGCTTAACCTATGAAGCATAGTGATATTTTTCTAACAATGGTATCAAAGCCACATTGAGTGGACTTTATGATAGTAACCTTGAGTAAGATAGCTATAGAAAAAGACAATTGGAGAGATTGGAAGAGGAAGATTACAAGATTGGAGGAAGAAGATAGTAGGATAGAAGAAAATGGTTAGAAGTTTAGAGGAGGAAAGAATTTATTTGAAGAAGATGTTTGGAGATAGATTACAACTTGTTTAAGATATTGAGGTCTAGGAAGTGTTAGTCCAAAAACTAAAATGAGTGATAATTACAACTAAAAGAGTTGTAATAGAATTCAAATGCATGAAGATTAGTAGCATATACATCGATGATTACATAGAACAAAAGTAAAGTGACTTGTGAGGTGTGGCAATAAAATAGTCCTCCATAAAGCTAAAGAAAGGTAACCTATGAAGTGTGGCACTAGAGCAGACCATAGAGTGAAAGAGAGTAAACTACCTAAGAGAAAATAATTCATGCATAGGAGTTGAAATGAAGTGCTAGATATTTTTCTTGGTTGAGGAGCATGTGATGTGCTATAATGCCCTAACATAACATACAAAGTCCATAACATAACATTTGCACTAGAGACAATTTTGGAAGGAAAGATTGAGGATCCTAATAAATCATCTATATGTAAAGGATGCACCATTAATTAAAGGTAAAACATTTACCCTTTGATTTATTTGGGTATTTAGGCATGCATTTACTTGGATAATAATTAATTTATTTTTTAAAAGGATGAATATATTTTGATTATTAGAAGAGATAAGAAGTTGATTGAATAATTCAATAAAATGGAGTGATAAGAGGAATAAATTGAATAATTAATTGAATGAGAGATATAAGAAGGAAAAATTAGTTAAGTGAGAAGAAAAATGATTGAAATAAATTATCGAATTGATGATTGATTGAAGTGATTTTTAGAAATGAAGAATTGAAAGAAGAAAATTGTGAGAAGATTAAAATTGAAATTAAGAGGGATATAAGAAGAAAGAAAAAATTGAATTGATAATTTAAAAGTGAAATTAAATTGATGATTGGAAAAAATAATTTGATGAATCGAGGAAATAAAATTGAATTAATTGAAGAATTGAGTTAACATGAAACTAAAAGGGAGATATAAGAAGAAAGAACTTGAAATTTGAAATAGATTGAGAATTTAAAATTTAAAACTTTTGAAGAAAAAATTGAATTGAAATTGAAGATTGAGTTAAAATTTTAGAGACACAAGGATTTCTACAAAATTAAGAAATAAAAATATTATGAAATTGAAAAAATAATACTGATAACTTAAAAACTGAAATATTGAATTGAAGAGAGAAAATTTGATGAATTGAGAAATATTGAATTAAGAAAAATGAATTTGGGAGCAATAAGGAATTCCACATCAAAGGAAATAAAATTAAAAGGAATTTGTATTGATTGAAATAAAATGAGTACATCAAAAAGGCCATACAAGTTTAAAGGACCAAGCTTCATGAGGAGATATTTCCATAAACATGTAGTAAGATATAATAAGCCATGAGAAATCCAATGATAACAAAAAATAGAATATGATAATAATTTATGGTATATTTATTCAAGGGCAAACCACCATATGACATGCAATATTTATTGGTTTGATTCAACTCAAGTAAAAACAAATATTCCAATGAAGATAATACATGATAAAATTTATCATGTACAAGGATTTGGAAATGTCACCCATAGTCTACTATATTTTGAATGCACATTGGAAAATATGCTTTATGTTCCTAGCATAGCAACTAATCTTATTTCAATATCTCAATTGCTTGACAAAGGAATAACAATGGAGTTAAAAGACATTAATGTCAATAAGAAATGTCTCATTAAGAGACTAAATACAATTAAATCTATGAGATCCTATAAGAGTAGCATATTTGCCTTAGATGTGATAGTTATATAATAAATACATTGAGATCAACTCTTACGATGAGAGTGACATCAAAATAAATATTATATTAAACATAAAACTTTTATGGAAAATGAATATGACAATTTAGTTTCTTCAAGAGAACAGGGAATAGATCAATGGAATAGTACCAACATCACAAGCATTACCAAAGCCAAAACTAGGGAATGAAGACAAGAAGGAGAAGACAAAAATCCTTCATACCAAATAATGTAATACAAGGGGGTGTTAGAGGTATTACATTTGGCACCATTGTAAATATTTAGCTTAGGGAGTGTGTTTATAATTTATAATATAATATTTGTTAAGTTCGTAGATGTGAGCATGTGTCATGTATTTAAGTGTGTGAGGTGTCTAGTTAGCAAGTGAGAGTTATTTGAGTACGAAGTGTCAATTTTAAAATTAGGGAATCTTGGTTGCTCGATGGACACATGGTCAACGTGATCATACCAAAAGTATACTCTTGGTTTCAAAACCTACCTAAGCCAATGGAATAAAGAATTGCACCCTTAAGACTTTGATCAAGAGATAGGAAGGCTCATAGAAAGGTGTCTCTAAGCCAACATTTAGAGAAGGTTGGTTCCTTTACCTAGGTAACCTAACTAACTGGGGGTTTGCAGATTAAAGAAAGAAATGCAAAAAATATAGAAAGACTACCTAAAAAGTGGTACAAATTTAGAAACATCAAGAGACATGGTGTAGAGAGTCTCGCAATCTAAAATAAAATTGAACACCTAACATAATAGCCTACATCCCTTATGCATTTAAAACATTTATCATTAAGCACCCTTAAGCTATGCTAAATCATTCCACAACTATAATGAGAATCCAAGTAGAAATCTAGAATGCAGAATAACTATAGCATAATATTTGTTCATATATTTAACTAAAAATCATTAGCACACAGTAAGACATACATACATGTTTTCGTATAAGAAATTAGTAGGAGTCCACAAAAAAATACAATTCTCATTCAAGAAGGTGTACCAATTGTAAATACCAAAGAGCCAACCCTTAGAATGACATGCATTTTAGTATATATAGATTTACAATTGTAATTACTTAAATTATCATTATTTTTCATGAAGTGGATTACAAGTCTGATAGGCTATTGTAGCTCATGTGCTCATTCTTCTAGATTATTTTTGTGTAATCAATTTGATGTTGTGGTGTTGATGTGGCTTGGTCTAGATGAGTATGGGTGAGTGGAAACCTCTCTATCTTCTTCTAGTGTATAGGATCCGATAGGCTTGTTTTTACTTGGATATGCCATTATGTCTTTACTTGTATATGGAAATTAAAGGAGTTTGTGGCTGTTAGGATCTTCTAGCAACATTTATGTTTATTGAGAGCATATTCAGGTGGCATATTACATGCTTCTATTGAACATCCTTTTTAGCTCTACCTATTTATCAGCTTTTGGATTTATTTATTATTACAATCAAATAATTTTGCACCCCTATATAATGTTAGCATTTAAAATCATCCAAAATTTTAGAAGCCTTTATCTGAATATTGGGTGCAACTCATGCCTTTGAATTTTATTTTGTTACTTTATGAGGCTAGGTTTTTCAGTGTTGTTGACATCATCACTTAAATTTGTTTGGTGTCTTGGGAAATGCTATCTAATGAGAAAATCTAATGCGTTAGATGTTAGATTCTCATACTTAGTCGATTTTGCATCCTAGATGATGCTAAATGCTCTTTCTCATTAAGATAGTTCTTTTGCTTCATTTTTCTAACATCAGTGTTACTACCCACCGAGGATGTTGAATGTCAAATACCAGATTTAAATTACACTATTGTTGACATTAGAACTTAATTCTACCATATGCCATCACTTTATCAAAATTTGGTTTGGGTTCTCTTTATTTACCTACCATGTGTCGAGTTGATCAAGTTTGTGGCTGATAGTATTACCTTAAAAATTTTGGCAATATTTTGACACTTGAATTTTTTTTATTTACTCTTGATCTGGCTACCACTTCAAGTGTACAACGACCTTTGATAGAAACATGTAGTGTTTTGTAGATACAAAATGCATCTCCTCATTTGGATATGGTTGTAGGTTAAAAACTTTCACCTAATCAATTAGTGCCTCGTTGAGTGGTTCTTCTTATAGAAGCAACAAACCCATTTAGCCTTATCCACTTGGGCCATGGTGTCAAAATTGAAATCAAACAACATGAAAAAATAAAAAATATTATGTACAAATTTTATTTTAGGCACTATCAGATTCTATATCCTCTTTCAAGATTGCTTTTGATGCTTCTCCTTGTTGCTTTGTTGCTTCAACTATTGAAGACTCTAACTAGAGCAAGAATAGTCTACATATTTTATCCCATGATATCTATGAGGGAGTCTTTATTGCCCTAATATCTTGGATGATCCTCTATAACTGATAAAAGTGATCATAGGAGGGGTCCATGTACCTCTTTCTTAATTCAATGATTTTCACAAGGAACATACCAAGACTGTGAAAGAATACAATGATCTGATCCATCATTAGAGGCTATGGTAGTGCATCAATATCACTTCCATCACTTATTTTTTGATTCAAAATTTGACCTAATTGTTCAGTTTTGTGTAAATATCCATCTGAATCCCAAAATATAGCAAAATCAAGATCTACTCGTTCTCATATTGTCAACTTGATCTTTTTGTTTCTTGTTTGGAGAGTATTAAGTATCTATCCTCTCCTAGAATATCTTCAAGTAGGATTTATTCTTGGATTTTGTCCTCTTCCATATATTTATTGCTTTCTTGGAGAGTATTCTGATTGAACTACTACTAGGATTTACTCTTGGATTTGGATCTTAGCCTTTATATTTTATAGTTTTTAAATATGTGTCTATGTCTTGTCACACTCTTGATGCAATTGCTTCTTCAATTTATATATTTCTTAATTCCTTTACTATAGTTGTTCTTATGTGGGAATCTATCTATGATTTGTTTGAGCTCCAGGACTTCATTTTTTAGGTTGTATTTATCTATCTTATCTTTATGTATTCTTTGCTCAAGGCTCTTAATTTTTATTTTTAATGTTGCAATTTTTACATATAATTAGTTTCTCTATAGGAATAGAGTGTCTATTTCAATGTGCAGAGCATGACGCATGTCTATCTTTGGCACCTTAGAATGTTGTATTTTTGTATCTTAACATTGTAATTTTTTACAATTATTTTTGCAACTAGCTTTACCACCTTTGGTGTGCAATAATTTTGACACACTCTATGGCAACTAGATCAACAACATCACATGTTTGAGTAGTCATCAATTCTAATCCATCTTGTGGTGGTTTGTAACGACCCAGAAACACATAAACAGAAAAATACAAACATAGAAAAAGTTTTTTTTACTAAGGAGAGAGGTGCATGAACCCTTCATGAACCCCTAACCCACTAGAATATCCTAAAGTTTCAATCTCCTAAGTTTCCCTAGAAGTTACATCTCACGAAGTATCCTAACACAAATTCGTCTATGTAGGCGTATAATGTGTTACTATGAATAAGTCCATATGTTTCAATATCCTTTATGAGCTAGACCTATCACCCTCAGTCCATCGAAGGTGTACACGCATCTCCATATCATACATAAATCATTATGTCTAGGTATGATACAAGTACCACGAGTTAAGCTATCTATCTCATCTCCATGATAAGCTATCTTAACTAATATGTAATCTCTTCCCACTTAGTCCTCTATCTTCCTAAGGGGGTCTCAATTCCCTTAGGTCACCTACGTTCACCCTAAGGGGTTCTCAATTCCCTTAGGTTACCTCTTAGTTCACCTAGAACTCTACACTATATTCCCTATCATCAAGCATTCAAACAATAATATGTCTAGATGCTAACACAACAAAAAACAATAAAAAAATAATAGATAGAATGAAGCAAGATTAACTCTAAAATAGAATATTCTACATGACATAATCAAATACATAAATATATTAAAATTACTTTCATTAACCCAATAACAATTGCCTCATCATCACTTGCATAATAAGCCTTTCCTACTCAAAGGTATCATATTAATTGCATTGGGGATATCTCCCCATAATTCTAATCTATGGAACATAAGTAATTCAATGTAAGATGTAAATATCTATTCTTTGTTTCCGTTCGATTCCTTTCTTCTCCTGGATTCCCTTTGGTTCTTTGAGGGTAGTAGGGGATCAGGATACTCATGGTTCAGGATAGGCATGCCTTTAAATGCATTTATTCATCTACTTTGACAAATTGCAACTATACGATATTCCATTAAGTCTCTAACCATCTAATGCATAATGGACATCATAAAAGAAACTTTACTTTTATTTTCACCTTCCCAAATCCCCTTGGAGGGTCATCCAAACATGCAATCACTTAGATTAAGGTTTAACTTAATTTAATTGCATTCATGTCCTAAAGCATTAAAGTCCCATACCCTTAACCTTTAGAACAATCATTCATTCATTCCCTAAACCAAAGCCCCATAACTTCAATTTAAAGAATAAATCCACATTTCATTTTATTTAAAAACTCCTAAGATAATCAACATTAATCCAAGGGTTCTCTTTAAATTAAAATCTTCTATATCTTTCCCTAAGATCAAAGGTTCCTTTTAATCAAACCTAACATTTTCATAACCCATATAAATCAAAGGTTCTTTTAATTAAAACCCAATATATGTCTCACATAATTCAAAGGTCCATTTAATTAAAACCTAATATGTGTCTCACATAAATTAAAGGTTCTTTTAATTAAAACCCAATATGTGTCTTACATAAATCAAAGGTTCTTTTAATTAAAACCCAATATGTGTCTCATATAAATCAAAGGTTCTTTTAATTAAAATCTAATATATGTTTCACATAAATCAAAGGCCCATTTAATTAAAACCTAATATATGTTTCACATATAAATCAAAGGTCCATTTAATTAAAACCTAATATGTGTCTCATATAAATCAAAGGTTCTTTTAATTAAAACCCAATATGTGTCTCATATAAATCAAAGGTTCTTTAATTAAAACCTAGTATATATTTCACATAAATCAAAGGCCCATTTAATTAAAACCTAATATATGTTTCACATAAATAAAAGGCCTATTTAATTAAAACCCAATATATGTTTCACATATAAAACAAAGGTTCCATTTAATTAAAACCTAATATGTGTCTCATATAAATCAAAGGTTCTTTTAATTAAAACCTAATATATGTTTCACATATAAAGAAAAGGTCCATTTAATTAAAATCTAATATATGTTTCACATATAAATCAAAGGTCCATTTAATTAAATCCCGATGTATGTCACATATAAATCAAAGGCTCTTCTACGTATTGCAAAATCTACAGTCGGTGCTAACACCATTCAAGGTATGCTAAGCATCCATGGCGAACATAGCATCCACTAGAGCCAAGGGCATTCTATTGACGTTGATCGGTTTCTTAACCTGCACTCCCTAAAACCTAAGGGGTTTTTCTTTTTTGAACACTACACTCCAGTTGTATAACATTGTTCCAAAAGCAAATAGAGCACTTGACATCGCTTTCAACAGCACTAGACCAGCACGACGCTCTCTCATGGCACCAGGGGGTTTCCAACTCAAATGCAGTGCAGAGTTCTTCCAAGGCAGGGTGGTCTTTAATTAACACCACATCTCTCCCCCATAAGGTGATTTCCAATGTAGGTACAACGTAGAGTGATTCCCAGGGTATAGTGGTCTCAAACTTACACACAACGCACAACGCTTCCAAGCACGGTTTCAAAATTACACAATGCACAACGCTTTCAAGCAAGGAGGTTTCAAACTACACACAGTGCACAACGCTTCCAAGCAATATTTCAAGCTTACACATAGTGCACAACACTTTCAGGCAAAGAGGTTTCAAACTACACATAGTGCACAGTGCTTCCAAGCAAGGTTTTAAGCTTACACACATATTTAAATAAAATCCATAGTTCAGCTTAGAATAACCCAACTTGCTGGTTTTGCTGAGATGAAGGTATGGTGAAGTCTACTGCCTGGTGCATTTCTTGTCCTCTCCTTTGTCCTCACTTTCTCTATTCCTCCCTTACATTCTCTATTTTTCCTTCATCTCTGTTCTGTGTTTTCCTCCCTTACGTGCCCCCTCACCTAGGTGGTCCGTCCACCGCCCTCTCGAAGCCTACACCACCGCCTTCCCTTCAATGCCCGTCCCCTATCCTTTGTGCATTCTTCCCAAATTTTCCATATTTGGAAATTTAATAGCCTCGTAGGCTCTTCCATAGGTTGC
This sequence comes from Wollemia nobilis, assembly GCA_028583015.1. NCBI lineage: Eukaryota > Viridiplantae > Streptophyta > Pinopsida > Araucariales > Araucariaceae > Wollemia > Wollemia nobilis. The sequence continues at coordinate 8,751,022 of JAQPPZ010016931.1, forward strand.
ACCATGTAGGAATGGGATCATGATATATTATTTTATTTTATATAGTAAAAGATATTTATAATGTCTCTATATATATTATTTTGTTTAAATGAAATATCCTCTTTTATTTATTATTAGTTAAATAAAACTTTTTAATGAATTTTCTCTTATCATTAAAATAATCACTTTTAATTAATCTCCAATGAATCATAATCACTTTTAATTAAAATCACCACTTTTAATTAAAATAAACCCAATTAATTAAAATAGCCATTTTTAATTAATTAAAATGGAAATTGCTTAATTAATTGTAAATGAAGTTTACAAATGACCTCTAATGAGCCAATCATTATTTTCTTTAAACTTCATTAATTAATTCAAAAGCATCTAAATTTAGCATATGAGTTAATTTGTTTTCTTTCAAAAGGAGGGTGCTTTGATTTCATTTTCAATATGATAATTAACCTCATGCATCTATAATCATCTTGCAGTGGTTCCTATATAGGAACTAAATCATCAAACTACTCAAGCTATGATGCAGTAGAAGCAAACACATTTATACAATTAACCAAAGAGGGAGTCTTTCCATCAATCCAATCACCCATCTTAGCCATAGATTTTACGATAGCTTTTAGGCTATCAACTAAAGCTCAAGGTGATCAACTATCAATGATTATCCCTTTCGTCAATGCATTCCTGTATGAAGGTATCTATCCATGTTACCTCCGAGTACCTTAATTTGGTACCCTCATTTCTGATGGGTAACTCTGCTTGTTCCACCTACGAGTGTACCTGATCCTACACACTTTGTAATATGTTAGCGATAACATACCCTTATAAATAAACTAAACATCACATAGTTGGTTCAATTGTTCAAACTAAGTATCACCACATCCTAGGTTAATACATTGTCTTCTTGTGTCATAAAGTCAGCTAGGGAGGATCATGACATGGTTGCTACTCAACACATCTCTACATGTTTGCCTTGATGTCTTAGATCATTAAGGATACTTTTGAGAGGGGGTGTTTGGTAGTAGGGTATGAAGCGAAGACAAAATGAAAGGGTGAAATGATTAAAAATGATGGGTTTAATGTTATAGTATTAGTTTTAATAGGGTTCACAAAAAAAATCTCAGCTGCAATTTGGAGGAGTTCCTTATCAAATTTTTGAGATTCAAGAACAACATTTTAGTGGAGAAATTGACTACTTTACAATATGAAATTTTTATATTTGAGAATGGCAAGAAAGTAGCAACTTGGGGAGCATCAATAGCTGCTAATTTTTAGATTTCTAGGATATATCATGAAGGAGAGTTAAAGCCATCAAATTAGAGTTTCAGGTAAGCAAGGAAGAGATGCGATTTCATCCATTACAAGGCAAAAATTTGGTGAATCTAATCACCAAGAGAGACATCATCTACAGATTCATAAAGGTAAGCAACTTGGGTGTGAAGCCTTCAGTAGTTGAACTTTAATTATTTTATTTGTTATCAAGTTTCATTAGGCACCATATTAGAGTTCAAAAGTTGCAAGAATAAGGTTGCATATTAAAGTCTTCAAGGGAGTGTAGAATATAGTTTTTTATAAGGTTATAACCTGCACATAGAATAGGAGTTAGATATATTTTGAAAGAAATAAAAATATCATCTTCGTATTATCTATTTAAAGCAAAGAAGACATTACTCTTAAGTGAAATTTACAGGGATTATAAGTGCATCTTACTAGTTACTTTGAAGCAGAAATAAGGTGAGATTAATATTGCACTATTCTAGTTATTCTTAAGTGCATTAAGTTAAAGTTATTATTTGTGCATTATATTGGTAAACCCTTAAGTTTTTTAAAGTTCATTAAGAGTTTATCAAAGAAGGAATTTTTAGTGCACAAAATAGGGTATGAATAAAGTGCCTAGAGACACTATTGAGCATGCAAAACCTACAGCATTTTATGGCAAGAAAAAGCCACCAAAAGAGCAATAGAATCTCCATAGATTGGAGAAGAAAACTAGCTTATCAAATAAGCGAGAGAAGTCTCAAGTTCTGATGCATGTCAAGGAAGATTTATCTACATCATTGCACCCTACTCTACGTAGCAAATCAAGTGCAGAGGCTAGAGTGTCTAAGAACACTACTACAACTCATTATCACAATCTACAAGTGTCCACCATTAGCAAAGGAAAGCATAGGGCAAAGTTCTAGGAAGTAGAGTCATCTGAAAGGCTTGATACGCGCCTAATCAAGGTGTTAATGGACACCATAGTTTGGTGCTACAATCATAAGGAAATAATGCCATAGCAAAGGACACCTGTCATGGTGCAAAACCTACAACAAAAGGAGAATAGCAAGGTAATCCAAGCATCAATAGTGCAAGTTGGAAACAACACATAACAATTGGTAATATAAAGAGAAGATAAGGTGAGTTACCCAAGCAATAGAAGTGCCATCCATCTATGTTGGAGAAGAGCCATTGCAAAAAATCTAAGCTAACCTGCGAAAGGAGTTAAGAGAGAATATGCAATAAAGTAAACAAAGAAGCAAAGATAAGCTCTATGGTTAAAATGAACGTTGAGCTATTTGATTCCATGTAAATAAGGTGCTTCCATTTATCCTAACACTACCAAGAATTGAGTGCCACTTGGCACAAAGGAAGTAAGAGCATTTACAATCGTCCATAACTCTTGAGTTTAGGAAGAAGAGCACCTAGGTTGGTGAGGCATTTCAAGTTTGATTCCTTAATCATTGTTCAATGCTCAATAAGAAAGGATGCTCAAATAAAGTAATGCCCTCATTATCTCTTCAATTCTTAAGAAGAACATCTTTAACACTCACCAACCATAGCTAACTTTCAAGAGAGATACTCATACCTACACCATGTAGCATAACATTTTTCAAGGCCTATAATAAGTGATGTACCACCTAAGGAGAATACCAAAATCTTGGGCAATTCTTAGTGCCACTTGGCACCTAGTTAAAGAAAGAGGAAGCATATTTATAGTCGCCACGATTAAAGAGCACAAATAGAGAGGAATCACATCTCCAACAAGACTTGACCGCAGTAGTCAAAGTGCATTAAGAGGAGCAAAATATGTCCTAGAAGAGTATCATTTAGAGGAAGAGCATTGAATGCTCATGTAGAAGATGCAAAAATTCCAACACTCATAGTTTACACATCGATGTCAAGCCCAACACCAATCAGCACACCTAATTCAAAGGTATATTTGTAGGTATAATGTAGCTTATATATCTAAGTTTAAAGTTATATTGCATTGGAGTATTTATAACCTCAGAAAGGAAAGCAATTAAATCAAAGAGTGCATAACCTTAAAAATTAGCTCAAGGAGTATTATATCAAATATTTGCAAATAATTAAGTAGGATAAATAAGGATTTCTACCTTAGATAATTAATATTATTTTGCAAATATTATTTTCTAAAGTTCCAAAATAGGGAGATATAAGGAGTGCTACATCAAACTTTTATTTCTTAAAATATAGAAAATTGAAATACGAGTTAATTATTATTATCATTCCCAAAATATTACAAAATCAACTCAAAAGTTGAAGCACTTTATCAAATTTATAGCATATACTAATCACTTGGGAGACATAAGGTATTCTACAAAACTCTTAAATTTCTTAATCGAGACATAAGGAAACCAACTTCAAAGGTAATACAAAATATATAACGGCTGCACTAACTACAAGATCAACTGAACTGAATCCACAAGTTCTTTCGCTTAGGTGAACTTTACCCCGACCATGTGACACCTAACTTTATTTTGGTTAAGACATAACTTATATTATTATGTTGGAATAAGTAATTTTGCATGTACATGAAATTATGCAATTTAAGTCTAAAACATAAAATTTTGCAATTTAAATCTAAAACATTTTAGAGAAAAACCAAAACCTAACCTTTGTTTACCTAATTTGTTTTTAACTCGCAAAGCTGGAGTACAGGTCACGAGTTCTTTGACTAAACTGAACTTTGCCCCGTCCGCGTGACGCCTACTTTTTGACTCTGAGTAAAGCACCGCAATTTAAGGGAGAAAAGCTGAAGTAAAAGCCGTATGACTGACAAAAGATGAAGTAAAAGCCGTATGACCGAGAAAAGATTAGCTCAGGTACATGCAGCAGGTAAGGCATGTGGGGACCCCTGCATGTCGGCTACAACATCAACTGAATGGGAATCGGTCACGAGTTCTTTCACTCGGCTGAACTTTGCCAGGTCCGCGTGCCGCCCAAATTTTTGACTCCGAGTAAAGCTTTTAAAGGAGAAAAACCGAAGTAGAGTTCTTATGCCCGACAAAAGATTAGCGCAGGCACATGCAGAAGATAAGGCATGTAGGGACCCCTAAATGTGGGTGGGCTGCACTAGCTGCAACATCAACTGAACAGGAATTGGTCACGCCTTTTAGCTCATTCTGGGATACTGGCACATATAAATCAGATGACCCAGACCCATCTAACTTGACTTTTGACCCTAGAATAGAGCTGCAGTTTTTTCGGAGACTGACGTTGGATATGGACGGAATTCTACGAGAGTATGTTTGGAACAACACTAGTTCTTGGTCGTTCGAATGGCAGAATGAAAAATCCCTGTAAGGATGTGTGGAGTCGGTGTGGACTCAATGGCATGTTGTCCTCCGGGATTCCACTTCATTGACATTAATGACCCACTTCAAGGGATAAACTCAAAAAGCATCTCCCACTTGCAATGCAAAAGCCAACAACATGCGGGAGCTTAACAGCACAGATGGGTCATACCGTGAGCAAGAAGAACAGTTATTGAGTAAGACGTTTTACTGAAACAGAATGCAAGCACGCATGCATGGCCGATTGCAACTCTATCGTGGCCTTTGGCCTTTTATTAGCCGTAATGCTACAGACACATCTTGCTTTTACTTATCTGTCGTCCAATGATAAAATTCAGGAATCTTGGAGGGGGTGGTTTTTGAGTGCTAAACGGATTTTGATAGTATTTAAAAAGAAAAGTAAAAGTTAGTCTGGTGTAAAAATGAAATTAAATTAAGAACTAGGTGGAGTTAAATAAAAGTAGTGTTGATTTTTAAAGAAACAAAGTTATAGGATTTGGATGAACAAAGTTTGTTTTTTATTTTCATTTTATTTATTTATTTTTTTAAAGCGAAAAACTCTTTGTGGGGTCTCTTTGGTTTGAGATACCACGAACAGGGGTTCTACACCATCAAAGTCATCCGGGAGTCGCACCCAACCCTGCCCGCACCAACATTATCAATTGGATTTTGAATACCCAATTCAGCTTTTTGGTAGGGTGGAGATTCGAACCTGGGACCTCCCTTGGAGGATTGCCCTCTCCTCTCCAACTCACCTACAACATCTAGGTTATTTATTTATTTTTTAATTATTATATAAATAAATTAGTTATTATGTTTAAATATTTTTAATATTTAAATATATTTTATTATTATAGGTTATATTTATATATAGGAAGGAAGTTATATAATATTTTATGAGATTTAAAAGGCATGTTAAGTTGATACACTACCATATATTATATAGTAACAATATTTTTATTATATTTTTAAGAATTGGGTGGATTGGTAAGTGTAGGTGTGGTTGGGCATTTACCAAGAAGAGACCTAGGTTGAGGGAAGCCAACCCTTTGCAAAGGTAGTAGTCAAAGGTAGTAGTTAGATCCTAATCCTTTGAGTGCATGTTAGATCGACGACGACGGTACGAGCCTAGAGTGACCAGTGGTTCACATCTCACATCGAGTCAACAAGAACGAGACGGATAGGTTTTTGGGGATGATGATGGTACGAACCTTGAGCAACCAGTGGTCCTTATCTCACGTCGGATCAACAAGAACGAGATGGATAGGTTTGGTGGGAGTAGTCCTTATAGTTTGAGCCTTGTGTTGACCAATTACTAAAAGTACTGATGTTGATCAGTTACTAAAAATAGTGGTTGTAACCAACTCTCCTATGTAATCAAAATATATAATAATAATAATAAATCTTATTTAAGGATTTTACGAGGATGATCCAAGGTTTTGAACTCTTTTGGTGCCTTCGGTTTTTATCAACATGCTTAACACAAAAATAAAAGTAAAAAATTAAAATTAAAATTAAAAAATCATCTAGAATGTCCGTCAAAAGCTTTAATCTTCTTTTAAAATAGCAATCCTTCCTTGACATCCCTTAATATAATTTATAGACATCCCTTAATATAATTTATAGATAATAAGTTTGATAATGATATTTATTTTGGTAATCCCTAATTCATGTATATAGTTATAACATTGTCATTGTTATTATTATTATTTCTCATCTCACCATTGGCTAAAATTAAATGTAGATAATTACAATTGATTAATTTCAATTATGTAGTGAAATTCCTTTATGCTAATGATTTCATCTTTTAATTATTTTATGACACTAAAAGAGTTTACGGGACCAAGATTTTTAATATGAAATGGGGTATGGTATATAACCCTACTCTATTTTGAATTCAAATCTTGGATCTCCTTTTCAAAGTTTCAAAATTTAAGAACATCTAAGAAAAATTTTGTTCAAAAAAATAAAAAAGCTAAACATCCTCTTATCATCTTTTGGAATTTGTTTCTTTTGTTGATTTTGATGAGAAATTTTCTTGTTTTTTTATTCTCAATTCTTCAAAAAGTTCTATTAATAAGTTTACTTTTAAAGTGTCCTCATATACAATCTTGATGTCCTTGTAGGCTTCACATTTCATGACAAAATATTTTTTGGTCTCCACTACTTTTGTTGTGCAAAAGACACATTCATTTTGACCATGCCTCTTGAGGAATTGTCCATCTCCCAATTTCACATCTAAAATTGTGTGAATTGGATCTTAGTTGGGCTATAAGTTTTTTTTCTTTCATTTTATTTTTGCATCTATGTACTTCTTTTGGTTGTGTTCATAGTTTGGGATGAACTTATTGATGTATAACTATTTTTTTATTCTTAAATTTTCAGTCCATATGACAAGTCTAATTTTTTTTCTTGTGTACTATCTTTATTTCTTTGTTGGAGTTCATGATCTCATGAAATTTAATGCTTTATTTTTCTATCCATTTGTTGTTTTTGTTTCATCCATGTGTCTTTTCTTCTATTTAGTGTTTCTTTAATTACTTGTTTTGGCAACCTACTATCTTCTATTCTTTGTAAATTTTTAGCTACCCCAATAGCCTTACCATAGCTTCTACTTCTATGGAAAATTCACTATTTTAGTAAGTAAAATATTATATGGAACTAATGCTTTGATTATAAAATTGTTTATAGTCAAACACTTTTAAATTCTTTCTTTTTGTCTTCATTTAAAATGTGATGTATTGCTAGCCCACACCTCACACTTATATAACACCACTAGAATAAGTAATAACCTAAAAAATATCTTAATGGTTTTCCAATTCCACAACTCTTCTTTTCTTCCCCTATTTAGCAATGAGTGGAGTGCCCTACACCCTACTTGTATTCGTTTTATCCTGCATATTCCCTAATTAAGTTTACTTTGAAAATATAAGATAAGGTATTTTTATTATATTACTAACTCTAAATTATTTCCTTCAAATAAAATATATGGTTATTTTTTCTCTCTTTGAGTAGAGAAAATCATGATTTCAGTCTTGCTAGTATTTACCTCCATCCCAACATCTTTATAAAAATACTCTCAAGATTTTAAGTGTTCTTTTAAAATTTCAAGTGTCTTGTCAATCAAGATAAGGTCTTTGACATAGAGAAGAGGTTTTACTACATATTTATTCAATTATATTTCTTCTCCTCTCATCCTTTCTATCCATTCCTCTAATTTGTCAATGTAAAGGTCAAATAAAGTAGGTGATAATGGATAACCCTATTTCACCTTGATATCACTCCTAAAACACCTTAATAGTCCTTTTGGAGTTTTGATTTTTTCCACCACTTGCTCATAAGGTTTTCATACAACTACTCTATAGTTGGTTGCTATGCCAATATATTCCATTCAATTCCATAATTTACCTCTAGGTATTGTGTCGAAATCCTTTCTAAAGTCTATGAAATACAATAAACTTATTCTTTTTCATTATATACCCTCTCTATGAGATGCATTAAAGTAAAGTAGTGATCTATTATTTAGTACTTTGGTCTAAGCCTTATTTGCCCTATTGCTTAGCAACCTCTAACAATTTTTTAATTGTAATATTGATTTTTATGTGTCTTTTACTATGTTGTAGATATTTCTAAAATTGCCTTGGGCTATGCTTTGCAAGATATATCAACTCTTTTTGTCTTGCTCTTATGTATTCTATTAATATATCTTGTTATTTTTCTCTTTGCCTAGTTTTTTCAAGGTTCTCCTTACTACTTGATATTCTTCATCATACCATGGATTTATAGAGAAGCTTTTATGTTTTATTTTTTTAGGTTTTAACTTTTTGCGTGATTCCAAGGCTTCTCTACTATCATAAATCATACCATGGATTTATAGAGAAGCATAAGTTTGAAAAATATATGTGTTCTTTTTTTCTCTTTTTACCTAATATCCTTGAGTGATGTTTTAAAATTTTCAATATTTTTTCATAAAGATATTTCCTATTTTCTTTCGTTTAGTTACTTGAAGATATTATTCGTTCCCACTATATTGCATTTTTATGTACATTGGATTGTGATTAAATTTTAGTTCCATGGGAACTACTTCAATTTCTAGATCTTTTATCCTTGAAATGAAGTTTGGTGAGAAAATAACATAATCAACTACATTGTGTCCATTATGTGTTTTAAAAGCATATTTTTCACTTTTTTACCACATGTTTATGCTATTGCAGATTATTAATACCTATATGCTACATAGTTTAAGTTTTTCTCCATAATGTGTGATGGGTCCTTGACTATTATCTAAGGACTTTAACCAATGGTGACTCACCTCTTCTTCTAGCCATAGAAGATTATCTTCTATTCCTTATTTGATATTTAAAGAGCTTGGTTTTCTATTTGTTTTCCTAAACTTAAAGTCAACCACTAAAATAACCTCTTCAAGCTTATGATATTTTGTGATGTCTTTTTTCCAATTCCATATATCAATCCTCGTGATCTTAGTCAATGTTTCTTATAAAACTTTGATTGCCATGGAGAAAAATAAAAAGCTATAATGCTAATCAATTTTTCATTATCTATGATTCTAATCCATATATACTATTTATATGGGTCTTCTTTCTCAACCTGTATGAGTCTACCACAAGACTCTTTTATTAGTATTATGACTCCTCCATGTCCTTTTCTATTTTTTGCTACATCATTCCATACTGATATATTTTTGTATCTTTTTTTGGCAGTTTTGCCACACTGAATTTTGATTGTAAAATTCCAAGTATAAAAGATAATTGATGCAGTTGTTTTGTTGGTCTTTTGTCTTTACTGTTTTAATGTAATATTTTTGCTCCCATCCTTTTATTGATTTCGCTAGTGTAAATAAAAAAGGTTGATTTCATCCCTGGAAATAAACAACAAGTGTTTTATCGGTAAAGAAATGATGTAAATCGTGGGCAAGAAAAATATGGCAAAATATAAAGGGGAAATGCAAAGCAAAAGAATGTCTAAGGATCAAAGGAGCAACTAAAATCATCAAAGGCATCAACACATAAATTATTAAAAGGAAAGCACTAGCAAAGGAAAGAAAGGATGTTTTCACCCCAGGAAGGGGGAAAATCATTTTTACCTCTCTCTTGGGTGAAAGTACAACATTAAGATATTTTCACCCAAATGGGAGCGAATGTAGTGAAAAGCACCCAGTTTGAATGAAAAGCGCTCAGGTTGAAGTAAAGGCAGAATTTTTACAAGTGAAGAAGAAGGCAAGTTAAGTACTTTCACCCGAAATTATGCATTCAAGGTGATTTCACCCTTTTTTGGGTGAATTACTATTTTTAATTAATTTTGGGGCGAAAATAATGGATGAGAATCAGTCAAAGTCAATGTCACCCCAGAAAGGAGGTGAAAATCATTTTCACCCCTCTTTTGGGTGAATTGCAAGTTGAAGATATTTTCGGAGTGCAAATGATGAGCGGACGTCATTTGGGGCGAAAGCATATGTCAGTCAAAGTCAAATTCACTCTGAAATTAGCATGTAAGATGATGAAGGCGTTTCCTAGGTAATTTCACCTTATTTTTAGCAAGTTTAAGGATTTCGCCCAAGATGGGGCGAAAGCAATGAAAGCGCCCAAGTTCGGAGCGAAAGTCTAGAAAGAGCATCCTCATGCATTGGTCAAAGTCAAAGTCACCCCGACTTGGGGCGAAACTTATTTTCGCCCTCCTTTGGGGGTGAAATTCTATTTTTTGCTCTCAATTCAAGCAAGACAACATTATGGGGTGAAATTCCTGAGAGAATATGGTTTTGGGGTGAAATTAATCAAATGAAGGGTGAAACTCCATTTTTAAGTGCAACTATCAACAAAGTGAATCACTTTCGCCCCTGATTGCAATGAAAAGGTTTTTCGCCCCATTGCTTGGGTGAAATCAATTTTGTCTCTTCTTCTCAATGAAGTTACTTTCAGAGGTGCCATTATTGCAGATATTTTTTGGGAAAGGTCGGAGATTGATGGAATTTAATTCTTGGGGCAATGAAATCGATATTTCTAGAATCCCTACTAAAAATTTGCCAAGATTAAATACTACATCCCTGATTTTGGTGCGATCCAGTTCATTTTCGAGGTGCCCTCCACTGATTTTGCTCCTTTTCAAAATAAAGTTAATTTTTGGTGGGTCTTCCTAGTGAAGATGAAATTCCAAGGGATAAGATGACAAAGTGGCAACCGAGATTTAATGCTTGAACTCCTGATTTTTGTGCAACATTGTTGCATTTCAATGCATCGATGTTTGGAACGATTTTCCTATCATCCATCTCTACTAATTTCCCAGGCGCTCTCCATGAAAGAGGGATCGTTGCTTCCTGAAGAATGTTTTGATTCGATCACCATTGCTATCGAGGAGAGAATTGCTCTTGTTAGTCTTTGACTAGCCGATATTTTGTTTTAATGTGCATTTAATTTCAGAGGTGAAATCCTCTATAAATACTAAGCATTTTGATGTAAAGAAGGAGGATAGACATTCTGCTAAAAAAACTCTTTGAGTTTAAATTTCTACCTTAATCGAAAGATGCTTGACTCTAGTTCCTGGAGCAGTCTTTGTGTGTATGCTTTCTGTCTGTTATTTTTGTTAAATTCATATCTTGGTTAGATAAATTAAATTTTGCATCTAAATTTGATTGTTGATGAAGAGTGAATGTTGAAATGCTAACTGGAGGTTATCTTTGCAAGTTGTGATCGATTTCTATGTTATTATTTTGGTTAAATGTTGTTAGAACTTGATGTGGTTGCTTAGCTACTAGTTTATCCCCATATTACATTTCTGGCTCATAGCCATATTTCCCATTCCTTTCTATCATTTCCCATCTCTTTATATTACCCTAAGCTTATACCAATTGTTAGATTAGTACGGGAACCAACCCTCTCTAGAGATTGGCCCGAAGGACATCTCTTTCCTTCGACCTTTCAATGTTGGTTGGGTCTAGGGTGCACATATGTTATGTACTTAGGAAGATTCATGACCAACAATTTTTGGCATACCCGATGGGACATTAAAAGTTCCACTTTGAACAGTATTAAGGTTTGATGTTCATATTTTTACTATCTGATTAGAACATCTAGTGACTCAATTTTACCTAGAAGCCTTCGAACGTGAAGTTGGTGAAAGCTTTACTTCATGATCACAAGATCGAAGGCCAAAAATTTTGAAAACCCTATTGAGTTCTTTGAGCTTGACACCCAAGTGTTAGGAGAACATCCTAGGTTGGTCACCCCAACTATCCCATCCATTGCAACTTCTTCATAGGTAGCTGGTGTGTTTTCTATTCCTTCAAGTCCAGCTAGCACAACCACTAGCTTTCCTCCTCCTCAAGAAAACACTCCAATCCAAATGGCCCAAAATCTACCACCTCAACCACCTAGATAGTTCTCAGCCTAGAATCACTCTAGAGCTTTGAATATGCAAGCTCAGAACCCGATTCTACAAGCAGCGTTGAAGGCTTTGCCTACTTACGATGGTACGGGTAAGATGACTTACGAGCATGTCCAAGATGTGGCTTCTCTGGAAACCATTCATAGCATTATGGATGAGGATGTCATGGTAATATTACTCGTGCTCTCTCTTAGAGGTAAGTTGCTTTACTGGTACCGGTATTTACAACCTGCCACTATTACCACCTAGGACCAATTGGCTGAATTATTGATCAAAGGGTTCAATGAACAAGTGGATCCATTCTCTCTATTGCATCAATTTACCACCATTCAGAGGTATCCCTAGGAGGAAATTATTGACTTCAACATCAGGTTCACCCGAACTTGGTAGAGAGTCCTTGATGGTCTCCGATCGACTCCTGAACAAGCTGCATTCTATTACCTTCGAGCCTTCAATTCTGACATTAGCATGGCCATCCGTCAGTCCAATGTCGACACATTTTTGGCTTTGTATTCTACTATGCAAAAGGTTGAGGTTGATCTGATTGCTATCGGTAAGCTTCCACCAAAGATGATGATGCCTATATTTTTAGATCTTCCATAGTATTTGTACTCCAATGCATCTTCTCAACCCTTATCGATGTCCCCCATGTATCTAGTCCCTTCATGGAATTCAAGTTCATCTCAAACCATGATGATAGTTTCTATCCCACAACTACCTACTCCAACCATTCCATAATTACCCACTCTAGTTCCATTCCCAACACTACCATCTCCACATGTACCACTTCCATTACCAGCTCCTCTAGCACCCTCAAATCTTGATCCCCAAGAGAAGTTGCTTAAAGAGATGCAGTCAATGAACTCAGCCATAAGAGCGATGAGCAATGAGATCACGATGATTAAGAAGAAGTAGGCTGAAAGAGATTTCTAGCCTAGGAGATTTCAACCTCCATCGATCACCAGGGAGCAAGCAGCTTCAACCAACAAGGTACCTGAGAGAAATCTGACCGTATTGACAAACGAAGAAGCTGGCTCATCGGACAAAGCATACTGGTGCTCTACCTGCAATGATCCACATGGTGAGGAAACTTGCATGGTTCACCTGAACTACGTGCAAACATTGGCAGAAAGTTCTTCCGATGGTCAAATCAACATGATTACAAAATTTGATCATAATTTCATGGTCCCTTCCAAAGAACAAGTTTTAGTTCTCACGAGAGTTGGAAGAAAACCCATCACCATGGACCCAACTAAAATGGAGCCCCTTGAAGGTACCTACTGATCCGAAGGTGCAAAATGAGAAAAAACAAGCACAAGTGAAAGCAGTTATTCCAGTGCCCAAGCCAGATGCGCCTATCCTATTAAAATATATTTTGCCTCCATGAGAGAAAGAAAGATTGCAAGAAAAGGCTTCAACTTTGCAAGCGAAAGCTAAAATGGAGGAATAGGCTAGAGAAAAGCTCAAATACCCATCCTTGACCAAGCGTTAGAGGGTAGAGGCTACATAGTAGTATCAAAGAAAATATGAGGCTGCCAATGAAGGAAAAGAGTCCAATGCATCTACATACAACATCATTGAAGAGTTGAAGAGGATTCTAGCCAAGGTGAGTCTCTATGATGCATTGCAATTGCCTGGACAAGTTGACTTGTTGCAAGAATCATTGAAATTTGTGAAATATAAGGGGAAGAATCCAACTCAGACTAGTTTTATCTCAAACACTAACCACTTCTACCACTAGAAAGAATAGACCACCCCCTTTCTACTTGTCTCTCAGGATGGAAGGCTGGATTGTGCACAATTGCATGATCGACTCTGGTGTTGCGATGATTGTCATGCCAAAGGTAGTTTGTGACATTATGGGCATGGAATATACAAGAAGTAGCCCTAGAATTTTGCAATTATATGGAACCCCTATGAGGATAGTAGGGGTCATCAAAGACATCCCCATTGTGTTACATAAAATACCTCAGATCACTATGATCCAAGAGGTGGTTGTGGTTGATCTGGAGCCGTATTTCAGCATGTGCCTATCATGGGAGTTCACTACCAAGTTGGGAGGCTACCTTTCTCTAGACTATTCTCATCTGGAGATTCCTATCAAAGGGAGGAGAATTTATATCTATAATGAGAAGCCTTCGACTTATCACATAGAGAAGATTGAAGAAGAAGATAAATCCATGAATTCTATCAACTTGATGATTGAAGAATTGGAAGAATTAGATTTGATGGAAGAAGTTTTGGATGAGCTTCGAACAGAAGATGAGTTTTCAATGCTCAATTTTAATGCCATGATGGAGACTAAAATTGGTTGTTACACCATTACTAAGCCTAAAAAAGCTGAGGTGAAGGTGTTTGATGATCAAGATCCTATTCTTGATCAATTATGGAAGTTGTACTTTGATGGTGTGAGATGCAAGAATGATGCAGGAGTAGGGATCATTCTCATTTATCCTTCTAGCATACAGAAGACTTATTCATACTGATTGACCTAGAGTTGTACCAACAATGCTATTGAGTATGAAGCACTATGCCTAGGCTTGAAGAAAGTGAAGAAGCTTGGGATTAAACAACTACAAATTTTTAGAGATTTTAAACTGATTGTACATCAAGTAACGAACAAATGTATCTCCAAGTAGCACTACCTAAAGGTATACCACAACAAATTTTGGGACCTGTTTGAGGCCTATACAATATTGAACATCCAAGTGATCTCATAGGAGTAGAACAAGCATATCGATCTCTTGGCATCCCTTGGCACTAATTTTTCTCCAATTGAGCATGTGGTGAGAAAACCCAAGACTATGAGGTTAGTTTACAGACCTTCAGTCCCTGACAAAAATATCTACTAGCAAGTGTTTGACAGTGATGAACAGATTGTAAATTTCTTGATAAGAGAAGCTAGTACTGTGGAAGAAAGAACACTTGATGAGGAAGAAGCTGAGGGATTGATCCAGTTGAGGAATAATCATATTCCGAAAGGATTGATTACGCTTGAGAGTCTCTTTGATCAGAATGATAGAGCAGAAAAGCATAAGATCAAAGTGGATGAAAAGGAGTACATTGAACTATAGTTGGGACCCGAGAAGTCGATCAAAGTTGGCATCGATTGCACTCTGGAAGAGCTGGAGTAGATCAAGGAACTATGCCATGAGTACCCAGACATTGTTGCTTGGAGCTACCAGGATTTGAAAGGCTACAATAAAGATGTGATCCAGCATACCATTGAGTTGCAGGAAGGAGTGAAACCCTTTAGGAAAAAGTAGAGGCCAGTCAATCCCAAGATTGAAGCCTTGATGAAAGCGGAACTACTAAAGATGTTGGAAGCCAAGATCATTTACCCGATTAAGCATTCTACCTAGGTAGAAAATCTGGTCCCTGTGAGGAAGAAGAACGAGGATATTCACCTATGTGTTGAATTTCAAAATTTGAATCAGGCATCCCTAAAGGATCATTATCCTTTACCTCAGATTGATCAGATTCTTCATGTAGTTGTTGGTGCTCAGAGATTTTCTCTGTTGGATGGATTCTTCTAGCTATAATCAAATTTGGGTCAAGGATGAAGATCAATATAAAATGATGTTCACCATGAAATGGGGAACATTTGCTTATCAACGAATGTCATTTGGTCTCTCGAACGTTGGAGCAACTTTTCAAAGAGTGATGGATGTAGCTTTTGGTGAGTTGTTAAATCATGTCATTGTAATTTATCTGGATGACATGATTATCTTCTCTCACAATAGGGAGGAGCATAGCCTACATTTGAGACAAGTGTTCGAGAAATATCAAGAGTTTAGAATATCCATCAACCCGAAGAAGTCCATATTTATTGTAAAAGAAGGAAAGCTCCTGGGCCACATTATTTTGAAGAAAGGTTTGGCTATTGATCCAGCTAGAGTTGAGGCTCTTCTGAAGCTTCCACTGCTAGCCAATAAGAAGGATTTGTAGTCATTCTTCAGGTAGATAAAATTTGTTCGAAAGTTCATTGTAGATTTCACCCAAGTGGTAAAACCGATGACTGAGATTTTAAAGAAAAATGTTGAGTTCAAATGGACTGAGCAGAGGAAGTGAGCATTCAAAGAAATTAAAGAAATAATTGCTCAAGCCCCGGTCCTAGTAAACCCTGATTATTCAAAATATTTTATCCTGTATGTCATTGGTGAACAGGAGAGTTACGCAGTGGTGCTCACGCAAAAGGGAGATGATGGAGATGAGTGGCCAATTGCTTTCTTAAGCCAAGTCATCCAACCACATGAAGAAAAATATAATTTCATTGAGAAGCAAGTATATGCGGTGATGAAATCCTTGAAGAAGTTTTGGAATTTTGTTTCCCAGAGCAAAACAATAGTTTATGTTGTTCATCCAGATGTACGAAGTTTCATCATTCAAGGAGAGCTTGGAGACAAGAGAGTTGGTTGGGTCTCCAAAATCTAGGAGTATGATGTTGAAATCCAACCAACCAAGCTGGTTCGAGGTCGAGCACTATGTTAAGAGCTTGCAAGAAGCACTGCTTTCAAATCCATGGTTTTCCAACTTGAGGATTCAGTAAGTGAAAGTAATTTTTCTAATCACTCTATAGTTGATCATGATTGGACAGAGGACCTTGTCGAATATTTCCATTCAGGAAGGTGTCCTTCACATCTCAATGCTTCACAGAGAAGGAGATTCATATTACAAGCTCTTAGGTATGTGATGTTGCCAAATGGGTTGTTCCATAGAAATATTGATGGAGTACTTCTCAAGTGCATCAAAGAATCAGAGAAGCAGAAAATCCTAGAAGAATTCCATTCTGGATTGTCAGGAGGCCATTATGTAGGGAGGCCAATGGCATTGAAGATCATCAAAGAAGGTTATTTCTGGCCTACTCTCTTTGTAGATGCTTACAAAGTCAGTTAGAGTTGCGACAAATGCCAAAGATATATTGGTAGAAGTAGGAATGCATCATTACCCCTTCATCCGATTCAAGTAGAAGCACCATTTCAACAATGGGGCTTAGACTTTATTGGGGTCATTGATCCTAATTCATCCATTGGGCATAAGTACATTCTAACTATGACTGACTATTTCACTCGATGGGCCAAAGCAATTTCGAACCAAGAAGGTGGACCAGGCAATAATTATCTCTTTCCTTGAAGGATTAATCACTCATTTTGGCATACCAGATGCAATCATAATGGATAATGGAACTCCCTTCATCGGTGCCAAGATCAGTGAATTTATAGGTAAGTATGGGATTTATTTAAAGATATCATCAAACTACTATCCATAGGGAAATGGCTTGGCTGAATCCACAAACAAGAATTTGCTCAGGATTCTGAAAAGGACTCTGGGAGATAATAAGCGTAGTTGGCACTTGCTCCTAAACCAAGCATTATGGGCTGATCGCATCTTAGTGAAAAAATCCATCAAGACGTCCCCCTATTCCTTGGTATACGATAAAGAAGCAGTCTTGCCCATTCATATTGAATTATTGACCCTTCAATCATGGCACTTGTTGGATGGTGAAGACGATGAATTCGACCCCATGAGCACGAGGTTGGCTCAACTTTTACAGTTGGAGGAAGAAAGGGAGAAATCGTACAATGCCTTCATGGAACATGCCCGGATGACACAAAAATGGTTCGGTAAGAAGACTTTCGAGAAATATTTTGAGGTAGGTGATCTTGTGTTGAAGTGGAATGAGAATAAGGCTAAGCCTAGTAAGCATCACAAGTTTGAAGTGATATGGGAGGGTCCATTCTAGATTTCAGGTGTCAATCAAGTCAACTCATTTTATTTGCAGGATATGGATGGCCGTGTGCTGCCAATTCCAGTAAATGGTCTTCATTTGAAGGCCTATCATCATTGAAGATATATCAAACCAAGTATGTATATATGTACATATGTTGGCAATTTTGGGTACTTTGGGTACATTGCTTTTGCTCAAATGTATAAGTTGTCATTGATGTCAAAAGGCATTTTTGTGTTGATATCAAAAGTGTGTGATGTCAAGAATATCTTGAGAAGCTTCATTATGTTAAAGGGTTTTTATTAAAACCATGGTGACAAGGCTAAAGGTTTTTCTTAAAACCATTTGGACTAATTAAGGGTTTTTATTAAAACCAAGCTTAACTTAATGCAAAGGTCCATATTTATTATTAATAATTAAGTTAACTCAAACCTTTGTCAAAGGTCCAAGTTTAATTTATTATTAATAAAATAATAATTATTATTATTTTAATTATTATTAAAGGGTCTTTCAACCCTTAAGCGACGGAAGGAAAAATAATTCTTTCGCCGATATGTTGCCATCGTTGGAGGAGCGCCGACGTCAAACAATTAAGGAAAAATGGCTATATAAGTTGGAATGATTTTCAAAAGTGAGCACCTCCGATTAATATTGATATATGCGATTTGTGGCTACTCTGTTTTAGTTCGATTTGTGCTTGGCATCTACGATTTGCATTTTCTTTGTTTCGTTCGATTTGCACTTGGCGTCTGCGATTTGCATTTGCTCTGTTTCGTTCGATTTGTGCTTGGCGTCTGCGATTTGCATTTTCACTGTTTCGTTTGATTTGTGATTGGTGTCTGTGATTTGCATTTGCTCTGTTTCATTTGATTTGCGCTTGGCGTCTATGATTTGCATTTGCTCTGTTTCGTTCGATTTGCGCTTGGCATCTGTGATTTGCATTTGTTCTATTTCCTTCGAACAGTGCTTGGTGTCTTCGAGTTGAGCTTGCTCTATGTTTTTGAATCTTAGATTGACGTCCTTGAAATCATTCTTATTCTGTGTCTTGGAGACTATGCTCGGCAAACTCGGATTTGAGCTTGGGCTGCATCCTTACCTTTTTGCTTGACAGCAGTGGATTGTTTGCATGCGGTTTGTGGAAGACGTTTACGTTTTCCAGATTCTTGGCATCAAAGGAAGATAAAAGAGAGGGCAGCGGTGTATTACTTCGTTGGGCACTTGTGACCCAACGGCTGTGGCATTTAAGCAAAAGCGCTAGAAGGCAGAGGTGCCACGTTCGATTCTCTTCGTTGGATTTTCTTTTGGTCACGGTGTGCAAAGGATGGTGGCTGTGAATGCGCAGGAGGTATAAGGTTAAGGTATCATATTTGTTTTATTGATGTTTAATTTTTATGTGGAGTAATAAGGTGTAAAGAGGTTTTACTTTGTATGTTATTGTACTTTGGTGGTTTTTACTAAGTTGGAGAAATAAGGTGTTATATTTGGATCTTTATTATTGTGTATTATTGTATAGTTGCTAACTCTAATTGGTGGAAAATTGAGAGTTAGTGTTGTTACATATTTTGAGTTCTTCTTCATCAAAGTAACGGTATGGGCAACTTCTTCCATGTATGTTGTTTATGGTATATTTTTTGAAATTGAGTTTGGAGTGAAAAGGTTGTCTACTAAGTATTTTTGGTGTAAATCTTATTTTCTGGATATTGAAGATTGGTTACACATTAAAGTCATTGATGAATTTTTGGGTGAATGCATAATTCTGGTTGAGTAAGAGGAAGCATTTTTGCACTAGGGTTTATGTTAGTAAGTCTTGCTACTTGCATTGAGATGATGAAACCCTAGTTGTTGGTAAAAAGAATATAAGTATCATTGTTATATGAGATATTGCATGTTTGGCAATTGTTGGGTTGTGTTTCATTTTCTTGAGAAAAGCATACTACATCTATCTTATTCTTTTGAGATTGAGATTGAGTTGAGATTGAGATTGGGAGTTAAGTATAGAACATATTGGGTCTCTAACAATTATATTTATGTTTCTATGAGATTTGAGATTGAGATTGGGAGTTAAGTATAGAACATATTGGTTCTCTAACAATTCTCTTTATGTTTCTATGAGATTTGAGATTGAGATTGGGAGTTAAGTATAGAACATATTGAGTCTCTAACAATTCTCTTTATGCTTCTATGAGGTTTATGAATCACATTGGGTCTCTAACAATTCTCTTTGTGGGTTCATGTTAAGCAACTTTTTCTTGGTGAGCTTGCTGAGGTTTTGGACAGGTTCCAGTGGGGACTTGTGAGCAGGTTTTGAACAGGTTCCAGTGGGGAATTGTGAGCAAGTTGTGGATAGGTTCCGATGGGTACTTGTGAGCAGATTTGGACAGGTCCTAGCAGAGGACTTGTGAGATGAGTTTTTGAGAGTTCTATTAGAGAACTTGAGGACAGAGGTACATTGGTTCTTTTAGAAGAACCTGAGGACATTTTTGGCAAGTCTTTGAGAAGGCTTGTGTGTAGAGGATTGATTTGTTCAAAGAGTTGGACAGATCTGACAAACAGAGGAAGACTTGTACTAGACCGACTGACTGTGTTTGGTACAGTAAGCTGAGCTGCTATGGACATGATCATAGAAGGCAGAGGTCTCTTAGGCTAAGCATTGAGGACAGGAGGTCTTCGGTGGAAAGGAGTTCCACGTCGTCGGCAAGAGGTAGAGGCGGTTGATCTTTTGATGGATCATTTCCAGAGCAGAGGGGAAGGTATCTCCTTTGAGCAGAGGCTCATAAATTCAGATTGGGAGAAGGTGTCTCCTTTGGGCCGAGGCTCATAAACATTGTAATTGGGAAGGTTTCCCAAAGAATTGAGATAACTTTTTGAGAAAATTTTTGTGGACGTAGCCCAAGATTCTGGGTGAACCACGTTAAAATTGGTGTCACTTTGTGGATGATATTGTGCATTTTTTTTATATTGCTTTGGGTATATTGCTTTACTGTTTTGAAGTATAAAGGAAAAAGTAAAAAGAGGTCTTATATTGTTCACCCCTCCCTCTCAGTATAAGCTTGTGTTCTTCAACATAATTGTTAATGTTATTTTATTTTTAGCCAGTTCAAGAAAAAAAATGGGGGGTTGTTTTTGCCAAGAGAATTCGATTCTATCCCAAGCAGATGTTTTTACCCCGAAATCATGTATTTTTTGAGCAAGAATTAATTTCACTTTGAAAACATTTTAAAAAGTCGTTTGATCATATTTTGGGTAAAAATCATTAAGAGAAAGCAACTCCTCGACAATTAATTTCGGAGGTAAAGTCAAAGATTGAATTTTAAAATTTATCAAAAAGCATGGTTTGTTTTTAAGTAAAAGCACCCCTATTATTAATTGCTGGAAAAAAAAAAAGAGGAAAAAAAAGGGAAAAAAAAGCAAAGGGAAGGTTTTTTTCGCCCAAAAAATACTTCTATCATTTATATTTTTATTTTCGGAGTAAAATTCTCCTTAAAATCCTACAAAAGGCGATTTCAAATGGAAACTCCAAGAAAATAAGGGAAAAATCACATGCTTTTTCAATGATGCTAGTTTGCAAGATTATTTTGGGCAAAGAAGGGGGTGAAATTAATTTTGCCTTGCTTTTCCAAGTAAAGCACTCTCAGTTAAAGCTTCTTTTTAGCAATAAGCTTTTTTGGGGCAAAATCAAAAAAGATAAATTATTTTAAAAGGGGTTGACAAGCATGTAATTTTACCAAGCAAGCAAAGAAGAGTATTTTCAAAGCGCTAGTCGAATGAAATTGCCAGTTGCATGAGTATTTTTTCCTAGTTAACGGAAAAACAGGCACACCCAGTTGATGTTTTTTTATTGGTAGTAGTTAAATTCGAAGCATACTTTAGTTGAATGCATGGAATTGAGCTAATTTCATTGGCAAAACCCTTAGAAGATATTTTCAATAGTTTAATGCAATGAAATTAATAGTTTTTACCCCCGCAAAGCACCCATCACTCACACAAGGCATTTATTATTCCTAAAGTTAACCGTTAAAGACCCAGATTGTACCCTCCAATATTAAAAACAGTTGAGCACGAAGTTCAAAGAAGATTTATAGTGCAAGGGTGATATTGGTAGTTAAATACATGATGGAAAAGCATGTCAGATGAGAGAACCAAGGAACACGTTCATCCAAATTTTTTTGGTGTGCCACCTGCGTAAAATTGGGTAGTTGAGGGCACAAATTATAAATACGGTAAACCAGAAGCTTCTAGATAAATAAATATCAAGCATATTTTTTCTGGAGCATTGTTGGATTATCATTTAGTTTTCTTGAGCTACTACTTTGTTGCAGAATTGTCATACTGTTGCAGTAAATTTGTTGAAGTATGAAGATGGGAAAGAAAGCTACTGATCCAAAGAAAGCACAAGGAGGTAAGAAAGCTAAAAAATCTAGGCAAAATGAAAACATAGAGCTTGATCCATATTATGATGCACTGGCCTAGATTGGTGACTATGTTATTTTGAACAAGGGCATGGAAAAATTACACCAGGAAGTGGAGGTTGCAGTCAGATAAGTCTTGATGCTAGAAAGCCTACTCACCATTGCATACTATGCATAGATTTTTTGGTACCTGTGCATTCCTATCCACACTTACCCAGAGTTGGTGCTAGCAATTTCTAAATTTTATAATCCTCTCACAAGAGCTTTTCAGAATGTAAATTGAGATAAATTATTTAATATTTTGTTTGATGCAGCTCAATAAGCTTTCGCTTGCATAGTCAAACCTCCTTTTGATTTAATGTTCAATAAATTACATCTCGAGGAGCAGGAGGAGAGATACCAGTCAATCGTGATGTTGCACTAGTTCATGAAGAATCTGTTGATAAAAATACCACACTTTGGAGAACTATCAACTATGTCAAAGCCATTGACAGATTTTAAAAGTCCAGACTTATTTTCTATGTTAGCTTGGATTATTGGTCTTCCTACTGACTATGTGGTGCACAAATGATAAGCGATGCTGGTACAATATATTTCACAGGTAGAATTTTATGCTCCAACGACAATTATAGAAAGTACAAATCCAATTTTCTTCTACTGGGTGGATTATGTAGCTTAAAAGATGCACACATAGTTAGAGAAGATGCAAAGTGAAGAAGCAGTATCATTCAAAAATACTTTATTTT
This sequence comes from Wollemia nobilis, assembly GCA_028583015.1. NCBI lineage: Eukaryota > Viridiplantae > Streptophyta > Pinopsida > Araucariales > Araucariaceae > Wollemia > Wollemia nobilis. The sequence goes on from JAQPPZ010016931.1 coordinate 8,773,871, forward strand.
TATCTTGGTATTTCTTCTTCCACATGCACCAATATTTTTTATTCATAGTTGTTAAGCAGGTTGATGAGGTAGAAAGGAAGCTATCAGTTTATTTGTGGACTCCAAGCTTGTCTAGGAAGAAGTCATTGTACAATTTTAATCGCATATTTTTAGGCCCTACCCTCAAACTTATTTTCAGCACATGTTAGAAAGCGCCAAGGGCGATGAGGGAGAGATCATTGTGAAGGAGAAAGGTGATATTTTCTTGTTGATGCAAGGCATCATGGTATGAATTTTTGACTTCACTAGCAAGTTGTTTTTCCTTTCGTATTTTACTATAGGACACATTTTTGTGTTGGAAGTCATCTGCTAGACCAACTTCATCATTGACATTTATGGTGTAGGTTGAGGAAATAAAACTACATGCACCATGTCATTTCACTTTGGTGATATTGAAGTAGACTAGGTTGGCCATAATAAGTTGATTAATGAAGCTCTCTACAACATCGGTATGGTGGAGTTACCCTAGTGGTGGAAATATGATCGTTTGGGTAATTTCACGATATTGATTAAAGAAAAAAAAATTCATTGTTGACCCAAACTAGATATTGAGTGACACAGGAACAATCTAGAGGTATTACCTTGAATGGCACGTCAAAAATATGATGTTGCTCCCACCATGGCATGATTTTTATGATATAGATGCTGAGTATAATCCTACAGTCCATAAACATCATATTCCTCCTCTAGGCCTATTTAACAAAATGAAAGATCATTTGCCTACTTGGTCTAAGGAGAAAATCACCAACTGGTGGGTTACGAGGGCCCACTCAGGAAAATTTGGGTCAAATTATGGCCTAGTAATGAATGGTGTATTTTTGGATGTGTATGATGAATATTATGACAGTTACCAGCCAATATTTTTCACCAAAATTGTACCTCTGAGTTTTCAAAGATTTGACAGCAAAGAGATCATGGTTGAAGGAGAGCAACATGTAGGTGAGGAAGCACCACTTGTAGAGGAAGAGAAACAACCATCACTAGAAGAGCAACTCTAATATAATAAGAGGAGTAAGCATGAAGCACTTCCTTTCTCGAAAGTCTCCAAGAAGCCAAGGATTGGTGTAGTTTCTTCATCGGGTACAAACCCTCCTCCTGTGGTTGAAGTCTCATAGGCTGACACTTTAGAGAATCCTCCTTTGATTCAAGAAGAACATATTGGCTAGCATATGAAATTTATAGATCTAGAGAAAGAAACAGAAGAGGAACAAAACATGGGAGAGCCAGTATCACAACTGCCCTCAACATCGACTCAAATGATATTGGAGCCTGAAGGTATATTTTCTTTGCCCTCTTCCATTACTCTTGAGCATTCGGTGACTATTGCATGTCTTTATGTAGTTATCTCTTTCATTTCACCCCCATTTGGTATACCTTCCATTTCCATTTCAATTCATATTTCCCGGTCCCCAGTCACCGATGCTCCCTCTTTTTCTATTCCCTCTTCTTCGGTTTCTCTTTCTTTCAATTCTTTTGCATCTAGACCCAATCCATTTTTGCTCACTTCATACTCCATTTTGGTAATTTCTATTATGGATATAAGTACACAAGATCCTCCTCGAGTGAGTGTAACTATAGCGAAACCCCTCACTTCCATTCCCTTAACCACTTCCGTTCCACCAATCTTTCCCGTTTCTACTTCCCTTCCCGAGCCAAACCCTCAACAAGCTCATTTTCCCTTTGCTCCATTTATTGAGTTGTAGGTAATTCCAGATCTAGAGATGGAGATTGTGCCAAAGCATCCTATGGAAACAAAAATAAGTCAAGCCCACTAGAGTTCATCGTAGTGGTTGAAAATCCATAAGCGAAAAGAAGCTCAAGCTCCAGGAAAGACATTGAAAAAGGTTTCTTTTGACCCCGAAGCTATGGAGTCCCACACTATTAAAATGATTCCCCAGGTCGGGAAGCCCCAAGGAGAAATGTCTCCAAGAAATTATGCTTATGAAGTCATTACAAAGATGTTGATGAAGATTGATACTATAGAAAAAAATGGGGAATATTCAGGTGGATATGAGTTTGCTTTACTTGCACTGTGAGTATTATAAGAAGAGTTTTTTTTAGGATGAGGTAAAGATTTTTGAATTGGAATAAGCTCTGGATAAAATTAGGGCACAACAAGAGACATCTAGATCATAGGAAGAGTGTTGGCAATAGAATGTGGAAGTCTTGGAGAATGTAGCCAAGGAGCAATAGAAAGTGTATTTGTATTTGATATTATTTAGTACTATGATTCCTTGAGAGATAAATTATTATCTTCTAACCTCCTTGAGTTTGAAAAATAAGTGTTTATGATTATGGTAGATTTGCATGATCTACTCCTCATCAAGAAAAAGGTATGAGCACATTCTTCTTTGGTTGAGTTGATTGGTTGGTTTTCTGAAAATAACTTTGGAGTGAGGACTTGATTAGTTTTATCATTGAGTTGTTGAGATATTGTGAAGTGAATGCTATGCACCTTGTTTGATAAGCATTATTGTTGAAGTGAATGGTTGAGTAAAGTGCTAGAACTAGGGTTTGCAAAGAACATTAGTATCATTGTTATGTGAAGGTTGTTTTATAAGCATTGTTATTTAAGTGAGTTGTTGAGTGAAGAACTTCAACTAGGGTTTGCAAAGAACATAAGTATCATTGTTACGTGATATTGGTTGATAAGCATTGTTAGAAACATTTTGAGTGGGTGTTCATATGCTTGGACTAGGGTTTGTGATCAAGGATTATTTCATTGAGTGATTGGTTGAGTAGAGTTGGTTGATCCTAGTCAAGTGGATGTGTGAAGTGATAGTTCAAGTTCTATGAAATAAATTATTCTATATTCTGAATTGATTTGAGAAAGAGGTTGAGTATTGATGAGTGTGAAACATATTGAGTCTCTAACAATTCTCTATATGTTTTTGTGATAAAATAGAGATTGGAAGTGATTGAGATTTTGTGAATGTGAAGCATATTGAGTCTCTAACAATTCTTTGTATGTTTCAAAAGAGTGATTAAAATTGATTGAGCATTGTGACGAGTGTGAAGCATATTGAGTCTCTAACAATTCTATGTATGTTTCAAAAAAATGATTAAAAGTGATTGAGCATTGTGATGAGTGTGAAGCATATTGACTCTCTAACAATTCTCTATATGTTTCTAAAATGATTGAAAGTAATTGAGCATTGTGATTAGTGTGAAGCATATTGAGTCTTTAACAATTCTCTTTATGTTTCTATGAGTTTGGATAAGTTCTAGTGAGGACTTATTGAGCATATTTGGAAAAGTTCTAGTGAGGACTTGTTGAGAAGATTTGGACAAGTTCTATAGAGGAATTGTGGACAGATTAGTTTGAGCTTTTGTGGAAGCTTACAAGACAGATTTGAGACAAGTATTTCAGAAGAATTGAGAGTAGAGTTGATTGATTGATTTGTTCAAACCTTAAGTTAAAGTTTGGGGCAGATCTAGAAGAGTTTATTTGAGATTGGATCAAGCTTTATGCTAAGGCTTGACGACAAATATTGAGGATATATTTGTGCTAGACCGAAGGACTATGTTTAGTGTAGATCACTGGACAGATATTGAGGATAGATTTATGTTATACCAAAGGACTGTGTTTAGTGCAGATCAGTGGATAGATATTGAGGATAGATTTGTTCTAGACCAAAGGATTATGTTTAATATAGATTTGAGGATAGATTTTGGTACATATTTGAGGATAGGTTTGTGCCAGACTAGAGATAAAGATTGAGCAGATTTGTGCTAAACCGAAAGACTATGTTTAGTGCAGATTTGATATAGAGATTTTAAGGTGATAGAGTATAGAGGAAGACAATCTCTAATGGATATATATCCATTAGCTATGGCAATGAGGACAGGTGTCTTCAATGGATAGAGATCCATTAGCCAGATTAGTGGGGCAACAATTCTTCTAGAAGATCACCAGTCAGAGTTAAGGAGAAAGGAATTCTCCTATGGATATAGATCCACAAAGCTGATTATGGGATTGGTGTCTCCTTTGGATAGAGGTCCATAAACATTGTAATAGGAAAAGAATTCCTAAGACATTGATTGAGAAAATTTTAGTGAAATATTTTCTTCGTGGAGTAGCCCACATTGGGTGAACCACGTTAAATTGGTGTCTCTATTGTGTGTGGTGATTTGTGCATTGCTTTGATTACTAATGTTGATATTGCTATCTTTACATTGCATAATATTGATTGGGAAAGAAAAGTAAAAAGTGGTATTATACTATTCACCCCCCCTCTCAGTATAAGCTTGTGTTCTTCAATTATTAATCACAAATAGTTTTAGTAAAATATCATTAAAAGATTAATTGAAATAGTAAAATGTGTAGAAAATATTAAAATTGCATAAATCAAAGCAGAAATTTGGATGCCCTTTGAAATTTTGTCATGTAGGTAAGTAGGTGAAACAAAGGTATGGTCAGAAAGAAGAAATTTAGGATTTGTTTAAGCTATATATAAAAGAAGACTCGTAGATCTATAAAATATTAGATTATGCAACTCTATATGGGAAAAGTAATTTGTTTAGAGGGAATTTTGAATTACTATGGAATATAACTCTTCTATGATATTTTTTATGGATTCACTTTTGTAAAACATTTTTTATTGGGTTATTTTTATTAAAATATTACATTTTTTATAGTGTTAATTAAATTATATCTTACTTTTATTTTTAGCAAGGTAAGTTTTATTTTTTCCTTATATATATATATATATATATATATATATATATTAGAATTAATGATAATTTGTGAATCCCCTTAATTGAAATATATTTCTATATTTTTTTCAATTGTAATTTTGACTATTTGTGAATCCCCTTAATTGAAATATATTTCTATCTTTTTTTCAATTGTAATTTTGACTATTTTTAAAAAGTGCTCTGGCCTTTGCATAGTTCCATATAAAGTTGTTAATTAAAGTTCCATATAAAGGGAAGAGAATTTTGTATTTGAGAAACACCACCTCTAACAAATTTTCCTAGATTTCTTTTGAAACACCATCAATTTTAATTTTGATAAACCCAATTTCTAAATATTTTTATTTAACAAAGATCAAAGCAAATCCTTTGTTTTAATTTCATTGTCGTAGATCACCCTTCCATGTATATTCAAATATTGTATACAAGGGGCTAGCACCTCTTTTTCAGCACTTGAAACTCCTCATGATGAACAACATGTCTCTAAACATTTTGTATGAGAAGCAATAATACGGTTCCAAAGTTAGGCATGATTTTGAGATTTATTTTTAAAAATAATATTATATTTTTCAATTCCAACAAATAATGGTAGGACCAATCCTCCATAGAATGCATAATACTTTAGCTTTGAAATATTTAATCCAACATTTTATCCTCTTGTTTTAATGTTGATGGAGCTACCTAATATATTCAAGTATTTTTTAAAAAGCAACCCAAATGGTGTGAGCAAAGAGACAATGAAAAAGTAAATAGTTTGATATTTCTAAATCCTTCTCACATAAGGCACATGTGAAAGGTCCATAATATCCTCTTGTTTGGAGACTCTCTCTTATAAGAATCTTATTTTGGACTGATAATAAAAGGAATGTTGAGGCCTTAGGAAGAGCATGTAGTGACCAAACATTCTTCCAAGTGAAATATTTGGGAGTAGAAAATTTTGATTGCTCAAAATCTTCATATCCCAACTTGATTGAGTATTCACCATATTTTGATAGATTTTAAACCAACTCATCCTTTCTTGTAAAATTAGGCAAATAAAACTCTTGTAGCATTTTTTAGAACTCATTACTATTTGTTTGAGTTCCTCTTCTTCAACTAGATTAATAATAGAAATCCATGATCTAGAGTTGTTGCTCACATTAATATAATATTTGGCCATTGAACCTTTGCAAGCTAGATATGCCCAAGCCAATGGTTGCTATTTTGAATCAGAGATAAGAGGATAAGGTTTCAACCACACATCAAACCAAAAAATTGCATAATCCCCCTCATTAAATGACTATCTAATATGTTTCTTGATCAATTGCAAACTATCTAATATGAAGTTTCATGTTGGTGATCCTTTTGGTATGATTCGTTTCTTAAATAATTTCATTGCATTAAAATAAACTATATATTTTAAAATAATATTTTTTCCCAAGTCTTTCCTTGATCTTTGAATAATCCCCAACCAAGTTTTGTTCCTATGACCAAGCTCATAAGATTAAAATTTTGCAAGCCTTAGTTTTGAAAATAACTAGTCTATGAACTAGGTGAAAAGAAATAACCTTAGTTTTTTTTAATGAGTTTACATAGGTTTTTATGAGGGGTCTCGGTCCCCTCGTACGGGTTTGAACCAAACCTCTCAAAGAGAGACCAAAGTCCTTACCACTGTAGTAAGATTACAACTTCAATGAAATAGCCTTAGTTATTTTATTTTATTTATTTATTTTTTATTTGAAGATCTTCATGAGACAATTAGCATAAGCAAGAGGTAAGGTATAATAACAAGTTGAAGCTCAAACAAAACAATCCACAAGGAAATGACAACAATGAAAATTTAGAAAAATAACCATTTCATTATTGCTCATTATGTGCAATATGATATGTAGATTTCTTACAAAAATAGATTTGTTGTACTTAACAACACCACAAAGATGATCTCAATAATGGTACCATTCCATTACCATACAATAGAGTACATAAAATTTGAAAACAGGGTGGATGGTTACAACCTAACTGTCACCCTCCCAAGTTAGAGCTCAAACCATTAATTTTTGTTATGCTCATAAAGACTTAATAGTTTGATGGAGTCAAACATTCTCAATGGATTAACATTGATAAAAGGTAAAACTACCATGGGATATTAAAAATTGATTCAAATTATTTTCTACAAAATTGTAAGTTTTGAAAAGGGATTATTATTTATTATATAGGGGTTTACCACCAAGGGTTTAATAAATTAAAAGGAGAGGTGGTAAATTTTAAAAATATGAGTTATTTTAAGAACCCCATGAATGCACGTGTTTTGAAGGCTTTCAAATAAATGAACCCCCCCTGAGCTCTATACCCACTCTAGTATGACGTTGAAATTCACACATTTTTCTAGAAACAAACAAAAGCAATCCATCCACTCAAATCTTATGCAAAAACAATAAATAAGGACAAAAGACATATATAGTAGAAAGCCATGCAAAAACAATAAATAAGGACAAAAGACATATATAGTGGAAAGCCATAGACACCATAAATAATCACTATATTATCCATAGACAATAATTACAACACTCAAAGCTGCAAGCTTACTATAGTGGTAAGGGCTTTGGCCTTTCTTTGAGAGGTCCAAGGTTCAAACCCCACTCAATATGAGGGGACCGGGACCCCTCATAAAAACTTGTGGAAACTCATTGGAAATTTTTAAGCTACAACCTTATTGTAGTGGTAAGGTTTTTGGCCTCTCTTTGGGAGGTTCGAGGTTCAAACCCCACTCGGTATGAGGGGACCATGACCCCTCATAAAAACATGTGTAAACTCATTGAAAAAATAATTACAACACTCCAATACAAGGGATGGAGTGGTGGGGAATATTTATACCAATAATGAAAGCCCAACTACATAAATAAGTTTAACCTAAGTTGGCATAACAAGAGGGGTTAAGGTTAATTAAAGGGTGGGTTTAACCATAACAAGGTTAACCATGACCCATAAGGCTTACATATTAAACAAATATAATAAATTAAATACATTTGTATAATGATTGCTCGTGAGCCTACCCAAGATTGCACCATACATTGTCATCCTTGGCCATAAGTTAGATTACACTTTCAACATTATATTTAACTTCAATCCTTTCAAATCATTCCCTAAGCCTAAATTGTTGCTTAAAACTTATTTCTCAAAGAATACATGATAAAGGCCTAAGGAAGGTAGCCTTATCAAGATCAGCTAAATGATGAGTATGTTTCAACAATATACAAGATGAATGTTTTCCCCCCTTTGTCACAAAGCATCTATTGTAAGTAATTAGTGTTTGAAAAGCATCTAGCTAGCATCCTCTTCACATTCAACTTTGACCATACTTTTCCATATCAGCACAATATTTTGTAAAAGTTTGTTGTGTTAAATTTTTTGAAAAAAATTCACATTTATATTAAACATACAAAAGTAAATATATTGTTGTAAATGTGTTTTTATTAAGAAATGCTTTGTTATTCCCTTAGAAGAATTTCTGGTCACTCATTGCCTTTCTTTAGGCCTCAACATTCTTTTGGTTCAGATTAATACATATTCTCACAAATGACAATTTGCAAAGAAGAGAATATCACGGGTCCTTTTAGATATGTCATGCGTAAAGAGGACCTAGAAACATCAAAATGTCAAATTCTTCATTGTCTTTTTGCTTCCATCATTTGGGGTTATTTTTCCAAAAAAAAATGAGAATTTGTTGGGTTATTGTATTGACATCGAAAGAGTTGATGAAATGTTAGATTAATTGTTTCAAAACCAAAACATTAATCATTCCTCGAAGGATTTTTCTTGCTATTATTTGTTGGATTCTATGGCTTTAAAGGAATAATTTAATAATAATAGAATTTTCAAAAACAAATCTTAAAATTATATCCAAGCTAAGATTTGAATTGTTGTGATATGGACTGAATGAGATTGATTTTCCATTGATAATATCTTTACTTATATAGGCAAGGAAAGTCTTTACAAAATCATTTTTGGGCCCAAAACCATAGGCGTAAAACCATGGATGGATTACAAAAGGTTGCATATTGACAACAAAATATTGTAGCTCTAAAAAGCTAAAAATCCAAAGGTTGCAATTAACAAATAAAAAGGCTTCCTATACTAACACTCTAAAAAGTTGTTACAAAGAAATAAATCTATTACAAATTTTATATTATATGCTATTAATCCCTATCATACCTCCTAACAACAAAATCATTGGACTCCAATGCATTCAAAAGGAGAGGGAGATCAAGAGCCATCTAGTGAGATAACCAACATGTTGAATGCGAAAGCTGGAAGAACCCAGACAGGTCTAGCAAATCTTTATGATGGCAAGTGCCCAGATAAAACCAAGTGCTACCTCCAAGCTGAACATGATGCTTGTCCATGAATGGTGGTTGTTGAAGAATCTAGATAGATGGAAATTGTTGTAAAGGAGGTAGTGCGGGTGGCTTGTCGAAATGACCACCATAAAATAGAGGATATGCCTCTAGATATGAAAATCCTTCAAGGTGGAAGGGACAAGATGCTACAATATGTGTATAAAAACTGGAGCAGGAGCTAGAGTAGGAATAGAAACAAGAGTGATTGCAAGAACTCTATTAATGTTTGTTTGAAGAGGTGTAGCATGTAGAGTGGACTGATAGGACTGAAAAATAAGGCACACTTTATTTACAAGTTATCTTACAATATATAACCATCAAGCTTAGGAGGGAGATATGACAAGTTTCATAAGCTTCACTCCAAGTGTCTTTCATAAGACACCACTCCAACTCAAACTGAAGACAGGGATAAGTGGCAGAAGACAAATGTCAACTTGTTAATTATAGGCATAGTGCACATTATAACAATAATAATATTCTAACATTCCCCCTTAATGTGCACTATCCTAAAAAGATAAGTCAACATTAGATAACATCCCCCATTAATGTTGACTTCTTTTACATAGATATAGCAAATTTCTAAACTGAGAAAACTTGTCTTTCCCAAGTGACTTGGTGAAGATGTCTGCTACTTGATATTGAGTTGGTACATACTCCATGTGTATAATGTATTCTTGGACCATTTCTCTAATGAAGTGATGATGGATCTCACTGTGCTTTGTTCTAGCATGGAAAACTGGATTCTTGGTCATCTTGATGGTACTTTGATTGTCACAATATATATATGTTGGACCATGTATGAATAGCCCAATATCTCACTGTGCTTTGTTCTAGCATGGAAAACTGGATTCTTGGTCATCTTGATGGTACTTTGATTGTCACAATATATATATGTTGGACCATGTACGAATAGCCCAATATCCTAAATTAATTGCCTCAACCATATTGCCTCTTTAGTTGCCTCAACTGCTGCTCTATATTTTGCTTTTGTCGAAGATAGTGAAACCGTGTTCTGCTTCTTTGTGCTCCATGAAATAGAGCCTTGGCCTAATTGAAAGCAATAACCTGATGTAGATCTTCTAGTTTCGGGACAACCGGCCCAATATCAATCTGTATCCAATCAAAGAAAAATTATCACTTGATTTATACATAAGACCATGATGAGGTGTGGCCTTTAGGAATCTCACAATCCTATTAACTGCTATCCAATGGCTCTTCTTAGGATCCCGCATGAATCTGGAAATAAGGCCAACCGAATAGCAAATATCCTGGTCTAGTTGAAGTTAAGTAGATCAAACTTCCAACTAGTTGCCTGTAAGGTGTACCATCAACCATTTCTTCTTCATCATTATTTACCAATTTCAATCTAGTTTCCATGGGAGTTAGAGAGGGCTTACACTCCTCCATGCGAAACCTCTCCAAAATAGACTGAATGTACTTAGCCTCGTGAGATAAAAATCTTACCAGGTTGTTGCCATACCTCTATTCCTAAGCAATAGTGAAGGAGGCCTAAATCTGTCATCTCAAAGTTCTTGCATAAGTCCTCCTTGAGCAACCTTATTCCTTCTATGTCATCACCTATAATAAAAATATCATCCACATACAATGTAACCAAAATGATACGGTTCCTCCAATGTTTCACATAGAGAGTAGATTCTGCTACAGATCTAGTGAAACCAAGGTTGAGAAAATAGGAGTCAATATTTGCATACCAAGATCAGGGTGCTTGCTTCAACCCATATAGAGATTTCTTTAATCTGAGGACTTTGTTGCTTTGGCCTTCAACTGTGTACCCTGGTGGTTGTTTCACATACACTTCCTCCTTCAAATGACCATTGAGAAATACACTTTTGACATCCATTTGATATATTGGCCAATGTTTTTGAGCTGCCATAGCAATAATTGTCTTGATTGTAGTCATCTTAGCCACAGGAGCAAAGGTCTCCTCATAATCAATTCCCTCTTGTTGCTTATAGCCTTGAGCTACTAGGCGAGCCTTGTAGCGATCTAGTGAGCCATCTACTTTATATTTTGCTTTGTATACCCATTTTGTGCCAATGGTATATTTTCCTTTGGGTAAATCAACTAACTCCCAAGTGTGATTTTTTCAATGGAATCTAATTCTTGATCCATGGCATGAACCCATTTAGGATCACCAAGTGCTTCTTTGACATTAGAAGGTTCGGGTTGGTTAAGGACTTTGGCCATTAGGGCATAATTCACTTGGTGTCTTAGGGCTGAAGGCCTTTTACCTGTATAGGTGGGCAAATGATTTTGGGCTTCATCTATTGTGGCTTGAACCCACATGGGTAAAGGATTGGATGATGTTACTTGATCATTAGGAGGAGGAGATGGAGGACATGGATCATTTGTAGGAAGTTCTTCTTGTGGATGAATTTCTTGATTTATGAGTGAAGGAGAAGGACTAGATGATATTGTATGCATGAATGGAGCAACTATTTCTTTAGTTATTTCTAAAGTGGGGGCCTTAGGAGGATTAGATGAGGGATACTCATGAAAGGTAACATCCCTAGATAAAATGATTTTCTTGGAAATAGGTTCATATAATTTATATGCATTGGCACTATCACTATAGACAACAAAGATGTATTTTTGGCTCTTATCATCAAACTTCTTCCTTTTCTTATGAGGAATATGAGCATAGGCATCACATCCAAAGATTCTCAAATGGCCCACATAGTGCGTTCTTCCACTCCATGCTTCTTCAGGTGTTATTTCATGTAAGGCCTTTGTGTATGACCTATTAGTCAAGTATGCAACAACAAGAACAACTTCTCCCCAAAATGAGTTAGGTAATATAGCAGCATGTAACATTGATTTTTCCCTATTTGTGGTTGTTTGATTCATCCTCTCAGCAACTCCATTTTGTTGCGGGGTATAAGGGGTTGTGAATTGCCTCCTTATCCCATGATACTTACAAAAATTAAAAAATTCGTTGGAGACATATTCTCCACCATTATCTGATCTTAAGGTGGAGATTTGATAGCCACTTTCTCTTTCAACAAGTGCGATGAATTATTTGAACTTATCAAGGGCTTGCCACTTATATTGAATTAGGTAGATCCATACCTTTTTGTTGTAATCATCAATGAAAGTGATGTAGTATTTAGCCCCAATATAATATTGAACAGACATTGGCCCACAAATGTCTGAATGAACCAATTGCAAAGGTCTATTGGCTCTCTATGCCTTTCCTATTTCAAATGGTTGCCTATGGTGTTTGGCTATTACACATGGCTCACAAAAATATTTTGACTCCTTAAGATGGGGAAGTCCTTTAACTAATCCTTTTGTAGCCATCATTTGAAGATTATTAAAATTTAAATGTCCCAATATTTCATGCCATATGTACTCCAAAGAGAAAGTAGTTGTTGTATGCAAAGATGTTTGTGTTACAGATTTTGTAAGGAGGTAGTAAACACCATCCTTTTTTACTCCCATGGCCTTGGCATTGCCATTGGGTTCCTTAATGTAGCATTTGTCTTTTTCAAAATAGACATTATAGCCCTTATCTGTAAGTTGTCCAATAGAAAGAAGACTCATTTTAAGACCAGGCACATACAAAATATTTGTTGCAAGAACATTATTACCATCATGCAAAGTAAGTGGTGCCTCCCCAACACCTTCAATAGGTAGAGCACTTTCATCACCAAATCTAATGAATTGATTTGATGTAGGTTGAACCTTGGTCAACCAATCTTGCCTTCCTGTCATGTGCTTTGCTGCTCCAGAATCAATATACCAACATTCTTTATCTTCAACGTTAACTTGGTTGGCTGCATACAATGTGTTCAAATTATTATTTTGTGGTTATCCCTATTCTCTTTTCCTTTTATAGCAATTAGCAACATTATGATTCTATTTTCCACAATATTCACACCCTTGTTGATTGTTGTTTTGACCCCCTTGAGCTCTTGTTTGCCATCTTGGCTATTGCTGGTACTGCTGTTGATGTGGTTGTTGATAGTACTGCTGATTTTGTTTCTGCTTGTACTGTTGCTGACGTGGTTGTTGCTGGTACTATTGATTTGGATTTTGCTGGTACTATGGGTATCTCTGATGTTGTCTACCCCTTTGATTCTGATTATGTTGATTTTGAATTTTGTTTTTTTTAGGCTTTAAATTTGCCTTAGTGGCAAAAGTCATCGATGTGGCTTCAATTTCTTCATCTTTGATTAGGGCTTGCTCATGTTTCTTAAGTAGGATCTCAATATCCTCAAGTGTGGAATTCATTGTTTTACCACTTAAGTCTAACATGGTAGCATTGGAGTGAAACTTTGAAGGAAGACCATGCAACATTATTGGAATTAACTCATTATCATCTAGGGTTTTACCAGCAGCTAAGAAATCATTCTTAATAAACTTCACTTCCATAAGATAATCGGTAAGTGAGCCTTTCAAACATACATTGTGCAATTTTTGTTTGAGATACAAAATATTATCTTGACTTGGCCTATCAAACAATCTATTGAGAACATCCCATGCTTGTTTAGGTGTTTTTACAGCCCTTACAGTTTCTCTGCGTTGAATTCTTGTAGCTAGCTTGATTAAACTTAAAGCTATATTGGAATTCTTCTCAAATTGTGTTTTTTCTTTAGGGTCTGTAGGTGCAGTGAGTGGGTCTTCATTAGCCTACCTATCTTTCACAAAGTCCCACATGTCATTCATCATTAATATTGGTTCCATCTCATACTTCCAATTTGCAAAAGTTTGTGCTCCTTCAAGTTTCTTTGTTAGTCCACTTAATAGATTTGTAGTAACCATGATTTAGAAAAGGATCAAAAGAAAAGGGAGCTCAACAAAGGATGAAGTAAGAATGACAAATGCCAAATTAGAGCCCTAAAAAAAAATCTAGGGTACATCGCTAAAGATCTAGAGGGTTCGCCTAGTTTTTCCACTCTGAATCTTCAAGTGATTCCAACAGTGGGAGGGTTAAGTTGAATATAAGTGTCTTTTTCTATCCAAAAAGAGTAAGAATTAGAATTTTGACAAACCTTTATACCAAACTTCTCAATATACCCGCCCTTACGTGAGGGAGACTATAAGCATTTGAGTAGTTGATACGTGGAACATAGGCAATTCTGAAAGGGAATAACTCGCCAGACCTTTATACCAAACTACTCAATATACCGGCCCTTATGTGAGGGAGACTATAAGTATTTGAGCAGTTGATACGTGGAACATAGGCGGTTATAAAAATGTGATGCTGGATTTTTGTAGAATTGTTACAATAGATGTGCCAATGTATTATTGCTTTATAAGAATTTTCCTGTATGTGTTTGCTTGCTTGTATATGGCTTAGTGTCAAGTGTGTATTAAATGGAACTACACTCTATTACAATTATAAAACCCAAAGTCATGCAAGGGTAATAGCAAGCATAAAATGTAGACAAAGCCCAAATAGAAGATGCAAGCAACAAACACCTAGTGGCCAAGAGAGTGCCACAAAATGAATCCACCGACAAGGGAAAAGGGGCCCTAAATCACCCCTTGATAGGATGATTTGTATTGGAAACTTGGCTAAAAAATTAGCCCCAAATGTACCTCCAAAAGATTGTACAAGATCAATGCCTTCACTTACAAGATTACCTCCAAACTTGCCAAATTAAATGAATAACTTGGCATAATGTCCCCCCAAAGACTTAGAATTGATCCCCTTACTATTTTGCCAAATTATCAACCAAGAGTGTTAGATGTAACCGAAAATGCACTCTTTTTATAATCTCATCTTTGACTTAAAATTCAGTTGAGTAAATGATCTCAAAACTGAAAAAAAAAATTCTCCAATGGATCCCCCTTGAAATTCTCTTTCCAACGACTATATATAAGCCTATAGTTGGATATAAATTTATTCTTCAAATTGAAAAAACCCGTCGTCAGAAGACGAGCGAAGTGGAACCCGCCATCGAAAGAGGAGCGAAGTGAAACAACTATGGAAACACTGTGTCTACATTAATGCCAAACAACATGATTTGATGATGTGTCCTCTTCCTTGTCATCAATGTGAATTGTACTTTAGAGGAAAGTGTGGATGATGTTTAGAGAAAGTGAAGCACGCAAACTTCACATCCAACACCGTCGTTGCTTCATTGAAAAATTGAAACAAACTCCTCTTCTCCGCGTCGTCGGTTCAATTGTGCCAAACAATCACAAATAGCAACTGCAAATGTGCGGGATCGTAGATTATTCTAGCCCTGATTTGAATCTGGTAGAGTTTTCGAGGGTGGGCAGGATGAAAAAAAACAAACCACCGGGTCAGATAAAATTAATGACTCAGGGGGATTTAGTCGGTTTCAAAAAATATCAAATCCTCTCGAAGTAGCAACAAATGTGGGGGGATCTCGGCTACCGTCTACGGCCTGAACACCTTGTGCGGAGATTGAAACCGCGTACACAGTGGATACACTTTGAGTTTTGTGGAATGGCCACCGAGTGATTCTGTGAGGGAGGAAGCTAGCAAGATGGAGAGGATGTTTTTTTTTTAACTGGGTTGAACAAAGTCGTCATCCGAGCAAAGCCCGAATAACTAAATCTGTTTGGTCCTATCGCTACAACTCACATATCCACAAATCAAACCTTGCAGAATACATTATTTTAGCACACATTATTTTAGCACACTGGTGGTAATATTGGCCCTTCTTAACAGCATATAAGACGAAGCAGGGGGATCGGGTTTTAGATTATTCGTGATCAGGAAAGGCCAAGAACTCCGCCAGAGTTGGGGTGTCGTTGTGTGTTCCCTTATGTGCATGGGACACTGTATTTACTGGAAAAAACACTATTGTACAACATAGGGGTAAATCATCGACTTCAAACAAATACACAGCAAGAGAACATTGTTGCCTGGATGCTGACAAATGCTCCAACCTTTCACCACTGCAAGAATGGGAGCTATGCTGCAACAGCGGGCTTAAAACAATCAGTTTTTTTTTTAGCAATCCAAATATTACTACCTTTGTCAGCATTTGAACATGGGCACAAACGTCTGATGATATCCGACCAAACAAACTATGAAACACAAATCTGTTGGGATCTACATAGTCTACCACAAATCTTAAGACCAAATCCTAACTCATCACATAAACCCCTAAAAAAAATTGGAAAGAGGCATGTCCTCGGATGGCGAGGATTGTCCTCTATGGAGTTTCTGGTTTCTGATCCACTCAATGAGTGGAGAGCATACTCCCTGACTCCATATTCTATAGGCGGATCTCACCGCTCTGATACCAGATGATAGGACTAAAAAATAAGGCACACTTTATTTACAAGTTATCTTACAATATATAAGCATCAAGCTTAGGAGGGAGATATGACAAGTGTCATAAGCTCCACTCCAAGTGTCTTTCAGATGACACCACTCCAACTCAAACTGAAGATAGGGACAAGTGGCAGAAGACAAATTTCAACCTGTCAATTATAGGCATAGTGCACATTATAACAATAATAATATTCTAACATGGACAAGACTTTTGCTTGTGTGTCCTCATATTGCAGCCTACTGAAAATAATGCAATCTTTAGTGTCTAATGGAGATTGGTATGGACTAGATGTGTGGTTTTCTTGGTGCATCAAATGAGAAAGGTTTTGTGCTCATGCTAGAAAGTGTATGTGTTGTTATATGCATCATATTGAGCCTTTTTATCATATTGGTAGGATTTACCTAGCAATAAACCACAACAATCCATAAGGTCACATCACAAGTGATTGTATCCACAAACTTAGGGCTAAAAGCAAAAGACAAGGTGCAAGTGTGTGTGATATTTGAGGTGGTGTCATTGTCCTTCCATCCAAGTGAGTATGGGTGAGGATGTGGGTCCAACGGTAGCTGCAATCTGTCGACAATAGAATTTGCAATCAAGTTTTTCTATGATCCATTATCAATGATGTAATCCATCAAGAAGTTGTGTGTAATATGAGTTCCCATGTAGAAGAGTAATGATTGAATAGGGTGACGTTACTGAGTCGATCTTTTAAATCATCATAGGTGGTGTCTTCTCCATAAGTCTCAATGGGAACATTTTGAGCTTCCTCATCAAGAGATTGTAAAAGCAAATTATTTTTCTTCAATTGAATACATTGAGACTTTTCATGACCTTTCCTCTTACAATGAGTACAAAACTTGTTAACATCAAAGAAATAAGAAGGCTTTTGAGAAGAGTAAGATGAAGAAGGAGAAGGAGAAGAGAACTTCATTGTTGTTGAGGGATGCTAATGGGATTTCAAAGTAAGGTTCTAGAGGCTCTTGCAAAAAAATAAGGTTGAGGTTTTTTCAATTGAGCAACATGTTTCTCATCCATAAATTGTGCTTGAATGAAACTTGCATCAAGTATCATGAATGAAGTGTATTTCAACTCCCAAAACAAGTGCTCTTGAAGTCCACTCTTGAACTTCATGATGAGAGTGGGTGTTAGATTTGGTATGCGGAGAAAGATGCACAACCTATTGAATTGATAGATGTAATCCTACACTGTCATATGGCTTCCTTGTCTTAGGCAAAGCCATTGAATGAACAAGTCATCATCATAGTTAGATGGATAAAATGTAGCCTTCAGGGCTATGACCAATTGATCCTAAGTATGGATGGGATTTTGTGTATGTTGTTGCTCAATAATCAAGACTTTATCGACTCCAAAAAGTTTCAACTTGGCAAAGGAGACCTTGTCATCATCAGACATTTGACTATAGGTAAACCAAGTTTCCATGTCTAGGATCCAACTATTGAGAACTTTGGGATTCCTAGACCCATCATAAATCTTAACCTTGCATTTAGCATGAGAGCAAGTATCAGGAGTGTGCATTCTTGCATTAGATGGCAATGGTTGGACATGTATGTTATTGACTTTGTTAGCCAAGGAATTAAATATGTTAGCTAACTCGGCCATTTTGTTTGCCAAATTGGTCGCCTGGCTCGACTAGGTTGTGCTAGGGGAACTTGAAATAGGGAAGGTGTTATAGAGTAGATCACTACCTTGTGTTTAGGAGTGTCGAGTACTACCGAGAACACATTCCAATAGGAACTTTGATGCACTAGGCATATTAGACTGTCACAAAAGTGAAAAATTCTGCTTCCACTGGATCAGCCTTAAATGGTTTCGAATAATAAGCATGTACTCAAAACTGGATTGATGCCTCGAATTTGCGAGAAATCAATGTCTCATCGAGAAAAGGAAAAGGTTGGGGCAATTCTTCCTTCCAAGAAAAATCTTTAAGAAATATTGTACAAAATAATTTGGTGTTTTAAAATTTCATACGGGCATCTACCTACATACATGCATATAATAATAGAAAGTGGTAGACAAATAAAGTCTACAAATGACTTCCCACGATGAATGTAGGATAAGTGTTTGACAGTGCATGGGAGCTCCTCGTCGATGAGAAAGAGATGATGTCACATTTCTTGGATTGCTTCGTGCTCTTCTTCCACTTAAAACAGTTTGCCTCTCAAACATGTCAAAATACTGGTGTGCAAATGGTGCCAAGTCAGGCACTATGAGGGTCGATGGTGCTATGGCGGGAGGAGAGGTGCTTTAGATGGCGTCAAACAAAGTCGTAAGAGGAAAGCCAAATCCCAAGTTGTTAAAAGGCGCAGGTTGCCTTCCTTCAATGACGCCCTTCCGTTCTCCTTCTCTTAGAAATACCTCCAATACTCTGTTGACTGCACTTCTTCCTTCAACACATGCACCTGTCATTCCTTTAGTAGGTTCTTCCTCACAAAACTTAGTTGCCTTCTCAGTAGTTAACGACGCAACACATCTCAAGATAGAACAACACTCTATTATGACATGACTCCACACAACAACTCTAAGATACACTACTCATGATGGCTAACACATCTCACAACAAGCACACAATGCATCTTATCACAGGTTATCTCACATTGTCTTGTGCCTTCACTCCCAACAATGTCTTTTATGTAGTCAATTCAGATGGCTTCTCTTCTTTCAACACGTCATGCTAAGGCGCCTTTAAACTCAGTGCTCCTTGTCTCTGAGTAGATGACCCAAAATAGTTTAGATAGTCTTCCAACCAACTCAGACATCCCTCTACTAATACGTCTCTTTGTTTCTCGGGGTCGAGAAGAGTGGCGACGTTGCACACTCATCGGGCACAATGGGAGACTGACCTGTCACCGTCGATCTTGCCACAGACACAGAATGTCGACCGCGGTTATGTGAAGAAGAATTGGCGCCAAATTTGGGGCGCTCGCAACGCTGGTTACTTGCAGTGAACGTTCGCCTCGCCAGAAGATGCACATTCCCGGTGTGGACTTGCCGGCTAGTCGGTGGTTTGAGAGGTAGTTCGGCCGCATAAATCGTCCAACATTCGTGACATCAAGCTAACAGGTCGTTTTGGCTATAGAGCGTTGCCTTGTCAACCCAGGTCGACCTATGGATGTGTGTGTTTTACGCGCATGGAAGAGACAACTTCGCACCGAATGGGCTTGATTTTCCATTGATAATCTCCTGCTTATATAGGTGAAAAAATCCTTTACAAAACTATTCCTAGGACCAAAAACGTAGGCGTAAAACCATGGATAGATTACAAAAAGCTGCATACTGACAATCAAAAGGTTGCAGCTAACAAATAAAAAGGCTTCTTATACTGCCACTCTAAAAAGTTGTTACGAAGAATAAAATCTACTACAAATATTATATTATATGCTATTAATCCATATCATGTTGCTTCTCTTGCGGAATGTTTGCAGGTACGATGCTTATCATGAAAAGCTTTGGGTATAAAAAGGATGTGCTACCCTTTTAGTTATAGGATTTGGATCTACATTTAATGGTGACTTGTAGAAATGGAGTTAACAGAAAGGATCTATGTAAATCCATGGTAAAATTGAAATGTCCAAAAGTTGGATTCACCAAACTTAATTATGATGGTGCTTCCAAAGAAAACCTTGGGAAAGTTTGTGGAGGTGGTTTTTCTAGGAATAAGAATGTTTGGTCATCTAAGGCCTTTCTCAAGGCCTCAAGTTCAACTTTTTAGTTAGAAGTTTAATGCAAAAATTTTACATATTACGGTTTGCAAAAATGAGGATATCATGGATGTTTTAGGTGTGCCTTATGTATGGAGGATCTAGAAACATCATATCATCAACTTCTTCATCGTCTCTTTGCTTCCTTTGGTTAGAAGTCTAATGCAAAAATTTTACATATTACAGTTTGCAAAAATGAGTATATCATGAACGTTTTAGGTGTGCCTTATGTATGGAGGATTTAGAAACATCATATCATCAGCTTCTTCATCATCTCTTTGCTTCCATCATTTGGAATCACTTTTTCAAAAAAATGAGAATTTGTTGGGTTGCTTTATTGAAATTTGAAGTGTTGATAAAATGATGGATTAATTGTTTCAAAGCTAAAGCGTCAATCATTTTTTGGAGTATTGGTTTTGTCATTGTTTTTGGGAACCTGTAGCTTTAAAGGAATAAAAGAATTTTAAAAATTCAATCTCAGAATCATATCCATGGTTGGATTCGTATTGTTGCCTCATTTGCAAAATCTTACAGGCATGGTGCATATCATGGAAAGTCTTGGGTGTAGAAAATAATGTGCTAGCCTCCTAGTTTTAGGATTTGAATATACATGGAAAGGATAATCTGTGGCAATGGAGTTATTGCAAAGGATCTACATAAATCTATGGTAAAATAGAAATGTATAGAAGTTGGGTTCATCAAACTTAATTTTGACAGTGCTTCCAAAGAAAACCTTTGGGAAGTTGGTGAAGGTGGTGTTTTCCAAACTAACGAAGGCAAAATTCTCATCACCCACTAAGATTCATATGGAATCGTAGCAAATAACTATGCAAAGGCTAGGACACTTCTTAGAGAGATCAAGATCACCATTGAAAAAGGATGGAGATATATTTTGATTGAGGGGGATTCACAGATTGTTATCATTGTTGTGGAGAAAATTGGAGGTAGAGATTAGATCAACAATAGGTAGAATCTTGAACATGATAGCATATCTAAGGTAAAGGAAAGAAGTTATTAGAAGGTAACTAGTTGAGGGAGATTAAGTGATATCAAGAATTAAATAGAAGAAAAGTAGCGGTTTGAAGGAGATGAAAAATATCTCTAAGGCAGTCTAGATATAATCTAACGGACTTAATAGCAGATATAATGTTTTTGTATTTTTATGGGAGTGGCCCTCAATGAAAAACACATACAGATTATTTAAAAAATATATAAAAATTTAATCACTTTCAACTTTATCTGTAATAGATGAGCACTTAAGAACCTGCAAGCTTACCGCAGTGGTAAAGTTCTTGGGTTTTCATTTAGGAGACCCAAGTTCAAACCTCACTCAATTCGAGAGGACCAGGACCCCTCATAAAAACCCATGTAAACTTAAATTAACTTACTGCAAGAAAAAAAAAATAGATGAGCACCTAAGAGTCCTCATATCTAGGCATTCTTTTGACTGATTGATTATTTAAGAAACAAAGCTAAACAACTCCCAAACTCCCAACAAGCTAATGGAAAAATTCAAGAGACCCTCATAGATTTCTTTAATGCCACTGTATCGGATTCTTAAAACAAGAGTCATACTATAAAATTTTGATGATATGCAAATAATTTCAGCATGTTCCTTACTAATGGTCGACAAATAGTATTGGAGTAGAATTCTAGAATCACCTCAAAACAATAGACTGATTGTTGTAGGAAATCTTAATGCTATTTATTCTTAAGCCATTAGAGAAATAGGATAGAACGCTTTCTTCTTCCCATTCTATAACTGATTTCAGTGTTTTTATGTGTTATGTTGGACAACGGGATACAGAACTGATTGGGTCCACATTTACTTGATCCAAGAGAATAAAGGAAAAACATTTGTGGGTGAAAGATAGGACAGATTTTTAGCGTGTATGTAGTAGTTGCATGATAATTTGACTCCTTAAGTCATCTACTCTTCCCCATATAAGATCTGACCAAAATTCTATGTATTGTTTCCGGACCCAAAATTTGCCCTTTCAAATTCAAAATTGTGTATTTTTGACCTGTCTCTATTATATCTGATCAAGAATGGTGGGGTCAAGACACTTCAGGCACTCATACGTATGCTTCTTCCCCGAATTTGAAGATAATTAAAAGGAATATTTGCCTATGCACAAGGAAAAGTTTGGTAATATTTTCAAGGAGGGGCAAGCTGAATTTAAGATAATATTGATTCAAGAAAAGATAATGAGGGACAGTTAGACAGGTTTTGACCAAAAAAAGAGAATGCTCCTTATAGAATATCAGAATAATCTCAGAGTGGAAGAACCTTTATGGAAGCAAAAATTCAAAGCTACATAGCTAAAGGAGGGAGACTGAAACACAATTTTCTTTTCTTTTTCCCCACTTAGAAACATGGCACATAGAAAAATACAATAGAAATAGCAGCATTATTTGCTTGGATAGCAAGGTGTTAAAAGATTCAAAACATGTTAGAAACAAAGCAATTCATCATTTCCAAAATAGTTAGTTGGAAATGACGCAACATGACGGGAGGAATAACTTAGTTTCATCCCTTTCTGGTGAATGCTGAAGATAATAACTACTAATGAAGCCTAAATTGGAAGAGGAAGCGGAAGAGTTTTTATTCTTATTTTTGAAACTTGGCAGATCTTGACGAAGAGGAGAGAATGAATATCAGAATATTCTTCAAATGGAAGAACCTTTTAGGAAGCAAAAATTCAAAGCTACATGGATAAAGGAGGGAGATTGAGGCACACATCTTTTTGCTTTTCCACCTAACAACAGGGCACATATAAAGTTCACTAGAATTAGCAGTATTTATTGCTTGGATGGCAAAGTGCTAGAAAATTCATATACGATTCAAAATATGTTCGAAATAAAGCATTCATCATTTCCAAATAGTTAATTGGAGATCACAAAGACCTAAGATGAGGAATTACTTGGTTCAGCCCCTTTCTGGTAAATGTGGAAAATCATAACCTCTTGATGTAGCATACATTAAATGAAGAAGTGGATACATTTATTTTTTATTGTATTTTTATAATCATATCAAAACTAGTATCAGAAAAACAAGAAGAGGGTTTGTGTGGGTGCTATCATGATTGCTTATGAAAGCTACACTCTTTGCACCTTAACAAGGGAAAAACATGTAATCAAACTTTAGAAGAACAAGGCATGTGATAAGGGTTGTTGGGGATTCCCAGATAAAGTTATATCCAAATTGAGTTTTTATATTGTTTGCAGAAATGGGTCAACAAGTGCTTTTCCACCCAAAATTTTTAGCTCTAGTAAATGGAATCCCATCCACCCAAAAAATTTAGCTCTAGTAAATGGAATCCCAACCAACTTCTTCGATAACTGTAGAAGACAGGCAGCAAGACTCTTTTTCCCTCTACTACTTGTATATCATCATTTCAAAAGCCCTTGGGAAATGTATTACAGGGACTGTCTCAGTGTTTACTAAAAGGTATTAATGTCACTAGCAAACTTGATAACAGAACTCAGCATCAATTTTTAGATTACACTCTCTTAGAAGGGGATCCATCTGGAAGGGAGGCTAAGTAACTACTAAAATTCTCTCTTTCTATGGATCTCTGACCAAACAAGTAGCTGGGTAAGAGAAATAACGAATATGCTTTTTTATTACAAGCAGTTCAACTCAAAACAGGATTAGGATATTAACGCTTTTAAGTAGGTACTCTTCCAAGCACTTTGCCTGGGAGTATCTTTCTTTGCAGGAAGAAAAAACGCTGACATTTGGAAAATTTTAGCAGATAGATTTCAAACTAAGGAAGGTGGGTGGAAAAGAAAGTGGCTGGCATAGCTAGTGAAATCCAGCTCCCAAAATTAACATCCTATCACTATGAGTCTTTTATGTTCTCTATATTGAAAATGCCATCCAAAATTCTAAACATGATAAATGCAATACAAAGAAATTTTATGTAGAGTTGCATTGATTCTAAATGTAGGTATCCTTTAGTTAGTTGGAAGAAGATGTGTAGGCCTAAAGAATTGGGAGGGACATGTCTAAGACTTGATTCAATTAAAATAAAGCACTGGAACAAAGCTGGTTTAGTATATGTACATAAAAGTGACAAATGGTAGAGTAAAGTTGTCAACCATACATACTTGTATAAGAGATCATTAGTAACTACCATGCACCCAATAAGAAGCTTACCAATTTCAAATGCCATATGAGATAATTTGGAACTCATAACATTGCACATAAGGTACTAAGTTTCTAGTGGAACTAGAGTTTGATTTTGGGAGGATGCATGGATCAATCTTATCCACCTGAGACCAATTCCTGATTTGATTGCTCTAATGGAACCTTTAATCTCAAAATATGGCACTTTGGTTTGTAAGTCCCTATGTTTCATGGGACTTGTCTTGGGATTTGGGGGTTGTCTCAGAGATGCATCCTGTCATCCCAAAAACCTGTCCCTGTGTCTCAGAAACATGTCCCACCATCCCAAACCGCAATCCCGCCATCCCTATCTAGGAGCTTCATGGAACATAGTTTGTGTCATGTGACTGCATGAAAGTCCAAGACAGGGACAAAGAAATTAGAGGATGAGAATATCTATGTCTATCACATATGCTGCAACCTTATCTGCCTTCAGGAGATCACACTTATCATCCAAAGAGAAAATAAGCTTTGCTGGAAGGGATCTAAAGAGATATTCATTAAAAGTGGTTACAAATGTGCAGATTCAGATCAGGGTGAACCTGAAATATGGGGATGGGTCCTCAAGATATATTTTCTTTGTAGGATTCTAGCAGATCTGGCCTTTTGGATCACATGATGGAAAATGAAATTTTCTTCACCAAAACTAGAGCCATCTAGAATATTGCCAGGAAATAACTTGTTAGTCAATATGACTTGAAAGAAACTACAGAATTTTTAAAGAGCAATCAAAGCACTCAAAGGGGCCATCAACCATATCATAGCAACTATCATTAACCTTTTGAAAGCTGGCCTCAGTACTCCTGTAGTAAAAAAATAAAGAGAATGAGATTATTGAAAGATAGAATAAGTGCTAATAAAAAGGATAGAGCTAACATCAAATGGGAACCCACCTCAACAAGAAAGGATGAAATTAAATTTTGAAGGAGCCTCTATGGGGAGTCTAGAAAGAGACTTGGGGTGGTGTATCCAAGGACTACAAAGGAGATTTAATATCTGTATATGCAGAAGATTAAGGAGTTTCATCAAAAACATTATTGAAAGGCATAAGTGAATGGAACAAACTCAAAATAGAATGGATTTCTAAAATGGTAATAAAAGCAACCATGGAAAGAGATTCCATAATTGCCAAGTGGATACTGTCATACAAATATATATTTTTCTTTCCTCTCAAATCAAACAATACTAAAACCAGCATGTTTTTAGAGAGTGATTGTAGTGTTGATTGTTTAGTGAATATGTCCACATTTTTCTTTGCCACCATTGGGTCATATGGACATCTTTGGAATAATAAGTTTCCTAGCACTCTATTGAACACCAAGGGAAAGTTATTTATGTAGATCTTGGATTTACTTGGCAAGGGTTGATATTGAATGAGCATTTATAGCAATCGCTTGAATTACGAACAGTTCTTATTTCGCTAATGGCATGCAGATGAGTGTGTATATCAGCATTGTAGGATTGGAACAACTTTCAACCCAAAGTTGCATGGAAAGTTTTTTGCAACCAAAAATTTCTTCTATACTTCTCAGGTTTATGTAATTCTGTCTGCTCCATTGGATTTTCATTCAGAATTTTTTAGTTTGTCTGATATCTGATGATTTTTCTTCTTCTTGTTTGATGCCTCTCTTTTAACAGTCTTTTGGGCTAGTCCCAAAGGCTTCACTTTCTGACAGAGAAAGCAGGGCAGCATTTTTGTGGTGAAGATTGGGCAGTGTTGCAAGAGAAGCACCATAATGTTGAAAAAGAAGGCTTGGTCACGTATTGTTTTTCATCAGCATATATTGTAGCATTACTGAAAGACAGTCCTTGGATTGCTGTGATAAAGGTAAGGATTTGAATAAATCGGTATATTTAATGATTAATCTGATCCAAAATCTGTTTCTTTAGCCAAAGCCATCTCTTCCTAGTCAAGCGTTTTTTTTTTAACTGAATCTCCCTTACCCAAACTAGTCTGATTACTAGATCAGTAGATACCACTATAGGTAGAAGGGGTCTAATTCTCTATGCTAATGCTTTGGCGAAAGTTGTCATTTGAAATATTAGGCAAACTGCAGACTCATAGGTCTCCAACTATGTCCCATGGGGACTCGTTCAGGGATTTCGGGGCCGTCTCGGAAATGCATTTTGTTGTCCTGGAAACAACTCCCACTATCCCAAACCGCCATCCCACTATCTGTCCTGGAACTTCATTTCACACAGGTCTCCAATTTATTGCGATTAAATATCACTTACCTTAGGTATTGGCTTAGCCATTCCTGTATTTACAGTTCCCAAAGTGCCATCTGAGAATGCTTCCAGATAATTTATACAAGTCATTCAAAACAAGGTCTGAATATTTCCAGTAGAACCCAATAGAGATCTAATCAGATCCTAAGATTTTCGCCCTAGACAAAACGTAGCAGCATTAAATTCATTTTTTGTTATAAGCCTTGTTTCAACTGAAAACTTTACAGCAATAACCTAGGAACAAATTGCCTCTCTTTGATTGCATGAGATAACATTAGATTTTAAAAAAATAAAAGAAGGCTAACTTAATGTCTTGTAAATGACTAACGAGTAATGAATTCGATTCAAATTGATAAATCCCTTTGTTTATAAAAATCAAGCATATTAAAAACTTCTGTCACAATCTATCAACCATGTTATTCTTGATCTAACCTGAGTCTTTTTTGTTAATTAAATCTGATATTTTCTAATTTCTGAATTAACTTCAATATTACAGGGGAGCTAATTTAGGTTACATGTATCTTTTTAACAACTTAGTTCTGTTTCTGCAAGGGTTTGTTTCAACAATTTGTTCTTCCTCTCCTGGCTAGCCTTTATAATTCCATATTGCTTGTTGAAGTTTCTAACTTTATTGCAGTGTTAAAGGCTTCTGTCAAGACTTTCAACGAGTGGGCTATTGGGAATTTCAACCAGTGCTGTAACAGTTATTTGTTGACCAATATTTAGACCATTGGGAATTTTCTACCCACAATACTAATCAAAGAACTCCAATATTCAAAGCTGCCATACCATCCATGGCAGTAGGTATTATTCATGCTACAGTCATGCGTTTTTATATTATGCATTTTCTTGGGAAGAACTGAAAATGTACTTTGACCATTTTCAGGTGGTAATAAGGATAAAGCAGATACAGATGAATGTACACTTTTTGAGTTCATCATAAATCTGAGACACTAATTATTGCTTGTTTAAGGCAGATGTTTGAAAAGCCTTGTGTCGTGCATGATTTCTGCCAGACATCAGAAGGCCTGATGTGATTCTCCCTTTGCCCGCAGGGCAGGCAAACTGGATAGACACATTATTGTCTTCTTTGATAAGGTCATTGGCCATGGATAGTAGGAGAGTTTACAGGTGTCATTCTCCATGCTCTCCCAGGATTATCCAGCCTGGCCTGCTTTGTCCAGATCACTCCCCAGTAAGCATCATTAGATCTTGCATTGCTGCTCTCAAGGTGGTGGATGATGATATGGTCCTCCTACCACTCAGCAGTCTGTTAGAGCCTAAAGTTTTTATGCCTGGCCATTGATTGTTATCTTGTACAAGCACTTGCACTATTTGTACTGCTGGTGCTAGAAGATGTTATAATCTTATTTTCAGGGTGCACACATTTTGTGTTTTGCCTACATAGTTGGAAACTTGGAATCGTTGTTATTGTTTCTTAGTTTAGTTTAGCTATGTTTTTTCTCTCCTTTTTCTTTTGGTTGTGGAGCCTTCTTTTGGCTTCTCCGGGGCATTTTAACTGGTTGTAGTCTTTTGAATCCCATTATCCTACTTAAGTTACCCATGAACATTAATAGAATTTCCTCCTCCTTTCTTCCTTTGATTTATTGAGAAACAATGATACTTTAACTTATTGCAGGGATCTCTTCATTAAAAAAAGCTTGAATAAAGACAACACATTAGGATGATCTGGTATTCTTTTTGTCATTGTTTTTAATCAATTGGTGAAAGTATCAGATGTACAACCTTCACATTATGTGCCATCTGTCTCTATAGTTATCCATGCTTCAAATAACTAGAAAGAGCAAATCTGAATTGCAAATTAGAGGTCTTTTGAAGGACTTAGCTAGGCAGATCTTAACATTCTGAGAAACATAGTTGTCTTGCTTCCGTTCATCCTTAATTAACCATATGTTCATATTTGTAATTGACCCTGGATTTGATAGGCAAGTTTTCACAGTCCAGTATCGAGTCCAAATCTCCACCGATTTGTTTTGCTTTTCTTTTTGATCGGCAAATTGCACTTAGGTTGCATGCTGCCTTATTGGAGTGTGGGGTTGAACTCTTTTATGAATGTATCTGATATGATTACACTAAAAACTCAATGACATTTCCTCTATATTATGAGTTGCTCCTATTGCAGTGGAATTATTTGAGCCTGGGTTACACTTTTGTGAATATATAACCACTATCATTACATCATGACACTTCGGGCTCTGACAATCTTCCATGCAAAATTTAGGTTTGCCATTTCTCATAAACTTGCACACATAGTTTCAACATATTTGAGCAACAATTTCAAGGACCCTAACTCCTGCCTTTTATGAGCTAAAATAAATTATGATTGGTATTATTGTTGCTTTAGAAAGCATCTTGAACTCAGGAATGTAAGGGCAGGTATGCAAACCATACCCGTAAAGCTTTCAAATGTTAAAATCTTGAAAGTAAAGTATGGCTGTCTCTGTTTCAAAGTGAAGGACCATCTTTAAAATTAGTGTTTTATCATCTAGAAACATAACTAGAGCAGATATCTGGTGAGGTTGAGCCCACTAGGAAGCCAGAAGAAGACTTTGAAATCTCTGCAATGCATTCAGCATTGGGAAAATTTCTGATGACCTTACAAAGGGAATCCAATCCTGGAAGACGAGAGATGGTTTCTTCAATAGGGCCCAAGTTTTCCTTAATGACAAAAATAAGTGCTCTTTTCCACATTCATGAAGGCCCCATGCTGAGAGGGAACACGTTTTGAAGCAGCACCATTACCAAGCAGTCTAAAAAATACACTTACACCTTGGTTTGCTGCAAGACAAATCCAATACCCTTGCTTACTCCTAAGAGCTTTGAAGGATATATGCGACAAGAAAGTGGCCCTGCTTCCTGGTTGTAGAAATGCTTAGATTGTTGAGATGCATGATCTAAGAAGCCTTCAAGGTCATCCTGCTCCAGCATATTATCTGGTATCTATTAAAGTTTTGGTTAATTGAGACTCAGGCTTGACAAGCCTATTTTTGACCCTGATTCTGGTTTGGGGCAAAATATGGGGAAAATACTCGGCAGTAAGGAAAAACATAAAATACAGTAGATTTTACAGAGAGAGATTGCCCAGGGTCACCTGGATTGCAGACCTGTTAGTACTTGCAGATGTTGCAAATCTCCTAACCATGGTTAGGACAGCCTTCAAACATTCCGCATTTATATCAAAAAGTGGCAAGAACCACCTCTTTCTCTTTCAGGCACCTTGTTTAACTTGCTTCTCAGTCTGTGGCAGCAATGATTGCAAAGCAAATTTTGTGGCACTTCAGAGGGGCAAAATGGCCTGGATTACTTGGAAGGTTTAGTGCCGAGTGCTAGTATGGTAGTTGTCGATCACCTACGACCCATGCTATCTCCACAAAAATAGGCCAATATATTAAAAGGAGATGTATTGCTGACGAGTATAAAGGAGTCTATTTAATTTGTAATTTAGAGTTGTTTTCTTTGTGGCATGATATTCACATTAGATAATTGATATGTATCATGTTCGACTCACTTCCAAATGTGGAGAGGGAAGAGTTGATCTTATTCTAAGAAATTTATATTATCGATCTTATTCTAAGAAATTATCTTGTTACAGGATTCGTTTTACGAATCAAGTAGGAACTGTTCCAATTGACTGGGCTTTGGGAGCTTTAATTTTGCACATGATGGAAGACATGTCATTGGATCAACCCTCGTGGATGCTTGGGGAAGATTCTCTTACAGGTTTTTCATTGATTGCAATTCTAGTATTACTAGGACTTGCAGCATGGTCCCTATTCAGATGGAGAAAACCCCATGTGAAGACAATTTATGATTTGGAAAAGGGATGCTACTAAACAACATCTGCTCATGTTTACAGATGATTTCAACAATAACTTTTGTTTGGTGTCCAGATCTAAAGGGTCATTCATTGTTTTTCTTGCTTTTGCAATATTGCACACATTCAAATGCCAAACCTCTGTTTCCTAGCTTAGTTTTGCATGTGCCTGTTCATTGCCATTGTTATAGCATATGTTCATTATTTATCAACATCTGTACGCTTTGAATCTCAAATTATCTTTTAAAGGTGAAATACCTTTCACAAGAACTATTTCTTTGGATCCCACAGGCCTCAGTTTTCATTTAATGTCTTATCCAGACCTATGCCTAGGCAACACAATAACAACCTTGTGTTTGAAGTTCATTCTACAATATCTTGATGAAGGTATACCATCTGGTTTACTGGTCCAATAGGGCATCTCAAATGGGGCACAATCTTGAGCCAGAATTTGGTCCTATTGACACAGACGGTTCCAAAAAGTAAGCAAGGCTATTGGTGCTAAAAAACCTTGAGGTCTAGGCTTTTGGACCTATGTTTTATGCCTTAATCATTCATTTCCGGGCTTATGCAGTTGTGGGAATGATGAACAATAGACGCATAGTGCACTAAATGGTTTTCTTGAGATCCGTCTATAAAATGATATTGGTAGAAACTTCATAAAGATTCAATCTTATTTATCTTTTGGAACATGGGTACGAACAGAGATCCATTTATAAAATGGTATGGTAGAAACTTCATAAAGATTCAATCTTATGTATCTTTTGGGACATGGGTACGAACAGAGATCCATTTATAAAATGGTAAAGGTAGAAACTTCATAAAGATGCAATCTTATGTCTCTTTTGGGACATTTTCAAATGCTTGATGACAAACCAGGATATCAAATCTATAAAACAGTTTTGCAAGGCGTGTACATTGGAAAAACAGAATGGATGAGGACCATCAACTATATTTTGCATTTCATGTATCTTAACTAGTCAGTATAAGAAAGTTTTTCCATGGTCACTCCTATTGATTATTCTTATTATTTTTTTTTTCTATGATAAACAGAGCTGCTCACGAGCTTGCAATGATTGACATAATCCTTTTGCTATTACTTTAATAATATTGATTAGATCAAATAAGTTTATTATAGTAGTAAGGGCTTTAACTTCTTTTTGAGAGGTTTAATATTTAATTGCAGTGTTAAAGATTTTGGCTTTTTTTTTTTTTTTTTTGGGTTTAAAATTCAAGATTTTGGTTTTTTTGGAAGGTTTAAAATTCAAACCTCATTCAATATGAAAGAATAAAAACATGAGTAAACTCATTAAAAATAAAATAAATATTAATAAAATTATATTTTCAAAAAAATCAATAAAAATAATTTTTGATGTAAAATTATATGCAATTTCAATTTATAAATATTTATATAAAACTTACTATATTTTATTTTATTTACAATTATAATATATTATACAGAAAACAACGAATTGGTCATAATTTTCCTTCTTTAATTACCATCTTCAAAGTTGATATATTCAACTAATGGATATTTATGTGAATTATACACTTTTATGGTTCATATTAGCCACAATCGACCATATGGAAAATGGGCAGCTTTTTAACAGATGTGTTTGCATTAGGTTAAGTACCAAAGAGCTTTTGAAAAATTCTAAACATACGGTTGGTGCTATTTGATTTAAAGATCATAAGGGTTATTGAATGTCTAGATAATATGAAATGAAATTTAAAGAAACTATTAAAAACTTAAATGCAACAATTGCTCTTTTTATTTTGGAGTATTGGAGTAAGTTGTAAGTTTTTTTAATGCCCTTTTCACTAATAATAAATTTTATAAAGTAATGATTTGGTAAAGTGGATTATGATAATGAGATATTTTGAAACTACTAAGATGCAATGCATAGATAGTAGAGGTGAAGTTTTGCACTGTGAAGACTACTATAAGAAAATGTGAAGGATACTGATTTCTGGAATATTTGTATTTATACAAAAAATTGAAAAGATTCAAAAATAAAATAAAAATAAAAAATTTAGACATTTTATGTAAAATGATGTAGGTTTCTAGCTATAACATCTCAATTGAGATGAGAAGTGTATCTATTTGTAAACTCTCAAGCTCTAAATAAGAGAGTTGTAATTTGTCAAAGGTGGCGAGGGATAAAATACAACCCCTTATTATCTAAACAAAAATAAAACAACTCAACTGAGATGATAATTGAATTTAATTGTAAAGAGAGTTATGATTTGTCAAAGGTGGGGGACCTGAGTACAACCCCTTGTTCTCTAGAAAAAAAAAAAAAGAGTTTATAAAGTAATATATCATCAACTTTGTAAATTTAAAAGTAAATATATGTAAATTTGATAATTTAGTTATTCATTAGCATATTAAAACAAAAAAAAATTAAAAAAATGTTGTATTCAGTCCTTACCCATAACAAATCACACCTTTTTTTAACCTTTTTTTTATTTTTGAAATAGAGTTTACAAAAACAAATTCAGAAATTCAGTTTTCATCTCAGTTACTATACCTACATCTTTTTTCATAAAAAGTCTGAACTTTTTTTTAAATAAAACTATTTCAATATTTAACATCCTTCTTCTTCTTACATATTTTAACAACCTTCACAACATTAAAACTCGACTTCTATTAATTTTCTTCTTCAAACATACGTGCAAGCAAAATAGTAACACAAGAGTTTAACCATGGAGATATCAAGTTCGTTAAGTCTATTCCACATAAATAAAATCAACAATTTCCTTTTGCTACATATTTAAAACTCACTTTCCATCTCAATCCTTCATTATACATCTGCAGAGTTCGAAACTGGCATCAGACATTTTGATTTTTCGAAAATATGGGGATATTCCTCTGTATGCCTTCGAGAAAAACCTTCTCCCATGCATTCCCCGAAACCCTCCCCACAGCAGGAACCCTTAAGGAAATCACCAAATAGGAACACGACATACCCACAAGCTTCTAGCGGCTCATCCACTCCATGAATGGCGCGCGGGTTCGAAACTCACGGACTACGGCGTCAAAGACAACTCCACCCTAATGGTGCTCCTCTCAGTGGCCCTCGAGCCGCGCTACCAACATTACCATACAAGTATGGTGGCAATTTGATACCTGGCACCTATACTAAATGTATTGACTGTGAATCAACTTCGGTAAAATTAAACAAAATGAAGGTACTTGGTTGCTTATTATGAACATCCACGAGAAATGAGGGTGGAGGTGGGGAGTAAGTACAACACACAAGTGTAGCCCACCATCATTTGAGGGTGGGGGTGGGGAGTAAGTACAACACACAAGTGCCATTTGAGGGTGGGGGTGGGGAGTAAGTACAACACATAAGTGCAACCACTTGTGTGTTGTACTTACTCCCCACCCCCACCATCATTTGAGGGTAGGGGGTGGAGAGTAAGTACAACACACAAGTGTTGCACTTGTGTGCTGTACTTACTCCCCACCCCCACCCTCATTTGAGGGTGGGAGTGGGGAGTAAGTACAACACACAAGTGCCCACCCTCATTTGAGGGTGGGGGTGGGGAGTAAGTACAACACACAAGTGCCCACCCTCATTTGAGGGTGGGGGTGGGGAGTAAGTACAACACACAAGTGCAACACTTGTGTGTTGTACTTACTCCCCACCCCCACCCTCATTTGAGGGTTGGGGTGGGGAGTAAGTACAACACACAAGTGCAACACTTGTGTGTTGTACTTACTCCCCACCCCCACCCTCATGCAACACTTGTGTGTTGTACTTACTCTTCACCCCCACCATCATTTGGGTGGGGGTGGGGAGTAAATACAACACACAAGTGCAACACTTGTGTGTTGTACTTACTCCCCACTCCCACCCTCATGCAACACTTGTGTGTTGTATTTACTCCTCACCCTCGCCATCATTTGAGGGTGGGGGTGGGGAGTAAGTACAAGACACACACCCTCATTTGAGGGTGGGGGTGGGGAGTAAGTACAGCACACAAGGGGTGGGGAGTAAGTACAACACACAAGTGCCCACCATATTTTGAGGGTGGGGGTGGGGAGTAAGTACAACACACAAGTGCAGCACACAAGGGGTGGGGAGTAAGTACAACACACAAGTGCATTTGAGGGTGGGGGTGGGGAGTAAGTATAGCACACAAGTGCAGCACTTGTGTGTCATGTACTCCCCACCCCCACCCTTAAATGATGGTGGGGGTGGGGAGTAACCCTTAAATGATGGTGGGGGTGGGGAGTAAGTACAAGTGATGGGGGGGTGGGGAGTAAGTATAGCACACAAGTGCACACTTGTGTGTTGTACTTACTCCCCATCCCGTGGTGGGGGTGGGGAGTAAGTACAGTGATGGTGGGGGTGGAGAGTTATTACAGCACACAAGTGCAGCACTTGTGTGTTGTACTTACTTCCCACCCCCACCCTCAAATGATGGTGGGTAGCACTTGTGTGCTATACTTACTCCCCACTCCCACCCTCAAATGATGGTGGGGGTGGGGAGTAAGTATAGCACACAAGTGCTACCCACCATCATTTGAGGGTGGGGGTGGGGAGTAAGTACATCACACAAGTGCAACCACTTGTGTGTTGTACTTACTCCCCACCCCCACCCTCATTTGAGGGTGGGGGTGGGGAGAGTAAGTACAACACACAAGTGCTTGCACTTGTGTGTTGTACTTACTCCCCACCCCCACCCTCACCCTCATATGAGGGTGGGGGTGGGGAGTAAGTACAACACACAAGTGCAAGACTTGTGTGTTGTACTTACTCCCCACCCCCACCCTCATTTGAGGGTGGGGGTGGGGAGTAAGTACAACACACAAGTGCAGCACTTGTGTGTTGTACTTACTCCCCACCCCCACCCTCATTTGAGGGTGGGGGTGGGGAGAGTAAGTACAACACACAAGTGCCGCACTTGTGTGTTGTACTTACTCCCCACCCCCACCCTCACCCTCGGATGAGGGTGGGGGTGGGGAGTAAGTACAACACACAAGTGCCGCACTTGTGTGTTGTACTTACTCCCCACCCCCACCATCATGAGGGTGGGGGTGGGGAGTAAGTACAACACACAAGTGCAGCACTTGTGTGCTGTACTTACTCTCCCCACCCACCCTCAAATGAGGGTGGGGGTGGGGGAGTAAGTACAACACACAAGTGCAGCACTTGTGTGTTGTACTTACTCCCCACCCCCACCCTCATTTGAGGGTGGGGTGGGGAGAGTAAGTACAACACACAAGTGCTGCACTTGTGTGTTGTACTTACTCTCCCCACCCACCCTCAAATGAGGGTGGGGGTGGGGAGTAAGTACAACACACAAGTGCTGCACTTGTGTGTTGTACTTACTCCCCACCCCCACCCTCATTTGAGGGTGGGGGTGGGGAGAGTAAGTACAGCACACAAGTGCTGCACTTGTGTGTTGTACTTACTCCCCACCCCCACCCTCACCCTCATTTGATGGTGGGGGTGGGGAGTAAGTACAACACACAAGTGCAACCACTTGTGTGTTGTACTTACTCCCCACCCCCACCCTCACCATCATCTGAGGGTGAGGGTGGGTGGGGAGAGTAAGTACAACACACAAGTGTTGCACTTGTGTGTTGTACTTACTCCCCACCCCCACCCTCACCCTCAGATGATGGTGGGGGTGGGGAGTAAGTACAACACACAAGTGCCGCACTTGTGTGTTGTACTTACTCCCCACCCCCACCCTCAAATGAGGGTGCGTAGCACTTGTGTGTTGTACTTACTCCCCACCCCAACCATAATTTGAGGGTGGGAGTGGGGAGTAAGTACAGCACACAAGTGTTGCACTTGTGTGTTGTACTTGCAGCACTTGTGTGCTACACTTACTCCCCACCCCCACCATAATTTGAGGGTGGGGGTGGGGATTAAGTACAACACACAAGTGTTGCACTTGTGTGCTGTACTTACTCCCCACCCCCACCCTCAAATGATGGTGGGGTTGCACTTGTGTGTTGTACTTACTCCCCACCCCCACCCTCAAATGATGGTGGGGGTGGGAAGTAAGTGCAGCACACAAGTGCTACAAGTACAACACACAAGTGCAGCACACAAGTGCAACACTTGTGTGCTGTACTTACTCCCCACCATCATTTGAAGGTGGAGGTGGGGAGTAAGTACAACACACAAGTCCCTCCATCATTTGAGGGTGAGGGTGGGGGTGGGGAGTAAGTACAACACATAAGTCCCACCCTCATTTGAGGGTGGGGGTGGGGAGTAAGTGCATCGGGGTGGGGAGTAAGTACAACACACAAGTGATGCATCATTTGAGGGTGGGGGTGGGGAGTAAGTGCATCGGGGTGGGGAGTAAGTACAACACACAAGTGATGCACTTGTGTGCTGTACTTACTCCCCACCCCCACCATCAAATGAGGGTGGGTGTTGTACTTACTCCACACCCCCACCCTCAAATGAGGGTGGATGTGGGGAGTAAGTACAACACACAAGTGTTGCACTTCAGTGTTATACTTACTCCCCACCCCCACCCTCATTTGAGGGTGGGGGTGGGGAGTAAGTACAACACACAAGTGCTACCCCACCATCATTTGAGGGTGGTGGTGGGGAGTAAGTACAGCACACACATGCTGCACTTGTTTGTTGTACTTACTCCCCACCCCACCCTCATTTGAGGGTGGGGGTGCGAGTAAGTACAACACACAAGTGCTGCACTTGTGTGTTGTACTTGCAGCACTTGTGTGCTACACTTACTCCCCACCCCCACCATCATTTGTTTGCTATACTTGCAGCACTTGTGTGTTGTACTTACTCCCCATCCCCACCCTCATTTGAGGGTGAGGGTGGGGGTGGGGAGTAAGTACAACACACAAGTGCTGCACTTGTGTGTTGTACTTGCAGCACTTGTGTGCTACACTTACTCCCCACCCCCACCCTCATTTGAGGGTGGGGGTGGGGAGTAAGTACAACACACAAGTGCTGCACTTGTGTGTTGTACTTACTCCCCACCCCCACCATAATTTGAGGGTGGAGGTGGAGAGTAAGTACAACACACAAGTACAACACACAAGTGCAATGGGGTGGGGAGTAAGTACAACACACAAGTGCTGCACTTGTGTGTTGTACTTACTCCCCACCCCCACCATAATTTGAGGGTGGAGGTGGAGAGTAAGTACAACACACAAGTACAACACACAAGTGCAACACTTATGTGTTGTACTTGTGTGTTGTACTTACTCCCCACCCCCACCCCGTGTGTTGTACTTGTAGTACTTGTGTGCTGCACTTACTCCCCACCCACACCATCATTTGAGGGTGGGGGTGGGGAGTGAGTACAACACACAAGTGCTACACTTGTGTGTTGTACTTACTCCCCACCCCCACCCTCATTCCACCCTCATTTGAGGGTGGGGGTGGGGAGTAAGTACAACACACAAGTAGGGTGGGGGTGGGGAGTAAGTACAACACACAAGTGCTACACTTGTGTGTTGTACTTACTCCCCACCCCCACCATCATTCCACCATAATTTGAGGGTGGGGGTGGGAAGTAAGTACAACACACAAGTGCATTCCACCATAATTTGAGGGTGGGGGTGGGAAGTAAGTACAACACACAAGTGCTGCACTTGTGTGTTGTACTTACACTTGTGTGTTGTACTTACTCCCCAACCCCACCATCATTCCACCATAATTTGAGGGTGGGGGTGGGAAGTAAGTACAACACACAAGTGCATTTGAGGGTGGGGGTGGGAAGTAAGTACAACACACAAGTGCTGCCACCATAATTTGAGGGTGGGGGTGGGAAGTAAGTACAACACACAAGTGCATTTGAGGGTGGGGGTGGGAAGTAAGTACAACACACAAGTGCTGCACTTGTGTGTTGTACTTACTCCCCACCCCCACCATCGTTTGAGGGTGGGGGTGGGGAGTAAGTACAGCACATAAGTGCTGCACTTGTGTGTTGTACTTACTCCCCACCCCCACCCTCAAGACACAAGTGCTGCACTTGTGTGTTGTACTTACTCCCCACCCCCACCCTCAAAGTAAAACACGAGGACTAAGAGGATTAAAGAAAAAAAAAATTGTAACTGAAACATGTATGGCATACTAGACACCTTATTAGTAGAGAAATTGTTCCATGGTTACGTGGATTGATAATTGTTTGTTTGGCCAGACATTTACAAAGAAGACATATAGGTTCAAACCATTGGGTATACTTATTGCAAAGGTAGTCGTTTGATTTGAATCCTCTGAGTACGTGTCAAAAAACAACACAAATTTCAAGTGACTTGCGTCTAAGATTGACGACGACACGAGTTCCAAGGAAAAGGTGGTCCCTCTCATGTCAGTCAACAATAACAAGGTGGTATAGGCTTGTTAGGAGAACCTTAGGTCGGGTCAAGGTGGTATAGGCTTGTTGGGAGCACCTCATGTTAGGTCAACAATAACAAGGTGGTATAGGCTTGTAGGGAGCACCTCACGCTGGGTCAACAATAAGGAGGTGGTATAGGTTTGTTGGTCCCAAGTGACTAGGGGACATTCTTGTTGGTCCCAAGCGATTGGTGGTCCTTCTTACGATGATGATATGAATCCCAAGCGATCGATGGTCCTCCTCATGTTGGGTCAACAATAACGAGGTGGTATAGGCTTGTTGGGAGTGGTTTGAACCTTGCACTTGGCAGTTACTAAAAAGAGTGCGGATGTAACCAACTCCCTTATGTATAAATAATAATAATAATAGAGAAAGCAATATAAATTGCATGAAGCAAGCGCGAGTCAAGAGGGAGTGTAACAACGAATGTAAGCGTGAGCCAGGAGGGAGTGCAACAATGAATGCGAGCATAAGCCGAGAGGAAGTGCAACAGCAAATGTGAGTGCAAGCTAGGAGTGAGTGCAGTCGAAAACGAGTACAAGCGCACGCTGAGAATGAGTGCAATCGAAAGTAGGAGTGCAAGCCCGAAGTGAGTGTATCCAAAAGTGAGTGTGATCGTGAGCTAGGAGTGAGTGCAACCGAAAATGAGTGCAGCTGAAAGCAAGTGCAATTAGAAGCAAGTGTGATTACAAGCCAAGATTAAGTATAGTTGGAAGCAAGTGCAAGCACGAGCCGAGAGTGAGTGTAACTAGAACGAGTGTGAGCATAGGCCAGGAGTGAGGAGGAAGTAGAAAGCAAAGTGTGATCCAGTTGAAGAAAATCTAGTGTGATTTGGGAGGAAGTGTGATTTAAGAGGGAGTGCAAGACAAGATTCAATCGTGACAAAAGAGTTGTGGATTCATTTGAAGTGTATCAATGCTTCAAACCCTTACCATGAATGCATGGAACATTGTTTCCTAAAAATTGTTGAAGTGAAGAAATGCCAGGAAAAAGAAGAGACAAGGGCTATTGTGAGCCAAAAGGGAGTGCAAACCGAGAGCAAGTGCGAGGCAGGGGATAGTGCAAGCTTGGAGAGAGTGCAAGTTAAGAGGGAAGATGAGCCAAGAGGGAGTGCAAACCAAGAGCAAGCTCCATTAGCTAGTATGGAAGGAAAGTCATATTTGAAAGCCCTAATGGGAAGTTAGGATGCCCTAGTTGGAAGTATGGAGGCCCAAGTTGGAGATAAGTAGAAGAGCAAATACATGGCAAGTTCGATCTAGGTAGCAAATGTTACACCAAAAGTGAGTATCAAGGATGAGATGATTGAACATGATATAATGGTTCTTAAAATTAGAGGGTTAATATGTATGTTCCATAGATCATGACCAAGGTTTTTGGAGATTCAAAATTGGATCAAGTGGAAGTGGGGATTAAATTCAAATTACTCTGACTTTTCTTCCTAAAGGTTTTATTCTCATCATATTTTCTAGTTCAAAAATTAGGGATAAAATAATGGTTGGTGGCCCATGGTTTAGGGAAAGAGATGCACTTTATTTGAGACCATGGAATGAATTTTTTTGTTGAGACAAAAACTATTAAGAAGCTTCTAGTTTAGGTTAGGCTTTTTGGACTTCCATATCAGCTTATAAATAAGGATGTTATGAAGAATATTGGAAATGCCCTAGGGGAATTCATCAAGGAAGGACTAACTACTAAGAAGCGAAAGCATGCTATATATACTTTAATATGTGTTGCTATGGATATTTCAAAACCTTTGCCACAATCCATTAAGATATAATTTGAATCAATAGAATGGGATCAACAAGTAGATTATTAAAATATCGCATTCATTGCCACAATTGTTATGAGATTGGACAAATGGCAAGACTTTGCAAAGTGAAAACTATGAAGAAAGAGACCAAAAATTCTAGCCATGAGATAAACTTCAAGACGAAGCAAGGAAAGCATACAGTAATAGAAGCTAGATCATATAAAGGATAGTCCACTCTAAAAGAAGAGACAAAGAAAGCCTATCTACTGTATCATTTGGCAAGTTCATAAGGAATTAAGGTGCAAAAGAAGATGTGGAGAGAAATCCTAAAACAAAGATAGCAAAAGAGGTCAAGTTTATTCTAGGTAAATCATCTTCATTTTCCTCAAGTAGTACAAAATCCTCTCCAAGTAATAAGAGTGATAGGAATGATCCTCAAGTAGTACAAAGTCCTCTCCAAGTAATAAGAGTGATAGGAATGAAGATGTTATCCCTTGCACTTCAAGGTTTCAAGAGCAACATAATAAAGAAATAAGGATGGAGGAAACCCATAACAATTTAGGTTTTTTAGAGCAGAATAAGAAGGTAATTTCTACATAAGAGCATCCTTGCACTTTAGGGTTTCTAGGGCAACAAAAAGAAGATTGTGCTTTTGAGGTTATTCCTTGCACTTCAAATCCTTCGAACAAGGTAAACATAAAGATGATAAGTCTTACTATGAGCATTGTGAGAAGATTGAAGAGATTGATGAAGTTGAAAGTATTGTTGGAAATGAAAAAGAGAGGAAGGCCAAA
Organism: Wollemia nobilis; assembly: GCA_028583015.1. NCBI lineage: Eukaryota > Viridiplantae > Streptophyta > Pinopsida > Araucariales > Araucariaceae > Wollemia > Wollemia nobilis. The sequence goes on from JAQPPZ010016931.1 coordinate 8,815,111, forward strand.
GAAACAAAAACAAAGAAGAAAAGAAACCCAGAGGGATATTGATATGGGAAAACAAAAGCATAACAAAAAGTGGGGCTAAACCCACAAATAAAATAAAAAAATAACAATCTTGGAATATTAGGGGAATGGATAAGAACCCTAAAAAAAATATTAAGAAATTGTGAGGTTGTTATAGACAAGATATTTATAGATATAGAAGTTGGGTAGAAAATATTTTAGCCATTAGCGATGTTGATTTTCATCTTGGTAAAATTTAAATTTTAGAAGGCATATGATATAGGAGTTGATTGTCGAAACTTAGTAGTTTGAGGAAGATGGAGGTTGATATAAAGGAAAATGGAGAATATCTTTGATTGAAAGGCAAAGTTGGATATTATTTAATTAACTTATTAGAAATATAACTAGAGCAATATAATAATTTGTTTTTGTAATGGGATTGGCCCCAATAGAAGCCACACATAGCTTATTAAATAATATATATGAACTGCATGACATTAATTCTATATAAAAATGAATAATATTACATATCTTAGAGATATTTGTGATTTTGATAAAGTGGTGATGCAATGTAAGTGTGTGTTTGTATGTGGTTAGAGAAAATTTAAATTAATGGATGGGTAGTATAAGTGTTTTAAAAATTTGTTAAATAAGTTGAGTGAGGTTCTTATTAAGGGTTTTACTTATCGAAATAATATATTTGTTATTAGGTTAATTAGATTATATTTTGTTTGTTTGTTTTTTAAATTATTTTGTGTTTTTCTATTAAATATATTCATCTTCTTCAATCTATCATGTTTTTATTGGAACCAATAATTATATTAAATAAATAAAAGAGGTTGCAATAAAAAAGGATTTGGAGAGATCATATCTCACAGCCTAAGGCCACCCACATGATCAAAACCAAAAAATAGCTAGAGAAACCAGAATAGAAATACAAAACTAGCCCTTAAAAGGGTGAACAAGCATTATAACTAAGCACAAGGAGTCACTCCCAGAATAGAAGGATCATTATTTGGCCCAAAAGAGCCCAAACCATGAGTATTGTTTGCAGGTGGATCGACAGACCAAGAGTTATCAAGAGCAATAGTGTTCATCAAAGGAACCATAATATCCCAACCAGGGGGAGTAGAATTGATCAAAGCTGAAGGCAACAATGGAGTAGAATGAGTAGGAGTAGGAGGAGAAGTAACCGGTTAAGGAGGTGGGACAGGGCTCCAACTAGTACCATGATCAATCGAGTGATACATAGGACTCCAACCATATTGCACAAATTGCGAATGCGAATGATGCCTACTATGAGAACTTGGAAGAGACTAAGCCCTAATGTGAGCACTGGAAAAATAGCTCGAGGTCAAAGAACATCACCTCCTTAACCTACTACATCAAGAACTCAAAGAAATTAAGGGACCTTGAGGCAGAACCCAAATGATAATGCATGGAGTGTCACTCTAATATTCGATAATATTCATCAAATGTGCAAACTCATGTGCCACCTTGGAAGCCTGTGAATGGATCTGAGAGGTAACAATAGAAAGCATCATAATATTTTCATTTGTAGAAAACTAAAAGGAAATTAAATCTCTAGAATAGATAGTAGCATTCCTAGCTTTCCATAGTTGAAACAAAATGATCGCACAAAATAAATTTCATAGAGCAGTAATATAAGTAGACCAACAACTATTATCACCAAAAAAATCATCTACGATCTAAAGATCTTGAGATGAAAAAGTTTAAAAAATGAGCGAATCCAAACCCAAGCATAATGAGCATTAGGGTAGAACCAAAACATATGCTTGAATGTTTCAAAATAATGATAAGCAAAACACTTAGGATTAGGAAGACCAACCCTACTAAGTCTCTCTCCCATAGGAAGACCTTGATAAATAAGAGACCAAAGAAAAAAGGTAATCTTAGATTCAATATTAGAATTCTAGATACGATTCAAATGAGTAATCCAAGTATAAGAGGTAGAGTGGGTATGCCATATCTCATTAATCTTGTCAATACCAAAGGAAAAAGGACTAATAAGTTGATAAAGTAAGGAAAAATAATAGTTATTGAACAGATTATCTACATTCCAACACCAATCCCCCTACCAGGCACTAGAGGGCTGAAGGCTGAGCTTATGTAGCATGAAATCAGGCACAACCTCATGGATCTTAAGAATAGAAGGAAGATCCGAGTTTTGAATATTAAATTTATGCTTGAGGGTAGGCCAAGAAATCCAATCTCGAGAATGCACTAAATATTTAATAAAGCAAATGCCTTTGTGAAATAGCCTCAAATAGGATACCACTAGATGTTTTGAGAAATGAATGAAAAACCAATACAAAAACCATCACCAATATAGCAAAGATGAGGTTTCACCACCTCAAAAGCCTACCAAATAATTTTAACAACAAAGGAACCCTGAATCATAACCAAGGCAGAAGTAATGATAAGAGTGTGAAGGTCAATATTAGCCCAAGATTTACGCCCATAGGGCAACCCTGAAGAGATACAATGATGAATTAAAACCTTTCAGGCTTCAATACCTTAAATAGCTTTAACCACCCACTTAGCACACAATAAAATGCTTTGCCTGTAGATGTCAATGATACCCATCATGCCCTTATCAATAGGCGTGCAACAAATATCCCAAGCAACCTGATGAAAACCATGCAAATTCTTTCCCTTGGCCCAAAGAAAATCCCTAAGGATTCTGGCCAACTTATTATAAGAATTCTTAAAAGTATCCCAATAGGAGGAATAGTAAACATGGGTGGCAGCAAGAATATTAGTGCAAACCTAAAATTTACCAACAAGAGAAAGCGGATGTGAGGCCCAATAATAAATCTTCTTTTCAATTATGTTAAGAGAAAGGGGATGCGAGGTTCAATAATAAATCTTATTTTCAATTATGTTAATAACATATTGCCATAGTTTGGAGGGCGAGCAATCAAAAGCAAAGGGAATTCCTAAAAACTTAAAATACTCATCCCTCTAAAGCCAATGCCATGAGAAATGTCTAAGCCAAGCAAGTAGATCAGAAGAAGCAAGGCACCATTGGATGTTGGAACTAGAGGCCTTACAGAAAGTGTCCAGACAAACCAAAGTAGTTGAAACAGAAACCTCATCCTCATTAATAGTGAGAAAATAATCATATGCAAAATACCCATTAATAAGCTAAGTGGACATATCAAGAAAAAGAATACTTTTGATCAACCCCTTAGAGACTTGACTGGCTAGAAGATAGCCAAAAGCTTTAGCCACAAGGATGTAAAGTGAGGAGGCCAAAGGACAGCCCTAAAAAATAGAACTAAAGAAACTAAAATCCTCTAACTTATGCCCATTAATAGTAATATAGGCCGAAGCATCAACAAACAACATACTGATGACCTTAATAAAAAGAGTCCAAAATCAAGAGCTTTAAGCATGACAATAATAAAAGACAACTCAATATGATCATAAGCTTTCTCAAAATCAAGCTTAAGAAAAAATGAATTTTGGCAAAAGATGCACTAATTCTAAACCTTCCCAAACAACAATAAGATTAACCAAGATATAATGCCCTTTAATGAAACTTGTCTGCTCTAGTTTGATAATCACAGGAATAATATTTTGAATATGAAGAGCTAAAGCCTTGGCCAAGATCTTATAAGAAACATTAAGCAGAGTAATAGGTCTCCAATTACTGATAAGCTTGGGATTACCTGCTTTGGGAATGAACTTAATGTTTCCACGATTGATAATACTACCTTGAGAATTATTGGCTAACGCTTCATTATAGACATTGAGCAGATCAGATACAGTAAAATTTCGAGTGGATTTATACAACTCATAGGGAAAGTCATCAAGACCAAGGGACTTATCATATGACATAGTCATAAGAGCATTATGAAGCTCAACAAGTGAAAGAGGAGCCTCACATAGATGTCTGTTATAAGCAGACAAATTAGCAGGAACAACATCAAGATATTGTTGGAGTGCCATTTGGAATTCTAGAGAATCATGTTGCGCTTAAAATATAAGCTTGTAATGATCCACAAATTCCGATGCGATATCAGGAATAGAAGTTAGCCTATCATGAGAGACTTGAATAACCTTGATCTAGATTCTAGCCTACCTAGAACGAAGATATTTGAAAAAGTATTTGAACGAGCGATCACCCACCCTCAGTCAATGCAAACAAGCCCGAAGCTAAGCCCCCCTGGCTTCATGTCATTCATGGAGTATAAGTTGGTGGTGAAAACTAGCAACCTTGGCTTACAAATATTGATTATACAGATCATTTTCTAGCAAAGATAAATTTCATTAATACTCCTTCATGATAGCCAGATGAGCATGCTTTCTGACATGTGCCACATGTTTGCCAAAATACCATATGAAAGAGGTAGTACGGACAATCACCTCATTCCACCAAGAAATCCAACTAATAGAATGAGGAGGTTGAGGTAATAAATTCTAAAATTCTCTCAATCACAGAAATTGTGCCAAGGTGTTGTAATAAAGAAGTATTTAAATAGAATTGATTGCACAAAAAAATGAATTGGAAGCCACTCCACTCAATCTGGAAGGAAATCGGGAAATGATTTGATAGCAGGAATTTATCCCAAATCATCATAATCTTATTATTGGCAATGGAGAAGGAAAACCATTGTTGCTCTAACATCATAACTCAATCAAGGTGCTTACAAAATCTGTCATTATCAACATGAAAATTAGACCATGTGAACCAAGGCAAAGGTGTGCATTTGTGCTGGAAAAAAAGGGATAAAAAAGATCCCATCTATGCTTAATAAAAATGTTATGAATCTACTATTAAAATAAAGCTCTCACATGAAACACTGAGAAATAACTAAAATACATCAAATAACATAATAACACTATATATAAAATAATTGCAGTATTGAAACAATCTCACAAATAACTCAGAATCGCAGACCTCTTTGAGGGGGAAACCTCCTTCAATATTTCATTAAATTGTAAAAAAGATACATTCAAAATGGCTTCATAGCTTTTAAAGAAAGATTTTATGCAACGCTAACCCTAAGCTCAAGAGTTGGCTTAGATGCAAAATGCCACTCGAGCTAGAATCTTCTACCAAACATCGATTACAATATTGACAGCAGTTTCATAAAATGGTCCCACTTGGCTAGGAGACTAACTTACCACATACATTACAAAATATTGCAAAATAATATTATAGATGAGATCCCCCACATTGGAAGTGGGTCATTACATAAGCAATGAGAATTACAAAATAACATTAGGATGGGATCCTAACATGTCCTTCCCCTTCAAAAATATTTGTCCTCAAAGTTGAAGATGAGGAAACTAGTGCTGGAGCTGATGGAGAGACTCCCATGTAGCATATTTTAGTTGAAGTCCATGCAACTGAATAAGGACCTCATTAATGGTGTGGTTGCATAGAGTGCAAGTCCGATGATCCAACAACTATTCAGGCTCAAGTAACATAGAATCTTCTTCATATAACTCTAGGAGTGTAGATTGAACCTGTACCTGAGTGCCCACCACCTTTTTGAGAGAGGAACATGAAAAATAGGATGGAGCTTGGATGTAGGTGGAAGGGCCAATTTTTAGGCTATGGTACCAAACCGTTGTAAAATTGGTAAGGCCCATAGTATTTTGTAGCAAGTTTTTGGCACCTACGAAGCTATAGGGACAACTATTTGTATGGTTGCAAGCAAAGGCAAACCATATCACATACATAAAATTCGTGCTTAGAATGGTGTAGGTCAGCCTATTGGCGCATCCAGTTATGGGTCACATCTAAATTCACCTGCAGTTATCGGAGGATATCAGTATGTTGACTGATATTAGTATCGATTGCATGGACCCTAAAGCTACCTAGAATGTAGGAGGAAGGCATGAGTGGAGGGTGCCCATAAATTGCCTCAAAAGGGGTAACCTTGATTGTTGTGTGATAGGAAGTGTTGTACCACCACTCAACCAAAGGAAACCACTTCACCCATTGTGTAGGATGATAAGAGGTAAAGTAGTGAAAGTAGATCTCCAGATATTTATTGACAATCTCCATCTTGCCATCTGTATGCAGATGATAAGATGAACTTATTTTGAGCTGAGTTCCTTGCAACTTAAATTATTCTTTCCATAAGTGACTAGTAAAGGTTGGTTCATGATTGAACATGATGAAGGTGGGCATACCATGAAGATGAAATATAGAATCGAGGAAATTTGGGTAACGATGGAAGCTGTGTAAGTATGGAAGAGGGACCCTTCAATAAAAATAACATATTTACCTCTAGACTTAGGTAACCCTTCAATAAAATCCACAAAAATATCAGTCCAAACCTAGTCAAGAATGGGCAATGGTTGGAGAGTGACTGGAGAATGCACCATTTCACCTTTCATCCATTGACAGGTATCACAAGTTGCCACAAATTTTTGAATGTACTTTTTCATGCCCTTCCAAAAAAAATTGTGCTTAAGCCATTCATGTGTTTTGAGGAATCCTAAATGGTCGACAAATGGGATGGCATGTAGTTCCCTCATGAAAAGTTCCTGAAGGGATGATGTGTGGGAAATAATAAGGTGTTGGTGGTAACGCAAGTCATGTCCATCCCAAGCATAGCTAGGACATGAAGCAAAGTCAATGTGTAGAAGCAATCAAAGTCTGCAAGCCTAAATCTTGAAGTACCTACTATTGTAAGGAATCGATCCATTGGGGAATGGATGATGAAATGGCACATAGCATACTGTAATCCTCAAATTGAGGAGAGAGAGAATCAAACATAATGTTATCCTTACCCTTATTATAATCATAGCCCATGAGCTTAGAAACCTATTTTTGTTTTTCGAGGGTGGCAACCCATTGCTCCAAAAAGTATTTAAGACTAAGATGGTCAATTTTAATGGAAAAATGATGCCCAATGAGATATGGTCGCACCGTATGCAAAATTTCTAGCATTTCCTTAGCATAAATAGATTTTTCCAGATTTTGACTAGAGAGTGCTTTACTAGTGAAAGCCAAGGGTCTCCCTTCTTGCATCAACACTGCACCAGTACCACAACCAAAAGCATCACTTTCAGTGAAAAAGGGTTTGCAGAAATCCAACATGGCTAAAACTGGTGTAGTGGTCATAACATGCTTCAAGTCTAGGAAAGCCTATTCAGTGGTTCCCGTCCAAGTAAAAGAGTCACTCTTTAACATGGTAGTGATGGGAGCTGCAATTTTACCATAGTTACAAATAAATTTACGATAATAACCTATTAGCCCTAAAAATCCTCGAAGACCCTTGAGAGTGCGAGGTTTCAGCTATTCTTGAACTACTTGGATCTTCTTAAGGTCAACTTTGATGTCATCCTTGGTGACAATGTGACCCCAATACTCCACTTTTATCAACCCAAAAGAATACTTAGACCTCTTAGCATAGAGTTGATGTTGTGCCAATATCTATAAAGTCTGATCCACATGAACAAGATGCTCCTCCCATGAGTGGCTATACACCAGAATATCATCAAATAAAACTAGGATGAAATTCAAAGGAATGGGTAAAAAATATTGTTCATGAGGCTTTGAAAAGTAGAAGGAGCATTAGTCAAGCCAAATGACATCACCAAAAACTCATGTGACTTTCATGAGTATGAAAAGTAGTCTTGGAAATATCCTCATCCTTGAGCCTGATTTGATGGTACCCAGAGTGAAGGTCTAATTTGGAAAAGTACATAGTCCCATGTAGTTCATCTAGTAATTCATCCACCACTGGAATAGGAAACTTATCCTTGATGGTGATTTTATTGAGCTCACAGTAATCGATACACAATCGCCAAGACCCATATTTCTTGTGTGCACCAGTAAAACTAGAGAAAAGTAAGGATTGTTGCTTGGTCGAATGATGTCATATTTTAACAATTCATGTACTAACTTCTTTATTTATGACTTAAGAGCATGAGGATACCAATGTGATCTAATTTTGGGTGGTGCATGGCCAGGTAACAAAAGAATAACATGGTCATGAGAGTGATGAGGTGGTAATTCTAATGGTTTAGCAAAAATATAATTGTGCTTGGCCAAAATAAGTTGCAAATATGCAAAAATGGAATCCTCCTCGGAAGGGTGAGGTTGGATCACAAATATCTAAGCTATGACACCTCGATATGATTTTTTCAACTTCTCCATCTAGATTAAACTGATAATCTATGAAGGTCCTGCTTTTGTGCCATGGAGAGTGTGGGATTGTTCATTTTGTGAAAATTATATCCAAAGCTCAGCAAAGTTCCATGAGATGGTTCCCAATGTGCCTAACCATTGAGCTCCTAAAATTATATCACATACCCCTAGTTGAAGCACAAACATATCTTGTTTAAGCTCATAGTCCTCAATTTTTATCGTAACATTACGATATTTACCTTTGCAAGGTAAGGTCCCACCATTGGCTACCATAACCTCAAAGGAATTACATGTATGTACTTAACAATTTATCTTCTTGTCAATATGGGGATCAATAAAGTTATGTGTATTTCCAGAATCAATAATGATGGTAAGAAGTAGGCCTTTGAAATAATCCACAACTTTCATAGTTTGGGGAGTAGTAATGCTAGCAAGAGCATGAACAAAATTTTTAGCCTGTGGTTCTTCTTGGCTCTATTCCTCTGGTTGAGGTGGTTCTTCTACTAATTTTGTGTCATCATAACTTTGGTCGCTAGTGTCAGGCTCATTAGCATCTATGAGGAAAAATTTCTTTTGGGTGCACCTATGCCTACGAGTAAAATTTTCATCACAATTGTAGCACAACCCCTGGGCGTGTCACACATACATTTCTACAGTAGTTAGACGTTTGGGTGCAACAATTTTTGTTCATTCTGATTTTGGAATCCAAGAGGGAAGGAGGGTCGAGCATGTTGAAATTTATATTTCTTCTTATGAGCTAAAAATTTAAACTCAATCAAGAATCGAATGTGCCAACAGGATGACCAACACCATTCTAAGTGCAGATTTGATGTGGATGATATGATTTTCCTTTGCTTGCAATCGTACAAATAGTTGTCCCTACAACTTCACAGGTGCTATAAACTTGCTACAAAATACTATGGGCCCTACCAGGTTTTACAGCGGATTGGTACCACAACCTACAAATTGACCCTTCCACCTACATGCAAGCTCCATCATATTTTTCATGTTTTCTCTCTCAAAATGGTGGTGGGCACTCAAGTAGAGGTTCAATATACACTCCTAGAGTTAGATGAATAAGGTTCTATATTGCTCAAGCATGAATACTTGTTGGATCATCGAACTCACACTCTCTACAACCACACCATTACTGAGGTCCTTGTTCAATGGCGTGGACTCCAACTAGAAGATGCTACATGGGAGTCTCTCCATCAGCTCCAACACCAGTTTTCTCATCTTCAACTTTGAGGACAAAGCTTTTTGAAGGGGAAGGACATGTTAGGATCCCATCCTAACGTTATTTTGTAATTCTCATTGCTTATGTAATGAACCACTTTCAACTTGGGGTATCTTGTCTATAATGTTATTTTGAAATATTTTGTAATGTATGTGGCAAGTTAGGCTCCTAGACAAGTGGGGCCATTTTATGTAACTATTATCAAGATTGTAACCGATGTTTGGTAGATGATTCTAGCTCGAGTATTCTTTGAGAAGTATTGGCTCATGGAGCTAGAGATCTTGTGAAGTGGCTTCCTTCCAAAAGGAGCAATGTATGGTGTTGCCCTACCTTAAGGGTATAACCAATCTCTATTTTATTGTAAGCAATTTATTGTGTAATTAATTTATTTGTACATGCATGTTGAAATTTTCTTCATATTGATGAATTATTTATGGTATGAGAAAAGAGGTTCACAACATTTGGTATCAGAGCAACCACCCAGGTTTTGATCACGAAACAGTCAAAAATTAAAGCTTGTCATGCCAGAGTCTCGAGTGGAGTAGGTGATAGAGTAGGTTTGTCGACCAAAGTCCAATATTGAAGTATGATGGGATGTTATGATCTTGGTGTATTCGGATTTCACTTCTATCTTGAGGTTTTGGTGTAATGGTTTATTACAAAAAAACCAGGACTCACACTCACCGGTGCACCAATGCATCGAAAGAAGACCAACTTTATCTTTAACATGCTCAACATATTAAAGTTACCATAAATAAGCTAATACACCATCGAAAAGTGATCAGCTAAGTAACACCAAAGTGTAGAACAACTGGTCCCATATTTAGGTGCATAAATATTGGCAATGCCTAGGTTGTTCCCATTAATACTCAATAAAATCCAAATCACATAATGAGAGGGATCCTCACTAAACCCTAGCAGACATTACTCAAATTTGGAGGAGATTGAGATAGAAGCACCACCTTGACCATCTTCATGATGAGTAGTGAAGTGCACAAATAATATTGCAATACAGTTGAGAGAAACATCTAACAAAAAACCAAAGATTTTAACTTCTTGTAAACAAAAAATATCAACATGGCTAATACTTTGCAGAGCAGATTTAACATAAAAAATTCTTGAGTACTATGTAAGTCCTTGAACATTCCATGAAATGAAATTCATGGAGGAATAATATCCATGGACACCTACCAAAGGACTACCTGCATTGTTAGCCAACATTAAGAAACTATTAAATAAAGAGATCTGAGAAGGGTGAAATAAATCACCAACAATCGAAGGACAATGCTTAACATCCTGATCTCCCCTTGGTGACAACGATCCATATTGAGATAGACTATGCAAATTCCTGGAGGGTGGAGGTACTACCTATGATTTCCCATCCTCTAAGGTGGATTTACGCTCTGGAGGTTTCTTAACAGGAGGAGCCTGAGGAGCCGAGACAGAACACATAGGAAGAACAAGAGGTTGAGATGGTGACTGTATGACCCTATCTTCGCTAGAAAGCATTGATTTAGGATTGGCCATCCCCCTCTTATTAGAGACTATGATCCAATCATCCTCAACAAAGGGTTTTTTAGGTGCAAGCACAACATGAGAAGCAGGAGCAACCAACAAACAATCCTTGATATGACGTGAATTAGATTGACATCGAAATCAAGTATTAGGAAAATTAAGATAAATATTTTTTGCATAAACTACTCTGTCCCAACCTTAATGCCCATAAATTTGTTGATCATGTGCAAGCTCAACCTCAACCCAAATTCTCTTATTAGATCGTGCCAAGAAAAAGTGTTCTTCTTCCTAACAAATAATTTGACCAATGGGTTTGAAAATATCAATAATAAATACCCATAAGGGTAGCAGAAGACCAAGGAGTTCAAGCCAAACTGATACTTTCAAGGCAACTTGCTTTGAAACTAAAAAAGGAGTCCAATGAGAAAAAACCATTAAATTATTGTGAACAAACTAGCAACTAGACTTAGCAACCATAGTTTGCACTTGCGAGGGTTATTTAAAGGAAAGCAAAAAAAATCCTTTGGTAATATTACAAATACCCACAACCACAGTGCCATGAGCTTCACAATGATTTTCAAGCTAGTTCTGAATATATTCTTGTGACAGGATTCAACCAATAAAATAAGCAATAAGACAGTGATTCTCATACCATATTACAACTAGAGAGATAACATCAATAGAGAGTACAACATCTAGAGAAGACTTATTACCTCATACACTATTTTTAGAATAAACTTTTGAGCTCGCTTCGACACCATGAAGACCACTATCTATAATAGTCATTACATATATGAATGGCAAAGCCATTGAAAGAAGATTAGCTGCCTAACTAGCGGCAGTAATAGTATTCAATGCCAAAGCAGTCAAATTTATGAATGGCAATAGACCCAAACCCTAGTAGAGAAGCTTTTTAAGACTAACCATTTGCCATGTTTTTATAATAAACATATTGATATCATTTTTATAAAGAAGGTATTTTCTAAAATTTGAATTTTATCAAGATAAACATCAATATTGTAATTGTCTAAATTATTTGCTACCCTATTTATTTATTTTAAAAAATACGTTAACATTGTCAAGAAATTACCTTCATCAATACTTGGACATAAAAAATTATGTTATTCTTATCCATTTTCTATACTTATTTTAATTGAGAGCATAAATAATAAGTTGTGAATCCCCCTTAATTGAAATATATTTTCATTCTTTTTTCATGATAATTTTGATCCATGTAAGAAGTGCCCTAGCTATTGTAGAGTTGCTAGTTGAATTTTCATATGATTATGAGTAAGTAGAGAATTTTGGCTTCACTATTCTGAAAAGTACCATCTCTTAATTTTTTCCAAATTTTCTTTGGAAGCACCATTAAATTCCTTTTGATAAACCTAATTTTGGATATTTTCATTTTACCATAGATTGACCTATATCTTATGTGTTAATTCCATTATCACAAATGACCTTTGCATGTATATTCAAATCCTATAACCAAGAGGCTAGCACCTCTTTTCTGCACTTGAGACTTTCTATGTTGAACACCATCTCTGTAAACATTCTCCATGAGAGGTAATAGTGCAATTTCAAACTAATACATGATCTTGAGATTTATTTTTAGAAGTCCTATTATTCTCTTCAAGCCATAAATTCCTACAAAGAGTGGTGGGACCAATGGTTGGGAAATAGATGGGCAATAATATCCACATACAACTTTGTGAGAAGGAAATACCTTTGATGTACCCTCCATAGGATGCATAATGCTTTAGCTTTAAAATAATTAATCCAATATTTCATCAATTCTTATAATGTTGATATAGCTACACACTATATTTCTCATATTTTTTAAAAGTCATCCTAAACATTGTAAGCAAAAGGACAATGAAGGAGTAAATGATCTAATATTTCTTTGTAAAATCTCTCTTGTAAGAATATTGTTTTGGAATACTAACCAAAGGAATGTCGAGGCCTTAGGGAGGGCCTTAAGTGACCAAATAGTTTTCCAAGGGAAATAATTGGTAGTAGGAAATTCTAGATGCTCTAAATATTTATATCATAATAATGCCAAAGTATCCACAATATTTTAATAGATTTCAAATGAACATATCTTTCAACACAAAATAAGAAAATAAAACTCTTGAAGCATATTTTGAACCTTGTCAACTATTTATTTAAAGTCCTATCCTTCAACTAGGTTGCTAATAAAAATCTATCATTTTGGAGTTGTCTACAAACCTTTACAAGCTAAACATGAGCAAGGTATTGATTAGCAAACTGGATAAAAAATAAGGTATCAATCAAGCATCAAGCAAAACAATTGTAGAATCCCCCTCATTGACCAACCATCAAACATGTTCCTTGATTAAATTACAAACTCTATGATATGAAGTTCTACGTTGTTGAATTTGTAGGTAGGATTAATTTCTTGATCAATTTAATTGGATTAAGAGAAACCTATATATTTTTGAACTCATGTTTTTTCCAAGTTCTTGATCTTGGATTAATATCCAACCATGTTTTGCCCCTAGTGCCAACCTCATAAGTATGCAGTTTTGAAAGCCTTGCCCTCCAATATTATTTTATTTGCAAATCCTATCCCTCTTATAAAGAGGAAACCTAAATTTTTCCTTACATCCTTTCCAAAGGAAACCTCTTTGAATTATATCCAGTTTGGATGCCATATCTAATGGGAATCTTAAAAGTGATTTCATTTACAGGGATAGATTGCAATGTAATTTTTTATGAATTGAAGCCTTCCAACTATGGCTAAGAACTTAGCTTTCCAACCTATCAAAGAAGATTCTAACCTATCCAAAAATGAAGCTCAAAGCTCCTTCTTCTTTTCCTTAATCAGACAAAGGAATAACCATATATATCAATGGCAACATTCTAAATTTAAATCCTAAAACACCCATAGTAATTATTTTTAAATCTTTGGTTAGTATTAATGAAAACAATCTTGGATTTTGAAGTATTAACCAAATGTAGAACAACCTTCTCATAGCACAATAATATGGATTTAAAATCCATGGCCTCATTGACTAAGGGATGACCCAAAATAAAAGTATCATCAAAAAATTAAAGATAATATTGAAAGGGACCATTTGTTGTAACTTAAATATATTTTATTTTTATTTTTGTCTTTATAAAAGCTCTCCCAATGCCTTACCAAGAATAATAAATATATATGGAGATAGTGGGTCACTCTGGCAAAGTCCATGAGTTGATTCAAAAATATCCAATACGGGATTTATTGATCAAAGTAGAGTATTTTAAAATGATATAACAACATCTAATCAATTCATACCAAACTCGATCAAAACTATTTTTTGATAATATCATATTAGAAAACTCCAACAAACCTTATTACATTCTTTGTTCATTTCTAATTTTAAAGTCACACTTGTTCTTTTTTCATGGAATGTAGATAATATATTGTCTCTGGTGCAATGATTATACTATCAAGAGTTTTTTTACAATGAACAATACCACCTTGTTTCTCTAAGATGAAAATCTAAAATACATTTTAATTTAGTTTCCATAATTTTTAAAATTATCTTATTAATCATACCATAAGGGTTTATTTGACAAAAAATGTTAAAATATATTGTATCACCTTTTTGAGAAAAATGCAATAAAGGTGGCTTTGATATCATTTATTGTTGCCTTCTTTTTTCTCGCCTCTTCAACCACATCCAACATGTCATTCTTTAAAAAATCCCATTTAAAAAAAAAAAAAATTATAGAAAATCCATTAGTGCTAGGTTCCTTATTAGGATGGAATGAGAAATTTGTCTCCTTTTGTTAGTGGTATTACATTATTTGGTACCTTTGAGTACAATTGTAGATATCTACAATAGGGGCATTTTTATTATTTATGTCAAAAGTATGTTTCAAAGTGTGAAGTGTGTTTATTATGAGTGAAATGTGTCAAGTGTGCAAGTGAAGAGTCATGAGTGTTAGGTGTCATATGTGTAAGTAAAGAGTCATGTGAGATGTGTCAAGATTTTAAGTAACAAGTTATGTAATCATGAGAAGATTTGTCATAATGTAATAAAGGCATATGAAAGATTGCATCTACTATGAGTCTGAGGAGAGCAAAAGTTAGGAGTATTGAAGAGTCTTTCATAAGGTTATATACTGGATATAAAACTCTATGTAATGTAACAAGTTTTATAATAGGTGTTGAAGATTTATTTATTATCAATAAATATTTTATTTTGTGCAATATTAGTGTTATTGTGATTGAATGAGATCCTAGGAAATATTGGACTTGTGATTTTTGGACTCACTTGCTAACAATGATATCAGAGCCACCTTAGTGAATGCCATCTTGGTTCAGAGCTATGTTGGTGAAAGGATTTTGAGTTTGAGCAATACAAGATAGAGAGAATGTGAGTGTGGAAGCTAAATATTAGAGAAAATTTGAGAAGTGATTGGAGAATAACTAGAACAAAAATATCCGGGTGTGAATACGTGGACGTGCAAATTTGAGGGAGATAAGATAAAGATATTATATGTGAATATTTTTATTGAAGAGAGTCGAAGGTAGAAGGATGAATGTGATTTTCTACTCGTGTAAATCTCAAGGTATGAATTCTAGACATGTGAATTTAGAGGAAAAATATGATTTAGAGGAGATTATTGAAGGCATTGGAGGAGGAAGAGATTAATTAGAGATGATTGGATTCTAGAAGTATGCTATTTAAGAAGACACAAATATTTGTGATTGGTTGTTGGATGATTGTTGTTGAAGAATACGTTTTCTAGAGAGCACGAGTGCAAGTGGAAGGACATTAAATTGAGCATGGATAGTAAATTCGAAGGACATTGGACTTGAATATGGTGAAGTGAAGTTGGAGTATGTAGACTTGAGGATAAGTTAAAGTTGAAAGATGAATTTGAGTGTAAGCCAATAAGAGGGCAACATAATTAAGGAGATTTAGTTTCTAGTAGCAAAGACTACCTATGTCAAAGAGAGCCTAAGTCAAATAGTGAAGGGTGCTTGTGTCGAGATTGAAAAGATTATGAGTTAGAAAAGTGTGCACCCAATATGGAAAGGGAAGTGCTTGAATTAGAAAAGTTAGTGTTTGAGTTGTAGAGGTGAACACCAATGCTTGCAAAGGAAGATGATTAAGATATGTTAAGAAAAGTAACACTTTGGAGGTAGTGAAATGTTGTTCTAACATAGAATAATGTTGCCACATGTGTGCGAGAATAAATTAAAGGTGAGCATCATGATAAAAGGTATAAATTAAACATTAACCACACATTAGTTTTTGAATTGAATGCATATTACCGAGCATATTTGGTTTGGATAATGTTTCGGGGTGATATAAGGAATAAATGAATGATTTTAAGTTGAATTGAAACTTTGAAGGAAGAGATTATTAAATTGAAATTTGGAGGGAGAAAGAGAAATTAATCAAGGAGACATAAAAATATTATGTAATTAAATTTGAGATTTGACAATTGATAAATTTAAATTTTATTGATGAAAAGTTTTTCTTTAAAGGAAGAATTTAAAATTAAAATTTGGGAGTTATAAGAAGTGAGAATTGAAATAACTTTGATTGAGAGTGAATTATGAAATTGAGATTTAATTTTAAGGAATTTGATTATTAATTTGGGAGAATCAAAGGAAATCTAAAAAAAAAAAAATTGAGAGATTGCTTTGTGACGTTCATCATGGAAGAAAATAATTAGAATGCTTTGGTAGAAGAAAGTAAGGAAATATTGAAAGTTCTAATACTTTATATGCAACAACTAATAGAGAACTTTGATGAACAAAGAATGAAGACAAGATGAAGATAGAAGATAGAGATTGAAGGCAAAAGCCTTCACACCAAATAATGTAATATGAGGGGGTGTTAGCAATATTACATTATTTGGTACCTTTGAGTACCATTGTAAATAGTTATATTAGGGATATGTTTATTATTTATGTTAAAAGTATGTGTCAAAGTGTGAAGTGTGTTTATTATGAGTGAAAGGTGTCAAGTGTGCAAGTGTGAGTTATGTGTGCAAGTGAAGAGTCATGAGTGTTAGGTGTCATATGTGTAAGTGAAGAGTCATGTGAGATGTGTCAAGATTTGAAGTAGGAAGTTATGTAATCATGAGAATCTTTGTCATAATGTAAGAAAGACATGTGAATGGTTGCATCTCAAGTGAGTTTAAGAAGAGAAAAAATCAAGAGTATTGAAGAGTCTTGTGTAAGGTTATATATTGGAGATAAATCTCTATGTAATGTAACAAGTTTTGTAATAGATGTTGAAAATTGATTCATTATAAATAAAGATTTTATTTTGTATAATATTAGTGTTATTATTATTTTTATTGGGTGAAAATAAGTGTTTTGAAAGGTTCCTTAAACCTTTTACAAAAAGAACTCAATAAGAGAGACAATATCTTGGAGATAATATTCAAGAGATAAACCATGAATAGCAAAGATAGGGAGACAATCTCCATAGGACCATCTACAAATGCAACTTGAAATTTGAAAAAGGTTTCTCACCTAGATAGAGAGAACCAAAAAGCAAAAAAAAATGAAACAAGCACCAAGAACGAGAACAAGGGCCCCCTTGGCCCCTACTAGAATAATGCAAAAGATTCAAATTTAAAACCAATTTCCCACTCAAAAAACTAGATCAGAAATCCCACAAGGAAAAAGTAACACAAACAAGGGAATGTGGCACAAGGGTATTTTGTAGGCCTGGAAGATGAATCAACAACACGGGGAGATCTCTATAGGCTACTAGATATCACTATAAAATATACGAAATGCATAGTTTAAGTCGGGAAGGTCTAGAGGAGATAGCACCACAATGCCCCAAAACTAGAAGTAAAATTTGACATAGGGATTGTATTTTGGAACCTAAAAACTATAGTAAACAATCATACACAAGGCCTCTCATCCCAAGACCAGAAAGAAGCTACAAAAAGGGCCCATCAAACACACATCAACAATAGATCAAAAACCAACCTCACCAATAGCTATCTGAGAGGTAATCATCAGAAGCCTACTACCATAACTGAACAAAAATACACAGGGCCCTGGCCTTACGGACCAAAAGCAACTACAAAGAGAGGATCCAAAAAAAATCCTTAGAAGTATACAAGCACCAAATATTTTGCAAATAAAGTGGAAGACCTTGATCAGACCACTAATATACCAACCTAGAAGAATATGAGGGAGTCTCCCATCTATGAACTTTAAAAATGAGGTCCCCTACTAAGATAAAAAAGATGTAGGAGAAAACCCTGTTCCACTTACACATCGGGTTCTTAGGACATTGAAATCCATTCCAAAAGCTCAACTCTGAAGAAGAGAGGAGGAAGCCACAACTGTGGAAAGTGATGAAGCACAAGGTCCCTTTTGAAAGACTAGGAAAACCCACAAGGGAAATCTCCATAGCACCATCTCCTGAATCGAGCTAGCAAGAAGCCAACCAAAACCAAATGGAATCAAGGAAAGGATATCCAAGATATTCCAACTATGCAACAACAATCACGTATGGACACATGAAATCACTTCTTGGGAGGCTCTAGGAATATCAAAAAAAGATCCTAAAAATGCATCAATCAATAGGAAGATCCCAGGAAGACCTTCCCAGTAAGAGAACCTTAGGACAGGAGCATGGGAGAGTAGGAAATTTGAAATGGGGACCTCCCTCCTAGAATGAGAGGCCATCTCAATACCCCTTGCAAGCAATTCACTGGAATTACAATATTAGTGTTATTGTGACTGAACGGGATCTTGGAAAATATTGGACCTATGATTTTTGGGCCCATTTGCTAACACTTTTAGCTCCTCAATAGATACCTTCCTCTTCAAGCTTTCATTTAGTCCTATGATAATTGATAGAATATTTTACAAAAACTTACCTTGAACCTCCTTGTCTTGTCCAACTTATGAAAAAATATATTTGAAATAATTATTTACTTCCTTCATGATATCTTCTTCTTTATCAATACTTCTTCCATCTAGAGTTGACATATTTTTGATGTTACAAAAATACATGTTTTAGTTGTGGCATAAAATTTTTGGTATTTATCTCGATTTCCTTAATTCATCTCTCCTTGGATTTTTGGGACCAATATGTCTCTTCATTTTTCAACACATTATAATAATATGAGTATAAGTATATTAGTTTATTCCATTAATTTATACTATCTCTTGTAAATTGTTAAATTTGAATTTAATTTCCACTTTTTGTTTTAAATATGTTACCAAAATATTTGACATTCCAAATATTTATTTTCCCCTATAGGTATTTCATCTTTTGAATAAAATTGTACATGCATTATCTTCAAACCTTGCTTTATCCCACTATAACATTACCATGTGGAAGAAATCAACATCTTGGAGCTATGTAAACTAAAATAAAAATGGCTTTACAAGAACATTATTTAGTAAATCACATGTCAAGTGAATGAGTTTAAGATCACATCTTACTTGCAATAAATTGTCTAAAGAGATTATATAATCTATTTGTAACCATGTATTAGATAACAAATAGTTGGCCAATATTTATGTAATGATCCCAATATAGCCTCGTTGGCTATATTTCCAATTGATTTAATTATCATTGAATTCATTTATAAATAGGTAGAATGTTGATTTAATATTTCATCATCGAATCATTTATCCATTTGCGTAACTTCACAAGAGACTCTGCCCTCTCTAAGTGGCTAAGAGACTTTGCCCTCTCCGAGTGGCTATTGCAGATTGATTTACATTTAGTTTCATTGAGTATTGTTTTATATTTTTTATTAATTACGAAGCAGTGTCGCTTCAAGTGGTATCAAAGCCGAGTTCCAAAATTATGCCAATTTTTTTAGATTAATACATCAACAAATCCAATCATTTTTTATTTTAGAGTATCAATTTATTTTTGTGGTTTCCTTCTTCCATCTCATGCAACACCATAGAGTTTTGAGCAGATCTCAACACAATCGACCATGCACAGACTATTAACAAAGTTGAAGATCTATAAAATGAAAAACTTCATAGGCAAAATCGTCAAACATAATATTTGGATGTAATCATATTTCTACATCTTGCTACATAGGTAAAATTAGCAGGTGAATACCTCTAGCTAAAACCACTAGCAATTACGCCTTGTGATTAGTTATTGCAAAGTAATAACACCAGATTGAAGAATCACAAGATCAAGCATTTGTTATTGTGAAGCAATTCGTAGTTGTTACTAGGAGGTGTATTATTTCACTCGTATTACATGCATGAATTGTTTGCTAGCCAAACCCTGAAACCCTTTACCAACGAAGAAACACCACATGGATGGGGTACTCTGCTTCCCTAAGGTGCATTAATAAATTTTATTATTTTATTAATGTTGGATATTTTGAGTCAAAGTTGTTATGTGATGTCCAAGATAAATTGTCATTGATGTCACAAGAACAAAAGGAGCAATGCAAAAGGTTGATGATAGATGAGCTCCATAATGTTTATTTTTAAATATTATGTGGAGCATGATTATAAAGGTTTTTCTTTAAAACCAATGGTAACAAAAATAAAATGTTTTTCTTTAAAACCAATGATGGCAAAAATAAAAGGTTTTTCTTTAAAGCTAATGATGGACAAGTTATAATGTTTTTTCTAAAAACCAAGAAGGTCTTTAGTTTGGTTTAAAAGGCCCAAAGTTTATTTAATTATTAAATTATAATATTTAAATTCTAAAAGAATTTAAATTATTATATTTAATAATTATAAGGCCAAAGTCTAATTTTGGCACCGATATTTTCGCATAAGAAGATGACATACTCCCTCCATCGACGTGGGAGATTATTAGAAGGTAAATGGTATTTAAACCATAGCCTTTCCAAAGGCAAAATCATCCATCCTCATTTTTAAAAATTAATGCTTGAGATTCGTGTGCATATTTCATAACGACTATTCGTGCAAAGTGTGGTTTCTAACAAGCGAGGGTGAAGGAGCCTTTTGGCTCATGGGCGCTAAGGAAGTCAAAGCGTTGTTGGCGCTTTGTGGCTCCAAGAGGAGCATGTGGCTCACACAACGTGGAAGCCGCGACCAAGATGCTCATTGGGGAGAAGTGCCAAGTTCGACTCCTGCACATGCTAAAGTGGTAAAATATTTTTAATTTTGATTTAATTTTTGCATGGGCTAAAGTTAAGGATAGGAGAAATAAGGTGATAGTATTGTTTTGGAAGTTTAGCCAAGGTTCACAAGGAAAATATTATTAAGTTTGGAGAGGTTACTTTGCTGAGATAGATTTGAGGGTAAAAGTCTTTTTACCTTAGAAAAAGGGAAAATTATTTTATTGCATTGTTTTATAAAGTAAGTTACTTAATAAATGCAATATTAAAGTAGGGAGTCATAAGTGGAAATTGGTGTATTCCTTGAAAATAATTTTTTGAAGTGAGTTGTGTTAAATCTGAATGGTTGAGATAATCTTGTGATAAGTTAGGACTTTGAATAAGTGATTAATTAAAATCATGGTGTTGGATATTATTTTAAGAATGGAGTAATAAGGTGTATTTGTGAGTTATTATATACTTTGTATTGTTATATAACCTTCTTGATATTGGTAAAGTATTATATGTGATTGAGACAGATTTTGAGATTACTTCTTCTTCAAGCAAAAAGGTATGGGCACATTCTTCCATAGTTGAGTTGATTGGTTGTTTTCTGAAAAACAAGATTTGGAGTGAAAAGGATTTGGTTAGGATTTCCTTATTGAGTTGTTGAGCTATTGTGAATGCTATGCACCTTGGTTTATAAGCATTGTTGTTGAAGTGAATGGTTGAGTGAAGAACTTGAACTAGGATTTGAAAAGAACATGAGTATCATTGTTATGTGAAGATTGTTTATAAGCATTATTGTTGAAGTGAGTAATTGAGTAAAGAACTTGAACTAGGGTTTGAAAAGAACATGAGTATCATTGTTATGTGAGATTGGTTGATGAGTATTGTTGGAAATATTTTGAGTGAGTATTCATATGCTTGGACTAGGGTTTGTGAGAAAGGATCATTTCATTGAATGATTGGTTGAGTAGAGTTGGTTGAGCCTAGTCAAGTGAATGTGTGAAGTGATTGTTCAAGTTTTGTAAAATAAATTATTCTATATTCTGAATTGATTTGAGAAAGTGGTTGAGTGTTGATGAGTGTGAAACATATTGAGTCTCTAACAATTCTCTATATGTTTCGTGATAAAAGAGTGATTGATTATTGAGGTGAATGTGAAACATATTGAGTCTCTAACAATTCTCTATATGTTTCTAAGAGAGTGATTGAAAGTGATTAAGTATTGACATGAATGTGAAGCATATTGAGTCTAACAATTCTCTATATGTTTCTAAGAGAGTGATTGAAAGTGATTGAGTATTGAGGTGAATGTGAAACATATTGAGTCTCTAATAATTCTCTATATGTTTCTACGAGAGTGATTGAAAGTGATTGAGCATTGTGATGAATGTGAAGCATATTGAGTCTCTAACAATTCTCTTTATGTTTCTATGAGATTAAACAAGTTCTAGTGTGGACTTGTTGAGTAGATTTGAGGTAAGTCTTTGAGAAGACTTGTGGACATATTTGTGTGAGCTTTTGTGAAATCTTATAATACAGATTGAGAGCAGATTTGGATAAGTTCTAGTGAGGACTTATTGAGCATATTAGACAAGTTCTAGAGAGGACTTGTGGATAAATTAGTGTGAGCTTTTGTGGAAGCTTACAAGGTAGATTTGAGACAAGTATTTGAGAAGGCTTGAGAGCAAAGTTGATTGATTGATTTGTTCAAACCTTGAGTTAAGGTTTGGGGAAAATCCAATAGATTTGAGTTGATGTTGAGTCAAGATTTGTTTTAAGGCTTGAGGACAGAGTTTGAGGACATATTTGTGCTATACCAAAGGATAGTATTTAGTGCAATATCAGAAGATAGATATTGAGGATAGATTTGTGCTAGACCTAAAAACTATGTTTAGTATAGATTTGAGGATAGAGTTTGGTGCAGATTTGAGGATAGGTTTGTGCCAGACTAGAGATAGAGATTGAGCAAATTTGTGCTAGATCGAAGGACTATGTTTAGTATAGATTTGAGACAGAGCTGTGGAGGTGACAAAGTATAGAATATGACATTCTCTAGTGGATAGAGATCCATTAGCTAGGGCAGTGAGGACAAATGCCTTTAGTGGATAGAGACCCATTAGCTAGAGTAGTGGGGGCAGTAGTTCTTATAGAATATCACCATCCAGAGAAATATGAGAAAGGAGTTCTCCAGTGGATAGAGATCCATAAACTTGATTAGGGGATTAGTGTCTCCTTTGGAAAAAGGTCCATAAACATTGTAATAGAGAAAGGATTCCCAAGATATTTATTGAGAAAATATTAGTGAAATATTTTCTCCATGGAGTAGCCCACATTGGGTGAACCACATTAAATTGGTATCTCTATTGTGTGTGATGATTTGTGCATTGCTTTGGTTATTGCTATTGATATTGCCATTGATTATATTGGATAATACTATTTGGGAAAGAAAAGTAAAAGTGGTCTTATACTGTTCACCCCCCTCTCAGTATACGCTTGTGTTCTTCAATTAATAACTGAAAAATTTGTGCGTCATGACAAAATATATATTTTTAGGACTTATAAGTCGTACATTCATCGCACTAGTGATATTTGAGGGTTTATTAGTGCTGAAGCATGATAGAAGCATTGTGACTATAAATCGGTGGTCATTACTTCTCTCACGTGTTTCATCATTTTCTCTTGTTGCTCGTCCACTTCCTCCTTGTCTACTTGTCACCTGCTCACTCATACACTTCCTGATTGCCTACCTATCACCATTTTTTCACATCCCAATGCCAATTGACTATCCATCATTCATTTTGACTTCGCTAGACTCCTATTACCATCCACTCCTCCTCCTCTCATGCACCCATGAATCCAAAAGCCTAGTAAGCCATATTTCGTATAGTGCTTCCAAATAAGTGCCAATTGTCTTATGTGCCATGTTGTTAGTATCCGTTGTTCCCACTATTCCATTTTGTGCTCTCAGTGTCCATTGAAATTTTGATCGCTGGAGTCAAAATTTAAAAATATGACCGTTGGAGCTAAAATTTGAAAATCTGAATGTTGGCCCACAATTTTACGATAATTTTTGCAACATTTTTTTGTAATTTTAGCAACAATATTTGCATCAATTCGCTCACAATCTATATTCAAAATTTTTACTTTGTTAGCTCAGAAAATGCATGAGTGATCTTCCTGATTGGATTCAAGGAACAAACGATAACTTATGTATTGAACAACTAACTAATGTGCTTATGAAAAGAAGATGATAACCAAGGAGTCCAGGTACGCATCATAATACCCCCCTTAGAATTAATAGCTTTGACCCACACCACTGGTCATCATTTAATTCAATGGCTTCACCTAATAACTCTGATACTTCATATCCAAATCCTAAAAATTCCACTCCTCCTACACCCATCCATAATAACTCTTCATCTACCCATAACATCATCACTCAAATTCCTAATAGTGTCGATCCCCATGTGCGCCAATGTATCTCATAGCAACAAACATATATTACTAATATTTTTTCCATATTACAATGACTTGAGGCCTCGATTGATAAAATTACCCTCCCAATAATCAAAAATCACAAAATATCCTCAACCCAAAACCTTTAACTATTCATCAAACACCAAAATCTGCTATCTTTGCCCTCGATTTTTACCCATCGTTAGGCAGTGCTTCTAAATTCTTGGAATGACATTCCTCGCATTGACATGCCCAATTTTTAAGGATATGATCCTAGAGGATGGTTATCCAAAATGAATGGTATTTTTTATCTATATCATATACCAAAAATGGGTTGTATCATGTTTGCATCTTCTAAACTAGGTACCTAGGCCTATCAATGGTTGCTATGGTAACTCCATCATCATAATGACCCTCTTGTGTGGCCTGAATTTAGGGAATTATTCATTAAAATATTTGATAAAGGTTCTTCCTAATCATACGTGGTTCACCTCATGGAACTCAAACAAATAGGTTCAATAGAGGAATATGTTGTTGAGTTCATAAGTCTTCTCACCTATACACATGAATTGAATTCAGTAGTAGTGGTCTCCATATTTCATCATGTTCTCAAGAATAATATTCAAAAGGAAGTTGACATGAATGATCCTTGTACTTTTTATGATGCCACACATATGGTTCAAGCAACCAAAAATAAACTCCAAGATGTTGTTCCCTATAGACATGATTCTAACTTCCATTTTCCTTATCACAATAATGATTGCTCCATAAGATTTTTTTGCTATAAATATCATTCACATTATCTGAGATATCAAGCTTGTATAATATGTAAAAAATTTCTTGTGGAATATGACAATGCATATATTACCGATGAAGAATATTTAATTCAATCAAAGCCACTCACAGATCCTAAATAGCAAATAACATACATAAATGAAGTAACACACGAAGATGATACTATTGCTCTTTCAGTTCATGCACTTATGGGGCTTCAAGCTCATCATACTATCAAGGTACAAGGATTCATTAGACAAAAACATATTCATGTGTTTATCAATTCTGTAAGTACATATAACTTTATAGATTTTAAGATAGCCAAGTCCTTGGGCTTGCATATCAATACTAATTGCAAATGTGTTAGATTTTTATGCAGCATGTAATGAGAGATAGCAATCACAAGATGCAAAATAATATGAAATAAAGTAAATCTACGAGATGACTAAAAATATACTATAAATAGAAATTATGGAGGTGTTTACAAAAGTAGCTATGGAGGAAATGAACACTCCATGAATATAGCTACAACTCAAGAATGGGCATTGAGCATATTACACCCCATCACAATACATCACATTGCTACATCATACCACGCTAGTCTATACTACTTCCTACTGATGTAGTACTCACTCTCTATCTCTATGTCTATGTCTATGGCCCTTTATATAGGAAATAGGTTCCTTGGCCAACACTCTACCTAGATGTGCAAGGGATAACTTGCACATATACAACTTGCAGTTTGACATTTTTGCAGTTATTACATTACATGAAGTAATAACTTCCTCCTAAAGTAATATAATGTCCCAAGTATGTACCAAGAAAGGTACATTCACATTATCCAAATAATGTAATAGTCTATTTCTAACACCCCTTGTATTACATTATTTATATATTGAAGACTTTAGTATTCAATGTGGATATTCTTTCAATTGATGATCTTTGACTTGTTAAAGTTCATCATCCTTGTCTTCTATCCAACCACTTTTATTGTTCTCTTTGCAAGTATCTTCATTTGGATCTGAATATTGATGACTGAGTAGAGCATGGTGCACTTGTCCTCTTATATTCTTGATTTCGACATCTCTTGATGTCAGACATTTTTGGTGAATGAATGTTCTCATGATTTTGCATGTCATGAGTGGATCTGAATAGATTCTCCTCCTTTTTTTTGTACTTATGTAAGACCTATTTTTCTACTCTTCATAAGTATTAACCTCGAGATCATTGTTAGTAGATCCATATAAAATAATTTCTTGAAGATAAAAATTTATTCTTTGTAGTAATCTTGTTTCATAGACCTTATAGTATTTTTATTTGAAATGATAGGAAAAAGATGAGTGATTCATTCCATCACAGTATTTGCAAGGATGGGAACTCCAACAACTTGATTTTTCATGACAATATTGATTGCAACAGGTGCACAATAGAGATGATCTGATAGCTTTGAATTCTATTAGGAACATCATGCTTATCTATTTCCTTAATAAGATCTTCTAACCACACATGCACAATTGAAGTTATTCCATATTTTCCTTTTTGAATAAAAACTTGTTGATCAATTTTTTCTGTCTTGCTTTCCCTTTGATGTTAGATTCATTAGATGAATCCTCCCTTATATGGATTTCAATTTCAAAGCTTATTTCATTTGGTAATAGTTCTTCCTTTCCTTTACATTTTTCATCATTGTAGTCCATCAGGTTTTTAATCCATGTTGGGATCTTCCTTATTCCACTTTTAAGAGTGTTGTTTAGCATGCTAGTAGAAATTTGTGTTACCTGTATTCTTTGGGATAGAGTAGACTACCTTATAGATCCCTACTTAGAGTGTACAAAAATCCCAATTAATATAATCTTGATTTGATAAAACCTTTAATAATCCTTGTTTTGTAGACTACCTTATGTCTCCCAAGTAATGTGAGTATATACTCCTAAGGATTTTAGGTTATGAAGAAAGCTTATATTTTGTAACTTGATAATCTATGATAGATGTTGATTTTACCAAGTTTTATAGAATACCTTATGAATCCCTAGTATGCTATGGATAAAATATAGTGCTTTTGTAGAAATATAGTTCAATATTTGATTGATTTTGTAAAGTTTTATAGCATACCAAAATCAATTCCTATTATCCCTTATTACTCCTATTGAACTAAGCACTATTCCCAAATTTTAAAGAGGTTATAATGTTGGATATTTTATCTCCTTTTGAGAAGTTTGAGATAAAAATATTAGGAATATCCAACCTATGAAAAATCTCTCTTTATAATTTTTTTTTAGAAATTAGGTTATGTGTATCTAATTTTCCAATTAAATGATTTGATGTAGTATCCATTATAACTCTCTAATATTTGGATAAATTAGATCACAATTAAAATCTACAAATATTTAATATTTATCCATGTGGAGAACCTTATTGCTCCTAGGTTTTATATTGTAAATATTTGATTTAATTTGATAAAATATTTCCCTTGATATATGGCTTTCAATGTATATAAATTCCTTTGATTTAACCCTTATAAAAACACATATTAATGGAAATTATTTTACCTTTATCCAAGTGAAGTTTGGCACTAATTTTAGAGATGCTTGGATTGCAAAATATACATAGATGTTATAGATGTTGTGGCTTTGTTCTCCAACAAAAATTCTTTGGATTTAATGCATTCCAAATCTGGAGTCTTCTAGTATCTTCTCTTGAATTTGATTGCCTTGAGAATTAAAGGCTCTAACACCTTCTTGACTGCTACAACTCGGATATTTTTTCTCAGACAATGAGATTGATTTTGATGACGAAGAATTGCTCACTTGACTTTGGTCGTTGATGTCCTTAAATGAAGAAGATTCATCTTTTATGTGCCAAGTGGCATAACCATTTCCTTTCGAGTGCTTGAGGAGAGTTTGGTATCAACGAACATTTGTCTCCCTTCCTATAATGTAAGAATGTTACATTCTTTAGAAAAAAGTTTGGTCTTCCTCTTTGATAAGTGTACTCAATGCACTAAATGCACCAGCCTATTCATGTAACTCCTAATTGAATATAAGCACTCTCTTGATTTGAGCATTAGAATTTTATTTTAGTGATAAATGTCACTCTCTTCTCTGCATGGATGTAGTCTCTATTGCTGGTTTGAACAAACTCTTTGAGATATTTTTATCTTCACAAATCTCCATATTTTATTTCATTCATTTACACAAATTTTTACTAGGATATGGAGAAATAGAATGGAGGTCTTGAGCACCGCTTTCAATGAGCGTATATGGAGTAAGTAATACTCCAATGGTGCTTCAACTTATTTTTTCTTTTGTATATGATTTTCATCCTCCTTACATAGACACTATTGCTCTTTGAATGACATTGTTTCTCCCTTGCTCTTGTACGTAAATCTTGTAGGTTTGACTATCTAGAATGTGAGGAGTATGAGCCCTTTGAATGGATCCTTGGGCTAGACTTGGATGGATGCTAGCATATGACTACTTTCGACTGGTTTTTCCAGCAAGTGTAGTGCCCTTGAGGCACCTTTCAATCTGCCTTCTCTCCCTGTATAACCAAATTAGAAATAGTGCACTATAATGTAAAATAATTTTAATACAATATGACCTTGTTGCACTTTCTTTTGCGCTCCTCTTTGTAAATTTGAATTTCTAGTTTTTGAGGTAGAATATTGAGTGCAATATAGGGGTTTTGAGGTTGTCTACTTGATTATACACCTTTCCATGATTGCTTGGATATTTTATAGATGAATCCAAGCATGTACCACATGATATAAGCTATTTTTCTACACTATTTTTTGTGCTTTGAACTTGAGACTCACCAAGTATCGTTCGAGGCTTCTTTTGATGCTCTTATGGTGGTTACATTCTTCTCCAATGCTTTGAGGATAGAGATGGTTTTGTGGCTTCCTTAGTCCACTTTAAAGTTGCATACATTAGTGCACTAATAGTGTCTTTCTTCATCAATGATATCTTCTAGTCCTTATTCATCATTGATATCTTCTCCTGACCTCTTTTGCTTTAGGTGTTGGATTAATTCTGAAGAAGATACTTTTCCTAACCTTTTTGTAGGAAGCTTTCCCAACTCACTGAATCTCCTTGTTCCTGCAACAAAGTATTAGTACTAAAATATACTTCTGAATTAGATACTCTCTTCAAGAGTCTTCTTCAGGATCAAGGCTTCTTTGAACTTTTTCTTTAAGGCTTCTATGGTATTTTATTCAAGGCTTTTGTGGCCTATTATTTAGTACTCAGTCTTATGTGGCCTTTTATTTTGGATTAAGGCTTATATGGCCTTTTTATTTTGTAAAGCCTTATATGGCATTTTATTCTTATGAAGTTTTCAATATAGCAATGGAGATATATTGTCTCCCAACTTCACCATAATTATTCTCTAGAAGTTTCTTCTATAGCGTTCTTCTCTTACAACAACTAATATCTGCACTATAAAATAATTTTGACCTTCAGACAATGAAGTTGAAATCTCCTAGCTTTCTATTGTAGGAAGTGTCCTAATCATTTGAGTATTAATTACCTGTAATAAAAGAACCTTCAGGTTAATTTATCTAGATATATTAGATGAGCTTCACTAGTTGATTCATCAAACTAGTGGATCAAGTGCTAAGTCCTAGTCTTCACAAGTTTTCCCTTAATTTTTTTTGGAAAGTCTCTAGCCATATGCAATCTCAGTATTCCAAAAACTAAGATTTATTTTATTTTTTACTTGTGGCTCTCCTTAATTCTACCACCTAGAATATTTTGAGTATTTTTGATAGTGACTGGTCCAATGGCACATTAGGTTGTCAAAAAACTCAAGGTCAATAATAATGGTGGTTTGCCTTTTGACCTACCATGGCTCTGATACCATTGTTAGATTTTGATATAACATGCAATGAGATATAACAATCACAAGATGCAGAATAATATGAAATAAAGTAAACCTATGAGATGACTAAAAATATACTATAATTTGAAATGATGGAGGTGTTTACAAAAGTAGCTATGGAGGAAATGAACACTCCATGAATATAGCTACAACTCAAGAATGGACATTGAACATATTACACCCCATAACAATACAACACATTGCTACATCATACCACGTTGGTCTATACTATGTACTCACTCTCTATCTCTATGTCTATGTCTATGAACCTTTATCTAGAAAATAGGTTCCTTGGCGAATACTCTACCTAGATGTGCAAGGGACAACTTTCACATATACAACTTACAGTTTGACACTTGTGTAGTTATTACATTGTATGAAGTAACTAGATAACTTCCCCCTAAAGTAATATAATGTCCTAAGTATGCACCAAGAAAGGTACATTTACATTATCCAAATGATGTAATATAGTCAAGGTTACCAGGTGCAGGGGTGCGAGTGCGGCGAGAATTGGGGTGCGGGTGTTGGTGCGGCCCCTACCAAAAATAGGGTTCGCCGAGTGCAGGTGTGGCTAATTTTTAATATATAATATATATTATCATTTTGTATTTTTATCCAAAATAATAAAATAAATTATAAATCATACACATTACAAAATAAATAAATAAATCATACACATTGGCATCCTAATATGATATTCAAAGGGATGTCAAAGTCATTAAAAAGATAACAATATATAGACCCTCTTCAAATAGTGCATATCCAATTAATTTTTAAAAAAGTTTACATTTTAAATTTTAAAATATTAAATGTTTTTACTTTTTTAATTAAAATAACTTTATATTTTAATATAATTTTATTTATTTATTTTTTAAATAAATTATACTGGTCAGTGATTTGGCTTATCTATATTTAATACTTTACTTCCACGTTCACGTTCACGTGTCAAATAAAAAGCACAGTTATGTTTGCTCAGTCTACGACTCTAAACCCCTCCATGAATATTTAAGAGAAGGGTAAATTATGAACCCACGGTCATGTGCTTAAGGGATTTTTCACCTCAAATACCTCAACTTATTCCTTGTCAGCATCTAGGGTTTTGAGGTGCAGGATAGGCGCAATGATTTTGTTTTGTAAAAAATAATTAGTAGCAGTGAAAACATATATCGTGCGATTTGTAGCATTTTTTGTTCAATTACGCTCAGACTCGTCTGAGACAAGGAGATATATTTTGAGGTATTCCTGGTTTGGGTATCTCTTTAGAGAAAAAATATGTAGGAACTTGGACTGTATATATAATCAATGTAATGGTACCTTCTATGTAACAAAATACTTCTTCCTGTGTTTGAAGGTTGGCTCAAAAATGTCTGATTATATTAGAAATGACTGCTAATTTGCAAATAAGATACTTAGATCTAGACATGCACAGGCACCTGAACCAACACTTTTTCCAACAATATGCAACTCAAATAATATTATAGATTAAGTTTAATTAGAGTATCATTATCTGTGATAGTGGCGCATCACCGCCCTATGATGAAGATGATTAATATATTGGTTGGGCATTGTAGATTGGAAGCAATAGTGCAGATAATGAATATAAAATAAATAAAATGCTTTCAGAAGGATGCCTTAATCATTATATTCAACACGATAGTGAGCCCTACAGATTTGTGATATGAACTCAAGAAAACTGTAGAAATTTGGATCTTCAGACCAATAGCGATCAAACATAACTATGCTTTCGATTTGACATGTGAAAATGGAAGTAAAATATTAAATATAGATAAGAAAAATTACTAAACAGTATAATTTACTAAAAAAAATAAAAAATAAAAATTTATGCATTTTAATGCCCAAATATGGCAAGGTTCGGCTGACCGAACCCTAATTGGCTGCAGGTTTTGGCTGAGCCGAAACCTGTCTATAGGGTTTGGTCCAACAAAAATCTATTAGATAGAGTGCAACTAGGGTTTTGCCCAGTTGCACCCATACCCACACCCAGTGCAGGTGTGTGCACCCAACTAATCAGGTGCGTGAACCCTATTTCCTTGAATATAGTCTATTTCTAACAAAATGGAGGTAATGCTCAATGTGCTGGTCAAAAATATCAAGTTAATATGAAAATGGAGAATTATAATTTGTGAGGTACCATGGGTGAGATTTTATGCTTCCTCACCCACTCTTCTTTTTTGAGATAATGACATCTTAGAGTCGTCCAATTTTTGAAGCATTGACGGTTGAAGCGGATTTCAGAGACCAAGTGGGCAAACAATAGAACAAATCTCCAAGTCCAAATCGAACAAAAAAATGGGTAGGGGTATGCTCAAAAGGAAGACCTAAAATCCTTGTTCTTGCTTTAAATGAAATATTAAGATCTCAAAACCTTAGGTGGAAGAATCAGACCACAACATAGTGGTCACAAGTCCCAAATTCCTATTCACAAAGTTGGATGAAACTTTGGGAAAGCAACATTAAAAGGTCTGAACCCAATCTTCCGCCCCCATGAAGATATGATGAGCAGGATGATAGTACATGAAGGAGCATACCCAGAAGTCCATCCAAGGCTGGGAAAATTACATGTTAGGATGAAAGCTTCGAGGAAGAGCATTAATAACCTCAACTACCTGACAAAATTAGCAGATAGATGCAAAGAGGAAATTTGAGTTCAACAACCAAATTTTAATTTTTGCAACACAAAGGGGTAAAGTAGATTGGAATTTAAGAATTTATTAGAACGATCAAGGATCCAAATCTATACAAAAATATTTGGCTTCCTTAGAAAAATTGCCATACCTTCCTGGGGTAGAATCATAGTAGATATTCCAATCAATCCAAAGATATTTTTTTGTCTAATATCATTAATGTTATAATTTAAACTCATTGTAAAATATTTTATAAATAGGGGAATGCTCGCCATTCCAAAGGGCAGCTCTGTGGCCTTTACAATTCATATGTAATTCTTCGTTGCCTTGTAAATAATAGTGTATCACTGTTTGATCTCTCAATATTTATTTGCTTAGATTCTTTGTCTATGTGTGGATGTTTATTTCTATGATGGTTTTCTTTGTTGGTTCACTTAATTCTACTATATAGATTTTTATAGGTCTAGCTAGGTGGTTTTGGAATCCACATCCACCCTTGGGCATTAGGGTTTATTTTTTCTAAATTCGATCGAGTGGGAGTGCTCTAATTTTTTTGCCTAGATTTCATGCACCTTCCTACTGGTTCTAAAATTCACCCTTACCCATTGTACCAAATGAGAAGTGAAGATAGGATGGGCTGATATGTTAGGTGATCCACTACTATTTTCACTAACAATGTCTAACAAGTGTGTCCTGATACAGTCATACCCCATATTTTTTAGTTTCAACTACAACCTCCCTTTACTTTCTCTCTCATTCCCTTTTCCTCTTTCTCACTTTGCAACATAGGTAGCTGGAACTGAAGGAGATAAAATTATTTGAAGATCAAACACTTTTACCTCTCCTATGCTAGGCAACCATTCAATGTTGGTCGAGGACCTTCGAGTGTGCCTCCCGCTTGTCTGGTGATAGTTTTTGCATCAACAGTTTGGTGACTCTACTGGAGAACTCAATGTGTTTTTATGTTTGAGGAAATTAGAGTTTGGTGATACTCTGGTTTACCCACATCCAGTTCAATAACTTAGCGACTCTGACTGTGTGACAATATCCAGATCATCAAATCAGTTACCTCTTTATTTTGAAAAGTTTTTTGTTTCTCATAGGACCTAAGGTTTGATGAATAACCTTGACCTGATCAGTGGAGAAAGTATATTCATCTAAAAAATTTGACATATGAACTAGGACCTCTAAAGTCCAGTGTCTTAATGTCCCACCTAAGTTTCCCATAGTGGAATGATCTTGATCTACTAGACCTCCAATGTTGGCATGAGATTCTTGAAAGTGCCCTGAAGCATGTGACCAAATATTATGGTACTTTAGGATTCACTCGAGAACATATTGAATATTTCATTGCACCGGTGCCCCTCCATGGTATATTACATGAAGATGTCATGATTAGGCTCTTGGTATTATCTCTAAAAGGAAGGACATTGTGGTGGTACCGTACCCTTGGGTGGAGAACCATCTACTCATGGATGGATTTCGTGGGAGTACTTATCGACATATTTGATAGGTCCATGGATCCCTTCCAACTCTTTATGAGCATCACATTCATTAAGAGGACCCCTTTTAATTCTATAACAGACTTTAATATACAATTCAGAAGGAGCTAGGAGAGGATCCCCTTTGAACTCTAGCCGTCTCCCATATAACCTCACCTATTCTACATGTGAGCTCTCAGTCTAGATATGAGCCTCCTCTTGTATCAATTTGGGAAAAGTAGATTCCCTCAAATTTTTAGGAGGCTATGTAGGTCGAGTAATTATTTCTTCAAGCAGAAAAGACATTTTTAGAATATTTCCTCCTGCCATCCGCTTTTTCATCCACTACGACTCCCTTCCCAAATGTACAATATTTGCCACAAATGCCATCTAAAACTGTGTAGGAGCTAGGACTACAGTCATATGGAACTCAAGGGGCAGATATCTTCTTGGGCTTATGCACAGGAGATGCAAGCACTATCTCCACAACAAAAAAAAAGTGTTGCCTATAACTTCTTATAGCAGATGAAGGACCCGAACCAAATGGGGGACGTTGAGTAGGGGTTGAACCATCTCCAGGAAAAATTAGTTTTTAAGGAGGTAGATATTGAAGAGGTACAGGCTACAAGGGAGTCAATTAACAACCCCTACCAATGCATACATACAGATGCATCGAAGGTGTACATAGTGAGGATTACGTAGCAGGCGAATCCCAAGGACTAGCAATACTGGAGCCTATTACTATACAAGTCAGTACCTAAAAGAGGCTCCCATATGGTAAAATTTATTATCACAATAATCATTGATTACATAGGTACTGGCAGGAATGTTGATTCACCAAGTTGTATCCTCTATACAACTTGGTGAACCTTGGAAAAGTATCATTTGGACTATGAAGAATACCTGAAGTACAATGTAATCTGGTTTGACCATTGTAGATTTAACAGATGAGTTCCCAAGGAAATTTGGTTGGTGGTGGCATGACAGAAGCACCACAATTTTATGTACATAAGCCTATAGTTAAATAAAAGTTCAACAGGGTGGTGAAACTCGGGATAAAAAAGAGATTTCCAATAGGTGACATGAGCCAACAATTCACATATGGCTAGTTATTTAAAAAAAAGGTGCTTATTACACCATGTTGTTCCCTATATCTATGCATTCCAAACAACAATCTAAAGAAGGAATGAATGCATAAAGACAACTGAGGGGTCTCATGGCATACCTATGGCGGAGCCGGGTACTGTTAAAAATCTGCATGGTGGAAAGCCAATTCAAGAATAGGCAAATTGCCAAAATTAATTACTGACCTTAAGGATCATGGTTTTTGGCAACCTGTTTGTTCTTGAATCAACTTTGGGCTACAACAAAGTATGTTTATGGGTGTAAATTCTTGGGGATATTTTATGAACCAAGAGATTCAGTCTTCTACTCTAAGGGAGTATCCCATGGATTCGATAGTTCTGCTTCTCTTCTTCTTAGGGATTCCTTGGCATTGTGTCCCCTCTTGTTCCCTTTCCTCTCACATGTCCTCTCCCTCGTGCTTTCCTTCTTTCTTACATTTTCATTATGTTTCATCCTATTTTTTTTCATGTATTTTCACCATTACCCATATTCCCTTGTTCTCTTTGATTGTGCCTTCTTTGTCCTTTCTTTCTTCTTGTCCTTGTTTGAAAGTGCTTTTTGCTAGTCAAAGGCTTGTTGGATTATTTTTTTCCCAAGATGAAAAACCAAGAGTGTGGGTGAGATTTTACGCTTCCTCACCCACTCTTCTTTTTTGAGATAATGACATCTTAGAGTCGTCCAATTTTTGAAGCATTGGCGATTGAAGCGGATTTCAGAGACCAAGTGGATGAACAATAGAGCAAATCTTTAGGTTTGGATCGAACAAAAAAATGGTTAGGGGCATGCTCAAAAGAAAGACCCCAAATCCTTATTCCTAAATTGAATGGAAGATTGGGATCTCAAAACATTGGGTGAAAGAATCAGAACACAACATAGTGATCACAAGTCCCAAATTCTTATTTGTGAAGTTGTATGGAACTTTGGGAGAACAACATTAAAAGTTCTGAACTCGATCTTTCATCCCCATGAAGATATGATGAGCAGGAGGATAGTACATGAAGGAGCATACCCAAAAGTCCGTCCAAGGCTGAGAGCATTACATGTTAGGATGAAAACTTCGAGGAAGAGCATTAATGACCTCAGCTACCTGACGGACTTAGCAGATGGGCGCGAAGAGGAAATTTGAACCGAACAACCAACTTTTGATCTTTCTGCAGCGTGAAGGGGCAAAGTAGATTGGAATTTAAGAAGCTGTCAGAATGATCAAGGGTCTAGATCTATGCAAAAATATATGGCTTCCTTCGAATAACCACCATACCTTCCTAGGGCAAAATCATAGTAGATCTTCCAGTTGATTCAAATACATTTTCTTACCTGATACCATTAATGTTGTAATTTGAATTCATTATAAAATATTTTATAAATAGAGGAATGCTCGCCATTCCAAAAGGATAGCCTCGTGGCCTTTACAATTCATATGTAATTCTTCTTCACCTTGTAAATAATAGTGTATCACTATTTGATTTCTCAATCTATCTTCACTTTGATTCTTTGTCTATGTGTGAATGTTTATTTCTGCGATGGTTGTCTAAGTTGGTTCACTTAATTCTACTATTTAGATTTTATGGGTCTAGTTGGGTGGTTATGGAATTTGCATCCACCCTTGAGCATCAGGTTTTATTTTTGCTAAATCTGATCAGGTGGGAGTGATCTAATTCTATTGCCTAGATTTCATGCACCCTCTCATTGGTTCTAGAATTCACCCATGCTTTCTATGTTGAACGAGAGGTGAATATGGAATGGGATGATCTGTTAGGTGATCCATTGCTATTTTCACTTACAACATCGAATGAGTGTGTCTTGATGTGACCATACCCCATCCTTGTTAGTTCTAGCTAGAACCTCCCTTTAATTTCTCTCTCATTCCCTTTTCCTCTTTTCCCCTTTGTGGTGTAGGTAGCTAGAATCAAAGGATCTGACCTTCTTCGAAGATCAACTGCCTCTACCTCTCCTAGGTCGGGTGACCATTTAATGTTGGTCGAGGACCATTGGGCATGCCTCTTGCTCATCCAGTGATGGTTTTCACACCAACAATTACTTTCTTCATTATGAATATGGAAATATTAGATGTAATTTTGGGAGCACAATGGCTATCTCAACTAGGCGATGTTACTATTAATCTATAAAATTATACATCAAGTGGACAATGAATGGTAATGTCATTTATCTTTAGGGAATTCAAACTCCTTCCAAGGTTGTGAGTTTACATAGCATGGAGAATATATTGAAGGTAGTTATGGTTTTATGGCCCAAGTGAATTCCATCGAGGCTTAATCATTGGATTCGTTTATTACAGCTCTTCCAAAGGATATTTAAAACATAGTGGATAGTTATGAAGAAGTCTTATGTGAACCAAAGGATCTACCTCCTAGGTGCACTCATGATCATGCTATACATATGATCCCTGGAAGTGCACCTCCTAATGTGCATCCCTATCATTATCCATAGCCCTAAAAGTTAGAAATTGAGAAGTTGGTCTAGGAGACAGCATGGAATATTTCATCCAAGCATTATTCCTTATTCATCACCGGTGGTAATGGTACGTCATAAGGATAACTCATAGTGCATGTAAACTAATTTTCATCCTCTCAATAAAATCACTATCAAAGTTAAGTTTCCTATCCCTATTATAGATGATTTATTAGGTGAGTTACATGGTGCTAGTTATTTTACCAAATTAGACTTACGCTCTTGTTTTCACCAAATTTGGGTTAGAGAAGAGGATATCTCTAAAAATGCTTTTTGTACACATGAGGGTCATTATGAGTTCCTAGTCATACCCTTTGGTGTCACTAATACCCTTTATACTTTTCAAAGTATCATGAACCATGTATTTCATCATTTTCTTCATAAGTTTGTCCTAGTTTTCTTTGATGATATATTAATGTACGATAAATCTTAGAAGGATCACCTAGTTCATGTTGAAAAAGTCCTTGGGGTTGTAGGGGACTTCCCTGGGAAGTTCTTCTCCACTTCCCTGCAACCCATCCCTCATTCTGTCCTAGTTTTCCTAGAATTTCTTTAACCCTTCCTACTTGGTTTGTTGGTGTTGTAGATGATCTCCTTGGGGTGGGAGGTCACTTCTCCATTTGTTTACCCCTTTTCATGCCTTATGGTGGGGTTATTTCTGATGCCCAATTTCTAGAACGTCCCTAGGATCCTCCCTGGGATCCTCCTTGGGATCTTCCTTGGGATTCCTAAGTTCCTTTAGGATTCCTTTTCCTTGGAGCTTTTTGCTATGTTCTATTTTTTATAGGGTATTATTTGGAGCTATGGTTTAGAGGTTATTTTGTTGCAAGTTGCGGCTTGGGAGTTTTGCTTCATGATAAGCTATTCACAGTTTCATTTTGGCTATGAAGGGGGCCACATGCTTATTCCTATGGTGTTGCTCTTTGGGTTTATAGCTATGGGCTTAGTGGTGGGTTCTCAGTATTTTTCATGGCTTGGGGATGGGCCTCTATTCTAAAGCCTATTGTGATCCCATGGGCTATCCTCTTTTGGATCCCTAAAGCTATTCGTCAGTGATGTTGGAGGCTATCTTGGGGTTCTTGCTACATATAATTTTTGGTCTTGAATGGGGATTTGTGCTCAATATCTGCAACTTGTGCTCCATAGCTCCTTCTTTTGGGGTTCCTTGGGACCTCCCCATCTCTTTCCCATGGCTTACGATTCTAAGATGGAGGTTCCTTTGCTTTTACTAGTTTTTGAGTAGCTCTCCTTGCTGCAAAGGGACTTTGTAGCCTGTGGAGTTCCCATTTTTGTTGTACCTCTTTCCAGGCTTGTGCGGGATGCTGCTCCTTGCATCCTTGTATTTTTTTGGTGGTTTCCTAGTCCCTTCCTACTATTTAGGGGGGTTTTGGTTTTGTATCTCTGGTTTTCCAGTGTTCTCTACTCGGTTTCTAGTTTTTCCCCTGCATAAGATTAAACATTTCAAATTTTGGAGGGTTTATTATTTTCCTGCCTTATGGGTTGTTCAAATTTGTGGTTAGGCGGGATTGTTCCATTGTTTAATTTTCCTACTTCTTCCTTTTATCATTGGGCGGGATTTTCAAATTTGTATTTGGGCGGGTTTTTCTTTTTCCTACTTTGGGCATGATTTTTTGCATCCTTCCTAAAGGTTGTCCTTAAGCCTGTCCTGAAAGGCTATCCTTAAGCCTATCCTTAGGTCCATCCTTGGGCATTTCTTGAAGGATAGTCCTTTCCTGTGGCCTTTCCTATGGCCTTGCTTAAAATTCTTGTGACTTTTTGTAATTAGGTTTTTGGTCCCTTGATAAAAACCCACATAAATTTAAACGGCCAAAAAAAATGTTGACAAAGTCCATCTATTACAAAAAGAAAAACTCTTTGTTAAAAGATCCAAATGTACCTTTGGGGTCAAAGAGGTAGAATATTTGGGTCATATAGTATCTCATGAAGGATTCAAAGTAGATCCTAATAAAATCAAAGCTATTCAATATTGGCCCTTACCAAAATATCTAAAAAAACTTCATGGATTTCTAGGACTCATAGGATATTACAGTATATTTATCCACGACTATGGCAAGATTGCAGCACCTCTCACTGCTCTTACAAAAAAGGATGCTTTTATTTGGAATGACGCTACTTCTCAGGCCTTCCAATCCCTCAAGGAATCTATGTGTTCCACTCCAGTTTTGGCCACTCCTAATTTTAACAAGCTTTTTATCATTGAGTGCGATGCTTTTGGTATAGGTATTGGTACTATTTTAATGCAAGAGGGTCATCCATTGGCTTTCAAAAGAAAGTAACTTTTAGGTAAAAATATGGTACAATCTACTTATGAAAAGGAAATTCTAGCTATTTTACATGCCATAGAGAAATGGAGGCATTATTAATTAAGCAATATTTTCATCATTAAGACTGACCATAGTAGCCTTAAACATTTCTTAGAATAATGTCTCTCATGCCCTGAATAGAATAAATGGATGACCAAACTATTGGGTTATGATTTTGTCATTGAGTATAATAAAGGCAAAGAAAATGTGGTAGTTGATGCCTTGTCTCAAAAATACAAGGATGAGGTGACCATCAATGCCATATCGGGTCCTTGTCCACAATAGTTATATCAAATTCAAGAAGAATGGTTGGCTGATTTAGAAACTACTCAAATTATTTAAGATATAAAAACAGGATCATAACTGCATTCTTACTTCTCATATTTAGATAAAGTGCTTCACAGGAAGTGTCGCATCTATATTTTGCAAGATTCCACTATTAAATTTATGGTTCTCCAAGAATTTCATGCATCCCCTCTGGCAGGACACTTAGGATTCTTGAAAACATACTAGTGGGTGAAGTAATAATTTTATTAGAAAGGCTTAAAATATGATGTCAAGACATTTATGGCTGAATGTGAGGTATGTTAATGTAACAAAGGTGAAACAGTTAAATCTCCAGGGCTACTGCAACCCTTACCTATTTTGAACAGCAAATAGGAGCACATATCCATGGATTTCATTGAGGGTCTTCCCAAATTAGAAGATAAAACAATGATCTTTGTGGTCATGGATCATATTTCCAAATATGCTCATTTTTGTGCACTACTGTAAAAATTTGGAACAATATGATTGATTACTCAAGTGTATAAATAATACATTGATGCCCTAGAATATTCCACTGAAAGTGCAACTAACTAGGCAAGGAATAGATGTTATAAAAATGTAACAACATACTAAATAATGAAATATAATATATCAAACTATAGTTACGCTAACATCCCCCCTTATTCCATTATTTGGATAATATGATAACTACTAGTTATACTAACATCCCCTCTGATTACATCATTTTGCAATACATAGAGAGCCATGAAACAATTCAAATTTGACACGTGCAAGTGCCTTAGTGAAAATATTTGCAACTTGAGCATTGGTGGAGATGTACTGAAGCTGAATTTGGTGCCTTAGAACTTCATCTCTAATGAAGTGGCATTGTGTATCAATGTGCTTGGTTTTCTCATGATGCACTAGATTATTAACAAGGTTCAAAACACCCTGGTTGTCGCAGAACAAGTGTATTAGAGATTTTTATGGAAGACCCATACTGGTCAGAATGCGATGCAACCATATCACTTCACACATAGCTTCACATGCGGCATGATACTATGCCTCTGTAGATGAGATAGCAACCACCTGTTGCTTTTTTTTGTGCCAAGAGACATGACCAGATCCAAGATGAAATATATATCTTGAAGTTGACTTACAATCATCATATGACCCAAGATAGTCAGAGTTCGTGTATCCTTGCAAGAAGAATTTGTTATTCCTCTTGTACTCTAGGCCATATTCCATTGTGCCATGGACATAGTGAAGAACACGTTTTGCTACTTTCTAGTGAGTAGTCTTAGGTTCCTGCATGAACCTTGAAATATAGTTGATAGCAAATACGATATCTGGCCTAGTATTGGTTAGATATATGAGATTTCCAATCAACTAACAATAGAGAGTAGCATCTACCTGAGGTGAATCATCATGTCATGATAACTGAAGCCCTGATTCCATAGGAGTTGCCATTGGCTTACAATTAGTCATGCAATATTTTTCTAATAATGTCTTGACATATTTTTCTGAGACACTAATGTAGTGCTCCTTCTGGTTCACTTCTAGACCAAGACAATAATGGAGAAGTCCGAGATCTATCATCTCAAAATATTTACACAAGTCCTTTTTGATAGCAGAGATCATAGTTTTTGAACTCCCTTTAATGAGCAGATCATCAACATATAGTACAAGCAACACTATCTCAGAACCTTATTTCTTGAAATAGAGGTTTGCATCTGACGAACATCTCTTGAATCCATGTTGTAGGAGGTGATTATCCATTTCTATATACCAAGATCGAGGAGCTTATTTTAAACCATATAAGGATTTGACCAACTTGCACACTTTCTGCTCTTGGCCTTCCACTTAAAATCCTTTAGGTTGAGTCATGTAGACTTCCTCTTGGAGATCACCATTTAGAAAGGCACTCTTGACATCCATTTGGTGAACTTTCCACCCATACTGTGCTGCCATAGCATAAAGAACTCGAATAGTGATAATTCGAGTAGTAGGTGCAAAAGTTTCCTCATAGTCAATACCTTCCTTTTGAGCATAGCCCTTTGCAACAAGATGGGCCTTATGCTTATCAATTGTCCCATATACCTTGTACTTGACTTTGTACACCCATTTGTAGCCTATGGGTTTATTTTCGTGTGGCAGATCGACAAGATTTCAAGTTTTTTTTTTCATTAGA
The DNA here is from genome assembly GCA_028583015.1 of Wollemia nobilis. Lineage (NCBI taxonomy): Eukaryota > Viridiplantae > Streptophyta > Pinopsida > Araucariales > Araucariaceae > Wollemia > Wollemia nobilis. The sequence continues at coordinate 8,857,666 of JAQPPZ010016931.1, forward strand.
GACTTCTACTCAACATCCATAGCAACCTTCTATTTTGACTCACTAAGGGCATATTTTATAGAAGTAGGTTCATGTTCATTCACTGAAGACATAAACACCCTGTCATCATCTATATCTATATCCTATGTTTGTTTCTCTCAATCAACAAAAAGTTCCTCAAAATATTGACAAATATCATCAACCCCAGTAGTCTATGTTGTTGCTCTTTGCTATCAAGCCATGATGCGAGTACGAGGTCTATCCAAAGTCAAATCTGGTGGAGTGGATAGTTTGGAGTCTCTGATGGTATTTGTATACCATTTTGGATTCTTCTTCTATGGTGATGAAGAAGATGAAGAAGTCAAAGGACCTCCAATATTTGGTGACGAAGGGGACTTCTCAACTTTAGTTTCTGCAAGATCTAGGTATACATCAGATGTGCTTTGTGATGTGAAAGCCTCATAAAAAACAACATCTCTACTAACATGAATATTCTTGGTAAAAGGATCAATCAAGCGATAACCCTTAGAGTGCTCATCATAGCTAAGAAGAATACACTTCAATGTCTTCTCATCTAGCTTATTCCTTTTCTCTTTCGATATGTGCATGAAAGCATTACATCAAAAACTGTGTAGATGAGATATGGAGGGCTTTTGACCACTCTAAGCTTCCTATGGAGTCATTACTTGTAGGGACTTTGTGGGTGCCCTATTCAACAGGTATACTACTGTGGTGACAACTTCTGCCCAATATTGTTGCTCAAGACTAGCTCTTGTGAGCATACAACGAACCGTTTCCATGATGGAATGGTTCCTCCTTTCAACAACACCATTTTATTGAGGAGTATAAACATTAGTTAATTGTCTCTTGATCCCATGTGTAGTCAAGAATACAAAAAATTCTTTAGAGGTAAACTCCCCCCCTTGATTTGAGAAGAGGGTCTTTATAGAATTCCTTGACTCCTCAACAAATTTCTTGAATTGCTGGAAGAAACCAAATTCTTTAGATTTCATATGAAGAAAGAACACCCACATATTACGTGAGTAATCATCCATAAACAACTAAAAATACCTCTTTCCTCACTATTTATAGGTTTGAAAGGACCGTACAGATCAGTGTGAATCAAATCCAGAGGTTTATTTGCTCTTGTAGAGCTTTTATCAAAAGTTACTCTATGATGATTTCCTTCCAAGCAGTTAGAGCACACTAGAAATATGGAAGAAAGGGAAGGAAGACCCTTTACCATCTCATACTTACTTAGCTCAAGTAAGTAGCCAGAACTAAGATGCCCATATCTCTTATGCCATAGGGATGTTACCTCTTTTGTAGAGACTGTCATGGCTACATGTGGAGAAGAGATAACATCTAAGGCAAATAAGCCATTCTTATATGAAGTGGTTGCAATGTTCTTACCCCTCCTGGTAATAGAACAAAACTTCTCGCCTACCTCAACACTAAAGTTTAAAACCATATCCTTGTCCAGAATTTGTGTGACTGACAACAAATTGTTTGCCAATCCTAGAATATAGAGAACTTTTTAAATCTAACACTTGCCATCAGGAAGAGTGACTGACACTGTACCTTCTCCCTGAACCTTATAGGTTTTATCATCGGCAATAGTGATAGGTTTGCCCTCTTTGGCCTCAAAGGACTCAAACCACGATTTGTCATAAGTCATGTATTTACTAGCACAAGAATCGACATACCATATAGGATCCGTCTATTTGGAGGCTGTGGTAGTCATGAGCACCTTGTGTGCCCACTCAGAATCTTAGTTAGATTCCTCAAAAACAAGATTCACCTTGGGTTGCTTGTTCTTGTTTTGTGGTTTGTTTTGGCCTTTCTGTTTTGGTTGCTTATTCTTGTGCCAACATCTATTTGTATCATGACCCTCTTTGTCACATATTTTGCAATATATTTTAGTTTGTTGAGGTTGTTTACCTTTTGAATATTTTTGAGAGTTCCCTCCTTTCTAAAAATTACCCTTCTTCTTAGGACCCTTCCTGTTGGAATAGAGGGTTGTGTTAGAAGAATCATCTCTCTGAAGTTGGCGTACCTCCTCCTCTTGAATCATATTGACCAACTCAACAAAGGTAACTTTCCATTGTGACACCTGAAGGAAAGTGATCAACACCCTATAAGAATAAAGTAAATCTCTCAATACAATTGAGATAAGGAGCTTGTCATCAACAGGTTCTCCCAAAGAATTCAACTTTGCTTTCAATTTAGACACTTTGCAAAGAAAGAGTTCAACCGTCTCTCCCTGCTTCATGCTCAGATTGTGTAATTGATATTGAATAAATAGAATTGTGGAATCATTCTTTCCATCATATATAGTTTTAAGGGCATCCCATGCCTCTTAACTATGTTTACAGTCAGTAATATTGGGTTGAACTTCATCAGACACAACAAGTAAGATGAGCACTTTTGCTTTGTTGTCTTTATTATCAAAGTCTTTCTGATAAACAGTTGGAATTGTAGCTCCAAAAGTAGATGAAGGTCTTGTTTTTGTGCCAGATACAACATCCCATAAGTCATACATTTCGAGGATTGCCTTCATATTATTTTTCCATGGTGTATAGTTAGAACCTTTCAACAACTGATGAGCATTAGTCATTAATTTTGTAGACATTGTGAAGGTTCCTTATATCACCAAATGGTCCCGATTTTGATATACCTTAATTCCAGGCCATTATACCATATAAAATACCTGCCATTACATGAGGGAGACTATAGTTATTTTGAAAAATCAGAGAAATTACCTACCCTTATGTGAGGGAGACTGTAAGTAATTTCAATGATTATACGATACATGGTACTTAGGCGGTATTGAAAGAGAATCATCTTGTTGATGACACATACCATAGAAAGTTGTCAATCCTCATGTGTGGGGTGTAACTTCCCCTAAAAACTTCATAAATCATAATATTCGTCAGGGTTTATGTCTAAACACAAGAACGATTCAGGTAGTGGATGGAGTAAAAAAATAGCAAAATGGCAAACTTATGTCTCCCTGCCGATTAATAGAGAACAAGATCAGACGTCATTGTGCTAGCTATATTAGGTGGAAAATATAGTAGTAGAATCACGATAGCATTACCTATAAGTGCTGGCCAGAGGTATCACAAATATCGAATGCTACAGTGCAATAAATTGCATGGATGGGTTTTATTTATTTCGGGGACTTAGGGAGTGAATTTGATTTTTAAATTTTAATGAGTAGTGCAAAACAATGGAAAATGCAACATACAACATAAAAGTGCCCATATAAATAAACCTCTAGGTATCAGGCGCTGCCAAAAATGCACCTTTACAATAATGCCAATTTTGCTTTTTCAAATGCTGAAAAAATTACTCACTTTCCCCCTTTGATTTTTGAAAAAAATAGCCTCCCCCCTTAATTTTGTGGAAAAAAATGGTTCCCCACAAAAAATTTCCACTAAAGCATATTTTAAAAATTTAATTTCTTATCTAAGATTAATAAAAATAAATAAATTACCTTATCATAGTAAAATCATTTAAAAAAAATAACTTTTAACTATGATAAAAAAAAGTAATTTAAAAATTTAATTTATTAACCTTAGTAGAAAAAAATTAAAAGAAAACTTTAATAATTTTTTTTTTTTACCTTGCATGGGGGGGTCGACGGGTTTTGACCCCCTAACCTTAGGGCTCCTAGAGCCCAACCGCTCAACTCACTACCACGTGAGCTAGCAGGCTGATCTGTTTAGATCATGGGGAGACCTCCTAGTTAAGGAGGCTCCTCGAGCCCTTTTTTTTGACGTGACCTCCATGCCTCCACTTCGGTAGTAGTCTACGCTAGCGGCAAAATGACTTGGGTGGTGGCTCAGGTGGCATCCACTCGAGTGGCGTCCGCTCAGGTGGCATCCACTCGAGTGGCGTCCGCTCGGGTGGCATCTGCTCGTGTTGACTGCAATCTGTCAACACTACCAAAAATAGGTGCTCTCCCACAAAACAAACCTTGCCACTGCACATATTTGCACTCAAAAAAATCATTTTCAACCCTTCATTCGGTGTATAAGCTAGGATTTCTACATAAAAAAACACCTAAAACTCTGATCTATGACGGGTACGGGAGGAGAAACAGATTATTTATGGAGAAATGAAGAGTTAAATTGTAAAACCAAACCGACCAAGCTGCACAAAATCTCTGTGAGAAAATATCTAACACAGTTGTTAACATATGCATGGATTTGAGGAGTTAATGAAAAATAGTAACCGATTTTTGGTTTTGACGCCCGGGATGCATTAGCAGGATATAACAAAGGTTTTTTTTTTTTAAATGCATGTCCCACATGTGCATGGGAAAGGGCATTAAACCTGTTTAAGAGGGAAAATACTCCATTCTTGGTGTATCTCCTCTCAACGAGATGATGTTCGAGAGGACACGGGATCTCCTCCCACGTGGGGAAAACCGCCTTGGTGGCTGCAACCTATGCACTCATGCCTTGCGTTGTCTTTGACCTCTCGACTTCCATTGATATTCAATTTGCTAATCAACCTCCATTGTCGTTTGTCAATCCCAAGTTTTTGGGATTTCGCTTGGATCAGTCATTGCATCAGGCCTTGTTTGGGCCTGTTAGGTGTCAGGTCTACGTTCTTGCATCATTCGGGTCCTCATCCTCGCATCAGTCGGCCTTGTCCAGGCTTTGCGTGAGTCGGGTCCTTGTCCTCGTCGCTCGAGATACATTTCCTCGGTATGTGTGCATAAAATTCAATCAAGATGCCTTACCTCGAGATACGTGCATCAAATTTGACACATGCTCTAATACCATGTAAAAATTTAGAACAATATGACTGATTAATCAAGTGTATAAATAATACATTGATGCCCTAGAATAGTTCGCTGAAAGCGCAACTAACCAAGCGAGGAATAAATGTTGTTATAACAATGTAACAACATACTAAATAATGAAATATAATATAGCAAACTATAGTTACGCTAACAACTACAACATCCCTACTCAGCAAGTAAGGTGGCCAAGGTATTTCTTGATTCCATTTTCAAGTTGCATGGTATGCCCAAAACTATTGTGAGTGATTGTGATCCTATCACTAGCAACTTTTAGAAGGAATTGTTGCATCTTAGTGGTACCAAATTGGATATGTCTTCTTCATATCACCCCCATTCTGATGGTCAAATAGAAATAGTTAATAAAATTTTGGGTACTTACCTTTGTTGTTTTGCTCAAGATAAGCAATATCACTATATTGAATGGATTTTATTTACGGAATGGTGGTATAATACTTCTTATAATTTTTCCCTTAAGATGTCTCCATTCGAAACTTTGTATGGTCAAAAGCCTCTAACAATCATAGACTATTACATGCTCTTCCAAAGTAGCCTAGGTAGATGATTCATTACAACAACGTCAAATGATTCTTAAACTTCTTAAAGATAATTTTTTTTTTTTTATTTGTGGAAAACATCCCAAAAGGGATGCCACTTTCGGGTAAGACCCAAGGGGTATCCATTCCGCAAAAAACACCCAGGACTCGGACCTGGCCTACCACCTTTGACATACTCAAGGAGCAAACAAACACACAAAACCAATTTAAAAATAAGTAAATAACAACAAAAATAATAAAATAAAATAAAAAACATGCTCCTTGAGTGTGTCAAAACCAAAAGCACAACCAAACACGCACAATAAGATAAAATAAACCACAACACAAACCACATAGAAAAACACAAGAACCACATAACAAAACACAAACAAGACAAAAACAACATAACACTACAAAGACATAACCCAAAAAAAACATGAAAAATAAACACAACCAAAACCTAAAAAATAAAAAAAATAAAAAAATAAAAAATAAAAACCAACAATAGACAATAAACAAAAACAAAAAACATAGAAAACACTCACACATAAAAAAATGAAATAACACAAACAAAGAGAAACCCAAGAACAAGAATGAAAAAACACAAGAACAATAACAAAAGACAAAAAAAAAACAAAACAACAAAAACACAAGAACAAAACAAAACAACACAAAGAACACAAAAACAAAACAAAACAAAAGAACCCACCCACCTTAAAAAACTAAACAAAAAAAAACAAAGAAGAAAAAAGAAAAAAAAAATGAACAAAACAATGACCTATCTAGACCAGAAGACTATTAAGGCAAGAATCAACAGAGGAAACAAAATAAAGAATAGAATGAGCTAGGGAACTAAAAAAAACTGAATGAACCAAAGAGAAGCAAAAAAAAAAAAACAAGAAGAAACTAGGTACCTTTAGAACTGGAGCCATCCAAAGAAATGATAGAAAGAAGAGCTTCCCTAATTTGAGAAGCCCACCATATAGGAGGGTGGCCATAACAAGTAAGATCACCTTTGTCCAAAGCCCAATTAGCTAAAGCATCAACACTCTTGTTTTGATCTCCGACCACATGATTGTAATCAACTTTCAAAAATCCCATCCTGGATTAACCGAATCTTCTCAATAATTCTTTTTATTCTCCAATCCACCTTATGATTCTTAGAAGGAGTCTTCAAGAGATTAATCATAAGTTGAGAGTCGGACTCAACTAACACCTTTTCCCATCCAACCTTAGTAGCCTCCTCGAAGGCCTCCGAGGATACCATACCCCTCAAGCAAGGTTATTGGAAAGAATACCCAAATTCTTAGCAAAAGTAAAAACCAGGGAGCCATCCGAAAGTCTACCAATTCCTCCCACACTGGATTTTCTAGGGTTCCCTCTAGAGGCTCCATCAGTATTGACTTTTCCAAAATCCTTAGGAGGAGGTTGCCAATTTCTAGTCCTATCCATCTTACTAATACTCACATTCCCTTTAAGTTGGTTGCCCTTAGAAGGTTTAATATTCAATATTTGCATCACTTGATCCCATCTTTGGTGGGAGTTTTGGGGGTGATTAAGGAGTTGATGGACTGATTCAACTAAGTTGGCTATGGTCTTTTGCCAAATATAGTGAATATCCTTCCTATCTTGATTAAAAATTTGGTTGTTCCTTTCATTCCAAATATTCCAAAGAAGAATGGTAGAACCCATCCAAACTAACTCGCCTAATAAAATGATCAACACCCTCTTGATTAGGCCAATCCCTCCAAAATCTGTTAAAAAGTAAAAAAATTGGACCATTGTAAGCCAAGTAAAGTGGCCATTCTCCTCCATAGCTCGGAGGCTAAAGTACACTCAATAAAAATATGGTTGATATTTTCTACATTCTCTTCACACATTTCACATCTAAAAGGGCCATGAAAACCACGCTTCATAAGTTGCTCACTAGTAAGCACCCTACGATGCAATAAAAGCCAATTAAAGAACCTCACCTTAGGCCAGAGCTTTTGAGCCCACAATCGAGAAAATATGTCAGAAGAATGGTTGGGATTATTATGGCATAAGGTCAAATAACCTTGAGCAACTCGAATACTCACCCTTAGTAGTGTTGTTCCATCCAAAACAATCTTTTTCATGGGACCAAGAGAGGGATCTCATATGAAGGATGCCTTGGATATCTTGTCTTTGCCTTTCTGGGATTTGAATAGGCCAGTCCTCAATAGGGATCCAATATCTACCAACCTTTGAATTACCAGTATGGTACCGATAGTAATTAGCCACCTTTATCCAATTAGCTCGGTGAAGCTCCTCCATCCAAGGCCTCCAATCGGGAAACCGAGTTATCAAAGGCTTGTGACCATCCCAAGAATCTGTCCAAAAATTTGCATGTTGACCATTATGAATGATCCAAAATAATTTTTTCTTTATCAAATCCTCACCAGCTCTTAAGAACTGCTAAAATGGGAGAACCTTTGGTAGGAAGTTGATAGCGAACAAGGTCTTCGGGACTTTTGTTCTCAAGCATATTTAGCACGAAGATTATTGGCCCAAAGAGCATTGGGGTTATGCAACATCCTCCAATATAATTTAGCAGCTAAAGCTTTGTTGTTATTAATTGAAGACCGGAATCCTAACCCCCTTCACTCTTAGGAAGACATAAAGTATCCCATTTCACCAAGGCCCATTTTATTTTCTCCTTAGTACCACTCCAAAGGAAACGATGACTGATTTGATCCAATTCTCGAAGAATAGCCTTTGGGATATTCAAAATGAAAGAAACATAAATAGGAATAGCTTGAAGGACTGATTTTACCAAGGTGATTCTACCCCTGAAGAAAGCCACTTGTTGGTCCACTTTCCAATTTTCTTCTTGACTTTGTCCAACAACCAATTCCAATCTTTATTTTTTTGCCTTTGAATATTTATGGGAATACCTAAATAAGTGATTGGAAGAGAGGTCTTCTTATATCTTAATTTATCCAAGACCATGGATTCTTGTCTAGCAGAGCAATGAAAGAAAATAACTTTAGATTTGTCTTCATTGATCAACCGCCCAATGAGCCTTAGAAAAATAGCTAATGATTTGCTTAATATTAGAAGCTTCCTTAACTCGTAGCTTTACCTAAAAGAGTAGAGTCATCCACAAATTGAAGATGAGAGATAGGTCTAGCTCCATGAGCAATGGTAACTCCCTCAAGGGTTTTGTTTTCCCTCTTTTTGGTTATAGTCCTACCCAAGCATTCAACAAGAATGATGAATAAATAAGGGGATAGCGGGTCACCTTGCCTAATACCTCTGGAAGCTGGGAAATATTGATAAGGCCCACCACTGATAAGAACTAAGTAGGAAACTCAAGAGATACATCCCATAATCCAATCCATCCAATCCTTAGAGAAACCAAATTGCCTCAAAACTTTGATAAGGAAGTGCCAATCCACTCGTCATAAGCTTTGGATAAGTCTAACCGAATGAACATAGAAGGAGAATTTTGCATATCCATGGAATGGATGGCTTCCTGAGCAAGAACTATCTCATCTACTATTTGACGTCCTTCCACATATCCCCCTTGCTCTGGGGAAATAATATTATGCAAAAGAGGCTTCAACCTTTCTGCCATGATTTTAGTAATGATTTTGAGAAGAACATTACATAAAGCAATAGGTCTAAAAGCTGAGATATGATCAACCTCTTGAGCTTTTGGAACAAGAGTAATATAAGTTTTATTGATAACCTTCAAAATTTCTTTGGCTTTCCTGGCTTCTTCCACCACCTCTAATAAATCAACATGAAGGATATCCCAAAACTCTTGGTAGAACTCAATAGGAAAACCATCAAGACCTGGGGTTTTCCATTTTTGCATTTTAAAAACTACTTGTTGAAGCTCATTGATAGTAACAAGAGCAGTCAAAATAGAGTTCTCCTCGAAGTGATAAGAGAAGGGATTTCTTGAAGAACATTTTGTTGTGAAGCTGAGTCAAGAGGAGTAGCAAAAAAAAGATTGGAAAAGTAATCAACAACAATAGAGTTCATGCCATCCCAAGTATAAACAACATCTCCAGAATCTGATTTTAAGGAAGAAATAAAGTTGTGAGATCTTCGAGCTAGAAGATATTTGTGGAAGAAATTTGTGTTTCGATCTCCTTCTTTGAGCCATTGAATTCTAGATTTTTGCTTCCATAAGATTTCTTCTCTTTTTTCCCATTCCTCTAACTGAGTTGTGAGTTTAATTTCATCTTCACTTCTCTTCTTTGTGAGGCCATCTAAACGGATTTTCTTATTCAAATTTTCAATATGAGCAATAACTTCATGTTTTTTTTATGAACATCCCCAAACTCTTTCCAGTTCCAAGTCTTGATTTTGGATTTAATGTATTGCAGTTTTTTGGCAAAACAGAACATCTTAGTCCCATGCCTAGGTTTACCTTCCTTCCACCATTGTTGCACACGAGGTCTGAAGGAAATGTCTCTAAGCCACATTAATTGAAAACGAAAAGGAGAGAAACTCACATTGGTTTTCCACATTTCCACCATGATCGGCCAATGATCCGAACCAACATTATTAAGAGTCTTCACTTTAGGAATGTGACCATGGATTAAGAAATTTTTAGAGAGCAAAAACCTATCCAATCTCTCCATTATACAAGCTAAGCCTTGCCTTCTATTAGACCAAGTCATAAGGCCATTATCTTGTTGGATATCCACAAGATGGAGGTTTGCAATATATTCGCTCATGAGGTCAGTGCTTTTGTCCAAATTTCTATTTTCCCCATTTTTCTCATCCAGAGAGAGGATGGTATTGAAATCTCCTCCGATCAAGATCCAAGCTTTAGGAAAATGAGAGATAATATGAGTAATATCCTTCCACTGTCTTCTTTTTTCCTTCAAAGAAGTCGAGGCATAAACGTGAATGCAGAGCATAATCTGGTTGGAATGTCTACTTTGAATAGCTATAGCCAACAAACCCCAACTCGCAAACCATATGGTGAATAACTACCTCTTTTGGGTCCCAAAGACAAGCAATGCCACCCGAAGTCCCTTGGGAACCGAGGGAAACCACTTTTCTAGCTGGCCAAATTTTATTGGCAATTAAGTCCATATCCTCCATTGACATCTTTGTTTCTTGAAGGAAAACAAGATGTGGATGATTTATCTGAATCATTCTTCTAATTTCATTTTGTTTTGAAAGACTCCCTTTGAGTCCTCTAATATTCCAAGTGATGATATTCATTAATACCAGGGCTAAAAAATTTGGGAAGGGCATTAATCTTACCTTCCTCTACAAGCTTTTCACCTTCTTTTACCATATGATATTGATTGGTCTTGTGACCTACTTTTTGATTAGAATCCATCTTCAATTTTTTTTTCCCTATTTCTTGACTTATTCCAATTGAATCTGAGATGGCTTCTAACCTTGAAGAATGCTCATACATAGCCAAAATTTTACTAGATGGTTCAATGGATTCTATATTGGGACCTACATTATTTGAAGTTTTGACATTTGAAATATTGTTTTTCTTGTGTAAATTTTCTCCTTTTTTTTTCTATTGAAAACCTTTGATTTGTTGGTTTGTCTCTCGAGTTCTTCCCTTCATATTTAAATTGTGTTTCTAAGATTTCAGTTCCATTATTTCCTCTTCCTCACTTGGGACATCATTTTTGGAAAGGATTTCAAACATATTAGCAAATGACTTTGATTGATCCTTCATAACTGGTTTTTTATGAGTGTTCTTCTTCTTAGGTATTTGGAAACCTGCTGAGTTTATATCTTCTTTATTTTGATCGAGAATTTTATTTGGGCAAGCACTGGCCAAATGACCATATTCATGGCAAATTCTACAACGAAAAGGAATGTTCTCATAGTCCACTACTTGCTCCCAAGTGTCTTCCCCAAATTGTAATGTGATATTTTTAGGTAGGGGTTTGTCAAAATCCATTAAAACACAAATTCGAGCATAAATAATATGTTCAAAATTTTGAGTACAATCAGCAATCATCATAAAAGTTCCTAAAGAGTTTCCAATTGAAGAAAAAATAGTAGGATTCCAAAATTCAATAGGGAGGCCAAAGAGTCTAACCCAAGGAGCTATAGAAGGCATCTCTTCTTCGAATTTAAATTTAGTATGCCAAGGCTTCATGAAAAGCCCCTGCCCTTCCAAAAAACCAAGGACCCCCTTGAAAATTTTTCTCTCTATCTTCATTATTAGCAAATAAAACAAGAAAATAACCATTTGGATAAATAGAGATTTGTAACTCACCTTTAGTTTTCCAACTTTTTGCAGCCTAGAATTTGAAAGCAGATAGACTCGGATGAAAACCCACGAACCGACAAATTAGTCCTCTTTTTTCCAAATCTTCAATGCCGAACTGAATGTTACCCATATCAAGCTTAACAATAGGAGTTCCATTAGCTGCTTTAAGACATCCCGACTCCGTTTTCTTGGGATCAATCTTAGGCATTCTTAGAGGTTTATGGGAAGCCCTAATATTGATATTAGCATTGGGCTGAGGTTGTCCACCATGAAGGGCATCCCTAAAATTCATTTTTGGGACCGAGTCTTCGAAATTCTTACCCTTGACAAGGGTTTTCATAGTAGAATTATTTTGTGGGTGCACCTTAGCACCAGATTCACTTGAGATATGAGCCATTTTTTGATCAACTGCTTGAAACTTGTTTCGTGATCTCTTTAATCCTTGCCCTAGACATCGTGGAAAGGTATGGTTTTCACTTTTATTTTGTGCAGCAAATTGGAAGCCGTTGTCACTCAAGTTCACAGTATGATCTATTGAAAGACAAATTTCTAACCCATCTTGTATCCCCTGCAACATTTCCTGCTAAAATATTGAGCATAAACCACAAAAATATTGGCTACTAGGGCCCGAAGGCCCTAAAAACCAACCTCTGGAGCTGCTTGCACTCAACCCAGATGAAACCCTCGCATAGCCGCTTGCCAAATATATCATTCACACATAGGGATGCACTAGGATCCGTGTTGCTCCAAATGATATGAAAATTGGTGGAGACGTTCTAGGGTTTTTCAGGCATCTACCCTCAAAATTTCAGCTCAATCCAAGTTTAGATGAGTGAGATATGGCCGAAACGAATCTTAAAGATAATTTGACCCAAGCATAGAATCATATGAAGCAACAACAAGACTTACATCATTCAGAATGACAATTCAACTTAGGAGATATGGTTTTTTTATGTTTGCAACCTTATAAGTAGTTATCCTTGAATATCAAGTCTAATCAAAAGTTGGCTCCTCGATTTTATGAGCCTTTCAAAGTGGTACGTCACATTGGTGAAGTTTCATATCAATTGGAGCTTCAACCCTCTTCTCGTATAGATCCAGTTTTTCATGTATCTTGTCTCAAACAAGTGATTGACCAAAAGGTGAAATCCTATACAGAGCCTCTATTATTGGAAGAAGAAGGTTGAATAACTCTTCATCCTGAAGCAATATTGCGATTCAAAGTACGTCATATTTGATCACACTAAATTTAAGAGTTCCTAATTAAGTGGTAGGACCTTCCAGAAGAAGATGCTACATGGGAGTTTGAAAGTATTTTCCAGTATTTTCTAGCTTTGAGGACAAATATTTCTAAGGGAAGGATCCATGTAATGATCCCAATATAGCCTATTGGCTATATTTCCAATTGATTTAATTATCATTGAATTCATTTATAAATAGGTAGAATGTTGATTTAATATTTCATCATCGAATCATTTATACATTTGCATAACTTTGCAAGAGACTTTGCCCTCTCTAAGTGGCTATGAGACTTTACCCTCTCTGAGTGGCTGTTGTTTATTTACATTCAATTTTGTTGAGTATTGTTGAATATTTAATTAAGTACCAAGCAATGTCTCTTCACTTTATGCTAGATGAATTTTCTCAATCCATCTATTATCCCATATATTAAAAATTTCAAGGAATAAAATCCCAAAGGTCATTTGAATTGACAAATAAAGCAAGATCCTCCATTGATTTAGACCATCCAATAGTACCACCCTTATTTTTTAAAGCAAATGGAACTATGTAGAAGCCTCCCAACAATCCATAGATCACACAAACTAAATTTGATAAAAACAAATTGAGGTGCTTCCAACATATTTCGTGAGGAGTAACTATAATTGGATTATTATATATTTATAACCCCAAGTTTGATATTTTCTCCTTTCCTACAAAATAAAATAGCAATACAATTATTTTTTTCTTCTAGAAAGTGTCCATCCCATTTATTATTGCAATACCTCTTGAAGCTTTTGGAGAAGAAACTACTAGACAATCCTCATCATACAATTTCTTTTAAATTCATCCTTAGATTCGTCACTACTTAATTTTATTTCTTTATTAAAATAAACATAGGTTTGTAAGGACCTATTAATTCCTTAAATATTCTTTAAGGGGTCTTGTACATACCCCTAATATACATAGATACCATTTTTATCATCACTTTTTATTTTTGTTTGTGGGTTAGTATCACTTCTTTTTTTATGGGTTAAATGGGATTGAAATGGGCTCCACCTCTATTACATCATCACCACATAGTGATATTACAATAAAACATGGATATTATCCATGTATTAGGCTTCAAATGTATTACATCATCACCATATAGTGATATTACAACAAATCTTAAATATTATCCATGTATCATTTTGGCAAGATTTGAACCTGGGTATTCTACTTAAAATATTTAGGAATCTAACCGGTTGAGCTAATGTCATTTGATGGGTTAATACCACTTCTTGTTAATAATTGCAATATCTATTTTTATTTTTACACATTTATATTCCTTAATTTTTTTTTTAATTAGTTATATGGGATTTAAACAAGCCTCACCCATGTTACATCATGACCACATAGTGGTATTAATCCAAGCGTTGGCTTCTAGGGGCTCTTTGATACCCTATTAATATCGGCTTAGGACCTTCCTAAGGTACCTCATACTGACAAAAATCTATTTAGGGACTGGATAAGTAGGGGATAGGTAACATAAGGTATACTATTATTTAGGTGGAAAGATGTTCTTATAACAAATATGCTCTTAATGGATGGTAGCAACACACACAAATAAATAACTTCCTATATTTATGGTTGTGCCTTTAGCAGTGGGTCGTCCATGATCTCATGGTGAGATATATATGGTAGCAAGGTTTGAGAAGGAATCATGGTTGTTTTTGGAATTGTCAGCCTTGAAAGCATTATTTAACAAATGTTGGTTGTTAGTGTTCATAGACGAATAATCAATCATCAAGGCAATTTGTTCCTCAAAAGGAAAATTTAAAGTACTATAGGTAAGAAAAGAGGAAGACACTAAGGAGGGAGTAAGTTGTAGATATGGACAATATTTTTGGGATTGAGGCCACTTGGAAATAGGTGAAAGGCTAGAGATTAGCAAGAATATAAATAATTTAACCCTAATAGTCATACTTGAGATACTAGTGATAAGTGGAGGGGATGAATTTCATAGCATGAATCCATGGATGCCCTAAAATAATATTGTAAGAAGTATCATAGGGAATGACATAAATTAGGGTATCAAGGACCCAAGGTCCTACTTTTAGAGATAATGTGATAGTACCACAAGCACCCTGCTCCCCACCATCAAAGACTCTAATGATAAAATTCAATTTTTGTAAGTTATTTTATATCAGTTCAAGATGATGGAGGAATTCTAGGTTACAAATATTGAGGCTAGATCCATTGTCTACTAAGACCCTTTTGATATAATTTTCTTTATCATGACAAGTGATGTGCAGTGGATGGTCCTTGGAAAAAAAATAGAGGAATTTCAATATCCTAAAAATAAATTAGGTGGTGTCCTCCTAAGGTCCCAACAATATTAGTAATATCACTGAGCTACAAATCATGAGGGACCACTTGCTCACTTAGAATTTTAAGAAGCATGTCACAATGGACAAAGGATGTTCTTAATACTTTAAGGAGGAGATTTTAGTAGGCACATTCTCTAGTTGTTGGAATAAATCAAAAGAGATAATATTAGATGCCTAGATGACTAGAGGAGTTTTATTTGCCATGGGATTTATACTTTTTTTTTAATACTAGAGAGGGTTGGGAAGATTGATAAGAGGGTTGGTTCTTTTATTGTTGTTAGGTTAAAACACAGGCAAAGACTATGCCTATCATATCTTGAAAGATCACATTATTAGAGACTTTCTAGCTATGGTAAGGTAAGAGGTTTTGAAAATTCCCAAGATCTTTATTAGAGGAAGATTGGGTATTAGAATTATTGATGATAATATTACCTCTATCTATGATATTCTATATGAGATTATGCAAGGTGTTACACCTATCAGTATTATTACAGACAATACAATGAAAATCATAGTGGTCATTGAGTTCTATACCAATGAGGTGTTCCTTGCAACAGGTATATGATATTGGGTTGTGGAAGTTATATAAATTTAGCCTTAAGGAGCTATTTTAAAATGACATATTGAGGTAGTGCTAATCTTGTGAACTTTCAATTGGGATTTTACGACTTGGCTAAGACAATATTTTGGGCTATAGGGGTAATTGTATTCACAATGTTCATTTGGAAAGCATCACTAACTTTGTCACCTACAACATGCTTATTTTTATATTTATTCTTAGGATCATCCTCCTCATTTTGAATTCTAAGCTACCCTCTTCATAAAATAACAAATTCTACTTGCTTAGTAAGATCCATTGCAACCTAGAAGGTAGAAATGAGAACAATTTCTAAATGGTAAGATAGTTGATCATGCAAATTGTGTATGAATATCCGTAGGTATTTTGGTGGAGGAATGCATTAGATTTTTCTTATGAGGGATCACAACTTAGCTAGGAATTATGTAAAAGGTTTATATTTGATTTGTTTTAATCGATAAAAATCATCAGTTGAGGCTTGCTATTTAATGCACATAGAAAAATAGTGGATAAATAATTATGCTAATTCTTGGAAGGATCTAATGGAATGTTGAGGTAGTGCAAATTACCACTTTAGAGCAGCATCACCAAGGCTAGTAGGAAAAAGTCAAATAAATACAAACTTGTCATGAATGATAACATTGCAAGCAATTTTAAAATGTTGAAGATGGCTAATGGGATTTTATAGTTCTTTGTATATTAGGAATATAGGTGCCCCCAAGTTAGGTAGGAAGGGTTGACTAGTTATGGATGGGTCTAAGGGTTTATTGAATTTTTTTGAAAGAAATACTATTGGCTTGAGAAATTTTCCTGAATGGAGGCCAACTATCTCTTTATCGGTTCTAGTTTGTCCTCTAACTTAAAATTTGTTCAGGATGATTTAGGAGGAAGTATATGGGAAAGGAGCTAAGATATGACAGAGAGGCTTTGAGAAACTTGCAAAAGAGAGAACATAGTTGGAACATAGACTATATTTTTCCCACTAGAAAGAAAAGGGTTGGTAGGGACAAGCTACGAGGCAAATGAGGATATATTTTGATAAGGAAAAGTGTTATGGGGTATCTTGAGGGATAGATAGATGGGTAAAGATTGGCTAGGACATAGGTGGATTTTACTTAGGATATAAGATGTCTACATGGATCCAAAAGAGTATCCTTGCACCTCAGATCCTTAAGAACAAGGTAAACCTAAAGATGATAAGTCTTACTATGAGCACTATGAGAATATTGAAGAGACTAATGAAGTTGAAAGTATTTTTGGGAATGTAAAAAAGAGAGGAAGACCCAAGAAGCAAAAAAAAGAGAAAAAGAAACCCTGAGGGATATTGATATGGGAAAACAAAAGATTAACAAAAAGTGGGGCTAAACCCACAAATAAAATAAAAAAATTACAATGAAAATAATATCTTGGAATATTAGGGGAATGGATAAGAACCTTAAAAAATATATTAAGAAATTGTGAGATTGTTATAGACAAGATATTTATAGATATAAAAGTTGGGCAGCAAATATTTTAGCCATTAGCAGTGTTGAATTTCATCTTGGAAAAATTTAAATTTTAGAAGGCATCTGATATAAAAGGAGTTGACTATGGAAATTTAACAGTTTTAGAAATATGGAGATTTATAGAAAGACAAATGAAGAATATCTTTGGTCGAAATGTAAAGTTGGATATGATTTAATTAACTTGTTAGAAATGTAATGTTTTATTTTTTTAATGGGAGTGGCCCCCAATAGAGGACACACGTATATTATTAAATAATGTATATGAATTGCATGAAATTAATTCTATATAAAAATGAATATATTACATATATTATATTTAGAGGTATTTATGATTTTAATAAAGTGGCGATGCAATGTAAGTGTGTATTTATCTCTGGTTAGAGAAAATTTAAATTAATGTATGGGTAGTATAAGTGTTTTAATTTTTTGTTAAATAAGTTGAGTGAGGATTTTATTAATGGTTGTACTTATAAAAATAATAAAATACTATATTTGTTATTATGTTAATTATATTATATTTTGTTTATTAGTTTTTTAAATTATTTTGTGTTTTTCTATTAAATATGTTCATCATCTTCTTCAATATGTCATGTTTTTATTGGAACCAATAATTATATTAAATAAATACAAGAGGTTACAATAAAAAAGGAGTTGGATAGATCATAGCTCAAGGCCCAAGGCCACCCACACAATCAAACCAAAAAAGAACCAGAGAAACCAAAATACAAATACAAAACTAACCCTTAAAAGGGTGAGCAAACATCATAACTAAGCACAAGGAACCACTATCATAGGAGGAGGAGGATCATTATTTGACCCAAAAGAGCCCAAACCATGAGGATTGCCTACATGCAGATAAACAAACCAAGAGTTATTAGGAGCAACAATGTTCATCAAAGGAACCATAATACACCAACCAAGAGGAGTAGAATTAAACAAAGCTACAATGTAGTAGAATAAGTAAAAATAGAAGGAGAAGTAACCAATTGAGGAGATGGGCTAGGGCTCCAACCAGTACCATGATCAGTCGAGCGATGCATAGGAATCCAACTACATTGTATAGAGCATGAATATGAATGATTCTTGCTATGAGAACTTGGAGGAGATTGAGCCCTATTGTGAGCACTGGTAGAACAACTTGAGGTTGAAGAACATCACCCTCTCGACCTAATATGTTGAGGCCTCATAGAAATTAATGGACCTTGAGGCAGAGGTAGGTTAGGAAAAACCTAAATAATAATGCATGGAGCCTCACACTAATACTCGATAAGATTCACCAAATGCACCAACTCATTTTCCACCTTGGAAGCTTGAGAACGGATCTGAGAGGTAATAGTAGAAAGCACCATAATATTTTCATTTGTAAAAAATTGAAAGGAAATTAAATCTCCAAAATAGATAGTAGCATTCCTACGTTTCCATAGCTAAAACAAAATGATCACATGAAATAAATTCCATAAAGAAATAATATAAGTAGGCCAACAACTATTATCACAAAAAAAAAATATCTGCCATCTAAAGATCTTGATATGAAAAGGTTTAAACAATCCAAGTCCAGGAAAACTGAGTACGAGGGTAGAACCAAAACAAATGCTTAAATAAGAGACCAACCCTACTAAGTTTATTTCCCATAGGAATATCTTGATAAATAAGAGACCATAAAAGAAAT
Source organism: Wollemia nobilis (assembly GCA_028583015.1). Lineage (NCBI taxonomy): Eukaryota > Viridiplantae > Streptophyta > Pinopsida > Araucariales > Araucariaceae > Wollemia > Wollemia nobilis. The sequence continues at coordinate 8,876,564 of JAQPPZ010016931.1, forward strand.
GTAATCTTAGGTTCAAGATTATAATTCTAGATATGATTCAAATGAGCAATCCAAGTATAGGAGGTAGAGTGGGTCTACCATATCTCATTAAGCTTATCAATACCAGAGGAAAAAAGACTAAGAAGCTGATAAAGCAAGTAAGAAGAGTATTTATTGAAATAATTATCTACATTCTAATGCTAATCCCCCCACCAAACACTTGAGGGATGAAGGTTGATTTTATGCAGCATGACATCAGTCACGAGTTCCTAGATCTTAAGAATAAAAGGAATTTTTTAGTTTTGAAGATTAAATTTACGCTTGAGGGTAGGCCAAGGAATATAATCTTGAGAATGCATTAAATATTTAATAAAACAAATGCCTTTGCAAAATAGCCTCAAATATTTAACCCCTGGTATATCAAAAATAAGAATCAAAGAGTTAGACAAATTAGGATACCACCAGACGTTCTGATAATTGAATGAAAGACCAATATGAAAACCATCACCAATATAGTGAAGATAAGGTTTCGCCACCTCAAAAAATCACCAAATAATTTTAACAACAAAGGAACCCTGAATATTAACCAGGGTAGAAGTAATGATAATAGTGTGAAGGCCAATATTAGCCCAAGCTTTATGCCCATAAGATAACCCTAAAGAGATATAATGGTGAATTAAAACCTTCTAAGTTTTAGGGCCTTCAATAGCTTTAACCACCCACTTAGCACACAAGGAAAAGGTCTACCTGTAAATTTCAATGATATCCATCCCACCCTTATCAGTAGGTGTGCAACAAATATCCCAAGCAACTCGATGAAAACCATGCAAATTATTCCCCTTAACCCAAAGAAAATATCTAAGGATTTTGGCCAGCTAATTATAAAAATTATTAGAAGGGGCCCAATAGGAGGAATAGTAAACATGGGTGGCAACAAGAATCTTAATGCAAACCTAAAATTTACCAGCAAGATAAAGGGGATGCGAGGCCCAATAAGAAATCTTCTTTTAAATTTTTTCAATAAGATATTGCCATAGTTTGGAGGGCGAACAATCAAAAGCAAAGAGAATTTTTAAGAATATAAAATGCTCACCCCTCTAAATCCAATGCCATAAGAAATGTCTAAGCCAAGTAGGTAGATCAAAAGAAGCGAGGAACCATTGGATATTGGAACTAGAGGCCTTACAGAAATTTTCTAAAAAAACCAAAGTAGTCAAAATAGAAACCTCATTCTCAGTAATAGTGAGAAAAGAATCATATGCAAAATGCCCATTAATAAGATAAGTGGACAAGCGAGGGGGCCAAAGGATATCCCTGTCTAATAGAATGAAACAAACCAAAATCCTATGACTTATTTTCATTAATAGTAAGACAGGTCGAAGCATGAACAAAAAACATACTAATGGCCTTAATAAAAAAGGGCCCAAACTTGAGATCTTTGAGCATGGTAAGAATTAAAGGCAACTCAATATGATCATAAGCTTTCTCAAAGTTGAGTTTAAGGAAAAACAACTTTTAGCCAAAGATATACACCCATTCTAAACCTTCCCAGATAACAATAATATTATATGAGATATAACATCCTTTAATGAAACTCATCTACTCTAGTCTGATAATCACAAGAAGAATATTTTGAATATGAAGAGCTAAAGCCTTAGCCAATATATTATAAGAAATATTAAGTAGAGTAATAGGTCTCCAACTAGCGATAAGTTCAAGATTGCTTGATTTGGGAATGAACTTAATTTTTCTAGGATTGATAATACTACCCAAATAATTATTGGCTAACACTTGATTATAGATATTGAGCAGATCAGACCTAGTAAACTTCCAAGTGGCTTTATAAAACTCATAAGGAAAGCCATCAAGACCAGGGGGCTTATCATATGACATTGTCATAAGAGCATTATGAAGCTCAACAAGTGAAATAGGAGCCTCAGATAGATGCCTATTGTAAGCAGATAACTTAGAAAGAACAATATCAAGATATTGGTGGAGCGCCATCTGATATTCCAGATAATATTTTTGTGCTTGAAAGACAACCTTATAATAACCCACAAAGGCCAACATGATATCATGAAGAGAAGTTAGCCTATCATGAGATACTAGAATAATTTTGATATGGATTCTAGCCTACCTAGAATACAGATATTTGAAGAAGTCTCTGGATGAGTGATCACCCACCCTCAACCAATGCAAATAAGCTTGAATTTGAGCTCCCTTGCCTTTATGTCGTTCATGGAGCATAAGTTGGTGGTGAAAAACAACAACCCTAGCTTACAAATATTGGTCATACAGATCATTTTCTAGCAAAGATAAAGTTTGTTGATAACTCCTTCATGATAGCCAAATGAGGATGCTTTCTGATATGTGCCACTTGTTTGCTAAAATTTTGCATGAAAGAGGTAGTACAAAAAATTGCCTTATTCCATCAAGAAATTCAAATGATAGAATGAGGAGACCGAGGTAATAAATTCTAGATTCTCTCAATCACAGAAATTGAGCCAGTGTGTTGTAATAAATAAGTATTTAAATATAATTGATTACAAATAAAATTGAATTGGTAGCCACTCCACTCAATATAGAAGGAAATTGAGAAATGATCTAACAACAAGAATTGATCCCAGATCATCACAATATTATTATTGGTGGTGGAGAAGAAAAAAATTGTTACTCTAACATCATAACTCGATCAAGGTGCTTACAGACTCTATCATTACCAACACAAAAATTAGACCACATGAACCAAGGTAAAGGTGTGCATTTACATTAGCAAAAAAGGGGATCAAAAAGACCCCATCTGTGCTCAAGAAAAAACCAAGCCTCATGCTCACTGGTGCACCAGTGCATCGAAATATGGTCAAATTTATCTTTAGCATGCTCAACCATATTAAAGTTACCACAAATAAGCCAATACACCATCAACAAGTGATCAGCTAGGTACCACCAAAGGGTAGAACGACTGGTCCCATCATTAGGAACATAAATATTGGTAATGCCCAAGGTCTTCCCATTAATATTCAACAGAATCCAAATCACATGATGAGAGGGATCCTCAAACCCTAGCAGAAAATTTCTCAAATTTGGAGGAGATTGAGATAGAAGCACCACCTTGACCATCTTTATGGTAAGCAGTGAAGTGCACAAAAAATCCTGCAATACAACTGAGAGAAACAACTAACAAAAAACCAAATATTTTAACTTCTTGTAATCAAATAATATCAACACGACCAATACTTTGTAGAGTAGATATTGATTTTTTTCTTGAGGACTTTGTAAGTCCTCAAAAATTCCAAGAAAGGAAATTCAGGGAGGAAGAATATCCATGGAGCCACCTCCCAAAGAACTACTTGCATTTTTAGCCAGCACTGAGAAACTATTAAACAAAGAGGTATGAGAAGGGTGAAATAAATTACCAATAGTCAAAGGACAATGCTTAGCCTCATGATATCCCCTCGATGATCATGAGCCATCCTGAGATAGACTATGTGAACGCCTAGAGTATGGAGGTACTATATGTAATTTCCCTTCCTCTAAGGTGGATTTATGCTTTGAAGGTTTCTTAATAGGAGGGGCCTGAGGAGCTAAGATAGGACACATGAGAACAACAAGAGGATGAGATGGTGACTGTATGACCCTATATTTACTAGAAAGCATCAATTTAGGATTGGCCACCCCCCCTTATTAGAGTTCATAATTCAATCACCCTCAACAAAGGGTTTGGTAGGTGCAGGTGCAACAGGAGGATCAAGGGCAACCAATGAATAGTCCTCGATACGATGCAAATTAGATTGAAACCAAAAGCAAGTATTAGTTAAATTAAAGTAAATAATTTTTTGCATAAAATACTCTGTCCTAACCTTAATGTCTACATATTCTTTGAGATCCTATGCAAGGTCAACCTTAACACAAATTCTCTTATTGGGCCTTGCTTAGAAAAAAAGTTCTTCTTCCTAACAAATCACTTGACCAATGAGTTTGACAATATCAATAATAAATACCCATAAGGGTAGCAAAATACCAGGGAGTTCAAGCCAAACTGATACTTTCAAGGCAACTTGTATAAAAACTCAAAAAGGAGTCCAAGGAGAAAGTACCATCAAAGTATTGTGAAAAAACTAGCAACTAGACTTAACAACCATAGTTTGTACTTGCGAGGGTCTTTTAAAGGGAAAAAAAAAATAACTTTGGTAAGATTACGAATACCCACAACCACAATGCCATGAACTTCCCAGTGAGTTTTAATCTAGTTTTGAAGATATTCTTGTGGTGGGATTCAACCAATAAAATAAGCAATAAGACAATTATTATCATACCATATTACAACTGGAGAAATAACATCAAGAGAGAGTACAACATCTATATAAGACTCATTATCTCTTCCACTACTTTCGAAATAAACTTTCAAACTTACTTCGGTGCCATGAAGACCACTATTTGTAACAATCATTACATCTATGGATGGTGAGGCCATTGAAAGGAGATCACCCACCTAACTAGTGATATTAACAATATTCAATACTAAAGCAATCGAATTTATGAATGACGATAGATCCAAATCCTCTTAGAGCAACTTTTTAAGATTAACCATCTACCATATTTTTATAATCAACATCTTGATATCACATTTATTAAGAAGGTATTTTCTAAAATTTGAATTTTGTCAAGATAAACATCAATATTGTAATTGTCTAAATTATTTGCTACCCTATTTTTTTTTTTTAAAGATACTTTAACATTATCAAGAAATTACCTTCATAAATAGTTGGACATAAAAAAATATGTTATTCTTATCCATTTTCTATATTTATTTTAATTGAGAGCATCAATAATAAGTTTTGAATCCAACTTAATTGAAATATATTTCCATTATTTTTTCATGACAATTTTGATCCATGTAAGAAGTGTCCCAGCTATTGTAGAGTTGCTAGTTGAAGTTTCATATGATTATGAGTAAGTAGAGATTTTTGGATTCACTATTTTAAAAAGTACCATCTCTTAAGTTTTTCCCAAATTTATTTTGGAAGCACCATTAAATTACTTTTGATAAACCTAATTTTGGATATCTTCATTTTACCATAGATTGACCTATATCTTGTGTCTTAATTCCATTATCACAAATGACCTTTGCATGTATATTCAAATCCTATAACCAAGAGGCTAGCACATCTTTTATACACTTGAGACTTTCTATGATTAACACCATATCTATAAACATTCTCCAAGAGAGAAAATAGTGTGGTTTCAAATTAAGACATGATTTTGAGATTTATTTTTTAGAAGTTCTACTATTCTCTTCAAGCCATAAATTCCTACTAAGAGTGGTAGGACCAATGGTTGGGAATTATATGGGCAGTAATTTCCACATACAAGTCTGTGAAAAGGAAATTTCCTTGATGTTCCCTCCATATGATGCATAATGCTTTAACTTTAAAATAATTAATCCAACATTTCATCAATTCTTTTAATGTTGATATAGCTACCCACTATATTCTCATATTTGTTTAAAAGTCATCCTAAATGTTATAAGAAAAAGGACAATGGAGGGGTAAATGGTCTGATATTTCTTTGTAGAATATTTCTTGTAAAATATTTTTTGGACTACTAACCAAAGGAATGTTGAGGCCCTAGGAAGGGCCTTAAGTGACCAAATAGTTTTCCAAGGGAAATAATTGGTAGTAGGAAATTCTAGATGCTCTAAATCCTTATATCATAATAATTCCAAAGTATCGACAATATTTTAATGGATTTCAAATGAATATATCTTTCAACACATAATAGGAAAATAAAACTCTTGAAGCATATTTTGAACCTTGTCAACTATTTGTTTAAGTCCTATCCTTCAACCAAGTTGCTAATAAAAATCTATCATTTTGGAGTTGTTGCTCACATTAGTATAATTTTTTACCTACAAACCTTTACAAGCTAAACATGACCAAGGAATTGATTAGCAACTTGGATTAACAATAAGGTATCAACCAAGCATCAAGCAAAAAAATGTAGAATCCTCCTCATCGATTAACTATCAAACATGTTCATTGATTAATTACAAACTCTATGATATGAAGTTCTATGTTGTTTAATTTGTAGGTAGGATTAATTTCTTGAACAATTTGATTGCACTAATAGAAACCTATATATTTTTGAAGTCACTTTTTTTCCAAATTCTTGACTTGGAATAATCTCCAACCAAATTTTACCCCTAGTGCCAACCTTAAGTATGCAGTTTTGAAAGCCTTGACCTCCAATATTATTTTGTTTGCAAACCCTATCTCTATTAAAAAGAGGAAACCTAGATTTTTCCTTACATCCTTTCCAAAGGAAACCTCTTTGAATTATATTCATTTTGGTTGTCATATCTAATGGGAATATTGAAAGTGATATCATATACATGCATAGATTGTAATGTACTTTTTTATAAATTTAAGCCTTCTAACTATGGCTAAGAACTTACCTTTCCAACCTATCAAAGAAGATTCTATCCTATCAAAAAATTAAGCTCAATTATCCATATTCTTTACCTTAATTAGACAAAGGAATACCCATATATATGGACGACAAAGTTCTACCTTTAAACCCTAAAACACCCAAGATTATTCATTTCAAATATTTGGTTAGCATTAATGAATTTTTGTTTTAAATTTTAAAGTATTAACCAATTGTCCAACAACCTTTTCATAGCATGATAATATTGATTTAAACTCCATGGCCTCATTGACTAAGGGATGACCCAAAATAAAAGTATCATCAAAAAATTAGAGATAAGATTGAAAGGGACCATTCGTTGTAAATTATATATCTTTGATTTTTTCTTTTTTTTTGCCTTTATAAAAGCTCTCACCAATGCCTTACCAAGAATAATAAATATATAGGGAGATACTGGGTCACTCTAGAAAATTCCACTAGTTGATTCATAAATATCCAATACGGGATTTGTTGATCAAAGTAGAATATTTTGAAATGATATAGCAACATCTAATCCATTCATACCAAACTCGATCAAAACTAATTTTTGATAATAACATATTAGAAAACTCCAACAAACCTTATTACATGCTTTGTTCATTTCTAATTTTAAAATCACACTTGTTCTTTTTTCATGGAATGAAGAGAATGTATTGTCTCTAGCGCAATGATTATACTATCAAGAGTTTATTTACAATGAACAATACCACCTTGTTTCTCTTAGATGAAAATCTAAAATACATTTTAATTTAGTTTCCATAATTTTTAAAATTATCTTATTAATCATATCATAAAGGTTTATTTGAAAAAAAATGTTAAAATATCTTGTGTCGCCTTTTTGAGAACCAATGCAATAAAGGTGACTTTGATATAATCTATTGTTGCCTTATTTTTTCTCACCTCTTCAACCACATGCAATATCTCATTTTTTAAAAAATCCTAATTTTTTAAAAAAGAAAATTAATTAGTGGTAGGTTCCTTATTAGGGTGGAATGAGAAATTTATCTCCTTTTATTAGCGGTATTACATTATTTGGTACCTTTGAGTACAATTGTAGATAGTTACAATAGGGGTATGTTTATTATTTATGTCAAAAGTATGTGTCAAAGTGTGAAGTGCATTTATTATGAGCGATAGGTGTTAAGTGTTCAAGTGAAGAGTCATGAGTGTTAGGTATCATATGTGTAAGTGAAGAGTCATGTGAGATGTGTCAAGATTTGAAGTAGCAAGTTATGTAATCATGAGAAGATTTATCATAATGTTATAAAACAATGTGAAAGGTTACATCTACTCTGAATCTGAGGAGAGCAAAAGTTAGGAGTATTGAAAAGTATTATGTAAGGTTATATATTGGAGATACAACTCTATGCAATGCAACAAGTTTTATAATAGGTGTTGAAGATTGATTTATTATCAATAAAGATTTTATTTTGTGCATTAGTGTTATTGTGATTGAATGAGACCCTAGGAAACATTGGACTTGTGATTTTTGGGTTCACTTGCTAACAGTGGTATCAAAGACACCTTAGTGAAAGCCATATTGGTTCAAAGATATGTTGGTGAAAGGGATTTGAATTTGAGCAATCCAGGATAGAGAGAATGTGAGTGTGGAAGCTGAATATGGGAGAAAATTTGAGAAGAGATTAGAGTATAACTAGCACCAAAATATTCTGGTGTGAATACGTGGACGTGCAAATATGAAGGAGAGAAGACAAAGATATTGAATGTGAAGCTTTTTATTGGAGAGAGTCAAAGGTGGAAGGACGAATGTGATTTTCTAGACGTGTAAATCTCAAGGTGTGAATTCTAGACATGCGTATTTGGAGGAGGAAAAAGATGATTTGGAGGATATTATTGAAGGCATTGGAGGAGGAAGAGATTAATTAGAGATGATTGAATGCTAGAAGTCTACTATTGAAGAATATATAAACATTTGGTATTGGTTGTTGGATGATTTTTGTTGAAGAAGATGTTTTCTAGAGAGCATGAGTGCAAGTTGAAGGACATTAACTTGAGTGTGGAAAGTAAATTTAGAGGACATTGGACTTGAATACGGTGAAGTGAAGTCAAAGGATGTATATTTGAGAATTATTTGAAGTTGAAAGATAAATTTGAGTGTAGTGAAGTCAATAAGAGTGTAAAAAAAATAAGGAGATTTGATTTCTAGAAGAAAAGACTACCTATGTCGAAGAGAGCCTATGTCAGATAGTGAAGGGCGCCTGTGCCGAGATTGGATGAGTTGAAAAGATACTGAGTTAGAAAAGTGTGTACCCAAGTTGGAAAGGGAAGTGCTTGAATTAGAAAAGTGAATGCCTAAGTTGCAGAGGTAAGCACCAATGCTTGCAAAGGAAGACAATTAAGATATATTAAAAAAAGTAACGCTTTGAAGGTATTAAAATGTTAATCTAACATAGAAGAACATTACCACATGTGTGCAAGAATAAATTAAAGGTGATAATTATGATAAAAGGTATTAATTAAACCTTAGTTACACATTATATTTTGGATTGAATGCATGTTACAAAGAATATTTGGTTTGGATAATATTTCGGGGTGATATAAGGAATAAATGAATGATTGGAGAAATAAGGGAATTAAAAGTTGATTTAAATATTTATTTTGAATTGAAGTTTGAGTTGAATTGAAAATTTGAAGGAAGAGATTATTAAATTTAAATTTGGAGGGAGAAATAGAAATTAATAAAGGAGACAAAAATATTACGTAATTGAATTTGAGATTTGGTAATTGATAAATTAAAATTTGATTGATGAAAAGTTTTTGTTTAATGAAAGAATTTAAAATTAAAATATGGGAGTTATAAGAAGTGAGAATTGAAATAACATTGATTGAGAGTGAATTATGGAATTTAGATTTAATTTTAAGGAATTTGATTATTAATTTGGGAGCATCAAAGGAAATCTACAAAAAAAAAAAAATTGAGAGATTGCTTTATGAAGTTCATCATGGAAGAAAATAATCAGAATGTATTGGTAGAAGAAAGTAAGGAAATATTGAAAGTTCTAAAAATTTATACACAACATATGATAGATAATTTTGATGAACAAAGAATGACGACAAGATGAAGATAGAAGATAGATATTGAAGACAAAAGTATTCACACCAAATAAGGTAATATGATGGGGTTTTAGCAATCTTACATTATTTGGTACCTTTGAGTACCATTTTAAATAGTTAGATTAGGGATGTGCTTATTATTTATGTTAAAAATATGTGTCAAAGTGTGAAGTGTGTTTATTATGAGTGAAAGGTGTCAAGTTTGCAAGTGTGAGTTATGTGTGCAAGTGAAGAGAATTGAGTGTTAGGTGTCATATGTGTAAGTGAAGATTCATGTGAGATGTGTCAATATTTGAAGTAGGAAGTTATGTAATCATGCGAAGCTTTTTCATAATGTAAGAAAGACATGTGAAAGGTTGCATATCAAGTGAGTTTAAGGAGATCAAAAATCAGGAGTATTGAAGAGTACTGTGTAAGGTTATATATTGGAGATAAAGCTCTATGTAATATAATAATTTTTGTAATAGATGTCAAAAATTGATTCATTATCAATAAATATTTTATTTTGTATAATATTAGTGTTATTATTTTATTTATTGGTTGAAAAGAAGGGGTTTGAAAGGATCCTTGAACCTCTTACAAAAATAACTCAATAAGAGAGACAATCTCTTGTAGGCAATCTTCAAGAGATAAACTAGGAATAGCAAAGATAGGGAGACAATATCCACAGGACCATCTACAAATACAACTTGAAATTTGAAAAAGTTTTCTCACCTAGATAGGGAGAACCAGTAAGAAAAAAAATGAATCAGTAATCAAGAATGAGAATGGGGGCCCCCTTGTCCCCTACTGGAACAACACAAAAGTTTTAAATTTAAAACCAATTTACCACTCAAAAAATTGGATTAGAAATGCCACAAGGGGAAAGCAACGTGAACAAGTTAATCTTGCATAGGGGTATTCCACAATCCTAGAAGATGGATTAGAATCACAAGATCTCTATAGGCTAATATATCTCACTACAATAGATATAGAATGCACAATCTGAGTCGAGAAGTTCTAGAGGAAATAGCATCACAATGACCCAAAATTAGAAGTAGAATTTGATAGAGGGATTGTATTCTAGAACCCAAAAACTATAGTAAGCGAGAATGCACAAGGTCTCTCCCCCCAATACCATACAAAAACTATAAAAAGGGCCCATGGAACACTCACCAATGATAGCTCAATGTCCAGACTCACCAAAAATTGTATGAGATGTAATCATTAGGAGCTTACTATCGCAATTAAATGAGAATGCACAAGGCCCTTGCCCTAGGGGCCAAAAATAACTATTATGAGAGAATCCACCAGAAAACCTTAGAAGTAGATAAGCACCAGATCTTCTACAAGAAAATTGAAAGACCTTGAACCCACCATTGAGAGCCCAACCTAGAATAAGTCGAGGGAGTATCCCATCTACAGATGTTAAAAATAAGATCCCATAGTAAGATCAAGAAAATATAGGAGAAAACCTTGGGCCACTTATACATCAAGCACTTAGGATATCAAACCCCATTATAGAAGCTTAGATCAAAATAAGAGAGAAGGAATCCACCACTACAAACAACGATGAAGCATAAGGTTCCACCTGAAAGACTAGAAAATTCCATAAGGGAAAGCTCCAAAACACCATCTCCCAAATCGAGCTAGTAGGAAGCCAACCAACACTAAAGGACATCGAGGAAAGGATTTCCAAGATATTTTGACCAGGAAGTAAGAATCACATATGGACACAGGAAATCACTTCCTAGGAGGCTCCGAGAAGATCCCAAAAAGGTCCTAGAAATGCATCAAGTAGTAGTAAGATCCCAGGTAGACCTTCCAAGTCGAAGAACCTTATGATAGGAGCATGGAGGGAGTAGGAAATTCGAAAGGGGGATCTCCCACCCAATGTGGAAGGTCATCCCGTTCCCCCTTGAAAGTGATTTACTTGAATTACAATTTTAGTGTTATTGTAACTGAATGATATCTTGGGATATATTGAACCTATGATTTTTGGGCCCATTTGATGACACTTTTAGCTCCTCAATAGATACCTTCCTCATCAAGATTTCATTTAGTCCTATGATAATTGATAGAATATTTTACAAAAACTTACCTTGAGCCTCCTTGTCTTGTCGAAACAAAATATATTTGAAATAATTATTTACTTCCTTCATGATATCTTCTTCTTTCTCAATACTTCTTTCATCTAAAGTTGATATATTTTTGATGTAACAAAAATACATGTTTTAGTTGTGGCATGAAAATTTTGGTTTTTTTTTTTTATTTTCTTAATCCATATCTCCTTGGATTTTCAGGACCAATATGTCTATTTTTTTCAACACATTATAATAATATGAGCATAATTATCTTAGTCTATTCCATTGATTTCTTCTATCTCTTGTAAATTGTTGAGTTTGAATTTAATTTCCACTTTTTGTTTTAAATATGTTACCAAAATATTTGGCATTCCAAATATTCATTTTACCCTATAGGTATCTCATATTTTGAACAAACTTGTACATGCATTATATTCAAACCTTGCTTTATCCCACTATAACAGTACCATGTGGAAGAAATCAACATCTCGGAGCTATGTAGACTAAAATCAAAATGGCTTTAGAGAGCATTATTTAGTAGATCACATATCAAGAGAATGAGTTTAAGATCACATCTTACTTGCAATAAATTATCTAAAGATATTCTATAATCTGTTTGCAACCATGTATTAGATGAAAAAAAATTTGACAAATATTTATGCTAGATGAATTTTCCCAATCCATCTATTATCCCATATATTGAAAGCTTCAAGGAGTAACATCCCAAAGGGTCATTTTAATTGACAAATAAAGCAAGATCCTCAATTGATTTAGACCATCCAAGAGTACCACCCTTATTTTATAAATGATATGGAACTATGTTGAAGCCTCCCAACAATCCATATATTACAATTATGATTCATTAAATTTTACAAAAACATATTAAGGTGCTTCCAACATCTTTCGTGAGGAGTAACTATAATTGGATTATATATTTATAACCCCAAGTTTGATATTTTATTATTTTCTACAAAATAGACTAGAAATCCAATTACTTTTTGCTTCTGGAAAGTGTACATCCCATTTACTATTGAAATATCTCTTGAAGATTTTGGAGAACAAACTACTAGACAATCCCCATCCTACATGTTTTTTTGAATTCATCCTTATATTTGTCTTTACTTAATTTTATTTCTTTATTAAAATAAACATAGGTTTATAAGAAACCATTGATTCCTTATATATTCTTTAAGGGGTCTTGTTCATGCCCCTAATATTCCTAGATACTATTTTTATCATCACTTTTTATTTTTTTTTGTGGGTTAGTCCCACTTCTTGTTAACACTGGCAATATATATTTTTATTTTTGCATATTGATATTCCTTACATTTTATTTTCTTTTCCCTTTTTTTTATTAAATTAGTTATATGGGATTTAAACAAGCCCCACCCATGTTACATCATGACTACATAGTGGTATTATTCTAGGCATTGGCTTCTAGGGGCTCTTTGATACCCTATTCATATCAGCTTAGGCCCTTCTTGAGGTACCTCATATTGATGAGAATATACTTAAGTATTGGATAAGTGGAGGAAGGTAACATAAGGCATACTATTATTTAGGTGGAAATATGTTCTCACCACAAATATGCTCTTCATTAGTGGTAGCAACACACACAAATAAATAACTTCCTATATTTATGGTTGTACCTTTAGTAGTGGGTTGTCTATGATCTCAGGGTGAGATAAATATGGTAGCAAGCTCTGAGAAGGAATCATGGTTGTTCTTACATTTGTCAGCCTTGAAAGCATTATTTAACAAATATTGGTTGTTAGTGTTCATAGATGAACAATCAATCATCGAGGCAATTTGTTCCTCAAAAGGAAACTTCAAAGTACTATAGGTAAGCTAAGAGGAAGACCTTAAGGAGGGAGGAAGTTGCAGAGATGGATTTTTTTTGGGATTCAGGCCATTTGGCAATAGGTAAAAGGCTAGATATTAGCAAGAACAAAAACATTGCTACCCTAATATTCATACTTAAGACACTAGTGATAATTGGAGGGGATGATTTTCATAGCATGAATCCATGTATGTCCTAAAATAATGTTGTAAGAAGTCTCATAGGGGATGGCATAAATTAGGGTATCAAGGACCCAATATCCTACTTTTAGAGATAAGGTGATAGTACCATAGGTTCCATGCTCTCCACCATCAAAGGCTCTAATGATTAAATTTAATTTTTGTAAGTTACTTTATGTCAGTCCAAGATGGTGGAGGAATTCCAGGTTACAAATATTGAGGCTAGATCCATTGTCTACTAATACCCTTTTGATATATTTTATTTATCATGAAAAGTGATGTACAACGGATGGTCCTTGGGGACAAAAAATAGGGGAATATCAATCTCCCAAAACAAAAGTAGGTGGTGTCCTCCTGAGGTCCCAATAATATTAGTAATATCACCAGGTTACAAATCATGAGGAACCACTTGCTCACTTAGACATTTAAGAAGCATGTCACAATGGAAAAATGATGTTTTTAACACTTTAAGGAGGAGATTTTAGCAGGCACATTCTCTAGTTGTTGGAATAATTCAAAAGAGATAACATTAGATGCCTATATGACTAGAGGAGGTTTATATATCATGGGATTTCTAAATTTATTTTGTAAGACTAGAGGGGGTTGGAAATATTGATAAGAGGGTTTGTTATTTTATCGTTGTCAGGTTACAACATGAGCAAAGACTATGCCTATCATATTTTGAAAGGTCACATTATTAGCGACTTTCTAGTTATGGTCAGGTAAGAGATTTTGAAAATTACCAAGATCTTTATTAGAGGAAGATTGAGCATTAGAATTATTGATGATAATATGACATCTATCTAAGAGATTTTAGATGAGGTTATGCAAGGTGTTACACCTATCAGTATTATTACTGACACACAATGAAAATCATAGTGGTCACTGAGTTCTATACCAATGAGGTGTTCCTTGTGATAGGTCTATAAGCTTGAGTTGTGGAAGTTCTATCTATTTAGCCTTGAGCTATTTTAAAATGAACAATCGAGGTAGTGCTATTCTTGTGAAATTTCAATTATTATTTTACTACTTGGTTAAGGCAATATTTTAGGATATAGGGGTCATTGTATTCACATTGTTCATTTGGAAAACATCAAATTTATCACCTAAAAAAAAATTATTGTTATATTTATTCATAGGATCATCTCCTTATTTTGGAGTCTATGCTACCCTCTTCATAAAAGAATAACTTCTACTTGCTTAGTAAGATCTGTAACTAAAATACTTGAACACTTGCAATATAAAAACACACAGACACAAAGAGATTGCCCAAAATAATGAAATTCTTTATATATATTGACTCTTGCGATACAGATTTGCAATATTTCAGATTGCCCCAAGTAGCTTGGGTACAATGTTACAATCTTGGCCTCAATGTGATACAAATTTCTCTCTCGGGAGTTCTCCAGATCTTCCGCAATGTACAATGCTCTCCTCGTATCCAATTCATGACTTCAAAGGGTGAGTGGGCTTTGGTATCCGAACACGGGACCACTCCAGCTTTAGCAGCCTATCCAAGATACTTGTTACCTGCACACATGCAAACCAACAAAGGGGATTAGTAGCACCCGTATATTCAAGCGATAAATCCAAATGCTACACATAAACCTATTACTGATATGGATGAAAAAGCAGATAACACTAAACAATTAACAAACAAAACCTTGCTTAATACTCAAATCGCTAATCTCTGTCGATGAAACCCATTTTTGTTCTCGGGACTGTGGAACCACGAAAGCGCGGTTGTGGGCTGGAAACCGCGGACCTACGGTTGTGAAACCGTGGATGCGCATTTTTGACTGTGGAACCGCGGATGGGTGGTTTCGGCTGAATAACAGATTGCCTCGGAATTCGAGCCAACGGTCAGAGTCAAGCTCGCGCTCTCAATTTCTCGTTGGATCTAGATCTATTTCGGCAACCTATCGGTATGCAGATTCAGCTCCCTTTGTTTGGTGGATTGATGGTGTCTTTATAGGCTGCCTAGGGCTTTGGAGGGAAATGTGAGGTGGCAAGCCTGATTTGCCAAGTGGCAAATTTGGACTCATTAGGTGGAAGGGGCAGTTACAGTGAGTCACTCAGTGTGGCTCACTTAACTGGGGTGATGTGGCTCCAAGTGGAGTGGGATGTGGGATGTTGTTTTATGTGAAGGGACAAGGGGACAACAACAAAGGAGTTGTGGCATGGGTGTTGGGAATCTGTCTCATGTGCAAGGACAAAGGGGACAGGAGTGGGTAAGATGTGGCATGGATGTTGGATGAAGTGTCCAGGACACATGTCCAATGGGTAGACAAGGTATCCTAGGGTGATTTTCCTAATTAAATAAATTAGGAAAGTATAATGATGTGCAGGATTTTATATCCCTAAGTTAGAACTTAGGCATATATCTTTATTATGCAGGATTTGATGGTGAGGTGGTGAATGTGAACTAAAGGGTGCTAGATTTTGGTGTCTACAGTTGCCCCTTTTTGTACTGCGTTGTGTACAACACAATGCGGTGCAAAAACTAATGACATCTAACTTTATTGGACGAATGGGTTCACTTCTCTTTGACATACAGAATGAATGAATTTAAAATTTTTGATTTGTTTGCTTACCCCCTCAATTGACGATTGGGTAAAGGTTGACACCCATAAGTCAATTGACGAAATATGGATGTTGAAAGTGGGTTGTAATTGAATGATGTTGATATTGTTAATGAATTTTGTCTTGATTTTCTTTGTGCCCCAAGCTTGGGATTATTTGTGTTCTTGCAATTTTGCTTTTGGTTTCATTAATGTGTAGAATACATGGTAAAATATCTGACCACTCTTTGAGTTTTCATCCACTATGACTTTAGCAATTCCTTCCAAATGATGGGCTTAAGGAACCAGTCGTCGAGGATTTGATGCTCTAGCGGTTTTTGATTTTACCAAATTGTTGTTTGTTGTTCCGCTTTTTACCCAACGAAAGGTTTTTGTAGGATTACCTTGGCAAATCTATTTTTGAACATATTTAAGCTTATAGATTTAGGGGCCTATCGTCTTGATTCATTGTTGCTTGTTGTGATTTTATAATGAGCTTCCTTATGGTGATTTACCCATCCAACCGGATTGCATGGATTGCTAGTCGCTGCAACCGCTAGGTGTATAGGATAATCCACTAGATACGAGTTTCACTCCAGATGATTAGGTGGATTGAAATTTTATTTTTTATTTTTTTTTTGAAACCGTTGACTTGCGGTTATTTTGGTAAAAAACATGGATTTGCGTTTTCCTTTATGAAATTGCGTTTTTGTGTTTTTGCACCTCAAAACACGGGTTTGCATTTTCGCGCATCACAAAAAACGTGGGCACGTTTTTTTACCGCTAAAAGCGGCTATTTATAGGCTGTTGTCATTTTCAAAATCATTCTACCAGTTGTCATTGGTTGTTTTGAAGTGATGAGTGAGATGGAGGTTGGCGAGGGGAGCGGTGGTGGTGGCTCGGTTGGAGCGGAAGTTGGTGGTCGGTTTGCAGAGGTAGGCGATTTGCCCTTATATATTTTTTTGTTTTGCGTTTGTTTTTCTTGTTTGAAAACTAAGTGTTGGTAAATTATTGTTTTTGCTCATTAAGCGGGGTTGGCAATGAACTTTTTTTTTTTTTTTTTTTTTTAATAGGTAAAAACTTTTCTTTTATTACCTAGGTAGGTAATTTTTTTTATTACCTAAAGTAGGTAAAAAAAATTTTTTTTGCTTTTATTACCTAGGGTAGGTAAATTTTTTTTTTAAAATTTTTTTTTTTTTGCTTTTATTACCTAGGTAGGTAAATTAAAAAAAAATTTTTGCTTTTATTACCTAGGGTAGGTAAAAATTTTTTTTTTTTGTTTATTACCATGTATAGGTAAAAAAAATTTTCGTTTTTGCTTTTATTACCTAGGGTAGGTAAAAAAATATATTTTTCTATTTTTTACAAATTTTTTTCTTTTATTACCTAGGGTAGGTAAAATTTTTCATTTTTTTTTTATTACCTAGGGTAGGTAAAAAAATTTATTTTTGCTTTTATTACCTAGGGTAGGTAAAAAAATTTCTTTTTTTGTTTATTACCATGCATAGGTAAAAATTTTTTTTCTTTTATTACCTAGGGTAGGTAAAAAAAATTTTTTTTGCTTTTATTACCTAGGGTAGGTAAATTTTTTTCATTTTTGCTTTATTTTTAGCATGTTGTGCTAAATTTCATTTTTTTATATTTTTTCTTTTCAGGTTAAGCTTCTTGATGCTCGGCATAGGTGGCCGAGGACCATTCGAAAAGTGCGGAAAGCACTTTCTGATGATGATTGGACTCTACTTCAGACCATTGGTTTAGATGGTTATGGGCGGTTAGGCACCATCCGAGCTGATGAGGATCTTCTTTCAGCACTTGTTGAGCATTGGGATCCAGACAGAGGCACATTTTAGCTCCCAACAAGGGAGCTGACTATCACTCTTGAGGATATCTACCATATCTTTCATGTCCCTATCGAGGGTCCTACCATTCATGTTGGCCTTGATAAGAAGGAGGCCCTTTTCCCTCTGTTTGGTGAGATGTGGGACATCGATTGTAGTAGGGGCGACATTGCATATCTGGATATTTTTATAGCTGGCAGCTTGGGTGCATTGCCTACCTTCATGATGTACATTTTGAGCAACATGTTGTTGCCCAATTCCATGGGATCGAGGATCCCATGGAACCAGGTGTCTATTGTTCTTGACTTGATAGCTGATCCTCATCGGTTAGCTTGGGCTCCTGCTCTTCTCTACGAGGTTTATAGCGAGCTCTATGAGGTGAAGAGGCACGGGTGCAAGGGCCTGGGCTACAGTTTGCTGCTCCAGATTTGGTGTTGGGAGCATGTTATCATTGGTCGCCCTACTGGTTTATCGTGTGGCATGGATGCCACCTCTCCCCGAGCATACAGGTGGTTACTCAGTGAGGAGGTCAGTCGATCTACTATGAGTGCATCGGAGTTCAGAGATATCTTGAGTTCTCTAACTAGGGACCTGATGTGTTGGCGGCCTTGGAGGGGTTTGGATTGGGCAATGGATGCAGCAGAGCTTCATCGCATTAGGCGGGGATGATGGGTTGTTGGCACCCATTTGAGGGATATGGAGTTTATCCAGTTCTCTCGATAGTTTGGTCTCATTCAAGATGTTTTGGATGCACTTGTTATGTACAAGCGATGGGGTGATGAGTTGGGGTTACCTGTTGCTCCTAATTTTTAGCGAGTCGATGATCCTGCTGATGACTCAGACTTGGAGGTGCTTGACTTGGATGATGTTGGCATGACTACTGAGTATGATGCTTGGTTTATGAGTCAGCCTCTGTGGACTCCTAGCATCATTGTAGATGATGATGGGAGTGGTGATGATGTTGATGTGGGTGGATGGGTTCCTTGGTCGATGAAGCATCGACGTGGTAGCTCTTCGAGAGCTGACATGGGCATGGACGTTCAATAGCCTGAGGAGGGTGGTGGTGATGATGATGAGGGTTTACCTCCTCGATGGTCCGAGGAGGAGTGGGGGATTCTCCAGGCTGAGTGAGATAGCCTAGATTTGGAGTTGGGTCGAGTGAAGGTCGAGTTAGCATGGTATCAGGGTGAGGTGACTCATCTTCAGGCTGAGGTGGATGGGCTATGGGTTGGACCTAGCAACACTGTTGTGGCTGCTAAGGATGTAGAGATCACTAGACTCGATGGTGAGATTACCCATTTATAGGGTGAGCTTTCTCGATTGTAGTCAGGTACTGCAGGTGATGATTCGACTCTGACTATTGCTTCTCTATGAGCAGATATTTCTCAGAGGGTCGCTCGCTAGGGTGTTGATTTGAGGAGCCTACGTAAGTAGGCTATCTACATCGAGATGTTGGAGAACATTCTTCATGAGCGTTAGATTCCTTTACCTATTCCTCCTTCATCATCTGCTGCCACTACTACCCGAGGGACTGAGATGAGTCATAGGACTCATCATACTTCTAGCTCTCACGGGGCTTCTACTATGCAAGGTCCATGGAGGGATCCTGCTGGCACTAGCTAGATGTTGTATTTGCCTTATTTTTGTTTTTTTGTATATTTTATGTTAGTATGAGCCTCAGTGCTCCGATGTATACTGCCTTCGAGCATTTTGTACTTTGTAGACTTTCGCATTTATATATATATATATACATGGCATTTTATTTCGGTATCCACATGCATTATTTGTGTATGTATTCTTCCTATTTATGTTGTTTGCAATGTTTATATTATGCAATCTTATATTTCTATTTTAATGCTATGATAATGAATGCAAGTGATCATGTAAAATGCATTTTGATTTATAGTTATGTAACTGAATGAAGGTATGCATGGTGCTCATGTAATCTTATTTAGCTCAGAGTAGTTGACCTTTACTCATTCGTATTTGCAATTGGGGGTATCCCACTTGATTATTCTTTGTGGTGATGTATGTGGTATGTATAAATGGTATGTGGATGGTTATATGGATAATGATTTGGCTTTTGATATGTAACTGAAAATATTCTCATATACTCAAAGAAGCTAGTAATGTTAACCATTTTTCTTGAATGTTATCTTACTTTCTTTAGGACCATATTGTGTGCAAGTGAAGTTCATTTTCTAAATCTTGTGTGTCGATGACTCTAAGCAATCCAGAACCAGTGCATGTGATTGTGATGTTTATTGCCTCATCTTGATTAATTTTTGGGTGGTACCTTTCTGGGTTTTCCTTTTGGCTAGCTTACCCGTATGTGCGTTCAGAGGTCTCCCTCTTGAGAGAGAGACATGTCGCCCTGCATGAGTTTACTCCACTGCTGGTCAAGCGTCTATAGCCCCGGTGGAGGCTCACTCCATAGTCCAATGGTTTGATCTTTAAGCCTTTGTGATGACTACATAACTTTCTGAGGGGAACATAGTACGATCTTTTCAGCTTTAGAGATCTGTGGTGTGTGTTGTTAATTTTTTTTTGTGTAGAGTTTTGGGGAATCGGATTCTCAACCGAAGTATGATGAGAATGTTACCCTATCCTTACTACTCTACATTTATTTATATTTGTTGTTTCACTGTGGTAGTGGTGATAACCACTATTTTTGTTTTTGGACTATGTTGCGTGATAGGGTAAGCGAAGAATTTGACTTTTTTTCGCTTTGAGGTTTACCCAAATTGGCGCTATCTTTCTATTATTCAAGATGTTTTAATATTTGTAAAAGTGTATTTGGTTCTAGATTGCTTTTGGGTCAATCTACCATACTCAAGATTTTCTTAATGTGATGAAAGTGCTTTGGTCCTAAAGAAAATTGGACACTTCATGAAGTTTGGTTTTTCACTAGACATGTTTGAGTGACTGAAAATTGTATGATATATCATATATGATGTGTATGATTTGTGAGTTGTAAAGAATCTTAGTTGAATACCCCCAATTCTTGGAATTTGTTTTCTTGGTCGTATCATCACCACTATTAAAGATTACTGAGCAAGGGATGGGATGGATGCAACTATATATATATATATAAAAAATATATATTTTTTGTATGAACATATAATTGAAATGCAAATGCCATATGAAAAATGCAATTTGAAATATGTCTATTTACAATGTGAAATGCATGCAAAATTGTAAAATGAAATCTTTTTTTTTTTTTTTAGCCATGTACATATATATACATATATTGCAAGTCGCTTTATGCATAAAATGCCTTTAGGTGCATAATGTTCAGTGGCTCTGGCTCCAATTTCCCTTCTAAATTGGAGAGTCTGTACGTTCCTTGTCCCAATTTTTGCTTTACTATATATGGGCCCAACCAATTTGCTGCAAATTTATCCCTTAAGTGTGGTAAAGCATTGGTATTTTGTTGATTTTCTTTGAGCACTAGGTCCCCCACTTGAAATTCATGAGGATGGACTTTTGCGTTGTAAGCGCGCTTGACTCTATCTTGATATACTCGTAAATGTTCTAGAGCATTGATACGTTTCTCATCAATAATTGTCAATTGGTCAAGATGCTCCTGTCTAGTTGTATCATCATTCATGAATTCTTGTATCTCGATTCGCAAGGATGGTATCTCGAGCTCTAATGGTAATATTGCTTTTGCATCGTAAACTAGTGAAAATGGTGTTGCTCCCATTGGCGTTCTTATGCTTGTTCTGTAAGCCCATAGTGCTAAAGGGAGGTGAGTATGCCAATCTCGATGATTATCTTTTACCACTTTCTTAAGAATGG
This sequence comes from Wollemia nobilis, assembly GCA_028583015.1. Taxonomy (NCBI): domain Eukaryota; kingdom Viridiplantae; phylum Streptophyta; class Pinopsida; order Araucariales; family Araucariaceae; genus Wollemia; species Wollemia nobilis. The sequence continues at coordinate 8,898,365 of JAQPPZ010016931.1, forward strand.
ATATGACTATTTTATTTGTTGCTTCAGCTTTGCTTGCGGGTAATAAGGTGTTGAGAAGTTGTGTAGGATTTTGAATTTATTGCACAATGCTCTAACATCCTTATTCTTAAATGACTTTCCATTATCAAAAATTATTTTTGAGGGTATTCCAAAATGACAGATAATATGTTGAAGTATAAACTCCGCTATTCGAGGTCCAGTCGTAGTAGTCAGTGGAACTGCTTCCACCCATTTTGTGAAGTATTCTGTAGCAGTTATGATAAATTTATGTTGTCTTGATGAAGCAGGTGTTATTTTACCGATCAAGTCAAGGCCCCATTGTGAAAAGGGCCACAAAATTTGAATGGGTTGCAAATTTTGTGATGGCACATGGGTCAAGTTTGCATGATGTTGGCATTTTTGGCATCTTTTGACATATTTGCAATAGTCATTTTCCATTGTCGGCCAGTAGTATCCCATGCGCAATATTCTTTTTGCAATTGCCATTCCGCTAAAGTGACCACCGCAAGTACCATCGTGGGCTTCTGATATTGCTCTTTCTACTTCAATTGGATTTAAACATCGTAGTAGTATTCCATCATAACTACGTTTATATAACACATCTCCAAGTAAAGTGAAATGAATGGCTCTTTGTTTGAATGTTCTTTTTGCAGCTCGTGTCATTTCCATTGGTAGTGTGCCTGATTTGAGAAAATATTTTATCTCATCAAGGTAAGAATTGTAAGGTTCGACATGTATCAAACAAACATTCTTCTCACCTACAGATTCTGCTTTTTGAATTGATGGTTTAGACATTGTTGTTATGATTAGCGGTTGCATTTCTCCATGTTCATTTTTAGGGATGAGAGATCCCAAGGAAGCCATTGCATCCGCAAATCTATTTGTCGATCGTGGCAAGTTACTAATTTCATACCAATCAAATTTTCCTAGCAACTGTATCGCTACTTCGTGATATCTCTTTAAGACTAGCTCTTTACATTGGTATTCTCCTTTTATTTGGTAGACAACCAATTGAGAATCACCAAAAATGCTTATTCTTTTTATTCCCATTGCTATAGCTGATTTAAGACCTAGTATTAAGGCTTCATATTCTGCATTATTGTTAGTGCATGTGAAGTCGAGTTTGAATGATAAAGGAATAGGCATTCCTTTAGGTGTGTAAAACACAACTCCTGCACCTTGCCCTTTTTCGCATTTTGATCCATCAAAGAACATTGTCATATCTGCTCTTTCCTCAGGTGAAACTATTTCTTCTTGTTCTGTGATAGAAAACACTGAATCATCGAGAAGTTCAATTATTAATGGTGTATCATTGTGCAATGGAGCTTCCACTAATTGATCAGCTATTACTTGCCCTTTTATGGATTTTTGACTTGTGAATTCGAGGTCGAATTCTGTTAAAAGCATTATCCATTTAGCAGTGCGGGTGTTGTTGTAAGTGTGATTCATCATGTATCACAAAGGGTTTTCTCTAGCTATAACATAGGTGGTATTGCTTAGCATGTAATGTCTAAGTTTCTTGGTGGCGAAAACCACTGCTAAGCATAACTTTTCGACATAAGCATACCTTGTTTCATAACTTACCAGTGTTCAACTGATGTAATAAACCGCTTGCTCTTTATTTTTCTCATTCTTTTGTGCAAGCATTGTTCCTAAAGCAAAATTTGTTGCAAAAATGTATAGGTGAAATGGGACTCCTATTTTTGGTGGCGTAAGAACCGACGGTGAGGCTAGATATTTCTTTATATCATCAAATGCCTCCTGACATTCAGTTGTCCAAGAAAATATCACTCCTTTTTGTAATAGGCGATTAAAAGGCCTGCATTTATCTAAGAGTTGCGCAATGAATCGATGAATAGATTGGACTTTTCCTTGTAAACTTCGCAACTCTTTCAAGTTTTTGGGAGGTGACATTTCTAATATTGCTTTTACCTTGCCTAGGTCTACTTCAATGCCTCTCTTGGAGACAATGAATCCTAGAAGTTTTCCTGATGTTACACCAAATACACACTTCTTAGGATTTAACCTTACCTTATGTTCTATTAATCGATCGAATGCCTTTTCTAGCACATCTATGTGTTCAAGACGCATTTTTGATTTAGCAATAAGATCATCTACATAATCTTCGATTATCCTGTGCATATAATCATGAAATATGTACGTCATGGCATGTTGATATGTAGCTCTTACGTTCTTTAATCCAAAAGGCATCACTCTGTAGCAGAATGTCCCCCAAGGCGTTGTAAATGTTGTTTTATGTTGATCTTCGAGATTAATTCAAATTTGGTTGTATCCGGAGAAACCATCCATTAAGGAGAGCATTTCATGACCAACACAAGAATCTACTAATTGATCTATATTTGGCAAAGGAAAATCATCCTTTGGACATGCTTTGTTTAAATCTCAAAAATCAGTGCATACTCGTATCCCCCCATTCGGTTTGTGAACGGGTACCATGTTTGAAAGCCATTCAGGATAATCGATTGGTACTATGAAGTGTACATCCAATAACTTTTGCAACTCTTCTTTCACAATTAATGTGACTGTTGGATGAACTTTCCTAAGCTTCTGCTTGAACGGCTTGGCATCATGTGCTAGCGTAAGGTTGTGGACTACCAAGTCCGGATCTAAGCCAGGCATGTCTTTGTAGGACCATGCGAACACTTCCTTCTTTTTAATAAGCATGTTTATGATGCTTTCTTTTTCTTCTATGGATAATTCTTTTGCTATTTTGACAATCTAGGGATTATCCACATCTTCACTAAGGTTCACATCTATAGACTCTTCTATTAGCATGTGAGAACCTTCTTCTAGATGATGCGGAGTTGGGATGAGGTGGATATCATCTCATTTTCAAATGTTTTGGGTGTCCCTTCTATCTCAGTTTGAAAAACTGAATTGTTTGATGATGAAGGTTGTTGCAGAATATAAGCGTTTGAAGCGCGCAACAACTCTTCGGATAGGATGAAGTCAGAGATGGATGGTGGGGATGAAATCCTGTCCATGGCTATGATATTGGTGTCGATATAGATCGGTTTTGTCTCATTATATGGATTGCGGAGTGGGGTGAGAAAATCAATAGAAATCATGTTGACTTGATGGAAATGAGGTGGTCGTGATTCAAGAATTGATGACTCGTATTCTCTAGGTTGCAACTGACCTAATGTGTGTGATTGGTTTTGTTGTATGCTTTGCCAATGTGATGGAGGAGGTTCTGGTTCAGGACCCTCACGCTCTTTGTTTAGCCAAAAAAGTGTGCGGTCTATTGGAAACTTATGTTGATACCAGTTATCTTTTTGCATGGTTTCTCCATATATTATCTCTTCCTGAGGTTCTTCTTCTTCTTGATTAAACCATTCAGGACGTGCTTCATCTTGGAGCATTCTCCTGGCTTGTATCTCAAGAGCATGGTTGATAAACATCATTTTAGTTTCATCATCATCACTATCACTCATCCAGAATCCATTAGCATTTGTATGAGGTCCTAGCATTAGTGGCTCAAGGTCTTGCCTAAGGTATGCTATCGCAGTAGGATCTTCATAATCTGCCTCTTGTTGTAAAGCTTGCTCTCGAGGGTAAAAATTGTAGATTTGGTATCTACTTTCTAGTTGTTCATCCTCATCATTATGTTCATCCTCATCATTAGGTTCATCCTCATCATCGCTCTTTTCCTCCTCTTGTTCGCATTCTATGTCAAGTTCTTGGAAAGCTTGATTAAGCGAAGAGCTTGCGATGGAAGGTTTATAGCCTAGACCAGGAGCGGTCACTTGGCTCTCTATATTCTGGTTCAATAATGTGGTGAGGACCTTGTTCATGTCTTCCAAGTCCATATCCTTGCCAACTAACCCTTCAAAAATATCTGACTGGGAAACTTGGGTTCGATAGATAATCAATGTTTTCATTAAACTCTTGTAAAGAGTTGTCATTTTGAGGGGATGGGTCCGATGAAGAATCCATCCCTCCATATATGAAATTGATTGCATTTGTTTGAGAACCCATTCTATATATATCACCAATAGCTAAAGGTGGGTCGCGAGGGCGACCGTAATCTTTGACTGACTCGATAGGTGGTGTAACTGTGACACTCTCAATAATGTACTCACCAATACTTGGATTGGTGAGATGTACTACAACTCTAGATGGTTGTGTGGCTAATGGCTCGATGGATGAAGAGGGTTCTCGAGCCTTAGCTCTTGGCTCTGTTGGCGGCATTGGATTATCTCTAACAAGTTGCCCTATTTGTGAGACTACGGGTTCTAATGACTGTGAAGTAGTGGCTGATGATATGGGTTGTGCTTTGAATGTGAATGGTGGCTTTGAATCTGGAAGTGTACTAGATGGAGTTGGCAATTGATTAGTAGGATGAGTGGGTGTAATTTGAAAATGACATGCGGTGTTTGAAGGATGCGCTGAGCTAACGCTTTTAGATGTGAAAGTTGGATCAACTATAGGCAACTCTTCTGGAATGGGTGCTTTTGATGATGTGGTGTTTGATGGAATGGTTCTAATGACTAGTGGTTGGATGGTTAGATGTGTTGATGGGAGTAAAGGCTCATAAGGATTTGAAATAAAGTTGCAGTATTTGAAAGGTTCAGTGTCAGCTGGTATGCAATGTACCTTACCTTCATGCACATATTTTAAGCATTGATGCAATGTTGAAGGCACACATTTCATTTCCCTAATCCAAGGGCATCCAAGAAGTATGTTATATTGCATTTCCCCTTCCAAGATGTGAAAGAGAACATGTATTGTTTTCACCCCCACTGTGATGGGAAGAACAACATTCCCTACAGTTGAGCATAAAGCGTCATTAAAGGCCCTAAGAGTGAATGTGGATGTTGTGATGTGAGATGATGGGACGTTGAGCTTCATCATGGTAGGTGTGGTAATGAGGTTGATTGAAGAACCTGTATCAATAAGCACTCTCTTGAAGGGTTTCCTGTCAATGTGAGCTACTATGTGCAATGGCGGATCAGGTGAATCTACTGATATTTGTTTTTCCTCGAAGTCATAGAATACTATCGAGGGTTCCATGCACTTTTGCACACTACCCACAAAGGAATTGAATGCATTTGGGTCTTTTGATTGTACTTGAATAGACTTTAAAATTTCCATCAATGCTTCCCTGTGAGGTGTTGATTGTTGTATTAGTTCATAAATTGACAATTTTGTTGAAGCCATCTTCAAACTCTGTGTCAACCGGCTGTTCAATGTAACAATAGGGTGGTTGTGGAATGGTAGTGGTGGCCCACTCGATCCAAGTTGTATGGGCACATTAGTTGGTGATGCTACCGGAGCTTGGGTTGTGCGATTAGCTTACCTTTGTCCATGGGTAACTATACTGATAGCCCCTACAAAACCTTGTGGTAGTTGAGACACATAATTAACCTGATTGGGAGGAACTGTAGAAGTTGATGCTCCCATCGGTTGTTGATTCACCTCTCGATGTGGCAAAGGTGTCCGATATATGCCTAGGTTTTGGTTATTTTGGGCTAGTGGGTTGTCAATTTTGATTGTACCCGCTTCCAATAAATCTTGCACAATTCCTTTAAATCCATGACAACCTTCAATATCATGTCCTCTTTGTCTATGATAGATGCAAAAGAGGTGTTCTTTGTAACCTTTTGTCTTTGGTTTGTTAGGATCATCAGGTTTCATTTTCGGTAAATTAAAAAGTTTTGCCGCATACAACTTCTGAAATACTAATGAATATGGCTCTTGTACTGGCGTGTAATTTCTTTTTGGTTTAAAATGACGTTGTTGCCTTTCCACAGGTTGTGTCTGATTTTGTGCCTGTTGTGGGGGTGGAACCGCTTGATAATTTGGTTGATGTGGTTGTTGTTGTTGTTGGGGTTGTTGGATTTGTGTTTGAGCCGGTTGATTTGACTGTGGTTGGCTCAAAACTATCTGATTAACCTGTGCGGTCTTGGACTGACCGTGGTTATTCCCATTTTGATTCTTATTGTGCCACTCTTTCTTCTTAGGCTTAATCTTGCCTTCTTGAATTTTGATTTCTTCAATCAGTTTTGCTTGGGTGAGTGCCTCATCGAATGTTCTATATTGTTGTAGCTGTAGCAATGAAGAGATGGGTCTACCAAAACTCTTCGTGAACATTCGTATTATCTCTGGCATAGGGAGTGAAAATGGTAACTTGATCATGACTGATCTCCATATGTTGCCAAAGTCATAGACTGATTCATCGTCATATTGTTTTAGGTAAATCAAATCAGTCAATGTTGTTTGTTTTCTAACATTTAGGGTGAATCTTTCTAGAAACTGGTCCGCTAGTTGTTCAAAGGTGAAAATACTTTGATGCGGGAGATGGTTGTACCAGTCTTGGGCTTCCCCCCTAATGTTTGAGGAAATGTATGTAATAGCAATGCATCGCTGCTTTTGATTCTGAAGCATGCATTCACAAATCTTGTTACATGCTCTCGGGGATCCTCTTCTCCTTTAAATTCAAGCTTCGGTATTTGGAAATCATGTGGATATGGTGGTTCTGGTACCGAAGCGTGAATAGGGTGATTGAGTAGTTGCCTTAAAGTTGGCTTTTGGTATTGCAAGCCTGGGGTTTGCATGGCAAGACTATCAATCTGACTCTGTAAAAATTGGTATCTAGGATCATCTACAGGACTGACACTCGAATGTACTTGATGTTGCTGGTAATGGGGTGGATTGTATGTAGGTTGGGGATGATAAGACATGTTTGGAAAAAATGTGTTATGGTATGGATGTTGAGGGATGTTATGATATGGATGGGGTGATGAAGGGATGTTATGCTGACCTACTGCATTAGCATATGGGTGCGGTGGTTGATTGTGAACCACAGTGGTAGAGGGAGGACGCATTACCCAAGATGGATCTTGGATAAAGGCATTAGGTTGATGAGATGTAGGTGGAATATTTTGCTCAATCCCTTGCAAATGTTGGTTAGGGTCAGGGTTCATGCTACGGTTAGCATTATCTAAAATCATTTGCTGCAACTATAAGAAAGCCTATTGCATAGCAATTGCATTTGACATAGGGACTGCTACCTATGATGTGGTGGACTGAATTGGTTGTGGAACAACCATGGTAGTGGAGGTAGATGGGGGGTAAGTAGCAAAGGGTATCACCACTGACTGTGGAATGGTATGAGATGTATGTCCTACAAGTGTGGATGGAGGAATGGATGTTGGGGCTTGCAAAACAATAGGAATTGTTTCATACAAGGGATTAGTGGTAATGGTCATTTGTTGTGATAATGTGGGGGAATTTGGTTGGATGACAATGGTTGATTGGCTAATGCTACAGCAGCCAACTCAAAGAGAGGATTGGTGAAAATCTGTTGTGACTATTGTGGATAGGTGAATATGGATTCTTGTTGTGATGAGGGTACGACACGTGATGGGATGGAGAGTGGTGGTAATGATGGGAAGACCATTCCAGCTGCATTCAAGTACATTCTAACAGTGTCCATATCTATCATGGTGACCTGACTGTCTACTGCTGTAGGAGGTTCACTCCTAGGTGTCTCAGGTATAGTTGTGTGAGTAGCTCTATGCATAATGTCTATGTCCATGTTGGGGGTATTACTAGAAGGCCCTATATCAAGACTCGGGGACATAGAAAGAGGCACATCTACTTGTCCCACCACCGAAGTGTGAGGGACATTGCCAGACTGGGAGGCCATAGGGGATGACCACTGACTTCGGCTTGACACTAATTTCTTAGCTTGATTACGAGTCACTACCATACGCTAATATGCTATGAATGAAAAAGAAAGTACAATGCAATACAACACGCTAAGCAAATAAACATACAAAGTGTTTGACCCTAGTTTACACTAAAATTTTTTGAATTTTTTTTTTCGGTGTGTTTTTGTGTGTTTTTTTTTTAAGTTTTTGAAGAGATTTTGTTCTTTTTGGAATAGAATAATAGAACTCAATGAAGATGGTGATTAAGAACACTAGCACCAAGCGTGATTTCTCAAAAGAGGCTAGGGTACACCGCTTAAATCCCAGTGGGGGGTTCGCCTAGCTCTTCCACTTTGATTCAACAATCATTCCAATAGTGGGAGACAACTTGAATACCAATGACTTATACCAGCTTAAAGAGCACTTTTATCCTATCTACGGATGATCTAGGGGGCAAGCCGATGGAAGGAGATGAATTCCAACGTCACCGGTCTGAATTGGGGGTTGGTGATGAAATCCAACCGGACCAATGTTTTAATTATACGTGTGTGTGTGTGTGTGAAGGTTTTGTTTTCTATTGTGCGATGCAAATCTAACATGCAATTCTATTTTTATGCCTAATGCAGAAAGTAGGAAAGACATAGAATAGCAGAAAAAATCATATCAGGGGTAAAATTGCAAATCCAGGTAAGACTCGGCCCAATTCTATTTAACAAGGCTAACCATGGGTGGGCGGTTAGTTCTGGTAAACCATGGGTACGTGGTTTGCCAACCGCACATGCGCATTTGGGAGATCCCAACCATGGGTGCACGGGTCCTTTCTATCAATAGAACAAAAGTCGAATACAAGCCCAAACCCTAAAAAAGAAATACCTAGGTTATTTCTAACCTGGTACATGCAATATGATTATTCCCTACTATGCATATGCAGATTCTCATTTATTTTGCTTTGTTATTGTGTTTATGAATGCAAGATTTAAGTAGATTTTTCTATCCTAAGACCTAAATGCAAGCATTGACATACAAAATTGAAACCCTTAATCTACTTAAATGCAACCTAAATCCAGAACTAAAGGAGAAATTAAAAATATGACACAGGGTACATACATGTGTTCCTTTCACTGCTCCTTCCTGCTTTCAACCGTCGGTCCGCGTTTCAACACTGTAGCAACCGCAAATGCGTGTTTCCTCAAATTAGAAACCGTGGATGCATGGTTTCACAAATTAGAAACCATGGATGCATGGTTTCACAGTGATAGGTTAAGCACAATCCAGATTCGCCAACCCGAGATTGAATTCTCATGCGTTTCAAATCATTAGCACCTGTATATGCAAACAGAGATTAGTAAGATTAAAATGAAGCAAGGCAAAATAAAATGAAACCCTTGGGAGGTCCCACCATGATCGCCATTTTTGTAACTAAAATACTTGAACACTTGCAATATAAAAACACATAGACACAAAGAGATTGCCCAAAATAATGAAATTCTTTATATATATTGACTCTTGCGATACAGATTTGCAATATTTCAGATTGCCCCAAGTAGCTTGGGTACAATGTTACAATCTTGGCCTCGATGTGATACAAATTTCTCTCTGGGAGTTCTCCAGATCTTTCGCAATGTACAATGCTCTCCTCGTATCCAGTTACAACTTCAAAGGGTGAGTGGGCTTTGGTATCCAGCACGGGACCACTCCAACTTTAGCAGCCTATCCAAGATACCTATTACCTGCACACATGCAAACCAACAAAGGGGATTAGTAGCACCCGTATATTCAAGCGATAAATCCAAATGCTACACATAAACCTATTACTGATATGGATGAAAAAGTAGATAACACTAAACAATTAACAAACAAAACCTTGCTTAATACTCAAATCGCTAATCTCTGTCGATGAAACCCATTTTTGTTCTCGGGACTGTGGAACCATGGAAGCGCGGTTGTGGGCTAGAAACCATGGACCTGTGGTTGTGAAACCATGGATGCGCATTTTCGACTGTGGAACCATGGACGGGCGATTTTGGTTGAATAATAGATTGCCTCAAAATTTGAGCCAATGGTCAGAGTCAAGCTCGTGCTCTCAATTTCTCGTTGGATCTAGATCTATTTCGGTAGCCTGTCGGTATGTAGATTCAGCTCCCTTTGTTTGGTGGATTGATGATGTCTTTATAGGCTGCCTGGGGCTTTGGAGGGAAATGTGAGGTGGCAAGCCCTGAAGTGGCAAATCTGGACTTCCAGGTGGAAGGGGCAGTTACAATGAGTCACTCGGTGTGGCTCACTTAACTAGGGTGATGTGGCTCCAAGTGGAGTGGGATGTGGGATGTTGTTTTATGTGAAGGGACAAGGGGACAACAACAAAGGAGTTGTGGCATGGGTGTTGGGAATCTGTCTCATGTGCAAGGACAAAGGGGACAGGAGTGGGTAAGATGTGGCATGGATGTTGGATGAAGTGTCCAGGACACATGTCCAATGGGTAGACAGGGTATCCTAGGGTGATTTTCCTAATTAAATAAATTAGGAAAGTATAATGATGTGCAGGATTTTATATCCCTAAGTTAGAACTTAGGCATATATCTTTATTATGCAGGATTTGATGGTGAGGTGGTGAATGTGAACTAAAGGGTGCTAGATTTTGGTGTCTACAAGATCCATTGCAGCCTCGAAGGTAGGAATGGTAATAATTTCTAAATGGAAAGATAGTTGATCATGCAAATTACGTATGAGTATCCGTAGGTCTTTTGGTGGAGGAGTGCATTGGATTTTTCTTATGAGGGCTCACCACCTAGCTAGGAATTATGTAAAAGGTTTATCTTTGGTATGTTTTAATCGATTAAGGTCATCAATTGAGGCTTTTTATTTAATGTACATAAAATTATTGGATAACCAATTATGCTAATTCTTTGAAGGCTCTAATAAAATGGTGAGTTAGTATAAAATACCACTTCAACATCACTAAGGCTAGTAGGGAAAATTCAAAGAAATACAAACTTTTCATGAATGATGACACTACAAGCAATTTTGAAATGTCAAAGATGGCTAATGGGATATTCTAGTCCTTTATATATTGGGAATATAGGTACCTCCAAATTAGGTAGGAATTTCTGACTAGTTATGGATGGATATAAGGGTTTATTAGAAAACTTGTGAAATAAATACTATTGGTTTGAAAAAGTTTATTGAATGGAGGTCAACTATCTCTTTATTTGCTCTAGTTTATCCTCTACCTTGAATTTTGTTTAGAATAATTTAGGAGGATATATATGGGAAAGATCCAAGAGATTATTTAGAGTCTTTGGGGAACTTGCAAAAGAGAGACTATAGTTGAAACATAGACTATATTCTACCCACTAGAAAAAAAAGGCTGGTAGGGACAAACTGCAAGGTAAATGAGGGTATATTTTGAGAAGGGAAAGTGTTGTGGAGTAGTTTGAGGGATAGATAGATGGATATATATTGGCTAGGACATAGGTGGATTATACTTAGGATATAATATGTCTACATGGCTCATGGGTAAGTTATATTGAGTAAAAAAGGGTATATCTTGAGCTCGATTGCTTACAATAGAAACAATGGGAGTAGTGGAATCTACATATTGTGGAATAAATGTACTAGGACTTGCAATAGTAACTTGGTTAATAATTTCTTTACGTGGGTTGTTGTTATCATGATATTGATCATGAGGATTAACAATAGCACTTGTAGATATTTGGGAGTTTTAGTCTTGAGATAAGCCCTAGTTATCATCTTCATCCTAAATTATATCCATGAAGGTGTAATGATTCATCTTCACAACTCCCATAGATGGTATATAGAAGCAAAGATCATTATATTCAAAATATATTTCTTAGGAAGAGCTTGATTCTCCTCCTCATCTTCATGAAAGGTAGGAATATGAAAGAGGTTTTCCTCCTCGTAATCATTTTCAAAGGGTAACCAAAGAGAATACCATGCATAGACTTTGCTCCAAATAAAAGAGGGACTTTTATCCATAGTTTACGATTAAAATCAGATTCTAGGAAGGTCTACAAGAAGTAAAATAAGTCTAAAGAGGACTTAAATGTCTCATGGAGGTGTTTACATTAGGTTCACAAAAATGTAAGGATGAAAAAACACCTACCCTTTTGGGGAATCCACTTGCCCTTCCTTCCCTCAACAAGGACATGGTACATGTACAATAAAGGGGGGAATATACTAGAGCATTACACATGAACACCTATGATTTATCCTATATTGGGTCCAACTTAGCTAAAATATTTATCACTTTTATATAAAATAATGGATACAAAACAATTATAATAATCTACCAACTAGCCACAATATTAAATGAAATCAACTTTGAAATAAAAACATAGGTAACATTACTAGAGATAAAAATATAGTAAGGGATTAAATATACTGGGATTTTTCTTGAGTTAGCTATGTGTCATTGTACAATTTCTAGCTATATAGAATATCTATCACCTAAAAATAAAAATATTATGAGGGCATATAAAAAAATACAACATAAGGTGTTAGCATTTATAAGAATTGCCAAAATCAAGAGGAATGCTAAGTATCATCGACCCTACAGTCAGTCGCCAATTCCCTTTATGATGATTTAAAAAATATATAAAGTGATTGAATATGGAAGCATGTAGACTACAATTAAAAATAATATTGTAACAAAAAATGATAATGGGACTAATGCACTGTAATAATTAAAGGTACATAAGTGATCAGGGAGAGGATATTGTAGAAGTCATTAGTTGTTAGTAGATGTACCTGGTGGAAATTTAACAACATTTTTTTAACGTAAGTGTCAATTAGTTGACTGGTCAATTGATTGATTTAGTTGTTTATTAGTCCGTATTTTTTCTCAAGAGGGGTGTTTATAAGAAAAATTAAAAAAAATATAAACCATTATAGGGGATGTGACATTGATTTAAGTCGTTACATGCATTGGATCATGGCCACTAATCCATGATGGCTAGGTGTGATAATTTTCCTAAGTATATTTTTATAATCTATTATGGGTGATTGCGATATGATTGCTTAAGCAATCATGGTCCATTTCTAAAAAAAATTAATAATTAAAAAGGCTTAGGAAAATGTCTTGGTATTTTTACCTATTTTGGTTAAAGCGTGAAGATTTCAATCAATATTTTCATCCAAGTCACTTTCAACAAGGTAGTTGGGTATATTTATTATTGATTGTGATATAGCACACTAGTTTCATAAATGCACTTGACCTTTGATAGTACTATGCTTGCCATTATTTCTCATTCTTTTCCTATGCTGGAAGTCTTAGTGATACTCAACAAAGAGGGAAAATGTGCATGTTGTAGGATAGTTATTGGCTAACATTCCTATGTTGAAAGAATTTTTAAATCGACAATCCACAAGTTGATAATTAATCTATAAATGTAAGGATGCCATTCCATAGTGCAAAAGTGAATCCACACTAAAGGAAGTAAATTTGCACCATAGGAGCCATTTCGTGATATAGAAGCTAGTTCTGAATGCAAAAGCCTACTACATAGCATAAAAAGAGTTAGGTAGTATGGATGAAAAAGGTAGTGTGAATAGAACAAGTGGGCATCCAAGGGGTCATGGGTACTAAGGTTTGTAAAATTAATAATGTGCAAAAATATATTTTTTCCCCAAGTGTTAAGATGTTAATCGAGCAATTAAAGAAGCAAAAAATTAGGTATCCATACAAATCTTGAATTTTATCTTCATTTTATTTGTAGCATAATCTTCTTAAGATCATCCTTAACTATCATTCATTAAACTATAATTCACATGAAGTCTAAGATCGCTAGTGCTTGATTAGCTAAATGGCTTGGATCTTGATATACCAATCTCAATAAGTGGGTTGCAATTGACCTTCTCAAATTTTATATCTCTTATATTTTGACAACATATGAGCATTATTGACATCACCTCATATGTCATCCTTAGCAAGTGAGTCGAGTATTATCTTTTGTTGCTTTCATGTTCAGTAAATATATGTTTACTTGATTCATATTAAAACTCTTGTATTCACCATTTATTCCTAGTCATGATGTGAGATTATTAAGATCATCTTTTGACCTTACCTCCATGCCTCATTAAATTTTAATTCTCTACAAATTTTAGGGTTTTTTGGCTTCAAGTGATTTAATTTTTTCCTTTTCAACTAAAAAATTGGGTTGATCATTAACTTCATTGTATGTCATCTCTTTCCACATCTATATCCACTTCATCTTCATTAAAATATTTGCATCTACCATTTTTGAATTTTGAACATTTATGTCAAATATCCTACAAGGCAAAGTAAAAAATTGTAGGTGTTAGATTTTATTATCATTTTATTTATATTTATATTTAATATATATATATAGATATAGATATTTAATAAGTTATATGTGGCTTCTATTGGGTGCCACTCCCATCAAAATACCAAAATATTACATTTTCTGCAACATACCTTTTTATCATAATTTTTTTATTTTCTTTTTCTCTTAAAATTTATTCTTAAAATTCCTCAAAGTGCTATTTTTCCACAATTAGATACTTGACATCATTTTAATTAAAAGATAAAATATCACTTGGCTAGTTGCCTTCTAAAATTTGAATTTCACTAGGATGAAGATCAACATTGCAATTTGCTAATTTATCTGCTACCTAATTTCCTTCTCTATAAATATGCTCACACTTCCAAGAGTTTAGATCTAGTTATATATGATGAATATCAACAATAACATTATTTTTTATCATATATTTTACATTTTTCTATTGTAATTTTTATCCCTGTAAAAAGTTCCCTAGCCTCTACATAGTTGTTGGTTGAAGTTCCATATGATTCTGAATAAGTGAGGAGAATTTTGCCTTTGCTTTTTAAAAAAACACCACCTCCATCAAATTTTCCTTGATTTCATTTAGAAGCACCATCAAAATTAATTTTAATAAACCCAATTTTTTGACATTTCTATTTTACCATAGATTGAAGTATATTCTTTGTTTTAATTCCATTGTTGCAGATGACTCTTCCATGTATATTCAAATTATGTAGCCAAGTTATTAGCACCTCTTTTTCTACAATTGATACTTCCCATGATGAGCACCATATTTGTAGATATTATGCAAGAGAGGCAATAATACAGTTCCAAACTTGGGTATGATTTTGAGATTTATTTTTAAAAAATATTATTCCTTTCAAGCCATAAATTCCAACAAATAATAGTAGGGCCAATCCTCCAAAGAATACATAATGCTTTAGCTTTGAAATAATTAATTAAATACTTCATCAACTCTTTCAATGTTGATGGAGCTACCACATATAATTTCATATTTTTTTAAAAATAACCCCAAATGGTATGAGCAAATGGACAATGAAAAATTAAATGGTTTGATGTTTCTAAATCCTTCTCACACAAGGCACATATAAAGGGTCCATAATATCCTCTTATTTGTAGAATTCCTATAAGAATATTACTTTGAACTGCTAACCAAAGAAGTGTTAGGCCTTAGGGAGAGCCTCTAATGATCAAACATTCTTCCAAGGAAAATATTTAGGAGAAAGAAATTTTGACTGTTCTAAATCCTCACATCCCAACTTGACAAAGTATTCACCATCCTTTGATAAATTACAAACCAGATCATCCATTTGCATAAAAATATATAAATAAAATTCTTGAAGCATCTTTTGAAGTTCATCTACAAATTGTTTGACATCCTTTCCTTCAACCAGGTTACTAAAATAAATCCATGATTTGGAGTTGTTTCTCATAATAATATAGTATTTGACCTTTGGACCTTTACATGCTAGGCATTCTTGATCCAATGGTTACCATTTTGAGTTAGAGATAAGAGGATAAGGCTTCAACCAAGCACCACACAAAAAAATTACATAATTCCCCTCATTGATTGACTAGCTAATATGTTTCTTTACCAATTGCAAACTCTTTGATACGAAGTTCTATATTGACGATCCTTTGGGTAGAGTTTTTTTTATAAATAATTTTATTGCATCAAGAGAACCTATATATTTTTGAAATAATATTTTTACCCAATTATTTCCTTGATCTTTAAACAATTTCCACCTAAGCTTCACTCTTAATGCCAAAATCATAAGTTTGCAATTCCAGAAGCCTACTCATCTAGTATTCTTTCCTTTGCAAACCTTATCCCACTTGCAAAGAGGAAATATAATTTTTTCCTCACAACCTTATCCATTTTTATATGATGTCACTTAAAAAGTATCTTTGAATTTTATCAATTTATAATGCTATTATTGTTGGCAGTCTTGAAAGTGACATCATATAAAAAGGGATGGATTGCAATGTAGTCTTTATGAGTTGTAGCCTTATTTCCATGGTTAAGAACTTACCTTTCTAACCTACCAAGCAAGCTTTCATTCTATCCATAAAAGAGATCCAAAGCTCCATTTTTATCAAACAAAGGAATACCCAAGTAGTTTGATGGAAATTTTTTAAATTTAAACCCTAAAATATTCACAATAATTTATTGTAAATTTAGGACAGTATTAATAAAAAAAATATTAGATTTTGTAGTATTTACCAACTGTCCAATAGCCTTCTTATAGCGTTATAATATTGATTTAAACTAAATGGCCTCTTTGACTGAGGGATGGCCCAAAAAAAAGTATCATCAACAAACTAGAGATGAGATTTGGAGGGACCATTTTTTGCAACTTGAATACCCTTGATTTTTTCTTCCATTTTTTCCTTTGAAAAGACTCTCTCTAATGCTTCTACAAGAATAATAAATAGCTAAGGAGAAAGTGGATCACCTTAACGAAGCCCACAAGATGACTTGAAGCAAATAACAAGAAACATTGATCAAAATATAAATTTTTATTGTGTTATGACATCATTTAATCCACTCACACCAACTATAATCAAAGATAAACTTTTGATAATAACATGTAGAAATTATAGGAAACCTTATCATATGCATTGTTCATATATAATTTCAAAGGCATACCTAATTTTCATGGAATGAAGAGAATGTATGGCCTCTTGTACAATAATTATACCATTAGGAATTTGTTTACCACAAACAAAGCCACCTTGCTCTCTGAGATAAGACACACTAGAATGCCCTTCAACCTATTTGCCATAATTTTTAAAATAATATTATAAATCATATTACAAGGCCTTACTAGACAAAAATTATCAAAATATTTTGTCACATTTCTTGGAAACCAATGTAATACAAGTAGCATTGATATCACTTATTATAGCCTTCCTTTCCAAGGTATCTTCAACCACAACTAACATATCACTCTTCAATAAATCCTAATTTTTTTGAAAGAAAATTGTAATAAATCCATCGAGACCAAGTGCCTTGTTAATATGGAAAGAGAAAATTGCTTCATGGAGCTGCCTTGTTAGGATGGAAAGAGAAAACCACTTCATGGAGCTCCTCCATAGATATATTCTTCATCAATATTTCATTTTGTACTTGAGTTATAATTGATGGAATTTCTTTGTAGAATTTTTCTTGCGTCTTCTTATCTTGCCTAGAATCTAAAAAAATATTTTTTAAATAATTAATTGCTTCCTTCATTATATATTCTTCATCCAGAAAATTTCTTCCATTTGGAGTTAAAATATATTTTATATGACGAACATTTTGTTTTTGTTGTAACACAATTTTCTTTTGTATTTCTAACTCCTTCTTTGAGCCATTTCTCTCTAGGTTTGGAACCAATATGACTCATTTTTTAATGCATTATGATAATAAAAAAGTAATTATTTTTCTTTCACATAAGAATATTGATCCATTCCATTATTTTGTACAATATCTTATAAAATTTTGACCTTGGATTCAATTTCTTTCTTTTCTTAAAAAAATTTACCAAATGATTTGAAATTTTAAATATTCATTTGTTCCTTTAAATATTTTAACTTTTGAACAAACCTATACATATATGATCCTTCAAATTTTGATTCATTCGACCATAACATAACCATCTAGAAAAAATCAAGGTCTTGAAGCCACATAGATTGGAAATGAAATGGCTTTAAATGACTATTATTAGGTAACTCACAAGTCAAAATAATGGGTTTATGATTTGATACCGCTCACAATAAAATAATTGAAGATATTGTAGAATTTGTTTGTAACTATTTATTGGATAACAAGAATCTATCCAGTATTTTTGCTATATATTTTTTTCCAATACATCATTTATCCCATGTATATTGAAATATTGAGGGACTAACATCCCAAAGATCATTTGAATTGACAAATGAAGCAAAATATTTCATTGATTTATAAAATCCTATAATACCACCATTATTTTCCAAAGGAAATAGAATAGTATTAAAATCACCCCCCAAGAATCCATAGATCATAATGAATCATCATTGTCTTTGAAAAAATATGTTAAGGTCCTTCCAACATCTTTCATGAGGAGTATCTATAGTTGGAGCATATATATTTATAACCTCAACTTTGATGTTTTCCTCTTTTATAAAAAATAATCTAACAACCCAATTAATTTTTGCTTCTAATAATTTCCCATCCCTTTTGCATTTATCCCATATTATTGCAATACCACCTAAAGCTCCTATAGAAGAAATTGCTAAACAATCACATATCTTCTAAATCTTCTTAAAGCATTATTATAGTCCTCATTGCTTAATTTTATTTCATGTATTAAAATAAAATCAAGACTATAATAGAGGAGTGATATCTGAGCAAATATAATCAAGATTTGAGAAGAGGAACATGATTTTAAAGAGATCTAAGCAAAGGAGAGGGATTTGAGAAGAGAAGCAGGATCTGAGTAGAAGAGCGAGATGTGAGTAGAGGAGCAGGATCTAAGTAGAGGAGTGGGATTTAAGTGGGATCTATATTGTGATATAAATATTTAAAGGAGATGATGAATAAATAAGCAATGAAGGTGTCTTGTTTAAAAAATTAACTAACAAAACCAAGAGGAAATTTTTAAATCTTTTGCAAAGACTATGATGGAGGGAGAGTGGGTGGCCCCCAAGACCACTTGATTTTGAAATTTAAGTGGGCAATTGTAGGTTCTTCAAGGTTTAGCACTCATAGATTTTATTAAATGTATGATTCTCTAAAGAAGGCTAGGGCTAGTGTGGTGGGTTCAATATCAGTAGGTGATGACAAAAAGGTGAGTCAATGCCTTTATTGCAAGGAGTGATCACAGATGAAGGTGCAACCTAAAGTGATGGTGAATGAGATAATTTTATTATAATACAAGGTCCTCATTTGCATATTCATTGGAATTAGGGTCATTGTAAGAAGGATTGAGGTATGGACAATGCGATACTAGAAAATTGAAGGTAAGTATGACATCAATATTTCTACAAATGGGTATTTTTTAGCTATTTTTGATAAGGAGGATCAGAATAATTTTTTGAGAGAAACCCTTATTTCATAGGGAAAGTAGGGATATACATGAAACTATGATGCAAGGTTCAATTTGGCAAAGATACTGCCTTCATTTATCCTGATGTGGACCAAACTTTATTATTTGCCTTTGGGGCTTTGGAATGAGGAGATTTTTAGAGATATTGGTGAGGCCATAGGGATCTTTGTTTTAGTCTCTGATATTACAAAGAGAAGGAATTTTACTACTTATGCTAATATTTATGTGGAGTTGGATATATCCAATCCTCTCCTAGATTCTATTTTACATCTAGATTTGGGAGGTGGTATGGATTTAGGCTCTTGAATATGAGGCAATCCACTTTAGGTGTAGATATTATCATATTTATGGTCACCTAGTAAGGGATTGCCTCAAGAATACTGAGATGAAGCAGAAGGAGGAGGATCCCCATCAATGGAAAGATGTGTAAGTGGGGGAGGAGGATGGTTTTCATGTAGTTAAACCATGAAAATATTAAAGGCTAGTGGCCAAAAGGGTAAGGAACATTTAGAAAATCCTTTCAAAAATTAGTTTGATATCTTGGGATCTGAGTCTAGTGATGTGGATGTGGATATTGTGGGTCTCATGAGTAGTTTATTTAGGATGATTTGGTATCATTCCCTTGTAGTGGTGTGAGACCCCGATAGAGATGTACACATAGAAATACTTTGGAATTTAGGAGGAGGTTGGACCCTTGGAGGATTTGATTCTTGTGAGGGTAAGGGATACATTTAAGGATGATATGGAGAGGGAGTAAAGAGCTATTAATATTGAGGGGATGGAAGGAGAGGAATGAGAAGTAATCCCTTAGGGATTACTTCAATCACCCTAAGGAAGCATCAAGGAGGAAAATATCATATGAATTGAAGAAAATTAGAAAAGAACAAGCGAGATAAGGAAGGGGAGAATTAGGTAGAAGTGAGGGTTATGAAAACTATTGATTCACATTTAAATTCTTCTTCAAATGAATATTATTTCTTGGAATGTGAGGACTTAGGGGGAAACCCAAGCATAATCTTGTGAAGCATTTGATTAGATAGTATCATCCTTATTTGATGTTGATTCAAGAATCCAAATTGAGTTTAAAAGGAAGCTCAATATATTGCAAGAGAATTTGGAAGGAAGATTTGAGTTTAGTAATTGCAACCAAGGGTAATTCTAGAGGATTTCTTTGTATGTGGAATCCTAAGAAGATAGAAGTTGTGGATGCAATGGCAACTATATGAATTTTAGAGATAAAAGGGTATCTAATTTCAAATGTGAATCCCTTTTAGGTAGTTAAATTTTATGCTCCAACTAATATAAAATAAAAGGTAAAGAAGTGGAGGGCAATGGAGGTAATTTTCGAAAAAGGGTAGGATATGTTTCAAATAGTTGGAGGGGATTTTAACACTATTGCTTTATTGGAGGAAAAGTATGGAGGCTCCAAAGTCTTGGATGTGGGGAGTCATTTTTTCATTGACCAAATGGACATGTTAGGTCTTAGAGGTATGGTTTTTAAAGATTTCTTATTCACCTGGAGAATAAACTTAGACCATATCTAGGAAATATTAGATCATTTTTTAGTTGACTCCTGGGCAGTTGGAGGAATATAATTACACTCAAATATTATCTCTTTTGTGGGGTTTTATTATTGGTCAATCTCTCTTGATGTTTTGAGTTGTATTAAACTAAGGAACAACTCTTTTCAGTTTCAACTTGCCTAGCTCGACCATGAGGGTTTCAAGGATTTGATCCTTAGATGGTGGATAGAGTGATGCCCGACATATATAATTGTGATGTTTATATTTTTTAAAACATTGCAATATGTGGAAGAGAGGCTAAAAGAATGAAACTATTTAGTTTTGGAAATATTTAGCGAGAGTCCCAAAAGATGATGTGGGCTCTTAAGCAAGTGACTAAGAGGATTTTTTTGGAAGGTATTTCTTTGGAATTCTTGACCTAGGAGATGAAGGTTGTGATGAAGGGGAATGTGATAAAAATGAGGAGGTGTTACGGAAACAAAAGTCTAGAATCACATAGCCGAGGGAGGGGGATAGAAATATAAAAAAAAATCCATTGGTCAACCATATCTAGAAGGGATTTTAATTTTATTAAGTATCTAACTTTTGGAAGGGGGCATGTAGTAAGTATGTGGTGTGAGATGCAGGAAGAAGCAAGGAGGTACTCCTCTAATAATTTTTGAAGGTTCCTCTAGGTGATGAGGTACAACGAGAGATCTTGGAGTAGATTGCTCCCTATATTTTGACCGAGTAAAATTTATTTCTAGCTAGAGAGGTGTCTTTAGTGGAGGTGCAAAGTATAGTCTTTGAGATGAAAAAAAGTAAAAATATAAGACTGAATGATTTTTCAATTGAATTCTTTCAATTTATGTGGGAGGATTTAGGGAAGGAAATCCTACAAGTAGTTGAAGAGGCCAAAAGGTCTAAATTTGTCTTAAGATCTATGTACTATAATTTTATTGCTCTTATTATAAAAAAGGATGGGGTCTCCTCATTGGATGAGTATTGGCCTATTTCCCTCTATAATTGTATATATAATTTTATTTATAAGGTGTTGGTAGAACATTTAAAGGTGGTTTTACTAGCCATTATATGGAGGAACAAGGTGAATTTGTGCAAGGGAGACAAATAATGGACCATATTATATTGTCATAGGAAGTTATTCAATGAGACTTATTAAGGAAGGTAATTTATTTATTAAACTAGATATGTCCAAAGACTATGACCAAGTTGATTGGAGTTTTTTATTAAGGTTTTGTAAAATTTTGGGTTTGAGGATAGGTGGATCAATTGGGTGGCAACTTGCTTTTCCAATCCTGCTTACTCAATCTTGATAAATGGTGTCCTATTGGAGAAGTTTAGGGCAAGTAGAGGCTTGATATAGGAGACCGTCTATTTCCTTACTTATTTAGGCAAAAGCCCTAGGTAGGACTATCCATAAATCTAGGGAATCCTAGGAAATAAAAGGTTTTGCAGTGTTTGGAGGGATTGTGCCTATGACACATTTACAGTTTATGGATGATTTTGCTTCAATATCAAGGAGACCAAGGGGTTTAGAAGATGTTTAGATCTATATAGGAGAGCTTTAGGTCAAGTTATCAATCAAGATAAGTCTATGAAGAACACAAGCTTATACTGAGAGAGGGGGTGAACAATATAAGATCACTTTTTACTTTTATTTCCCAATCAATATTATGTAATGTATAGATAGAAATATCAATAGTAATAATCAAAGCAATGCACAAATCACCACACACAATAGAGACACCACAATTTACGTGGTTCACCCAATGTGGGCTACTCCACGGAGAAAATATTTCACTAAAATTTTCTCAATCAATCTCTTGGGAATCCTTTCCCTATTACAATATTTATGGACCTCTGTCCAAAGGAGATACCAATACCCTAAATCAAGTTCATGGATCTCTATCCACAGGAGACACCAATATCCTAATCTCTGCTCTGGCTAGTGATCCTCTAGAAGACCTCTGCCTCCACTACCCTTAGCAAATGGAACTCTATCCATAGAAGACACCTATCCTCATTGATCTGGCTAGATATCTCTATCCTCAACTCTGTCACCTCCAAATCTCTATCTCAAATCTGTACTAAACACAGTACTTCGGTCTAGCACAAATATATCCTCAATATCTATCTCTGGTCTGGCACAAACCTATCCTCAAATCTGCACCAAAATCTATCCTTGAATCTATACTAAACATAGTCCTTCGGTCTAGCACAAATATATCCTCAATATCTATCCTCAAGCCTTAACTCAAAGCTTGAATCAATCTCAAATCAACTCTGTTGGATCTACCCCAAACCTTAACTCAAGGTTTGAACAAATCAATCAATCAACTCTGCTCTCAAGTCTTCTCAAATACTTGTCTCAAATCTACCTTGTAAGCTTCCACAAAAGCTCACACCAATCTATCCTCAAGTTCTCTCTAGAACTTGTCCAAATCTGATCTACAAGTCCTCACTAGAACTTGTCCAAATATGCTCAATAAGTTCTCACAAGAACTTATCCAAATCTGCTCTCAATCTGTATTGTAAGCTTCCACAAAAGCTTACCCAAATCTATCCACAAGTCTTCTCAAAGACTTACCTCAAATCTGCTCAACAAGTCCACACTAGAACTTGTCCAATCTCATAGAAACATAAAGAGAATTATTAGAGACTCAATATGCTCTATACTCATCACAATGCTCAATCACTTTCAATCACTCTTTTAGAAACATACAGAGAATTGTTAGAGACTCAATATGCTTCACATTCACCTCAATACTCAATCACTTCCAATCACTCTTTAAAAAACATACAAAGAATTGTTAGAGACTCAATATGCTTCAACTCAATACTCAATCACTTTCCCAAATCAATTTAGAATATAGAATAGTTTGTTTTATGGAACTTGAACAATCACTTCACACATCCACTTGACTAGGCTCAACCAACTCTACTCAACCAATCACTCAATGAAACAATCCTTGCTTACAAACCCTAGTCCAAGCATATGATCCTTTACTCAAAATATTTCCAACAATGCTTATCAACCACTCTCACATAACAATGATACTCATGTTCTTTTCAAACCCTAGATCAAGTTCTTCACACAACCAATGGCTTCAACAACAATGCTTATAAGACAAGGTTTTAACAACAACTCTTTATTCCAGAAAACCTTGAAGCATTAACTCAACACACTCAATAAGGAAACCCTAATCAAATCCTTTTCACTCCAAACTTATTTTCTAGAAAACCAATCAATCAACTCAACTATGGAAGAATATGCTCATACCTTTTTCTTGATGATGAAGGAACCTCAAATATTTCCACAACCACAAATACTTCTTTTCCAAGCTCAAAGGAGTTAGAAGATGATAAGCTATCTCAAAGATACAATGCAAATATCAAAGCACACATACACCTTATCACTCCATCTTAAAGAAAGCATCCATCAACATATACAAAAATGATTGACCAAATACACCTTATGATCTCCCAATTAAAATAATATTTAATACCAGAAATAATGTCAATACAATCTCCTTTTCAAAATAACTCAATGGCAAGAAGTCCTCTCAACACTATAAATCTTCAATAAACCAACATGTCAAAAATACTTTATTTAAAAATAATTAAGCCAACTCCTTATTCCTCCAATTAACCAAAAATAATGATTAATTAAAAACCTTTTTAACTAACCCTTTTAACTCCCTAGGACCTTATGTCAAAACCTTAGGCATCACAACACATATTAAAAATTTTATTACCTTTGCCTTGGTGGGACTCGAACTCACGACGCCACCTCTACCAGTGCCCTAGCCATAGCTCCAACCGCTATACGAGCTAGGCACTCATTTGGAGAGCAAGAGCACAACATGCTCTATATTCCTCTCCACATGCACCAAAATAAAAAATCATGCGTCGCTTCCTCGATGCTTCAAAACACACACACCAAATGCTACTACCATGAATCGATCATGGATCACTCTACCCACAAATGCCTTAGCACTTCGTCCACTTGCCACTAGGCCACACTGCCTCGATGGATATGACGGTTTAGCCCATGACAATATTAACCCTTTTGTTGGAACTTAAGACAAGGTATTTGTCTTCTTCCTCACACGAATTCTCACAACAACAATTGCACCCTTTATTATTTTGAACGAAGGATGATTTAAATGCCACTAAGGCATATAGTATATATACTAATTTCCTCCTTTAATTTTGAACGTTGGCACCTTCAAAATTTGAATAATTAATTTATAAATTATTTAAATTCTTTAGAATTTAAATTTTATAAATTAACTTTTAAATCCTTTTGGCTTTATCAAAGCCTTTTTTGATTTTACCACTTTGTATAAATAATATTTATTTATAAAATTTAAATTCAATTTGAATTTAAATATTTTATAAAATAAATATTAAAACCTCCTTGGCTTCCTTGGGTTTTTATGAAAAACCTTTTATTTTTGCTCAACCATGGTTTTAATGAAAACCCTCTTAACTTATGCTTCCACATAATATTAAAAATATTATGAAGCTCTTTTGCCTTTAACCTTTGCATTGTTCCTCTTGAACTTTTGAAATCAATGGTAGATTATTCCTTGACATCAATGACAACTTCGTTCCTTGACATCAATGACAACTTTGACTCAAAATGTCCAACAATCTCCCCCTTTGTCATTGATGGCAACCCAAATTCTTTTTACCAAAAACTTAACCTTTTCTTTGTTCTGCTCCCCCTGGGACATTGCTCCCCCTAGCTCAATGCTCTTTTCAAATCTCTCTTCTTTACTCAAATACCAAATATCTCCCCCTTTGACATCAATGGAAAAGGGTCACCTTTGGGGCTCGGGGCTAAGAATGAGTCTCTTAGCTTAGCCCCTCCCCCACCTCCTCTTGAGGTGGTTAATTCTGGGGTGGGAGTATTTCTACTCCCAGAAAGCATTGGTCTTTACCTTTGTCTTCTTTTCTTCTTATCTGATCCTTTTGATTCCTTTGACTGTTCCTTTCCATGTCCATGTTCCTGTCCATGTCCATTTTCTTGTTCTTGTTCCTATTCTTGTTCATATCCATGTTCCTGTTCTTGTTCATATCCATGTTCCTTTTCCTATTCTTGTTCTCTTTCATACTTGATTCTAGAATGTCTGCTCTACACCACTTTGTATGTGTGTCCATCATTATTGCACTTATAACACTTAATGTTATTATTTCTTGGAGGTGCAAATGTCTTAGGATTTCTCCTAGTGAAGCCATATCCTCTTCTGTCCTGAACCCTGCAATTCATTGCCTTGTGACCAAATTGATTACATGAGTAGCAATACCCATGGAAAAGTTGTCTGTTCCCATATTCTTGTCTTTCATGTGTCCTACACTGTGAAGCCATGTGCCCAAACCTGTGACATGAAAAACATCTTCCATTGAAGTTTCCTTGTCTTGACCTCATTGGTCTCTTAGTCTCTCTTGACCTATTCTGATTGTTGTTCCATATATTTCTTCTTGGTGCATTATTCCTATCCTTGTTGAACTTTTTGTTGTCCAACTCATCCTCAGATGTCTCATTTTCTCTTATACTGTCTTCTTCTGAAGTGTCTTCTCCTTTAGAACTTGAGGTTGACTTTCCTTCCCATTTCTTTTGTTCCTATTCAAATCCAAGACCTATCTTGCTTGATGTAGGATTTTGTATCTTGATGAACTTATCTAAGTTCTTTGAGCTATTTTTGAACCCTTGTAGCTTGAATTTGGAGTTTTTAACTTCCAACCTTAATGAAGCTACTTCTTGTTCTAGCTTTTCACATTCTAAGACTTTTGCTTCTAGCTTATCCTTGAACTTCTTTGTCTTAGCCTTTGATTTGTCTAGATCCTCTATAAGCATTCTTCTCTCTTCATCACATTCTTGAAACTGAGATTCTAATTTAGAGTTTTGCTTTCTTACCTTCTTTACTATTTCAAGAGCATAAATAAGTTCTCCCTTGAGATCATATCCTTATTTATCTGATTCTTCCTCTATTTGTTTGCCTTTGTCCACATATTTATTTTATTTTGACTTGTCTTCTATAGGATCACTT
Source organism: Wollemia nobilis (assembly GCA_028583015.1). Lineage (NCBI taxonomy): Eukaryota > Viridiplantae > Streptophyta > Pinopsida > Araucariales > Araucariaceae > Wollemia > Wollemia nobilis. The sequence goes on from JAQPPZ010016931.1 coordinate 8,925,009, forward strand.
TCTTCTTCCTCTAGAGCCATTAGAATATTTTCATCTGGTCCTTCAAGTGCATCCTCATATTCATCATCACTAAAACTATAACCATTCCTTGTACAACTATCTTCAATATGTCCAAAGTTACCACATCTAAAACACTTGAGAATTATTGGTGCCCTTTTCTAGACTTCTTTTTCTTCAATCATAAATAGGACTTCATCTCTATCATTATCTAAAAAACTAGCATCACTTTCACTTGAGTACTTACTTGCCTTATCTGCATAGTAGCTCCTCTTTTGCCTTTGAAAGAACTTCTTTCCTTGTCTTCTTTGTCCATCCTTGCTTTTCTTTTGGTGCCTAGTATCTTTCTGATTCCCTATTTTTGTGATCCTATTTTTCTTCATCATTGTTATTCTTTGCTTCTTGACAATCAGTTGCATAGTGACCATACTTTCCACAATTGAAACATTTAATGGATTTTATATCTCTAGATCTTCTTGAATCCTTATTCCTTCTACCATAATTAGCTTCTTCATCACTGGATGACTCATTGCTTGATTATGACTTCTTACCCTTTGTCTTCTTAATTGCTTTGAAGGTTGCTTCCTTCTAGGGATTAGGTTATTTTGTTCTCATCTCAAAATATGTAAGAATACCAAGCAACATATCTCTTGTCAAAGAATCACCATCCTTTGATTCTTCTATAGCTAAAATATTTTCACTAAACCTTGTTGGAAGAGACCTTAAGATCTTATCACAAACATCTGATTCATCCACATTAAGTCCAAGTCCTTGCATAGCATTAACAACCTCATCTACCCAAAGTAGATAAGAACTAATGTCTTCCTCATTCTTCATTCTTAATTCTTCAAATTGTCCTTTGAGATTTTGTATATTTTCTTTCTTGACACCTTTATCTCCTTCATATATACTTTACAACTTATCCCACATTCCTTTTGCATCTTGACAATGCATAACTTTTATGGACTCTGTTCTATGCAAACCTCTCAAAATTGCATTCATTGCTTTTGAATTGTAATGTTGTAGAAGCTTACCTTCCTTGTCTGTAGGTGGATCAACTGGGGGTATGTATCCATTTTCAACTGATTTCCAAATTTCATTGCCAAGTGCCTTCAGATAAATCTTCATTCTCAAACTCCAATATATATAATCACTTCCATCAAATACTGGTGTTGTATTATCTGATGATCCATTCTTAGAATCCATTGTGTTCTTGTAAGCTTTTCCTTCAAGTTGTTAAACTCTTCCGAAGGAACTCGCTATGATACCAATTGAAGAACACAAGCTTATACTAAGAGGGGGTGAACAATATAAGACCACTTTTTACTTTTCTTTCCCAATCAATATTATGTAATGTATAGATAGCAATATCAATAGTAGTAATCAAAGCAATGCACAAATCACCACACACAATAGAGACACCACAATTTACGTGGTTCACCCAATGTGGGCTACTCCAAGGAGAAAATATTTCACTAAAATTTTCTCAATCAATCTCTTGGGAATCCTTTCCCTATTACAATATTTATGGACCTCTATCCAAAGGAGATACCAATCCCCTAAATCAAGTTCATGGATCTCTATCCATAGGAGACACCAATCTCCTAATCTCTACTCTGGTTGGTGATCCTCTAGAAGACCTCTGCCTCCACTACCCTTAGCAAATGGAACTCTATCCATAGAAGACACTTGTCCTCCCTACTCTGGCTAGAGATATCTATCCTCAACTCTATCACCTCCAAAGATCTATCTCAAATCTATACTAAACATAGTCCTTCGATCTAGCACAAATCTATCCTCAATCTCTATCTCTAGTCTGGCACAAACCTATCCTCAAATCTACACCAAACTCTATCCTCAAATCTGTACTAAACATAGTCCTTCGGTCTAGCACAAATCTATCCTCAATATCTATCCTCAAGCCTTAACTCAAAGCTTGACTCAATCTCAAATCAACTCTACTAGATCTACCCCAAACCTTAACTCAAGGTTTGAACAAATCAATCAATCAACTCTGCTCTCAAGTCTTCTCAAAGACTTGTCTCAAATATGCCTTGTAAGCTTCCACAAAAGCTCACACTAATCTATCCTCAAGTCCTCTCTAGAACTTGTCCAATCTCCACAGAACTTGTCCAAATATACTCAATAAGTTCTCACAAGAACTTATCCAAATCTGCTCTCAATCTGTATTGTAAGCTTCCACAAAAGCTTACCCAAATCTATCCACAAGTCTTCTCAAAGACTTACCTCAAATCTGCTCAACAAGTCCACACTAGAACTTGTTCCAATCTCATAGAAACATAAAGAGAATTGTTAGAGACTCAATATGCTCTATACTCATCACAATGCTCAATCACTTTCAATCACTCTTTTAGAAACATATAGAGAATTGTTAGAGACTCAATATGCTTCAAATTCACCTCAATACTCAATCACTTCCAATCACTCTTTCAGAAACATACAGAGAATTGTTAGAGACTCAATATGCTTCAACTCAATACTCAATCACTTTCTCAAATCAATTCAGAATATAGAATAGTTTGTTTTATGGAACTTGAACAATCACTTCACACATCCACTTGACTAGGCTCAACCAACTCTACTCAACCAATCACTCAATGAAACAATCCTTGCTTACAAACCCTAGTCCAAGCATATGATCCTTTACTCAAAATATTTCCAACAATGCTTATCAACCACTCTCACATAACAATGATACTCATGTTCTTTTCAAACCCTAGATCAAGTTCTTCACACAACCAATGGCTTCAACAACAATGCTTATAAGACAAGGTTTTAACAACTCTTTATTCCAGAAAACCTTGAAGCATTAACTCAACACACTCAATAAGGAAACCCTAATCAAGTCCTTTTCACTCCAAACTTATTTTCTAGAAAACCAATCAATCAACTCAACTATGGAAGAATATGCTCATACCTTTTTCTTGATGATGAAGGAACCTCAAATATCTGCCACAACCACAAATACTTCTTTGCCAAGCTCAAAGGAGTTAGAAGATGATAAACTATCTCAAAGATACAATGCAAATATCAAAGCACACATACACCTTATCACTCCATCTTAAAGAAAGCATCCATCAACATATACAAAAATGATTGACCAAATACACCTTATGATCTCCCAATTAAAATAATATTTAATACCAGAAATAATGTCAATACAATCTCCTTTTCAAAATAACTCAATGGCAAGAAGTCCTCTCAACACTATAAATCTTCAATAAACCAACATGTCAAAAATACTTTATTTAAAAAATAAAGCCAACTCCTTATTCCTCCAATTAACCAAAAATAATGATTAATTAAAAACCTTTTTAACTAACCCTTTTAACTCCCTAGGACCTTATGTCAAAACCTTAGGCATCACAACACATATTAAAAATTTTATTACCTTTGCCTTGGTGGGACTCGAACTCACGATGTCGCCTCTACCAGTGCCCTAGTCGTGGCTCCAACTACTGCACGAGCTAGGTGCTCATTTGGAGAGCAAGAGCACAACGTGCTCTATATTCCTCTTCACATGCGCCAAAATAAAAAATCATGCATCGCTTCCTCGATGCTTCAAAACACACACACCAAATTTTACCACCATGAATCGATCATGGATCACTCCACCCACAAATGCCTTAGCACTTCATCCACTTGCCACTAGGCCACACTGCCTCGATGGATATGATGGTTTAGCCCATGATAATATTAACCCTTTTATTGGCGCTTAAGACAAGGTGTTTGTCTTCTTCCTCACACAAATTCTCACAACAACAATTGCACCCTTTATTATTTCGAACGAAGGATGATTTAAATGCCACTAAGGCATATAGTATATATACTAATTTCCTCCTTTAATTTTGAATGTCGGCGCCTTCAAAATTTGAATAATTAATTTATAAATTATTTAAATTCTTTAGAATTTAAATTTTATAAATTAAATTTTAAATCCTTTTGGCTTTATCAAAGCCCTTTTTGATTTTACCACTTTGTATAAATAATATTTATTTATAAAATTTAAATTCAATTTGAATTTAAATATTTTATAAAATAAATATTAAAACCTCCTTGGGCTTCCTTGGGTTTTTATGAAAAACCTTTTATTTTTGCTCAACCATGGTTTTAATGAAAACCCTCTTAACTTATGCTTCCACATAATATTAAAAATATTATGAAGCTCTTTTGCCTTTAACCTTTGCATTGTTCCTCTTGACCTTTTGACATCAACGATAGCTTATTCCTTGACATCAATGACAACTTCGTTCCTTGACATCAATGACAAATTTGACTCAAAATGTCCAACAAGTCTAAGGATTTATTTTTTAATGCTGATAATAAGGTGCAAACCCATATCCTTAATATTTTAAATTTCAAGAAAGGCTTGGTCCCCTTTAAATACATCAGGCTTCTAGTTGTAGGAAGACATATTGGAAAGGAATCCTAGAGGACTCTTATAGATAGAATTTTATCTAAGTTAAATCATTGTACCCATCAATGGATCTCACTGGAGGGTAAGATTGATTATGATAAATTAGTGTTGCAGACTATTTTGGTCTTTCAATTTATGGTTATGATTTGTCCCAAACAATGTGTTAAGGAGATTGACATACTTTTTAGGGAATTTCTTTGGGAGGCTCAAAGTTAAAAAAATAAATAAATTTTGATAAAGTGGGATTCGTTCTACCTCCTACTAAATGAAGAGAGGATGAGTATCCATAGATTGGCTGATCAAAACTTGGCTTTATCGACTAAATTATTGTGTAATTAGATTTTGGACCAGTACAACCTTAAGTTGAAGGTTATATCTATGAAGTATGAGTATGATGTGGAACTAGTTTATAGTCTCTCCTTTAATGAGGAGGTTCCACTATTTGGAATACAATTAAAAAGGCTAGTAATGTTATTATTGCAAAGCTATTTTAGAAATTTAGAAATGGGAAAAGCGTAAAATTTTGGGATGATGCATGGGATAAATACTAGTCAATTAATTCCTAGTTCTCGAACCTGGGTAATACCACAAATATTATTAAGAATGCAAATTGGGTCTATGTTAAGGACTTATGGGAGGAATATGAAGGGGGAGTGACTTAGAGGAGATGGAAATATCTCTCAGTTTGGATTAAAGTAGTTGAAGAAAATATGGATAGTCTAAGGGCTATTTTGGAACAAAGGTGGTGCTTATGGTTGGAAGAGGAGGACTCTTTAGGATGGGGAGACAAAAGAAATAGATGATATTCCATAAAGAAGAGATATGACTAGCTCATAGAGGGATTGGGTAGGGAGGTATGATTTGGAAGGTGTGGAATTTAAGTATCATACTGAAAGTTAACCTTTTATTTTGGTTAGCCATTCAGAATATGATTTTAACTTAGAACTATATTTGTAAGAGGGGCTTGGTGGGCCTGGAATAGCGTGTGCTCTATTATGGGGTAAGAGAATTTGTTGACCACCTTCTTGTTTGATGTCCCTTTGTAGGTTATATCTAGAAGTAAGGTAAAATGATGTTTAATTTATCCCAGCTTGGTGATGTATCATTAGATAAATTATTTGATATGTGGGGCTCTAGGGGGGTGAGTGGATAGTCTATCCTTCTAGTCCATTGTTTCAAGGAATTCACTTTGTGGTAGGTGTGGATGGAGTACAATAGATATATTTTTTATGATGAGTTCTCATCCAAGGATTTAATTCTCTTACTAATTTTACTCAATATTAGAGAGGTTGTAAGAGGAATACAAGGTTATTAGCTTATGCCTTGAGACAAGGAGTTATTGTATCTTATTGGGATTGTGATCCTTGGGTGGGTTCAGTCCCAAAATTCATGGAATTAAAGCTCAAGAATATGGAAGGTTCCTCCTTATAAAAATTTAGATAGAGGAGGGAAGTGGAAGCCACCACTAATGGATTAGATTAAGGTTAACACCGATGGTGTTGCTCGTATCAATCCAAGGAAGGCGGGTATTGGAAGGGTGGGTCATATGTACAAAGGGATGATGGTTTTTTTTTAATCGATGCATTGGGAGGAACAAAAACATGGTGGAAAAGGCCATGGCCATATGTGAAGGCTTAACCATGACTCTTAAGTAAGGATACTCAAAAATTAAGGTGGAGTTTGATTCTAAAGTCTTAATAAATAAGTTGAAAAAGTAGGAGGAGGTATATGGAATGGAGGACCCAACAAGTTTTAGATAATATTATGGGTTTAAAAATGGAGCTTAGATAAAATTATTCCACGTGGTGAGGTAAAAGAATAGAGTTACAAATAGATTGACTAATTGGGGAATAGAGAGAGGTCATCATTGGTGGGATTATGGTAGGGGGTAAAAATTAGAGGAAAATTATATGGAATTACAGGTTTTTCTTTGACAATATTACCCCAATGATGGGGAAGGAACAAGTACTAGTGTGGCAACTCCTATGAGGAGGGAGGTATTGCACACAAGGAGTTTGAAGACCTCGATGTTTCATGATTAGGAGTTGTTCAAATTACTGTGTACATGGGAAAGTGGAGATATGACATACATATAATAGTGGAGTTAGCAAGATGAGTTGGAGGAGCTAAAGTAATTTGAAATCACCACTAGAAATGAATACCTCTCAAATATGGTTTTAAAAGGATTTGTTGTATACAAGGAAAATGAATCGATGGTTTTGTCTTATTATAGTTTTGAGGAGTCCTCCTCTGATATATCGTTTAGTGATTAGGTGTACCGATGCTTTTATGTGAAATTTTTATCTATTCTCTAATTAGGCATTTAGCCTTCATGGGATTATAATCATGTATCTAGAATCACTTCTAGGCGATGACCCATGTATGGAAGGCCCCACAACTAAGTAATTTGGTTTTTGTCTAATAAAATTTAGTCTTTTTTTATCAATAAAAAACTCAAGACTATAACAACCTATTAATTCCTTAATAAATATTTTTTAAGGGGTTTTATTCATACCACTAATATTCCATTATATCATTTTCATCATCAACAATTTTTATTTTTATTAGTGGGCTTAGCCCCACATTATGTTAACACCTATGATATTTTTATTTGACTTCCCAAATCAACAACATTTTGAATTTATTTTTCTCTTTGTTCTTAGATGGTCTTCCTCTCCTTCTTCCATTTCCACCAACACTCTCATATTCATCAATATTTTCTATTTTTTCTATATTTTTATATTTTTTATAATGATACTTATCTTCTTTATGTTGCCCTAAAGGGTCAAAAGTGCAAGGAATAGCCTTATTAACATTTCCTTCTTTATGTTGCCCTGAAAACTCTAAACTGCATATATGATCCTCCATAGTCATTACTTTCTTATGTTGGCTTAGAAACCCTAAATTTCCTTGGTTATCGTCCATATGTTTTTCTTTACTATAGTGCTCTTGAAACCTTAAAGTGTAAGGAATACAGTTTGTACTACTTTCAATTTTATTGTAAGGAGAAGAATTTATGCTACTTGAGGAGAATAAAGGTGATTTACTTGGATAAATTTTGACCCCCTTCACATCATTTACTTTAAAATTTACCTCCCCATCTTCCTTTGCTTTAAAATTTGCCTTCCTCTCTTCCTTTGTACCTTTAGATCCTTCTATATTTGAACTTGTGCATTGTACTTCCTTATCCCTTATATCATTTTTCTTCTAATAGTTGATTCGAGTGAACTATAATCACCTTTGCTATGTGATGATGTAGTGGGGTTTTCTAGCAACTTTCTTAGGAGTGGGAATCCTTGATTTGACGTAGCTTCTCCTACGATTTTATCTCCTTGTTTCAAATTGAAGCTACTCTCATGCCCAAAAAATTCCATCTCTTTTTTCATCATTTTCACTTTTTAGTTTATTGACATGTGCCCAATTTCATGAGATTTACGACATTGAAATGCAATATTTTCATAATCCACTTGTTGATCTTATTCTCTTAATTTAGATTTAATTCTTATTGGAGTATATTACAATATTTGGTAAATTCTAATGTACAACCTTGGGTACATATTTATATTAGGAGTGTGTCTTAGATTGGAGAGTGAGTATTTACTTTATGCAATGTAATAATGTGTAGGAAATGCATAAGTATCTTGTAGTTAAGTGTGCAAGTATGATGAGTTTAGATGTGCACAAGTTTCCTTTATGTAAGAGTGCACGTGTCCTTAAAGTAGGAAAGTGAAGAGTCTCAAGAAGAGTGAAGGCCAATAGTACTCCATATGAAGAGTCACATTCCATTATATATGTATCTATGTGTGTGTGTGTGTGTGTGTGTGACACAATGTAGAGTGAGAGTGTGTGGAAGTATGGTGTATTTGAGATCCTTATTCTATATCAAAATACTATTTTCATGAGCATATGGTAATGGCCATTTAATGAGTTGTTGCAAAAGTTTTTTTTTTAAATTTACATGGTGGAATTGATAGCTGCCATGAATCCGAGCAGGTTGTCCAACTTTTATGGCCATCATAGTATTCTACATTGTCCACCCCGAAAACTACCACATAGTTTTTCATGTAGTCCATCCCTATAACTACCATGCCATAATAATTTTAAATCTTTCATGCCACTAAAAACACTAGTTGTTGCAAAAGTTATTTATGAGTTTTATATGATTACAATATTACAATTATCATATATTTTATATAGTAACTTTATTTTAGATCTTGTGGTTAATTTACTTTAAGCATTAAATATCAAAAGCTAACAATGTTATCAAAGCCACAAGGGATATTGATAGGAGATAGGGATATTTATTTTATAGAATTTGAAAGTTGCTATTTGGCTAGAGTCTTTCCATAGGGTTGCAGAAAAACTCATGAAGACTAGGACTCAACATATATCTCTTTCCACTAGATTGAAGAACAACTAGTGAAGTTTATTGATTTCAAAATTTTGAATATTTTGATGTATTTGATTGTTGTATAATATTTTGTTGTAGAAAATTATCTCTCAAAAGTTGAGAAACTTCCTACAATAGATAGAGAAAAAAATCACCTTCGATTGCTTGAAATTCTATGTGATTTACTCGCACAAGAATTAGTTTTGGAGTTACAAAAAAAGAGTAGACATTGAAGATTAGGAGGTCCAAGAAAGAGGTCCCATTGGAGATTGAAGATTGGAGACTTAGGAGGTCCAATAAAGAGATCCCTATAGAAGATTGGAGAATGAACATTGAGGAGACCCAAGAAAGATGTCCCTGAAGAAAGAAGAGAGAAAGAGGAAATCAAGAGAAGAGGTCCCCATTGTATATTTGAGAAATAAGATAGGATATTTGAGAGAGAAGATTGAGGAGGCCTAAGAAAAAGATCCATTGAAATTTTTAAGGAGAAAAAAAGGAGAATAGAGAAGCCTTATTGCAAATTTTAAGAAGTGTCCAATTGAGAATATTTGAAGAACATTTGAGGTAGAATATTGCAAGAAGAATAAAATCTTGAAAAGAGGTAATCACATAAAAATTAGGATAATTGTTATCATCCAACAACAAGCCCAAAAGGATTTGTGAAACTTATTCAAGGAGAAGGATTTTGGAAAGAAGTTTTCCAAATTTGAGAAAGTATTTTTTGAATATTTCAAGACATTCATATTCTTGAAGAAGAGGCCAAATTTGAAGATAGAATTCAACAAAAGTTGAGAAGAAAAAATATTGATAGGGGCCACAACTTGATATTTTTGGAGATAACCATTAAAGTTTTTTAAGTTCGATTTTTGAAGGAGAATATTGTAGATTATTGGGACTAAATTTGAAGATTTTTAGTACAACAATATAGAGGAGGAGAAATTAGAATTTTGAAGTAGCATTTGAATAGTTTTGGACTGCAAATTTGGGTAGCATTAGGAGGAGATATAAGAGCTGCGAATTGGAGAAGTTTTGGGTAGTTTCAGAAGTGTTTTTGGATTGATTAAAGGAGGAATTGACAATAATTTAAGGTAGAGAATTGAAGAAGATAGAGGTAGATTTTGGACAGCAAAATGGTAGCATATTGGACTACATTTGGAGCTACAAATTTCAAATAATTTGGGCAGCAAGTTGAAGGAGATAGAGTTGTATTTTAGACAACATTTGAAGAAGAAAATAGCTATAAATTGAAATACTTTTGGACAACATATTTGCAAGGATATAGGATCTCAATTTGGACATTATTTTGAGAAGCAAAGGAGTTGTGAGTTTCAAAAAAATTGGGCAACATTTGATAAGAGAAAGAGCAGATTTTTTAATAACATTATTAGAGGATGAAGATAGTTTTTATAAGCATTTAGTAAAGGAGAGAAGCTGTAAATTTTTACAAGATTGGATAACAAAAAGGAAATCTATATCACCAAGAAATATAGCTATGAAGGAGGAAAAAGAGGTTTGAAATATTTGTGCTTTTAAAGTATTTTTATCCAAGTATTAAAATTGGTTTATTCTAAGCACCATATTAGAGTTTCTAGAACAATAAAAGAAAGGTCAATTTTAAGTCTTCAAAGTTGAAGAAGATTGCATTTGTACCATATTATAATCTACATATTATAGAGAGAAAAAGAAATTTGGATTTTATATAACGAAAGAAGCTTTTTAGAAATCGAATAATTTAATATTTTCATAGTAAATATTGTAGAAGAAATATTATCCAAAAATCAATGTCTTTATCAAAGAATCTTGGCCAATAACCATGTGGAAAAGGAGCCACCATATTACCAAGACATATCCACCATGGAAGAGAAGACATCCACATTGAGGACGAACCAATACAAGTGAAAAAAACAACCAAATATTTGAGAAGAACCACCAAGATTGAGCCACCAAGTTGAGGAGGAGCAAAGACTCAACCCCACCATTAGCACCATTCGAGGAGGGAAAGTATGATATACAAACAGGAAGTAGAGAATACATTTGATGGATATCGAAAGATAAGTATTGGGAAGACAAAATATTGAAGAAGCTGAGTTAGGGCAAGTTGAACATCAAGGGATCAACCACCACATAAGTGGACATTGGTATTGCAAGTGGTGAGATGCCACATGTTGAATAAAATGTTCAAGATACCATAACACCTTGAAAATACTTCAAGTTGATCATTGCCAAGTGTTACACAATGAGGAAGGGTGTTAGAGAATTAAAGCACTAAAAGGAGACCTATGGTATGTGAGATAAAGAGGTAAATTCATTGCTTGCCATTTGGCACATCAAAAATAGAATGCCAACAACCTTGGAGAGAATTAAAATATTTGAGGTATTTATTAATGCATGGGCCATAAATAGCATAAGAGGGAGTTTCATTTAGAAGGAAGTTTGAGTTGCAAAAATAGGAGAGCACCTTGCAATGATAAGTTTATTGAGTCTTCAATAGTGAAGTCCGATTATTTCATCCAAGATAGTGCGCGCCTAGATTATTGAGGTAAATTTCAGATTTTTATTTGATTTATTTAAAGGTTGGAGTAATAAGGAGGAATTATAATTGGTTTATGATAGATTGAGTTTTATTATTATATTATCACATTGATTAATTAAATCTATTAGATGTATATGGTTTATAAGTGGTAAATCAAACCTTAGATATTACCATATTTTGGAAAGTTTTGAGAAGTTGACTTAAGTTTTTGGGAAGATAATTACATGTTTTGTAATTAATTAGTTTGATTTATTTAAGCAATTTGAAATATTTGCAAATTGATAATTTTGGAGAAATAAGGAGTTCAACATCAAATTAGGAATACAAAATTTGCAAATATATTTTTACTAAACTTTTAATTTCTAATTGGAGAGTTATAAGAAATTCAACACCAACATAGTGTTGTGAAATTTAGAATTTAGAAACCATATTTTTTAGATTTGGGAGATAAAAGGAATTCATCCTATAGTTTTGAAGAATTGAAATATTTGTCAAAAATATTATTTTATTATTATCCAAACATTAGGAAATACAAGGTATTAAACAAAATTTGGGAATTGAAATTTTATAAAAAATCATTGTTTGATTATATACTCAAAAAAAATCTTACCCAATTTGATCAGTATGGAGACATAAGGTTCTCAACATAAAGTTTTTAAAAATTGAAATATTGTATAAGAATTGTCTTTAGTTATTTATTCAAAAGTAGGGAGACAAAAGGGATTCAACTCAAAGGTTTAAAAGTTTGAAGTCAAAGAAAATTATGAATTATTGGTACATAGATTCTAAAGCAAGTAAACATATGATTGGAAAAAACAATGGTTTAACTCTCTAAAAATAAAATATGAGAAATTGGTTGCTATAGGAGATAGTAAGACTTATGAAGTAAAAGGAATAAAAAAAGTTCTAGTCAATATAATTAATGTTTTATATGTTCTTGGATTGAATACCAACATTCTTTCAATTTCTCAACTATGAATCAAAATATGACACTAGAGTTTAAAATCATAAATGAGAAGAAAAAAAGTCATATTATCAAACAAGGACAAGAAAAATAGATCAATTATGATCTAAAATTATATTCCATATTCATACACCATAAATCAAAGAAGCTTAAGCAAGTTATAAATAAACTAATTAAGAATCAAATAATAGAGATGATGAAGCAACAATTTTCACACAGGAAAAGAAAGGGTCGTATGACTCTAAAGATTAAAAAAAAAAAAAAGATTCTTATGTAAGAATCAGATGACTATGAAAGATCTCAAGAAACTTATAATCTTGAAAGAATGAATACTAGAATATACTAACCATCCATTTTATCAAAATGCAAAAAGGTAATATATGGAAGAAAGCAAGAGAAGACAACATGAGCTCTAGGATTAGGATGAAGACCATATTGAAGGCTAAAGTATTCAATAACCAAATAATGTAATATAGGGAGTGTTGGAGTATATTATAATATTTGGTACATTCTAATGTACCACCTTCTTTAGAATATGAGTGTGTCCTATATTAGAGAGTGAGTATTTACTTTATGTAATGTAATAATATGTAGGAAATGCACAAGTGTCTTATAGTTAAGCGTGTAAGTATTATGAGTGTATATGTGCACGTGTTATTTATGTAAGAGTGCACATGTCTTTAGAGTAGAAAAGTCAAGAGTCTCAAGAATAGTGAAGGCCAAGAGTACTCCATATTAAGAGTCACATTCCATTATATATGTATCTATGTGTGTGTGTGAGAGAGACACAATATAGAGTGAGAGTGTGTGGAAGTATGGTGTATTTGAGATATTTATTCTATATCAAAATACTATTTTCGTGAGCATTTGGTAAATGGCCATTTTATGAGTTTTAGAAGTTATTTATGAGTTTTATATGATTAGAATATTATCATTATCATATATTTTATATAGCAACTTTATTTTAGATCTTGTGGTTAATTTGATTTAAGTATTAAGCATCAAAAGCTAATAACCCTAAATGACTATGGTAAAGGTTTTAAAATATCTATGGCATCACATATTCAAGTATACAACATGCATTACCTCCTTATCAGTTGGTCCCTCCTACATGAATTCATCTAGAGTATTACCAATATTCTTCAAAACCTCCTTATTGATGAGTTGATAAGGAAGTCCAAAAAAACTAATCCATACCAGAAGCCTTTTAATAGTTTCAATGTCCATAGAAAAAATCTCACTCCAATGTCTTAAATATAATGCATCTTTACCCCTAAAATACAACCCTCCATATATTATTTTATCCCTTACTTATGAACTAGATAAAATAATGAGCAAAAATACTTTTGGAAGAAAATTTATGGAGTAATTTGAATTTAATTCCCACTTCCACTTGATCCAATTTTGAATCTCGGAGAACCTAGCCAGTATCCATGAAACTTACATATTAACCCTCTAGTTTTAAGAACTATTATATCATGCTCAATTATCTTATCCATGATAATAACTTTTGGAGTAGAATTTTCTACCCATATAGGGTTTTCCATAGATTCGCTCTTCCTCTTATTGCTAGTTGGGGCATCCATACTTCCAACTTGGCCATTCATACTTTCAGTAAGAACTTTTGCAAATGAATTTCTTTCCATGTTACCTTGATTTTCTTCAAATTAATCCTTTAAATTATCCTAATATTTGGAACAAGAAGTGACACTTGTTCCTTTATCACACTTTGCTTTCTACTTTATACTTCCTTGCTCACATTTCCTCCTCACTTCTCTCTCTCTCTCTCTCTCTCTCTCTCTCTCTCTCTCTCACACACACACACACACACACACATATATATATATTTGTTTTTCAATGAGTTTACACATGTTTTTATGAAGGGTCCCAGTTCCCTCATATTGAATGGGGTTTGAACCTTGGACCTCTCAAAGAGAGGCCAAAGCCATTACCACTACAGTAAGATTACAACTTATATATAGATATAGATATATTAAATCCACAATGTCTTTTATTTTTATTTCTTTTTTTTCACATTTTCTAGTCATTTCTGCATTTTTTTTGTCTTTCTTTTATTTTTTGCTCTTTGCATTTTTTGGCAATCTTTTGCACTATCCAACAATTTTCTAATTTTTTTGGCTCTTTTCCACATTTCTTGACCAATTTCTTTGTTTTCCAACTCCTTCAACATTTTTTGTCTATTCTTGATATTTTTCAACTTTTTTTATGTTTTTTGTCTTCTTTACATATACCAGCAATAATATGCACTTTTTAGCATTTTTTTTTTTTTGGATAATTTTATTGTTTTTTGTAATTTTCACTTTTTTTCCATAATTTTTGCATTTTTTCTTTGCAAAAGGACAAAAACTAAAACTCTAGAAAAATTCAAGATGAACTTTGGAAAAAATTCAAGTTGGCATTGTACGATGAAATCTTAAAAAATATCAAGGTTGTATTGTACATAAAACAACATTAACATAAATTTTGGCAATTAATTGGCTTGACTTCAATTTTTATTTCCCCATGAGCCATTGGTTTTCAATTTTTATTTTCCCTCTATATTTTGAGGCCTAATATTGGGTAGGTGGTAGATATATTTGAAAACGTGTTAATGCTACAAAGTCATGTTTATTAGTTACATTTTGTAACAACCCAAGACTAACTCACTTGATTGTACAACTTAGTCTAGCTCACGGGTTCATTAAAATGAAATATTTGCCGATTTAACTCACTGGATGTGACCATTTTTTTGAGTTATATTGGTTTTAGTTATCACCCAATGTTTAATCAGTATGAAGCATAGTATACCACTTTTGGTAATTAGTACCGTTGTAGATGACCTCCCAAGTGGACGAGATAGGTCAAATCCCTTAAATGGTGTCATTTTGTGGATCTATCTTCCCATTCTTTTGTTTTGGTATGAGAGCATACCCATAGTTTGGGTTATCCTCTAGGACCCATAACACCTAGAGGGTGGATGCATACTCTCCCCATCCCTTAACATGAGGAATTTGAGGTTTAATTTGTCCTTTGATTCCTAATAAACATGTAAGGGTGTACTGTATATGCTTGGTGTCTAGTTGATTATCCACTTCATTGGAGTCAACTAGGGCCATACCATTTCTCTAGCTCTATACTTGGTTCTACTTGCCACGTTATGAATAACGATAAGTTATCCCATACCAAATATCATGGATTGATCTAGCTCTATTATCTTGATAGATTACTCCTATTCATAAAATGTACAAGTAGCCATCGTCGTACCACTTGTACAATGACCTAGATGTGATGTCCCATACCACCTCTCGTCACTTGTTCTGACAAAGGTCACTTGTTCTAACTTGTTTTTTTAGAAAGTGATCATTCCTGAATCATAGTGGTTCCTTACATGAATCCACCGACATTGGGTATTTAAAATATACCATCCTTCTCGATGTTTTTATCAAAAGTTTAGATTTAGAAAGAATTTAACTAAGTCTAACTCAACAAAATCATTTCAATTTCTATCCTCAACACAATCATTTCAATTTCTATCCTCCTCGGAGGAACTAGTTTTGATCACAAGTGAACTTAATAGAATAGATCTCATAAGATCCTATTTTTTATCAATAAAGAATTATAATTATTCTTATTATATCAAAGGTATGCTTTAATCTTAAAAATCCAAGATTAAATATGCTTTTTCTCTTCTTCTTTTTTTTTTCAAGTAAAATAAAACAAACAACTTAAATGTATTTTTCATGAAAGAAGATGATGGTTCCCCTACTTGATACTCTTTCATTTTTTTTAAGAAAATAAATTTAAGTATATTTTCTTATTCAAGAGCTTTTACATAAAATTTTGAATCATTTATCTACTTCTCTAAGTAAAGGAAATATGTATCTTTCATCCTATTTAGATTTATAAATGTATTTTCTTACTTTAAAATCCAACATAACTTAGTTCAAAAACATTTTAAAGAATCTCTTTACAATACATACAATTCTGAAAGCTACAGTCTTACTAACTTATAAAAGAATCCATAAAATATTGTCTATATCAAAAATTTAAGAATTTAGTAACTCTTCTATACATAAATCATTTATTATGCTTAATATTCTATTGAGTCAATAAGGAAATATTTTTTCTAATGAATATAAATGATATAATAATTTTCTTGTTAACATCTACCTACTAGTGAATACAAACAATTATGGTGGAATAACAGATGTGTCTATCATGCAATTTTTGGAGGTTTAATTAACAAATCCAATTCCATTAACCTCACTCATTCTTACTGGATAATATCAAATTCGCTATCCAAGGGAGATACTACAATTACTTGGTTTACTTATTTAAAGAGACTAAAAGCAAAATGTTATAACCTATGGTTTAGAGGCTTGCCCAGACATCTTATAAAATAAAATAAACTCTATCTAAGCTAGAATGGAGTTTACTAATAAAATAATGTCCATAGTTACTATAGTCTAAATTATTTAAATATTTCCTTTTTTTAGTAAAACAACTATGCAACTCTAAACGAGCATTCTCCAGATAAACTCTTTAAAATAAATATATAATACTATTTTCTAAAATACATCCAAAGTTTACCGAAAGAATAAATTATTTTCATTACTTTTTCTCATAGAATATGGGAGGTAAAGTAAAGTCTTATAATTGAAAATATAAGCAAATTTTGTTTATAATTATGCATACAAATCATTATATGGATGGCACTTTACACTCATCAGTTCTTGAGATAATAAATATCAAGCTAAAATATTTGTTTTAATGGTTTACTTATGATAAGACATCCCACAAGCATTGGTATTCTACATGCCTAAAATTAAAACATTTCATGAATAAACTAGTTTCAGTCTTATTAGTATTATTCCTCTAAGAGAATGACTCCAATGTAGACCCACAACAATATTTTGTTGAGTTTATCATATACCTAACTGAATCTATCTCGATCGATGTCCAAAGATATTATTTGGGGATCAAAATGACTCAAAAAAATACATATGGATACAAATATATGATAAAAATTGTCTACCCACACAACATAGAATCAAACAAATTTTGCTTTAAAAAATAAATTAATAAAGTAACAAAGCACAAAAGTGAAAAAGGTTGAGAGACTAAGCAAAATAACATGGCAATGCAAAGTATATAGCCATACATAATTATGTTTAGGAATATTTAACAATGTGGATGCCCTTACCTGATCCACCAAAGCAAAATAGCTGATATACCAAAATGCATGCATAGATCGACATATAGATTTAGTTTAAATTACTAATTGCAACTTATAATGCCTTTTCAAACATTTAACCAATATGAAAGTAGTATACAGTAAAGCATTAACTGCCAATATGGTTCATGACCAAACAAAAAAATCAACTAACATAGTTGCAGGGAAAGGGAATTTTAGTGCATGAGATACGGGTAAAAAAAAACCCTCCCATACATAGGTGGAATGCAACTTTAAGACATTGTCGACCTAGTTAAGGCTTGGGTTCGCTAAGGAGACATCATCAATTCAAATTTGATGTGATAAAAAAGTTAGCAATGGGGCAGCTCCAACACTCTTACCTAGGGATAGTAGGTATTCTTAAAATTTAGATTTAAACGAGGCTCAAAAGACTATCAAAGTTTGGTCCACTGATTTGGGTCAGAAATAACCAAACACAACCATAGAGAAATTCATCAACCATAAAATAATTTTTTTTGTATAATAATTTAACTAATAAGCTAAATAAAATCTAATTTTAGAGTCTTGTTAAGATATAATATCATAGATAGGTAAATAAAATTTCACCCTAACACAGTCAATAGTAATCCAACCTAAGATTTCTCTTATTCAGATAATTTCAATCTTTCCTTTCTCTTATTTCAAATCCGACTCCTTCAGGGTGTATGCAAGATGCAAAATGCAAAGTGCTAGATGATTTTAGATTATTTACCAACTTATTTATAACAAACAACATGAGGAGTATACGAAATATATGGGGAAACATGCATACATACACCTCCAAGCATTCACTAGATGGTGGCTTAGCTAAAAAAAATGCATTATTTACTTATGCACAATTTTGAAAAATATTGAAACAATATGCATACTAGAAAGATTAATTTTATTATTTTATTTTATTTAATAATTATTTTTATTTACTAAATTTTATATTACTTAATAAATAATTATAAAATTCAAAATCAAGCATTAAAAATTATTTAAATTACCAAATTGATTTATACCTCCAATTCTTCTTCCCTACTAGAAATCTGATGTTACCATATTCCAAAAGAGAATAGCTCCCATGCTTTGGCACTTTCCTTGCCATCGAAGGTTTGAATTATTTATCTAGAGACATACATTTCAACAAATAAGACATACACACAATGCAATCATACATTCATGATGCACCTATATGAATACAATTATATGAACTTCAATGTACTCATGATCCGCTTAATGAGTGTATCGTAGGTAGGACTTTTTTCATCCCTGCCAGTACGAATACCTTAACGTAGTGGTATTTTACACCACCATCATTTCCCACTTTACCTCTTATACTCCACCAACATTTACCCATCGAAGAAATGTACCAAGTACTACAATCACAAAAGCCATTAGTAGTACTACATCCTAGAAGCATATAATAACAACTAAATAACAATTATAATTGCAATTAAAAGACTCATTCTAGGGTGGTCATTACACTCTCCCCCACTTGAAATAAACATAGTCCCTATGTTTTAATGCAAATTCATATAGTAATCAAAATATAAATTCATTCATAAATCCATATAGTATTCATATTATATATATATATATATATATATATATATATATATATATATATATATATATATATATATTCATTTCAAAAAGAAAATACTTCTTCAAATCATCAATGTTTTTCCACATGACACTACTATTAGGGTATTGCCTTAAATTTTCTTTTTGAACTCTTGGTCATGAAACCCGACACTCAATGTGAAAAATATCTGACATCTGTAAATTAAAGATATTCCAATATGAGATGATTCGGAAAAATATTTTTTGAGGGACACATGGAAGGTGCCATGGATCTTTGATAAATTGGGTGGCAAAGCAAGCCTATAGGTGATAGGACTAATCTTACCTATAACCTTGAAAGACCCTCAAATAATGGGTCAAGTTTAGAAGACACAATGGAGCTTTTGGAACAATTTTACCCTTAAGAAGACTTTGTCTCCCACTAAGAATTCCCTTAGTATATTTTTAAGGATTGCATAAATCTTCTATTAATCCGAGACTTATTTGAGTCTTTGATGTATTCTTTTAAGTTGTTCCTCCATCTCTTTTATAGTATCCATCCCGATCGCTATTAGATCCTTCAGATTATCCCAAGATAGAGGTGTTTTATATTGTCTCCCATTTATAATTTTTAAATAGAGCCATTCCTAGAGAAGCATGATGGCCATTATAAGCAGAAGGGAATAACCTTCCCTTTTTGTAGTAGATCTTCAAGGACCTAATTAACTTTAAAATTTTGAATTTCACCCTTACAAAAACTTTTTCTCTCTTTAGAGAATTCTCTCGGTGCATTGTTCTTCTAGACATCTTGATTAATTATCCTAAGCCATTCTTCCATCTTCTTGATAATATCTAGTCTAATCCTCTCTCGATTATTTCAAATTTCCACATGATAATTTATGTATTCAAGATTTTGGGTCAACCCTCCCCGATTGGCCATCTATCTATGGTTGATAGGTAGTATTACTGTCTAATTTTAGTACTTCAGCTCGATGTAGATATTTCCAAATATGATGTGAGAATGATAAACTTAGAGAACTTATGCAACCAAATTATTTTATCTAAAAAATTTACCAACAATAATAGGTGTACCATCCTCTATATCCCTAGGTACAATTTCTAGTTAATTTATTTACCACCATTTGATTTTGGTAGACCCACAAAAACCCATGGGAAATAACTTACCACTTTTATGTGGGGATGAAATGTGGGTAAAATTATCCTATTGGGTGTAAATGCTCTACCTTGAATTTTGATAATATAAACACTTGGCCTTAAATTTGTTAATGTCCTTCATTCTTGGCCAATAAAAGTCTTTTCTTAGATTCTCATGTAATTTCACCACACCTGGGTGTGCGGGGTGAGGATATTAGTGTGCTTATCTTAAAATAATATCTCGTAATCCACCTTCATTTGGAATGATCAATTTGTTCCTAAAATATAGTAAATAATCCCTAATTACAAGGTCTTTGTCCTTACTCAACCCTAGCTCGATATTTGCTACATAAGTCATCCCACTATTGAAGCCCTTTTACTTGATCAAGAAAATCATTATGACATTGAGATATAGTAGCTATGCACCCCATTCTATTCAATGCATCTGCTATATTATTTCATTTACCCTTGATACACTCAATGCCAAAATCATACTCTACCATGAACTCCATCCATTGGCATTGTCTAGATTTTAGCAAGAGTTGTGTACATATATACCTTAAACTCTGGTGTTCAGTTTTAAGTAAATAATATCTTCAAATTTTGCATGTATAATTGCTACCAATTCTAAGTCATGTTTAGCATAATTCACCTCATATTAATTTTTATGAGTCATTTTTCTAGCAAGTTCTATAGTTGTGTTGCTAGTTCTTTTAACTCAGTGGTCTTTCTATAAGATGATTTTGCAATTGGAGCAGTCTAGGAAAAATTTCTATAGAGAAATCAAATTCTTGTTGAGACAGAAGACTCGATAAGTTTTCAGGGAACACATCCCTATATTCATTCAATATGGGGTACTTCTAGAAAATATCTAAGTTGGATTCAGTTTCATTCCTTTTATTCAACTTGACCACATATATTATTCCACTCTTTTTCATAGCCTTCTTAAATTACAAGGCTGACAACAAATGAGGTGTAAAGTATCCATGGCCACAATGGACCCTAATCCACTGATTATATTTATTAGTGAATTTTAACCATCTTTCTTAAAAAATGAGCTCACATCCAATCCATACCAATTTTGATGTCGAAGGCATGTAAGGGAGCTACATATAGTTTTTTCTTAAAGTAGGGTAATGTGAGGGTCAAATAGGTATTGATTGAATTATTAGGTCAGTCCTAACCCATATTATACTTTCCACCCATTTGCCAAAAATCTAGGCCTTATTGGTATGTCCCTAATTGGAAATAAAACTATTTGTTACACTACAACCAAGAAAAATATATATTACCTCTCAAAGTTGAGGAGTGGCTTGCTCTTATCAGCTTGAAGCTCCAGGTATTACACATGTTTCAAGAGGTTGTTCCTTTGATGCTTTCTTTCGATCAAATATTTGAGGGTATTTATTAGAAAAATGTGGCCCTCCACAAATATAGCAACCCATCTTTGGTGCTTGAAAATTTTCTTTCTTATCTTCTTGAGTACCTATGGGTTCCAAATAATTCTTATAGTTTTGTTTCTTATCTAAATTCTTTGCTTTTATTCTGTGATTGATCTTTTTAATTCTCATCATAAACCTTGGTCTCTTTCCTAGCTTTTCCTTTTTACTTCTACATTTTTGTTCAACAATAAGATTTATCATATTTTATTATAATTCCTTCTTTTCCATTAATAATTTAATCATGGATGTGGATTGTTCCAACTACCCTTGAAATAATTTGATTGTAGTTGCAAGGTCCTCCATTTTCCTTTGACCATAAGAAGAGCTATGTTAGACAGTCATAATTTAGGTTTATTGAGGTTACAAGAGAAATTCCTAGAACCTAACTACCTAGGGTTATCACAACATAGAGCTCTAATACTATCTCTAAAAACCCAATACTGACTCACATGATTATACAACCAGTCTAGCTCACTGGTTCGTTAAAATAAAATATTTTCTAGTTTCATTGACTAGATGTGACTTTTTTTTTTAGTTATAATGGTTTTAGTGATCACCTAATATTTAATTAGTATGAAGTATAGTATACCACTTTTGGAAATTAGGACCACTACAGAAGGTCTTCCAAGTGGACGAGATAGGTTGGATCTCGTAGATGGTGTTATTTTGTGGGTCTATCTTCCCATCATTTTATTCTAGTATAAGAGCACAGACCCATGGTTGGGGTTATCCTCTAGGGCCCATAACACCTAAAGGGTGGATGCATACTCTCCCCATCCCTTAACATGAGGAATTTGGGCTTTAATTTGTCCTCCTATTCCTAATAAACATGCAAGGGTGTAGCATATATGTCTAGTGCCTAGTTGATTGTCCACTTCACTAGAGTCAACTAGGGCCATACCATTTCTCTAGATTTGGACCTAGTTATACTTACCACATTATGAATAACGACAAGTTGTCCCATACAAACTATTTTGAATTGGTCTAGCTCTTTTATCCTACTAGATTACTCATAATATGTACAAGTAGCCATCACTTTACTGCTTGTACAATGACCTAGAGGTGACGTCCCATACTATCTCTCATCACTTGTTCTGACAAAGATCACTTTTTCTAACGTATTTCATCAGAAAGTGGTTGTTCTTGAATCATAGCGGTTCCTTACATGAATCCACCAGCATTGGGTATTTAAGATCTACAATCCTCCTTGATTTTTTATCAGAAGTTTAGATTTAGAAATAATTTAACTAAGTTTGACTCAACAAAATCATTTCAATTTGTATTCTCCTCGGAGGAACTAGTTTTGATGACAAGTGAACTTAACAAAATAGATCTCATAAGATCCTAATGTTTATCAATAAAGAATTACAATTATTCTTATTATATCAAAGGTATGCTTTAATCTTAAAAATCCAAGATTAAATATGCTTCTTCTCTTTTTCTATTTTCAAGTAAAATAAAACGAACTACTTAAATGCATTTTTCATAAAAGAAGATAACGTTTTCCCTACTTGATACTCTTTCATTTATTTTAAGAAAATAAATTTAAGTATATTTTCTTATTCAAGAGCTTTTACATAAAATTTTAAATCATTTATCTAATTTTCTAAGTAAAGGAAATATGTATCTTTCCTCCTCTTTAGATTTATAAATGTATTTTCTTACTTTAAAATCCAACATAACTTAGTTCAAAAATATTTTAAATAATATCTTTACCATACATACAATTTTGAAAGCTTCAGTCTTACTAACTTATAAAATAATGCATAAAAGATTGTCTATACAAGATATTTAAGAATTTAGTAACTCTTCTATATGCAAATCTTTCATTATGCTTAATTCTTTATTGATTCAATAAGAAAACAAGTTTTCTAATGAATATAAATGATATAAGAATTTTCTTTTAAACATCTACCTACTATTCAATACAAACAATTATGATTAAATAACAAATGCGTCTATCACACAATTTTTGGAGGTTTAATTAACGAATCCAATTCCATTAACCTCACTACTGGATAATATCAAATTCACTATCTAATGGAGATACTACAATTACTTGGTTTACTGATTTAAAGAGACTAAAAACAAAATGTTATAACCTATGGTTTAGAGGCTTTCCCAGACATCTTATAAAATAAAATAAACTCTATATGAACTAGAATATAGTTTACAAATAAAATAATATTCATAGTTACTACACTATCTAAATTATTTAAATCTTTTATTTTTTCAGTAAAACAACTATGCAGCTCTAAACGCGCATTCTCTAGATAAACTCTTTAAAAGAAATTATACCATATTTAATAATATTTTCTAAAATACCTCTAGAGTTTACCGAAAGAATAAATTATTTTTATTACTTTGTCTAATAAAATATAGGAGGCAAAATGAAGGCTTATAATTGAAAATAGAAGCAAATGTTGTTTATATTTATGCATATAATCATTCTATGGATGATACTTTACACTCATTAGTTCATGAGATAATAAATATCGAGCTAAAATCTTTGTTTTAATGGTATAGCTATGAAAAGATATCCCACAAGCATTGGTATTATACATGCCCAAAATTAGAAGCATTTCATGAATAAAATGGTTTTAGTCTTATTGGGATTATCCCTCCAGTCAAAGACTATAAGAGAACGAATTCAACATGGTCGCACAACAATATTATGTTGAGTTTATCATTTTCTCAACTAGCTCCGTCCTGGCTAGTATCCAAAGACATTATTGTGGGATGAAAATGAATCAAATAAAATACATATGGATGTAACTATATGATAAAACTTGTCTACCCACACAACATAGGACCAGATAAATTTTGCTTTAAAAATAAATTAATAAAGTAACAAAGCATGATAGTGAAAAAGGTCGAGAGACTAACCAAAATAACTTAGCAATGTAAAGTATATAGCCATAGATAAAATTTGTTCAAGGAAAATTTAACAATGTGGATGCCCTTCCCTAGACCACCAAAGCAAAATAGCTAACATACCAACACTCATGCGAAAACTGACATATAGATTTAGTTTAAATTACTAGGTGCAACTTATAAAGCCTTTTCAAACTTTAACTGGCATGAAAGTAGGATACAGTAAAGTGTTAACTACCCAACATGGTTTGCGACCAAACAAATAAATCAACCAAAATAGTTGCAGGGAAAGGGAATTTCAACACACGATATACGATTAAAAAAAAACCTCCTATATATAGGCGAAATGCAACTTTAAGACGTTGTCGACCTAGTTAAGACCTAGGTTCGCTAAGGAGACATCGTTGATTCAAATTATATGTGATAAGTGTGTTAGTAGTGGGGCAACACTACCACTGTTATCCAAGGATAGAAGGTATTCTTAAAATTTAGATTTAAACTAGGCTCAAAAGACTATCAAAGTTTGGTCCACCGATTTGGGTCAGAAAATAACCAAACACAACCATAGAGAAATTCATCAACCAAAAAATGATTTTATTTTGTAGAATAATTTAACTAATAATCTAAATAATAGATAATTTTAGAGTCTTGTTAAGATACAATATCATAGACAAGTAAATAAAATTTTACCCTAACACAGTCAAGAGTAATTTGACTTGAGATTTCTTCTGTTCGGATAATTTTAATCTTTCATTTTGCTGCTTTCAAATTTGACTCCTTCAAGGCATATGCAATACAAGATGCAAGATGCAAAATACAAAGTGCTAGATTATTTTAAATTCTTTACCAATAGATTTATAACAAACAACATGAGGAGTATACAAACATATGGCAAAACATGCATACATCCACCTCCAAGCATCCACTAAGTGGTGGCTTAGCTCAAAAAAATGCATTATTTGAAAAATATTAAAACAATATGCATACTAGAAATATTACTTTTATTATTTTATTATATTTAATAATTGTGTTTATTTATTTTAGTTATTAAATTTTATATTACTTTATGAATAATTATAAAATTCAAAATCAAGCATTAAACAATTATTTAATTTGCCAAATTAATTTATACCTCCAATTCTTATTTCCTATTGGTAATCTGATGTTACCATCTGCTAAAAGATAATAGCTCCCATGATTTGGCACTTTCCTTGCCATCGAAGATTTAACTATTTATTTATCCAGAGACATACATTTCAACAAACAAGACATAGACACAAATCAAGTCATACATTTGTGATGTAACTATATGAATGTAGTTATATGAGATTCCATGTACTCATGAGCCATTTAGCAAGCATATAGCACGTAGGGTTTTTTCATCCTTTCTAGTGCAAATATCCCATCATAGTGATATTTCACACTGCCATCATTTTCCACTTTATCTCTTACGGCCAATCTTCATTTATCTATCGAAGGAATGTACCTACACCTGCAATTACCAAAGCCATCAACAGTACCACATCCTAGTAGCATTTAATAACAAATAAATATAAAATATAATTAAAATTAAAAGACTCATTCTTGAATGGTTATTATAGGTTCCTAATTAATTGTTATAAGGCTTTAATAAGACCTCATTAGAATAGGTTATTTTAATGTATAATGCAATTTCATGTTCGTTTGAATTTCATGTAATATGGATTTGGGAACCCTAACCCTAATCTCATTTTTATCAATATATAATTCCATAACACAAAGGGAGAAACATGATTTTTCATTCTCTCCATTGTCAAAAATATTCTCCTCCTATTTTCTTGTTTCATGTGGTTAAGCTTGGGTACATAGCATCAATCCTTGCTACAAGT
Organism: Wollemia nobilis; assembly: GCA_028583015.1. Classification (NCBI taxonomy): domain Eukaryota; kingdom Viridiplantae; phylum Streptophyta; class Pinopsida; order Araucariales; family Araucariaceae; genus Wollemia; species Wollemia nobilis. Next base: position 8,951,451 of record JAQPPZ010016931.1, read on the forward strand.
GGTATCAGATATTGGATGATTTCCCCTCCCACAACCATTCTTGGAGAAGCATTGCATTCCCCTCCTATCCTCCACAAATTTATGTGTTTATTTTAAGGAGAGCATGAGGATGTTGCATGAGGTTTCATAAAACCTCCATAGATTTTGTTTTTATTGTAGATATAAGATTGTATCTCTGTTTGCAGGTATTCAAAATCTAGATTTGATTGAGTTCAATGACCTCTATGTAAATTGATCATGTTTATTTTTTACAAAAACATATAGTATTTAAAATTTAAATTTGAGGGAGTTTGACGACTTATTTGTAAACTGATCATGTTTGTTTTTACACAACCGTATAGTCGAATTGACCTATGTGTAAACTGATCAAATTTTTGGATAGCACAACAGGCTTCTAGCCTCTCCATTGTACTTGTATAAGTGGATTATAGAATTTTCCATATTGTTTTGGGTTAAATTATAGCCCTAATTTGTAAAAGTGATTCCACTTGGATAGTGAGTAATTTCTAGTGGATCACACCTAACATACATAATGCCACATTAGCACTATAGTAGCACTCCATATACACTTCAAGTCTATTTTCAGTTTTCATTTACTTTATTTCATTACAATTTGATTCATATCTTTACATCATCCCTAAAATAAATGCATCCAATGACTTATTTCATAGCCAAGCATCGTCATAGGACACCACTTCCTTGGTGGTGGGAAATCCACATTAAAAGACCTACGATTCAAAGTTGGATTGGAATTAAAAAGAATACACAATGAAGTGGGTTAGCCATACCCACGAACCTTTGGAAAGGGATCATCCTTTTGCCTATTCTAAAAAAATTGAAAACTCTTAATCAAGATTAAAATTAAGTCGGTGTAATATCCATAATAGTTTTGGAATAGGGCACATACTTCTCTTTAAAGAGTATATTGTTGACCATAGTAAATTGGGTGAGTACTGGTAGGATTTGGGATCCATAAGGGCTTGGATTTCATCACTGAACTTTTGTATGTGGGAATCTATGTGAAGGCCTTAATTTGAGATAAGATCATTATACCTCTACTAATTTCAATACCTCAACTACTTGTAGTCATAAGATTGAGGTTACTAGTTTTGCACATCTCACACTTTGGTATCCAGTTGTATAATCTAGTGTTGAAGATATTGGCCTGCACATTCATCTATCAGAGCTATTAGATTTTACATTCATCTGTAGTATTTTAGTTTGGAATACACACCTTTTTTTAGTACTTTAGATTTAGCCACATCATCATCCTGTCGCATTAGGACTCATAGCCACTTGTACAAATTCATCATTTATAAAAGATATTTCACTTGGATGGTGAGCAAGGTCTAGTGGATTGCAGTCATTCATTGTCATTATTTAACTCATTATTTACTGGAACATTTTATCTCACTTAGTTATTTTCTCCTTTTTCACACCTTGACACACCTCTTTTAGGTATTTGTAGTGTCACAGGTCATAATGAATTCCAACGTCAAACAAAATATTGGATGTAACCTCAAAGGTAAGGATAATTGGGATCAATGATTCACAGGCCTTAGGCCAACTAAAAAATTTAATAACCTATGTTGCAACCATATGGATGCAAATCCTATACCATCCATAGATGCTACTACCCTAGAAAAATGGTAGATAGATGATGACCGAATTCGTGTAGACATCCTACTTGTCACAAAATATCACCCTCATGATTTGATTGATGAAGCTAAGCATAACACAACATGGTCAGTTCTCAAAGTATTCAAGAAAAACTTTAACACAAAATATGACCTAGAATTTAGGTCATTGATAAAGACTTCAAAAATCGATGTATTACATGGGCTTTTCTCATTTAGTCATGTCTTCACATTCCAGATTATAAGAACTTACTTTCCAATTTATTAGCTAGTGGAAACTTAAAAACTCTTAACTTTGAAGCCATAGCAAAAATATTTGTTGAACTTGATAAAATATTTTTCACAAACTTCACCAATTCTGACCCTGGTGACTTAGCCTTTAGGTGGATGAAAATACCAATATTTCAAATAGTTAAGGTAATATAAATCATGGTCAAGGTTGTGGTTGAGGCAAAGGCAAAGGATAAGGACAAGGTTCTAATGATGGTCAACATGAACACTCACGACATCAAACTAGTTAAGGACAACATTGTCAAGGATAAATAAAATAGCCTAGTACCTCTTAAGAAATTGGTGACTCAATTGTTATGTGCAATTTTTTTAATAAAATATGGAACTATACCACTAATTATCAAACTACCACACACAATATCAAGTAGTTTCAAAAGCATAGTGCACATAATGTAAATGAATATGACTATGATATAGACATCTTCCAAAGTACTCAATTTATGCACACCCAAATCATCAACACATGGGCATCTATATCACCATCTGTTGACCATCCCAAAATATTCATTGAGGCACATTCAAGATATGCTACCTATGATATTTCACATCCCACATCGCAACCCATTGGATTTACCCATAATGTAACCTCCACCAACATTTCATGAATCATAAATATTGGAGCCACCCAACACACGAATTTAAACAAGAACTTATTTAAATAATTCAACTCAAAAGTACTTGGTGTAGTTCACATGGTTGATAAATCCTCTCAACCAATTGAAGAAGCTAGAACTGTTCGATTGAAACTTCTTGGATTACCTAATTTTTGGCTACTTGATGTTCTCTACATCCCTACTTTGAAGAAAAATCTTTTATCACTATCCACACTCATCTGTCATGGATTTGATTTGAGTGTCACTACCAAAGATAAAACTCTTCGAGTCAGTAATCCACCCTCAAAAATAGTGGTCATGATCAGTTACTTATATGGAAAACTTATCAAACTTGTTGGACATCCTACTTCTAAAGTTCACATTGTCAAAGCTAATATGGCACATAATGCCACCCTGACTCCCAAGAATATTTATATTGATACATTATGGCATGCTTGCATCGTTCATGTCAAATTTGATCGATTAAGACAAATGAAATCCATCATTAGGGGACTACCACACTTCTCTTCCAAACTCATCAAATGTGAAGCATGCGTCATTGTCAAATCCTCTCGATAGCCTTTTCCAAAAATTCAGTGGAAGTCCATACAAAATTTGGCGCTAGTTCACTTAGATATTTGTGACCCAATGCCAATTCCCTCATTAAAAGGTAAAAGGTATTACATCACCTTCATAAAAAACTTCTCAAAAAGCTATGGATCAAATTTTTGGAGAAGTCTGAAGCTTTTGAATTCTTCAAAGCATTCGAGGCTCATGTATAATGAGAATCAATTTGTAGAATCAAGACCTTCAGGAGTAACAATGTCAAAGAGTACACCTCAAATAAATTCACATAGTACTTTTCTTCACATAGGATCAAACATCAATTTTTAATACCAGGCACACCTCAAAAAAATGGTATTGTTGAGCACATGAATAGGATAATTATGAACATGGTCCGTGTCCTTCTTATCTACAAAAATGTACCTCCATATATTTGGGACGAAGCCACCTGGACTAATATACATGTACTCAATACAATGACTTCCTCAAAATCTAGCCTAACATATCATGAAAAATGGACTGGACACTTTCCCACCGTCAGTCACTTCAGAATATTTATCTCCATCTATTATGTTCATCTTCTTATAGAGCTTAGAAATAAACTTGAAGCTTGAACTATTAAAGGTATATTTGTTGGATACTCTATGGATAAGAAGGGATACAAGGTATTAATTCCTTCACACCGAAAAGTTATTGTGACATGTGATGTTGTGTTTGTAGAAATTGAAGAACAACTAGTTACATCGGATACTAGGGGACACAATATTAAACCTAGATCAAATTATGCTAGCATATATGACGTTCAGATTCCAATATTTAGGGGGGAGACATTGAAAAGTTACTCAAAAATCTAAAATCTGTAAATCAACCCACAAGTTCGGATGAACCAAACTATGATACTAAGAAGATGTTTGTATCTTTTGCACATTTTGTCCCATCACACAATAATATTGATCATGGTAAAGTATTGTTTCACATCCATCTTCATCAACATCCTCAATACCTAATGATCCATTCTAGTATCATGACAAAAAATTTAAGGTAGGTGAGACATCCACACTGCTTCCCACTCAAGGAATTCATGAAGCTTGCTAGCTCTTAAAGGACATAAAACTAGATGAAGTGAGCAAAATGGGCACAAGAAATGACCTCAAAGCAAGAGTGGATGAATATTTACTTGTTGAATTGGAACTTGTAGAATTGCATCTTGCTCTAAATAATGAACCTCTCACGTACGAAGAAGTTATCAAACATGCAGCTTGGAGACATGCAATGAACCAGGAGTATGAATCTCTGATAAAAAATTATACTTGGGATTTAATCTATCTACCACTTGGAAGAAAGGTAGTTCAAAACAAATGGTTGTACAAAAATAAGTATAAATTACATGGCACTCTTGACAAACACAAGGTTATATTAGTGGCTAAAGGCTTCACACAAAAGTAAGACATTAACTACACTGAGGTATTTGTACCTACCACAAAATGACTCATAATCAGGACTCTTGTAGCCTTAGCTACACAACAAGGTTGGAAGATTCATAAATTATATGTAAAGACTCCTTTCTTGAATGGAAAATTGGAATTTACATGGCACAAATAGAAAATTTTGATATTGCAATATAGGAGCACAAGGTATGCTGAATTAGAAAGCATTTATATGGATTGAAAAAGGACCTTACAAATATTGTTAATATATCTAATTTTGGATTGATGAAATTCTATTTGGGCATAGACGTAACTCAAGAAAATAGTAAAATATTTTTGACCCAATAGAAATACATCAACAATCTTCTGGAGAAGTTTCAACTCAAAGATGCATGCCCTATGACAACACCAATGGAATCAAATCTAAAACTCACCATAGATGATGAAACACTAGAGATAGATACAACACTCTACAGAAGACAGGTTGGTAGTCTCATCTATGTTACTAACATAAAACCTAACATCACTTATGTAGTGGGGATTTTGGTAAGGTACATGACTAAGCCAAAGGAGATTCATTGGAAAGAAATAATAAGAGTTTTGAGGTACCTAAAGACAACCCATAATTATGGTCTGTTGTATGAAAATAACATAAATTTCAATACACAAGCTCAAGGTTTGTAGGAGATAAAGACATTGGGATATATATGTATAGGTACTTGATGTTTCTTGGATTAGCAACGATTTCATGGAGATAAAAGCATCAAAATATTGTAATAGATTCTTCAATATAAGTTGAATATACTGCTACATTTGAGATAAGCAAATATGTGGGACGGTTGATAAAGTTGTTACACACTCTTGATATCACTCAAAAAGGTCATACAAGACTACATGTGGATAATCAATAAATAATCCACATGGAAAAGAATCCTATGTTTCATGACCGAACCAAAAACATTAGTACAAAATTCCATAGGATCCAAGAACTTGTTCAAGATGGCACAATACAAATACACTATTGTCTAACAACAAATCAAATTACTGAAATCTTCACAAATCCACTCTAGAGGGTGAATTCTGAATATTTTAGATAATAGATAGGCTTGAGAGTCTCCATATCCTCCTAACAATGGAGATGCAATAGGACTAGAAAGGCTAATGCTTATTCGTAAAATTACTTTCGTGTGGGTGAAATGTATTGGTCAGCCTCTACTCTATCCCATTAATGAAGGCACATGATGCACCTTGTCGGAGCCATAACTTGTGAACCGTACGCCCGTTTGTATTGAAATTTAATAGGGGGTTCTGTGTGCATGTTTTGATGCACCTAACCCTCCAAAAATCATGTTTTCAGTACCTAACTATGATATCTAGTGCCCCAAAATTAGCTTTTAGAATAGGTTCCTCGGTTTTTTTGGCTGTTAGAAGTTTATTATATTTTGTTATAACATAATTTGAGACCTAATATTTTAAATTAAGGTTAATTATTGTAAGAGGGATGTGTGCACCAAATTTGGGTGCAATCCGACTCATTTCTATTTTTAGCAATTTTTAGGAAAAAAAAATCTATTTTTAGCAGTTTTTAGAAAAAGACATTTTTAGGGTTTCTTTGGTTTTCGGTTGCTATATGATGGATTGTAATATTTTTTAGAAGGGGTGTGAATTCAAGAATGAGAAGAATATCAATTGGAAGTTTTCTTCCATTATTGCATTTGTGTTATGTGATTGGAGTCCATTTTGTTGGTCTCTTGTAGCCGAGTTTACACCAAAGCACACAATGATAAGGGTTGTACTAGTTTTGGAAAATCAAAACTTGTTAAAACCTGAAAGGGCATGGGGGATGAACAAATGGTAAATGGAGACCCAATGGATTTAAGTTGCATTTCATGGAAAATTAGTTAATCGACTACACAAAGAGCCACCTGAGCCACTCATCTACTAAAATAAAATGACCATATACCATTAAGGGGGGATTGAAGACATGTTAATGCTATAAGGTCACGTTTATTATTTAGGTTCCTAATTATTTGTTATGAGGATTTAATAAGGCCTCATTAGAATATGTTAATGTGTAATGTTATTTCATGTTCATTCTAATTTCATGTAATATGGATTTGGGAACCCTAACCCTAATCTCATTTTTCTCAATATATAATTCCATAACACAAAGGGAGAGACGTGATTTTTCATTCTCTATATTATCAAAAATCTTCTCCTCTTTTTTTCTTGTTTGATGTGGTTGAGTTTGGTCACATAACAGTGATTCTTGCTACAATATTTTCTCGTAAAACTTTGATGTATGGGGTTTTGGGCTAGGGGTTTTTAATTTCCTTGAAAATATTTGGTTAATGGGGTTTTAATTTAGCAAATTATCAATTAATGAGATTTTGGTTTAGTATGATTTTAATTTCCCCATGGATATTTGGTTTATAAGTTACGGGCTAGTGAAGCTTTAATTTTCCCATGGATATTAAGGTAGTAGGATTTTAATCTAGTTGACATCTATATTTCCTTGCAAAGTTTTGGTTTATAGGGTTCTGAGTTAATGGGTTTTAATTTCCTTGTAGGTCTATGTTTTAATCTAGTTGTAATCTATATTTCCCTACAATTTTTTGATTTACAAGATTCCTAGTTAGCAAGATTTTAATATTTATTGTCATGACCCTCCCTTGGAATACTTTCTACTTGGATGGATTTATGATTTGAAAAGTTATCTTATTGATGAGATGTTTTGGTTGCTTCATAAGTATGTATGCAAAGTATACGTTTCATGAAAAATGTAATATATCTTTTAATATAATAATTAATTTTCTCATGTTTATTTTCTGATAGCAAAAATAATTCATGGAAGTATATGATGCTATTGTAGATTTACTCTCTTGCAAGAAAAAGGGCTTTTTACTTGAGGAAGAGAAAGATATAGTCCTTTAAAAAGACAAAAGATTGAAAGGAAAAGAGTTGTGATATCAAGTTTTGATAAAAATATCTTTAGCTTGATAAACTATATGATTTTGTTAAAGAACATGATTTGCTACAAAGAAAGTTGTATATGTACATACATACATCTATATATATATTTTGGGGGGGAAGACTATATAGACATATATATGTATATATATTCTTTGTGTGTCCACCTGGACATAGAGATGAAAATATAGTTTTAAATTTACCTTCTGACTAAACATAGCAAGATTAGGAGTTTTTGTTTATGGGACTTTTAATTGAGATAAATCCATTTTCTATTGAAGGACACTTATGGACATGTTTATTTATGAGACGAACTATAGTTTCACCATGTGTTCAGGAAAATGAGCATCCAAAGGTAAATGTAGTGGGTTTTGATTAATGCGATGAGGTGGTTAATGTGGGCAAAAGAACACCATCACACGGATGATGAGGAGTTCATTTTCTACTTCTATGGAGAAGGGACATGCTCGAGTTTAGAGGAAAGGAAAATTTCAATCAGGATTTGGAAGGAAAGAGAGGAAGTAGAGAAGGGAAGATTCAGTTGGAAGTTCCACTGGAGGTGTTTGTGAAGTTTCAAATGACTTATTTTTAGCGAACACTTTTGGAAAAGTAATCTCTCGATTAGCAAGGTGTGACTAAGTGATATTGTGAACTGTCTTGTTTAACTAGAATGTCTAGAATTGCTATTCTCTTCAAATAAACTCTCTCTTTACCTTCATAAAAAGTTCCAGGTGTTAAATACATAATATTATAATGGATGTTACATTTTCCTTTGTTGAAGGATTATAGATTTGAATGTCTTTTTAAAATCCTTTTTAGAGAAATTGTAAAGGTCTTAGGATTATAAGGTTATTAACCTTCTAGAGAGATCAATGAATTTAACCAAAATGGAGAACCCGTGGATTAGTGTGTCATCTAAGGAGAGAATCACTAAGAAACTAATTGATCTAACTGGGTGACTAACTTCACTGTGTCGGAGGGGCTTCACCTTTTTAAAAGAAAAATAGTGAAACTAGAAGTTTTGATTACACCCGACTTCCTTCTGCTAAGGAAATATTGGAGAAAGTTTCGAAATGCTCTTCCTATTCAAACGGTTTAAGTTCACAAGTAATCTATGGATTATGTGATTAGTGGCCAGCCTTCTACCTTTCTATGATGAAACTATGAGTTTAGGTTTGCTAGAGGTATTCTTGTCGACGTTGCAATCCGTAGAAGAGGTAATAGCACATTGTGTTTTTTGCTCACGTTAGCAACTCTAGAAATTTTGGGAGAAATAAACTTAAGGTTGGGCTTTACTGTGGAAAATCTGTGTTGGCTCTCTGAGTTGTTTGACTTATGACTTTGAAAGTAGAGATTGCAAACTCCCAGAATTTTAAAGAGAAATATCCTAAATCCTTTTAGTGATAGACCGAGCGGAAAATAAGTGACTTAGTTGCTTTGGTAGTTAATGATGTATTTGTGTTTATAAGAAGGTTTCCCTTATGTTTTATGGTCAAAATTCTTCTTTCCAAGATGTTGAAGCTTTATTTTGTTGTTATAGTTGTAATAACGCAGTTGGAGATCGGTTTATTGGAATTCTCCAATGGGTTGAATAAAGGTGCATGAGATAGGCCTAGATTTATTGTGTTGTAATATTTTTATAAAAGAGAATATTTTTGTTGGTTGAGTGATGCTTTGCATTAAGCTTTAAAGATTTGTGTTAAAGGGAATTAAAACCGTCTTATAATAATGTAGAAGAGAAAAAATTCTTTAGAAGGAATTGTTGGATGTATACCGAAAAGAAAGAGAGTAGGCTTTGAATAAAAATATTCATAGCTATTTAAGGTTGCAAATGATTTGTGGCTTTTCCTTCAAATTCTGGTCAAATAGAATCTTTCTTGTGTTTATTTCTGGCAATCTTGTAGACAAAGGATGCAACGGTGGAACCTACGTAAACTGCTTGAGTCTCTACAGGAACCCAAACTGCATTACGAATTGATAGATGAATTTGTAATGTATTATCACAGGAAAAAGGAGATTGTTGCTAGGTGTGGTTGCTGAGGAAAGCACTTGCTCAAATTGTGGAGGCAAATTGAGATTATAAGTATAAAGAGCTAATTGTATTTTAATGATAAAATATTATGTTAGTGAACTCCCAGGATGGGAGAAAGAAAAGAGGGGCATCTTGGGATGCTGCCCACTCAATGTATTATTATGAATTTTAAATAAAAGAAAGGAATCATTTTGGGTGGGTTTTCCCTTTGGGGTTTTTCCTAGGGTAAAACTATATGTTGTGTGAATGTTGTTGTGTTACTATTTTATGGCAATATAACTTAATATGCAATGATTTTAGTGATGACTTGAATATATTTTAAAGAAACTATATGAATTATTGCAATGTGTTAATGCTTTACGAGAATCTGAAGAGAGGTTCATGGAATGGTGATATACCTTGAATGTTATTCATGTTATCATAATTGGGAAAGTTATATTTCATTTGTGATAAAAATACCAGCTTGGAAGTGTTAAAGATATTTTAGTATTCTTTGAGTATAGACTTTATTTACAGATTTCCTTTGCTTAATGATATGATTACCAATAGTTATTGGTTAGAATAGATTGAACTTGTATTATGGTAGGTAATTAAAGTGATGTGGGGTTTTATGAGAAAACTATTTAAAGGAAGTTTAATAATGTTGCCATATGTTAAGTGGTTGAAATGGTTGAATTAGAAAATAATATTGAGGTAATGATTGATGATCTAATTTAGGCCAATCAAAGTAAATCCTTCTTCGTAGGATATTCTTATATAGTAAATATATAAGCTTGAAATTGTGGAACCATATACATGGTTCCCAACATGAAGTGGGTTGTGCAATATCCTAAGGTATCACTTAAAAACCTTCATAATGGGATTTGAAGGGTGCAATAGAGAAGGGAACCTAAGTTAGTAAGTTACCTTTGATTAAGTATCATGCCTTAGAGATAGTGAATTATTAGGGGTGTGTAATGATTAATTGAGAAATCACAATGATAGACCCATTAATTAAAGAGTGAAAGAGTCATGCAAGGAACTGACTAGCTCATCGCAATGATGAGAGAGATAGTTGTATCCTTTACGCTCGATACACATACTCAGATGGACTTGAGTAGTGTAGGATGATAGCGTGCTCCCTTCGATAGGATGATGGGAGGTAGGCTAGCTCATTGGAATCAATGAGAGAGATAGCTTAAGAAAATGAAATCTAAACCCAGTACACTCTCGTAGATGGATATACAAGATATGTAGGGATGGGTGTGCCTCAAAGAAGAGTTAAGTGGGTATCCTTATAAGAAGAGCTTTCTTCGTATCAAGGATCTTTGTAAGTGTGTTGTAAATCATAGGGACAATCCTTGTTTAGTGGTAACTTCTTAGGAGCATATATAAATACCTATGTATATAAAAAATGGTGTAAAATTTGGGGTTGTGACATTTGGTATCAGAGCGCTTGGTTCGTAGGGATACAAGTTTCCTTGTGCAAGTATAGATGAGTGTAGTAGGATAGTGCACCATGTAAAGACTATACCTACAAAGAAAGTGGGTCTACTAAAGATAGACCTCGATTATCTAGCTAGGGTAACTAAGAATATAGTTGCTAGTAGGAGAAACAATTCAAGGATGAAATTGTGAACTGATTCCTACTATCTCTCCTATGTGTGGTCAGGGACAATGCCACCCAAGAGAAGGAGAGGGAGTGTTGCCCCATCGATGAGGCAGACACGACAAAATAATGTAGAGGTCAGTACCACAAATGTAGGTACAGATAACCCTAGTAAAAAAGAGAGGATCTCACTACAATAATTGCCTTACTAAGAGAACATATGGAAACACAAAAGCAATTGTTAGAAGCTATAGTGAATCAAGATTCACAAGCTAGAAATTCTAGGATGGGATAAGAGAATGAAATTCATTCGAAGGCTCAATAGGCTAGAATTCGACTAGAGGTAGAATTGGGAAAGGATATGAAACACCTAAAATCCTCCAAGTTCAATGGAGAAGAAGATGGTGATAAAGTCAAAGCTTGGTTGAAGGAGATAGAGACTTTTTGTAACATGAAGAACTATTCCACTAGCACCCGAATATCCTATGCTACTTTGCATTTACAAGGGGTTGGTTTGGATTGGTGGGAAATGTATAGTGGGGAACTAGGGATTGAGGTTGTAGTTGATTTGAAATGGGAGAACTTTGTGATAGATTTCAAAGAAATATTCCTCATCGAACACTTCTACACCAAGAAATTTGAGGAATTCACCAACCTTAGACAAGGGACTAGGACTATGGAAGTATATTATCAGAAATTCATCAAGCTACTGAAGTATGTGCCCACATATAATGAGAAAATGAAGGTACATAAGTTTATTCTAGGAGTAGATCCCAGAGTAGGGCATGAAGTGAATATGTGGGAACCTAGTACTCTTCAGAAGGCCTATGATCTAGCCAAGAAAGTTGAAACTTATCTCAAGCCTTACTTCGATTATGAAGGGGCATCTAAGCAAGACAAAGAGGCACTGAGAAAAAGAAATAGTGCAAGGTTCATGAAATGGGAAAGTGAACAGGCAAACAAGAGTTCCCCTAGATAGGACAGAAGGAATGATAGAAAGCAAGGAAATTTTAGGAAAAGGTTCAAAGGGAAGAACCAAAATCCTAACAATCGCAACAATGGTGATAACCGACCACCAGCACAAGGTCAAGCCAATCCCTCACTAGCAGTGAAAATAGAAGATGGATAGAAGTAGAAAACACATCCAAGACCCAAAGTAGGATGTTATGAATGTGGTGGTCCACATTACACCAAAAAATATCCACTTAAAGTAGGATCAAGTTTGAAAGGAAAGGAACCAACTTATAAAGAACCTGCACACAAGATTTATGCAACAATAGGGAGTCAGAATCTAGAAGGACAAGCCACTCCACTACTGATAAAAGGTAAGATATTTGGTAGAAATGTTAGAATTTTGATTGATAGTGGTGCCATAGATAGCTTTGTTTCCACTAGCTTAATTAAAGATATACCAGAAAGGCCAAGAATCTTGGCACATGGGTGGAAGGTCGAGTATGGCTCAGGATAAACCTACTCTATAGATCAATGTTACCCTATGGCTGAAATTATCTTACCTAGTGGCACAACTATAGGTTACCTTTATGTAGCACCGCTACATGCTTTTGATGTAGTGCTAGGAATGGATTGGTTGCAAGCACATAAGGTTGTAATCAATTTCTAGGATAGATGGATTGAGTACTCGAAATATGGTGGGAAAGTACAGAGGGTGTACAACCTACAGGGGGCTTTTGACCCCAGATCCTCTCCACAATGCAACTTAAGAAGGCAATGAAGAGAGGAGGAACAATTTATGTAGTGAAGTTAAATGAGATAGAAGATGAAAAGAAGGAAGAGGTGTTTGAGAAACACCCAGTACTTCAGAAGTTTAGAGATGTATTTCCAGAGGATTTACCTAGATTACCCCCTAAACATGAATTTGATTTCACAATTGAACTTCAACCTAGAACAGAACCTATTCATAGAGCTCCTTATAGAATGAATCCGATTGAGATGCAAGAACTAAAAGTGCAGTTACAAGGATTGCTAGAAAAGGGATTGATTAGACCAAGTGTGTCACCATGGGGTGCACCAGTGTTGTTTGTCAAGAAAAAGGATGGTTCCTTGCGACTATGTATAGACTATAGGATGTTAAACAAGGCAACCATTAAAAATAGATATCCTCTACCCAAAATCGAAGACCTCTTTGATCAGCTTAAGGATGCCACTATCTTTTCAAAGATTGATCTAAAGTCGGGATACCACCAATTGAGGATTCGAGAAGAGGATACCCATAAGACAACCTTCAAAACTCGTTATGGACATTATGAGTTTACTGTCTTGCCTTTTGGTCTATCGAATGCTCCAACAACATTTATGAATTTGATGAACAATATTTTCAAGAAGCTTTTGGACCGATTTGTTCTTGTATTCTTGGATGATATTTTGATATATTCTTGGAATAAGACTGAGCATGATAGACACCTTGAGATCATGTTGGAGCTGCTAAGGAAGAATTAGTTGTATGGGAATTTGTTGAAGTGTGAATTTTATGTGTCAGAAGTGCAATATTTAGGGCATATTGTATCAGCAGAAGGGATCGTGGTGGATCCTAAGAAAATAGAAGCTATACTGAATTGGCCACCACCAACAAATGTGATGGAAGTCCAAAGTTTCATGGGTTTGACTGGATATTACAGGTATTATGTGAAGGACTACGCCAAGATAACCGCTCCAATAACTAACCTTCAGAGGAAGGGAAAAGAATTCAAGTGGATGGATAAATGTGAGGAAGCTTTTGATCTTCTCAAACAAAGACTCACTACATCTCCCATACTAAAGATACCAGACCCTCAAGGTAGCTTTTCTGTGTGTACAGATGCATCATTGGAAGGTTTGGGAGGAGTGCTCTCACAAGATGAGGTAGTAATAGCTTATGGATCCAGGAAACTGAAATGACATGAGGTCAATTATGCAACCCATGATCTGGAATTGGTAGTAGTGGTTTTTGCTCTCAAAAGTTGGTGACACTATTTGATAGGAAGACCCTTTGAGTTGAGAATAGACCATCAAAGTCTGAAGTACATATTTACTCAACCTTTGCTAAATGCCAGGCAGAGAAGATGGATGGAATTTCTCATTGAATATGATTTTGGTATTGAATACATCAAAGGGAAGGAAAATAAGGTTGTTGATGCACTCAGTAGGAGAAGACACATAGTTGTCTTGTCTCGCATCCATGTGGACTTGATGGAACAAGTTAAGGAAATGCAACAACAGGATGTGTTTTACAATCAAATCTGGGAAAGGATGGAAAGGAAATCCAATGAAAGTAAGGATTTCAGCATCAAGGATGGTTTCTTGTGCTTTAAGGATAGGGTAGTAGTTCCAGAGGCTGGTGATTTGAAGAAAATGATCATGAATGAAGCACATAGATCTCCATATTCTGCTCATCCAGGAGGGGCAAAAATGAGAGAGAATATGAAGAAAACCTTCTACTAGCCAAGAATGAAGAGGGACATAACTGAATTTGTCACCCAATGTCTTGAATGCTAGAAAGTAAAGGTAGAAAATAGACATCCTGCAGGACTATTGTACCCTCATGATGTACCAACATAGAAATGGTAGGTGATTTCGATGGATTTTATTGTAGGTTTGCCAAAGACCAGATTCTAGCATGACGCAATCCTAGTTGTGGTCGATAGACTGACCAAGGTTGCACACTTTATACCCAAAAATACCAAGGATGATGTCGTGGTTGTGGCTAACAAATTTGCCAAGGAAATATTCAGGCTTCATGGTTTTTTAGAAGTGATCATTTCAGATAGGGACTCGAGATTCACATCCGAGTTTTGGTAAGCTTTACATCGAGCCATTGGCACTAGGTTAAACATCAGTTCTGCATATCACCCAGAAATCGATGGGCAAACTGAAAGGGTAAACCAGGTTTTAGAGGACATGCTTCGCATGTATTGTATGGATCAAAAAACTTGATGGGAAGATTACCTACACTTGGTAGAATTTACCTACAACAACGATCACCATTCGACCCTAGGCATGGCACCATTTGAAGCTCTATATGGCAGGAGGTGTAGGACACCATTATCTTGGGATAATCTAGAGGATAGGATTGTGCTTGGACCAGATATGGTCAAAGAAATGGAGCAACAATTAAGGATGATCAGAGAAAGGCTTAAAGAAGCTGTGGATCATCAGAAGAGTTATGTTGACCTTAAGAGGTCACCAAGAGAGTTTGTTGTGGGTGACAGAGTATTTTTGAGGGTGAGACCAAAGAAGAGTGCTATTAAATCCACAAAACTTGATCCACATTTTGTTGGACCCTTTGAAATTACAAAAAATATCAGTCCTGTGGCATACCGACTTGCCTTACCACCCAGTCTATCGAAGATTCATGACACCTTTCACATATCATTGCTTAGAAAATATATAGCTAACCCTGATCATGTGTGGGACTTTTCTAAATTGCAGATGGTGGATCCGAAGGCTATAGAGGTTCGACCAATAAAGATCCTTGAGTTCCATTCCAAATCAATGAGGAAAGGGACCTTAGAGCAATGCAAGGTCCAGTGGGACCATTATTTCGAAAGAAATGCTACTTGGGAGAAAGTAGCAGACATGCAAAAACATTTTCCTTTCTTGTTTGAAAATAATATGTAATTGTTATTTTCTTTTGTTGATGGAACTAGAAAAAACACAGAGGACTATGTTGAGCCTAAGGGGGGAGGATGTCATGACCCTCCCTTGGTAGACTTTCTACTTGGATGGATTTATGATTTGCAAAGTTGTCTTATTGATGAGATGTTTTGGTCGCTTCATAAT
Organism: Wollemia nobilis; assembly: GCA_028583015.1. Classification (NCBI taxonomy): domain Eukaryota; kingdom Viridiplantae; phylum Streptophyta; class Pinopsida; order Araucariales; family Araucariaceae; genus Wollemia; species Wollemia nobilis. The sequence goes on from JAQPPZ010016931.1 coordinate 8,967,329, forward strand.
TATGTATGCAAAGTATATGTTTCATGAAAAATGTGATATATCTTTTAACAGAATAATTGATTTTCTCATGTTTATTTTTTGATAGCCAAAATAATTCATGGAAGTATATGATGCTATTGTAGATTTTCTCTCTTGCAAGAAAAAATGGCTTTTTCCTTGGGGAAGAGAAATATCTAGCCATTTAAAAAGATAAAAGATTGAAAGGAAAAGAGTTGTGATATCAAGTTTTGATAAAAATTATCTTCAACTTGATAAACTATATGATTTTATTACATAACATGATTTGCTGCAAAGAAAGTTGTATATATATATTCATATTCTTTGTGTGTCCACCTGGACAAAGAGATGAAAATATTATTTTAACTTTACCTTCCGACTAAACGTAGCAAGATTAGGAGTTTTCATTTATGGGACTTTTAATTGAGGTAAATCCGTTTGCTATTGAAGGAGACTCATGGACATGTTGATTTATGAGATGAACTATAGTTTTACCATGTGTTCAGTTGCAGGAAAATGAGCATCCAAAGGTAAATGTAGTGGGTTTTTATTAATGTGATGAGGTGGTTAATGTGGGCAAAAGAACACCATCACACGGATGATAGGGAGTTAATTTCCTACTTCGATGGAGAAGGGACGTGCTCAAGTTTGGAGGAAAGGTAAAATTTCAAGCAGGCTTTGGAGCAAAGGAGAGGGAGGAATGCAGAGAAGGGGAGATTCGACTGGAAGTTCCACTAGAGGTGTTTGTGAAGTTTCGGATGACTTATTTTCAGTGAACACTTCTAGAAAATTAATCTCTCGATTAGCAAGGTGTGAGTAAGTGATTCTGTGAGCTCTCTTGTTTAACTGGAATGTCTATAATTGTTATTCTCTTCAAATTAAACTCTCTCTTTACCTTCACCAAAAGTTCTAGGTGTTAAATACGTAATATTGTAATGGTTGTTATGTTTTCCTTTGCTGAAGGACTATAGAGTTGAATGTCTTTTTCAAATCCTTTTTATAGAACTTGAAAAGGGCTTAGGATTATAAGGTTATTAATCTTCTAGAGAGATCGGTGCATTTAACAAAAATAGAGAACCTGTGGATTAGTACATCATCTGAGGAGAGAATCACTGAGAAACTGATTGATCTAACTGGGTGACTAACTTCATTGTGTCAGAGGGGCTTCACTTTTTAAAATAAAAATAGTGAAACCAGGAGTTTTGTTACACCCAACTTCCTTCTACTAAGGAAAGATTGGAGAAAGTTTTAAAATGCTCTTTCTATTCAAACGGTTTAAGTTTACAAGTAATATATGCTTGTTGTGGTGCAATGGTAAATGCCCTGGGTGCTGGTAGAGGTTGACTCAGGTTCCATTCACATTGTCTCCATCCCGCAGATATATGGTATAGTTAGGAATGTCCTATGTGCTGGTAGAGGCCGACAAGGCTCAATTCCTCCTATGCACAACCTGTTGAAAGTGGCACCTCGAAAGGGGTGTTTTCCACTATAAATTAGTTTAACCCAAGTGTTGTAGGTGAGTTGGAGAGGAGAGGGCAATCCTCCAAGAGAGGTCCCAGGTTCGAATCTCCACCCTACCAAAAAGTTGAATTGGGTACCCAAAATCCAATTGCTAATGTTGGTGCGGGAAGGGTCGGGTGCGACTCCCGGGTGACTTTGACGGTGTAGAAACCCCTGTTCGTGGTCTCTCAGACCAAGGCGGCCCCACATGGGGTTTTTTGCCTTTAAAAAAAAAAAAAAGTTCACAAGTAATTTATGGATTATGTGAATAACGGCCATCCTTATAGCTTACTACGATGAAACTATAAATTTAGGTTTGCTAGAGATATTCTTGTCGATATTGCAATCTGTAGAAGAGGTAATAGTACATTGTGTTTTCTACTCACATTAGCAACTCTAGAAATTTTGGGAGAAATAAAATTAAGGTTGGGCCTTACTATGGAAAATCTGTGTTAACTATCTAAGTTGTTTGACTTATGACTTTGAAAGTAGAGAATGTTAGATGTTAGAAACCTAGATTTTTTTCTATTCTACCATTGTCACTCTTATTTTATTTATTTTTGGCACTCATATAGCAAAGTGTTCTTATGCTACTCACCACTCCTTTTTGTTTTTAATTAATATATGTTTAAATTTATTTCTAATTATAAGCAAGTTATGATATATATATATATATATATATATATATATATATATATATATAAATCATAATATTGTAAAATTCATAAAGAAAAAGGTATAATTATATCCATATAAGGCATCAAGGCATCATCCTAACAAAGGTTAATTTCCATCTCAAAACTTCTTATTATTGGGATAATTTTGATCAAAGTCCTAAACATTAACATAACAAAACAAAAGCCCAATTTCTCTGCAATATCTATAATTTAATATTTAATTTTATCAGTGTTAAACACAATCTTGATCAAAGTTGGTAGAAATAATATCATTGAGCTTATCTAGTTTTATACCGGTTTCATCTCAATCCAATTTGGAAAACATCAAATTCAGTCTCAATCCAACTTCATAGAAATAGTATCATTAATCTTCTCTAGTTTCAAATTGAGCATATTGAGTTCAAATGAAGCCACCACCACTAAGGTCTAGATATTAAGAAGACCAAAAAGGTTTGGAGAGAGACTAGCAAAGCAAAATTCCACTTAAATTTTGAAAGACACTTTGAAAACACTATTAATGAGAAGACTCTAAACAAAAACTCAATACAAGAGGTATAACAAGACATTCTAGGAAGAATTTTAATGAGATTTGATATTAAGAAGGCTCTAAAGGAAAATTTAATACAAGAGACATAACATGACACTCTAAGAATATTTTTAATGAGAGTTGATATTAAGAAGACTCTAAATGAAGACTTAATACAAGAAACATAGCATGACCATGAAAACTCTCTAAATGAGACCTTATGGGTAACCTATAGTGGAGGACTCTATAATATAAAAGGTTAATTGAAATGAGCTCCTTAAATCTACATTTCTATTTTTTTTTCAATTTGATCTAGAGGGAGGATTATAATGATACACATATAAGGTGCTATCTTTGAGAAAGAAGTTGTTGACTAACATAATTGATAAATTAATTGTTTTGACCCTTAAGACCCTTTTATTATTTGATTGTAATAGTTATAGTTAGTTAATTAGCATAGATATATTTTTTATGAGGGGTTAAACCTTAAGTACTAGACTTAGGTTAGGGTTAGTTAGCTCATATTCCTATTTTTAGATTTTTAGGTAATCTTGGGGCATGAGGGTGAGGTTTAAATTTATTGCATATTGTATATAAAAAAATAAGATTATCATCTTGATTTTGTAATGAACATTGGTTTAAAAGAGGTTACCCCTTCGAATTAGCTTGTGATACAGTATAATAAATTTATAACTTATCAATAATTTTTTTAATTATTTTGCTTAATTCAACAACCATTTCCTTGAATTTTATGTTTACACACTTTGACAAATATGTTTGCAAGTAAAATATACTAGTATGCTTTTAGGGCTAATTTCATTGTAGTAAAAAGATTTTTGGGTATCATTTTGTTCTATTGTAGCAGCCAATTCCCTCTAGTAGTATTATTTTTGGGTAGATAACATATGTCTAGGTTTTAAAAAAATCCATAGACAATTCTAGATAAGTTAGGTTGTCCATAAAGTGTTTAATGAAGTGAGTGGTGATAATGCTCCAATGCCCTAGCCTCAAATAACATCTGTACATGGCTACAAGCTCCCATGTACCTTCAGGTATATTGAGATACCTCTTAGGTTTAAGGAAATCCTTTTAAATAGGTAACCTTTTGGATGTCTGTAATTTATGGTACACCATTAAGTGGTTAGCCCCAAGAAGCTACTTATTCATACCTTAAAGACAAGATATTGTAACTACAAGAATGGTGTAATATTTCATATTTAGGACTCTAAAATATTGGATTGAATGCTATTTATGAATATGATTAGTATATTGATAGGCCTATAAACTAGACATGCACTAATCTAGAACACTTGAAACAATCCAATATTTTACTAAGCCACAAAAATTGAATTAACCCTCTTCTAATATTATAATTTTTTTACTTGATTCAAGAATAGATTTGACAAACTTCAACAATCCAAGGTAGAACAAAGCACAATTAAAGAAAATAAGATAAGGTTGTAGACTCTTGGACAAAAAAACATAGAGGATAGGGTAGAATTTTAGACTACATTTTCTATGTGTACAAAGAGTAAGAGGTTTCAAGTCCTATATATTTCATAAAATAATTTTTTTTGCGGTGAATAACTCACAAACCATGAATAAAGTACCCAATGACAAGAAAAAAGTAATGGGACCAAAATCATTATTTTGAAACCTAGTCCATTGAGATTTACTTGTGCTCATAAATTTGATATATAACACCCATAACACCTCCAATAGACCCTAAGTGATCCCAACTGGGCACAAGTTATAGATCACATGAAAAGGTTTCCAAAACCTAATTGATTTGTAATGAAATTTATATGGCTTATATAGGCACAAATATGCCCATAATATATAACAAGTCACCTGAATCTCATACCCATACACATAGATCGCATTAGGGTATAAATAGGGAGGTAAGAAAAATTCTAACCTATATATTGCTAACTATATGCTAACTAATGCTACTTGAGAAAGAGGCTCACCATATTTATTAAAAATAATAATAATGTCTAGGAAAATAAATAATCTAACCCTAGGTAATCCTAGTAGACACGTGATGCCCTCATCATACCTACCCACTTAAGAAGCATTGGACTCCAATGCTTTTACAATAAGAGTGGAAGGTGGAGTCACCAAACATTGCAACAAGGCTCATAATCGAGCAAAATAACATCATGGAAACCATGCGATACTGGTGTAGAGAAACAAAATTGAGAGAAATCCCTTGCCAAGGGAAAAAATATGACAAGGAGTAATGATTTGCTTTTGGATCTGCGAAGGCTGCTAACCAATTGAAATACTGCGAAGATGATATTGAAAGAGGCCACTACAGTACTCAAAGTGGAACAATAGGAGTAGCAGTAGGAGAAACAAGAGGAGGTTATGATGATGAAGGACAAGTGACCTCCTTAGGAACAAAAGGATGAATATCCTTTGGCCATGAGACTAAAGAAATCCTTGGTGAAGATACCAAGAATTGTGTATGTGGAATATTATGAATAAGAAAGCTCTTACTCTGATGATGCAAAGAATATATTTTGTGATAAGCATCATATGTAGCCCACTTATCATATTGATAAGGATGGTTGAGAATCATTCCACACAAGTCCATGGGAGTCATGTCACAGGTGACTCAATCCACAAAGTGTGGACCAAGGGTAAACAACAAAGTATAATATTTTGTGATTGCAGAAGCTCATCCTTCAAACCAAGTTAATATGGGGAAGGATGGGGTTCAACTAGCAATTTGAGTTGATCAACCATGGATTGAGAAATGATATTGGTCGTGGAGCCATTGTCGAAGATGCAACTCACAAAAAATTTATGGAGAAGATGTGCTCTTGTGAAGAACAAACTATCTCTATATTTTTGTTGATGCAGGAGGGTCACTTGGTTTAGTTTCCCCCGAAGTTTTGGATACACCCTATCTTCTCCTATAGACTCAATGGGCCCATCTTGTGGGGCCTCCTCTTGAGGTTGTGCAAGCAAATTTTTCTTCTTTCTGAAGCACTCAGCCTCGATGTGTCCTTGTTTCTTACAATGATTACAAAAAAAAAACATTATATGAAGAGGAAGAAGAAGGATCCATTGAAGCCTTGTCGAACTACTACTGCTGCTATGGTGGCCTTGGTTTAGGTGCCTTGGATGAGGCACTTGATATCATAGCAATTTTATCTTCCTCCAGTTGTGCCTTATTATACACTTCATTCAAAGTGACACAAGGTGTATATTTCAACTCTCTAAAGAGTTGATCTTGTAAACCACTCTTAAAATTATTGATAAGATTAGGAGTGAGATCGAAGATCCCATTGAGAATCTATAATTTTTTGAAATTTCCAATGTAATCTTGAACACTTATGTTGTTTCCTTGTCTCAAAAAAAGCCATTGGAAGTCCAGCTCTTCAGCAAAATTGGAAGGATAAAATGTATCCTTTAATGCATTGACCAAATTATCCCAAGTATTTATTGGACTATGAGTTTCTTGACGATCTTGTACTAAAACTTTAGCAATGCCAGAGATTTTCAGTTTTGCAAAAGCAACTTGGTCATATTTTTTAATTTTGTTGTAGTCAAACCATGTATCCATGTCAAGAATCTAGCTATTGAGAACATCTGGATCCTAAGATCCATTATAAATATTAACCTCACATTTGATTTGAGGTCAAGGTTCATGAGTTGGACTAGGTGGACTAGGCCCAGTCATGTTTTGAACCTTGTCAGCCAAGATGCTAACTACTTCAGCTATGGTGGCCACTTGTTCCACCAAATCAGTAGCCATCTGCCTTTTGGTGTAAGCCAAGAGGCTACAAAAACTCTTCTCAAAAAGAGTTAAAAAATTTACCTCATAGGGCAGTTACAATGGTGCATTTTTCAACACTTACAATGAGTCGTTAAAAGGCTTTACAATGTTGCCTCATAGGTAATTTTTCAATGCTTTCCCAATGCTTAGGAAGATTACAAAATATTGTAAATTTTACAAAAATGAGTCGGATAGGCTTTTACAATGACTTGTGTAAGGTTTGAAAATTTTCAAAAATGAATGCAATTTATAAATTTTTAATTAAAGTAATTTAAACATTTATTTAATGAATTAATTTTAATTAATTTAATTATTAACAAAAAAAACAACATATTTTTGTTTGTAACCTTACAAAAAAATGGCTTGGGCTAAAATTAGCCTATGGATCCTATGCATTGTGTCAAACAGTCAATGGGAGATTCCACCAATGATCACTGGCGATAAACTGCAGGAGATTGCCAAATGATAGATTTTTTCTGCCTTCAACTAGTATAGCACAACCCCTATGCGGGGTCCTCTTGACCACCATGAGGTGGTCTAACTAAGTAGGAAGCCTTCCCACTCTTAAAGGTCTTTAAAGTTCAGCCCACGCATAATGTAGGATATGTATCCTAAAGTTAGACCAATGTAAACCTCATCCTCCGAAGATCGCCAATGTCTATAACTTACTACAATCTAGGATGACTACCTCATGCGAAGGTGCAAATGATGAATAAACACGATATAAAAACCATATAAATATGTTTCTTTTGTAAGCACTCTCCCACAAAATATTGTGTCTATAAGTCTACCACTTTTTACACCTGAAGGTACTAACACCAAAAAAACCTACAAATTTTGTCATCTACGTGCTATAAATAGATAGCATCAATCTACAATTTTTTCTTATAGTGCAACATATGACCAGTGATATAAATATCTATGATAAATGGAGCTTCTCATCTGCTATAATGGTATACCTACTACCAACGATTCGAGAAAGTATCAAACCCCTTCATCTGAAATGTGAAAACTACGTATAGCTTGTTAGCATTAATATGCATGGAAGCAAAATTGTGATGTCGTAACTCAACATGGGAGATGCTATATGCAACGTTCTTTTTCAGCCACTTAGAAAAAAAAACAACTCCAAAACAACCTTTCGAATTCACATGTAGATGTTGGTTTGTGAGTAGACAATGAGAAGCAAAAATGAATGTGCACAAGGGTAATTGTTCCACATGTGTAACACAAAGTGCAAAAGACATTATAAAAATAAAAACACATAAATAGATTTATAACCACAAGTTGGTGGTCAACCCTCCTCTTGGTCATCTTTTGTCCACTATCCCTTGTACTCTGCGACACTCTGATCGTTATCTACCAGTCCCTTTCTTGAGTTGTCTCACTGTTTGAGCTATATACATGCTTCACGTTGGTTTTCCATCTTGTCACATATTTGTACACCACATAAATTATGGTCCATCTGTGTCGCTATCAGTCCTACTAGGTTGGCTATTCCAGTCTGTTGTTGATGTGTTTGACCCCATGGTACTTTGAGCCCTTAGCCACTTACAGTCCACCCTCGATTAGACCTTAGTTACTGGTCAAAATTATTGTTAAACAAATTTTGAAAATGATTGGTAGAAAATCTTTGCCAAAACTTTTTATCAACAACTGTTGACTATTCATTGCCAAAATTTTTGCCCAAACTTTGCCCAACAAAATTTGTCACCCAAAATTTTACCAAAAAAATTTGGAAGTAGTAAAAATTGCAAAACCAACCAGATGGAGTCCGAGTCCAAAGCTAAATGGAGTGAAGCCAAATGGAGAAATTCTAAATGAACTCAAGCGCCAAATGAGAGCACATTGCAAGATCATGCTTGGATACCAATGAAAATGTGTCCAAAACCTAATTGATTTGTATTGAAATTTATAAGGCTTATATAGGCACAAATATACCCATAATATATAACAAGTCACCTGAATATTGTACCCATAATCATAGATCACGCTAGAGGAGAAATATGGAGGTAAGAAAAATTCTAACCTATCTCTTGCTAACTATATGCTATCTAATGCTACATGAGAAAGAGGATCACAAATTTATTAACAATAATAATAATTCATAAGAAAAGAAAGAATCTAACCTTGGGTAATCTCAGTAGACATGTGATGCCCTCATCATCACATGACCTTTCCTCAGAGAAGTTAGATGGAGTTTTGAAATAACTAAGGGAATCAATAAAGGACTCATTTTTAGCCTTGACCAACATAGACAAGCTATATAAAATTACTAAATTTGAAGCTAAAATAGTTGAGCAAAACAATAAATACTCTCTAATGTCTCTCATCCTAAATCAAATCCAACAAGAAAGAAAAAAACACAAAGGATAATATAGTGATACCCAACATAGCTCCAAAAGACTTAGTTTTAGTTAATGACAACACACTTTTTAATGCCACACCATACACATAAACTTGATTTCCCAAAATTTGATCATGATGAGACCACTGGTCGGATATCTCAAGTATAATAATCCCTTTATATGAATCAAATTCCTATTGATCAAAGAGTACCCATAGCTTTATTAAACCTTGAACATGAAGCTATTTAATGGTACTAATGGTTTGAGAAAGCAATGAGTAGTACACCTATCTAGAAAAAATCCTATGAGAACCTACTAATTTAATTTGGTCCTAATGCATAAGAATATTTCATAGGAGCATTAAATAAATCAAAGCAAACTTTTTTTTTTGTGAATACTAGACACACTTTGATAAATTGTCAAATGGAATAGAAGGGTTGGATGACACATTTTTTCAAAATATAGTTTATCAGTGGCTTAAAGGACAAGATAAGGGTTGAATTTAATAAGTTTTACCCCATAAACATGATGAAAGCTATTGGGTTAGCTAAGTTAGCTAGGGATAAATTTACCACCGAATGCTATATATAAGCCACCATAATTCAAAAATCCACAATATTTTTGAACATCAATAAACAAGGGTGTATACAATACCAATAAAGTGCCTAAGTGAGGTGGAGATGAGAGCTCTCAAATATAAGGGGTTGTTCTACAATTTTCATAAAAGTAATTACCAAGTCATAAATATATAGAACAAAGTTTATACCTACAAGATGTAGAGTCATGTTCTACTTCTGAAGATTTGGAAGTCCTAGAGTATAGTTTAGATGAGGAGAAAAAGGAGGAATGCATACAAAATATGAACCTATCCCTAAGATTTATGTACATGATTAAGACTCAACACACCCCAAACTATGAAAGTGAGGGGATACTTCAAAAGCATCCCCTAGTCATTCTTAGTAATACAAGTAATGCTCATAGTTTCATGGATACTAGAGTAGCTAAATGAATGGATTGTTATATGTACCCATGCAATATTTTTAAGCTAATAATTAATAATAAGGTAAATGAGCTTGTAAGAAAATATGTTATTATATCATGAATTTAGTGAGAGACTATAATTTGAAATCCAACATGCTTGTACTACCATTAGGTGGTTGTGATATAATCAAGGGAACTTAATTATTATGCACATTAGGACTTATCTTATGGGATTTTTTTAATCAAGGAAGCAATTCATGGTGAATGACCAATAATATTCTTATGGGACTAACAACAAGTCCAACAAAAATAGTCAGTTTTTATCATATGGAAAAATTTGTTAGATATTAATACTTTGACTGCATTGTATTATGAAAATGAAGTGGTATTTAAATATAGTAGTTGCCCAAATATGGCATAACAACCTACAACTACCCTTATCCCCTAGTGAACCTTAAAAACCATGTGTTGAGTGGTTACTAAACTTATATTCACATTATACATGATTAATAACTCATAACATTCTCCCCTTATTACATCATAGTCTTGGAGAGGAAAATTTAGAATTCTTAAAACTTAACTCATCCTAGTGGTTCGATGAAGATGTTTGTTCATTGTTCTTGAGGAAGACAAAATTTGATCTAGATGTTCTACTATTGAACATGTTCACGAATGAAGTGGTACTCCATGTTGATGTGCTTGGTACTTTAATGAAAAACTAGATTACAAACAAGATTTAGTACTCCTTGGTTGTCGCAATGCATGATTATAGGTTAATATTGTGGTACTCCCATATTTTCCAATATATGTTTTAACCATATTCATAGTCAGATCCTCCCATTGCATGATATTCTAATTTAGTGTAAAATCAAGAAATTGTTTGTTGTTTTTTGCTCTCCCATGATAGAGGTGTCGGCCCTAGGAAAAATACATAGCTAGATGTGGATTTTTGGTCATCAATGCAACTTATGCATTTTGCATTTGTGTAACCTATTATGAAGAATTGATCATTCCTCTTGAATTCCATACCATATTCAATAGTGCCCTATAGATATCTCAGAATTCTCTTCACTACCTTCCAACATGTCATATTTGGTTCTTACATGAATCATTAGAAATAACTCACTAGAAAACTAATTGTTTGGTCTTGTGTACATTAGGTGGATAAGACTCCCAACTAATTATCAATAGAGCATTTCGTTTACTAAATGAGAGAAATCAAAACATGAGAGTTGTAAACTTGGTTCCATAGGAGTTGTTATAGGTTTACAATCTTCTATGTGATATTTTTTAAAGATGTTCTTAGCATATTTGCTTTATGAAACAAATATGTGATGATGATTCTACTTTACCTCCAATCCTAGGTAGTAGTGCAGTAACCCAATTGGTCATGTTAAAAGATCTTTTCAAGTCTTATTTTGTAGTTAGGATCATACTTTTAGAACTTCAAATGATTATCAAATTATCTACATACACATTGACGAATGGAATATCTTCCCCTTGCTCTTTGTGATAGAGACTTGGATCATATGTAATTTTTTAAAGCCATGCTTTCCAAAATATTCACCTATTTTTATATACCATAGCCAATGAGCTTGTTTGATACCATAAAGTGATTTGATTAATTTTTATACCTTTGTGTATTGTCCAATAATGATAAACCCTCCTGTTTGAGTCATGTAAACTTATTATTTTACATCTTTATTGAGAAAGGCACTTTTCACGCCCATTTGATGAACTTTCCATCCAAATTGTATAGCCAAGGCAAAGATAATTTTAATGGATTTTATTTTTGTTGTAGGGGTAAAATTTTCTTCATAATACATGCCTTACTTTTGTGTATATTACTTTTCTACAAGTCTTACCTTATGTTTTGTAGACACTAAAATATGGTCACTCTGATTATGCTATCACAAGAAATGACTAAATGATAGACCAAGGTCCCTAGGGCAGCCCTTAGCAGGTATACAATGGTCCTAACAACTCAGTGCAAGGTTTTGGAAGGTTTCAGGCCAGCTTTGGGATCTTTTGAACACCCTATTTCTATTTTTCCCACCTTGGAACGAATACAAAACCTATTTATTCCACCCTAGAGCGAATAGCAGAATTCATCCTAGGGTGGAGTGAATAGCAGGTTTAACTAGTAAAATTTCAAATCTAGGCCAAAGACACCCAATAACGATCAGATTCCTGGCTATTATTGCCCACAAGTCAGGGCACGCAGTAGACATTATGACATGCTCAATGAATGAGGTCAATTTTGAAGATTATATTCCCCTCCAATGCATGCCACCCCGGTGGCCAAGTGGCACCTCTTGCCATGCATGCCCTCACATGCCTTTTGATCCATCAAGCATCCTTGGGCTATAAATTGGATCCAATTTCCACACAATATGAAGAGGAATTTTGAGGACAAAGCAACAGAGTGCTGAAAATATTTCCTTTCACCTTTCATGCATAATTTATCACATAACTGAACCATATGAGTGAATACCCTCACCAAATTTTATAGAAATACATACCACAGTGTTTTGCATCAACCCTCAGTGGAATTGATGGCAAAATATAGGCAAAAATGGTCGGCGTGCCACCCCTGGTGCCCCCCAATTTGTGACAGTCTTATTCTTCCCACCCTATCATGAATATAAATATGTGCATTATTTTGTTACTATTTTTAATTAGTTATTTTCTACATTATCATATTATGTTGCATTTCAAATTTCAGGCCATCCTGAGCTATATTGATCAAGATATTGCAATTTTAGTGTTTTGCAGGGTCTCATGCAGGTCTCTGGTGGTCATCTGAATAAACACTTAAAATGTCACTAATTTTACAAATATTATCAAATGGGTTTCTTTAAAATATAATTTTATATGGTCTATCCAATTTTCATGTGTTTTGGATATGTTTAGAGCCATAAATTGTTTACTTTGTGTTTTGCAGGTTATGAATGGTCACTACAATTATGAGGCACCATCGGACTCAATATTAGCATAATTTATAGTGATATCTATCCAAAATATTCTTTTTTACATCCCTCTATAATTTTGAGTTTATTTGATGCCTATTATCACTATTAGCTAATTGGCCCCTGTGGGGATTGCATGTTTCTCATCACATGCACTTGATATTTGACATTTTTTATTTTCTTGTGTGTATATGCAGGCTATACAGCATATTTGGGATAAGTATATAACCTCAAATAATAAAATACACAAGCGGTGATAGCATTGGCCCGCCCACTTTGATTGTGGGTACGAGGAAAGACACTAGATGTGCACCCGAGTTACTTGAAGGATTTTGATCCTTGGGCACCCGATTTGTAAAAATTTGTATCATATATTTGAGCCCTCAAAGGGGATATTTTGTAACTTAGATTTTATCTGCCCAATTAATAAGAATTCCACTTACTTTTCATTATTTCTTGTTATTTTATATCATTTCTATTTTACTTGCATGCTTCCGTTTGATGCTCATTCACAATAGGATATAGATACGCATATTTTTTATCATTATTTGGTGCATAATTTTTCCCTAATTCAGTGGTGATAATGGTGGGACCCTGTACCTTTTGCTTCAAGTGAATTTTGGAACTCATTTTTCATCTTTTCATGTTGCAGGTGCTATTCGTTCTGGACTGAAACAAACTCTGACCTACTATTCGTGCCACTCTGGGAAGAATGTGAATTCATTCCACCATGGAAATAATGTAGAATTTCTATTCATATCACCCTAGAGATAATAGAAACTAGAGATTTTTTCGAGTAGAATTCCAGAAAAAGAAAGTTTCGATAGTGATGAGGTAGGCATCTGAATCTTCTGTCTCTGTTTTTCATTTTTAGAAACTGCCTTATTTGGTTTTTATTACATCTTTTGCTTGTTTAGAAAGGTTAAAATTTAGTTTTCATTTTCTTAAATGTAAAATAAAAAAAACATATAAAAGGAGAAAAAACAAAAGAAATCAAAGTATGAATGCATCTCTTTGGATTGCTTGCTTGTAGCCTACCCAACAGGTAGGCTATAATTTAGGATTTCACATTTCTAGATACATTTATGAGTTATTTTTATACTAAATTTCTAAAAGTAAAACACACATTTCGCATGCATTTAGTGAATGATCATCGAATGCTTATTTTATTACTTTATTTATATTAAAAAGAACCACACACTAGGATTCACTTAAACGCTAGTGAGGTGGATTTCATCACCATACATTGGTAGAGTTTGACGAGGTGGCTTTCATCTCCATCCGTCGTCTCAAATACCACAAACCTTATTCTTTGCCAAGGCCAGTTCCAAGATCCATCATAGCCCATGGGTTATAGCACATATATCTCTTTGGAGAGGTATATCGCAGACTATGGGTGAACTGGGTGAGGAAATGGTAGGGCTTGTGCTCTCTGGTCGTGTGTGGACATCATCACCACACATTATAGGAGGGATAATGAAACCTGGAGTTCATAGCTAGGTTGTTGAGCTACGAGTATATAGGTGAAATCCAATTTAACACAAGATCATCATCCAACAAGATTTTCAAACATGTGACACAAGGTCATTCTTTGCAAACAACACATCCGAAACACACAAAATAGTTTAGGGATTCACATATAAAACTTAAAAGAGATAACCATCTGTATTATTGAGTGTTTCCTTTATTTATTTGTTATTTCATTAAGAATTTATAAAGAAGATAATCACTTAGGGTTTGGTAGAGAGTTATGATGGTGTGCACCCACAGACAAGCCCAATCATGAGTGAAAGATATAGAGAGTGGACTAGGAGACATGAGTCATCTCTGTTATAGCCCTAGGGACCTGGTCATACCTCCCTAGCAAGACTCTACTCACCTAGCCCCAAGACAATGGGGCACGAGCCAAACATAAGAGGGAGCCCTATGCGGGGCACCCATAGAGATGATGGAATTTACTTGGGAGAGTGTTCCTGGTACTTAGATACATCACACGCCTTATTGAATGAAAGACAACAATATTTTGAGGCACTAGTAGATAGAGAGGTTCCACACATATACGTACCTTTTAGGTCTAACACACCTGTTCATAGGCCAAATATCAACTTCACACACTGGGTAGAGCAGGTTGACATGACCTTGCCTACACATCACCTTGACAGGACACAGTAGCTTAGGAAACCCGATGGGTATGATACTCATCATTCAGGGTGAGCTAACTCTGCCCTTCCCTTGCTTGTCCAGGAAGGAAGGCATGAGGAGATCCTAGATTTTTCTTAGGAATAGTATTATGTGCATGCACGATGTGCCTCTACGCCTGCTGAGTACAAGGAGCATATCCCCTGGCTCGAACCTCAAGTCAATGCGATGACTCTCAATCAAGGGAAGCATGCGATGGATATCACATAATATATTGAACAAGGCCAGCCTTAGGGTGAGACTCCTAGGCATCTTAGGCCCTGTCTAGTGAAACAAATTAATCAAGCAATTGCAAGGTATGTGGAACACTAAGCTTAGGTCAAGCAACTTTGGCGAGACAAGTAGCAACTAGACTACTTGCATCAGTTTGAGAAAGAGGGAATCGAACGATAGACCAATGAGATATTCCAAAAGACTCTATGGAAGAGGGTTCCTACCCCTAAGATACATAGGCAAGAGGTCCACCCCAAGTAAACCACACTCATTCGAGATAGGTCCCCTAGACCTTATCCAGTGTTGCCTCTACGAACCCTTAGGCTAGATCAGGACGTGTCTCCTAGGCCAAACATAGGGCACCCATAGCGGGCAGATAACCCTATTTATAGAAAAAATCAAGAAATACCCTATGGGGCTTACACTAAGCATGAGCCAGAGATAGAGTGATTGGAGATGCCTTACCAAGGCAAGGGGGGTGACATGCCACCACCCTGGAAAATAGGTTGGAGGATCCTAGACCTCTGTCGTAGGATGTGAATAAGGATGAGGAGATTAAATCCTTAGACCCGTATAAATAGTTTCTAGAGCACCTAGAGTCAGTAGAGAACAAGACCTTTGGATTTGGATCTCAAAAGCCCACTATGCACCAGTTGCATAGTCAACCCTTCCATCCTTCGGTTCCTGCACCACCTTATTCAGAGCAATTTAAGTTGCCTCAATTGGCTATGTTTAAGGGATAGGAAGATGTGTAGGAACATGTCACAAGATTTTTGGGCCAGTGCTTTGGAATTCATGATGATGATGCTTTTATTTTGAGGACATTCGTTACTACCCTCTTGGGCCTCGCATCAAAGTGGTTTTACCAACTCCCTACGCATAGCATCCACACATTAGACCAACTTGTAGATGCATTCCTAGAACACTTCACCTTCAATACCAAGAGGAAGACATCGTTGGTCGACTTAGCTGGTTTGAAACAATATGACAATGAGTCAATAACAAACTATGGCAATAGATGGTGAACCTTACTCGCCAAGCTGTCTTATCTTATCCCCATGTTGGAGTTGACTCAAATGTTCTCCAAGAGTTGCTTGAATCCAATATCCTTGTTGTTGCAGCTACAATAGTATCTGACTCTTTAAGATGCCCTAGCATAGGCTAGTATCATCGAAAACATTAAGATTCAAGAGGGAGAGATTACAAAGCCTCGCAAGGAGTGGAACAAGAATGCTAGAAGCACCCCAGTGTAGTCTAAGCCTTGATGGAGATCCTTGGTGTCCCAGGGCCAGTGCAATTTGTGCCGCCTCAAAAGCCTAATTATCAGGCCACACCCAGGAACTATGCTAAGGATAACCAAAATAGTCAAGGGCAAAATCAACAATGTCACCCCAAGTGATAATTCACGCCTATTGTAGAGTCTATGGACTCGTTGTTTGACCGCCTATTAGCGGATAATACGATCCACCTGCCTGAGAGTCGACCTATCAACCCAAATGCAACGAAGCCCAAAGGATACATAGAAGACCTATATTACAAGTTTCATAGGTAAAACAGGTATGATGTGCAAATGTGCTACAAGTTCAAGCACTTGGTGCAAGACATGATCGATAGAAACACCCTTTAGGTAGACAACCCTATTGCCCCAAACAACCAACATATGGAGGTCTTCAAATATCCCTTGCCTACCCATGTGGAGTAGGCCAAGCCAATGCCTCAGGTGAATGAGGTTCACCATGACCCTCCTAAGCAGGGGTATGTCGGTATGGTCAGCATTGTAACAAGGAATAGGTGATACCCAAGTCCAACCGTGCCACCTATAGCTCAGAGTGATGTCACCTTGATGTCGAAACATTCACAACCTCCTATGTCGAGCCTCCCACCTAGGCCTATTGTCACCATTAAGAGCAAGCTAGTTTAGAGCTTAAGAACAATGTCTTCCCGACTCTCCATCTATGAGCTCATTCAATAATCAACACCTCATATAGAAGCCTTGATGGAGATCCTTAAAGCAATCAAGATTTAGCCTTGGGAGTCTGACTCCTTCAACAACTTTGTGGGGCATGTGTGAGAATGCACAAAATGGGTGATTACATTTCGAGAAGACAATATTAAATCGGTTCCAAATGATATGGTAGATCCACCTTTGCACATCATTGCATGTGTGAACGAGATGCCATACAAGAGAGTGTTGATAGACACTAGGTCTTCTAGAAACATCATCATGACAATAGCTCTCAAGCATTTGAAGCTCCTAGCATCTCACATTATTGCCTCTACTTACACCCTCTGAGCCTTCAATGATGCCATATGCTCGATGGTTGGTACGATCATATTGCTTATTCAGGTAGGGAAAATACCATCCCGATGTTGTACCACATCCTAGAGGGTGATATGACATACAATATCCTGTTAGGCGGACCATAGATCAGGGACATGAAGTGTGTCCCTTCCATCGCTCACCAGTGCCTTAAGTACACTCATGAAGGGAAAGTCCATGTCATCCCTGTAGACCTAGAGCCCTTCAAGTATTACAATATGGTGCAGCAGCTTCCCGAGTCGACCTTACCATCAACCCATAAGGATTTTCAACTGAATAAATCCATCCAAGGTTTGACTCTACCACCATCATAGGCCATACCATCCACATCATCGGCACCCCCTAGATGCCTAGTGCATATGTATATCCTTTGCCTAGGAACCTGGGAAAGCGGCCTATTGACGAGGCCTAGCCGACCATATCCACCATATATGATGAGGCCCAAAAATGCCTCATTATTGGACAATGTTTGACTCATTATTGCACAATGTTTGACTACCATATGATAAGTTAATTGCCAAATAGTTGACTAGAATATACTATTTGTTAAGTGTGAGGAATACTATATCTCTGTTTTTGACTATTTTCAGCATTTTATGACTGATTTTGCATGATTAAGTAGCAAGTAATAACATGCATTTCAATTAACCAAATGTGGTATGCTGATATCCATTAACTTCTCAATGGTTTTTGAATGTTTTCCTACCCTTCAACTTGTTTCAAATCCACATTGAAGACCAAAGTTTAGGACTGTCATAAATTTGAAAATCTAGAAAAAACAGCCATATAAAAATTAGCAAGCTGTCACTTTATAGAAACACCTTGAAGTTGTAAAGCAAAGCATGAGGATATGGATGGAATGAGTTTAGAAGGACTACAGAAGACATCTGACCTATTTAGAAGCATTCCCACATGGTCTAAATAGGCAGCAATAGGGTATAACAGAGCAAGGGCAATTGTGCAGCACTGTTGCACTATTTCAGCATGGTTACTTGGTGAATGAAGTGTATAAATTTAGTAGCAGCTTGATGTACTCCTTCATGTTGATATTTTAATAATTTTTCCATGTTCTAATTTGATTGAATTTTCAATAAATGCCAATATTCTACAACTGTGCAACAGAACTAGAAAATGCAGTAATTTACCATGTAAATTCTAGCAAGCTACCAATGAATGGCAAGGCATGAAATTCACATCCAAGGAAGAATGAAGACTATTGCAATCTGATACTGAAGGCTAATATACCTTATAAATGCAGAAAAAACCATTTGGAGTCAACACAGTTGGTCATTCTAAAGATCTTCGGAATGAACACAATGTCTTCGGAATGAGAATTGCAGTATCTTCAGAATGAGCCACTTATCTTTAGAATGAAAACAGAATGTACTTTTTGACTTGTTGACTGAATTTTGGCGATGGAAAAGGGGATAAGAAGTTTGATAAAGTTAAGGGAAAATATCTTGCATCTAATTTTGCTGTCCTTGCCGTCCAAAGCCACCATGCATGGAAAATATCAATTTGATCCTCTTCTAGGATAAACCCAGAAACACTGCAGCATAATAGAAAGTTGTTTGCAAGATAGGAATGGCATATTATGAAGTGGAGAATTATGTGTGAGATATTTCTAGACTCCTCCCACATACTCCCACCACTGAAGATGCTTTCTAAGGGCCAATGACTACTACTCGCAACACAACCCGTCCAAATTTGCATTTATTTCAGATCCATAATTATTGGCAAATGACTGTAAAATAGCACATAGGCTGATTTGAGCATGGGATATATTGTAAATATTTATATAAATAACACAGCTCCCTCCTTGGTTGAGCTAGTTAGTAATTAGAATAGAGGAGAGTTTTCAGTAGCAACAATTAGGACTGTACAGTAATTTTTTGTAACAGTTTTCAGCATGTTTTTTCATCAATAAAAGTGCAGTATTTTATCATTTTATGTTCTGAGTGTTAATTAGTTAAGGAGTGATTTTCACCTCCTTCTAGATCAGGAAGTATGGGCCCACTTTCAAATCTAGAAGGAGGGATTTTATGGCAGGTTTTAATCTATAATTTTTCTATAGCAGAATTAACAGATTGCTTGCCAGATTTCATTTTCTTGTTTTTATTTTGTGTTGTGTGATTTATGTTTCCTATTATGTTTATGTACAAAATTTGTGTGTATGTCAGCTGACAAATTATATTAAGCATTTTACTTTATGTTTTCCCTACTTTCTATTTTAGCAACTTTCCATTTTCAGCATATTTCATTTTCTCTGTCAATTCCCGTAGCAGAAGCTTGGCGACCTTTTGTGGCAGGGCATTGACAGGTGTTTTAGAATAAGTTTCAATTTTGCAAAAGTAGATTAGATTTCAATTCTACAAAAGTAGATTAGATTTCAATTTAGCAATTTCAATTATGCAAGAGTAACTAGATTTCAATTCTGCAAAAGTAACTTAGGATTTCAATTTAGCAATTTCAATTCATGCAATTGCAGTTAGATTTCAATTCTTGCAAACTTAGATTTAGTTTTCAATTCTTGTACTTTATTTCAATTTCCATTCTTCAGACTAGGTTTAGTGTGACACCAAAAGGCTAAACCAAAATCTGCTTCACCAATAATTGCTTGAAATCTAAATGCCTGAATTGTACTCTACCCTAACCTTCTATCATAGACAACCTTGGACACCACCCCGTATTGATAAATCATTGAGATTAAATGATGAGACTCAACGACACTCATCATTTTGGCGTCGTTGTTGGGGAACATGGTGTTGTTAGAGGGTAAAAGCAGTAAAATAATTATTATTGTGCTAATTTATGAAGTTCAGAGTTAAATATGAATGTAATAGCTAGTATAAATAATAATTTTTGATAGTTGCATTTTAGTCCATTTAGAAAACAAGCAACCACCACCTTCAGCCCAACCTGGACAGCAACCCCTGTCTATGTAAGATGAATCTATTAAAAAAAAAAAATCACAAAAACTTTTGCACAATCAAAATAGGAGTTTACAACTTAATGATGATCCTAGAGTTTTTCATTATTACTTCAAGATTGTTTGGATTTTACCGTGCTAAACCGCAACCTAGCAATTCTTAGCCTACACAGTCAATAGTTGATCTCATTAGAGGTGATCCTACCTGACAAGTAGTTGATCTGCTAAAGTTGTACACTTCTTGTCTTATTGTGCAAACCAAAAAAATTTTTTAGCACAACCTGTGATCAGTCTGAATAATACAGGATAGGCAACCCCTGTCTATGTAGCTAAATCTAGTATTAAAAAAAAATGAAAAAAAAACTGTAGGAAATGTGATTGATTGCAACAACATCCAACTGTACTCAAACAAGAACTTACCCGAGCTTGAAGAGACAAAAATCAATGGAGATACACAGAAAATCTTTAGTCCAAACACACAAAAATTAGCCTTGGATAAAGGAGAAAAAAACTAGAAAAACTGCACATAGAAAATTTACTTCCATTTTACAAAGGGGTAAATTTTGTCCTCCTAGGAATGAAACAAATTGAAGTGCAGCCAAGAAAATTCTTGAACATTATTAGCTGGTTGACTTATAAACAAAAAGCAAAATTGTTGCTATTTTGAAACAATATTTCAATCCCTTTACATAGAATTACAAGGGTATATCAAGATTTTATCTTGATGTAAGAACTTAACATCTTTTGGGAATTGGTATTTAATTATTTCAAGTATAGATTGACAAGATTTTATAGACTAGGAGGCATGGACAACACTTGATTGAAGAAGTTTTCATATATGGAGCAATGCTTCTTTCTCCCATTGGTAATTCATGGAGGATGTTAGTGGTGAATGGACATTGCCTTCGGGTATACCATGCACCATTAAATAAGGAGGAGTTCTTGAAGGAGATTCCATTGGATGTACACATAATGGAAGAGAATTTCTCTTCAATATCAGATTCAGAGTGATGATAAAAAGTCTAACAAAAAGAAAAAAAAAAGGGGAAAAAAAATACAAGAAAAGTAAAAAGAAGAATAGTCTTGTTTGTGAACTTCCTTTTTGGGTACAAGCAAGACAAGAAAATTTGAAAAAAAAAAAAATTGCAGCAAAGGCATGTCCCACAAAATGGGATACATGAGGACAAACATCAATTTCAGAAAGAAATAGGAACAATGGAGCCAATACTTCATTTCCAACAATAAGGAGGCAATGATGATGTAAGAAGATTCTTACTGGTCATCTAGTAAGGAAGGTTGCATCAATGTTGCAGGTTTCAATAGAAAGAGATGGTGTTTTCATACAACAATTGACATGTTTTTGTAGAATAAGGATTGGTCTTATCCAAATAAGAGAGAGATTTTCTCTCATTGAAGCACTTGAAAAAAAAAAACAGAAGTTGGTTGAAAACCAGAAATGGCAGCCTCTTCTGATGCAAAAATGAAAAAAGATATGAAAAAAAAAATGAATAATTCAGTAGTGAAAACCTTCTTGGAGGCGCTACTGAGTTGGCTTGCATGAAAACCAATTTTTCGGCATGCATTGCCTTGTTCTACTCATCAGTGTTCCACCATTGTACAAATCTCACACTGCACATGTGTTATGTTTATGTTTTCAGATAGCCTGCTAACAATCATCAAAAGTAGCTTGTAAGGTGCATGACCAATTTTCAGGACGGTAAGGTATGTGTTTCTTGCATTTAATTCATAGTAAACATTTAGCATTTAGTGTATGATAGTCGATATTTGGCATAAACTATTCATACAATATTGACAAGTTGAAAAAGGAACATGTTCAATATGTCAAGAAATACCCCCTTATGCCCTTAATTGCATAGAAATTCCAAAACTATGCAAAAACCTAATTTTGGGATAGACATGGTAGCAATTCTATTTCAATTTGTAGGGCAAATTTTAGAAGGAAAACTGCAAGTTTATATCTCATAATTGTCTGATAAATTGAAGGAGGATAATCAACAAAATGCATCCGAAGGTTCTATTTTAGTACTACTGAAATAAAATAGCAACATACAAAACAAAGAATAGCATCTAAACAAAAGGATGAAGGGATTTTTTTGATGTTATGGAAGGCTTATACACTCTAGATATGGACCCACAATAGAATTTGTAGCTAACTTTTGCATAGGAGGTCATTTCTGCATTTTTTAAAGATCTTCAGAATGAGAAATGTAGTCTCTTCGGAATGAACAGACATCTTCGGAATGAGAAATGCAGTCTCTTCGAAATGAACAGACATATTCAGAATGAGAAATGCAGTCTCTTCGAAATGAACATACATCTTTGGAATGAGAATTGCAGTATCTTCGGAATGAGCGGATCTTCGAAATGAGAATTGCAGTATCTTCGAAATGAGCGGATCTTTGGAATGAGAATTGTAGTATCTTCAAAATGAGCAAATCTTCAGAATGAGAATTGTAGTATCTTTGAAATGAGCGAATCTTCGGAATGAGAATTGCAGTATCTTCGAAATGAGCGGATCTTCATAATGAGAATTGCAATATCTTCGGAATGAGCAGGATATCTTCGAAATGACCAAAAATTGTACCAAAATTGCTGAAAATGCTACAGAATAGCAAAAAGAGTAGGGTACATCAAATATTGAGGTTTATAAGGCCCTACCACAAGTAAGTACATCCCTCAAGCATTTCAAATAAAAACAAAAAAAAAAAATCAATTTTTTTCAAAAGGTGCAAACAACAAAAATAAGCATTCAGGATGAAATGTTGTTAAGAACAGAAAATTCCATTAGTAGTAGTGCATCTGCCAAATACGGTTCCAGAATAAGACTATTGCAAGATGAATCATATGATATCAAGCCTTTAAGAGGTACCTTGCAGCACTAAAACTTGTAAAAAAACAGAAAAAAGTCATACATGTGCTTAATTGCAAAATACTTGATATAGTGCAGCAAGGAGGAATTTATCAGTTAGCAAGTAGCAAAAGATGTTGTTCATAAGAATAAAACCTGCATATTACTATGGCCTACTAAGATGCATGATGACATGCATCAGTTCAAGTTGGGGGGGATGATGAGGCCCAAAAATGCCTCATTATTGCACAATGTTTGACTCATTATTGCACAATGTTTGACTACCATATGATAAGTTAATTGCCAAATAGTTGACTAGAATATACTATTTGTTAAGTGTTTGCATGATTTTATGTTAGGAATACTATATCTCTATTTTTGACTATTTTCAGCATTTTATGACTGATTTTGTGTGATTAAGTAGCAAGTAATAACATGCATTTCAATTAACCAAATGTGGTATGATTATATCTATTAACTTCTCAATGGTTTTTGAATGTTTTCCTACCCTTCAACTTGTTTCAAATCCACATTGAAGACAAAAGTTTAGGACTGTCATAAATCTGAAAATCTAGAAAAAACAGCCATATAAAAATCAGCAAGCTGTCACTTTATAGAAACACCTTGAAGTTGTCAAGAAAAGCATGAGGATATGGATGGAATGAGTTCATAAGGACTATAGAAGAAATCTGACCTATTTAGAAGCATTCCCACACGGTCTAAATAGGCAAGACAGGGTATAACAGAGCAAGGGCAATTGTGCAGCATTGTTGCACTATTTTAGCATGGTTACTTGATGAATGAAGTGTATAAATTTAGTAGCAGCTTGATGTACTCCTTCATGTTGATATTTTAATAAGTTTTCCATGTTCTAATTTGATTGAATGTGCAATAAATGCCAATATTCTACAACTGTGCAGCAGAACTAGAAAATGCAGTAATTTACCATGTAAATTCTAGCAAGCTACCAATGAATGGCAAGACATGAAATTCACATCCAAGGAAGAATGAAGACTATTGCAATCTGATCCTGAAGGCTAATATACCTTAGAAATGCAGCCAAAACCATTTGGATTCAACATAGTTGGTCATTCTAAAGATCTTCGAAATGAACACAATGTCTTCGAAATGAGAATTGCAGTATCTTCAGAATGAGCCACTTATCTTCGGAATGAAAACAGAATGTACTTTTTGACTTGTTGACTAAATTTTGGCAGTGGAAAATGGGATAAGAAGGTCGATAAAGTTAAGGTAAAATATATTCCATCTAATTTTGTTGTCCTTGTCGTCCAAAGCCACCATGCATGGAAAAAATCAATTTGATCCTGTTCTAGGATAAACCCAGAAAAACTGCAGCATAATAGAAAGTTGTTTGCAAGATAGGAATGGCATATTCTGAAGTGGAGAATTATGTGTGATATATTTATAGACTCCTCCCATGTACTCCCACCACTGAAGATGCTTTCTAAGGGCCAATGACTACTACTGCAACACAACTCGTCCGATTTGCATTTATTTTAGATCCAGAATTATTGGCAAATGACTGTAAAATAGCACATAGGCTGATTTGAGCATGGGATATATTGTAAATATTTATATAAATAACACAGCTCCCTCCTTGGTTGAGCTAGTTAGGAATTAGAATAGAGAAGAGTTTTCAGTAGCAGCAATTAGGACTATACAGTAATTTTCTGTAACAGTTTTCAGAATGTTTTGTCATCAATAAAAGTGCAATATTTTATCATTTTATGTTCTGAGTGTTAATTAGTTAAAGAGTGATTTTCACCTCCTTCTAGATCAGGAAGTATGGGCCCACTTTCAGATCTAGAAGGAGGTATTTTATGGTAGGTTTTAATCTATAATTTTGTCATATGCAGAATTAATAGATTGCTTGCCAGATTTCATTTTCTTGTTTTTATTTTGTGTTGTGTGATTTATGTTTTCTATTATGTTTATGTACAACATTTGTGTGTATGTCAGCTGACAAATTATATTAAGCATTTTCCTTTATGTTTTCTCTTCTTTCTATTTTAGCAACTTTCCATTTTCAGCATATTTCATTTTGCTGTCAATTCTTGAAGCAGAAGCTTGACGACCTTTTGTGGCAGGGCATTGACAGGTGTTTTAGAATAAGTTTCAATTTTGCAAAAGTAGATTAGATTTCAATTCTGCAAAAGTATATTAGATTTCAATTTAGCAATTTCAATTATGCAAGAGTAACTAGATTTCAATTCTACAAAAGTAACTTAGGATTTCAATTTAGCAATTTCAATTCATGCAATTGTAGTTAGATTTCAATTCTTGCAAACTTAGATTTAGTTTTCAATTCTTGTACTTTATTTCAATTTCTATTCTTCAGACTAGGTTTAGTGTGACACCAAAAGGCTAAACCAAAATTTGCTTCACCAATAATTGCTTGAAATCTAAATGCCTGAATTGTACTCTGCCCTAACCTTCTATCGTAGACAGCCTTGGACACCACCCCGGATTGATAAATCATTGAGATTAAATGATGAGACTCAATGACACTCATCAATATCCACAGAGGAGGTTCCTAGCAAATTAGATGACGAGCTACTGCATGATATGAATGATGAATTAGATCAGGTGTCACTATTATCCCTCTTCTAATGCACCTAGCTTTTACCAAATTGGGGGAGTACATGGTTAGGAATGTTACAACCACTCCTACTATAGAGTTGATGCAAGACATGGGTCGACCCCATCTTCCTAGAGGCACCATCATGCCTCTTGGTCTCACCCTAATAAAAAAAAATTTATCTATGGGGGCCTTGACTATGGCATAGAACCTTACCAATAGTAGGAAGAGGATGAAGAGTCCTTTGGAGAAGACATTAACTACTTGTCCAACCCTAACTTCGCTTTGAAGTACCTTGACCTATGTAATTGGCACGATTATGGGTTGGGTCGGTACGAGTAAGGCACTCAAGTTCCCTGCCAACCATAATATCAAATTCTATATGACAAGTCTAGTTTTGGGAACAACATACCTTTACCCCTTGATGTTTTGGCAGATAACTTGGAGTGTATGACACTCAACTTTCAGGATGATCTCACGCGAGATCCTTTCACCAACCCCAACCGTGTCTACTCACTAGGGGACTACTTCCCTATGCCCTTGGGAGATGATGAACCACCTCATGATGATATTTTCTCTTATGAGAGAGGTGAATATTTGTGTACTCTTCCCCATAATGGTGAGGAAGAGGATCCAGGGTCCCCTTATGAGTGGACATCATATGATGAGTCAGATTACAGATTCATGCCCATTGACTTTGGTAGTTCAAATGGTGAAGGCCCTCGGGTCATCCTCATAGACAATGTGGATGAGTTATATTTGTGCATGTTCCCATTACATCATCCCATCTCATGAAAAATTCTAACTGTAGAGGAGCAAGCTCACATGTAGCCACACCAAACATCATTGGTCATTCCACCGCCCCCACAGCCACCTTCTCAGGTCTCACGATATTCGAATATCTGTGGGCACCATTAGCCACATAGGGGAAATCATCCATCCATAAATATTATTTCTATAGATTTGTTTGAGCCCTTGCGAGATTCAGATAACCCATTGAATCCATCTTGATCGAGGAGATTCACTGCCCTCACCCTTTGAGTACTGGCCTTGCAATGAGATGTTATAGGCATTTTGTTTCTCTAAAAGGCCAACTCATAATGTCTTCCATGTTGAGGAGGAACCTGAGGTTCCCATTGATGATTTAAATCCAGTTTATGACATCCATTTGATCCCTACCCCCCACCAATTAGAGGAAGCATCACATATGTCAATCGAGCCTACGATTGACAAAGATATAGGCTCAAATCCCAAAAATCTACAATGTATCTAGCTAGGGGAAATTCTATCCCCTAAAGAGCAAGCCGATTACATAGCCCTTATCATAGAGAATAAGGCAGATTTTGCATGGTCCTATAAAGACATACTGGGACTGGATCCAAATATAGTCACCCACAATTTGACACTTGATCCCAAGACCAAGCCTGTCAAGAAAAAGCTGAGAAAGATGCATCCAACGATGGCCCTAATGGTTAAATACAAGCTACATAAGTTGTTGGATGCCAAGTTTGTTATTTTTGTAGGCCATCCACCATGGTTGTCCATCATGGTTCCCATCAAGAATCTTGATGGGAGGATTCGCATTTGCATTGATTTTCGAGACCTAAACAAAACAAGTCCTAAGGATGATTTTCCTTTGCCAAGCATCGACACCTTGGTAGATGCCACAGCGGGCCACAAAATGTTATCCCTTATGGATTGCTTCTCTGGGCATAATTAGATTCATATCAACCTGGAGGACTAGATCAAAATAACGTTCACAATGCCCTAGGGAACATTTTTCTACAAGGTCATGCCTTTTGGCCTTAAAAGTACTGGAACCACCTACCAACATGCCATGACATACATCTTCCACGACTACATGCATAAGATTTTGGAAGATTACATGGATGACTTATTGTCTAAATATTTGTTATACCATGAGCATATCGATGTCTTTTGCAAAGTCCTTGATCACATTATCAAGTATAATATGAGACTAAACCCTAATAAATGCATCTTCGGCATCACATCCAGAAATCTCTTGGGATTCATAGTTTCTAAAAGAGGCATCTAAGTGGACCCCAAAAATATCAAGGTCATCCTTGAGATGCCTCCCTGGATTACCATCAAGCAATTTTGAAGTCTATAGGGCAAGATCGCATCCATCAAACGCTTCATAGCGCAATTTTCGGACAAGTGTCAACCCATGAACAAGTTATTGCACAAGGGGGTCGCATTCCATTGGGATGACGAGTGTTAGGAGGTCTTTGACGCAATAAAATAGTACATGGCTTCATCGCCAGTGTTGGATCTACCTTGACCAAGAGTGCCATTCTGCTTATACATCTCAACCACTAAGGTTGCATTGGGTGCCATTTTGGCCCAAAACAATAAACTGCATAAGGAGCAGGCTACGTACTATCTCAACCGCACCCTAGTCAGTTATGATATTAAATACGCATACATGGAGAAGTTATGCCTAGTATTGGTTTTAACCACCAAGAAGCCATGACACTACATGCTTAGCCATACTATGTATGTTGTATCTAAATATAATCCATTGCAATACATGATGAGTCGCACTTATCATAGTAGTCACACGGTGAAATGGATCATGTTGTTGATGGAGTTCAACCTAGAATTCATTGGAAAAAAATCAATCAAGGGTCAAGTCATCATAAATCAAATCATAGAGGCTCCTATATAGGATGATCAACCTCTTAGTATGGAACTTCTTGATGATGGAGTATTTAAAATATCAGAATCATCTAATTTTATCGAGTCTGAGTCACAGGTAGATATGACTCTATTTTTTGATGGATCCAAATGCAAGTAAGGAGGTGTTGCAGGGATCATGTTTTTCACACCACATGGGGCTCCCATAACCCTACCATTTAAACTTGATTTCCTATTGAAGTAGGTAAAAATGATGCACCAAATGATAATAAACAATACACGTATCTATGTCCTATTGCTTATGAGCGTCAAACGAAAGCATGCAAGTAAGATGGAAAAGATAACAAATAACAAGAAATGATGCAAAGCAAATTAGATTTATTATTAATTAGATATATAAAATCCAGGTTACATAATTTCCCCTTTGAGGGCTCAAAATGGATGATACAAATGTTTACAAATTGGATGCCCAAGGATCAAAATCCTTCAAGTAACTCGAGTGCACATCTAGTGTCTTTCCTCGTACCCATAATTGAAGTGGGTGGGCCAAGGTTACCACCACTTGTATCTCTAATTATTTTAGGTCCAATGCTAATCCCCAATGTGTTGTATAACCTACACCTGCACACAAGGAAACAAAAAATATCAAATAGCAAGTGCGTGTGATGAAAAACATGCAATCCCCATAGGGGCCAAATAGCTAATAGTGAGAAAAGCATCAAACCTACTCAAAATGACTTGAAATTATAGATGGGTATGTAAAACTGAATAGTTTTGGAAAGATCTCACCAGAAATTATTCCAATATTGAGTCCGATGGTGCCTCGTAATTGCAATGATCGTGCGCAACCTACAAAACCCAAAGCAAACAATTTCTAGCCCTACACATATCTAAAACACATGAAAATTGGAAATAATACATAAAATGATATTTTAAGAAAACCCATTTTATCATATTTTCAATATCAAGTAACATTTTAGGCATTTCCTCAGATGACCATTAGAGACCTGCAAGAGACCCTACAAAACACTAAAATTGCGATATCTCGGCCAATATAGCTCAAAAAGACCTAAAATTTGAACTGCAGCATAATAATAGAATGTAGAAAATAACCAATAAAAAATAGTAATAAAATCATGCACAAATTTTAATTTGTCATAGGGTGGGACGAATAGGACTGTCACAAATTGGGGGGCACCCGGGGGTGGGACGCCCACCATTTTTGCCTAAATTTTACCACCAATTCCACTGGGGATTGATGAAAAACACTATGGGATGTATTTTCATCAAATTTTGGTGAGGGAATTCACTCAAATGGTTTAGTTTAGTAACAAATTGTGCCTCCTAGTTCACTCACAAACCTCCTTCGCTAGGTAGAGTTTTCAAGGGAAAAATGGGCACAAAAGGGTGGAAGAAAATATTGACAACACTTCATCGCTTTGTCCTCAAAATATCCTCTCTATTTGTGTGGAAAAATGCATCCACTTTATAGCCCTAGGAGGCTCATGGGTCAAAAGGCATGCGAGGGCATGCGAGGTAAGAGGCGCCACTTGGCCACTAGGGTGACATGCGTTGGAGGGGGAAGAGAATATCCAAATTTGGCCTCCCTTATGGGTTGGAGCATTAAGATGTTGTGTGCTCTGACTTGTAGGTGTTGGAAGATAGAAAAAGTAACCATTTCTAGGTACCATTTATCCAGATTTGACTTTTTGCCAATCAAACCTGCTATTCACCCCACCTTGGGATGAATGTTGCTATTCATCCCAGGGTGGGACGAATAGGTTTTGTATTCATCCCAAGGTGGAACGAATAGTAGCAGGGTATCCAAAAGGTCCCAAAAGTGGTCTAGAACCTTTCAAAACCCTGTACAAAATGGTTAGAGCCACTATATGCCTCCTGAGGGCTGCCCTAGGGGCCTTGGTGTGTCATGAAGTCGTTGCTTATGGTAGCATAATCGGATTGACCAAATTTTAGTGTCTACAGATGCCCATTTTTGGGATGTATTGTGTACAGCATATTGTTGAGCAAAAATAGATGATTAAAATATTTTAATGATTAGAGTTACTAAATATACTAACCAAATTTTAGATGCCCCAATCCTAAAAAGAGCATTCATTCTTGAATCCTTGCTTATGATGAGCTAAGGAAATTGCTTTATCTTGGATGTTGTTTGGTCATGATGTGGGGATTCTCGATGTTACACATGCTTACTAAATGCCAAGTATTTTAATTTTGTGCTTTGTGCTTATTTGCTTCCCCAAGCGAGAGCATGATTATCTCTATCAATGATTCGTTGAACGAACACAATTTGCATAATTGAGTGTGTGCTTATTGATTTGACTTGAGTATGACTACCCCCTCAAGCGATGAGTCAATGAGGGAATGACTCGTGAGAAAAATGATGAGTCTCTTGAACCATATGACTTTTGGTGAGGTTGCCCTAAGTTGTACGCATTGAAAAATGGCACAATTTTGAAAGGAGTCAAATGATGTTATAGAGGTTTCTTGGACACAAGGAGTTAAAAAATTCATTCCCATGGGGTGGTCTGGCCACAATGGCCTTCTTTGTGAGTAAAGTAAGGACTTTTCCATGCTTCCCTGAGAAATTTGTGTTCCATATTGACCATAAATGAATTCCATCAGATTTGACATGTTTTTGGTGGGTTTTGAACCCTTTTCTTGTCTGCTTCCTAGAGGAAAGGAATGAAAAACCTCATTCCTACGGGGCAATCTAGCCATAGTGGTCTTATTAGGGATTGAATTAAGATTATTTCTGAGCATCCAGGGGTTTTATTATTTGCCTCTTGACTGATACAAAATTTTTGACCAAAATAGAGTTATTTTTGTGGGTTTTGGACCCTTTTGGTGCATTTGAAGTTGTTTTGACCTATGAATCCTGTATTCATCCTAGGGTGGAATGAATACAAATTTGGTATTCGTACTAGGGTGGGATGAATGGTCAAAGGTGCGTTCATCCCACCTTGGGACGAATGGTCAAAGTTGCGTTCATCCCACCTTGGGACGAATAGGACTGTTGTAGGCTTATATAAACCCCAAATGCAAGTTTTGCACTCATTATTGCATGTTTTCTTTTGTGGTTTGAGAGGTGAGGAGGAGGAGAGTGATTTTGCATAGTGAAGCACTATCAAAATCATCCCACTATCATCATGAGTCAGCAAGCAGAGGCATCCAATGAAGGGGTCGGTGCGAGGAAGGTAAATGCTAACTCAAATGACCTCATTTATTAAAAGTGTAATACCTATTATTTTTATTTGGGTTTTTGATGTTTTTATTATTTTTGTTAGGTGGTGAAGAGTCGGTATCGAAAACCAAAGCTCTTTGGGACCATGCAGGATGCCTTGACTGAGGCTGACTGGGAGTGGCTTGATGCCTTGGGGCTCAAGAAAGTTACTCTATTGGAGCCTGTGGTAGGAGATCGGGCTTATCTGACTACCTTGATTAGTTTGTGGGACCCACGCACCAACACCTTCCATATGTCGATGGGGGAGATGATGGTGACGTTGGAGGACATCTATCAAATTTTGAGGATTTTGATAGAGGGGCGACCTATCCGGTCATCACACCGCGACCTGAGGGGTGTAGTGCTGATGAGGTATTTTGGTGAGGATGCAGATGCGATGGAGATGGATTACCGTAATGGTAGGATATTGGTGGGGTATTGGCATGAGGAGGGGGTGTTGGGGGTGAGGCATGCACTATTGATGACTCTCATCTCCAATATGCTCCTCCCAGACTCATCAGGAGCCAGGTTCCCTTGGAACCTATTAGAGCTGGTGTACGCCCTGGTGGGGTGCACTAAGGAGGAGCCACTGGTGATGGTATGGGGGACTACCCTACTGGCATAGCTCTATGATGAGTTGTATGAGATCCACTATCGTAAGTGGAAGGGCTTAGGCTACAACTTCTTATTGTAATGTTGGGGGTGGTAGCACATAGTTATGGGGTGACCATAGGGCTTACCATGGATGACCCGGGTGCAGCTAGTGGATAGGAATATAGGATATGGTATCTTATGGTAGACGACGTAGGAGTGAGGGCAGATTCAGTAGTTTGCAGATGATGTGGATCACTACGTCGATCTCTTCTCTCACCTAGCACTAGGGTAGGTGTTATGGTGACCGTACAGGGATTTTCTGATCTGGGCAGATGCTAGAGAGGAGCTCCAATGGGTGAGATAGGGCAAATGGCTGATTGCATGGCATGAGATTGATCAGGAGTACTTCCAATTTGGTTGGGTCACACGGTAGTTTGGGCTACGATAAGGACTGCCCGAGGAGCCAGTGGTGTACCAGCATCGTGAGGATGAGAGGACACTATTATGGCCTACTATGGAGGAGGTGGATGAGGAGTTGGATCCTATAGTAGATGTTCCTAACATGGACGATGTTAGGACTAAAGAGAAGTATAACTCATGGTGGGTGGTGCACTAGTGGCGAGGTGCAGGGACCCTAGGGGGCGAGGCAGCTGGGGTGGTAGATGAGATGATATCGGATGCTCCAAAAGAGGACCAGGCAGAGGGCGATGAGCAGGGAGATCTCCTAGACTTGGGATATCAGGGTGATAACATGGATGCAGAGAATCTTAGGGCACAGGTACCATAGGGTGTACAATGTGATCAGTATCTAGAGTTACAAGCTAAGTTGGCCAGGGTTAGATAGGAGAGAGATCTCCTACGGGTACATACATGGGAGTACCAGGCTGAGATATCCTCCCTGTGAGCACAGCTGAGAGCTCAGGATTTGAGACAAAAAGGATCCAACATTAAGGAGGTAGAGAAGTTATGGGTAGATGTATTACAACTACAGTCAGTGGTGGAGACCTATCAGGCATGGGGACAATGAAGGCAAGCATATGTGGATCAATTGGAGATGGAGGTGGTGCACCTTGGGGGGCACCTATCGGATGATGGGGAGACCAACATATCACACTGGTCTTGAAAGAGCGAGATGGTGTAATCCTCTACTAGGTGAAGGGAGGACAGGGTTGGTGGCAGTAGGCATGGGGGATCTCAGTAGACCCGGACTACTGGTGGCAATGTGAGTCATAGCACCGATCTTGCATGATCATGGTGATGGAGACTCATGGGATTATTTTTGGGTTTTTTGGATGTTTAGCATTGTGAGGTCTGAGGACCCACTTTATCTTAGCCTATGAGAATTTTGGAAACTCTGATGTACATGTTTTACCTCATATATATATATGAGATTTTATTGTGGTTATCATGTGTTTCATTTATTGCTTTATTGTGTGAATGCAATGTGTGTAATGATTTATACTTATATGTTAAATGCTTAGTATGTTATGCATATGGATGCAATGAAATGATGATAGATAGATATCATGTATGCATGTGTATTTTGATTTGATTTGATTTGCAGCTATCTATATGCGTGGATGCACAGTGAGACGAGACATGTGGTTGATTGATAAAATGAACTATGGCTAATGATTTGGCACACTATGTGAACACTATAGACTGTGCAACACACATTAACGCTCTTTTTTGTTTTTGTTTTTTGTGTAATGGAAATGTGAGACCATTATTGTGATGTGGTGAAATGGAGTAAATGAGATGAGATGTGCAAATAATGTAGGTGAGGTTTTTTATGAGACTCAAACACTCTAGCTGATTTTATCAAAGGTTGTATACTAACTATGCAAGACTTTTTGATGAGGTATGAATCTTCTAGGATGACCAAGGTACTTCATATCCCTGTGTGTGCAAGTGAGTTCATTCCTATGAGACGTATAAAGATACCACCATTTCTAGATAGGATACCCACCAAACCTGGAATGAGGATCACCCTATGAATGTCACGATCCTAAGTTCTGTACTTAGTAGGACTAGACCACTAGGTGATCTAGGTTACCAAAAGCTAGCTCATCCACATGCAAACATTGGTCTGCACACACGCCAAAAGCTAATGTGACAAACATATCATCATGCATGAGGATACCGCCATTGAGAAGTAGGCTATCCACCAAACCCATAATGAGGATCACCTTATGGTTTTCCAAATGCTGAGAATTCCAGGGATTCAAGTTCAAATCCCTTATTTTCTTCAATTTTATTGGGATACTTGCTCATATGTAGTGATGAAAATCACTGTTTATTTTGTATTTTGTTTTCTTTGAGCAAGGGATTTGGGATTTGGGATTGTGGATTAGTGGTGAGAACCACCGTTTATTTTGCTTTTTGCTTTTTGAGGATTTTGATATTGAACTTTTGGGATTTTGATTTTTGAATTTTGATTTCTTTGATTTTTTTGAGG
This sequence comes from Wollemia nobilis, assembly GCA_028583015.1. Lineage (NCBI taxonomy): Eukaryota > Viridiplantae > Streptophyta > Pinopsida > Araucariales > Araucariaceae > Wollemia > Wollemia nobilis. The sequence continues at coordinate 9,002,194 of JAQPPZ010016931.1, forward strand.
GATTGGGATTTGGGGGGATTGGGGGATTTTTGGTAGTGGTGAAAACCACTATTTATTTTGGGGAATTGGGTAGGGAAGAACTTGTCCTTTTCCAAACTCTCAACATTCTTGAACCATTCACACATGGGGATGAGCAGGATGACCTTTTCGCTTAAGGTAACCTAGACCACTTCATGGATTTCATATTTCTTCATGAAAAACTTGGATTATTAATGTTAAAATATGTTTGGGATCTGATGTACACAAGGCATGATCTAAGCAAGACTCTACCTCCTAAAAATCAATATAGCTTTCTACAAAATCTAAAAAGAAAACTAGAAATGGTTGAGTGACCAAAAACCCTAAAGACATTCTAGAACAAATGACTAGGTGATGGTAACAAACACTACTATGACTAGTGGAAAATGTAAGTGGATATGATAGGTGATATATGGAATGATGTGGATATTGACTTTGACATGATTGTTTTGGAATAATGCATAATGTACATGCTTAGTGCTAGACATGTATGAGCAACCCTAAAATGCAAAATGCAATGATGAGTATGCCTAATGTCGATGATAATGCGACAAGATGCGATGTAATGAAAGGCAATATTATATTTTTTTTTTATGATGTTTGAAGATGTAATGCGATGCAATATTTTGTATTTTTTATTGATATATATGATGTTTTTGATTTTTAATGATGTTTGAAGATGCAATGCGATGCAAAATTTTTGTATTTTTGATTGATATATATGATGTTTTTTATTTTTTGTTTGTTTGATATATACATGTGACCAACGGGCTTATTTGGGGACCATTGGGGCATTTGGGTGACCAAAAGGCTTATGGATGCCTTTGGGGATTTTGAGGTGACCTAGACGGTCATAGACCACCTAGGGGAATTTTGAGTTGACCAAGCGGGTTGAAGGCACCCTTGGAGCATTTTGGGTTGACCTAGATGGTTATAGACCACCTAGGAGTATTTTAGGTTGACCAAGCGGGATAAAGGTACCCTTGGAGAATTTCGGCATTTTGGGGTGACCTAGATGGTCATAGACCGCCTAGGAGCATTTTAGGTTGACCAAGCGGGATAAAGGTACCCTTGGGGAATTTTGGGGTGACCTAGATGGTTATAGACCACCTAGGAGCATTTTAGGTTGACCAAGCGGGATGAAGGCACCCTTGGAGCATTTTGGAGTGACCTAGATGGTTGTAGACCACCTAGGAGTATTTTAGGTTGACCAAGCGGGTTAGAGGCACCCTTGGAGCATTTTAGGGTGACCTAGACGATTATAGACCACCTAGGAGCATTTTAGGTTGACCAAGCTAGGTTAAAGGCACCCTTGGAGCATTTTGGGGTGACCTAGATGGTCATAGACCACCTAGGAGCATTTTAGGTTGACCAAGCAGGTTAAAGGTACCCTTGGAGTATTTTGGGGTGACCTAGATGGTTATAGACCACCTAGGAGCATTTTAGGTTGAACACGTGGGTTAAAGGCACCCTTGGAGAATATTGGGGTGACTTAGATGGTCGTAGACTACCTAGGAGCATTTTAGGTTGACCAAGCGAGTTAAAGGTACTCTTGGCACATTTTGGGGTGACCTCGATAGTTCAAGGCTGCCTAGGCATAAAATTGCTGCAAATGAAGTATGTTAAAGGGTTCAGGATCCTTGACACCTTCAATGGAGGCTAGGCAATAAGTTTCAGGTCCTATCTGACAAGTAATGACAAAGGGACCTAACCAGTTTGCCACAAACTTGTCCCTTAGATGGGGTGGAAAATTAGAATTTTGTTGGTTCTCTTTTAGAACAAGGTCACCAACCTGAAAGTCTCTAAGATGGACTTTCATATTGTAGGATCTTTTAAGTCACTCTTGATAAACATGTAGGTGCTTGAGAGCATTAACACGATGTTTGTTAAGCAATGTAAGTTGATCTAGGTGAGCTTGTTGCATGGTGTCATCATCGATGAACTCTTGCATGGATATACGTAACAATGGGATCTCCAAATCTAACGTGATGACTTCATTAGCCCCATACACTAGTGAAAATGGGGTGGCCCCATTGGGCATCCAAATACTAGTGTGATAGGCCCATAGAGCATGGGGCATTTGCATATTCTAATCTATGTGATTTTCTATGACCATTTTTTGAGAATGGAAATCAATATTTTGTTGGAAGCCTCTACTTGTCCATTTTCTTGTGGATAGTAGGGTGTCAAAAAACTATGCTGGATATTATACTTTGTTGTTAAAGCATGCACATCCTTCATTATTAAATGATGTCCCATTATCTGAAATGATCTTGGATGGAATACCAAAATGATAAATGATATTGTGCAATAGGAACTCTGCTATGCGGGGTCCTGTCATAGTGGTAAGAGGAATTTCTTCTACCCATTTTGTAAAATAATCAATATCCATTATAATAAATGTGTGATGGCTCGAGGATGTGGGGGATATTTTCCTGATTAAATCCAATCCTCATTGCGAAAATGGCCAAGCCAATTGGATCGGTTGTAAGGCTTGAGAAGGTACATGTGTCAAGTTAGCATGGTGTTGAAACTTCATGCACTTCATCACATATGCCCAAGAATATTTATCTAACATTGGCCAATAATAGCCTCATGCAAATAATGCACTTTGTAATGGCCATACCATTAAAATGGCCACCACGTGTACCATCGTGTGCTTGAATGATTGACCAAGGTGAATCCTTATGCTCTAAACAGCGAAGGAGGATCTCTTCGTAGCTTCGATGATACAAAATGTCTCCTAGAAAGACATATTTTGTCACCTTCCATCTGAATGTTCTTTTAGTTGTGTGCGACAATCCAAGAGGGAGATTACCCAACTTTAGATATTCCCTAATTTGTGTGGACCAGTCCTATTGAGGGGAAGCCTCAATTGCATGAATTTCTTGCCTCTCTTGAAATTCATCATGAGCAAATATTGAGTGGGAAAGAACTCATAATAATAAAATTGTACTACTATCAAAAGGGGCTTGAGAGAAAAAGTCCTCCAATCAGCATGATTCAAGCGCTCGTGAAGGTGCGAGAATATCTCTTGATGAGGTTCAATTTGAATCAAGTGGAATTCTAGCATGGCCTGAGTATCCTCATGCTCAATTGCAAACTATGAGAGCATCTTGACCTGAATGGTTGTCATCTCATTAAAGGGGTTCTACGGGATCAAGGAACCTAAGGAGGCCATCATATTTGCAAAAATATTAGATGATCGAGGGAGTGTATAAATGTCATACTATTTTAAATTTACTAGGAATTTATCCACAAGGGCTTTGTAAGATTGCAAAACTGGGCACTTGCACTGGTATATCCCTTTGACCTGGTTGAAAATGAGCAAGGAGTCACCAAAGATGTTAAGTTTGGTGATTTTCATGGTGATAGTCGTTTGAAGACCTATGATCAAGGCTTCATACTCGACATTGTTGTTGGTGTATGGGAAATTGAGTTTAAATGATAGGGGTATGGGAGCCCCATGCAGTGTGAAAAATATAATCCTGGCGCAACCTCCTTGCTTGCATTTGGAGCCATAGAAGAATATAGTCTTATCTACCTGTGACTCAAGCTCATCAGAATAAGGTGATTCTGAGATTTGGAAGAATCCATCATCAAGAAGCTCCATGCTCAAAGGCTGATCATCCTAGAGAAGAGCCTTTGCAAGTTGATTGGTTATGACCTGACCCTTGATTGATTTATGTCCAATGAATTCTAGGTCAAAATCCATCAACAACATGATCCATTTTACCGTGTGAATGTTATGATAAGTGTGATTCATCATGTATCACAATGGATTATCTTTAGATACAACATACATGGTATGGCTAAGCATGTAATATCATAGCTTATTGGTGGATAAAACCATCGCTAGGCACAAATTCTCAACGTATGCATACTTGATCTCATAAATGATCAGGGTGCAGTTGAGATAATAAGTGGCCTATTCCTTATGCAGTTCATTATTCTGGGCTAACATGGCATCCAATGCAATTTCAATGGCTGAGATGTATAAGCATAAAGACACTCCTGGTCGAGGTGGAGCCAACACTAGCAATGAAGCCAGGTACTATTTTATGGCATCAAAGGTCTTCTAGCATTGTCATAGCAATGGAATACGATCCCCTTGTGCAACAAATTGTTCATGGGTTAACACTTGTCTAAAAGTTACGCTATGAAGAATTTGATGGATGCTATCTTACCCTACAGACTTCGAAGTTGCTTGATGGTAGTCAGGGAAGACATCTCGAGGATGACCTTGAACTTGTTAGGGTCTACTTTTATGTCTCATTTAGAAACAATGAATCCCAAGAGTTTTCCAGATGTGACACCAAAGATACACTTCTTGGGGTTTAGTCTCACATTATGCTCGATAAGACGATCAAGGACTTTATGCAAAACATCGAGATGCTCATGGTGTAACAAATATTTAGCTGATAAGTCATCCATGTAATATTCCAAAATATTATGCATGTACTCATGGAATATGTACATCATGGCACGCTGGTAGGTGTCACCAAATTTTTTAAGGCCAAAGGGCATGACCTTATAGTAAAATGTTCCCCAGGGCGTTGTAAACACTATTTTGAGCTGGCCCTCCAGGTTGATACGAATCTGATTGTACCCAGAGAAGCCATCCATAAGGGATAAAATTTCATGGCCCACTATGGCATATACCAGGGCATTGATGCTCAGAAAGGGAAAATCATACTTAGGACTCGCTTTGTTTAGGTCTCAAAAATTGGTGCAAATGTGAATCTATCCATTCAGATTATTAATGGGAACCATGTTGGACAACCATGGTAGATAGTCTATAAAAATAATGAAATTGGCATCTAACAACTTATGTAGCTCATATTTTATCATTAAGGCCATTGTGGGATGCATCTTTCTCAGCTTTTTCTTGACATGCTTGGCTTTGGGATCAAGCGTCAGATTGTGGGTGACTAGATTTGGGTCCAGTCCCAAAATGTCTTTGTAAGACCATGCAAAAGCTATCTTCTTTTATGTAAGAAGGGCTATGTAATTATCTTGCTCTACGAGGGATAAAATTTCCCCCAGATTGATACATTACGAGTTATTTGGGTTTGAGCTAATATATTTTTCAATCATGGTCTCGATTGACATATGCGAATCCTACTCCAACTGGTGGGGGTAGGGATCAAAAGGATGATATCAGCTAGATTTAGATCATCAATGGGAACTTTGGGTTCCTCCTCAATGTGGAAGACATCATGAGTTGGCCCTCAAGAGAAATGAAATAGCTGTAACATCTCATAACAAGGCCAATACTCAAAGGGTAAGGGCAGTGAATCTCCTCGATCAAAGTTGATTGCTCCCATGTCGAGGTGCAATGGCTCCAACGGGTTATTTGGATCTCATAGGGGCTTGAATAGGTCTATGGAAATCATATTTATGGATGGATGATTTCCCCTATGTGGTTGATGGTGTCTACAGACCTCTAGATATCAGAATATCAGAGGAGGTGGTTGTGGGGGCGATGGAATGACTGGTGATGGTAGGTGCGACTGCGGGAAAGCCTACTTCTCTAAAGGTAGAAGTCGTATCCAGATGGGATGATGAAAGAGGAACATGCATAGATAGAACTAATCCTCATCATATATGGGGATGAAATTAGGACCTTCTCCATCTGAGCTACCAAAATCGATCGGTGCAACTCCATAATTCGACTTAGCATACGATGTCCACTCATAAGGGGACCTTGGATCCTCTTCCTCACCATCATGGGGAAGAGTACACAAACCTTCACTTCTATCATAAGAGTGAATTTCATCATGAGGGGGTTCATCATCTCCTAAGGGCATAGGGAAGTAGTCCCCTAGTGAGTAGACGCAATTGGGATTGGTGAAAGGATCTCGTACGAGCTCATATCTACAATCTAGAGTCATGCATTCTAAGCTGTCTGTGAGGACATCTAATGACACAAGCTTGTTGGGTCCCAAACTAGACTTATTATATGATATTTCATACTATGGCTAGTAGGGAACATGAGTGCCCTACTCATACAAGCCCAACCCATAACCATGCCAATTGCATAGGTCAAGGTACTTTAGAGTGAAGTTAGGGTTGGACAGGTAGTTAATGTCTTCTCCAAAGGTCTCTTCATATTCTTCTTATTGTTGATAAGAATCAATTCCATAGTCAAGGCCCCCATAGATGAAATTTGTTTGATTAGGGGGAAATTTGAGAGGCACGATGGTGCCTATGGGAATACGAGGTCGATCCATGTCTTACGCCAACTCTATAGCAAGGGTGGTTGTAACATTTCTAACCCATGTATTCCCCAAATATTGTGGAAGCCAGGTGCACAATGACCTGAGGCTACGAATAGAAGAGGGATGAGAGTGAAACATGATCTAATTCATCATTCATCTCATGTGGTAGTTCTTCAACTATTGGGCTAGGAACCTCCTCTATGGATATGGTAGATATGGTCGGTTGGGACTCCTCAATAGGCTGCTTCCCTAGGTTCCTAGGCAAAGGATCCATAGGCACACTAGACATCTGTGGGGGTATCGATGATGTGGATGGTATATCCTACGATGGTGGCAGAGTCAAACCTTGGCTGCATTTATTCAGGTGAAAATATAGATGGGTTAATGGCAATGTTGACTCGAGGAGCTACTACACCATATTGCAATACTTGAAGGGCTCTAGGTCTGTAGGGATGACATGAACTTGCCCTTCATGAGTGTACTTAAGGTACTGGTGAGTGATGGAAGGGATGCACTTCATGTCCCTGATCCATGGTTTGCCTAACAGGATATTGTACGTCATATCACCCTCCAGGATGTGGCATAGTTTCAAGATGGTATTTTCCCCTACCTTAATAGGTAGGATAATCGTACCAACCATTAAGCATATGGCATCATTGAAGGCTCAAAAGGTGTAGGTAGATGTGACAATGTGGGATGATGGGAGCTTCAAATTCTTGAGAGTTGTTATCGTGATGATATTGCTAGAGGATCCTGTGTCTATCAACACTCTCTTGTATGGTATCTTGTTCACACATGTGACAATGTGTAAAGGAGAATCTAGCATATCATTTGGAACCAGTTTAAGCTCATCTTCTCAAAAGGTAATTACCGGTTTCATGCATTGTCACACATGCCCCACGAAGTTGTTGAAGGAGTTAGACTCCTAGGGGTGAAGCTTGATTGCTTTAAGGATCTACATCAAGGCCTCCCTATTAGGTGTTGATTGTTGAATGATCTCATAGATGGAGAGTCGGGCAGACATTGTTCTTAAGCTCTGAGTGAGCTTGATCTTGATGGTGACAATAGGTCTAGGTGGGAGGTTTGACATAGAAGGTGGTGGAGGCTGTGATGTCAAGGGGACATAATTTTGAGCCACAGGTGGCATGGTTGGACTTGGGTACCACCTATTCCTCATTACAATGTTGATCATGCTGACATACCCTTGCTTAGGAGGGGCATGATGAACCTCATTCACTTAGGGTTTTGGCTTGGCTTGCTTCACATGGGTAGGAAATGGATCTTTGAAGACCTCCATTTGTTAGTTTTTTGGTGCAATAGGGCTGTCCACCTAAAGGGTGTTCCTATCGATCATGTCTTGCACCAAATGCTTGAACTTGTAGCACATTTGCACATCATTCCCGTTTTGCCTATAAAACTTGTAATATAGGTCTTCTCTATATCCTTTGGGCTTTGGTGCATTCGGGTCGATAGGTCGACTCTTGGGCAGGTGAATCATATTAGCCACTAAGAGGCGATCAAATGAGTCTATGGACTTTGCAATGGGCATGAACTATCGCTTGGGGTGACGTTGTTGATTTTTCCCTTGACTATTTTGGTTATCCTTGGCATAGTTTCTAGGTGTGGCCTGATAATTAGGCTTTTGAGGTGACACAGCTTGCGCTGACCCTGGGACACTAATGATGACTTAATTTACTGCTGCTAGCTTATAATATGCTGGGGTGCTTTTGGTGCTCTTGTTCCACTCCTTATTGCGAGGCTTCATAATTTCACCCTCTTGAATTTTGATTTCTTCGATGGTCCTAGTCTATACTATGGCCTCTTCAAGAGTCGGATATTTTTGTAGCTGTAACAACAAGGAGATTGGCTTTTGGTAACTCTTGGAGAATATTTAAGCAACTCTAACATGAGAAGGAGAAAATGCAGCTTTGCAAGAAAGGTTTACCATCTATTACCATAGTTTGTTATTGACTCATCGTCATACTGTTTCAACCTAGCTAAGTCGGCCAACGTCACCTTCCTCTTGGTATTGAAGGTTAAGCGTTATAGGAACGCATCTGCAAGTTGGTACAAAGTGTGGATGCTATGCTTAGGGAGTTGGTAAAATCACTCTGAGATGGGGCCTGAGAGGGTAGTCATGAATATCCTTAAAAGTAAAGCATCATCATCATGAATGTCAAAGCACTGGCCCAAGAATAAGGTGACATGTTCATGTGCATCTTCCTCTCCTTAAAATGTAGCCAACTGAGGCAACTTAAATTGCTTTGGATAAGGAGGTGAAATAACCAAAGGATGGATGGGTTGACTCTGCAACTAGTGCATAGTAGACTTTTGAGATCCCGACCTAGAGGTTTTGTGCTCTACTAACTCTAGGCGCTCTAGTAGCTCTTTATAAGGGTCTAAATATTTGATCTACTCATCCTTGTTCACATCCTACGACGGAGGTCTAAGATCCTCCAACCTATTACGAGGTGGTGGCATGTCACCCCTACCCGAGTAGGGCATCTCCAAATACTCTACTTCTGGATCATTCTCATCGTAGGCTCCGTAGGGCGTCTCTCAAGCCGGTCTGTAAATAGGGGTATCTACCCGCCATGGGCATGTTGTGGCTGTTCCACAACGTACCCCAAAATTGGGGACCCACCTTTTTTTTTTTGGTATTTGGGTGTTTGCGTGTTGGTTTCGAGTGTCTAATGCTCGGCCTATTTTGAATTTGTGTTTATCATTAGTTTTTGTCAATAATATTTTTCTTGTCGACGATATTTTATTGTCGATGACTTTTTCTTGTTGACGATATTTTATTGTCGACAACTTTTTCTTGTCGACGACATTTTATCGTCAAATTCTTGTTGACGATTTTTTATCGTCAAATTGTTGTCAATTTCTTGTTGACGATTTTTTATCGTCAAATTGTTGTTGACGATCTTTAATGTCATTTTGTTGTCGACGATTTTTATCGTCAATGTTGTGTTAGCAATGTTATTGCTAATATTTTGTTGTTAACATTGTGATGGTTAAATTTCTTGTTTTATTATTCGTGTATAATGAGCTTGTGGTCTATATATAAAGCAGGTTTTATGTTAAAGCTTCATTCTACCTTAATACCTCTTCAATATACATCTACACAAAGTAAAGCAAAACATGTCGGTAATGTGATCCGGGTTCAATCTCCATGGTGGATGTGTATAAGAAGTATTTACCCAATATAAAAAAGAATATAATAAAAAAAAAAAAAAATTCAAAAGAAACGTGAGGCTTCATTTCAAACCCCCTTGTTTTTATTATAGTGGTGGTCCTATTATGAAGTCATATTATTTCATTTTTACTTGCCCATTGAATTAACGTACTATTTCATTTTTTTTTGTGTGTAGGTACAATGCAACAATTTGGTGAAGCGATGCGGGGATTGGTACAGGATAAAAGAATGTAGCCGACTTTGAGAGTCGACCTCGCATACTGACGCGACATCAACAATGTGGCGAAGGGCAGCGTAGCTAACGATAGTCAGTCGAAAGATACGCGGCGATTCCAAGGTGCTGAATTGGTAGCCGGTTAATGGATTCATGCAGCGCTGCAGTCTACCGGATGAATAGAATGACATCGTCGGTTACATGGCCATTAAACGTCAGTTACACAGAGACGTAGATAGAGCAGTAACGAACAATGACACTTGACTTCATTTATAGTATGCAGATGGGATTCCTGGCAGTGAACACATGCATATGATTCGAAGATGCATCAGCGTCAAATTGTTCACCCATTCACGGTGACCGAAGTAAAGTTGAGGAGTTAGGCCAGATTCACCGGAAACAATGATAGGCGACGGTATCAAAATGGAAAGGGCCGGCGCTCGGTGTGCAAAGCCCAAGATGAAATACATGGAAACAGGGATTGCTTATGTCCTAATGGGAAAAGTCATGAGGGTGGATCGGAGTGAATAAGACAAAGAGAAAAGGACAAAACATTTTATTCTAAAGTTAATAAAGAGAAAGGATAGCCTAATGTCATGGTAATCATCCGAATGATAAAGGAAACAAAAAATTCTTTGGGAAAGCGAAACGAAAGGCGTTTTGAAATCAAACGAAAGGGCAGAAAACCAGAGAGCGGAAACCAAGCATCAAGGGAAGGAAAACGAAAAACGAAGGGCCATGGAGTGAAAATAGAAACTTTAAAAACAGATTGAAAAAACATGCACAGGGGGCTGGAATTTTTGGGCATGGCCAAATGCGGCAGTTTTTGATATGTAAAACTTGAAATATAATTTAAATGCTAAAGCTTCTCTTCAGAAATTTCAGGCCTTTGTTAGCAAAAAAGGATGAGAAATTTTCTGCATGCTTCATTTTAACTGTTCTATTTTTCTCCTTTCAGATTTCATATTTGTAGATGAAATTCATGCCATTGTTTTGGGTTATTTCATGTGAATCTCTGCAATCTGGAAATTATTTTAAACCCTAGGAGCCAGCACCTAGTTTACTTTGATTGTGTTTGTTTTGCAGGTCAAATAGGCTAGGTTGCATGTACGAAACTCTCACGTATTCGGTTTTGCAAGATGGGGTGCTATCAAACTGAAGGAGCTTTTGCATTGCTACATTTTCAGCAATTACTTTGATGCAAATTTTTAATTTTTTGTTTTCCAAAATTTTAATTTTAGAATTTTTTCTTATTTTCAGGCATTAAAATAAACAGTAAAAAAATTTAAAATTAAAAAAATAATGGCACCATTATGTAGAGCACCTATCATACTTCCATTATGCACTTTGAAATTTCATTTTCGGAGTTGTTTAGTATTTTTAAAAATTCATCGAAGTTGTTGTTTTGTTACAGATTTTAAAAATCCGAAAATGCAAAATTTCCATTTTTAGGTCAAATTTCATTTTTTTGGTTTCGTTTTGCATTATTGAGCCTATGATGACATTCCCTTCATGAAAATTCCAATTTCATTGAAGGAGTTATGTTTTATGGCATTTTCACAAATTTCCATTTTGAGCCTAAAATTACTCTCTCTTCATAAAAATTCTAATTTTACGAAAGAAGGGTAATTTGAGTATTACATTGAAGGTCTTTTCCTCAAAGCACTTAATTGTTCATCTTGATGAAAATTTGATTTCATTTAAGAGGGATAAGTTAAAGTGACATTTTGAAGCTACATTTGGAGACCCTATTCATCATTGAGGATTTAATGCAAGAGAAAATCTATTTTAAAACCATCAAGATAAAAGGAATTAAAGCACTACATCGTGGTCATATGAGGGCCAACTCACATTTGATTTATTTTGGTTCAATGAACAATCACTAAAGTTTCATGGTAAAATAAACCAACATTGCCCCTTGTTTACAATTACTTGCAATCACTAAGGTGTTCCAAGCATTTAAATTGAATATCTTTATTTGAGATTACTAATACACATGCAAATGCTAATATAGCGGAGACCTTGGAGAAGTTGTTTGTTTAACTTCTTTGCAAGAGGGGATTTGGAACCCAAATCCTAAGGGAGAGTGTACTTTCGCAATTGGATGAAAATGCCACTCAACATTTTGGCGCTAGAAGGAGGGCCTGAACCGGTTTATTGCAGTGTTATTTAAATGCTATAGGGATTTAAATTTTGAATATTTCATGCCCTATTGGTTATTATCTTTAGCCCTCTTTTAACAATACAACATTGTACTGTTAAAAGGAGGACATGAACTGCTATGCATTGTTCTAACGGTTTTTTTTTATTGTTCATACAGGAATAATGGTTCTTGATTGGATTTAAAAAAAAAAAAAAATTTGGTCTTGACTAACGAGGTTGTCTCCATGCAATTACTTTCATTTGAGCTTAATGGATACATCTTTTGGTTGATGCTAACATGATTATTCACACATTACATGTTTGACATTTGCTAGTCATTTCATACTTATTTGTAAGGAATTATTTTATCTAAAATGTATTTGTTGTCGGGATTATGCTCTTCACTTGCGTGTAATGCGATCTTGTGAATCAAAAACCTACAACACTAGGAGTAGGATTTGACGGTTTCAACAAAATGACATTAAAGATCGTCAACAACAATTTGACGATAAAAAATCGTCAACAAGAAATTGACAACAATTTGACGATAAAAAATCGTCAACAAGAATTTGACGATAAAATGTTGTCGACAAGAAAAAGTTGTCGACAATAAAATATCGTCAACAAGAAAAAGTCATTGACAATAAAATATCGTCGACAAGAAAAATATTATTGACAAAAACTAATGATACACGCAAATTCAAAATAGGTCGAGCATTAGACACTCGAAACCAACACGCAAACACCCAAATACCAAAAAAAAAAAAAGGTGGGTCCCCAATTTTGGGGTACGTTGTGGAACAGCCACAACAAATGACGACTCTGCTAGGAAATGCTCTTGAGCATTTCGGTGAGAACCCAACCTGAAAACACACAGAATCAATTACAAGCGTTAGCAAATATCCCAAGAATGAAACTAGACGAGAAATACATGAAGCATTAGAATTATTAAGCATCAGCTCGGTGTGTGCAATGTGCTTCATTCCCAATCGTTTGAAATTCGTTCAACTTTCCATTGTCAATTTCACTTATGATTCGTATGCAGAGCTGTAAATGATTTATGCAGGATTTGACGCATGACAACTATGTTAAAGATATAACAACCTGCTTTGCAAAGGCTCAAAATTTCTAGTATCATGAACACACATATTAAAACTGTCAAATCCTCTCAGGACCAAATATATGTATATTGAATTAATTTACTAGATCCCAAAGTTGGTTATGTGCCACTACCATCTTGAACCCATGTGCAAGTGTAAGTGAAATCAGAGCTTTGGGGAGTCGGATTCCCAACCTAAGCGAGATGGGAATCTAACCCTATCCTTACTACTCTGATCTGGAGTTCATTACCTCATCTTGAACAAAATGATTTAACTCGTTATGGATGAAATGGTCGGGCTAGTCTATCCATATGAGCAATCAGTGGTCTTGCTTTTAGACAAGACATGTTGCCACGCATGAGCATACTTAACCCCATAATCCATGACTTGGCTTCATTCATTCTTTTTCTTTTATTTCTTGGACCTTTGGGATGACTACCCATCCTTGCCAGGGACATGTAGTACGATCCTTCCAATCCAAGATTTATGAAATGGGAAATATTAGTTAATTTTATTACTTGGACCTTTGGGATGACTACCCATCCTTTGCAGAGGACATGTAGTACGATCCTTCTAATCCAAGCTTTATGATAAAATAGGGAAAATGGAAGCTTTGGGGAATCAGATTCTCAACCTAAGCGAGATGAGAATTGAGTCCTATCCTTACTACTCCATGCAGGTCAAACCAGAGCTTTGGGGAGTCTGATCCTCAACCTAAGCTCGATGAGGATTTAACCCTATCCTTACTACTCTAGTTTTAGGCTTTAAACTTTTATGGGAGTGGTAAAAACCACTGTTTCAAGGATTATGTTGCATGATAGGACAAACATGAAATATTCTTTTCACCTCACCTTTTCATCCAAGTATGGTTTTGACCATTTTGCTCAAGATTCCTTTTAATGTGCATGGAATGTGCTTGGTTCAAGATAGTTTGGGCAATAGTTCCCAACCTTAGGATCCTTTTAATATATGTTATGTAATAACCCTAAGAGGATTCGACACCTTTTCAATGATTGTACTTGAAATGAAAATACAACTGATATGAAATGTATATGCAATGTGGAATGTAACATGAGATATGGATGAATGCATTGCTCTTTTTGACATGCGGATGGAGTATATCACCTACTTTACCATAATGTGTAAAATTGACAACTTCATGCATCACAAGTTCCAAAAGATATTCTTTAATGTGTTTGCGATACTCGTGGAGCTTTCTGCAATACAATTTCGATGTTTCATATTCTCCTAGTCTTAGTCAACATTCATAAGGACATAAGTTGACATCTCGCTTTTTTTTTTTTTTTTTCAAAACAAACCAAAAATGTCCAAAGGACCAACACACAAAACTTAAAACCAAAACTGAAATGCAAACCCAACATCAAAAACCAAAAATTATATACAAATTTACAATATGGTACAAGATGATGCAAAGCTTGGACTCACTTTCCCGGATCCCAAACATGATTAGAGCATTTCAAAAGACATATGACACAATAGGTATGCCAAATGTTGTAGGAATCCAACAACAATAAGATCCAACTAAGCAATGCAAAAAAATTCATCTTGCCTCGCTCACCCCACCAATTTGTTTTAGTGTCATTAGTACTCTCATAGGTGAGATTCAAATCATCAAATTGATTAGACAATATTTGATCTTCAATTTCATCTCGTCTATTCTTTAAGGTATAAATTTCATAATTCCATTCATGATTTAGAACTAGGCTTTCTTTATTCAAAATAAAATTTTGTAAGCGAGAGCCTATTTCTAAAAATTTCGAAGCTAATTCATTTTCCATGTTCTTAGGCCAATTAAAATTGTGCAACAATTCACAAGCCTCTAGGATATTTACTAAATTGGGATCATTAGGAGTTTTTATCCTAGGTTCAAGAATTAATTGTTGATGAATTTGATTTAGCAATTCAAATGCATCAAGCTCCTTTTCATTCATTAAAGTAATGTTATCAAAGGTGTGGTTAGAAATTAATCCTTGTTATTTATTCACCTTCAATGGCATTTCATCATAATGTAGCACTTGTTCTTTCTCCATGATTTGTTTATCAAAGGCACCAAACCTAGGTACCCAATTGAACACATGTCCATCCCTTTCAAACCATAAGTCTTGTCTATCTAGGGGTGGGTTAACTAACACATTTCCATGATCAATCACTTGGGTTGTTTTGGGTAACGTGGGATTTTCAATTGGATATTAGAAGTAGTAGGATTAGTTGGATTTATTTTGGTTCAATGAACAATCACTAAAGTTTCATGGTAAAATAAACCAACATTGCCCCTTGTTTACAGTTACTTGCAATCACTAAGGTGTTCCAAGCATTTAAATTGAATATCTTTATTTGAGATTACTAATACACATATACAAATGCTAATATAGCGGAGACCTTGGAGAAGTTGTTTGTTTAACTTCTTTGCAAGAGGGGATTTGGAACCCAAATCCTAAGGGAGAGTGTACTTTCGCAATTGGGTGAAAATACCACTCAACAGGGCACCTGATGTTTGGCCTAGGAGGCACATATCGATCTAGCCTAGGATGTCATGAATGTAACATTGGTTAAGGCCTGGGAGACCTATCTCGAATGAGCATGGGTTGCCTTGGGTGGACTTCCTACCTGTGTGTCTTAGGGGTAGGAAACATATCCTGTAGAGTCTTCTGGAATAGCTCGTTGGTCTGCCATTCGATTCTCTCTTTCTCAAGCTGATGCAAGTGGTCTAGTTGCTCTTTGTCTCATCGAAGCTACTTGAAATGAGCTTGATATTCCATGTATCTTTCAATTGCTTTATTATTTTGTTCCACTATGCAGGGCCTAAGAGGCCTTAGAGTCTTACCCTGAGGCTGACCTCATTCAAGATAATATGTGATATCCATCGTATGCTTCCCTCGATCAAGGGTCACCATGTTAACTTGAGTTTCAGGCTGGGGTATATGCTCATTATACTCAATGAGCACAAAGACACATTGTGCATGCGAATAATACTAATCCTGAGGAAAATCTAGGATTTCCTCATGCCTTCCTTCCTAGACGAGGAAGGGCAGGGCGGAGTTAACTCACTCTGAGTGACGAGTATTATACCCATCAGTATACCTAATCTGTTGTACCCTATCAAGGAGATGCATATGCAAGGTCATACCGGCCTGCTCTACCTAGTGTGTGAAGTCATACCTAGGCCTATGAATAGGTATGCCAACCCTAATAGGTACATGAATGCATGGCACCACTCTATCTACTAGTGCCTCAACATGCTATTACCTTTCATTCAAGAAGGCATGTGACGTGTCTAAGTACTTAGAACACTCTCCCAAGTAAATTCCATCATCCCTGGGGGTGTCCCACATAGGGCTCCCTCATAGGTGTGGCTCATGCCCCACTGTCTTGGGTCTAGGGTGAGTAGAAGCTTGTCAGGGAGGTATGACCAGATCCCTAGGGATATAGGAGAGATGAATGTCTCCTAGTCCACTCTTTGTAGCTTTTGCATGTGATTGGGCTTGGTTGTGGGTGCACACCATCATAACTCTCTACCAAATCCTAGATGATTATCTCCTTTACAAATTTTTAACGAAACAACAAACATAAAAGAAAACACTCAATAAGACAAATTATTCTCTCTTAATTTTTAAGTGTGAATCTATAAACTATTTTGTGTGTTTTAGATTTTTTGTTTGTAAAGAATGACCTTGTGTTACGTGTTTGAAATATTGTTGAATGATAATATTATGTTAAATTAGATTTCACCTATATAATTGTAGCTCGACAACCTGGATATGAACTCCAGGTCGTGCTATCCCACCTATAATGTGTGGTGATGCATTCCACACATGACCAGGGAGCACATGTCCTACTAGTTCCTCACCTAGTTCACCCATATTCTGTGATATACCTCTCTGAAGAGAGATACGTGCTATAACCCATGGGCTATGACAGATCTTGGAACTAGCCTTGGAAAAGAACAAGGTTCATGGAATTTGAGACAACATGTGGAGATGAAAGCCACCTCATTGAACTCTACTAGTGGGTGGTGATGAAATCCACCTCACTAGTGTTTAAGTGGATCGTGGTGTGTGTGGTTATTTTTAATCCAAATAAAGTAAACCAATAAGCATTCGATTATCATTCACTAGATGCATGTAAAAGGTGTGTTTTACTTTTAGAAAGCTAGTGTAAAAATAACTCACAAGTGTATCTAGAAATGCAAAATAACCCTAAATGCTAGCCTACCCATTTGGTAGGCTACAAGAAAGCAATCCAAAGAGATGCATTTCTACTTTGATTTTGTTTCTATTTTTCTCATTTTATATGTTTTTGTTATTTTGTGTTTAATAAAAAGGAAAACTAACTTTTAACCTTTCTAAATAAGCAAAATATGCAAGAAAAACCAAATAAAAACAATTTATGAAAATAAAAACAAAGATAGAAGGTTTAGATGCCTACCTCATCACTATCAAAACTTACTATTGCTAGAATTCTGCTCTAAAAACCCTCTAGTTTATATTCACTCCAAGGTGGGACAAATAGCAAGTCTGCATTCGTCCTAGGATGGCACAAATAGTAGGTCAGGGTTCATTTCAACCCAGAACAAATAGCACCTGCAACATAAAAAGATGAAGAATAAGTTCTAAAATTCACCTAAATCAAAAGGGACTAGGTCCCACCATGATCGAAACTAAAGTAGGAAAAAATAGTGCACCAAATGATAATAAAAAATATGCATATCTATGTCCTATTGCTTATGAGAATCAAACATAAGCATGCAAGTAAGATGGCAAAGATAGAAAATAACAAGAAATGATGCAAAGCAAATTGACTTCTTCTTAATTGGATAAATCAAATCTAGGTTACAAAATTTCCCCTTTGAGGGCTCAAATGGATGATACAAATGTTTACAAATTGGGTGCCCAAGGATCAAAATCCTTCAAGTAAATCGAGTGCACATCCAATGTCTTTCCTCGTGCCCACAATCTAAGTGGGTGGGCCAAGGTTACCGCCACTTGTATATCTAATTATTTGAGGTCCAATGACAATCCCCAATGTGTTGTATAACCTACACTTGAACACAAGGAAACATAAAATGTCAAATAGTGAGTGCATGTGATGAGAAACATGCAATCCCCACAGGGGCCAAATAGCTACTAATGAGAATAAGAATAAAATAAGATCCAAATGATGTGAAATTATAGAGGGATGTAAAACATAATATTTTGGGAAGATATCACTAGAAATTGTGCCAATATTAATCCAACTAATCCTACTAATTAGTAGGATTAGTTGGATTAAGATCATTAACCAAGGGATTCATCCTAACAAATATGGCAAAAAATGGATCCAATGCTCGAAAGTATATTTGAAGAGCACCCCTTTCCTCAATAGTATAGGGAGAAATTAATCTCGCATGAAGCTTTCGAAACCTCAAGTTGAAACTTCTCACTGGCTCATTAGGTTCTCTTTTGCAAGAAGCAAATTGTTGAAATATCGTGAGAGGATCAATGAACAACCTAAATTGATTGATAAATTCATCTTTCAATTGAGTCCAAGATGTAATAGAACCAGTGGGTAAATTGATGTACCAATCATATGCCACCTCATCCAGGGTTCCAAGAAACATTCTACATGCCACATCCTCATGTTCAACATTCCATCTAACTAGGATATCCACATAGGCTTGAATATGCTCCTCGGCTAATGTTGGACCATTGTGTTTAAACTTGGGCAAATGTTTTTCTACGTTCTTGGGTAAATCATGAAAATCTCCACTAAGGTTCAAAGGATTAGCATGTATCCCATACCACGTTCCTGCAGTTGTAGCCATTAATGAAACTCAAAGAATAACTTCAAAACCAATTTGTTAGTCATCAATAGAAGAAGGAAACATGACAAAGCAATATTCTAAAATGTAAATTAGTTTTTGATTCACCAGATCGCATATGCGCAAGTGAAGAGCATAATCGCATTACACAGAAGCTATGATTGTAGATCAACAATTGTAGGTTTTTGATTCACAAGATCGCATTACACGCAAATCCTACTCCTAGTGTTGTAGGTTTCTGATTCACAAGATCGCATTACACACAAATCCTAGTGTTGTAGGTTTCTGATTCACAAGATCGCATTACACGCAAGTGAAGAGCATAATCACTACACAGAAGCTATGATTGTAGATCAACAATTGAGGCCACAAGGTTATGGAATGGAGCAATCAACTATGGTAGGACAACTAGGGGTTTGCAATCAAGCCTCGATGGTAAATCAAGCATGGGCACAACAAAATTTGATATCAAATGTTTTTCCCTACAATCAACTTTATCCTACCATACCTACTTATGCTCCCACGTGTGCTTATACAAGTACTTCCATCCATCCAACTGTGCCTCAATTAGAGAATCATGTGGTCACTCATGGAAACATTGCAACAAATGTTCAAGCTTCGTCCATGGATATTAATCCAACTAATCCTACTACTTCTACCACTCAACCCAAAGAGTTCGTATCAAAAGTAAAAGAGAAAAAGAAAGTGGTTAAGAAGGTATGTAGGCATGTTCCATCACAAAAACGAGCACATCAATGTATGCATCCAAATCATCCTAATAAGAAAATTCGTAATGTCAATCTTAATGATGTTTCATGTTATGCGTCTTCAAGTGATATAAGAAATTTTGAGGTGACTCACGTTGAAGTGAATACCTATTCGAAATGTCTTGAAGAGCATGAAGATTTTGGAGAAGAAATTCTATGGATGGGTAACAAGAAGTTGGAATCAAATAATCACCATCTTGTTTTGGAAAATAAATATCCATAATCATTACCCAAAAAGGAGTATTTGGATGAACAAATTTATGTGGATATGATTTGGGCAGATGTACTTGCAAAGGATTGGAGCAACTATATGACATGAAATTCAAAAATCGATCCCATTGTAGAAGCTCCTAAGTCATCACAAGTGGCTGAAAATGAATTTGAAATAAAATCAACAAATGAAGTTGAAGACATAATCGAATTTCACCACTTGTTCTCGAAAGACACTTTGGATGATGCTCTCGAAAGTGATGACCAAGAGGATCCACACCTTCCAAATTACGATAAAATTGAATCATGGGTTACAAATTTGGATTATGATAGCTTTACTAATTTGAATTCAAGAAATAACCCACTTTTGGAAATAACGGGACCATCTAAGCAAGGTGAAGATGAATTGGATGAGAAACAGGTTGATGAATCAGAAGATGAAGAAGAAATACTTGAATGTCACAACTTGAACTTGGAAGATGATTACTATGATTCATGGAATAAATGGGAAGAATATTATCAATCTGAATCTTCTAACAAACTTGTTGTGTCAAATAATATGCAGGAAAACTTAATTGCTTCCTCACATGAGGATACTACAAATCCTGTACAATTTGAGAAAGTTTTGGAAGAGGAATTCGAATCTCATCAAATTTTGAAACATGATAAGGATTCTACAACCATGAATCAAGAAAGAGATTCACTTTCTTTATATTCCTTTGAAGGAAAAGAAGTTGAAAATCTTGATCCACTTACTTGTGCTACAAAGATTATGCCATTTCAAAATGAGAAAATTACAAAACCTAAATCATTTGGGTTTGATATCATTGATGATCCAATTGAAAATCCCACGTTACCCAAAACAACCCAAGTGATTGATCATGGAAATGTGTTAGTTAACCCACCCCTAGATAGACAAGACTTATGGTTTGAAAGGGATGGACATGTGTTCAATTGGGTACCTAGGTTTGGTGCCTTTGATAAACAAATCATGGAGAAAGAACAAGTGCTACATTATGATGAAATGCCATTGAAGGTGAATAAAGAACAAGGATTAATTTCTAACCACACCTTTGATAACATTACTTTAATGAATGAAAAGGAGCTTGATGCATTTAAATTGCTAAATCAAATTCATCAACAATTAATTCTTGAACCTAGGATAAAAACTCCTAATGATCCCAATTTAGTAAATATCCTAGAGGCTTGTGAATTGTTGCACAATTTTAATTGGCCTAAGAACATGGAAAATGAATTAGCTTTGAAATTTTTAGAAATAGGCTCTCGCTTACAAAATTTTATTTTGAATAAAGAAAGCCTAGTTCTAAATCATGAATGGAATTATGAAATTTATACCTTAAAGAATAGACGAGATGAAATTGAAGATCAAATATTGTCTAATCAATTTGATGATTTGAATCTCACCTATGAGAGTACTAATGACACTAAATCAAATTGGTGGGGTGAGCGAGGCAAGTTGAATTTTTTTGCATTGCTTAGTTGGATCTTATTGTTGTTGGATTCCTACAACATTTGGCATACCTATTGTGTCATATGTCTTTTGAAATGCTCTAATCATGTTTGGGATCCGGGAAAGTGAGTCCAAGCTTTGCATCATCTTGTACCATATTGTACATTTGTATATAATTTTTGGTTTTTTGATGTCTTTTGAAATATATCTTGCTAGGATATATTTTGTATCATCGAAGCTATGAAGGGATATTCCTTCGCTGCTTAGAGCATCAAGAATTGTCTTGGGAAATTGCCCAATCACACGACAATACATGCGATGGCCATTTCAATAGTATGGCCATCACAAAGCTCATTCTTTGCATGGGCTACTATTGGACAATTTTAGAGAGAGATTGTTGCACATATGTGAGGAAGTGCATGAAGTGTCAACACCATGATAACTTGAAACACGTACCTTCCTAGGCCTTACAACTGATCTAATCGGCTTGGACATTTTCACAGTGGAGGTTGGATTTAATAGGTAAAATCTCCCTCGCATCCTTGGGCCATCACATATTTATCATTATGGCTACTAAGTATTTCACAAAGTGGATGGAAGCAATTCCCCTTACCACTACGACAGGACCCCGCATCACAGAGTTCATTTTGCATAATATAATTTGTCATTTTGGTATTCCATCCAAGATCATTTAGGATAATGGGACATCATTTAAGAACAAATATGTGCATGCTTTAACAACAAAGTATAATATCCAACATATATTTTTGGATGCCCTACTATCTACAAGCAAATGGGGAAGGAGAGGCTTCCAATAAAATATTGATTGCCATTCTCAAGAAAACTATCAAAGAAAATCACACCGATTGACATGTGTAAATACCCCTTGCTCTATGGGCCTACCACACTAGCATTTATATGCCCACTAGGGCCACCCTATTTTCTCTAGTGTATGGTACCGAGGCAGTCATGCCTCTAGAGCTAGAAATCCCATCGCTGCTGACATCGATGATGACACCGTGCGGTAGGATCGCCTAAATCATCTTACTTTACTTGATGAATGTTGTATTAATGCTCTTGATAACCTACGCATTTATCAAGAGTCACTTAAGAGAGCCTATAGTATGAAAGTCCATCTTAGAAATGTTTAGGTTGGTGACCTTGTTCTGAAAGAGAACCAACAAAATTCTAATTTGTTGCCCCATCTGAGGGATAAGTTTATGGTAAACTGGTTAGGTCCTTATGTTATTACTAGTCAGATCAGACCCAAAACTTATCACCTAGCCTCCATTAAAGGTGTAGAGGATCCTGAACCCTTAAACATCCTTAACTTGCGGTCTTTCCATGATTGAGTATTGTGGCTCAACCTAAAATACTCCTAGGTG
This sequence comes from Wollemia nobilis, assembly GCA_028583015.1. Taxonomy (NCBI): domain Eukaryota; kingdom Viridiplantae; phylum Streptophyta; class Pinopsida; order Araucariales; family Araucariaceae; genus Wollemia; species Wollemia nobilis. The sequence continues at coordinate 9,024,736 of JAQPPZ010016931.1, forward strand.
GTCTATAACCATTTAGGTCACCCCAAAATGCTCCAAGGGTGCCTTTAACCCGCTTGGTCAACCTCAAATGCTCCTAGGCGGTCTATAACTGTTTAGGTCACCCCAAAATTCTCCAAGGGTACCTTTAACCCACTTGGTCAACCTCAAATGCTCCTAGATGGTCTATAACCATCTAGGTCACCCCAAAATGCTCCAAGAGTGCCTTTAACCTGCTTGGTCAACCTAAAATGCTCCTAGGTGATTTACAACCGTTTAGGTCACCCTAAAATGCTCCAAGGGTGCCTTTAACCCGCTTGGTCAACCTAAATTGCTCCTAGGTGGTCTATAACCATCTAGGTCACCCCCAAATTCTTGAAGGATACCTTTAACCCGCTTGGTCAACCTAAAATACTCCTAGGTGATCTACAACTATCTAGGTCACCCCAAAAAGCCCCAAAGGCATCCATAAGCTTTTTGGTCACCTCAAAAGCCCCAAAGGCATCCATAAGCCCTTTGGTCACCCCAAATACCCTAATGGACCCCAATAAGCCCATTGGTCACATGTATGTATATATCTATCAAATCAAAAATCAAAAACATCATATATCCATAAAAAATACAAAAATATTGCATCACATTGCATTTTCAAACATCAACAACACATAAAAAATACAAAAATATCATATTACATTTCATTACATCATATTTCATTACATTATCAAAATCATATGCATTAGGCATACTCATTATCGCACTTTGCAGTATAGAGTTGCTCATACATGTCTAGCACTAATACTGTACATCTTGCATCAGTCCAAAAATGAAAATAATTATGTCAGAATCATTATCGACATCATCTTAGTATTCCACTTATCATGATTACTTATATTTTGCATTGCTAATAACAGTTTTTATCCCACGTCACATAGTCATTTGTTCGAGAATGTCTTTAGATTTTTAGTCACTCAGCCATCTCTAGTTTTATTTTTCATATTTTGTAGAAAGCTATCATGATTTTTAGGAGGTAGAGTCTCACTTAGATTATAACTTGTATACAACAGATCCCAACACATTTACACATTAATAAATCCAAGTTTTGTGCAAGGAAATATGAAACCCATGAATTGGTCTAGGTTGCTTTAAGAAAAAAAGGTTATCCTACTCATCCCTTTGTGTGAATGGTTCAAGAATACTAAGAATTGGCAAAAGTACAAACTCCTACCTACCCAATTTCCCAAAATAAATAGTGGTTTTCACCGCTATAAAAAATCCCAAACCCCAATTCCCAATTTCCAAATTCCCAAAAATTCAAAAACAAATCGAAAATCCCAAAAGTTCAAAAATCAAATTCCCCCAAAAGTCAAAATCAAATTTCTCAAAAAAAAAGAAATCAAAGTCAAATAAACAATGGTCATCACCACTTCCCAAATCCCTTACTCAAATAAAACAAAATACAAAAAAACAGTGATTATCATCACTACCCATGAGCAAGTATCCCAATAAAATTGAAGAAAAGAAGGGAGCTTGAACTTGAATCCCTAAAATTTTCAGCATTTGGAAAACCATAAGGTGATCGTCATTACAGATTTGGTGGATAGCCTTTCTATCAATGGCGGTAGCCTCCCCATGACGATATGTCTATCACATTAGTTTTTGTGTGTGTGCAGACCAATGTTTGCATGTGGATGAGCTAGCTTTTGGTAGCTTAGATTACCTAGTGGTCTAAATACTACCAAGTACAAACCTAGGATCATGACATTCATAGGGTGATCCTCATTCCAAGTTTGGTGGATAGCCTATCTGGAAATGGTGGTATCTTTATGCGTTTTATAGGAATGAACTCACTTGCACACACAGGGATGTGAAGTACCTTGGTCATCCTCGTAGATTCATACCTTATAAAAAAGTCTTGCATAGCCAATAAACAACTTTGATTAAGTTAATTAGAGTGTTTGAGTCTCAATAAAACCTCTTCTACATTATTTAACATCTCATTTTACTTATTCCATTACATCACATTGTAATAACACATTTTCATATATCCATTACACAAAAATAGTACACAAAGAAACAAAAGGAACTGATGCAGTTTATACAGCCTAGGGTGCTAACATAGTAGGGAAAATCATTAGTTATAGTTCATTATATCAAATCACGCAATTCATCCATTTTATTGCACATCCACGCATATACATAGCCATAAATAATAACACAAAAATATCCATATGCATGCATAATAAACATAAATTACAATTGCATTACATCATAGAAGCATACATATGCATACATGGTACAACATCCATCAATACTACAACAAATCACATAACAATACCTATCTACATCAATCATTATCACTTAATATATCATAAAAAATCAAATACATTCATTGCATTCATTTCATAAAACAATAAAAGAGACACATGATGCCCATAACAAAATCTGATATATATGGGGCAAAAATATACATCATAGTTTTCAAAACTACCCATAGGCTACAATAAAGTGGGTCCTCAGACCTCACTAGTACCAAAAAGTAAAAATTCAAAAAGAGTCTCAACAATATCCATCACCATGGTCACACAAGACCAGTGCTGCGACTCGCATTGCCACCCGTAGTCTGGTTCCATTGTGACCCTCCAGGCCTACTGCCACCAGCCCTGTAAGTCCTCCACCTAGAAGAAGACTACATTGCCTCACTCTATTGAGTTCTATGTGATCCACTGGTCTCCCCATAATCAGTAAGACATCCTCCAAGGTGCACCACCTCCATATCCAATATATCCACGTAAGCCTATCTTCGCTTTACCCATGATTGGTATATCTCCACTATTGAATAAAGCTAAAGCACCTCTACTCGTAGCCTCTCTACCTTTTCAATGCTAGACCCATCCTACCCAGGACCTTGTGCTCTCAACTGTACTCATAGGGAGGATATCTCGACCTGGTCCTCCTGCATCTATGCCCAAAGGAGATCCCTCTCCTATCTGACCCTAACCATCTTAGCCTGTAGCTCTAGGTATCGGTCACCTTGGGTACCCTACTACACCTATACCCCCTAGTCCTCAGCCTTCCTCTCATAATCCTAATACCTCCAGGTCTAGCAGATCCACCTACTTCTCTCCCTTTTGGTGATGCCCATGTGGCTCATCCACCTCTTCCTGGTCCTCCTTTGGAGCATCCTCCATCACCTCATCCATTTCCCCAGCTACCTCACTCTCAAGAGCCCCTGCACCTTGCCACTAGCGCATCACCCACCATGAGTCATACTCCATTGTAGTCTCGGTGTCATCCACATTAGGAACATCCACTATAGGGTCTGCCTCCTCTCCCACCTCCTCCACCACTAGCCAGCCTAATGTCCTCTCATCCCCATGGTACCGATATACTATTGGTTCCTTAGGAAACCCTTGTCATAGCCCAAAATATCATGTAACTTGAGCAAATGGGAAGTACTCCTACTCAGTATCATGTCGCACAATCAGCCATCTACCCCGTCTCACCCATCGAAGCTTCTCTCTAATATTTTCCCAACCTAGACAATCCTTGTATGATCACCATACCACCTAACCTAGATCCAATCATGAGAATGCATTGGCATAGTGATCCACATAACCTACCTAGTGATGACTCTACCCTCTCTCCTACACCCTCTACCATAGGACAACGTATCCTATCTTCCTATCTGCTAGCTGAGCCTAGGTCATCCATGGCAGTCCATGTGGTCACCCCACAACTATGTGCTGCCATCCCCATCATTGCAATAATAAGCTACACCCCAGGTGCTTCCATCGATGACAATGAATCTCGTACAACTCATAATACAGCTGTGTCAATAGTATCATCCCCTAAGCCATCACCAGAGGCTTCTCCTTGGTGCACCCTACTAGGGCATACACCAGCTCCAGTAGGTTCCAAAGTAACCTAACTCTTGAAGAATCTAGGAGAAGCATATTGGATATGAGGGTCATAATTAGCGCATGACTCACCCCCAATACCTTCTCCTTATACCAAAACCCCACCAGTATCCCTCTCTTCAAGTAGTCTAGCTCTGTCGCATCCGCATCCTCCTCAAAGTACCTCATCAACACTGCACCTCTCTGATCATGGTGCGTAGAGTGGATCGGTCACCCCTCTATTAGAATCCATAGAATCTGATAGACATACTCTAGCATCACCGTCATCTCCCCCATGGATAGGTGGAAGGTTTTGGTGCGCGAGTCCCACATGCTAATAAGAGCAGTCAAGTAGGCCCAGTCACCTATCACAGGCTCTAACTGAGCAACCTGTTTGAGCCACATGGCATCAAGCCACTTCCAACCAGGCTCCATAAAGGCATCTCAGATGGTCTATAAGAGCTTTGGTGTGCGATACCGACTCTTCACCACCTGGTAGAGCAATAAATCAATAATAACAACAATAAACTGGCATTCATTATGCCTCACAAAGGCCTCCAAATGGCCCAAAAACAAATGCACACCTAAACCATTACAACAATTTAATTCCGCCAAAAAAAAATACAAAAATTTAAAATACAACATATTACATCTACCCTAGGGTTTCATTCCCTATCTCGTAATGTGATATGTTTTAAAATAAAATACAAAAATATAAAATTTTATAATATTATAGTTACATTAGGGTTTCACTACCTTTCTCGTAATGTGATATGTTTAAAAACAAAATTCAAAACTCAAAAAATTTTGGTATATTTTATCTACATTAGGTTTAATTACCGAAGGTCAAATAAGGTAAAAATATGGTGCAGTCTAGTTAAATTAGGTTTAATTACTTGTTTTATACAAATCAAATAAACGGTAAAACAAAATCGTAATTTTAAAATCCAAAATAATTAGGGAGTCAAATCACCACATACCCACCTTGCACCGGATCCTCCATTGGATGCCTCTACTTTTTGACTCATGGTGGCCACGGGGTGATTTCGACAACACTTCACTATAGAAAAATAACCCTCCTCTTCCTCACCTCTCAAATCGCCAAAGAAAACATGCAATAATGATCCCAAAACTTGCATTTGAGGTTTATATAAGCCTACAACAATTTTATTCATCCCAAGGTGGGATGAATGTACTTTTGGTTGTTCGTCCCATCTTGGGATGAGTACCAAATTTGTATTCGTTCCACCTTTGGATGAATATAGAATTCACAGGTTAAAACAACTTAAAATGCACCAAAAGGGTCCAAGATCCCACAAACACAACTCCATTTTGGTCAAATTTTTTGTATAAATCAAGTGGAACATAATAGCACTCCTGGATGCTTAGAAATAACCTTACTTTAATATCTAAGAAGGCCAGTATGGCTGGACCACCCCACGAGAACGAGGTTTTTCATTCCTTTTTTCCAGGAAGCAGCAAATAAAATGGTCCAATAACCTACAAAAAAAAGTCAAATCTAATGGAATTCATTCAAGGTCAATATAGCATGCCAACATCTCATGGATGCATAGACAAGTTACTATTTCACTCCCCAAGAAGGCCATTGTGGCCAGAACACCCCACGGGAATGCAGTTTTCACACTTTTTGCTTCTATGAAACCTGCATAGCATCATCAAAATCCTTTCAAAACTATGTCATTTTCCAATGGATACAACTAAAGGAAACCTCAACAAAAGTTATCTGGGTCAAGTGCCTCATCGATTTTCTCATGATTTATTCCCTCATCGACTCGTCGCTTGAAAGGGTAGTCATACTCAGTTCAAAATCAACAAGCACACACTCAATCATGCAAAGTGTGTTCGTTCAAAAAAATTGTGACAAAGATAATCATGCTCCTGCTTGGGGGAGCAAACAAGTACAAAGCATCAAATTAAAATGCTTGGTATTTCTGGCATCATGGAATCATACGCCTCACCTCTTCATGACAGACAATTTCTAAGCTTAAGCAAGTTCCTTAGCTCATCGAAAGCAAGGATTCAAGAATGCATGCTCTTTCCAGGATTGGGGCATCTAAAGTTGGTTAGGTTATTTGAGTAACCCTAATAATTGAATATTTTAGTCATCTATTTTTTCTCAACACTGTACTACACACAATGCATCCCAAAAAGAGGCATCTGTAGACACTAAAATTTGGTCAATTTGATTATGCTACTGAAAGCAATGACTAAATGATAGACCAAGGCCCCTAGGGCATCCCTTAGCAGGTATACAATGGTCCTAACCACTCAGTGCAAGGTTTTGGAAGATTTCATACCACCTTTGGGACCTTTTGAACACCCTGTTTCTATTCGTACCACCCTAGGATGAATACAAAACCTATTCGTCCCACCCTGGAGCGAATAGCAACATTCATCCCGGGGTGGAGAAAATAGTAGGTTTGACCAGAAAAAAGTTAAATCTAGGCCAAAGGCGCCCATTAATGGTCAAATTACTGGCTATTATTACCCACAAGTCAGGGCATGCAACAGATCTTATGACATGCTCAATGAATGAGGCCAATTTGGGAGATTCTCTTCCCCTCCAATGCATGCTACTCCGATGGCTAAGTGGCGCCTCTTGCCCTGCATGCCCTCACATGCCTTTTGACCCATGGAATATCCTTGGGCTATAAAGTGGATCCAATTTCCACACAATATGGAGAGAAATTTTGAGGACAAAGCAACGAGGTGCTGCTACGATTTCCTTTCACCTTTTGTGCCCATATTTACCTCGAAATCTCTACCTAGCGAAGGAGGTTTGAGAGGGAAGTAATAGGCACAATTTATCACATAACTGAACCATCTAAGTGAAACCCCTAACCAAATTTAATGATAATACATTCCAAAGTGTTTTGCATCGATCCTCAGTTGAATTGGTGGTAAAATTTAGGCAGAAACAGTGGGCGTCCCACCCCAAAGCGCTCCCCAATTTGTGACAGTCTTATTTGTCCCACCCTATTATGAATAGAAATATGTGCATTATTTTATTACTATTTTTAATTATTTATTTTCTACATTATCATATTATGATGCAATTCAAATTTTAGGCCATTATGAGCTATATTGGCTAAGATATTGCTATTTTAGTGTTTTGCAGGGTCTCATGCAGGTCTCCGATCATCTGAAGAAACACCTAAACTGTCATTTATTTTGCAAATATGATCAAATGGGTTTTTTTTAAATAACATTTTATGTGTTCTATCCAATTTTCATGTGTTTGGGATATGTGTAGGGCCATAAATTATTTACTTCGTGTTTTACAGGTTGTAAACGATCACTGCAATTATGAGGCACCATTGAACTCAATATTAGTGCAATTTCTGGTGATATCTTCCAAAAATATTATTTTTTACATCCCTCTATAATTTAGAGTCATTTGGAGTTGATTTGATGCTTATTATCACTATTAGCTATTTGTCCCCTATGGGGATTGCATGTTTCTCATCACATGCACTTGCTATTTGATATTTTATGTTTTCGTGTGAGAAGGTGCACATTCTACAACACATTTGGGATCACCATAGGAACTAAAATAATCAAAGACATAATTGGTGGTAGCATTGGCCCACCCACTTCGATTGTGGGTACGAGGAAAGACACTGTATGTGCACCTGAGTTGAAGGATTTTGATCCTTGGGCACCCTATTTGTAAACGTTTGTATCATATATTTGAGCCCTCAAAGGGGACATTTTGTAACCTAGATTTTATCTACCCAATTAATAAGAAGTCAGCTTACTTTGCATTATTTCTTGTTATTTTGTATCATTTCCATTTTACTTGCGTGCTTCCGTTTGATGCTCATTCGCAATAGGACATAGATACGCATCTTTTTTATCATCATTTGGTGCACCATTTTTCCCTACTTCATGTTTATCAATACTACCATATGATTTATATTTGACTTTGAAGACCCATTTGCATCCAATAGCCTTTTTCTTGGTGGAAGATCAGTAAGATCTCGTGTGTTGTTTCTCAATAGTGCTTGATATTTAGTGTGCATGGTATTTTTCCAAGTAGTAGAGTAAAGGGATTCATGTATTATATATGGCTTAACTATACTTATTAGAGCCATATTTTGAGTCATACTTCGTGTTCTTGATCTTGTAGAAGAGGTTTATGGAATTCCATCTATCCCAAATGCCTTCAATGTACTAGTATATCACTTAGGCATTATTATATGCTATGGTGGAGTAGATAGATATTATTCATCATTGATATCATTGAAAATCGCTTCATTTGTAATTTCTTCATCAATTTCAATAATTATTGGGGCTGAATTATATGAAGATTCTTGTGATGGTAATGAAGTTGATATTTTTCTTCATCAAATACAACATCATGACTAATATATGCTTTCTTTGAATTTGGCTCAAATAGTCTATAAGCTTTTGACTCATCACTATAGACAAGTAAGAAGCATTGATGAGTTTTTTCATCTAGCTTATGTCTTTTTCTTTTGGAATGTGCATGTATGCTATAGAACCAAATACTCAAAGATTAGAGATTAAAATTTTGTGTTCGCTCTATGCTTCTTCTAGAGTGATATGTTCAAGTGATGCAATGGGGGATCAATTGAGTAAGTAAACTATTGTCTGTACTACTTCTACCTAAAATGAATGTCCAAGTTGTGAATACTTCAACATAATTCATACCATTTTTATGATTTTTCTATTTCTATGTTCAAAAATACCATTTTGTTGTGGTGGTTAGACTACTGTTAACTATTGTTGAATGTCATGTTCCTTCAGAAATGTTGAAAATTCATTACTATTAAATTCTCTTCTTAATTTCAGTGGAGGGTGTGGATATTTCTTCCTATGGAAGTCTCTACTTGGGCCTTAAATTGTTGAAAGTAGAAGTAAACTTCATATTGTTTTTTCAAAAAATATACCAATATTGTTTGGGTATGATCATCAACAAAGAGTTGATAATACATAGTCCCATTATAACTTGGAGCAATGGGTCTATACAAATTGGTATGGATTAAATCAATATATGCCTTAGACTAAAATTTTATAGTCTTAAAAGGATCTCGATGTTGCTTCCTAGCTAGGCAACAATGAGAAATCTCTATAGACTTCTATAAAGGAGGAAGACCTTTGACCATATTTTTTTTATAATATAATAAGGTGGTCATAACTTATATGACCATATCATCGATGCCAAAGTGATGTAGATTGGAGTTGGAAAATAATACTAAGTTGTCATGATGTATTGTATTAAGTTTAATTTTTTCATTTTTCTTTTCCATATGCAATAAGGTTTTAGTTTTATCACATGATGCAAACATTGGATCCTTTTTTCTTATCAAACTCGATATTTAAATTGTGATCAAGTACTTGATTGACAAAGAGTAGATTTTTGGTGAGTCCTAGAACACATAAAAATTCAATGATTTTGTATTTTTTTGATCCAAGTCACAATTTTAAATCGCCTATGCCATTTATTTCATAGGATGTGTCATCCCCAAAAGAAATAATAGAATACCTTTGATTTTGAAACCAATATTTTTTTCTTGTCGTGTGTTTGGTTTCTCCATAATCAATATACCAGATATCATTGAGTTGAACATGTGTAGCTAATGCATGTTTTTTTATGATGATAATTGTTTCTCCTTATGTATTTGAATGGATTATTCCTTTTAAGGGGCACATGTTCCTATTTTTGTCCCGAATGTGATACCTCTTCCTTTTAAAATAGGTTTACCAATTTATCAAAGCTTGTTGTTTGCTCAATAATATTTAATGTAGTCACAAGAACATTACATTTTGATGTGAGTGATCTAAAAAAAATGAAATAACATTTCGTTAGATACCTGAGTTCCAAATACTTGCAATGAAACTCGCAATTCTATAATTCTCCTCATGAATAATTCCAAATTTTCTCCACTCTTCATCTTCAAATAATGGAGCTAGATTTGGAGGAATAGAATCTGATTTTGATTCTTGGCTTCAAATACTATCTTCAACTTCTCCCATGCATCTTTGGCTATGGTCATATCTCTAATGTATGCTTGGACCTCATTTGCTACTCTAAACATGATGACTAATATTGTCTTTCTATTTGCCTTATCAAACTTTATTTTTTCTTCTCCTTCTATAGTAGGATAGGAAGTGCTTCCATCTACTAATTTCTAAACTTCCTCAAAAATAAGTTGTGTGATGAGTTTGGTCTTCTAGGAAACATAATTGTTTCTCCTCAACAATTAAAATCTGAAAATAAGAACTTTGGTGCTCCACTAGACATAGTAAACCTTTACAAAATCTAAATTTTCTTATTTTATCAAGTCTACCTTGAAAAACACTTCTTTACAAGTATATATATATACATATATACCTATACCTATATTTTAATTAATGTTTCATAGATGCAATAAATAGTGTGTCTCACCAAATAGAGAGAATGTTTCTTCTCCTATTTATATTTTTCTCTTCACCTTTCAAATAATTTTTTTCTCCTCCTTTTCAAAATTTTAAAAATAATAATCTATTATTTTTGTAAGTATGCCTTTAATCAAAAATATTTTTCAATACTTTGTACCCTATTTATTTTTCTTGATTCTTCCAGTATAGATGTTTATTTTATCTTGATGATATTTGTACCAACATAAAACCTTCTATTTTTATATGCACTCCTTCCTTTGAAAATACCAATCCCTTTTTCCTTTTAAAAAACTAAGACTACACCTTAATATTTATCATGAAAAATATCAGATTTAATGTCTACGGGTGATTTAATGAAAACTGAACTATTTCATTTTTCTCTATTTTTGAATGAGACTAATATCCATATTTTCCAAATTTTATAATTCATCAATGAGTTTGGTTTCTTGGGTGAGATTTTATTATTTTCTAGGTTCTTTCTATTTGGGTTTGCATTCTAACTTCATATGTCTATGTTTCATTTCATCCAAAATGTTTCTTAGGGTTATGAAAACCCCAAATCGATGACATTCATGGGAGAGAACCATAGCAAGGCTCCTCTCTCCTAAAATTTCCCTTCTATATGAGATTCTTTCTCTCATTTTTCTTAGTGCCTAATTTCTTCTAGAGTGCTTCTCTTGTTTTCTCAACACCTAACTTTTTTTTTCTTAGTGCTCAAATTCTTCTAGACTACACCTATTCATATTAACAATATATATATATATATATATATATATATATATATATATATATATATATTCTTATGGAATGCATGTTAAATCGATTTAAAAATGGATTCCTCTTATATTTCATGGGTTTCTAAATGGTGCCAATATTCCTTCAACTAACTTCGTCTCCTTGCTTGTATGTTCGTATACTTTATTGGATGTATATTTTACTACATGGATTTCATGCACTTTCTCTTTTTAAATGGTTGTTTCAATTTGGGAATGTTTTTTCTTTCATGCACATTCTCTTTTACCTTCTTGGCTTCTAGTTATTCTATTTGTGTTTTGTTGAGTTTGGAGTTTGACAAAGCTTACTTTTTCCAACAAATATTCTCTTTTAGAGGGTACTAATATTGTCTCTTGATTTTGTATAGAGAGAGTTTAATTTTCTCTTTTCAAACTTTTTTTTTTGAAAAATCTGCATTATTACATATTTAGCCATTTGTTTGCAAAGTGCTCTCCCTCTAACTAGTTTGGTTGCCTTGAACTCTATATCATATTCCAAAATTTTGGTAATTCATCGAGCTCTTTTATCACTCATTTATCCACCCATTATATATTCTCTAATGCTAGAATGTATGATAAAAGTAGTGATTTTGTTATTGGAGATCATGTGTTTGAAATGCTTTAGTTCCCTCCTCTAGACATACACTTGTTTCTCTATAAAATTATATTTTTCTTCGTATTCTTTTAGGAGGATTGGCTGAAAAATACCACTAGATGCTCCTGCTAGTCCTTATCCTTTTGTGTCATTAGTGTCACTATACTAAGATCTCCTCCATATGCATAAATAATAAAGTATTAATTAAAATTTAGATCTATGAGCACTGGAGCATCTACAATAACTTCTTTTATCTTTTTAAAAATATTTTTTCCTTCTTACATCCATATAAAGGGATAATCCTTTTTAGTATGAGTGTCATGGGCTTGACTATTATTGCAAAATTGGACATAAACATTTTTGTAATCCTTTCTTGTGCTTTGGTAATGAAGGGTTTATAATTGATATAATTCTATTAGGATCTATAGTAAAATAATATTTAGACACTATATGCCTTGACCATTTTCCTTGTGGTACATAGACAACATATTTCTTTGAGTTCAAGCATACCCCAAATTCTTTGTATCATTGGAAAATTTTCTTGATTTGCTCCAAAATAATCTTCCTTCCTTTTCGATAATACTATGAGATCATCCAAATAGATTAGTATTATTTTTTTATTAGATCATGAAAGGCACTATACATAGCCCTTTGGAATGTTGCTCCAACTTTAGATAGCCTAAAAGGAATTCGTTGATATGTGTATGTTCCAATTTTTGTGGTGAAGGTTGTCTTATGTTAATCTGCATCTTTCACCCAAGCCTAATTAAAAGTAGAGAAGCCATTCAATGGTGAAAATTTCTCAGAACTTACTATTATTTGAAGAATTTGTTCCAATGAAGGTAGAGGATAATGATATTTTTAATAAGCCTTGTTCAAATCTCTAAAATCCATATATAACCTAAGTTTTCCATTCTTTTTAGAAACCCAACTGACATGCTTAACTAGGTATATGATTTTTGATTCTATCATCTTCTCTAACTCCTTTCGCATAAGACGTTTAGTATTTTGATTGACTTATCTTTTTTCTACTTGATTATTTTGGCTCCATGATTCAATTCTATTGTGTTTTAAGTGACACTTTTGTCATATTCTTTGAGGTCTTAATAAGTCTAAGCCATTATATCTGTGTACCTTGTGCATAGTATGATAAGCTATTATTTTTCTTTCTTCTTGCTACCTTTAATGTTTTTCTAGGTGAATTGGCCCTCATATGACAACGATGTGAAGCCTTAATTCCTTTTATCTTGAATGATTTTAAATAGATTTTATCTTCCTTTATTAAGTAGATTTTAAACAAGTTTTATCTTGCATTAAATCTTACTTTATAAAATCGAAATGGATTCAGAATGAAAATTTAAATGTGCAAGATGAAACTTTGAATTTCATTCTAGTAGACATACAATTATTTTTGGATTTTAATTTTTTTTCGATTTTTATTTTAATCTCTGAAAATTAAAAAAAAATATGCAAAAGAAAAGTTAGAAAAATAAAAATAAAAAAATGAAATAACAGAAATGTTGCAACCTCGAATTTCTCCACAAACCCTGCAAGCATGAATATTCTGCATAAAAACCAACATTAGTGTTACCCGAATTCATGCAGTCAAACAACTAATGCGGTGCAAGCTTCTAAGGAAAGGGTGCAATATGCCAAAAATAAGATAAATTAACCATAAAAATGCATTAAAATCTGACATATCTCCATTATATTGCAAAAAAAAAGGTATTCAATGTTCAACATATGTGCAGAAAATCTCAACCCCAAAATAGGCATCATGTGATGAAAAATAGTCTAACGGTAGTTGATCTCTCCCAGAAGATCCAAGCCCTTGTACATGCATTTCCATCAATTTTTAAAACATTTGAACCCTCTTCGTTCGACTTAATCTTCTCTTATTTTGAAACATCTTCCTTTCACATTCGTTTCATGTTGTTTGGCTTCGAATGGCTTTCTGACGTTTCTTTTCTCTCTTCCTATTCATTCTCTTGTTTGTTGTAAAATTAGGCATAATAACCCAATATGGCAGTTAACTCCTTTTTATTTATTTAAAGTATATATTCAATAACGCTATAGCCCTTGAATTAGTCTTTCATTTATTTTGTCGTGCCCAAACTAAATACATTAAAACACTTTTCCTTTCACACGAAATAAATTAGATCCTCCTGTTATATGGGCCACGTAATGCCCATGCAATGGTTTCTAGTCAAAATTCGCTCTTCGTTTCATGCTTATCTATATATCACAAATGCCAATGAGTAAGAAAATATCTGTTGTGGCAATTCAAAATAGCTCACCTCATCTGATTCGCCCACGTTTGCATGGGTCATTATGCATCAGCGTTGTCCATGCTACATCATCACTCTAGGATAGCACAAAATCAGGGATACATGGGTTGCTAAATCTACTAAGTTTTATATTTTATTTTTCACCATAGAAAGGACTTTGATGAGCATCTATTCCAAACTATATATGTTTTCTTGTCATCCGTCAACACTGTCCACGTCTAGGCCTGTCCACAATATTCTATTACATGTGAGCCCGAATTTATTATTGACGAGCATTTATCTTCACCGCATTACTGTTTATTCTATTGGTTTAACATCTTCATTGCTGGTTCATGTCTGCTCTCATCCACTATGCTTCGATAGTTTGGTCACATGCGAGACAACCTATACATCCCTACTTTCTGCCAGTGGTGATAGTGAATTCAATGTTATCTTGTACAATTATCATTTGCTTCGATTTCGTACACCAGATGTATCCCATGTGGATGTAGGAACCAACCACTATGCGCTCCCCCTTCTCTATCATACATGTGTTCTTTACTCCCTGTGTCACCTATGAACCGGGTATACCGTAATAGCCTTAGTAAGATCTGCAATCCCCTACATGTTTTTTTTCTAATAGAGGGGTCTCGGTGGCATCCGATATTTGGTGATGTAAAATCATCACTGCTCTATGTAAATAAATTGCCAGACTAGATAAATTTGTGTACCCTTAATTAACATCATCGCATCGCATGGATTCCACGTACATCCACTATGTGTATCACTGCCTCAATATCTACGTTCATCGATCACCTCCTAGATCGTCCCTTCGACCCCTACAATACCGTGAATTTGGTATGTCGATTCATGCTATTTGCCATGTTTTTCAGTGCTGAGTGCCTTCATTTACGTCTTCATCTATCGTGGGTCCAAAGAATCTTTGACATCTTCTAAATTCATCTCAAGATTCATCTTCATCGAGTCCATATGTCCGCCCGATGTGTCTAAACCATTTGCTATCAATCACGCCATCGAATCTCAATGCCATTTCCAGCCATGTTCTTTTTTGCTTGAGCCTACTTTGTTCACTATATTATTTTGAACCGCGGTCTGCTATTTAGTGTCACCTACAATCATCTATGTTCGCGTTAAAATACACTCACATCAGTGACAGAGTCATATCCTTCCTTGTCCCTCTTTTTCATGATTCGCTAACGCCACGTGGACATTGTCCACCTTCGATCCCCGAGGTCTATATTTACTATCATCGAGGTCGTGTTTAATCTCGTCATCACCGTTGATCTACCTTTACACCAATAGGGGCTTCATTGGCTTCCATGTTTGCCATAGGGAGCTACTCTCACTTGCCACTATCTTCTGGTGAAATTCCACTCATTCTGCTATAATTTCCACGGGCTCAAGTTCCACGTAATACACCTACATAGGTTCGCCATCTAGCTATCAGAGTCCTTGACAAATATTTTGGTCAAATAGGTGCCTGTTTGGATGGGTCTACTACTATTCCTTGTGAGTGTCCACATCATTCATCTCGCTGCTTCACCAAAGAAGCCACGTCCTCTATCGGAGTCAGTTTTTCTCTCCTCATCTGGTGTCTCGTCAATGTTTGCCTGGTTTGAGTCCTAATGGTGGTGGTCGTCCCTCGAAGATATGGTGGTCGTCCCTCAAAGATATGGTGGGCCCGCCAACTTGGTCGTCGTCTTTTCCAGTGACGAACTCCTACATAAAATATAATATCATAAGATATAAAATCAAAATAGAAATAGAAAATTTAACCAAAGAAAGTTTTAAAACTTTAATAATATCTAACTTTTAAAAGAAAGTTTTAAAATTTTAATAAAGCTTAAAGCTTCCTCCACGATTATCTTCAAAGGAACTTTATTTTATTTAATCATATACTAATTTTTTTATATATTTTTTTTTTGTTTCATTTACATAAATTATATATATATATATATATATATATATATATATATATGTTGGACATTTTGAGCTCATTTAGTTGTCATTGATGTCAAGATGAGAAGTTGTCATTGATGCCAAGGTGAACACATGAAGTTGTCATTAACACCATGGAGTACATCATTACTGCCACCAGGAACAATGCGAAGAGTTGAAGAAAAGGTGTCAAAATATGGTTTTATAAGGGTTTGTGTTAAAACCATGGTGGAAAATTAAATGGTTTTATTAAAACCATTATGAGGATATAAAGGCTTCCTTAAACATTGTGATGGCAGAATTAAGGTTTTTATTAAAACCATGGTGGCAGAATAATTTACATCAAACCCATGGAGTACAAAGAAAGGTTTAAAGTTTATCTCAAGAAGGCTTTAATTTTTATTAAAGTCAAAGGTTTATAAAATAATTTATAAAATTTAAATTCTTTTAGAATTTAAATAATTTATAAATTATAAAGGTCTTAAGAAGGCGCCGACGTCATCGATTTAATGGAGCACATCGATTTAATGGAGTGTCGACGTCCATGAAAAAAGGTGAAATTCATATATAAAAGCAATGCCAAAGGGGCATTAAACTTACCCTTCATCGATTAAAATTTCATGCGACCAAGTGAGAGAATAATTCGTGCAATCGTTGAGGAAGAAGACAAATTCGAGTTGTCTTTTAGCGCCAGGGAAAAGACGAAAAAGGGAGGGCTTAAGCCTCACTCCCATTGGATGCGGTGGTCCATTGGCAGTGCATATTTTGTGAGGGCATTGGGAGTGGAAGTATCCATGATCGATTCGCATGGAGGTTGTTTGCGTGTTGGTCTTGAGCGCTACGGAGGAAAATATTTTGAATGCGCTCGTTTTGAGTGCCAAGGTTGGAAGAAAGAGCACGAGGTGCTCTTTGGGTTCCAAGCGTACATCTAGCACATGCGGTGGTCTAGCCCACGGCTAGGGTGCACGAGGAGGCAGATATTGGGGGTTCGAATCTCATAAGTGGCAAAGGTAATTTTTGTTAAATAAATTTTTATTTGCCTAAAGTCTTTCCTAAGGTAAAAGGGAGTTATAAGGGTAGAATGAAAAGTTGTTTGTTTGGAAATTGATTTATGCTATAGGAGTTATAAGGAAAGTGGATTTGATTTTTGCCAAAGTTCTTATTGCTATTAAAATTTAATTAAAGAGGTTTTTGAGTTAAATTTTGGTGGATGTTAAATTTATTTTAATTGGGAGATTATAAGGTGTTATTTGGAAAATATTTTATGTATGTTGATGGTTGTTTTTAAAGATGGAGTGATAAGGTGTGATTGAGTTTTTGCATTACATTGTGGGAAAGATTTATCTTCTAACCTCTTTGAGTTTGGCATAGAAATTGTTTTGATTGTGGCAGATTTATGAGATCCCTTAATCATCAAGAAAAAGGTATGAGCACATTCTTCCATATTTGAGTTGATTGATTGGTTTTCTGGAAAATAAGTTTGGAGTGAAAAGGACTTGATTAGGGTTTCCTATTGAGTGTGTTGAGTTAATGCTTCAAGGTTTTCTGGAATAATGAGTTGTTGTTAAAACCTTGTTTTATAAGCATTGTTGTTGAAGCCATTGGTTTAGTGAAGAACTTGAACTAGGGTTTGAGTATCATTGTTATGTGAGAGTTGTTTTATAAGCATTGTTGTTGAAGCCATTGGTTGAGTGAAGAACTTGAACTAGGGTTTGAGTATCATTGTTATGTGAGAGTTGTTTTATAAGCATTGTTGTTGAAGTGAGTTGTTGAGAAAAGAACTTGAACTAGGGTTTGAAAAGAACATGAGTATCATTGTTATGTGAGATTTGTGATTG
This sequence comes from Wollemia nobilis, assembly GCA_028583015.1. NCBI lineage: Eukaryota > Viridiplantae > Streptophyta > Pinopsida > Araucariales > Araucariaceae > Wollemia > Wollemia nobilis. The sequence goes on from JAQPPZ010016931.1 coordinate 9,042,466, forward strand.
AGCATTGTTGGAAATATTTTGAGTTGGTGTTTATATGCTTGGACTAGGGTTTGTGAGAAAGGAGTATTTCATTAAGTGATTGGTTGAGTAGAGTTGGTTGAGCCTAGTCAAGCGGATGTGTGAAGTGATTGTTCAAGTTCCATAAAATAAACTATTCTATATTCTAAATTGAGTTGAGAAAGTGATTGAGCATTGAGTTGAAATTGAAGCATATTGAGTCTCTAACAATTCTCCTTATGTTTCTAAGAGAGTGATTGAAAGTAATTGAGCATTGTGATTAGTATAGAACATATTGAGTCTCTAAAAATTCTCTTTATGTTTCTATGAGATTGGACAAGTTCTATGTGGACTTGTTGAGCAGATTTGAGCAAGTTCTGTGTGGACTTGTTGAGAATATTTGAGCAAGTTCTGTGTGGACTTGTTGAGCAGATTTGAGCAAGTTTTGTGTGGACTTGTTGAGCATATTTGAGCAAGTTTTATGTGGACTTGTTGAGCAGATTTAAGCAAGTTATGTGTGGACTTGTTGAGCAGATTTGAGCAAGTTTTATGTGGACTTGTTGAGCAGATTTAAGCAAGTTCTATGTGGACTTGTTGAGATTTGAGGATAAATTTTGGTGCATATTTGAGGATAGATTTGTGCTAGACTAGAGATAGAGATTGAGCAGATTTGTGCTAGACCGAAGGACTATGTTTAGTGTAGATTTGAGATAGAGATTTGGAGGTGATAGAGTAGAGAGGATAGTAGTCTCTAGTGGATAGAGATCCATCAGCTAGGGTAGTGAGGATAGGTCTTCTGAGTGGGGACAAGAGTCTTCAATGGAGAGATATCCACAAGCCAGTGTAGTGGAGGTAGTAGTCTTCAAGAGGATCACCAGCCAGAGTAGAGGAGGAGTTCTCCTATGGATAGAGATCCATAAACTTGATTTAGGGGATTGGTATCTCCTTTGGACAGAGGTCCATAAACATTGTAATAGGGAAAGGATTCCCAAGATATTGATTGAGAAAATTTTAGTGAAATATTTTCTCCATGGAGTAGCCCACATTGGGTGAACCATGTAAATTATGGTGTCTCTATTATGTGTGGTGATTTGTGCATTGCTTTGATTACTACTATTGATATTGCTATCTATACATTGCATATATTGATTTGGAAAGAAAAGTAAAAAGTGGTCTTATATTGTTCACCCCCTCTCTCAGTATAAGCTTGTGTTCTTCAATTGGTATCAGAGCGGGTTCCTTCAGAAGAGTTTAAAAACTTGAAGGAAAAGCTAACAAGAACATAATGGATTCTAAGAATGTGTCCTCAAATAATTCAGCACCAGTATTTGATGGAAGTGACTATATATTTTGGAGTATGATGATGAAGATTTACCTGATGGCACTTGGCAATGAAATTTGGGAAGCAGTTGAATTTGGATACGATCCCTTAATTAATCCTCCTACAGATAAGGAAGGTAAGCTTCTACAACACTACAATTCAAAAGCAATGAATGCACTTTTGAGAGGTTTGCATAGAACAGAGTCTATGAAAGTTATGCATTGTAAAACTATGAAAGAAATGTGGGATAAATTGCAAAATATTTATGAAGGAGATAAAAGTGTCAAGAAAGCAAAGATGCAAAATCTCAAAGGACAATTTGAAGAATTAAGAATGAAGGATGAGGAAAACATTAGTACTTATCTACTTCGAATTGATGAGGTTGTTAATGCTATGCAAGGACTTGGAATGAAGATTGATGAATTAGATGTTTGTGATAAAGTCTTAAGAACTCTTCCAAAGAGATTCAATGAAAAGGTTTCTGCTATAGAAGTGTCAATAGATGGTGATACTTTGACAAGAGATATGTTGCTTGGTATTCTTACAACATTTGAGATAAGAACAAAATATCCTATTCCCCAGAAGGAAGCAACCTTCAAAGCAATCAAGAAGACAAAGGGTAAGAAGTCAGAATCAAGCAATGAGTCATCCAGTGATGAAGAAGCCAATTATGGTAGAAGAGATAAGGACTATAGAAGATCTAGAGATCTAAAATCTATTAAATATTTCAATTGTGGAAAGTATGGATATTTTGCAACAGATTTTCAAGAAGCTAAGAATAACAATGGTGAAGAAAAATAGGATCACAGGAACAAGGAATCAGAAAGATATAGGCACCAGAAGAAAAGCAAGGATGGACAAAGTAGACAAGGAAATAAGTTCTTCCAAAGACAAAAGAGGAGCTACTATGCGGATAAGGCAAGTAAGTACTCAAGTGATAGTGATGCTAGTTTTTCAGACAATGATAGAGATGAAGTTCTTTTTATGATTGAAGAAAAAGAGCAAGTTAAGAAAAGGACTCCAGTAATTCTCAAGTGTTTTAGATGTGGTAACTTTGGACATCTTGAAGATGATTGTACAAGGGATGGTTATAGTTTTAGTGATGATGAATATGAAGATGTACTTGAAGGACCAGATGAAAACCTTCTAATGGCATTAGAAGAAGGAGAAGGTGATCCTACAGAAGACAAGCCAACAGAAAATAAAGATGTGGACAAAGGTAAACAAATAGAGGAATATTCAGAAAAGGATGGATATGATCTCAAGGGAGAACTTATCTATGCTCTTGAAATAGTAAAGAAGGTAAGAAAACAAAACTCTAAACTTGAGTTTCAGTTTCAAGAATGTGATGAAGAGAGAAGGATGCTTATAGAGGATTTAGAAAAATCAAAGGCTAAGGCAAAAAGGTTCAAGGATAAGTTAGAAGCAAAGATCTTAGAATGTGAAAAGTTAGCACAAGAAGTGGCACTACTAAGAGAAGATTTAGAAGACTCCAAGGTCAAGCTAAAAGGGTTCAAAAATAGCTCAAAGAACTTGGATAAGTTCATCAAGATGCAAAAGCCTACATCAAGCAAAATAGGTCTTGGATTTGAACAGGTTCAAAAGAAATGGGAAGGAGAGTCAACCTCAAGTTTTGGAGGAGAAGAAACTTCAGATAAAGATATTTTAGAAGAAGACAATGTAAAAGAGAGTGAGACATCTGAGGATGAGTTGGACAATAGAGAGTTCAACAAGAACAGGAACAATGCACAAAGAAGATACAGATGGAACAACAATCAGAATAGGTCAAGAGAGACTAAGAGACCAATGAGGTCAAGACAAGGAAACTTCAATGGGAGATGCTTTTCATGTCACAGGTTTGGGCACATGGCTTCATAGTGCAGGACACATGAAAGACAAGAATATGGGAACATATAACTTTTCCATGGGTATTGCTACTCATGTAATCAGTTTGGTCACAAGGCAATGAATTGCAGGGTTCATGATAGAAGAGGATATGGCTTCACTAGGAGACATCCTAAGACATTTGCACCTCCAAGGAATAATAACATCAAGTGCTATAAGTGCAATAATGATGGTCACACAACAAAGTGGTGTAGAGCAGACATTCCAGAAACAAGTATGAATAGAAATAGGAACAGGAACATGGGAATGTAGACATGAACATGAATAAGAACAAGAATAGGAACATGGATATGAATAGGAACAAGAATAGGAACAGGAACATGGACAAGAATGTAGACATGGATAGGAACATTGAAAGAAATAGTCAGAGGAATCAGAAGGATCAGATAAGAAGAAGAGAGGATAAAGGTAAAGAACAATGCTTTCTGGGAGTAGAAATACTCCCACCCTAGAATTAACCACCTTTAGAGGAGGTGGGGGAGGGGCTAAGCTAAGAGGCTCATTCTTAGCCCTGAGCCCCAAAGGTGACCCTTTGCCATTGATGTCAAAGGGGAGAGATTTGAGTAAGGGGGAGAGATTTGGTACTTGAGAGAGCAATGAGCCAGGGGGAGCAATGTCCTAGGGGGAGCAGAACAAAGGAAAGGTCAAGTTTTTAGTAAAAATAATTTGGGTTGCCATCAATGACAAAGGGGGAGATTGTTGGACATTTTGAGCTCATTTAGTTGTCATTGATGTCAAGATGAGAAGTTGTCATTGATGCCAAGGTGAACACATGAAGTAACACATGAAGCTTTCATTAACACCATGGAGTACATCATTACTACCACCAGGAACAATGTGAAGAGTTGAAGAAAAGGTGTCAAAATATGGTTTTATAAGGGTTTGTGTTAAAACCATGGTGGAAAATTAAATGGTTTTATTAAAATCATTATGAGGATATAAAGGCTTCCTTAAACATTGTGATGGAAGAATTAAGGTTTTTATTAAAACCATGGTGGCAGAATAATTTACATCAAACCCATGGAGTACAAAGAAAGGTTTAAAGTTTATCTCAAGAAGGCTTTAATTTTTATTAAAGTCAAAGGTTTATAAAATAATTTATAAAATTTAAATTCTTTTAGAATTTAAATAATTTATAAATTATAAAGGTCTTAAGAAGGCGTCGACGTCATCAATTTAATGGAGCATCGACGTCCATGACAAAAGGTGAAATTCATATATAAAAGCAATGCCAAAGGGGCATTAAACTTACCCTTCATCGATTAAAATTTCATGCGACCAAGTGAGAGAATAATTCGTGCAATCATTGAGGAAGAAGACAAATTCGAGTTGTCTTTTAGTGCCAGGGAAAAGATGAAAAAGGGAGGGCTTAAGCCTCACTCCCATTGGATGTGGTGGTCCATTGGCAATGCACATTTTGTGAGGGCATTGGGAGTGGAAGTATCCATGATCGATTCGCATGGAGGTTGTTTGCGTGTTGGTCTTGAGCACTGTGGAGGAAAACATTTTGAATGCGCTCATTTTGAGTGCCAAGGTTGGAAGAAAGAGCACGAGGTGCTCTTTGGGTTCCAAGCATACGTCTAGCGCATGCGGTGGTCTAGCCCATGGCTAGGGCGCACGAGGAGGCAGAGATTGGGGGTTCGAATCTCATAAGTGGCAAAGGTAATTTTTGTTAAATAAATTTTTATTTGCCTAAAGTCTTTCCTAAGGTAAAAGGGAGTTATAAGGGTAGAATGAAAAGTTGTTTGTTTGGAAATTGATTTATGTTATAGGAGTTATAAGGAAAGTGGATTTGATTTTTGCCAAAGTTCTTATTGCTATTAAAATTTAATTAAAGAGGTTTTTGAGTTAAATTTTGGTGGATGTTAAATTTATTTTAATTGGGAGATTATAAGGTGTTATTTGGAAAATATTTTATGTATGTTGATGGTTGTTTTTAAAGATGGAGTGATAAGGTGTGATTGAGTTTTTGCATTACATTGTGGGAAAGATTTATCTTCTAACCTCTTTGAGTTTGGCATAGAAATTGTTTTGATTGTGGCAGATTTATGAGATCCCTTAATCATCAAGAAAAAGGTATGAGCACATTCTTCCATATTTGAGTTGATTGATTGGTTTTCTGGAAAATAAGTTTGGAGTGAAAAGGACTTGATTAGGGTTTCCTATTGAGTGTGTTGAGTTAATGCTTCAAGGTTTTCTGGAATAATGAGTTGTTGTTAAAACCTTGTTTTATAAGCATTGTTGTTGAAGCCATTGGTTTAGTGAAGAACTTGAACTAGGGTTTGAGTATCATTGTTATGTGGGAGTTGTTTTATAAGCATTGTTGTTGAAGCCATTGGTTGAGTGAAGAACTTGAACTAGGGTTTGAGTATCATTGTTATGTGAGAGTTGTTTTATAAGCATTGTTGTTGAAGTGAGTTGTTGAGCAAAGAACTTGAACTAGGGTTTGAAAAGAACATGAGTATCATTGTTATGTGAGATTTGTGATTGAGCATTGTTGGAAACATTTTGAGTTGGTGTTTATATGCTTGGACTAGGGTTTGTGAGAAAGGAGTATTTCATTAAGTGATTGGTTGAGTAGAGTTGGTTGAGCCTAGTCAAGTGGATGTGTGAAGTGATTGTTCAAGTTCCATAAAACAAACTATTCTATATTATGAATTGAGTTGAGAAAGTGATTGAGCATTGAGTTGAAATTGAAGTATATTGAGTCTCTAACAATTCTCCTTATGTTTCTAAGAGAGTGATTGAAAGTAATTGAGCATTGTGATTAGTATAGAACATATTGAGTCTCTAACAATTCTCTTTATGTTTCTATGAGATTGGAGCAAGTTCTGTGTGGACTTGTTGAGCATATTTGAGCAAGTTCTGTGTGGACTTGTTGAGAAGATTTGAGCAAGTTCTGTGTGGACTTGTTGAGAATATTTGAGCAAGTTCTATGTGGACTTGTTGAGCATATTTGAGCAAGTTCTATGTGGACTTGTTGAGCAGATTTAAGCAAGTTTTGTGTGGACTTGTTGAGAAGATTTGAGCAAGTTTTGTGTGGACTTGTTGAGCAGATTTAAGCAAGTTATGTGTGGACTTGTTGAGCAGATTTGAGGATAGAGTTTGGTGCAGATTTGAGGATAGATTTGTGTCAGACTAGAGATAGAGATTGAGCATATTTGTGCTAGACCAAAGGACTATGTTTAGTGCAGATTTGAGATAGATCTTTGGAGGTGATAGAGGAGAGAGGATAGTAGTCTCTAGTGGATAGAGATCCATTAGCCAGGGTAGTGAGGATAGGTCTTCTGAGTGGGGACAAGAGTCTTCAGTGGAGAGAGATCCACAAGCCAGTGTAGTGGAGGTAGTAGTCTTCAAGAGGATCACCAACTAGAGTAGAGGAGAAGGAGTTCTCCTATGGATAGAGATCCATGAACTTGATTTAGGGGATTAGTATCTCCTTTGGACAGAGGTCCATAAACATTGTAATAGGGAAAGGATTCCCAAGAGATTGATTGAGAAAATTTTAGTGAAATATTTTCTCCGTGGAGTAGCCCACATTGGGTGAACCACGTAAATTGTGGTGTCTCTATTGTGTGTGGTGATTTGTGCATTGCTTTGATTACTGCTATTGATATTGCTATCTATACATTGCATATACTGATTTGGAAAGAAAAGTAAAAAGTGGTCTTATACTTGTTCACCCCCTCTCAGTATAAGCTTGTGTTCTTCAATTTTAAATTTTATTTATTTATTTATTATTATTTATATATATATATTATATAAAGATATAAATATATATAATTTTATTTTATATATATTTTTATTTAGTTCACTAATATCAAATGCTTAAATTAAATAATTGTGATTAACAAATATTGCACACTCAAATAAACAACTGAAAAATTACAAATGAGAACAAGAATTTGAATGGTCAAAGTGACCCAATCCAAAATTATCATCGCAATACAATTATTTGAATACATAAACCCAATTTTATGGTTTGCATGCAAAGTATACTAATCAAGCAACCCATAACATATTTGTGGAGGACACTTATAAACCGTCATTCAAACCAAAAATCCCAACCAACTCAACACAAAAGGTGGGTCCCAAATTTTAAGGTATGTTGTGGAGCAGCCACAACACTACTAAAGTTAATTCCTATATATTGTTGGTTTGTTTTAGTATTTCTACTTTATTTCTTTGTGTTTTCCATCTGTATTTATTGGCATTTACTACTATTGGCTTTGTTTTCTCTTCTTTGTCATGGTGTTGCTCTTGCCATTAACTAGCACCATGATGTCCTTAAAGTGTTCCTTATAACAATACCCTATTTTAAGTGCTATAGATAATTTATTTAGTTCAACTCATACCATATCCTATAGAGTATGTGGTCAAAACATGAAGGCAACATTCCTTTACTTGTTCATATGATATAGTTTTTCTAAATAATCAATCATACTAGTGTACCACTATGGCGGCAAGCATTCCTCGTTGAACAATGCACTTGACTAAATACTATAATGGAAAACCCTATTATAGAAGAGGCACAATGAATTTTCATTCCACTAGATCTCTCTCCCATAGGATGGATTGTAATGTGTATCTAGCCCATCTCTAATCACTTCTATAATTTTGGTGTCTCACTATTGCAATAAGCATGTCTTGTTGAACAATGCACTTGACTAGATACTACAATGGTGAACCCTATTGAAATAGGGGTACTATGAATTTCCCTTCCATAGGATATCCCTCTCATAGGGTGAGATACAACATGCATATAACACACATTTTCTTGCTCTTATATTTCTTCTCTCTCTATTATGATGGACATGCCTTCTCGAGTGATGCATCCATTATTAGCAATAGGGCATAAGTCGTATTTAGGGAAAGATATTTGTGTATCATTCATGGTGTAGGTTGGAATCATTTGGCTCCCCTTGTAACAATGGTAGACATAATTGGCTGCTTTAGTCTCCATATTTGTCTATCTTATAGTTAATGTTAGGATTGGGGTCGAATACCTATATTTTTACATGGTGTGGGTTATTTTCTCCTAGTGCTTTTCGCTATAGTGAAAAGTGTGTTTATTGGTACATGGCACTTTTTAGATACTACATATGGCCTACCTACTTTGGTGCCATGTATAAGAGGTATACCACCCAATCCATGGACAATCTTGAAAGGAGGTAGCATTTTTTGAGCACAAGACACTCAAATATTTCATGCTCTATCAAATTTATTTAAGGCATGTCATTGAATGCTACACAAATCATGAATGATATCTAATAATAATATATTAATTTAAATGTTGCTCAAATTATACATGCATAACAATAAATAATGCATCATTATGTGTTATACTTGAGTATGCATCATTCAATCTTCAACATGTGATGTGTCATCGTGTGCTAAACAAATTTGGAGCATGCAACATAAAAATACATTCGGCATGTCATTGCATGCTATAAAAATCTTGAGTATGTATCATCCAATACATGTCAACATGTGCTACACAAATATTGAATGAATATAAAAAATACATATTTGGCATGTTGCCATGAGCCTCACAAATCATGTCATGAATATTTTATGCATAATATTTTAACAAGTTATACAAGGATAGTAAAATGATAATGCTTTTGGATATTTTGGCATGCTTTGGACTTATTTTTACATTTTATTTTGGTTCATTTTCCACCCAAGTAGCATTTTTCAACACTCTAGGCATTTTTATAGGCAAATCCATTTCCAATCAAATAGGGCAAGTAAAACTCAATTTCTTTCAGCCAAAACTTTCTTGGGGCATATACAAGTAAGTATTAGGTATATTTTCTTGTACTCAAGCATTTTTGCTAAACTTATACACGTTTTCACTATTTATTACAAAAAAAAGTATTTTTACATAGACAATAGTGTCAAAAATATTTAAAAAATGTTTTTATTTTGTATCATAGAAATTTTATTTTTGTTGCTTTGGCTATCCCATATATCTATTTTTTTTACATTATTTCCCTATAGAATCTAGAGTGGATATCCTTTTAAGTATCACCCTTGGTCCTTAAGGAGGGGTAATATGTATTTGTAAAAAATAACACTAACAAGTGATTTTGTAGATGATGAAGAGTCCTATCCTCCTATATAAGGGATGTGGGTGGATAAAATTTGTTAGTATTTTGGTAGGATGATAGCAATCCATGTTGGTCAATGGTTTCGGTTCCCTTTCTTCATCCAAATACCATTTTTCTACAATATTTCATGATGTTTTTCATTTTCACTTTCCCAAAACCAAAAAATAAGGATATAGGTAGGAATAAGGGATGTTTTGACACACATACCTCAAAGCATGCATCCTAAAATTTAATAATTTTAATATCGTTACTTTAATATCATGTATGGTTGTGATGCTAGCATGATTTTACACCTAGGGTTTTAACGATCCATCATTTGGACCAATAGTTATAATTTTATGACCTTGAAAGGAAGAAAAATAGTTTTTGGCTCTTAAGGGAAGGTTATTTTATTTTATTTTCTATAAATAACCCCTTCACACCCTTATTTTCTCATCATATATTCACTGAACATGTAAAAATTATTTTTATGCTAATATTGCTCTTAGAAATTTGCCTTTGTTGCTACCTCATAACACACCCTATTTTGCTCTCTCTCTCTCTCTCGATATATATATATATATATATATATATATATATATATATAGTCCTTGTAGGTACAACCAAATCCATCGACGATTGATTCGATGCCTTCTATAGAGGAGGATGAGATGCTCTACCAGGATTCATAGCTAAAGGTCACTAATTATCATTTGAGGACTTATTTCCCAGGTAAGTCAAACACTTTGTAAATATCCTAAGTGTGATATCTCCCTACTATTGTGACATTGCAATAAGGATAGTGTAGGAATGAACTTCTTTATTTTATAAATGGAATGGTCCTTGATGCCCTTGGTATCAGGTATATAGTTTTTACTACATTATAATTAGCTCTATTATTTTACTGATGATTTTAATGCAACCATTATTAAATGCTTTAAATTTGTGTATGCTTGAAGTAGGATAGCTTTTTGGTATTTACAATTTATTTACTACTTTGTTATCATAGTTTCAACATCTTGATTTATTTGGTATTAATTTGAATAAATATATTAAATAACCTATTTTAACTAAAAACATGTGGCTACTTATAGAAAGTTAGACACTAGGAGTATGCCCCATATAAGAAGCACTACCTCCATTTGTAATCAACATATGAATTTATCAAGATATAAATTAGTTGTTTTTTCATAAAACCCTATACCTTGATGGTTTTATGGTTTTGTACACCCACGAGTGTAAATATCAATAGGTAATTTTGGTACTTTTATACATTATCATCTTGTTGAGTTGTGTCATCCTATTATTTCAAGAAAAGACTCTTCTTTTTGATAAATTTCCTCCACTAAACTTGATTTTCTAACATGCCTAATATTGATAAAATTATATTTAAAATGAAATATCTTGTAGAATGATCATCACTACAAGGGGGTTAAAACATGGCCTACAAGAATTGAAGTCTTGCCTAGTGTAGAACTTACTTTCATGGCTAGTATTTTTGTATCCTAGAAAGAATGATGATTTTACATATTAACTTTTTCCTACATTTATTCTTTTATCTTATGTCTAAATGTCAAAACTATCATCATAGGATCTAAGTTATATGTGTAGGTAAGAAATATAATGAATTCAATATGATATCATCAATTGATCATTTTTTTATTATGAATTAATCTAATGACATAAAACAAGTAAGACACTTTACCAAAAAGCTTCAAGAATATCTTTTTAAATCTAAGCCATATTATAGTGTGACATTTATGACTCATTACTACAAGATGTAGTGAAACAAATTGATATGGAATGGGTAAGCACTAAGAGTTACTTTCCAATATTATAAACCCTATGTAAACATAGGAGGTCTTACATATTATAATTCATTTTCTAGAATCCTCGCTAGAAAATAATGTAACATTAATATTTTGTATAAGAAAATTAGGATACCATTAATAGATATTATATGGTCCTATAGCTATTATATCCATATTACCATATATATAAAAATCATTATATACATACCAAAGATATTGCATCTCAAGGGTTTGCTTAAGTCCATTGTTCTTGCTTACTAGGTTGTAATATTTTGGATGGTGTTGGTTGACTATCCATTAAAACTAAAATTCTAGATCACCTTTGGTCTTATTGATTTGGTTTTTCAATCCTTTTATAATACTAGGAATAATATAATTGCTTTTATTGAGCTATCGATATAGTTTTGTTGAATGGGATTCTCAAAAGGTAGTCTTCCATTAGGAGGACTTGATGAAGAAAGTATAGTGATATAAAGTTAAATATTAAAAGAATCAAAACTATTGATACCTTTTGAAGCATTGTTATGTTTTCCTAGATTCATTAGAGGATGATTAATATGGCTTATAAACTCCTTATCAATCTGAGTTGTCCTTATCATACTTCCACCATATTATTACCAACCTTTAAAAATAAAGGGATCCACCATGGACTACCTCTTAAGATAATCATCCCAAAGTAGTAAACTAATATTTCAAATTATTAGATTTATATCATGTTTTTAACATCTAGACAAGGTGATCAAAATGGTACATGCCTTTTTTAAGGGTCTTGACACACCCAAATATTTTTTTATATTCTAGAGTCATAAAATTTTTTATCTAAATAACAATACCATGGAATATATTCATGCAAAAATTAAAACAATAGAGAAAGGGATAAAAATGTAAACATATAAATGTTGGTTCTTTTATATGAGGTTCAAAACTAGTACTAAAATTCTAAGAAGTCAAATTATTACTACAAAAATAAGTTGAAACTTTCACTCTATTACCACTTATAACAAAACAACTTGTGAATATGATACTTATACAAATAATTTTTACAACTATGAAAGAGAATAGTGAAAATATATTAGTTATAACTCCAATATAAAATTAATAAATCCAAATTCAAATCACTAAAGCAAATCCAAGCCACTCAAATAATATGAAACCCATAAGCAACACAGAGAGGATAAAATATTATATGTACAAAGGTGCTAGAAGAAACACTATTTAAATGATGATAAGTTTCAACATTTCAATTCATATTTAAATGGACTTATAAAGTAACAAATTCTAACCTAATTTTTGAAGGGATGATTCATCATAACATAAGTTGTGTCCCTATGGGACACCCTATTGGGTAGGGATTTGGGCTATATTTTAGGAGACTTAGGTTCAAACCATGATGAGGTGTGGTGTGTGTGAATGAATGAGCTTGTGTACAAAAAAATAAAAAACATAAGTTCTTGACCTAACCAAATAAAAATAGATGATGTGGTTATATTATGGTCATTACAACATAAGACTTAATCTAGAAAAAACAACTTCATAGGTTGAACAAATGCACAAAATTTCAATTGTAGAAGGAATAATAAATAAAATTTTGAGAATCAAAATATTTCACATAATGTAAGTATAATATATATAAATCCATAATAGTTGAATTAAAAGTGTTACTTTTTGATATACATAAAAAATGACCGATAAATATTTAATATAGGGCAACATAACATTTAAGCAATAAATTCTTTAAATAAAGTCATATTTCAATAAAACTTCAAATTGATACTTTTAAAATTAGGATGATTATTCAAAATTATTTAAAGCTAAAAATTCCATCATCAAACTCTTGAAATAAATGTAATTTTTTTTTTTGATTGGTAGAAAGGGTTTTGAAAGGTCCCTAAACCTTGAACAAGAGAGATTACAATAAATCCAAATCGACCGAGGTGGTCCAAGAAGAGAGGAATAGAAAGTTGGCGAACCTCCACCCTAGGGAAGGTGTCACGAAATCGTGACCAAAATGGTGATGTCGCGAAATCATGACAAGAAGCGCCGTAGAAGCCGAAGGAAGAAAATAAGTCGCGAAAACGTGACAAGAATCGCCATCAGAGCCGAAGAAGGAAAGAAGTTGTGATATCGCGACATGTTGCAAAGTGTTGCAATATCACGACAAGTTGCAGGGTTGGAGCCAGTCGAGAAGAAGAGTCGTGAAATCGCGACAAGAAAAAGAAGTCGCGAAATCGCTACAAGAATTGAAAACGCTGTCGAAGAGAAAATGTGTCACGAAATCACGACAAGAATGCAAACCATAGCCGAAATAGAAAATGAGCCCCGAAATCGCGATGAAAGAGGAAGCCTGCTGCCAAGAATAAAAGGTGTCACGAAATCGCGACAAAAAGGAAGACCTCCGTTGGAGAGAAAAACGATCGCGATATCTCGACAAGGATGAGAGTCCGTCGTTGGAGAGAAAAAAGGTCGCGATATCGCGACAACCTGGAAGCCCGCCGTTGGAGAGAAAAAATGTCGCGATATCGCGACAACCTGGAAGCCCGTCGTTGGAGAGAGAAAAAATGTCGTGAAATCGCGACAAAAATGAAGACCGCCTTGGAGAGAAAAAAATGTCGCGATATCGCGACAAGTTTGCGCAAAGGCACCCGGAGAGAAAAAGTGTCGTGATATTGTGACAAGTTTGCGCAAAGGTACCCGGAGAGAAAAAGTGTCGTGATATCGTGACAGAATGGAAGACCGCTGTTGGAGAGAAAACCCATCACGATATCACGACCGAATGGAAGACCGTCGTTGGAGAGAAAACCCGTCGCGATATCACGATCGAATGGAAGACCGTCATTGGAGAGAGAAAAGGTGTCATGATATCACGACAAAAATCAAGACCGCGCTTGAAGGCCAAAAGTGTCGCGATATCGCGACAAGTTTGTGAAAAAGCACCCGAAGGGAAAAGGTGTCGCAATATCGTGACAAGTTTACGAAAAGGAACCCGAAGGGAAAAGGTGTCGCGATATCACAACAAGTTTGCAAAAAAGCACCCGGAGAGAAAAGGTGTCGCGATATCATGACAAGTTGGAAGACCGCACCAGAGGGAGAGAAAAGTGTCACGATATCGTGACAAAAAGCAACCTCGCGGCCTGAGCAAAAAGGATAACGCAGCAAGCTGAGATTTTGAAACCAACTTAGAAAAATGACGCGAAAGCGCTCCAAAGATGCCAAAACGCCTCCAAAAAACCCGAAGACCAGTAACCCACTCACATTGTGCAAATAAATGTAAAATTAGTCAAACCTACTAAATGTATTTTGTGTACAAGTCAACCAATCAATGCCTAAATATACTGACTTATTTACATGAAAGTGAACTCAAAAGAATATGTCTACTATAAATTCCATCCTACAATATAAGATTTTTACCCATCAAAATGATCTTTTGATAGTTAATCCATATTTATCTCTTCTTTGAGTTTGAAATGAGCCAATATTTTTATTAAAGGTTGTTTACATTCTTTACCAATTTTTGTGAGATTTCATCAAAAAAAATTGTTTGGATCTTAAAAAAGAAAATAATCTAGCCAACAGGCTAATTGGAAATACATTAATTTGGGATGTGCAATAATATTAAAATTAAATTGGGCTATTTCTAAGAGGGATGTATGTAGGGAGAAGCATGACACATCACCTCCATGCATTCAACTTTAAGAAGTCCATCACAAATAAAAATATTAGTTTCATTCATTGATTTGGAAGATAAAACTCGACAAGCCTCAAATTAGAATGGAGAAGAGGAATTTGAAGAGCTTGGAGTAGCAAACAGTAGGTTTTAGTAATTTAAGAACAATAAAACCATTAAGACATAGTATGTGAACCTACAACCAAGGTCATAGTAATTCAACATCTAAGGGAAAAGTTAATTTCATCAACTTTTGTAATATTTATATTTTGCAAGGAGTACTAAACTTGAATAATTCATCAATTAGTCTTCTTATCCAATAGGGTTTTCCACATTAAATCACTATGAAATTTGTTGTAGAATGTATGCTTAGTTTTAATCATTTTAATAGTTTACTTGCATCATCTTTGTTCTATGAGAATTTAGAAAGATTATGTGCTTGTCATCTTAGAAACTAACAAGTTTAAGTATAATGGATACTAGTTTCATAAAATGGTAAACTACATTTATAGTAAATTTCAAGCTTCTTAACATTGCATTAGTATTTATGGATTTTCATACCCTATTATTTTCTTACATGAATAATTTTGCACGAGACAACAATTTTTTTTATTACATAGGAGAGTTGGTTACAACCACTATTTTTAGTAATTGGCTAGCTCAGGGTTCAAACCATAGGGACTACTTCCAACAAACCTATTCATCTTGTTCTTGTTGACTTGGTGTAATATGGGGACCATCGATCGCTCGGGGTTCATACCATCGTCGTTGGTCTGACGCACATTGAAAGGATTTAGAGCAGACTACTACCTTTGCAAAGGGCTGGCTTCCACCCTAAGGTTTGAATCTAGGTCTCTTCTTGGTAAGTTCCCAATCACAACTATACTTACCAATCCACCTAACCCTTGGAGATAAAACACTAATTAAGGAAAATCGTTCTTCGTATCCTTTGGGGCCAAGAATTTCTGTTTTGCGGGACATGTTCCATCCGGGTATACCCCTCATGCTAGCTGGGGATTTTTTTGTATCTGGTGCAGGCCACCAAGCTTGAATCCCAGATCTCATTTAGATGATTAAGAGAACTTGCTAGTAAGTTCCCTGGTGTGGATCATGAGACAACAATTTTTATATAAGGTGAAGGCTTTACTAACGATTTGTTTCACAAGAACATAAGTCAAACTAATCCAAAGAAAACTTCAATCCTTAAAAAAAGGAATCATTTAAGATTTTATTAATGAATATTTAAATTTAATTACTAAACATATTTGATAATCTTTAGAAAAAGGTTTTGATATTACAACATTATTTTCCCCATGATTTGGGGAAAAACATATAAAAATATTTTTAATATATTTATGGTTTACAATTTATAGTATATAAAATATTTATCAATATAACTAATGATATAATTATAAAAAATAATTATTTTTTTAACTTTAAACATTTAATATGTGACATTAGTTATAAGTTAGTATTCGAATTCGAATTTGATACTTTTTAAGTTCCAAAGAAATTAGACATGTTTAAAAATTCGTAATAAAATTCAATATATAATAAATGTATATATATATTCATATAATTTATTTTTAAAATTTTATATAAAATTTAAAATCAAATATACTATATATATATATAAACATTTTTTTTTTTTATGAGGAACCTTTTATATACAACATATCCACAACATGTGAGGGGAGATATTTGAACTTGGGCCTCTCGATAACTGGAGAGTTTTAACCACCCACTTTCTCTCCAACTCCTCTACATGAGCGGATAATATAAACATTTTTATAATTGTATGTAAATATATTAATTTTTTAACGCATGAGAAAATTCTTAAAGGTTAAATCAGTAATTTTTTTGAAATATAAATTATAAGTTTTCTATCAATTATAATAAAAAATCATAAAAGTTTGTTAGATCATGCATTAAAAAAACACTTAAAATATTTATATTATTCAAGTTTAAAAAGTACAAAATTTTAGGGTTCATTAGAAGCTATGAGCAATGTTTTTTTTATTTTTATTTTAGGGTTAAGGAGCAATGTTTTTTTAAGTGCATTGTTTTTTTTTTCTTTTATTTTAGTTTTATAAAGCAATATTTTTTTCTTTTATTTTAGGGTTAAAGAACAATGTTTTTTCTTTCTTTCATTTTGAAAAACGTGCAATTATTTGAGACAGGGAGCATTTTAAATAGCAAGTGCAAAATTATCAAAGCCTCCAAATGGAAGATTTGTTTATCAAGTGCACTTTTAGAGCTATCCATTCTCTCAAACGATGATAAAGAAATAAAGAAAATTGCATCCCCAATAGATTAAAAATGGTTGCTTCGAATATTATCTGATATAATTTGCAGAAAATTTCAAGCTTCCAAATTGTAGAAGGGAGATTGCACGAGGTTTTTTTTTATAGTGCTTCCTCTATATTTTTTTAAGCTAAAATTTGATTTTAAGGTTTTTAAGTCTTGTTTTTCACCCAATTTGTTTTTGGCCGAATTATTTAAGGTTTGTTCGTCGACAAAGTTTTAAATTCTAACGATTTTCGCATTTCATATAAAAAAAATTCAACGAATTTGATAACTAAGTATGTGACATTGAAAAGCAAGCCATTTTATATTGATTAAAAAGCAAGCCATTTTAAATTTGAGTTTACATCTTTGGCTGAGAAATCTTGCTAATTTTATATGTACTTTTAACCTTAATTAAATAAAATTTATAAAATTATAATAAAATACATCTTACATATTTTTTTTATTATATTTTTTTCAATAAATATTATTTATATTAATTATCTTATAATAATATTATAACTGTTTAACATTTATAAATGAATTATAAGAATTAAATCTTTATTCCTTAAGAATTCAAAATCATATTTAATTAAACTAATACTATTTAATTATGCATGCAAAATTTTAACACCCGGCCTGGGCTTCAACTCTTTTTGGAATTTCAGATAATCCCTCGATAATCGTCACAGTAGTGGAAATTGGGGAGAGGGGGAACTATTTTATGGTATGGTGGAGAGGATTTACGCTGCCTAGAGAAAACAACAGTACACGTCTAAGAAGCCCATAAAAGAAGTTAGTACTGTCACGTGGATGACTATTAACTTAGATCCCACTAATACAAGGTCCGAGGAGGGGGTACTGGAACCTCAACTGTACCTTCTAACATGTTGCTTGTTTCATTGACGGTCTCAGAAATGGATCTTCTTGAATACACCACAGTCCAACAAAAACCATTCTTTCCAACTGCTTTTTATCAATGTTTTCATCTTGTTCCGATTGCAGCTGCTGTTCCACCAGCTTTACGAGCTTCCCCTGCTCCAAGCATTCGTAAACCAAGTCGAACAACAGGATTTCATTCTCCGGAGCATCTAGATTCAATGATTTTCTGCAACAGACAATTTCAAGGAGCATTACTCCAAAGCTATAAACGTCTACCTTGACTGTTATTGCCATATTTCTATGCCAATCGGGGGCTATATAACCCTTTGTGCCACGGGTTGCCGTAAATGTTCGGGTCTGTTCTGCCTTCATCAGTTTTGCCAAGCCAAAGTCAGAGATCTTAGCTTTGAAATGTTCATCCAGCAAGATGTTTTGAGGTTTTATGTCACAATGGATTATCTGAGTTGTGCATTCTTCGTGTAAATAGAGGATACCCCTTGCTATCTCTATAGCAATCCGAACACGTGACTTCCAATCGAGAAAGCCGCTACCTGCAAATAAAACGCCGTCCAGAGACCCCCTGGGCATATACTCGTAGACCAGAAGCCTGTGGGATCCCTCGTCGCAGAAGCCGTACAACTGAACAAAATTTTTATGATGGCTGGTCCCAATCACGCTCACCTCTGTTCGGAACTCCTTTTCGCCTTGGTCCTGCTGCACCACTTTATCAAGAGACTTCACAGCAATTTCTCTTCCGTCAGATAACACGCCTTTGTGGACTTTACCCGAAGCACCTCGTCCGAGCTCTTGTTTGAAGCCTCCTGTGGCAGCGTGTATCTCCTTGTAACTGAATGCCTTTATCACGTATTGATCTTCCGCCTCTTTGGACTTGGCCCTGGCCCTAAAACTATATTCGTGATACACACACATTACGACCACAAGGGTTGAGAAGCAACCCGCAAGGCTTACAGCGATCATTAGAGGCGTCTTACCCTTGTCTTTCCTCATCGGCTCCCCCTCGCTTTTATTAAAAGGGACGGCGTCAAATACTTTGACAAAAGCTTTGGATGAAACGTCTGCAGCTTGAAGGCCGCCGACTAGAGGAACTTGTTTCCTCCAACAACGTCCACCATCACAAACGGCCACCATACAGTTGCAATCGTCCAGGCAGGCCTGCTTGCATTCTGTTTCACTAATAATTTTAACTGAATAACTGTCTTCTTCTGGCCATTTTGTGTCGTTAAGCTCCCTGAAGATGGGTTTGGCGCTGCAAGTGGGAGATGAGTTTTGAGCACATCCCTTGAAATGATCATCATTGTCGATGAAGTCGAATCCGGGAAGGCAAACACAATCAGCCGTCGCCTGGCCGGTTAGCCGAAAAATACCATTGAGTCCACACTGACCCCATATTTTACATGGATCGTAGACATTTTGCCATTCAGGTGACCAAGAACCAGTGCTGTTCCAAACATACTCTTTTAAAATTCCGTCCGTATCCAGCGTCAATCTGCGGAAAAACTGCTCCTGCCCGGCCTTGCCAATCCTTGCAACAGTTGCGTTGGTGCTATTTACCAAAGACAGCTCTCCGTTCCAATTGAAGATCAAGTTAGATGGGTTTGGGCCATCTAATTTAAATGTGCCAGTATTCCAGATGGAGCCAGAAGGCGTAACTTGATCCACTGGATAACTCACCAAATTGCCGTCCTCCTGTAAGGCGAGCATGAACCTGCCTGAGGAATAATTGGTGTTTGAAACCTTGGAATACATGATTGATTGCCACTTGAGCGTCTGCCCGGGAAAGAGCGTATCTGTAGGACTGTCGAAGATTTGCCAGACGGTCTGAAACGCCTGGTTCAACAGCATAAAGTTGCCACTGTTCTGCCATGCAACGGAGGACACATTTACGCTCACGGACCAGATGGACATTCTGTTGGAATCAAGGAGCTGAAGACCGCTTGCAGAGAGTTGCAGAGTGGAGCCTTTTTCGACGGGAATGTCTGCATTGTCCGTTCTGGGAGTCCAAATGAGAGTTTTATCAGATATGCTATCAAACCAGACGCCTAGCAAATAGTGCGTCGGAGTGACAGGATAAAATCCAAAGGCAAAGGCTTCGTTAGGCGAAATCCATTTGGGGTTTTGGGAAGCAGTGAGAGTTGAACCAAGGGTAATATTGCTGGGCTTTTGAGGATGCTGAGCCGACACACTTATCATGACAATGAGCAGATGAAGAATGAAAATGTGAGGGAGGAGCAGAGTAGTGGTAGACATACCCAAAATGGAGTAGAAATAGCTTGGTTGCAGACGATAGATGGACAATGGAGCATAAACAGAAATGCAAGGCTCCACCTCCAGGCGACACCGGTTTCTTGATGACTTTTCTGTGCACATTATTTCGTCTAGTACACGGAAATTAAAGCAAATCACGAAAGGCGGTTAAAAGTCAGCAAAATCTTAAAGTCAGCAAAGTCTGTTCAAAGCTAAAAGAAAAGGTTGGTAGTTTACTTTGCCCCAGAGCTTAGCTGTAGCTAAAGTCGTTATAAATTTTGGATGTTATAATATTGGTTGGCATTATTGAACGTTGAAAAGTAATATTAGGTTGAAAAGTCATCCCGTGACATCAATTGTATTTTAAATATAATCAAAGCATAAAAAAGGGAAATGCAGTATTAAAAAGGTAAATGCTTTCTTCGACATCACTTAAATGAAATGCTGGAAGAAATTTTTTAATCTTAAGTTTATTTATTTTTAAATAATTTGATTTTGTAATTAAGTTTTGAGGTTTTGAAAAGATAAAGGTTTCAGTTTTTCTTTGTATACAAATAAAAGTTTAAAAATTATAAATAAAGATCTAAATTTAAATTTTGTAAAATTAAAATATAAACAAAAATATTTTTTATAATTTTTTTAAAATTATAATAATTAAACATTGGTTTAATATAATCAAGTAATTAAGATATGTTATTTAAAACGTTTAATTCTCATTCAACAAAGGTAGAGTCAGAGAAAATTCTGGTATCACCAACCTATTTAATTTGTTGTTGTTCCTTCCACTCACATTCACATTCACATTGACCGACGGAACAGTGGGACCCGTACGACCAACAATTTAATTATTGCCTAGATATACTGACTTATTTACATTCACATTCAAATGGTGCAAGCTGTACACGCACGGAACAGTGGGACCCGTACGACCAACAATTTCTTTTGACAATTATGTAATATCACAGGCGATCCTGCCCATCACAAGAAAATTTCGTAACATTCACGTTCAGGTAGTATCAAAATATCTTCTATTTGACATTGTATTTATTATTATTATTATATTTGAAAATAAATTTTACGACCAATAATTTCTTTTGACAATATTGTATTATCAGAGGCGATCGTGCCCATCACAAGAAAGTTTCGTAACAGGGGACCCATACGACCAACAATTTCTTTTGACAATTGTGTATTATCACAGGCGATCCTGCCCATCACAAGAAAGTTTCGTAACATTCACGTTCAGGTAGTATCCAAATATCTTCTATTTGACATTGGATTTTTTATTATTATTATATTTGAAAATAAATTTATTCATTTTTGTGTGGAAATGGAAAAAATAAAAGTGATGTTATTTTTATATGGATAGTTGATATCATGAGTATGACCAGCTCATAATATCTTAATTTCTTTAAATTTGGAATCAAAATGAATATATAATATTTTAAGTAATTTATTTTTTGAACTTAAAATCCAAATGGATCGTTGACAACTTGAATATTTTTGGTTTTATTTACGCTTGGATTTGAAAGTAGTTTTTTAAATTTATATTTGCCTATTAAGAGTTGGTTTTTTTATTTATGATAGTTTTGTGTATTTTCTTAAGCATAAAATAAGTATAACATTTGATATAAAAACATTGTTATTTGAGTATTTTTTGTTTGAATTTTTTTTTTTTTTACTATATTTTAAAAAGAAAGGGATATCATCTTCTTTTGCTCCTGTTTATAAAATTGTGTTCTTGTATTGAGCTTATAAAATAATAACATAGTAAGGTTTTTATTGTTTTTTTAAATGATTGTATGATTGAGTGTAACCCTAAAATCATAGTTTGTAAGCATGGATAAGAGAGGAAGAGTATTTAAAATCATTGTTTTGGTGGGACATATTAATTTCTATTGTAAAAATAAAAGAGAGTTATTGTGGGTCCCACACAAATAGTCCTAGCAAAGCAATAGCAAACTCTAATTTTTGCTAAAATTTTGCTAATGTAAAATCCAAACATAAGTTCGTGCTTGTCATTTTTGTATGAGCAGGTTGTTGGTGGTCTAGATATATTTGTCTAATTTTAGATTTTAAAGTGGCCAAGTCTTTTTAGAATGGATGAATTTACAAAAGCAGTCATAAAGCAAGATACACTTGGCTAGGTTAAAAAATTCACTAAGGTTCTAGTAAAGCCAAGCCCGAAAGAAATCAATCTCGGACTTACAAAAATATGCCATCAACGTGAAGCGTATAAAAGTCTACAAAGTTAAAAGCCCAAAACCAAGCAATCCTAAGAATCTAAAACATAAGCCTATAATGAAACAATCCTAGGATTTGCAAGCGTTGACATCACCCAAACCTTAAAAAAGTCTAGGATGATGAGGGCCACAATCAAGCAAATCCTTGGATCATTAGAAGATGATGTCACCAAGAGTTTTCAAAAGTTTGACTTGGGAGAAATATAAGCCTGAGGTTTTAAAGTGATGATGTCATCCAAGCTATCAAAAGATCCTAACCTTACCTCCAAGGCTTCTATAGTAGACAAAAAATCCTAAAAATACCTCAGAGCTCTAGAAATGGATAAAAGGCCCCAGAATATGTCTTTTTTAGCAAGCATTTTATGTGCTAGAGGCCTTAACCAAAAAAGCACTTAATTTTCCATATTAAAAAAATCAAGTTAAGTTGGTAGCACTAACAAGCCAACACAACAATACGGCATAGTGGAGAAAATTTGAGCTAGAAAAAAGATGCCTAGGCTCCTTAAAGATGTGCAGATACCTCTAGTTTTAGGAAGAGATTAAGATCAACCATATTTTCACCAAAATCAAGGTGGTTGAGCCAAGTTGAATGGGAAAGTGACAACCACACCTTTCTAGCATGCTAATCATATTGTATCTATCCACACTAGGCCCGAAAAAGGGTTCTCATTGTAATGATCAAGAATGGCATGAAGCATTAAAAAATAGCTAATATTTCCTTAGTATAAGGGTTAAATATTTAGAAATTTTTTTGTTATATGTTGTATATTTTGCTCTACAATCAAGATAAGAAAATATTGGTTGACCTCCCTTAAAGATAGTTTTGTAGTTGTAAATCTGAATGTGAATTGTATGTTTTAATGCATTTATGTTTATGCTTTGTGAATGGTGAATTCTATTAAGCAAAATTTACCAAAATTATATTGTTGTTTGGATTATATTTTATAAAGTTTTTAGAATGTTGTGAAATATATAACAATGGAATTAATAAATATATATTTTGTAATGCCATGTTTCATGGTTGTTATATTATCTTAGTTTGGATGTAGGGTGTTTATGTAGCACATTTCATTATTGTTAAGCTAAATCCCAATCACTTTTAATAATATTCTAAACCCTTACCTCCCTCTTCAAACCTTGCATCACTATGTTTAGTCTTAAATCCTTTATTTAATTTATTTAGCATAACAAGGAACCAACCTTCTTTGTATATTGGTAGGGAGAAAAACCTAACCATTTAATTGTGGTTGTGATCTAGGGCGCATTTTCCACATAGGTAGATTGACTTCCAAGATTTTTTGGCACAGTTGGTGGAACCAAACTAATTTTGGTTTACCCATAGAGAATTAGAGGTGGGAGAAGAATCTTACTTGTCTTGATTGGAAGAGAAAAATACATATTGACTAGAATCTTGGTGAAATTTTGATCTATGAATATCAATAAATCTATTCACTTAGTGACTCCACTATTGAAGAACCTATGATATTGGCAACTATGTTGACGATAAATGCTCCAAAATTGCATGGTAAAAGGACCAGAGGTTAAAATAACTCGTATAACTTAGGGAATCATAATACATCCTGCCTGAAGCCATGGTCAAACACATATATCTAACCTAGAACAATGCTAGACCACTTAACCTTTGTGGTCTCCATCACATTCCTTAGCTCACATTGAAGGTATTACCATATTATGATGGCAATAGAAAAACAACTTATGAACATTGTCAGGATGTTACTGCTTTGACCATGATTTATAATATTGCACATGAATATGTAATGGTAAGACTCAAATTTTATTTTGAAGATAAATTATTGGCATGGTATCACTTTTTAAAATACATTAGCATAAATACTTTGGATGCCATTTTTTAACCCCTCATCTTAGATTTTGATGACATAGGGGATCCTTTCATTTTGCTTACTTATTTTTCATTTATTCAAAGGCACCCCTAGGAAAATATCACTAATTTTCATGTTTGGTTCAAAAGGACTTGGAGAAGAATCCCCTAGGATATAAAGCCATCACATTCCCAAACCTACATTTATTACCTTCATGTTTGCACCTATAACTTATGTATTCAAATCTAGCAATCCAATGAGGTGAGATTATTGTAAATTTCTTAGATTTATATCATGACAAAAACACACTCATATGATTTGGAAATCTTTTGCTAGGATTACTATGCTAGGTATACCTCAAATCTATCAAGAAATTTTAAAAGTTTTCTTTTCGACTTTACCTTCCCCGTCACTTGTCACATTGCCTAAAACATATCTTTAGTGTCTTACTCCATCAAGTTGTGTACCTACCATGCCCTCTCCATAATCAAAAGAGTTACAAGAGCTAAGAATTGTGGTCTAGAGCTTGACAAACGAACTTGATATTGTAAAGAGGTAGAATGTTGAGATAAGACTTGAAGTATTTCATAAAAAGAAGTATATCTTTCTCTTAGAAGACCAAATTATGTTGATTAGTGAAGTTAATGAAAGCATTTTTCCATTACTAGAAATTTAAAAAATAGAGAGTATTCATTACTCTGGATAAGCATTGATATTTAGCATTTTATATTCATCACAAGGATGATACTTTCCAAGCTTACTAGTCTCAATACTGAAAGATATTGGCTTGGGAATCAAAAGAAATCATGGCCTTGGTGATGGATCAAGAACAATATCTAATAATCAAGGACCATTTTACAACTAGCCTGGCCCATATAGATGAAAAATACATACATAACTCTTTGTCATATTATATTAAAATGAGAAATATCTAGAAATTAAAAAGCAAATGAAGCAACCCAAGGAATAAGCTAAGTCGATGAAGTCAGGAATAGTCTTAAATCCTCAAATAAAGTATCTGTAAAAGGAAGATCCAATTTTTTAAATAACAATCCAAGCAAAAAGCACTAAAAATATGTCATCAAAGAAAATATATTTACTAGGAGTTATCCTACCCTTGTGTAACCAAGATATAAAGAGAAGTGGTTGAGCAATATTGGAAATAGTTCAAGCAACCGACTCAAAATAAAATGAAGCTTCTAGATAACAATAGGAACAACATTGTGAAAGAAGTGAAGAATTTGAAGGAAACTTTGTTGACTTCTAGAAAAGTTAACTTGATAGAAACAACTCTCAAAATCTCAACAATTATCAAAATTACCTTCCTAGACTTCAACACAACACTTAAGTGACCATCTCTTGGCATGGGTAATACTAAGCCTTTGCCCTTCTATTTATCTTTATGCATGAAAGGTTGGATAGTAAATTAATTGCATAATGGATTTGAGAGTTGCTGTCACAATCATACCTTAGAAAAATTATGATGCCATGGGTTTATAGTATGCTAGGGCTAGTTTTGGAAAAATACACTTGAATGGAATACTAGTCTGGATAGTGGTAGATGTGAAAGATATTCTAATATTGCTGCATAATTTTCTAGATATTTTAGTGATCCAAGAGGTATTAGTGGTAGAATTTCCATTGCTATTTGGGATGTGCCTATAAAATAAGTTAATGGAGCAGTTTGAGGGATACCTAGTATAGGATCACATTGATATGATCATCCCCTACCTACAAAAGGTGGTTTGAATATATGGTGAAAATATTATCCCTTATCACATAAAAATAAATGAATAGAAAAATTTCAATATGACTGAGAATTTTTGGAGTACCCCAAGGTGGAGATAAAGGATTGGCTAGAAAGTAAAGATAAACTAATGTGAAATGAACTTTTCATGGTTAGTATTGATGTGGTGACATGGTCAAACATGGGGACTCAATGAAATCTAGAATCCATTTATAATTAGTTATGAGTCTTGGTAGGTCGCACATTCCATCAAACTCGCCCAAAAAATTGGGAAAGCTAGCAAAACATTTATAGTTAGCTAAATAATATTTTGTGCTTCATCCTAAGGAAACAATTCTCGTGAGCATTAAAACTCATGAAACATAGGATGTCAATCTGACACAAGGACCAAAAAACATGGGAAAGGTAACCAAAGAGTCACATGCTAAAGGAAAATTACCTATGCTAAGTCCTAATGTTATTTTATGTATTTTATCCAATTTTTGTATGTTTTGGATATATGTAGGGGAAATAATTGTTTGCTTTGGGTTTTACAGGTTGCAAATGGTTATTGCAATTGTGAAGCCCCATAGGATGTAGTTTTGGTGCAATTTCTGGTGATATCTTCCCAAAAACACTTATTTTACATATCCTTGTAGTTTCAAGCCAGTTGGAGTTGATTTGATACAATATCTATGCATATCCTCATTACTAGTATTTTGATGCCTGTGGGGATTGCATATTTTTCATCATACACACTTGCTATTTGAAATTTATGGTTTCCTTGTGTGTAGGTGTAGGTTTATACAGTGCATTAGGAATGAGCACAAGACCTCAAGATCAAATATACAAGTAGCAGTAACATTGGCCCGCCCACTTCGATTGTGGGTACGAGGAAAGACATTGGATGTGCACCCGAGTTACTTAAAGGATTTTGATCCTTGGGCGCCCAATTTGTAAATAGTTGTATCAATAATTTGAGCCCTCAAAGGAGACATTTTATAACTTGGATTTTATTTTCTCAATTAATAAGAAGTTGATTTACTTTGCTTCATTTCTAGGTAATTGCTATCATTTCCATCTTACTTGTATGCTTCCGTTTGATGCTCATACGCAATAGGACATAGATACACATATTGTTTATCATAATTTGGTGCACCATTTTTCCCTACTTCAAATCCATTTTAAGGTAATTTTGGAGTGAAAGCATTAAGCAGACAATGTTTGGGCGAAAGCAATGCACTAGTCAAAGTCAAAATCGCTCTAAAATAAGTAGGGAAAATGATGAAGGTGTTCCCCCTAGTGTTTTCACCTTATTTTTAGCAAATTCAATGATTTTGCCCCAGTTAGTGCAAAAGCAATGGAAGCACCCAAGTTTAGAGCAAAAGTAGCAAGAAGGCATCCTCATGCATTGGTCAAAGTCAAATTTACCCCAACTTCGGGTGAAACTTATTTTCACCCTCCCTTGGGGGTGAAATTCTATTTTGCCCGCAAGTCAAGCAAGATAGCATTATGGGGTAAAATTCCTTAGAGAGGATGTTTTTGGGGTGCAATTAACCAGGTTGAAGGCAAAAGTATATGGATGGGCGAAAATATTGAATAAACTTTTATGTTTCCCCTGATAGCAACGAAAAGGCTTTTCGCCCCATTGCCTGGGAGAAATCAATTTTTGTTTCTTCTTCTCAACGAAGTTACTTTTAGAGGTGCCATTGCTGTAGATATTTTTCGAGAAAGGTCAGAGATTGATCAAATTTAATTCTTGGTGTAGTGAAAACAATATTTCCAAAATTTTTGCTAAAAAATTACCAAGATTAAATGCTACATCCCTGAGCTTGGTGTAATCTAGTTCATTTTTGAGGTGCCCTCCACTAATTTCACTCTTTTCAAAACAAAGTTAATTTTCGTTGGGTTTCCTCTGGCGAGGATAAATTTTCAAGGTGCAAAATGATGATATGGTGACCATAATTTAATATCCAAGCTTTTTATTATCATGTGATATTGTTGAGTTTTGATGCACCAACGTATGGAACGATTTTCCTATCACCTATTTTTGGTGATTTCCCACGTGCACTCCATGAAAAAATGATCGTTGCTTCTTGAAGAATGTTCTGATTTGATCATCGTTGCTACCAAGGAGATAATTGCTCTTGGTTGTCTTTGACTATCCAACATTTTTTTTTAATACGCAATTAATTTCAAAGGAAAAATCCTCTATAAATACTAAGCATTTGATGTAAAAGAGGAAAATGAACATTCTACAAAAAAAAATTGAGTTTTTTGCATCAATTGAAGTATTCTTGGCTTCTAGTTTCTGGAGTAGTGTTGTGTGCAATTATTTTTCGCCTTTCATTTTTGTTAAGTTCATGATCTTTGTTAGGTAAATTTAAATTCTGGATTTTTGAATTTAATTTCTAGTAGAGAACTGAATGTTGAAATGATCATTGGAAATTATCCCAGCAATCTATGAATGGTTCCTATGCTTTCCTTTCTGTTACATGTTATTTAAAACATGATTTGGATTTTTACTACTAGTTTATCCCCACCTTTCATCTCTGACACATAGCTATATTTCTCATTCCTTTCTATCATTTCCCATCTTTTTTTGTTACCCTAAGCTTTAAACCAAATTAGATTAGTAAGGGAACCAGCCCTCTATGGAGATTGGCCCAAAGGACATCTCTCTCCTTTGGCCTTTCAATGTTGGTCGGGTCTAGGGCACATATATTTTATGATTAGGCATATTTGTGACCAACAATTCATTTGTTTGATATAAAGGAAAGGAGGATATCTAGAGCTTAATTTATAGTGAAATAAAATTTTGTTAGGAAAGTTGGAAAAGGCAAGTTCTAGAACTTGGCTAGAAGGCTACAACACATAAAAACTAAATTATAATCTATAATATATATTATGTCACATTCAATATTGCTAATAAGTATAGCATTCAAATTCAATAAAATAAAAATAGATTTTCATTGATAATATGTGAGGACAAATGAGGTTCCCTATTTGTAAGTGGGGTAGGGTTTTAAATAAAAAAATATATTGGAGAGGTGGGATTACGATTTATACATTGTGAGTTTGATATTAGATGTAAAACATTGGGAACATTATTTAAAGATCAAACATAGGGTTGGAAAAAATGCTACGTCAAAAATATATAGGCTCTATTAATGAAATAAAAGTAGTAAAGAAGCAAACCTTGTTTAGAGGTTCAATCAATTGGAAGGACTCTATAATTTTTGTTCTAATATTTGTTTGAATTCTTATTTTTTTTTATTTAATATAGAATGGAAACTACTTGCTTGGAAATGTTTAGCTTATAAAGGTTCAACGGTTAAAGGTGAGCAACAATTCTGGTCATAGGTTCCTTTTACTAACATGTTCAACTAAAAGGATGTTAAACAAATAGTAGATGAGTTTTAAAAGATGGTTTACAAGTTCTATTTTCCTATTTTATGTAGAAAGTTTATTTGGTTTGTATTTTATCAAAATATGGTGGTTACACAATTAAGTTGGGATATAATGATTTAGAACAATTAAAATTTCCACTACCAATATTTTTTCTTGAATAGTGTTTGGTCACCTCTTAAAACTTTAGTTAGAAGGATTAAATATATAAATATTATTTTTGAAGACTTAGTTGAAGAGTAGATTAGGAAAATTTTGAAATATTATGATTGTAAATGTTACACTTTAAAGGTATTGTAAGCAACTTTAAACAAAATATGGTTCCAAGATTAATTATAAATTTTATATTTGCATATTGAAAGGAACTATAAAATAATGCAATGTTGATCCTTATGGATATAAAATTACCTACTATAATATATATAATTGCTAGTAAATCTAATCTAGAAGAATATACTCATGAAATTGAAGCATAAGAAATATCTACTTAATTAATTTTATAAGAATTCATTTTCTATGCTCATCCAAGAGTATTTGACTATATAGAATTATGCCATATTATTATAGGAAAGTACCATAAGTTGTATAATAAAATCACAATGAGAATCATGAGAGTATATAGGGTAGAATTTATGGAATATAAATGCAATGACCCTGCATAAACATAAGGTTACGGTAACTTGGAATGTATAGGAAAGTACCATTAATTGGAAAACAAAAGCACAATCAAAATCATGAGAGTATATAGGGTAGACTTAATGGAATATAAATACAATTACCTACATAAAAATATGGTTACGGTAAGTTTTAATTACTTATTTATGCTTGGGTTATGTATTAAGGAGCCATACAAAAGAAATTGACTATGAAATGACATCCCATGATTTCATTAAAATTTAATAAATAGAAATCACTCAATGAAAAATATGATAAAATGATAATATTCATGTTGAATATACTACTTACCTTATAGGAGGGTTTAAAAATTTTACTACACGATTCCCACTCTAAAATTTTATGAAATCAATAACATACAAAGAAATGAGTGAATCAAATTTGTAACATGGAATTTAGTGGTTATTTAGTGTTATGTGAGAAAATAATGAGGAATTCTAAGATTCTTTTCAAATGTTTACTTAAAAGAAAGTGTCTAATAATTTTTTTTGTATACATGTATATTGAGTAAAATTGGTTATAGCTAAAAATTTTAAACTTTTGTATGAAAATGATTATGATAGAACTTCATTACAAGGTGTGATACATAAATATTTTATTTTATAAAATATTCTAATGATTTTTGTTTGTAGTCATTGGAATGATGACTATTTTTAGAAAAGTATGCCACATCTCAAATTATTTAATTCTAAATGATCAATTATTTTAGTAAGTTATTGGCATTGCATTTGTAAGTCATAATTTATAATTTATTTTTATTTTTTATTAAAGAATGATAATAATCTCTAGAATAGACCAAATTACTTCTATTGCTACAGATATTGATAGGTCACTCTTTGGAGCAAAATGAGGGAATGTATCATTAGGAAGAAGGTGAAAAATTCATGGATGCAAGTAATTTAAGAGATATTCTCACATACCACTTAATAAAATTTCACTACATTAGAAAATTGTATGGTTTCTTGCTAGATTAGAAAAATATATTTCTTCCTAGTTATATATTTTGAAAATTTGGAACGTTTATTGGAAACTATTTGTTTCAACTAAAAATGTGTACTTATGATCTCATCTACTATTTGGTTTTTAAATGAGCAAGTTTATTTTAAATGCTAAGGGAGCAAGGGATTTATGAGTCATGTCACCTTTTTACAATGGGCACTTGGCTTTGAATCCAACCAAATCTTTACTAGATTTAAACATATTTTTCCTTCTCCTTGATGCCATATTGGCATACCATCTTCCTTCACATATAAAATCCCTCTTATCAGGGCATATTCAATTTTTTTGAGGGTTTTTACATTCTTTCTAGGTGGAAGGCTATAGGTTTGAGGATTGATGATGTAGGATTTCTCTCCTTGTTAGTTAGAAGGGCACATGCATGTCCAAACTTTTATTTTCCTTTGTCTCTTTTTAATGTATGACTTAGAAGATCTTGAAAGAAAATGAGATATGTACATTTGAAATATTGAGAAAATACAATTTAGGTACCATGGGGGACTATTTTATGGAAACCATTGGGAAGAAAGAGAACATAATGGGTGTTAGAAGCTAGTTGGAGAAAGATTTAGGTCATGTACCCCTTTTTTATGGTTTTGCTTGCTACATTCAAAAATATTTTTTTCTATTTTTATGTTTGATGTTGTCTTTTTGTATGGTTAATTGATATCATGAGAATATTAGCTTGTCTAAACCTATAATTAAAATGTATATTTGATATCTTGAGCATTCTAGCTTGTTTTAACCTAAAATTAAAATGAGTGTTTAATATATTGAACATTTTATCTTGTTTCAAAATGGGTAATTGATGCTCATAGACCACTAAATAAAATATAAGTCTATTAGAAAAAAATATAAATATAAAAAATATATTGTTTCAATTATGAATTTTTAGAAATTTAAAATTATTGCTAGAAAGTACTTGGTTGAACTAGAATATGTGATTGTATTCTCCTCCATTCTTTGGTTTGTAAATCAAAAAGATTTTTTTTAAATGTTAAAAGGGTTAGGAGGTATCAAGTTTTGTTACCTTTTCATTGTGGGCATTTTTCTATGAGGCAAACGAAACATTTGCTATATTTTCTAATTTTTCTTCCTGTGCATCATAAGAGGATACCTTCTCCTACCATATAAAAAATCCTTCTTATTAAAGCACATTCCTTTCTTTTGAATATTTTGTCATTTTTTTTTTAGTAAAAGTCTATAGGTTTGAGGAGTGCCAATGTGGGATTTTTCTCCCTCCCTAATTAGAAGGGTGCATGCATGTCCAAACTTTTATTTCTTCTAGACTCTTATAAAAATATTTAAAAATAATTATATGAGTATTTGTAAGATAGGTATAATCGGATGTAAGGACCATGGGAGACTATTTCATGGAAACCATTAGGAATAAAGAGAATATGGAGGGTGCTAGAAGTTAGATGGGTAAATTTTTAGGTCATGTACCCTAAATGTTTTTGTTTTGCTTACTAAATTTGAAAATTAATTTACCCATTTTTATGTTTTAAAGTAGAAAAATAAAAGTGATGTCATTTTCTTATATTTTTTATTTTATTTTTTAATTTGTGGAAAACATCCTAGAAGGGATGCCACTTTCGGGTAAGACCCAAGGAGTCAGGGATATCCATTTCACCAACCCAGGACTCGAACCTGGCCTACCACCTTTGACATACTCAAGGAGCAAACGAACATACAAAAAAAACTAAATAAATAAATAAATAATAATAATAATAATAAAATAAAATAAAAAGCATTCTCCTTGAGTGTGTCAAAAATAAAAGCACAACCAAACACACACACACATACAATAAGATAAAAAAAACCACAACATAAACCACATAGAAAAAATACGAGCATCTTCAACTGTCTTAATTTCTTTAAAAATTACATCTCTACGGAAAAACACTTTTGTGTTCATCTAAAATCCATAATTTATATCCTTTTGTTCCAAAAACTTCTCCATAACCAATAAGAATGCATTTCTTATATTTTTCATCCAACTTTTTCCTCTTTTTAGCAAGAATGTGCATAAAGACCTCACAACCAAAAACCCTCAAGTGAGAGATTGATGGTTTTCTCTCACTCTAGGCCTCTTCTAGTATCTTGTCATTCAAAAAATGCATGGTGATAAATTAACCAAATATCGAGCAGTTGAAATTGCTTTAGCCTAAAACCCTTTACTGAGCTTTGCATCTGACAACATGCTCCTCATCCTCTCCAGAAATGTTCTATTCATTCTCTCTACTACTCCATTTTTCTAAGGAGAATAAGGTGTAGTCTTTTGTCTAGAGATGCAATTCTACCGACAAAACTCTTCAAATTTAGTAGAAAAATATTTTCCTCCATTGTTACTACACAATATCTTAAGTTGTCTACATGTTTGCCTTTCTACTTAAAAAAAAACTTTTAAAATGATCAAGTATGCAACTCTTTTTATTCAAAAATATGGTCTATACTTTTTTTCTATGATCATCAATAAAAGTGGTAAAATATAGTGCACCACCATTAGATGGAGTATCCATAGGACCATAAATTTATGAATTAACAAGATCCAAGGTAGATTTAGCTCTATGTGGGTGATACAAGAAAGTTACCCTTTTTTGTTTGCCCATCATACATGATTCACAAAAGCTGAAAGTGTTGGAGTTGATATCATTGAGACTATGCACCATGCCTTTTTTGACCAACTACTTCAAGTTGGTTTCTCCCAAATGGCCAAGTTTTTTGTATCAAAGAAGACAATCTCCAATATTTACTTCATTATTTTTCTTAGTTGCGTTAGCTTCTTTTACAAAGGAAACATTGCAATGATTTTTCTCACAAGGGTTGACATCCATTTTGAGCAAAGTGTCTTTCTTATTTCCTTTTACAAGCACTAGTGCACCTCTGGTGAGCTTGCATACTTCATCTAAGAAGGTAACAATTACTCCATTTTCAATTAGTTGTCCAACTTAGAGAATATTTCTTCTCAATTGAGGGATGTATCTAACTTTTGGTAAATACTTGAATTTTCCACCTAAATCCTTCATAGGAATTGTACATTCTCCTTCTACATCACAAAAGGTATTATCATCTGTATAAAAGTTTACACCATTTACCTCTTTATAATTGACAAACCACTCACAGTGTGGTGTCATGTGGAAAGAAGCTCCTGAATCTATAATCTAGTCTTTAGGACACCATTCAATTGATAGATAAGAAGAAGCAAGAAACATGGAGGAGTTTTCATCTACAACTTTATCAATTATCTCTTCTTTTGATACCTTTTCATTCTTCTTCAAAAAGGGACAATGAAACATGATATGCCCCTTTCCATGATAGTAGTAGCATTCCACACTATTGAAATTTTTTTCCCTATGCTAGACGATCTACCTTTGCCTTTAGACTTGCTTATCCCATTGGATCTACATTTTTCTATTATTTTTAGCATCCATGTTCTAGATAGACCTTTGGAGTGGATGTTTCACTAGCAGATATCCTTCTTATCTCCTCATTCAAAAATTGGCTAACCACTAACTCCAGCTACAACTTGTCAGAAGCAACACTTATAATAGTGATAAGATTCCCCCATGAGTCTAACATGTTGATTAATAGTGCCAGACATTGATCTTCATCACTCCATTTATCACCAATGGAGTTTAGTTGCTTCATTATCATATTAAAATAATTCAATTAGTCTAAGAACTTACAATTCTCCATCTTGAGATTTACCAACTTTTTTACAATATTAACTTGTTCACTATTGACTTGGAAGCATAGATGCTCTCCAAATTTTTCCACATATCTTGAGTAGACTATGCTTTTATCACATTTAAAATCATAGAGTCTGCTAAACTTAGTCTAATAAGGCCATTGATTTTCTATCCACCTTATTAAACTCCTCTTGTTCCATCCCAATAGGATTTTCAATGACTGTAAACCACAAGTCTCTTTCCACCAGTAAGTCCTCTATTTTGATCTTCCACAATGTAAGTTCGATCCATTGAACTTGTCAATCTCTAGTTTGTTGATCATTTTTTGTGAATCGTTCTGTTCTCCCAATCAAACTATGAAACAATGCATTAGCCCTTAGAAGCACTCTAAAATAAAGATACAACAACCAGTGTTTTAAATAGGGAGACCATGATTCACTACCAAATAATATACAATTGCCTCTCTTCTACTATAGTGTTAGGATTCACTATATAAACAAAATGAATTTTGAAGCAAACAAATTAATCAGTAATAGCAAAAACGATTAACCATCACTAAAGAAGAACATAAACATGCAAGACAAGATAAAACATAGCATATAACGTGGTTCACCCAGTGTGGGTTACATCCACCAAGAAACACCAGTCCTTTGTATTAGCACCAATACAATCTTTGAAGGGAGTAATCCTGCAACACAACCAGCTACAAATTCCTCTTCAAAACACTAGCATCTCCACACAATTACTCTAATAGTAATTCAACATGCAAACACCTTTGCATCAAGCTCTACACTAAGCTTACTACTCTCTCTATAGGAGATACACAATCCTATGTACTTTTCATAAACGAGATATAATCCTCTCTACCAATACATGCAACAAATGAGATCTAAAGCTAAATTTAGTCAAGATCTATTTAAATCTGTGACTACATGCACTCTATTTCAAACACTTCTAGATTAGGCTCAGATCCATCTAAATCTGTGACTACATGCACTCTATTTCTAACACTTCCATATCAGGCTCTGATCCATCTAAATCCGTGACTACGTGCACTTTATTTCGAACACTTCCAGATCAGGCGCTGATCCATCTAAATTTGTGACTACATGCACTCTATTTCAAATACTTCCAAATCAGGCTCCGATCTATCTAAATTTGTGACTACATACACTCTATTTTGAACACTTCCAGATCAGACTCCATTCTCAACATATAGTGCTCTGATACCATGAAAAGAAAAATAAAGCATATGCTAAAACAAGCACATAATAAAAACTGCAAGCAAAAACAACAAAAAATAAAAGGAAGATTCAATATTTTTAAAAAAACATATATTTATTCAGAGGAACTCTCCAATGCTATGTTACATACATACAACGTTTTTTTAATAATCACAAAATGGAAGGGGTTTTCTAATTTTTCCACCTAAACAATTTTATGAAATTTTGTAGGACTTAGTAGTCTTATAAAATCTTCCAAATCACACAAAAATCATGCATTACCTACACACTGTAACAATTTGTAGAACTATCCAAGCTTTGCCAGAGGTTGAAACGCCTCATTCAAGAGCACAAAGTAGTTGAAACGCCTCATTCAAGAGCACAAAGTTGCCACTGTTATGGAATGCAGCGAAGGACACAATTATGCTTCAGACCAGATGGACTCTCTCTCCGAATCAAGGAGCTGAAGATCGATGGCAGAGAGTTGTAGAGTGGATCCCTTTTCGACGAGAATTTCTGCTTTGTTCATTCTCGGAGTCCAAACGAGAGTTTTATCTATCAAACCAGACGCCTACCAAATAGCTCGTCAGAGTGATAGCGCGTCAGAGTGACAACATAAAATCCAAATGCAAAGGTTTCGTTAGGTGAAATCCATTTGGAGTTTTCGAAAGCAGTGAGAGTTGAGGCAAGGATAATATTGGTGGGCGTTTGAGGCTGCTGAGTGGACACACTCATCATGGCAATGAGTAGATGAACAATGAAAAATTGAGGGAGACACAGAGTAGTGGTAGACATAGCTAAAATGGAGTAGAATTAGCTTGGTTGCAGACGAAAGATGGAAATGGAGCATAAATGGAAATGCAAGGTCCACGTCCAGGCGACACTGGATTCAACACGAGTTTCTTGATGACTTTTCTATGCACGTTACTTCGTCTAGCACACGAAAATAAAAACAAATTAGCAAAGACTGTTAAAAGGTAGGAAAACATTTGTATTCTAGTTTGACCGTATGTTATAATGTTGGTTGACACCATGAAATTTGAAAATTCACCATCTTAAACATCAATTATATTTCAAAATGACGAAAAGACAAATACTGGTTGAAAAATCATGTTTTTTTACATAATAATATTTAAGATGAAATATTGAAATAATTTTTTTAATCTGAAGTTTATTTTTAAAAAATTAAATTGTATTGTTAGATTTTTTTTTGATAAGTAACAATAATATTTACAGCGGGTTTTTTGAAGGGTCCCAAAACCTTAGGTACATAAGTAGCCGTAGCTAAATTTTGATGTTAGAGTAGACCGGGGCTGCGCCCTTGGGGACCAAGCCGGGGCCCAGGGGCCCCGGTGCCTACAAAAAGTCCATCCATCTATGCTGCCAGCAAGACAAAATTTGGCCTGAGGCCACCAAACAGGGAGAAACCTCGAAATTTACCAGCAGTTAACACAAAAAAATATTGGCCGCCACCGATCCAGGTAGCCCTGTAGCCGGGCCTGACCTGAACGGGGGCCCTGACCTGGCAGGTTAGATCCCCTCCCTGTCAGGGTCGTCACCCAACCTGCGTCGGAGTTTAGACAAGGCATTGGCCGCTGAGGAAGCCGCTTTTGCAGAAGCGGTCAGGGAGCTGATCATGATGTCTAGGAGGGCTCTGGTCGAAAAGTTTTGCAACTTACTTTCAGATTCAAAGTTGACTTCGGTGGCTTTCGCGACCTCCACCTTGGCCTTCTTAGAGCTGCTAGCAACCCTCCTGCTGTCGGGGGTCGAGCCCTTGCAGATCGAACTTGCGCTAGGAGTCGGGGCCCCGCATGGGGCCTGAGCCGGGGTTCTGCATTTTCAGGTGGGTTTGCACCGTTTCGGGGAAGGGGAGGCTTCAAGGGATGGGGTCTCCTTAGATTTGGATGCTGTAGGGGAAGCAACAGGGGAGCCAGCCACTTCAGGGGGGAACAGAGGACAGGGGAGGGATGCAATGTAGCTATGGCTGGTTTGCTAGGGCGTGTCTATACAGAACAACCATGAGCCCTTGATGGGAGGGTCGGGAATTATTCCTCCGAGTCCGATCAATGGTGAGGCTCAAGGAATAAAGGAGAAACCAAGGGGTGCTTACCAGTGTGGCTCCACGAAGGTGATTATAGAAAATAAGGTGGAAGTTGTAGAGGCACTAATCTGGGTCATCGCAAGTTATATATTGCATCACTGGGACGATGGCCTCATCAAAGGGGGCTAGGAGGTCAGCTCGAAAGAGGTTGGCCTTGTCCCATTACTGTTCCAGGAATCGGAAGAGCTCCTCCTCCCAGTTGTTCTTGTCCCGTCGAACAAATATTCCTTTCTCCTCGTGGTGTAGGCCCGTCACTTTAGTCAGAAAATCCTTGGACACCTTGAAGTAAAGCCCTTTCATTTTGACCTCCCCGTCATTCCAGGAATCCAAAAATCCTTGCGTGATTTCTTCGTCTGCCCCTGCGACCTTACTGAAGAAGGGAGTGTATTTCTTGGCATTAGTAAAGAGCCTGGCAGACTCGCTCAGGTCGAGAGTGGAGGGCTTGAGGAAAAAAGTCTTGGCAGCCATGGAAGGCAAACAGGAAGGCCAGGGGCAGGGGAACTAGAGTCGGCCTAAACTAAGAGGGGAGAGTCACGAGGACAGGGGAAGGGGAAAACACATAGGCATGAGAGTGGGCTCTGAACATGGTTGGGTTAAAAGCTTGTAGGGAGGCGCCAAGGAGGGGAAGGGTCGTAGGAATTGGGAAGGGATGCTTAGGGAAGGGGACGACATGAGCTAGGAGGAGCTGAGGGGGTGAGCCTATCGGTAGCCACGTGGGGTAGGGAAGGGGAGCCAACGACAATGCTCTAATTGGCACAATCTAGATGGGGGAGCAGTTTGGGGAAAAATCATGAGAGAAAGGCGTGTGTGGTTTGACTCGACATGGAGATCCGTCAGAGTAGCGCCCGAGGTGGGAAAGGCTGAGTGAGAGGTCGTGAGCTCCAACTTGGGCTTGCCAAGTTTGTTAGCGAGACTACGGTTATCCAGATCAGGATAAGCCAAAAATCTGACGTGGCCTCTGAAGCGAGGAGCACTTGGCGAGACGTGTTGGCGCTTGGTCGGATTGGCTAGCTCTCGGGCGGGAGGGTCGTTGGGGCCAATCATCAAGGCAGAGCGGGAAGGAGTATCCCCTATCCACATGGGGAGGGTGTGACATTGCACCTTCAGGGCCCCGGCTCGGGGCGATCTAAGCACCTGAACTCTCATCGGGGCTTGAATTGTTTTGAGACGCTAATTGGACCAGAGCATCAGGGAAATTCGTGGTCCATGTAGTGAGATCTTTCGCTGTGGTGGCTTGATTGGCCATGAAATCGGCTGCACTGTTGCCTTCTCTGTATACATGATGAAAGGAGTGGTGAGTAAATCCTTGGAGGATGGTGAGAACTTCCCGAATGGTGTTGTGGATACGCCATGAGCTGTTTCCCAAGCTGCGAGCGGCCTTGATGATGACTAGGGAATCACCCTCGATGATGAATTTTGGGCAGGTCTCCTTGAGGGCTATCAACCCACAGAGAGAGCTCTGCTTCGACGAAGTTGTTGGTTTGAATGCCAAGCGGTTTAGCGTATGCCAAGATCAGGGCCCCGTGACTGTCTCGGATGACCCCACCCGCTCCAGAGGGGTCGGGGTTTCCTTTAGAAGCTCCATCAAAATTAAGTTTAACCCATCCAGGAGGGGGGGCAATCCACCTTGTCACAAAATGATGGGAAGGGGCGAGAGGGGGACCGGGGGGGAGCTAGACTCCAAGGGAGGAGAGGAGGGTGGACTCGACCAGCCTTCGGGGATCCACCGCTCAAGGAGAGGGAGCGTGAGTTCTCAAGGGTGAAGGCAACCGCCTTGGCCGCCACCCACTAGGGGGAGCGGGCTAGGGAGAAGGCTCTGCTATTGCGCTCAAGCCAAATTTTCCAGAGCATATGAGGTAGACATGAGCCCCAAAGGAAGCGAAGGAAGGGGTGGGCGAAGGGATTGGGCCACTGGGACATGAGGTCAGAGATGGAATTGGGGGCCACCCATTGGATAGAAAATTGTGATAGGATGAGGCCCAGGGCTTAGTGGATTCCCAGGCAGCACAACAAAGGAAGCATCTGTTCAAGATCTGAAAGCCCCTCCTGATCAAGTTCTCGATAGTCAAAATCTTATTTTGGATGGTCATCCAAACGAAGTGGCTGATTTTGGGGATCAACTTCTTGGCCCACACCTATTTGGCTGGGAATGGGGCCTCATCAGGGACTCTTTGGAAGTTGTAGGTAGATTTGATAGAGAAGACGCCACTAGGAGTGTCGTGCCAGATGCATATGTTGTTCCCTCCGAAAGACGAGATAACTATCACCTCAAGGAGACACTGGAGCCTGGAGGATTGAAGCGGGTGCCTGGGGTTCAGGATGGCCTTCCATGTTACCCGTCCATGGTTCTAGGTGAAATATTTTGACACTTTAGGCCCTCTGCCCACAAGTTCTGATTTGAAGACGAGGAGATCGCTGTCAGAAATCAGGGCCTCATCTTGGATCCACTTGTCTTCCCAGAAGTCGATCTTGGTTCTGTCCCCAAGGATCCATCTAGTCCCCTTCTGAATTATGTCTTTAGTAGAGATCAAGGATTTCCAGAAGGCTAATCCATATCTGGGCTGGGAGTCGCTGAGGAAGGGGTGGTGGTGGATGTATTTCCTACGCACGATACTGACCCATTCATCGTGGGCGTTGGTGAACACCTTCCAGGCGTGCTTGGACAAGAGGGCCTTGTTCATGGGGGTCACCCGCCTGAGCCTGATCCCTCCACCGCCTTTGGGGTGGCAGACCAGGGGCCAGGAAACTAGGGGAATCATCTTCTTATCTTCGTTGCCCGACCATAGAAAGTGTTTCTGGATTTGCTCGATGTGAGCTGCAATGGAGGTCAGGATTCTGAAGACCGACATGAAGTAGACCATAATGCTTTGAAGAACCGTCGACAGGATGGTGGCTCAACCTGCCTATTAGAGGAGGTGGCCTTTACATGGGGCCAACTTCCTCTGGATCGGATCAATCATCCCGCTCCAAAGGGTCTTGGAGGAATCTCCTGTAAACAGGGGGAGCCTGAGGTAAGAGGAGGGGAGGGAATCAGGGGTACATCCAAGAATCCGCTCGATTCTAATTTGCCTAGTTGGGGGGTATGGATAAAGAAAATTTTGCTTTTTTGGAGGTTGATTTTTTTCCCGGTCGCCTCCTCATACAGGGTCAAGATGTGCTTGATGGTCTTGGCTTGAGGGATCGAAGGTGAAGTAGCAAGGATGGTGTCTTCCACGAACTGCTGATGGGACACAAGGGGTAGGCTCAGTGCAGGCTGATGCCCAAGATAAGTCTACGGGAGACAGCACTCGAAATGGTGCGTCCCAGGGCCTCATCCAGGATGATGAAGAGGATCAAGGATAGGGGGTCGCCTTGGCGAAGGCCTTTGGAACTGGGGAAGAACTCGACGGGGGATCCGTTAATGAGGATAAAGAACCAAGGGGAGGACACACAGTTTTTGATGAGACTGACCCAGGAGGGGTGGAACCCGAACTTGAGAAGGACATTGGAAAGGAAATCCCAGTCAACTCTGTCGAAGGCCTTGTTCATATCTAGCTTGAGCAGAAAGGAGGTCTTTTTGGATAGGAGGACCAAGTGGATGGCCTCGTGCATGATGATAACTCTGTCTGTGATTAGTCTGCATTTGACCGAGCTCCCCTGGCAGGGGGCAATGATCAGGGGAAGGATATCCTTAAGGCGGGAGGCCATGGATTTGGTCAGGATTTTGTATAATACATTGCACAAGCTCATGGGGCCAAAATCAGAGAGGGATCTGGCTGCCTAATACTTGGGGATCAGAGAAATGAATGTGGAGTTTATACCTCTGGGGATGGAGCTGGCGAACTGAAGGTCCCGGATGGTTGCACACACTTCTTGGCCAACGAGGTCCCAAAATGATTAGAAGAATCGAGGGGGAAACCCATTCGGGCCCGGGGCCGCCTCGACCCTCAGGAAAATGTAGCAGCATGGATTTCAGAGTCAGACAAGGGCTGTAGGAGCATCTCGTTCGCTAGGGCCGAGATGAAAGTTAGGATATGCTCCAACAGGGAGTCTGTCGCTTCTGGGGACATCTGGGGATTGTCGCCAAGGAGCTCCTGGAAGAAGTTGATGGATTCAATCTGAATGGCTTCTTCGTCCTTGATTATTCTGCCATCGCTGCCCACCAACTCAAAAATTTTGTTAGAGCCCCTGTTTCTAAGGGTCGACGTGTGAAAAAACTTGGTATTAGCATCACCATCTTGGAGCCATAGGGCTCTCGACTTCTGCCTCCAGAATGTTTCTTCCCTGGCCAGGATGTTGTGGTACTCGCTGAGGGTTGAACATTCCTCTTCCCTGATCCCCAAATATTGGGAGCCTTCTTGGAACCTGAGCTCAAGGTTTTTGAGCTTTTTCTTGATTGCTACTTTATTTTCAAAGATGTTGCCAAACACCTCTCTGTTCCATACCTTGAGCTGTTATTTGAGATGTCTCAGTTTGTGGTAGACTTGCTCAGTAGGGCACCTAGGGACTGGGGGAGCCCACCAGAACCAACCTAGGCCCTGAAGTTAAGGTGGTGCAGCCACATGGACTCGAATTGGAAGGGTCGCTTGAGGAAAGAGTGATGGTCGGTTTTGAGGAGGAGGGGGCTGTGGTCAGACCCAATTTTGGGGAGAGCCAGCAAGTTTGCATCAATAAACAGCGGAATGGCTTCCTTAGAAAAGAACACTCTGTCCAGCCTGACCTGTATTTGGCTTGCTCCCGCTCTTCTGTTTGACCAGGTGAACCTGACTCCTTTTAGG
This sequence comes from Wollemia nobilis, assembly GCA_028583015.1. NCBI lineage: Eukaryota > Viridiplantae > Streptophyta > Pinopsida > Araucariales > Araucariaceae > Wollemia > Wollemia nobilis. The sequence goes on from JAQPPZ010016931.1 coordinate 9,085,351, forward strand.
TTGACGTCCATGAGCTCATTGAGGTCGATGAAGGCTCCAAAGTCTTCCATGCTTTTGGACGGAGCCACTGAGCCCCCACTTTTGTTAGAAAGGAAAAGGGGGTTGTTGAAGTCCCCTGCTAGGATCCAGGGAAGGGTGGCAAAGGCTTCCCTCATCAAGCTGATTTCCTTCCATAAGGCAGCTTTCTCAACCAAGTTGTTGGGAGCGTAGACGTTAGACAAGATCCATGATCGCCTAGACTTCACACAATTGACCAGAATGTTGATTATTCTAGGGGAAGATGAAATGAGTCTCCCCTCAAAATATCAAGGATCCCACATGCACAGCAGTCCTCCGACTGTGCTAGCCGCAGGGGTAGACAGTGACTCGCAATTGTGCCAAGTAGCTTGGGCGACCTTCTGAGTGGTCGCTTCATCTATTTTGGTCTCCTGGAGGAGGAGGAAGGACGGGCGATGATCCTTGCGGAGTTGGCTGAGGATCCTTTTTTTGGGGGCACCATTGAGCCCCCTGACATTCCAGGTGATGAGCTTCATTTGACACCCTTGGGGAGTCGCTTGCCCCCCTTCCCGAGCTGAGCGGGGGGTTTGGATCGAAGGACATCTGCTTTGGAAAAGCTCGCGACGATGTCAGAGAGGGTTGCCTGAGAGCCATTGGCTATGTCGTCTTCAGTGATCCTCGATCGCTGATCATCTAGGGTGGGGCGACCTCTCTTGAGTTTGCTGCCAAAGTCTGTGGTGAACGTTCCGCTTCGGGTCATCTTGGGGCTGATTTCATCAAGCCCAAACAGTGAGCTGCCCTCAACCTCATCGTCGGACCTCTCGGAGCTGCACTCTGAGGGGGGAAGCTGGCAAGGACCGTCGGGAGGGGCGGGAGGGGGTCGAGAGGGGGATAACAAGGAGGGGGGGAGAAGGAAACTCTGGCATCCAGGGGGAGGAAGGGAAGGTAGGAACCGATGGGGGAGAGATCCCGGGTGGCTCGTAGGGCTGAGAGGGGGTGCAAGCGAGGGCCTACGGGGAGGGGGGGAGGGATCCACACCGGGCGAGGGGGGGAGCTTGGGATCGGGGCCCCAAGAGGGCAACCAGGGAGAGGTTTGGGGGAAGGGCGATCCTGGGAAGGGCTATCCGTCAGGCAAGGGCTTGCCTGGGATTCCTTTGGGACAGAAGGGAAAGCCTCCTTGTTGTTCCAAGCCTGGGATCTGTGGTCGTCGTGGGGGGGCCCGCGGGAAGGAGCCCTGCCTGGTCGAGAAGGGGGTTTAGCAAGGAGAGAGGCATCAGCCTTCTTGGAGATGGGGCATTGGTAGGGAAGGTGCCCCTAAGTGCAGCAGAGAGGGTAGAAAGCAGGTTTGTTTTCGTAAATCAGGGTTTGGCGCCAGAAGGACCCAGAGGATATGGACATAAAAGAGGGGAGTTCAGATTCTAGATTTGCATTAACACAAAATCTGGCATGGACCATGCGAGAGCTTGCCTTGGTAGCGGGATCAAAGGCCACCAGCTCACCGACCGATTGAGCAATGAGCCTTAGTTCGTCTTCGTGCCACAAGTGAAAGGGAAGCTCGGGGAGCTAAACCCAGATCAGGGCGAAGTTGATACTTTGGGTGCTGGGATGGAAGTCAGCTCCATATCGCCTGAGGAAGAGGCTTTTGCGTCTCAGGAACCAGGGCCCACCAGACATAATCTTTTCAGCGTCATCGTTGTTGTTTAGTTTGATAATGAAAAAGCCCTTGGTAAGGGCCACCAACTGAATATGTCCAAAAACTTTCCACTTGGAATCCGCCCATCTGCAGATGGTTTCCATGTCCGGTCGCCCTCCTAGGAACTTCCCAACCAAAGAGGCAGAGGATCCAGAGACAGGATGAGTAGACCTCCTCTTGAATGGAAATGTGGGTGCCCTCGAGGGAGAGCCCTATGCCCAGGGCCCGAGGCTGGGTCCTAGCGCCAACCAGGATCTGCTGGTAGGAGGGTTTGGGCCCTCTCGGTGCAAAACCTTGCCACGGATCTGAAGGCTTTTCCCTAGGCCTGTAATTACGTCGAGGCTGAGAGGAGGCCCTGGGCCCAAGATGTCGTCCCTGCCCTGATCGCCAGTCTGCTCAACCTCTGAACCCTCCTCTGGTCCCGTCGAGGGCCTTACAGGCCCGGGCCCGGACCTCGACGCGCTCAAACCTGATCCCGATCTTGCACCCGCCCTAGATCTTGCGCCTGCGTCTGAACTTGCTCCCGCTCCCGCTCCCGTTTCTGCTCCAGCTTCCGCCATCTTCATCCTCCAAACCATATCTGTATTGTTAGATCTTGAATAGAATGGTAACTAAATATTTATTTTGAAAAAGTTAAGGGTTTAAATTTTTATAATAATTTTAAAATTGTGAATAAAAATTTAAAGTTTAAATCTTTTAAATATTAAGATATAATAATATAATTAAATAATTATATATTAAGTAAATAACATTTAATAAAAAAAAATTATATAACTTATGACCTTACTAAAACTAAATATTATTAAATATTAATTTAATATAATCCGACCAATACAATATATTTTAATTAAAACTTTTCACTCTCATTCCAACAACAGGGCATGTGGGGTCTAGGCTTAAACATGTTTAGGTCTTAGAAATTTTTCATACCAGCTACCTATTTAAATAATTTGTTGTTTTTCTTTTAGAACTTGCACCATTTTTACGTGATCTAAAAGTATGTAATAGTGTATGTTATAAGTATTTATATTAAAATATTAATAAAATATATTTTTAAATATTTATATTAAATTATTAATAAAACATATTTTTAAATAAATCAATTTACTGTATGGTGTGGTTTTTTCACTATAATAATTAAAAAAAAAAATAAGATGACAAGTACAAGAGACGAATGTAATTTTATAAAAAAAACAGACGTTGATGTCGGAGTTCACATATTTAAGGTCTCACAGACCATATTTGAGTCTCGTGGAAGTAATTTAAGAAAATTGTACTTCCATATTTAAGGTCCCATAAACCATATTTGAATCTCCGGGACGTAATTAAACTCTTTTATTTCATTTCACATTTTAATTTGACAAAATGGTTATAAGTCGGTGGTCACCGTTCGTGAAACGTGTCAGTGACACCACGACGATCACAAATTACATTGTATCGCAGACCTTCAATTCTGTCATATGTTTGAATCTTCCAACAATTTGAATCTTCCAATTCGTCCCTATGCAGTTTTGATTGAAGATTTTGTCTGATCGCACCAAGCAACATGCCATCCGTAGGACATGAAGGTAGCATTGCAACACACCATTTCTATCAAAAAAAAATCATGTGGCCCACAATTGTTTTCTACTGATGTACTGATGGCCATTTCTAAGTACAGATACACCTTTTCGCTGGCTCCGACAAAGACAACAAATAATTAATTTAAATTAATTCCCTTTCTACTAATCGAAGCATGTATCTTTTCGCTGGCTCCGTCAAAGACAACAAATAATTAATTTAAATTAATTACCTTTCTATTAATCGAAGCACACAAGGCAGTGTAGGGGTACTTTTGTAACGTATGCATGCTTAGGTGTCATTGTGTATTTATTGGATTGCTGTGTATTTATTGGATTGGTTTGTTTTTGGTTGGATTAAATTTTAAGTGTTGTTTAAAGGGTGTGAAAGAGGTAGAGGTATTTATAAGGGGAATATTAGATTAAATTTTGAAGTTTTGTTTAAAGGGTGTGAAAGAGGTAGAGGTAGAGGTAGAGGTAGAAGTAGAGGTAGAGGTATTGTACATGTCACGAGTTATTAATGAAAAACTCACAGCAGCAATAATGCATGCCGTATATTTGACGAAGTAGAGGTATTTCCAGGGGAATATGGTTGGATTAAATTTTAAGTTTTGTTTAAAGAGTGTGAAAGAGGTAGATGTATTTATAAGGGAATGTCTTGTATTTTATATGTTGTCTAAGGGGTCTGAAAATTATTGGGTCTTTTTGTAGTTGGAAGAAGTTTATGACGAGAAAAAAAAAAAGGAAAAAACTAAAACAAAAAATAAGGAGTGAGATTGGATACTGGTGATCACCACCAAAAAAAATAACTGCATCAATTTATTTTATAATGGATAACTGTAAACATTGGTCCACCATCTATTATGGTACTATTGTATTCTTGCAAGGTTTAATGTACATTCATTTATATGGCACTCCTGCACCCTTCAAGGTTTACTGGACATCCATCTACAACTCTATCTAGTTCATCCACTTTCACAATTACAAACAAAGAAGATTACTTCTACTATGGCACGCCCTTGCATAATGATAAAAGGTGAGTTTTTTCTTAAATTTATAAGCTACAACTAATTGATATTTTCTTTGATTTTGTTCTGTCTTTCATTTTTATTAACATGCAAACCAATATTTGTTAATAGCTAATTGATATTTTATTTGATTGTGTTTTGTCTTTCATTTTTATTAACATGCAAAACAATATTTGTTAATAGCTAATTGATATTTTCTTTGATTATGTTCTGTATTTCATTTTTATTAACATGCAAAACAATATTTGTTAATTGGTTACCTGAGATTAAAGGGTATTTGTTAATTGGTTACATGGGATTAAAACGGGTAAGTATTTGTAAAACGGATAGCTATTTGTTGATACAATTATTTTTTACTCAACCTTCTTTCACTCTGTTCCTTAAAGTTAGATTGTGATTCCGCTATTCTTACTATGACTAATAATTTTATGAATAGATAACTTTTTAAAATAAATTTGATCGTATTCCTTTATAGAAAATATGAGGTGGCTATTATCTTTCAAAATAATTGAAGGGCAAATAAAATTTTAAACTGTAAAAATTAATTAAAAAAGTTTAACCGTCATAAAAATTCTTGTTGACAGGTAATTTTTTTTTTTAATTCCAAACCTGTCTATGGAATAAATAATAATAGCCTTAATTTGGGCTTTTTCATGGATTTAATGTATGAAAAAAAACACATCCTTGTATCTTTTAAGTGTCATCGTAATTTGTCACCATGTATAAGAAAGATCGAGGATAAGAATAATTTTGATTTTTCGAGAACAACCGAACAATATAATATAATATAATTTATAATATAAAAGAACAACAGAATATTTTAGAAAAGGCTTAGCAACTATCTTTTCCTTTGTGCCGTCCCTCTAACATTTATAATCATTGAAAAACTTTTTTTTGCTCTAATATTTAGAGTCATTGAAAAGCTTTTTTTAAAGATTGATTTAATGGAATCATTTATTTTGTATTTTTTAAAGATTTGTTTTAGCTACTGAGGCGATAAAGTTCAAGATAGTTTTTCATTTTTTTTTGTTTTTAAGTTGTTTTTCCTTTTTGTGGTTAGGATTTGGAAGTAGTGTTAAGGATTAAAATATGATTAATTAAAATTAATTACATTTTTTTAATTAAAATTGTTAAATAGGTTTGTGAACTTTATATTTTAAAATTGCTAGGTTGTGAAAAAGTTGTTTGTCAGGTTTTTTTTGTTAGTGGATAATTTTTATAAATTTATGGTTTTGGCCATGATTTTTATTCTCCTATGGTTTGGTAACATGTATAAATATATGTTTAATTAACAATAAAAATCAAACAATATTTTTGATAGGTTGAATCCTTATCAGTCTGACCTTCTTTTTCCTTATTTTCTGACTTAACCAGATTTTGGAATTTGACAATGTGGTGCAATGTTGGATGCCAGATTTCTTTTCTCCTTACGAGGATGTAAGTGCTTTAAAAATTTAGTCTGGCCTTTACCTTAGTCAATTTTTAGGTTTAACCTCATATGAAAACCCTAGACTTTTCCTGCCCTCATGGTGATATCAGCTCCTCAAAATTTTGGCCTTCTCTTGTCTTAGGCCTTGGTAAAAATTTTATCATATAAGGAAATGTCTCCTCAAAAGTTTGGCCTTCCCTTGTCTTAGGCCTTGGTAAAAGCTTTATCATATAAGGAAATGTCAGATGTTGGAATTTTTCTACACTCGTGATTACTTTAGCTCTCTAAAAGTTTGACCTTCTTATACCCATCTTATTTAGCCAAATTTTAAGTCATGCTTTCTTTTGTGTCAAAATAATTTGCTCCTTGAGATGATGTTCATGTTTTAAAATTCCAAGTCTCCTCTTTCTTTAGTGTAGAAAAATTCTATATCCGACGTTATGGTAGAATGTCAAACTTTCTTGTCTTTGACAATTTTTAGGCCTAATAAGATGTTCAATGCATCTGACTTCCTTCTTGCCCTCCATCCTAACTTCTATCAACTTGTTGTTGCAAAATGTTACTCTAGAAGCAATGCTTTACATGTGGGTTATTGCATTTATCCACACAACCAAAGGCACAATAGTTGCACATCTAAGGGCAAAGTTAATCTCAACAACCCTTGTAATCTCTATATTTTACAATGAATATGAAGCTTGAATAAATCATAAATAATTTTTCTTATCCAATGGGGTTTATCACTATGATATTTGTTGTAGTATTTGTGTTCAGTTTTAATCATTTTAGTAGTTTACATAAATTATCTTTGTTATATGAGAATTTACAAACCTTGTGTGCTTGTCATCTTAGAAACTAGTTTCAAAAAATGATAAATTGCATTTATAATATATTTCAAGCTTCTTAACATTGCATTAGTCTTCATGGATTTATATACCTTGTTCATTTCTTACATGAATACTTTTGCATGCTAAAAAGAAATTTGTATGTAAAAATGTAGGTTTTACTAATAACTTGTTTAACGAGAGCTTGAGTCAAACTAATCCAAACTAATCCAAATAAAATTTAAATCCTTAAAAAATGAATTTATTTAATATTTAAATTTAATTACTAAACATTTTGATAATTTTTTAAAAATACTTTTGGTATTATAACATTATTTTTCCCTGCAAAGGCCATTTAAAAATAATTCAAATGTATATATAATTTGAAAATATTTCAATACCAAAATTCAGACTATATAAAATATTCATCAATATAACATTAATATAATTATTAAAAAATATAGTTAATTTTTTAAATTTAAACATTTATTATATAACTTTAAAAAATATTTCATTTAATAGTTGAGTTTACAACTAGGTTTTACATACAATTTCAACTTCAATTTAAAAAAACCTGTAAAATTATAATCAAATACACTTTACAAATGTTTTACTCTTATAAATATACTTTTTCAGTTACATGAGATTGAAATGGATCTTCCTTATAATATTTTATATCATGCAATCACAATATTACAATAGTAACAATTATTCTTTAAAGTAAAAACAAAAATTATTAAATAATATTAAAAAAAAAAATCTTCCTTTAAAAATTACAAAATATAATCAATTAAACTAATATCATTTAAATATTTCCGACTTTACAAAGTTTCATATATTTCCTCAGCAATTGGAACACCACTGGAAATTGGGGAGGGGGAACTACTATGGTATGTGCATAAGATGTATGCTGCCTTGCCAATCGTTGCAACAGTTACTTTGGTGCTATCTAGCAAAGACAGCTTTCCGTTCCAATGGAAGATCAAGTTAGATAGATTTGGGTCAGTTGTAGCTGTGACAGTACTCCAGATGGCGGTAGAAGACGAAACACTATCCACTGCATAACTCACCAAATTCCCGTCTCCTTGTAAGGTGAGCATGAATCTTTCCTGATGAATAATTGGTGTTTGAAGCCCTTGAATACATGATTACTTGCCCCCTGAATGTCTTCCCGGGCATGAGCGTATCTTTAGGAGTGTCGAAGGTTTCCCACAGCTGTTGAAACACCTCGTTGAACAGAACAAAGTTGCCACTGTTCCGAATTGCAGCGGAGGACATATTTACGGTCACTGACCAGATGGACTTTCTGTTGGAATCAAGGAGCTGAAGACTGCTGGGAGAGAGTTCCAGAGTCGAGCCCTTTTCGACGGGAAGGTCTGCCTTGTCCCTCCTGGGATTCCAAAGGAGAGTTTTATCAGATACAAACAAGACGCCTAGCAAATAGTGCTTCGGAGAGAGCATAAAATCCAAAGGCAAAGGCTTCGTTAGACGAAATCCTTTTGGAGTTTGCGGAAGTAGTGAGAGTTGAGTCAAGGATAATATTGCTGCCTTTTGAGGCTGCTAAGCCGATAGGCTCATCATCATGACAATGAGCAGATGAACAGTGAAAATCTGAGGAGGAGAAGAGTAGTGGTAGACATGGCTAAGATGGAGTGGAATCACCTTGGCTGCAGACGAAATATGGACATTGGTCATAAATGGAAATGCAAGGGCCCAGGTCCACGAGACACCAGATGTGACACGGTTTCTTATAACTTTTCTGTGGACATTACTTCGTCTAGTACACGGAAATTAAAGCAAATCAACGTTTTTTTACATATAGAGAATTTAGGAAACATAGCTCAAATGTTAGGGTTGATTTTTGTTTGTTTAATGTATATTGAAAAGATTTAAAGGTGGGTTTTTCTTAAGGTTTGAATTTACTTTTTTTTTTGGTAAGTGTTTAATTATACCTGTACTTACCAATCCATACCAATCTATCTTAATAAGTGTTCAACCACACTCACACTTATCAATCCATTTAATCCTAGAAGATCAAAGATGGTTAAATATTAACAAAAACATATGTGTTTTAGTTTGATTCTGGCTGTAGCTCAAGCGGTTATGAGTTTTGTATGTTATAATATTAGATGACATTGTGAAATGTCGAAAAAGTAATCTAATTTTAGAGTATGACCATATAGTTGATAGTTATAGTTGGAGATCATAATAGTCAAGGTATTTGATAGAAATAGAGTTTGTTAGAATAGTTGTATGAGTTCTAGAGTTAGATAGAATATAGTAACAGACATTGTAGAGATTATTAAGGGGTTGTCCAACTAAAATTAAATTTTTGAGTGAATAGAGACTTTAGGAGAAAAATAAATGATATTTGAAGACAACACTTCTCTAAAATTAAAAAATGTTTGGGGTGTCATAAAAGTTGTGGAATATAGCTTATTGCAATCATCTCATTGAGTTGATTATTTTGGTATACAACCTTCATGCAATTCTTTTAGGGTGTCAAAAAATATCATTGTGAGACCTAACCCATTACATTTGTCTTCTCAAGCTGATCATTTTGGTATATAGCCCAAACACATTTTTTTGGCTCATTACTAAAAATAGTAACTTTTGGAACAACACTTTTACTTTTAGTAAGTCAGTGGGAGTGGTCCAAATCATACATATATGGATGGAGGGACTAGAGGATCAATAAATAAATTAGGAAAAAGAGAATCTATGGAACAATTAAACCACTCAATACCATATAAAGTGAAATGTCCCACATTGAAAAAGAATTTTTGAAGATGAAAGATCACATGCATGTTATGAGAACTGACCATGTTAAATCCAAAAATGAAATTGAAGAGAATTTTCTAGAGGTTGAATAGTAAATAAGGGAATCCCCAAAGGTGTTCAAGTACCTTAACATTGAAGGACTAAGTGTGGAAGTGTAGTTAGTAAAGAGAAGGGATTCAATGAAGAGAAATAAGCTCATCATTCTATTTTTGACATAGATACCTTGTTTAAGATGCCTAAATTAGACTTTATTAAGTTTAATGGAAATGATGTTGGTGGTTGGTTGTGTTTAGTAGATCAGTTCTTCAATCTTCATAATATACCCTAATATTTGTGGGTCACCATGGCATCTTTTAACTTTAAATCTAAGATCCTACAATGTTATAAATGGTTATAGAACATGACTCTTGGCCCTTCTTGGGAAGACTTCGAGTCCCAATTACTCACTCATTTTGGCCCTAGTCAGTATGAGGACTTTACTAGAGCCTTAATAAAATTTAAACAAACCTCTATTATCCAAGAATATCAAGCTTAAATTGAGAAATTGACTAATAGGACAAAGGGATTGAATGAAGGATTTTTTTAGAGTTTTTTATTAGTGGATTGAAAATATGATATTGTAGACATGGAAAATTGACCCACTTTAGTGAGTAATCTTCCTTGAGCCCTCTGGGAAACCCCTTAGGCTTGCCTAGGGAAAGGGTAAGGCTCATTGCCCTCTTTTTGCTATTTTTTCTCTCTTTATGCAAAATCATGCTCGGTCCTTGATGGGGTGCAACTTCGCATTGCGAAATCATGGTCGGCCCTAACGGGGAATGATTTCACCTTTTTAGGGTTTGATAAGTTGAAATTTTGGGGTTGGCATGTTTTACATCGGCCCTCCTTGGTTTTACCACTCTTTTCACCTTCAAATCTGCTATATAAAGAGGTTTTGAATTCACTTTTCACACACGATACATGCTCACATAATCAGCATTCTAAGGATTGATGATTTATTGCTCGCTAACATTTGATTTCTTATGAAGTGTTTTATTTTGTCTTCATATTTCTTCTTCTTCTTTCGCAAGTAACTTGGAAGTGTGGAGTTTGATTGATTGTTTGGTGCATTAGATTGTGGTTGCTCGCTCTTGGTGGATTGTTGTTGAAGCCCTAAGGAGAGATTGACTACCTGGGAGATCTTAAACCTTTCTGCTCACTTCCTCGCTCTCTACTAGGTGAACATGTTCTATTACATGTTTTATTTCATTCGTTGCATCATAAATTTGTTATTTTGCTACATTCTGAGATGTTTCATCTCACTTTTATGAAATTGCACTTGATCTTATATGGGGTACGATTTTACATTACGTTATTGTAACTGTCTGTTACAGGGCATGATTTTGCCTAAGCCAAAACTGAGGGTAATCTATTGTTCTTATTTTCATCATTGCATTCTAGATTGCATTTAGAGCATAGTGGCATATTCTGTTTTTGTGATTTCATCATTCTTATTTTTTTTGGGGTTTTTTTGGTAGATAAGATACTATAGCATTAATATCGGGTTTTACAGGTTGACCCAAAACCTTTTACAAAAATCAACCCAGGGCTATTGATGAACATATCCTTACAAGGATCCTATATATGTAAAATCTACATGTTGCCAAAGCCATTACATCCGATAAGGCACATAGCCTGTTATCAAAAAGAAACTTCCCATACAACATTTTGGGTATACCCCGAGAAAACACACATGCATCATAATTACAAAAAAGAAACAGACACGGATCCCTTACTTGAGACAATGGAGAAACAAAAAGCTGCAGACACACATAGCAGAATACTGAAAAAAACTCCCACAAGCTCTATATTGACAATTACTCTTAATAATTCTTTGGTAATTGCTTTCTTCCGTATATGACATGCTTTGGTACCACATACTATCTTGGCCAATCAGCCTTGGAGAAGTGAACCTACTAGCTAGATTTATGGTGGTGGCTATCTGGTGGTCCACGTGGCTTTGGTTTGAAGTCTTATATTATCGTTTCTTTCCTTCCCTGTGATTATCAACCAACCTCAAATTACTAAGATGACTAGGAACCATGTTATCTGACATGTGATTGTCCCCATTAGTCTTTGTGGTATTTCCAAGCAACATCCACGAATACTGACAACTCAGATAATTTTTATTGTGAGTCCAATTCAAAAAAGATACGGGAATACTCCTAGCCTTCGAACTTACAGTGCCTTCCCTGTTGGTAAGTTCGACTATCATTCTTGGCATTCTTGTTGAATAAGCTCCTCTACTTCACTCGGGACACCGTGTTCCCATTTGAAAAGTTTGTCACCATCGACACCCAAATTGGCCAACTTATTAGCAATTTTGTTAGCTTCCCGAAAGACATGTTGGGCTTTTCTGTCCTGTCTTCCCTGGAAAAGGATCCTAGCCTCTTCAAAAAAAATTTAATCCTCCAAGGAGGTGTTTTTCAATTATTGAGGAGATTTATAACATGCATAGAGTCTCCTTCTATGATCAAATTGCCTTCTAAGTCTTGAGTCATTTGAAGGCCTCTTCACATAGCTCTAGCTTCAGCTTCGTTGTTCGTCCTTGTTCCCAAATATTTAGAAAATGCAAACATCATATTCCCATTATGATCTCGCACAATGCCACCAGCACCTGCTCTTCCAGGATTGTCCTTAGCTACTCCATCAAAATTAAGCTTAAACCAACCTGTAGGAGGTGGAGACAACTTAACATTGGCTCTAGGGTTGACTACCCTAGGCACATACTCATCTAACAAGATTAAGATTAAATATTGAGCAATCGTGGTCTCCTACAGATGAGGTTTACAGCTATCAAAAGGGATAAGGTTCACATTCTCATTGGCAAAGGATAGGATCCTAGCAATGATAGTTTGATGATCATGGATAGACTCATTAAAGACTCTATGGTTCCTTTCTAACCACACTTGCCAAAGATAGTGATTAAGAAAAATTTTCCACATGTATCTAAGTCTTTGGCTTGAAAAGGGGTAAGGCCACTAGATGACCAAATCAAGTACGGTGGCTGGTTTAACCCATGAAATATTGAAGGCCTAAAAAACCCCACTTAGGACAGTCAAGGAAAAAGGGAACTCAAGGAAAATGTGATAAATGGTCTCCCAATTAGCCCTGCACATATAACAACGATTAGTGATACAAATACCTTTACGCATCGTATTATCAGTGGTTAGAATTCTTCCTTGGATAACCAACCATGAAAAGACTACAATTTTTGGAATTAAATTTTTTATCCAAACTAAGTCCTTTTGGAGGACAAAATCCTCGTCATCAAGCAAAAGCTTGTAAGCTGATTTAACAGTGAACTACCCGTTTTCCGTAGGAGCCTAGGTCACTTGATCTTCCTTGGGTATCATGGGGATAAACTATTACCCGAGAATGTTACAAAGATCATTTGATTCCACTTGAAATCCCTGAATTCTTATTTGTTTCCACTTCATTCTACCTATGTCCTCAACCATATAATCAAAGACTTTTATGCCAATGAGTTCTTCCGTGATATCTCTGATTCGGGCTAAGTTAGGATATTGCGTTAGTGGTTCATCCTTAGCCCACCTGTCATTCCAACAATTTATCCTCTCACCATTGCCTAAAACCCATCTTAAACCTTTTTTGATGATTTCCTTACAATTAAGAATTGCTTTCCAAAAGGCAGAACCTCTGATTGGAATTGAGTCACTTAGAAATTCCATATTTTGAAGATACTTTCGTTTGATGATAGCTGTCCATTTATTTTCTTTACCAGAAATGAGATGCCACGCTTGCTTAGCTAGTAAAGCTAAATGTATATGAGCAATTCTCCTCATACCTAAGCCCCCATTTTCTCTGGATTTGCACACTTTGGTCCATCCTACAAGGTGTATCCTTTTTTTCTCCTCTGATTCAGTCCATAAAAATTCTTTTTGGAGTTTCTCAATTTTTTGGAAAACATTCATAGGGGCTTTGAAAATGGAGAGGAAATAGACTGGAATGCTCTGAAGAGAGTCCTTAGTGAGGGTTAGCTTTCTTGCTTGAGATAGAAGATGACCTTTCCATACAACAAGTTTTTTTTTAATTCTTTCAATAACCTTGTCCCACGTTGACTCTCTCGGAGAACCAATGAAAAGAGGGAGACCAAGATATGAAGTGGGGAGGTTTGCTATATCACACCCTAAAATTTCTGCAATCCTTCCTTGCCTATGAATGGGGGTGTTCAAGAAATATAACTTGCTTTTACTGAAATTAACTTTCTGACCAGCAGCGTCCTCGTAGAGTTGGAGGATGTATTTAATTATTTTGGCCTCAACCACTGATGCATTAGTTAATATAAAGGGTATAATCGATGAATTGTTGGTGAGAAACAGCCCTAGTGAGAGATGTTGCCTTGATTCCCGATATTATCCTTGAACTGCAAGCATTTTTTATGGTTCTGCCTAAATCTTCTGCCATAATGATGAATAACATGGGGCTGATAGGGTCCCCCTGCCGGATTCCTCTACGACTTTAAAAGTAACCAGCAGTTGTTCCATTAACTAGAATCGAGAACCATGCTTTAGAAATACATTCTTTGATCAAATTAACCTATTGGTGGTGAAAACCAAATTTAAGGAGGACAACAATTAGAAAGTCCCAATTTAGCCTATCAAATTCTTTGTTCATATCAAGCTTGAGGGCAAAAACAGATCTGTTAGTCTTATGAGCAGAGTGCAGAGCTTCATGAACTGTGATAACTCCATCCAAGATTGATCTGCCTTGGACAAAGATTCCTTGGCATGGATCTATGATGCGGGGTAGAATATCTATCATTCTATTTGCAATGGCTTTAGTTAAGATCTTGTAAGAAACATTGCACAGACTGATTGGCCTGAAGTCAACCATAGATTCAAGGGTTTGCTTCTTAGGAATTAGAGAAATAAAAGTAGAGTTGAAACCTTTTGGGATATGATTGCTTGCTTGGAATTCTATGACAACAAAAATTACATCCTCACTTACGATGTCCCAAAAATCTTGATAGAAACGAGGGGGAAAGTTGTCGGGTCTCGGGGCTTTGTTTGGATCCATGCTAAACAAGGCTTCCTTAATTTCCTCATCAAAAAATGGAGCTAGAAGCTTAAGGTTTATATCCTCATTTATTATGCTAGGAATGGATTGCAAGAAAATATCTTTGGCCTCCTCATTGCACTGCAATTCCTGACCAATGATAGAATTGAAATAAGTTATTGCCTCCTTTTTTATTTTTGTTAAGTCTTGAGTAATAGAACCATCTACTTTTTTAAAAGTTTTATCTTGTTATTGCTTTTGTTTCTAAGCATGGTGACGTGAAAAAACTTGGAATTTGAATCTCCATATTTCAACCAAAGATCCCTTGATTTTTTCCTCCAATAGATTTCATCACAGGCCAAAATGTTATTAAACTCTGCTAGTTTTTTTCGTTCCTCCTGCCTAGTAGTTTCATCAGCATCACCATGTTGGAACCTCTGATCAGTTATCTTCAAACTTTCAACAACCTATTTTTTATTTTCAAAGAGGTTCCCAAAGACCTCTTTGTTAAAGTTCGAAGCTTTTCCTTAACAAACTTTAATGTGCCAGCAAGTTTAAAAGCTACACTACCCCTGACAGGTTGTTGCCACCATTGACTTAAGTTATCTCTGAAACTGGAATGTTTGATCCACAAAGATTGAAATCTAAAAGGTTTCTTGAAGGACAAAGAGTTAGGGATCTCCAACAAAATGGGATTATGATCAGAGGTAATTTTAGGAAGGGCTTTCAGGGTAGAATCACCGAACAAAGTTGTAGCCTCCTTTGATATAAAAAACCTATCAAGCCTTTCTTGAATGAGATGACACCCTATCCGCCAATTGCTCCAGGTATAATTTTCTCCTCTAAGTTTTACATCCATAAACATGTTGGAGTTCACAAAGTAATTGAACTCATCCATGCTCTTGATAGGTGGTCCATTTCCACCCATTTTGTCTGAAGGGTAAAGAGGAGTGTTAAAATCCCCACCGTAATCTAGGGGACATTATGGAAGATTTCACTCATATTGCCTAAGTACTCCCATAGTAGAGCTCTCCCTTGAATTGAAGTTGGGGCATAAATATTTGAAAGGATCCATGACCTGTTGTTGTTTATTTCCTTAAATAAAACACTAAGAACCCTATCATATTTCTTAATAATGGTGCCTTCTACTATCCGGGGATCCCACAAAGTCATAAGGCCTCCAGATGCTCCTCTGGATGATTTGCAAACCAAATCCCCTTGATTCCATATTTTTTTTGCTATTTCTTTTATTGAATTTCATTAATTTTTGTTTCTTGCAACATGATAATAGTTGGATTCACTTGATTTCTTATTGCACTGACTTCCCTGTGTTTGGGCAGGCCATTGAGGTCTCTCACATTCCATGAGAGGAACTTCATTTAGATTGTTTGGGATTTCTTCCTCTCCCCCTCCCTTGAGGGGGTTTTCCTAATTTGTGCTCTTCAGAACCCAGAATAACCTATTGAAACAAGGTTCTTTGTTTTCCATTGACAATGTCATTATCAGTTTTAATTTTTTGATGCCCAGCATTTGATATTCTCCCTCTTCTTTTTTCATTGCCAAAATCTATAGGAGACTTCACAATGCTCCTCGGTTTGTTTAGGACTAAACCGAGGGGGAGGTAATTTGTTGCGGAACCGGACTGCCACATTCCTCGACCTAAAGAGTTTCACATATCTCCACCCCTACATCCAAATCTTCTCCTTTTTTCCTGTATTCCCCTGGTCTGTGGTATGACCCCTCAGTAGGATTCACTTGGCTCCTAGTGATGATGTTAGGGAGATGAGATTTTTTATTTTCCAATGCCTCAATTTTCTTCCTAAGTTCTTCAACATTAGGGTTTGGCTTTGGGATGCCCACTGGGCTTGAAGTATTTCCAACATTGGGGTTTAAGGATCCTAACTTGGATGTGGATTCTAGAGATCATGCATTAGGGTTTGGATTTGTGATGCCCACGGGGCTTACAATAATTTTAGCATTATGATTTGAGGATCCTAACTTGTATGGGGATTCTAAAGGTGCTAGGCTTCCATGTCTTCTGATAATCCTCCTACTCCCATATTGGATAGAATTGAAAAATTATTTGAAACTAGAGGATTGGAACTTACCTGAGTATTTTGGTTGCCAACAACCTATTGTTTTTCTTTGTCTTGCTGGGACCCTGCATATTCTCTTTTATTTTTTTGGTAGACATAGTTTGCCTGATTAAAATCGCCTATTCCAGGGAAACTCCTCAAATTTCCTCTGTCTAGCATTCCCTGCTTCTGCTTTTCTCTATTCATTTCCAAGTTAGGGCATTGATTGCATATATGTCCTTGATTTTTACATTTTGCACAGAATTCCGGTGAGTTCTCATATTCTACCAGTTGTTTTCTATAGTATTCTCCATACTCTAGCTCCACAAACCTTGGCAATTCATTATTCAAATTAGCATTTACGTAGATTCATGCATGAGTCATCCTTGTCCTTGCCAAGGTTGCATGGTCAATGGAGATCAGGTCCCCTATAGTTATGGCTATGCCCTACAACCAATATTCATTAAATAACTGGGCAAGTAGACTTGGGAGACGAACCCAAATAGGGGCAATGTTAATATTTTGCTTTTCAAGGTCGAAATATTTACCCCATTATCTGATAAAAAGGCTCCTTTTTCCTAGAAACCAAGGACCTCCTGTTAAAATGTGGTTAGCATCCTCCATATTGTTAAAACAGATAATGAAGAACGCTCGAGTTAGAGCTACCAACTCCAAGCTGCCTACCAGTCATCATTTACACATTTCCCAAGCCCTGATAGTCTCCATGTCCGGTCTACCTCCAAAAAACTTGCCTACTAGGGAGAATTCTTCCATTAAAAGAAAATGGCTCATGGAATTTGTCGGGGTTAAAATTTTATTATTTACTGGAACTAAGGGCGGAAGAGAGAGAACTTCCTTTCTTTTTCCTCTAAGATTCTCAGCAAAAGACAACCACTTCTTGGGCCCCGCATTGTCCTTCGTATATTTTTTGTCGGGGTATTTCTGAGTAGGTTCGGGCCCCCGTGTGATGCCCACCTCTAAATCTGCCACAACATTACCACCTTCCTTTGGATCCTCGCTTGATCCATGCTCGAGGTTCCCACCCGCCCCTTTCGTACCTACTCTACCTCTACCACCTTGGCTGATATTCTTGCCCAAACAATTCAAACCCTCACTCCCGTCGCACCCGCTAAACCTCAGCTCACTCATTCCTCTTGCTGAAGGAGAACGAAAGAAAAAAAATTCATCATTCTTCTTTGTTATATTGTATTATGTTTGTTTTCCTCCAAAGGTCAATTTTCGCTTTTAATTATCAAAGGTCAGCTAAAAGGACCTAGGGGGCTTGAATTTTGCGCCTCCAAGTATTGTTATACAATGGCCTAAGAAGGCCCCCTAACGCTAATCCTATTTTCAAGTGTTTGTCAAGTTATCTTGCAGGAACATGGATTATTGATAGCATTGGATAAAGGGATAAAAGCAAGGATAAACCACCGGATAAGCTAAGTATTCTGATTAGTCTTTAGGCTATTTTTTGAGTGCTTTATATTTTTGTTGTAAACCTTAGATCTAATTTATTAAATATATTTAATTAATTTCTAGGCATTTAAAAAGATAAACAACATATAGTGTGCACTTAGGGTTAATTCTGTTTGTGCATTTCTTCTTGAGCCCTTGCTTAAAGGTTGTTTATTTAGAACCCTAGGTTAGAAAAGAATTCAAAGAGAAGAATCATTCTAGGGTTAGCTCTTGTATTCTTGCATTATGTATTTCTGCATTGTCCTTTATATTTTATAGCATAGATCTAGAAAGGCCAAATCTAGGTGTTTGTCTTGAAACGAATACATCAAACATTCCTTAAATTCCTGTGGACTTGGAGCGAGTCCTTAAAGCCATTCCTGGTGAACCCTTCTCCCCCTTAACATCCGAGTGTAGATAACAACATAGCCCTCATGGTTCACCCCATAAGGCTTTCTATATTTGTGGATCCATCATTTTTTGGAAATGGTAGGATGGTTTTCCCCCTCTACATATTTGGTGAACCCGACGTGAACACCTCATTTTCTTTTAAAACTTTAAGCAAGATCATTAAATTTGTTTGTGTGGTTGGAGAATCTTAATAATATCTTTAAAAATATTTTTGTTTTTGTTGTTAGCATTCTCTTCTATCCTTTCACTTTTCTAATGGCTCCTATCCTTAGAAGTCAGCGAAAGCATCTTGAATCTGATTGTATTCCTCTAGAAGATGATCAGATTGATAGAGAGGATCCTAACATAGATCTAGAAGAACAAGACAACATGGATACTGAGATGAGTTTTTATCCTTATGAGGGACCTAATGGTAGCTTTGTCTTTTCATCATTTGAACATATTTGGGGCTTTATGAAAGCTAATAGGGATAGAATATTGGGAGGCATGGAGCAAGAAGCTCACCTCGAAAGAGATGAGACTCCTCCACCTCCTCCAATAAGCTCCCCTATGCTTAACTAGGAAAACCCCTTGCCTAAATCAGTGCATCTTGATAATTTGAACCAAGTTGTTGATACTACTACAACCACCAACATTGGAAGGAATATGCAAGCTCCTCCAATTAGTAGTGTCACTCAAAAGTGTTTTCAATTTCTTCCTCAATATTCTAATATCAACACTTTTGCTTCTGTTCTACCCAATGTTAGTTGTCCACTTTTACAAGGTGCCACATATAACAATAATGTCCATGCTTCCAACCTGAATCAAGCATTGGTTCCTCAATACACATATGGGAATCTAGGAACAATGCATAACAATAATCCATAAGTGCAAAATTTGGCAAATATGGTGAAGCAGTTGGTTTCAAAAGTTGAGATGATTCAGCCTTCAAGTTTTACTTACAGTTATAAAGAAATGTGTAATCAA
The DNA here is from genome assembly GCA_028583015.1 of Wollemia nobilis. Taxonomy (NCBI): domain Eukaryota; kingdom Viridiplantae; phylum Streptophyta; class Pinopsida; order Araucariales; family Araucariaceae; genus Wollemia; species Wollemia nobilis. The sequence goes on from JAQPPZ010016931.1 coordinate 9,104,621, forward strand.
CCATTGGATCCTATTGTTGCTGCTAGGCCTTATCCTAAGCATTTTTCTATGCTAGTTTTACCTATTTATAAGGGTACAAAAGATCCAATTGAGCATTTAAGAAGATTTAGAACAACTTGCCATGATCTCATTTATGATGATATGTTGTTACTTAAAACATTTCCTAAGAGTCTTGGTGGCATGGCATTAGAGTGGTACTATCGGTTGCCTAATTATTCCTTAAAGAGTTTTGAAGAGACAACATAATTATTTGTTCAACAATTTGGTGCTTACATTGAGAAAGAAGTGACAATGAAAGATGTGTATAATTTAAAACAAAGTAAAGAAGAAAACTTTTCAGAATTTTTGGCTCATTGGAGAAGTTTAGTTGGATGCTTGAGATATACTTTACCTCCTAAAGACATGCTTGAGATATTTATTGGTAATTTACAAGAACAATTATCTTATGCATTAGAGACTACTACTATTACATATTTTGATCAAGCAATTGATTTAGCAAGAAAAGTAGAACAGGCTCTCATCAAGAGAGGCCAACTCAAGGTTAAAGAAGAAAAACCTACTAAGTCTCAACATAAGAATAAGCACATAGGAGGTGATAATGGAATGGATAGTAGGCTTGTTAACAATGTTACTAACAACCTACAAAAGATAGTACTTCAAAAACCTCCACAAAGGAATTTTACAAGGCTTAATATGTCTATGGAAGCAGCTTTGAAATAACTTTTAGAGGCTAAGGCAATTGAGTTACCTCCTATTAGACAACCAGATACTACAACTCATTGGTATAAGGCAGGTCAACATTGTGCATATCATAGAGTGGAAGGACATTGGATGAATTCTTGTAAGAAGTTGAAACATGTGGTTCAAGATCTGATTGATGTAGGATGCATTGACTTAAGCAATTCTCAAGTAGTGAATAATCAAGTACCTATCCAACAAAATGTGACTACCAATCAAGATATGGGAATATTTAAAGATCCATTACCAAAACATAATCAACAAGTAGAAAATCAGGTGGCTCATCAGAATGAGCCTCCTCCCTATGGTAATATGGTTGGCATGGTTGGGATAACCACAAGAAGACAAGCTCAAACTCAACATCATCAGCAAGGATAAAATTTTGTATTACAACCTAGTTCAATATTAAAGAGTAATCAAGGAAAATTTTTAGATATAGGGACTCCACCTATTGTATTGAGACCACAACCTAAGGTTTCATTTGATCTTCAAAAGCAGTTGGCTAGTACTCCAACAAAGATTTTAGTTTTAGAACTCCTTCAAACTTCTCCCAACCATAGAGATGCTTTGATGGAATTTTTAAGGCAACAATCAGTTCCTTCAGATATTTCACCCAATGCCATAGTTGATGTCGTAGGTTCTCTTGGGATACATCATATCTCATTTTTGGATGATGATAAACCTTCCTCAAACTTGCAAGAAGATTCTTCACTTTACATCACTGCACTTATTGGGGATACTTTTATCAAGAAAATTTTGATTGATAATGGTTCTTCCCTCAATTTGTGTACATATCAATTCTTTCAAAATTTTGGATTAAAAGAGGAAGACTTAACAAAATCCGATATCATTATAAAATCTTTCAACAATGAGTCCCAAGAAGCCTGTGGTGTCATATCTCTTCCTCTCAAAGTTGGGCCTAAAGTATTGGATACTTTGTTTTATGTGGTACATTGTCCTGCATATTTTAATCTTCTTCTTGGACGACCTTGGATTCACGCAATGAAGGTCGTCCCTTCTACTCTTCATCAGTGTCTCAAGTTTGAGTTTAAGAATCAAGTTATCACCATTCTGGGTGACCCTCGACCATTTGAATTTTGTTCAAATGTAGAGCGAGCTCGATCTGAGTTCAACCTATGTCCCTCAATCTCTTCAATGGTTTCTCCATGTTCCTCATCTCAGATATCAGAACAATTTAAAATTTTAAAAATGAGTGAGGAACATATCTTAAATTTTTCATCTCAGGATCATGATAATCAGTTTCTTCAAGCACCTCTTCTGGATCTAGCCAAGCTACCACCATCACCAAGAACCATGGGTTTACCCCATAAGAAAGGTGATGTTGTACACATTGGCACATGTACCTTTGTCTTCATAGGAACTACCTTCGAAGAAAAGATACGTGGTAGCAACCCCTCTCCCATTGAGCATTCTTTTGCTCATTGTTACCTTTCCAATGATTACCCACTTCCTAAACAGATCCTATCTAGTATGGGATATGTAGGTAAAGGCTTGGGGCCACAACAGAAGGGCATTCAAGAGCCTTTGGATGTTGAGATCTGACCTGGGAGATGTGGCATAGGTTTTATACCTAGTAAAGACCAACCTTTACCATTTGACAATGATGATCATCTTATGACTTATGCTGAATATATGGATTATCAAAAGTCAGGAGTGGGTGATGAGGATGATGGTCCCCCTTATTCTTCTGATGTCTTGTTTTGCAATATGATTGATTTTGTGTGTTCTAAAAGTAAACCTTATATTTTAAAAGAGGACCCTACTTCGCTATCCTATAGTGATCTTGCGAAGTTAGGAATTGCTCCTCCTTATGTTAAAAAGAATGGTTATGTTCGAGAGTGCATTGATTATCATGCTATGGCTACCAAAGAAAGAGCTATGAAGGAGCCTCTCCATAATTCTAATTATCGAGAAGGCTTACCTTTTAGAGATTTCTTTGATAAAATAGTCCATGGTATACCTATTATTTTTGTTAAGAAAGGTGACACACTTAGATGTTGTGTCGACTTTCATTCTGCTTGCTTAAATTAATTAATAATAAATCATAAAAATAAAATAAAAATTACATCAAATCAATTAATCATCATTTAGCTATGCATTTGCATTTTCATTGCATCCATCTGCTTGCTCATATTGCATTGTTGCTTGTCATCCTTTTGCATTATCTATCTGACATTTAATTCAACTTGCATGCTTGAATGTCATATTTTGCATGATTGCTTGTTCATGATTGCTTGATCATATAGATTTTAGGGGTTGATAATGGCATGTGATGATACCTAGTTAGGTCATAGCTCACATGCATTGCACTCTCTCTAGGGTTTTGATGCCTAGTAAGATCCCCACCTAGGGCTTTCTTCTTCAGTCTTCTTTCTAGATTTTGTTTGTTTCTTCAAGTTTTATCCTCCTTGGTCTTGGAAATAGTGAGAGTATCTCTTAGATCAAGGATGATAGTTCATTAATATTTCCTTATCACTTTTCCATTGCCTTCTTTTTCTTTGTCTTCCTTTGCTTTTGACAAGGAGATACATGTATTTTATTTCTTCCTTTTTGTCCTTCTCAAGTTATCTTCTCAGCACAATTGCACACACTCACTATCTTGTTTTCTTCTCTAAACCCCTATCGGGGGTAGCACTCACCTAATATATATATTTTATCCTTATATTACACCCCACATGGGATAGCTATACATCCTAGTGAGTATCTTATCGGATATGATCTTCTATCAGGTTATACTCCCTTTTGACTCAATAGGCTCAACACCCCATTACAGGATAAGCTCCTTGGCCATTTTCAACAGGCCTCGGCATACATCCTAGTGGGTAATCATCCCACAATAGTCAATTAGTGAGCAACCACCCATAGTGGGTCAGACTCCAATACCTCATCCCTCTTGGTGAGCACTACACCCATAGCAGGTTTAGCTCCCTTCTTTTTTGGTATGATTCATAGTATTTAGTCACATTGGTCCCTTACAACCTACATTGATTTCAATACTATGTTTCACCTATCCTTATCTATTTCAGATGGTTGACATTTGGATTATCTTCTTCTTTATCTTCTTCTTTATCTTCTTCTTCATCTTCTCTCTCTTCTTCTTCTTCGTATTGTTGGTCTTCTTTCTTTGTCTTTTTCTCATGTTTTCTTTTCTTCCATCCATTTTCATCCATGCATTTCATATAGCCTTGCAATTAAGATAGATTGCATGCATAAAATATCAAATTAAAGAACATCTAAGATAACAATTAAAATCACATGCACACATTCACAAAATATAAAAAGTAGCTATGTATTACTCGATGAAAAAGAGAGAGATACAGTCATGTCTAGTTGGTGTACCATAGTCCAATCTCAGTACACTCAACCAATCCCTAGGGATGCATACCACAATAAAAATTGGCATGTCATCCCGATCCCTAGACCTAGCTCTGAGAGCCTATCTCCTCTACTCCACTCAGAGGAGGAGGTGGTCCAGGCAGTCGCATACCCACAAACGATGAAGCCAAGAATATTTATGATCGAGATCATGACCTGCTAGCTAATTGGAGGGATGGAGGGAGTGTCACTCTCTACCCCACTAGTACCACCTGGTAGTACATGGTCTCATAAAAGATAGCTCACTAAATAGCCACCTCTAGCCTCTCCCCTACCCTCTATAGCTCCACCTGTAGAAGGTGGACTCCCATCGCTAGCCTGGTTGCTCTCGATGATAGCCATCCCCTCTACTTGAGCCCTCTAGCACTTTGTATCTATATGGCTCACCTCCCCTCGAAGATGATCAACCTCTACTCAAGACGCATCCCTCTCCCTCTCTATAATACTCAACGAGCCTCATAATCCCTCGATCCTCTTGGACCTATCCTCCTAGAGTAGGTCCACCTGCCTCTATAGAGTCACCACCTATACTCATAGTGCCTCTACCTCCTCCCTTAGATCCCCTCATCCCAAAGCCTAACCCTAGATAGATACTACTAATGTGGAGGCCTCTCTCGATCCTCCACCTGGTAGTACCTTAGCCTCTATGGGGGAAACTTTGGATGCCCCTATCTCCCTAGTCCCGATAGTGCTAGTGTCCTCCATCACCAACTCAATATAAACTCGAGCCTACCTCTATCTCGAAGTTATTGGTCCCTATTGTACCCTCTATATGGCTCTACAAGCTACCTCCTAAAAAACTCACTGTAAACCTAGGCCCATCACTTGGCACCTCTATATCAAAACTAGTAGGGAGACCCTATGGGGCATGACTCCTCTATACCACCATCGATAGCCGAAGGCCACTCCTACATCATCCACCTTAGGATCCATGTAAGGAGGATCATCTAAGTCCTCCTCAACCCACCTAGTCAGGTCGGGTCCACCTCCTACCCTTATTGGATCTCTAGTAGACTCTCCAATACCAGTAATCCCCTAGGTCTAGGATGCCCTACAAGATCTCAAACTACCTCAGGACTTGATCAAATCGAAATACCTCTAGCTCCCCTCTCTCCATAGTCAGCCACATGATCCTCCTGATCCTCACCAGCTCTATCCTATCCTCAACCCATCCTAGGTGTAGATGCTAGGGTCACCATACTATCTTGGCCTCCCTCAGCTCATCTACTATCCACCTCGCTAGTGGTAGATGCTCGACATAGGTCCTCATAGCCTACTCTAGGGATCTAGACCATCTATATGTTATTGGTCACTCCAAAGTGGGTAATGGTCCTGGTAGTGCATCCGATCTTCGCACCGCTATGTGCTCCTAGCTCCATACCTAGAGCAAAGTCATGCACACTATACATGTATATCGCTTGTACATGATGTTGTACAACATCCTATACAAGCGGGCCAGCACATATGGACCCCATGCGAACCTAACTCTCTAGTCTCGCATGTCTACCACTACACCCACCATCACCCATGGTAGATATCACCTACTAGTATGGCACATCAGCATACCTACAACCACCCCATAGAGCATGGTCATCAATGGGTCCACCCCATACCACCCCACCAAGTCATCTATGACTATGGTGCTCTCACGCACCTAGTGGGTCCAGCCTCTCAAAAATTATTGCAAGGTCGTTGGTCTCCCTCATGCTCTATAAAATATGGTCCCTCTAATAGGGATGCGTAAGATGCACCACACATCCTCCAATGTGACGATCATCTCTCCCATGGGTAATCGAAAGGTAGATGACTTTGGGTACCATCTCTCTGCTAATGTTGTTAGTAGAGCCCTATCTACCTCTACCCGAGGCAGTCTAGCCAGGTGGTCTACCCCCACCACCCCTAATGTGTCCCTCTCTACCTATCCGAGTGCCTCTAGCTCCACCTCCAAGGAGCCTACTCGCCACTCATGGATCTCAAGTACCCTAAGCTACAATAAAAACAAAATAAAAAATTTTCCATCTTAAAAATTAATTAATTAATTACATTAAATTAAATCAAAAAAAATTCACAATTAAATTTCACATCTCCTAAGTTGCTTGCTTTCTTTCTTTCTTCCTTTCCTTTCTTCCTTTTTTTTTTTTCTCTCTTTTTTCCTTTTTTTTCCTTTTTCGATGAAATCGTGCTTGGTTTTCCAAGGGTACGATTTCATCGAAGCAAAGTCACACCCCACATCCATGAGGTATGATTTCATGAAATCATGCCTAGTTATTTTCACCAGGCATGATTTCACCGCTACTACCCAGGGTAAAATCATGACCGGGCCGTGAGATCACGCCTGGGTCGTACGCAGCAAAACCACTGACTTTGGTGAAAAACTACCCAAAAATTGCAAAAAAATTGAAAAAATTCAAATTGCAAGAGTGGTTTTCGACCCTACCTATGCTCGCTTCACTTTCATGTTGGATTTACCCCTCACGATCATAGAATGGTGTATCGGTAGTGCCATCTCCCCTATTTCTCTAGAGCTCCTCTTTTACTTTCTCACGTGGTTAAAATGAATTAGGGTTTTGCCCCCTTTTCACTTTTAACCCTATTTTCGTACGCTTTTTTCTTTTTTTTTGTTTCTTCTTACTTCTTCTTCTGAGTCTACCTTTTTTGAGTTTTTATGAGGAATGTGTCCCTCATAAAACTCGAGGGGGCACCTTGGCCTTAGAGGCATTAATGTCCCTAATACCTTGATTTACGTGCAAAACTTGAAAGTGTTCGAAATAACACCATTTTTGCACCATCCCTTTCTTCTAAACCAACCACCCTATTTTTGCTTGTTGTCTTTTGTTTGCGAGTGTTTACATCTTTTCTTTGATACATTTATTAGGCCATAAATGCATCAAAGAGGGGGCAAAATGTAGACATGGAAAATTGACCCACTTTAGTGGGCAATCTTCCCTGAGCCCTCTAGGGGACCCCTTAGACTTGCCTAGGGCAAGGGTAAGGCTCCTTCCCCTCTTTTTTGCCTTTTTTCCCTCTTTATGCGAAATCATGCTCGGTCCTTGATGGGGCGTGACTTCGCATTACGAAATCACGGTCAGCCCTAACGGGGCATGATTTTACCTTTTTAGGGTTTGACAAGTTGAAACCCTAATTTTTTGGGGTTGGCATGTTTTACATCGGCCCTCCTTGGTTTTCTTGCTCTTTTCACCTTCAAATCCACTATATAAGGAGGGTTTGAATTCACTTTTCACACACACATGCTCACATAATCGATATTCTAAGGATTGATGATTTATTGCTCGCTAACATTTGATTTCTCGTAAAGTGTTTTATTCGGTCTGCATCCTTCTTTCTTCTTTCAAAAACAACTTGGAAGTGTGGAGTTTGATTGATTGTTTGTTGTTGCTCGCTCTTGGTGGATTGTTGTTGAAGCCCTAAGGAGAGATTGACTACCCGGGAGATCTCAAACCTTTCTTCTTACTTCCTCACTCTCTACCAGGTGAAAGTGTTCTGTTGCATGTTTGATTTCATTCGTTGCATCATAATTTTGTTATTTCGTTGCATTCTGAGACGTTTCATCTCACTTCTATGAAATCGCGCTCGGTCTTCTGTGAGGCGTGATTTCACATTACATTATCGTAGTCGCCTATTACAGGGTGTGATTTTTCCTGAGCTAAAATTGGGGGTAATCTGCTATCCCAATTTTCATCATTGCATTCTAGACTGCATTTAGAGCATAGTGGCATATTCTATTTCTATGATTTCATCATTCTTCTCTGCTATATTGTATTATGTTTGTTTTCCTCCAAAGGTCAATTTTCACTTTTAATTATCAAAGTTCAGCTAAAAGGACCTAGGGGGCTTGACTGTTGTGCCTCCAAGTATTGTTATACAGTGGCCTAAGCAGGCCCCCTAATGCTAATCCTATTTTCAAGTGTTTGTCAAGTTATCTTGTAGGAACAAGGATTATTGATAGCATTGGACAAAGGGATAAAAGCAAGGATAAACCACTAGATAAGCTAAGTATTATGATTAGTATTTAGGTTTTTTTTTGAGTGCTTTATATTTCTTTTGTAAACCCTAGATATAATTTTATAGAAATATATTTAATTAATTTCTAGGCATTTGAAAAGATAAACAACATATAGTGTGCACTTAGGGTTAATTTTGTTTGTGCATTTCTTCTTGAGCCCTTGCTTAAAGGTTGTTTATTTAGAACCCTAGGTTAGAAAAGCATTCAAAGGAAGAATCATTCTAGGGTTAGCTCTTGTATTCCTGCATTCTGTATTTCTGCATTGTCCTTTATCTTTTATAGCATAGATCTAGAAAGGCCAAATCTAGGTGTTTGTCTTGAATCGAATACATCAAACATTCCTAAAATTCCTGTGGACTTGGAGCGAGTCCTTAAAGTCATTCTTGGTGAACCCTTCCTTCCCCATCCTTCCTTCACACCCAAGTGTAGAGAACAATGTAGCCCCCATGGTTAGCCCCATAAGGCTTTCTATCTTTGCAAATACAGCCTTGTTTGGGAATCGTACGCGGTAGGGCAATTTTCCCCTCTACAATTATCAAGGCTATGGTAAAAATTTTCAAACCACAATTTATAATGCAAGCCATAGGACTGGAAATATTAGCGAAAGAAATTTTTTTGGCCCAAAGGGGATATCCAAATTCCCATAGGTCAAACCCACATTTTCCTCTAAGTTCACATAGAATACTGGAAATTTCTCATTAAAAATAATCATTCACCAATATGCAAAAATATTCAACATGCATCCAAAAATAAATTACACAATAGTAATCCACACAATGAAATAGAGATTGATATTACCTTGAGATAGGGCAACATCATACAATTATCCTTATTATAAGGAAGCCACTCCACAAGATATCCAGCTCCACAAGCCAAGACTTATACAAGAATACTTCATACATACCTTTACAATGGAGGTACATCTCTCTTTATACAAGAGTGTGATGGTTCACCTTCCATGAGTTACAATATCACCCATGTGGTGGTTCACCTTCCATGAGTTACAATATCACCCATGTGGTGGTTCACCTTCCATGAGTTACAAAGTGCATAATAATATGATAATATTCCTTGTGGTTACATATGACAATATTCCTCAATAGTTAAATATATGATTCTATGACATACGCATTTCTAATTTGACATGTGACCTTTTTGAATAATTAATTTTTGGCTTATACCATTATACAATACAATATTAAATTATTAAGTACCTATCTTGGGTACCTAACATTCCATCCCCTTACAAAATATTTTATCCTTGAAATATTATAAGAGGCTAAATAATATGATCTTTTCAGCCATGTTGAGTACTAGTACCAATCTCGATCATCCATCCATATCAATGAAACTATGATTGATGGTGGTCTTCATTGATGCCAATGCCATGTGTTGGAAGCATAAATTTCATATTTTTTATCCATACCTTCTTACACTTATGACTTGTAACATATCCAAAGTTTTGGCTCCTTGTATGTCCCTCATTGTTCTTATGTTACCTCAAGCCCTATCTCCATGATTTTTGTCTCTCATGGTGGTGTGGATGGTGATATACTCCAACCTTAGCCTGATGTTCAACTTGTTTTCGCTCTTCTCTTTTACTCCCTTCCATTGATTCTTCCCTTATTTTTGCTTCCTTGATTTTTGCTACTATCTCCTCCTAAGATTATATTTTAGGTTTTTTATTTGCTCTTGACTTTGTTCCCTTGCAAGAGTTGCCTGTTTATCCTTACACTATGAAATTTCTTGTAATGTTATCTTCTTTTTGTACCATAACTTCAGGAATTGCTTTTACACATTAATGTGAATAGTACCCAAAGAATGCAACCAAGGATAACCAAGGATAATATCTACGTCATTCATCTCAATAGAATGAAAACCTGAATGTAAAACATATTTATCCATTGTGATTTTCAAATCTTCAAAAATTTAAAAATTGTGATCATCAAGTTGTATGTATTTGATTTTATTTACTTGAATTTGCAATTTCTTAGTCAAATACATATTGATAAAATTATATTTGATGCTAGGGTTAATGCAAACAATAAATTTTTTAATTTTTAATGCAACCATGAACTTGCAAAGTAGAATATTTACATTCAAACAAATATTTTTTACCACTATTTGGCTCTGACACACAAGGCATCATTTCCCTAGCTTGCACATTACTATCTTTTTTTTTAATACCCATTTGCTTCAAAATGCAACTTCAAATTCATTCCATGTATATGTAGGTTTATGGGCACTATAAAACTCCCTAAACCAAGATAAAGTTTCCCCTTGTAAATAAAAATACAAATCACATCTCTAAAAAGATAAAGAATATTTTGTAGACTTATAAAGTTTGCACCATTTCCAAGCATCACTATCATCCTCTCCATTGAATATTGGTAACTTCATTATTTTTTTTCAAAGTAGCCAAGGTTTGAAATAACCAAGATTTCTCAAAAACTAAAATTTTTGAGATCTCATCTATTTATTTCTTCAAAAAAATAAATCTATAGATTTTCTTCAAAACAAAAAAAAATTACAACTGATTTGCTTACCCAGATTGAGAGTTACGAATTTTTTTCTTCAAAACAAAACAAATAACAACTTGTAATAGTTGTAACTTTCTTAATACTTATTAGAATATAACAAGGAAGAGATCATTTTTTTAGTACTCAAAATAACCTACATGATGGTGGAAAAGGATTCTAAAAATTACTACTAAACAATTTAATACCATTTTTTCTTTTTGAAAAAAATCACGTAGCCCAAAAACAACTTCAATAGTCCAAATTCAAACAATTGTATCTCTCTCAATACTTATATGAATTTTACAAATGAGTAGTTATTTTTATAGTAGTCAAAATAATCTACATATTGGTACCAAAATCTTATTGACTGCTAAAAAATTTAATACGATTTTTTTTTGAAAAAAATCGCATGACCAAAAAATAGCACAAATAACGCATTTTCAAACAACCATAATTTTATCAATACTTAATAGAATCTAAAACTTGAGTAGAAATTTTTGTAGTACTAAACAGATATACACAATGGTGTAAAAAATTTCTAAAAATGATTGCTGAAATAAAAAATATGGCCTCCATAAAATGTGATGTTTTTATGAAAAAATATACCCTGGCTCTACAAAAACAACCTCACTTTGCCAAAATTTTTGCTTTGATATCAAATTTTATGAACCTCTCTTCTCATAAACAATAATTAATGAAATCCACAAATAAATTGTACAATAATAATCCACACAATGAAATAGAGATTGATAATACCCTTGAGGTAGGGTAACATTGTACAATGCTCCTTATTAGAAGGAAGCCACTCCACAAGCCAAGACTTCTACAAGAATACTTAATACATACCTTTACAAAAAGGTACATCTCTCTTTATACAAGAGTTTGATAGTTCACCTTCCATGAGTTACAATATCACCCATGTGGTGTTTCACCTTCCATGAGTTATAAAGTACATAATAATATGAAAATATTCCTTGTGGTTACATATGACAATATTTCCCAATAGTTACCTATATGATTCTATGACATACTTATTTCTAATTGACATTCAGTTTTCCTTAATAATTAATTTGTGGCTCATACCATTATACAATACAATATTAAGTTATTAAGTACCTATATTGGGTACCTAACATCTAATCCAATCAAGTGATTGACTATGAAGGAAATGGATGCCCATAGAGCACAAGGCTTATGTTATAATTGTTATGAGAATTATTCACCAAGACATATATGCATCCAAATAAACTATTTTTGTTGGATGTGGATGAGTCAACAAGAAATTAAATACCTAATAAAGAAGCAAAACCACAAGAGGGACAACCTCAAGATGAGGGTGGAATATAGGAAGAATCACAACTAGAGATCTTTGTCCATGCACTTGAAAGAACCTCAATTCCATATACGATGAAGGTAGTGGGATTATTCAAAGGAAAATGTATTATAATTCTCATTGATTCAGGTATTACACATAATTTTATTGATCCCGAGTAGCCAAGCAAGCAAATTATTACATACATGTTTACAACTCCTTTAATTTTATAGTGGTAAATGGAGTAACATTAGCTTGTAAAGGAAAATACTACAATGCTAAGTTGAAGATATGAGACTATGAAATAAAAATTGATATGTTTTTTCTTCAATTGGAAGGATGTGATGTTGTGCTAGGAGCACAATGGCTAGGTATATTGAGAATAATAGCATGGAGCTTTATTGAATTATGGAAGTAGTTCTCATAGAATGGTAATTATTACATCTGTGATTCACCAACAAAATATTTGCAGATTATTAGTTCAATCCATGTAGAGAAGTTTAAAAAAATCCTCCATGGTATAGTAGCTTAATTATTTGCAATTTGACCACAAACTTCAAAATAAGACAAGCCCCAATACAAATTATTTTGACTAGTAATGATGTAGTCTTTGTAGAACTGACATAATTACCTCAACATCATTCCCATGATCATGCAATACCATTGGTACCAAACAACTTGCCACCTAATATTAGATTTTACCAGTACCCTTATGCACTTAAGTCAAAATTTGAGAAGTTGGTACAAGAATTTCTAAAAATAGAGATAATTCAACGTATTAATAGCCCTTGTTCTTCTCGAATGTTGTTGGTTAGAAAGAAATATGGGTCATGGTGTTTGTGTATATATTTTTGTGAGCTCAATAAGCTCACCATTAAGGATAATTTTTCTAGCCTAGTAGTTGATAAATTTTTGGATGAGCTAAATGGTGCAAATTTTATCTACAAGTTGGATCTCTACTTGGGCTATCATTATATAAGGCTTGAGGAATATATCCCCAAAATAATATTTCGAACTCATGAGCACCTTTATAAATTTTAAATCATGTCATTTGGACTAACTAATGCACCATCAACATTTCAAAGCCTCATAAATAATGTCTTCCACCCATCCCTTTACATATTTATTCTAGTTTTCTTTGATGATATTTTTATTTATAGTCACTCTTAGGAGGAGCACCTCATGCATTTGTAATAGACTCTATAGCTTTTATCTAAAAATAAAATTTATACTAAGAGTTCTAAGTGTTATTTTGGGTTGAAAGTAGAGTATTTGGGTCACATTTCACCAAATATGGAGTTAAATTTGTTCCTAAAAAGATTTAGGTTGTTCAAGATTGGCCAAGACCTCACACCATCAAGAGAATTAAAGGATTTTTTGGACTCATGGGGTATTACCATTAATTTTTACATAACTATGGAAATATAACATCTCATTTAACAACCATGTTGAATAAGAATACTTTTATTTGGTCAGAACCAATGGAGAAGGCTTTCAATGAATTAAAGTAGGTCATGACAACCACCCAGTGCTAGAAATTCTTGATTTTTCTAAACCTTTTGTAAATGGAATTGAAGTCATGTTGATGTAAGAAGGAATACCATTGGTCTTCACCATTAAAGCACTTTCAAGCCAAAATTTGGGCAAATGTACTTATGCAAAGGAGATGCTAGCCATTTTACATGTTAATAATTGGAGGTCATATCTCATTAGGTATCATTTTTTAATCAAAACCAACCACCAAAGTCTCAATTATTTCTTCTAACAATGATTAGCCACACTTGAACAACAAAAGTGAGTTTCTAAATTGATGGGCTATGACTATGAAACCACATATAAGAAAGGAAAGAAGAATATTGTGGTTGATGCACTATCCCAATACTTTAAATATTAGAGTATGTTAAATGATATCTATTCACCAATCCCTCAATGGATTAATAATCTTTAAAAGGAAATAGCCTATGATTATATTTTTCAAACTTTGATCAACTAACTTCAAGTAGAGCCTAATTCATGCCCTAGATACACTTGGTATGGACAAGAATTGAGATATCATAATAGATTGGTTATTCCCCAAACCTCACAAATGTAAGAATTCATCTTGCAAGAAATGCATTCCTCACTAAGAGTGATACATTTTAGGTTTCTAAAAAATTATGAGAAGACTAAGCATACTTTCTTCTATAAGGAAATAAAGAAGGACATCAATTTTTTGTGGTTGAATATGACAAATGCCAAAGAATAAAAGGAGAAACTATGTGTTCCCCTAGATCCCTTCATCCCTTACCAATTCTAGAACAAGTATGGTAGATATTTTTATGGATTTTATTGAAATGTTTGAAGAACACAAGCTTATACTGAGAGAGGGGGGGTGAACAGTATAAGACCACTTTTCACTTTTTCCTTCAAATCAACTTTCAATTCAATATTATGTAGTGTATAGAAAGCAATATCAATAGCAGTAATCAAAGCAATGCACAAAACACCATCCACAATAGAGACACAACAATTTACGTGGTTCACCCAATGCGGGCTACTCCACGGATAAAATCTTTCACTAAATTTTATCAAATCAAAATCTGGGAATACCTTTCCCGATTACAATGTTTATGGGCACCAACCCAAAGGAGACACCAATCCCCTAGCTCTGTTCTAGTCGGTGATCCTCTAGAAGACCTCTCGCCTCCTCTCGCCCTTAGCAAATGGAACTCTATCCACAGAAGACACCTGTCTTCCCTGCTCTGGTCGGAGACCTCTGTCCTCAACTCTATCACCTCCAAAGCTGGTCCTCCAAATTGCACTAAACACAGTCCTTCGGTCTAGCACAAATGTCCTCGATCTCTTTCTCTCGATCTGCACCAAACACAGTCCTTCGGTCTGGCACAAATGTCTTTGTCCTCTTTTTTTGGTCCGCACAAAAACACAGTCCTTCACTCTTTTTGCGCAATCACAACTGCACTTGATCAAACTTTGACCTTTGCACCTCTGCGCAATCACAGCCGCATAGTCTTCGCGCACTCTGCTTCCTTGCGATCTCTCTCACTTGGAAGATTCGACAGAATGCACTCTGCTCTCGACGATCGAACTTCTTCTCTTCACACAGTCTGTGAACGCCGCTCTTCGAACGCACACCCAAAATCGATACTTTAACTCTCCAAACATCCCTCCTTATATACTGATACTTTCAAGATCAAAACCTTGATCTTAGTCGGCTGCACAACCCTAAACTACGTCGGCTGCAAACCCTAATCGTCGTCGGCCCAAATTTAACTTTGTCGGCTTCACTGCTTCTGCAACTTTTCTGTAGCTTCTGCCATGAAACTACAACATGTCGCGATATCGTGACACCTTTGCAGCCGTACACTTTCTTTTGGCTTTTGTCGTGATATCATGACACTTTAGCCTTTGACGACTTTGACTAAGCTCTTGTCACGATATCGTGACACTTCTCGCTTTCTTATCCTCTTCTTGGCTTGCACTAGCAAAAACGAAACATGTCACGAAATCGTGACACTTTCGTTGCCTTGAGCTTCTCTCTGCCTTACACCCACGAAACTGGAACATGTCACGAAATCATGACACTTTCGCTGCCTTAAGCTCTTCTCTGCCTTACGCCCGTGAAACTGGAACATGTCACGAAATCGTGACGCTTTTGTCTTCATAGCCTTCCTCTCTGCTTTTGTCGCGAAATCGTGACACTTCACCTATGGAAGACATGCTTTCAGTTTTTGTCGTGAAATCGTGACACTTCTGCTGCCGTCTGCTATCTTTTCTTATCAAAATTGACACTTTAAACATCCATACGCTATCTTTTCCTATCATGAAATCATGACACTTTCTGCATCCATACGCTATATTTTCTACCTGTCATGAAATCGTGACACTTTCTGCATCCATACGCTATCTTTTCTGCCTGTCATGAAATCGTGACACTTTCTGCATCCATACACTTTTCCTTCATCTTGTCACAAAATGCAACGCTTTCAGCTTTCGTACGCTTTCTTTGTAGCCTATCGCGAAATCGCGACGCTTCTCATTTTAGACTCTTCCCTTTGCTGCATGTCACGAAATCATGACAGTTCTCACTTCGAGTTCTGCAGCATGTCGCGAAATCGTGACACTTTATCTTGCTACTTTCTCTCTCTTCAAACTTGTCACGAAATCGTGACAACTCACATTTCGGACTCTCTCTTCTGCATTATGTCACGAAATCATGACACTTTTTCTTTTGGACTCTCTCTCCTGCAACATGTCACGAAATCGTGACACTTTTCCTTTCGGACTCCCTCTCCTGCAACATGTCGCGAAATCGTGACACTTTTTCTTTCGTACTCCCTTCCTTGCAATATGTCACGAAATCGTGACACTTTTCCTTCTCGGCCTTCCTGCTCTTTTCAAGTCGCGAAAATGCGACATGTCATGAAATCGTGACACTTTCCACCTTGCTCTCCTTCTCTGCCAACATGTCACGAAATCGCGATAGTTTTCCCTGCTTCTTCTCTCTCTTCCAACATGTCGCGAAATCATGACAGTTTTGCCAGCTCTTTCTCTCTCCTCTAACATGTCACGAAATCACGACAGTTTTTCCAGCCTGTTGCATACTTTTTCTAACTTGTCTTTTTCTTTGATCTTTTGCAAATGAGCTACTATGATCTTCTTGGAAACTCATTGTCCATGCTCTGAATAATCTGACATTAAATCAAATTCCTTCAAGAGCTTCTTGACATCAATGACAACTTCTACACTTGAGCAAAGGCAATGTACCCAAGGTACCCAAAATTGCCAACAATCTCCCCCTTTGTCATTGATGGCAAACCTTTACTGAAAACACATCTCAAGAGCCAAAACTGAAACCAGCTGTGCTAACACTGAGAATCTGCCTTTGAGGTTTTGCTCCCCCTGACTTGAAGCTCTTCTCTTCACTTGAAGCTCTCCCCCTTACTCATATCTCTCCCCCTTTGTCATCAATGGCAAAGGGTCACCTTTGGGGCTTGGGACTAAGAATGAGCCTCTTAGCTTAGTCCCTCCCCCACCTCCTGATGAGGTGATTAAAATAGGGGTGGGAGTAAAACTCCCATTAGGCACTGATCATCATCAGTGTCTATAACTTCCTTGCCAGGCCTTCTCTTGAACTCATTGTCCATTTTCTTGTTCCTGTTACTGTTCTTGTTCTTGTTCTCATCCCTATTTTTGTTCATGCCTTGATCCTTGGACCTGTTCATACCACTGTTCCTATTCTTGTACCTTGGAAGATCAGCTCTACACTGTCTAGCTGTGTGACCTCCATTGTTGCACTTATAACAAGTAACAATGTTATTTCTTTTAGGCATACCTGTTCTTTGAATCCGCCAGTTCTGCCCAAACCTATTCCGATTAATCCATGTTCTGGCCGAGCCTATTATTTATCTCGCAATAGACTGCCTTGTGCCCGAACTATTGACAAGAGTAGCAATACCCTCGAAAGAAACTAGCACTTCTGAATTTGTCATTTACTTTCTTCACTTGAGCCATGCAATGTACAACCATGTGACCAAACCTGTGACACGCAAAACATCTACCGTGAAATTTTCTTTTATTCGACCTCTTGGGTCTCGAAAACTTCTTCTTCTCAATCTGAATTTTGTTTTCTATTTCTGCGCATCTATCACTCATGGACTCATGATCTGAAGTACTTTCTTCATCAGAACTCTCTTCCTTTTGAAATCTCTTGCTAGATTCCCCAACCTGTTCCTTGTGCGGCTCAACAAAACCAAGGCCTGTTTTATCTGTTGGTTTTCTTTGACCTTTGATGAGAGACTTAACCCTTTTGGAGCTATCTTGAAACCTGTACAGCTTATCCTTGTACTCTTTAGTTTCCACTTCCAAAGAAGCCATTTTCTGTTCCAACTCACTATATTTAAGAACCTTGGACTCTAACTCAACCTTGAGTTCTTGAGTCTTAGCTATAGAGAAATCAAGATTTTCTATAAGATCATCTCTTTCCATACAACATTCATCTAACTTATCCTGGAGTCTGGCATTCTTCTTTCTTTCCTTTTTCAAAGCACTAAGAGCACTACTAAGTTCACTTTCAAGATCCTTTATTTGTTTGCTTTCTGAATCATCAGAGTCTTTTCCAGATTTCTTATCACTAGAGGTGCTACCCTTTTCAAAAACCATACAAGCATCTTCCTTATAGTTTTTTGAAGCATCCTCATACATACTAGTAACCAATTCATTATTTGTGCAATCATCCTCAAGGTGACCAAAATTTCCACATCTAAAACATTTCATGATAATGAATCTATGTTTCGGTTCTTCCTCTTTTTTTGATATGAACAACATCTCATTTTCACTATCACTTGAAGAACTTTCACTATCACTACTAGAACACTTACTTGCTTTGTCTAGGTAGAAACTCTTCTTGTGCTTGTGAGAATACCTCTTTCCGTGATTGTTGTGCTCATATTTGTTCTTCCTGTGATGCTTGTACTTTTCAGAATCCTTGCTCTTAGAAACCTGTTTCTCTTCATCACTTTCATTCTTGGAAATAGTACAGTTAGTAGCATAATGACCAAACTTTCCACAATTGAAACATCTTATATTTTTCATGCTTTTGTGCTTTCTAGAGAACTTGCCTTTCTTGTTGTAATATGCCTCTTCATCACTAGAAGACTCATCACTCTCTTGAAGTTGTTTACCCTTGGATTTCTTGGTAGCTTTGAAAGCTGCCTCTTTCTTGACATCAACCTTCACTTGAGTTCTCAACTCAAATGCTGCAAGTATACTATGGAGCTCATCCTTTTTCAACTTATCCAAATCTTTAGCTTCCTCAATAGCAGAAATATTTTCACTAAATCTATTAGGAAGAGATCTTAAAATCTTATCACAAACATCATTTTCAGCAAGCTCAAGACCTAAGTCTTTCATGGAGTTAACAACCTCATCCATACGAAGCATGTAGTCACTAATATTTTCATCATCATTCATCTTGAGTTGTTCAAACATACCTTTGAAGTGTCTCAACTTGGCCTTTCGGACATTTACATCACCTGTGTGAACCACCTATAGTTGTTTCCACATTTCACTAGTTGTCTTGCAGTGAATCACCTTGGTAAGATCTGCCTTCTGTAAACCCTTCAGGATTGCATTCATTGCTTTTGAATTGTTGTGATGTAGGAGCCTATCTTCTTTAGTATAAGGACCATTTTTAGGAATAGTGTACCCGTCTTCAATCACTTCCCAAACCTCATTCCCAAGTGCCATTAGATAAACCTTCATCCTTGCACTCCAAAGACCAAAATCTGATCCATCAAGAATAGGTGCTGCATTGCCACTTGAATAATCCATTGTGTTCTTTGCTAGCTTTTCCTTCAAGCTGTTAAACTTTCTGAAGGCACCCGCTTTGATACCAATTGAAGAACACAAGCTTATACTGAGAGGGGGGGTGAACAAGTATAAGACCACTTTTCACTTTTTCCTTCAAATCAACTTTCAATTCAATATTATGCAGTGTATAGAAAGCAATATCAATAGCAGTAATCAAAGCAATGCACAAAACACCATCCACAATAGAGACACAACAATTTACGTGGTTCACCCAATGCGGGCTACTCCACGGATAAAATATTTCACTAAATTTTATCAAATCAAAATCTGGGAATACCTTTCCCGATTACAATGTTTATGGGCACCAACCCAAAGGAGACACCAATCCCCTAGCTCTGTTCTAGTTGGTGATCCTCTAGAAGACCTCTGCCTCCTCTGCCCTTAGCAAATGGAACTCTATCCATAGAAGACACCTGTCTTCCCTACTCTGGTTGGAGACCTCTGTCCTCAACTCTATCACCTCCAAAGCTGGTCCTCAAAATTGCACTAAACACAGTCCTTCGGTCTAGCACAAATGTCCTCGATCTCTTTCTCTGATCTGCACCAAACACAGTCCTTCGGTCTGGCACAAATGTCTTTGTCCTCTTTTTTTGGTCTGCACAAAAACATAGTCCTTCACTCTTTTTGTGCAATCACAGCTGCACTTGATCAAACTTCGACCTTTGCACCTCTGCGCAATCACAGCCGCATAGTCTTCGCGCACTCTGCTTCCTTGCGATCTCTCTCACTTGGAAGATTCGATAGAATGCACTCTGCTCTCGACGATCGAACTTCTTCTCTTCGCACAGTCTACGAATGCCGCTCTTCGAACGCACACCAAAATCGATACTTTAACTCTCCAAACATCCCTCCTTATATACTGATACTTTCAAGATCAAAACCTTGATCTTAGTCGACTGCACAACCCTAAACTACGTCGACTGCAAACCCTAATCGTCGTCGGCCCAAATTTAACTTTGTCGGCTTCACTGCTTCTGCAACTTTTCTGTAGCTTCTACCATGAAACTACAACATGTCACGATATCGCGACACCTTTGCAGCCGTACACTTTCTTTTGGCTTTTGTCATGATATCGTGACACTTTAGCCTTTGACGACTTTGACTAAGCTCTTGTCGCGATATCGTGACACTTCTCGCTTTCTTATCCTCTTCTTGGCTTGCACTAGCAAAAATGGAACATGTCACGAAATCGTGACACTTTCGCTGCCTTGAGCTTCTCTCTGCCTTACACCCGCGAAACTAGAACATGTCACGAAATCGTGACACTTTCGCTGCCTTAAGCTCTTCTCTGCCTTACGCCCATGAAACTGGAACATGTCACGAAATCACGATGCTTTTGTCTTCATAGCCTTCCTTTCTGCTTTTGTCACGAAATCATGACACTTCACCTATGGAAGACATGCTATCAGTTTATGTCACGAAATCGTGATGCTTTCAGCTTTCGTACGCTTTCTTTGTAGCCTATCGCGAAATCGTGACGCTTCTCATTTCAGACTCTTCCCTTTGTTGCATGTCACGAAATCATGACAGTTCTCACTTTGAGTTCCTACAGCATGTCGCAAAATCGTGACACTTTATCTTGCTACTTTCTCTCTTCTTAAACTTGTCGCGAAATTCGTGACAACTTTTCATTTCGGACTCTCTCTTACTGCATTATGTCACGAAATCGTGACACTTTTTTCTTTTGGACTCCTTCTCCTAAACTATGTCATGAAATCGTGACACTTTTCCTTTCGGACTCTCTCTCCTGCAACATGTCACGAAATCATGACACTTTTTCTTTTGGACTCCCTCTCTGGCAACATGTCGTGAAATCGTGACACTTTTTCTTCTCGGCCTTCCTACTCTTTTCAAGTCGCGAAAATGTGACATGTCACGAAATCGTGACACTTTCCACCTTGCTCTCCTTCTCTGCCAACATGTCACGAAATCATGATAGTTTTCCCTGCTTCTTCTCTCTCTTCCAACATGTCGCGAAATCGCGACAGTTTTGCCAACTCTTTCTCTCTCCTCTAACATGTCGCGAAATCGCGATAGTTTTTCCAGCCTACTGCATACTTTTTCTAACTTGTCTTTTTCTTTGATCTTTTGCAAATGAGCTACTATGATCTTCTTGGAAACTCACTTTCCATGCTCTGAATAATCTGACATTAAATCAAATTCCTTCAAGAGCTTCTTGACATCAATGACAACTTCTACACTTGAGCAAAGGCAATGTACCCAAGGTACCCAAAATTGCCAACAATGTTACCCAAGTCACAAGGAAATTTAGTTATTATGGTGGTAGTGGATCATCTCATAAAGTATGCTCATTTTTTTTCCCTATATATCCTTCATAGTATCCCAAATCCTTTTAGACTCCATATTTTTCCTTAATGGAATACCCAAATCTATTTTTTTAGATAGATACCCTACCATTACTAGTCATTTTTTGAGAGAATTGTTTAATTTGTAGGGAAATCATCTCAAAATGAGTTTGTCCTATCATCCACAAGCTAATGGCCAAACATAAATTGTTAACAAATGCTTGGAAATCTACATTTGTTGCTTTGCATTCAAACATCCTACACAGTGGGAAAAGTGACTTCATTTGGCTGAATGGTGGTATTATAATTCATATCACATCACCACCAAGCTTACACCATTTAAATTAGTATATTATTGTCCCCCATAAACACCTTCCTCATACATTCCAAGAAGATCCAAGGCTCCTACTATAGACACCACTCTCAACAAGCATGCCACCATCCTCCAACAACTTAATATGAATCTTGAATTGGCCCAAAATCATATGCATCAACAAGATGATCAAAATTACCTTGAGCATAGATTTGAAGTGGGGGATATTATTTTCCTCTACTTGCAACCCTACAAATAGTAATCACTCCACTTATATTGATTCTAAAAACTAGTTGCCAAATACTATGACCCCTACAAAGTATTACAATAATTGGTTCAATAGCCTACAAACTAGACCTTTTGGATACATCTAACATCCATCTAGTCCTTTATATATCTTCTCTCAAGAAGGTTATTGGCAATAAGGTATAAGTTCAATCCACTTCACCAAAGTTGGATGAAGAAGGTTTCATCATTCTCAAGCCTAAATAAATTATGGACAAAATATCACACACCCTTCACAATCATATCATCATTGAGGTTCTTGTTAAATGGTATGGAATACAACCAGAAGATGCCACATTGGAGTCTCTCTAATAGCTACAATATAAATTTTTGCATCTCTAGCTTTTAGGACAAATATTTTTTAAGGAGAGGTATGTTTTTTTTTTTTTTTTTTTGTGGAAAACATCCCAAAAGGGATGCCACTTTCGGGTAAGACCCAAGGAGGCAGGGGTATCCATTCCACCAAAAATGCCCAGGACTCGGACCTGGCCTACCACCTTTGACATACTCAAGGAGCAAACAAACACACAAAACCAATTTAAAAATAAGTAAATAACAACAAAAATAATAAAATAAAATAAAAAACATGCTCCTTGAGTGTGTCAAAAACAAAAGCACAACCAAACACGCACAATAAGATAAAATAAACCACAAAGAAAAACACAAGAACCACATAACAAAACACAAACAAGACAAAAACAACAGAACACTACAAAGACATAACCCAAAAAAAACATGAAAAATAAACACAACCAAAACCTAAAAAATAAAATAAATAAAAATAAAAATAAAAAACAACCAACAACAGACAATAAACAAAAACAAAAAACATAGAAAACACTCACACATAAAAACATGAAATAACACAAACAAAGAGAAACCCAAGAACAAGAACGAAAAAAACACAAGAACAATAACAAAAAACATAAAAAAAAAAAAAAAACAAAAACACAAGAACAACAAAAAACAACACAAAGAACACAAAAACAAAACAAAACAAAAGAACCCACCCACCTTAAAAAACTAAACAAAAAAAACAAAGAAGACAAAAGAAAAAAAAATGAACAAAACAATGACCTATCTAGACCAGAAGACTATTAAGGCAAGAATCAATAGAGGAAACAAAATAAAGAATAGAATGAGCTAGGGAACTAAAAAAAATTGAATGAACCAAAGAGAAACAAAAAAAAAAACAAGAAGAAACTAGGTACCTTTAGAACTGGAGCCATCCAAAGAAATGATAGAAAGAAGAGCTTCCCTAATTTGAGAAGCCCACCATATAGGAGGGTGGCCATAACAAGTAAGATCACCTTTGTCCAAAGCCCAATTAGCTAAAGCATCAGCACTCTTGTTTTGATCTCCGACCACATGATTGTAATCAACTTTCAAAAATCCCATCTGGATTAACTGAATCTTCTCAATAATTCTTTTTATTCTCCAATCCACCTTATGATTCTTAGAAGGAGTCTTCAAGAGATTAATCATAAGTTGAGAGTCAGAATCAACTAACACCTTTTCCCATCCAACCTTAGTAGCCTCCTGAAGGCCTCTAAGGATACCATACCCCTCAGCAAGGTTATTGGAAAGAATACCCAAATTCTCAGCAAAAGTAAAAACTAGGGAGCCATCTAAAAGTCTACCAATTCCTCCCACACTGGCTTTTCCGGGGTTCCCTCTAGAGGCTCCATCGGTATTGACTTTTCCAAAATCCTTAGGAGGAGGTTGCCAATTTCTAGTCCTATCCATCTTACTAATACTCACATTCCCTTTAAGTTGGTTGCCCTTAGAAGGTTTAATCTTCAATCTTTGCATCACTTGATCCCATATTTGGTGGGAGTTTTGGGGGTGATTAAGGAGTTGATGGACTGATTCAACTAAGTTGGCTATGGTCTTTTGCCAAATATAGTGAATATCCTTCCTATCTTGATTAAAAATTTGGTTGTTCCTTTCATTCCAAATATTCCAAAGAAGAATGGTAGAACCCATCCAAACTAACTACCTAATAAAATGATCAACACCCTCTTGATTAGGCCAATCCCTCCAAAGCTGTTCAAAAGTAAAAAAATTGGACCATTGTAAGCCAAGTAAAGTGGCCATTCTCCTCCATAGCTCAGAGGCTAAAGTACACTCAATAAAAATATGGTTGATATTTTCTACATTCTCTTCACACATTTCACATCTAAAAGGGCCATGAAAACCACGCTTCATAAGTTGCTCACTAGTAAGCACCCTACGATGCAATAAAAGCCAATTAAAGAACCTCACCTTAGGCCAGAGCTTTTGAGCCCACAATTGAGAAAATATGTCAGAAGAATGGTTGGGATTATTATGGCATAAGGTCAAATAACCTTGAGCAACTGAATACTCACCCTTAGTAGTGTTGTTCCATCCAAAACAATATTTTTCATGGGACCAAGAGAGGGATCTCATATGAAGGATGCCTTGGATATCTTGTCTTTGCCTTTCTAGGATTTGAATAGGCCAGTCCTCAATAGGGATCCAATATCTACCAACCTTTGAATTACCAGTATGGTACGGATAGTAATTAGCCACCTTTATCCAATTAGCTCGGTGAAGCTCCTCCATCCAAGGCCTCCAATCGAGAAACCGAGTTATCAAAGGCTTGTGACCATCCCAAGAATCTGTCCAAAAATTTGCATGTTGACCATTATGAATGATCCAAAATAATTTTTTCTTTATCAAATCCTCACCAGTCTTAAGAACTGCTAAAATGGGAGAACCTTTGGTAGGAAGTTGATAGCGAACAAGGTCTTCGGGACTTTTGTTCTCAGCATATTTAGCACGAAGATTATTGGCCCAAAGAGCATTGGGGTTATGCAACATCCTCCAATATAATTTAGCAGCTAAAGCTTTGTTGTTATTAATTGAAGACCGGAATCCTAACCCCCCTTCACTCTTAGGAAGACATAAAGTATCCCATTTCACCAAGGCCCATTTTATTTTCTCCTTAGTACCACTCCAAAGGAAACGATGACTGATTTGATCCAATTCTCGAAGAACAGCCTTTGGGATATTCAAAATGAAAGAAACATAAATAGGAATAGCTTGAAGGACTGATTTTACCAAGGTGATTCTACCCCGAGAAGAAAGCCACTTGTTGGTCCACTTTCCAATTTTCTTCTTGACTTTGTCCAACAACCAATTCCAATCTTTATTTTTTTGCCTTTGAATATTTATGGGAATACCTAAATAAGTGATTGGAAGAGAGGTCTTCTTATATCTTAATTTATCCAAGACCATGGATTCTTGTCTAGCATAGCAGTGAAAGAAAATAACTTTAGATTTGTCTTCATTGATCAACTACCTAGTAGCCTTAGAAAAATAGCTAATGATTTGCTTAATATTAGAAGCTTCCTTAACTGTAGCTTTACCTAAAAGGGTAGAGTCATCCACAAATTGAAGATGAGAGATAGGTCTAGCTCCATGAGCAATGGTAACTCCCTCAAGGGTTTTTTTTTCCCTCTTTTTGGTTATAGTCCTACCCAAGCATTCAACAAGAATGATGAATAAATAAGGGGATAGCGGGTCACCTTGCCTAATACCTCTGGAAGCTGGGAAAGACCGAGAAGGCCTGCCATTGATAAGAACTAAGTAGGAAACTGAAGAGATACATCCCATAATCCAATCCATCCAATCCTTAGAGAAACCAAATTGCCTCAAAACTTTGATAAGGAAGTGCCAATCCACTCTGTCATAAGCTTTGGATAAGTCTAACCGAATGAACATAGAAGGAGAATTTTGCATATCCATGGAATGGATGGCTTCCTGAGCAAGAACTATCTCATCTACTATTTGACGTCCTTCCACATATCCCCCTTGCTCGGGGAAATAATCTTATGCAAAAGAGGCTTCAACCTTTCCGCCATGATTTTAGTAATGATTTTGAGAAGAACATTACATAAAGCAATAGGTCTAAAAGCTGAGATATGATCAACCTCTTGAGATTTTGGAACAAGAGTAATATAAGTTTTATTGATAACCTTCAAAATTTCTTTGGATTTCCTGGCTTCTTCCACCACCTCTAATAAATCAACATGAAGGATATCCCAAAACTCTTGGTAGAACTCAATAGGAAAACCATCAGGACCTGGGGTTTTCCCTTTTTGCATTTTAAAAACTACTTGTTGAAGCTCATTGATAGTAATAGGAGCAGTCAAAATAGAGTTCTCCTCGAAGTGATAAGAGAAGGGATTACTTGAAGAATATTTTGTTGAGAAGTTGAGTCAAGAGGAGTAGCGACAAAAATATTGGAAAAGTAATCAACAACAATAGAGTTCATGCCATCCCAAGTATAAACAACATCTCCAAAATCTGATTTTAAGGAAGAAATAAAGTTGTGAGATCTTCGAGCTAGAAGATATTTGTGGAAGAAATTTGTGTTTCGATCTCCTTCTTTGAGCCATTGAATTCTAGATTTTTGCTTCCATAAGATTTCTTCTCTTTTTTCCCATTCCTCTAAGCCGAGTTGTGAGTTTAATTTCATCTGCACTTCTCTTCTTTGTGAGGCCATCTAAATGGATTTTCTTATTCAAATTTTCAAGATGAGCAATAACTTCATGTTTTTTTTTATGAACATCCCCAAACTCTTTCCAGTTCCAAGTCTTGATTTTGGATTTAATGTATTGCAGTCTTTTGGCAAAACAGAACATCTTAGTCCCATGCCTAGGTTTACCTTCCTTCCACCATTGTTGCACACGAGGTCTAAAGGAAATGTCTCTAAGCCACATTAATTGAAAACGAAAAGGAGAGAAACTCACATTGGTTTTCCACATTTCCACCATGATTGGCCAATGATCCGAACCAACATTATTAAGAGTCTTCACTTTAGGAATGTGACCATGGATTAAGAAATTTTTAGAGAGCAAAAACCTATCCAATCTCTCCATTATACAAGCTAAGCCTTGCCTTCTATTAGACCAAGTCATAAGGCCATTATCTCGGTTGGATATCCACAAGATGGAGGTTTGCAATATATTCGCTCATGAGGTCGAGTGCTTTTGTCCAAATTTCTATTTCCCCCCTTTTCTCATCCAGAGAGAGGATGGTATTGAAATCTCCTCCGATCAAGATCCAAGCTTTAGGAAAATGAGAGATAATATGAGTAATATCCTTCCATTGTCTTATTTTTTCCTCCAAAGAAGTCGTGGCATAAACGATGAATGCAGAGCATAATCTGGTTGGAATGTCTACTTTGAATAGCTATAGCCAACAAACCCCAACTGCCAACCATATGGTGAATAACTACCTCTTTTGGGTCCCAAAGACAAGCAATGCCACCCGAAGTCCCTTGGGAACTGAGGGAAACCACTTTTCCAACTGGCCAAATTTTACTGGCAATTAAGTCCATATCCTCCATTGACATCTTTGTTTCTTGAAGGAAAACAAGATGTGGATGATTTATCTGAATCATTCTTCTAATTTCATTTTGTTTTGAAAGACTCCCTTTGAGTCCTCTAATATTCCAAGTGATGATCTTCATTAATACCGGGGCTAAAAAATTTGGGAAGGGCATTAATCTTACCTTCCTCTACAAGCTTTTCACCTTCTTTTACCATATGATATTGATTGGTCTTGCGACCTACTTTTTGATTAGAATCCATCTTCAATTTTTTTTCCCTGTTTCTTGACTTATTCCAATTGAATCTGAGATGGCTTCTAACCTTGAAGAATGCTCATACACAGCCAAAATTTTACTAGATGGTTCAATGGAGTCTATATTGGGACCTGCATTATTTGAAGTTTTGACATTTGAAATATTGTTTTTCTTGTGTAAATTTTCTCCTTTTTTTTCTGTTGAAAACCTTTGATTTGTTGGTTTGTCTCTGAGTTCTTTCCTTCATATTTAAATTGTGTTTCTAAGATTTTAGTTTCCATTATTTCCTCTTCCTCACTTGGGACATCATTTGTGGAAAGGATTTCAAACATATTAGCAAATGACTTTGATTGATCCTTCATTACTGGTTTTTTTTTAGTGTTCTTCTTCTTAGGTATTTGGAAACCTGTTGAGTTTATATCTTCTTTCTTTTGATCGGGAATTTTATTTGGGCAAGCATCGGCCAAATGACCATATTCATGGCAAATTCTACAATGAAAAGGAATGTTCTCATAGTCCACTACTTGCTCCCAAGTGTCTTCCCCAAATTGTAATGTGATATTTTTAGGTAGGGGTTTGTCAAAATCCATTAAAACACAAATTCGAGCATAAATAATATGTTCAAAATTTTGAGTACAATCAACAATCATCATAAAAGTTCCTAAAGAGTTTCCAATTGAAGAAAAAATAGTAGGATTCCAAAATTCAATAGGGAGGCCAAAGAGTCTAACCCACATGGGAGCTATAGAAGGCATCTCTTCTTCGACTTTAAATTTAGTATGCCGGGGCTTCATGAAAAGCCCTGCCCTTCCAAAAAACCAAGGACCCCCTTGAAAATTTTTCTCTCTATCTTCATTATTAGCAAATAAAACAAGAAAATAACCATTTGGATAAATAGAGATTTGTAACTCACCTTTAGTTTTCTAGATTTTTGCAGCCCAAAATTTGAAAGCAGATAGACTCGGACGAAAACCCATGAATCGAAAAATTAGTCCTCTTTTTTCCAAATCTTCAATGCCAGTCTGAATGTTACCCATATCAAGCTTAACAATAGGAGTTCCATCAGCTGCTTTAAGACATCCTGAATTCGTTTTCCTAGGATCAATCTTAGGCATTCTTAGAGGTTTATGGGAAGCCCTAATATTGATATTAGCATTGGGTTGAGGCTGTCCACCACGAAGGGCATCCCTAAAATTCATTTTTGGGACTGAGTCTTCAAAATTCTTACCCTTGACAGGGGTTTTCACAGTAGAATTATTTTGTGGGTGCACCTTAGCACCAGATTCACTTGAGATATGAGCCATTTTTTGATCAACTGCTTGAAACTTGTTTCGTGATCTCTTTAATCCTTGCCCTAGACACCGTGGAAAGGTATGGTTTTCACTTTTCTTTTGTGCAACAAATTGGAAGTCGTTGTCACTCAAGTTCACAGTATGATCTATTGAAAGACAAATTTCTAACCCATATTGTATCCCCTACAACATTTCCTACTAAAATATTGAGCATAAACCACAAAAATATTGGTCGCTAGGGCCCGAAGGCCCTAAAAACCAACCTTTGGAGCTGCTTGCACTCAACCCAGATGAAACCCTCGCATAGCCACTTGCCAAATATATCGTTCACACATAGGGATGCTCTAGGATCTGTGTTGCTCCAAATGATATGAAAATTGGTGGAGACGTTCTAGGGTTTTTTAGGCATCTACCCTCAAAATTTCAGCTCAATCCGAGTTTGGATGAGTGAGATATGGGCGAAACAAGTTTGGTAGTTTGGGCAGTCCTCCAGGGAGGGGTATGTTAGGAACCCATCCTAACATTATTATGTAATGACCCATTTATAATGTAGGGACTTTATTTTAATGATATTTTGTAATGGTATGTGGTACTTGATGTGCTTAGACAGGTGGGATCATTTCATATAATTATTATAAAAAATGTAACTATTTTTTGGTAGAAGATTCTAGATCGAGTGGCACTTTGCATGTAATCCAAATATTGAGCATTAGGTTAGGGTTGCATGAAATGTATCTTTAAAAGACAAGGGGGAATAAAAAAATGTATTTTTTTGCATATTTAATCAAAGTATTGAAGGATATTGCACCCTCGAAGAGACCCACAATTATGTATTATGATTTGTGAGATTATAATATTTATGTGATATTATTAGAATATTCACACTCATTGAGACAAGGAGTGATGTCAATGGATATCTTCCAAAACTTACATCCACTAACCAAAGTTCATGTGTTTGTATATATATATATATAGTTGGATAACATTGTTGTATCAAATATTTTTGGTTCCTCCTCTTTCTCCAGATCTCTATGTTTGTAGTTTCCTTCTTATTTTCTACATGTTATAAGAGCCCATGTATGTTTGGGCATGGGTATTTGTGCATTGAATTATCTCTAGCCTATAGGCCTATTGTTTTTTTCTCAAGTGAGCAATTATGAACCTTATTTGAGAATATTATCTTGGTTTTACACATTTAGTGCATTGAGGATGACCATTACTACCCTTAGGAATTTATGAGAATGATCTACTATGAGAAAGTGTCATTAGGGGAGAGCTACCATAGTTTTAGGGATGGTAAAATGTGTTAATTTTGTAGTATTTAAGAGTATTTCATCTTGAAAGTGGCTACTGGATTGTGATGAACATTTATGTTGTGTATATTTTATTATTTGTAATTTGTACAGTTCCTTGAGCTAGTGTCACATGAATCAAATGTGTCTTGGTACATTATTGTATTTTTTAGTGATATGTGTATGTTTGTTCTAGTTCTATGTCACATTCCTGCTACAAAATAATTTCATATATATCTATATAAAATTTTATGTGTTAGCTTTTGATGCATTATGCAATGGGAGACAACAACCATAAGATGCAGAAATAATATGAAAGAAAGTAAATCTATGAGATGACTAAAATATGCTATAAATAGAAATTATGGAAATGAATACAATGTAGCTATGGAGGAAATGAACACTCCATGAATAATGCTACCGGACTACATTGCACCCATATCCAATATGGGTGACTGTATATATGCTATGCTCTTCTATGATGATGATTATGATGCTATTACAATGAGGTCATTATATAGGAAGATACATTCCTTGACCAAAACTCTATCTAGTTGTGTATGGAAAACCTGCACATATACAACTGTACATTGATACTTGTGCATTTATTATATTGCATGAAGTAACTAGGTAACTTCCCCCTAAAGTAATCTAATTTCCTAAGTATGTACTATGGTAGGTACATTTACATGACACAAATGATGTAATATAATCTATTTCTAACATCCCCCTGTATTATAATATTTAGGTATTGAAAAGTTTAGTCTTCAATATGGATCTTCTTCTTCTTCATCCTAAACTTTATACTCTTCTTCTGCATTCTTTGTATACAGGTTCAAAAGGTAATTTATGTATTCATATGATGCAGAGTAACCCGTAGCTAAACCTTATTCTTTCAATTTAATTTGCATTAGATTCTTCCTTTATCTGCTATGTCTTCTTCTTCATCTCTAGCTTTGCCTTTGATTCTAGTTTTTGTGCTCTCATAGGAGGTTGAGCTACTATTTGGTTCTTGTGAGGAATTTTCTTCTTTCCTATCTTTAATATGTACAAAATTTTATGAACAACCACTTATGACATCATGATAAGATTTTGAGTTAGTAGAATAGGAAGTACCGATGCTACATGAAGATTAAAAAAACTTTTCTAGATATGATTCATCAAGTTTTGCCTTATTTTTGAGTAATTCTATCAATTCTTTTTGTTCTTCATTTTATGCCTTGTAGTGTTTATATGTGAGCAGTTCCATGTATAATATGCTCACAAAGTCTAAGGAAAGTGAAATGTCACTTTTTCCATTTTCAATTGCTTCATTGATATGGGTTTGAAGATAGCATTCTATAGTATCAAAATTATATTCTAAGGCTTCACTATGAATTACTTTTGAAGTTAGATCTAAATTTCCTTCCAATTTCTTGAGTAGATTCATGATCCCAAGTTTTATGGCACTAGATTTTTCTTTTTTGAAGAAATTATTCTTATAGGTATTTTGGGAAGTAGACATCCTTATAGCTCCCAATTTTTAGGATATATGATTCTTTATTGAAGTATATAAGCTTGATTTTGATAAAACCTTTATAAATCCTTAGGTTTGTAGGCTTTCTTATGTCTCCCTAATAATGAGAGTATGAACATCTAATTTTAGGTTTTGAAGAAAGCTTATATCTTCCCAACTTGATAATATTTGATAGATAATATTATTATAAAGTTTTGTAGAATGCCTTATAACTCCCTAATGATATTGGACTATGATATAGTGTTTTTGTAAAGTATAGTTCAATTTTGGTTGATTTTGTACAATTTTTCTAAAGATCAAAAATCAACTATTCTAACACCTAATTACTCCTATTGAACTAAGCACTTTTCCCAAATTTTAAGGAGGTTTAATGTTGGATATATTTTTTCTATTTTTGTGAAAATTTTGAGACAAGTAAATTGCTAAATTCCAACCTTTGAAAAAACTTTAATAAACCCCTTATGATATTCCTTGAAATTTAATTTAATTTTTTCTATTTTCCAATAAATTAATTTGATGTATTAACCCTTATGGATCCTAAATTTTGAAAATTAGAAAATTAATAATATTTGAAAAATATTAAAAAATTTAATCCAAGTAGAATTCTTTATTTCTCCTAGGTTAAATTGCAAATATTATTTCAATTTTATAAGCTATCCCTTATGGATTTTGCTTTCAAAATCTAATATTTTAACCTTAGCTTATAACCCTTATATCTCCAAAAATTAAAGCAATAATAATATAGGATTAAACCTCACCTTTGTATGTTAAATATCCTCACTTTTTAACACTTTTTTTTACTGGATATAACAACAACATTAAGGTTACATTTGGTGCTAGAATCAATGAAGATGCTTTGGAATTCCTTATCTTCAATTATGGAATGCAGATGCTACAAAAATAGGAAGGTTTAACCTCCAATACCAGGAGCCTTTAATGCTCCTTCTTCCTTCATTCCACACTACACTTGAATGGCTTTGACTGCGCTTTGTTGTGTCTTTGAACTTTAGACTTTGGGCACCTTTTATGGAGGAATAATTTTGAACTTTGTGACAAGTATCACACCCATTACATATGAGCATTCCTTACCTTATTTGATGTACCAATTTCATGTTCAATGCTTCTTGGTCATTTTTTAATGTATGGGCACTCGTGTGGGCACTTGTGTGAAGCTTGTGGAGGATAACAAGTGTCACCACTTTCTTAATATTCCCTATAACTCTTGAGTTAGGTTTCTTTAGTGCTGAGAGATGAAATGGTGCCTTAGAAAGTTTATGCCAAGTGGCATTCAAGCTCTCTGCATGAAGTCCTTTGTTGTAACTCCTTCCAAGGATAATATTATAACTCCTTGAGTCCTTTTGTATGCCATTCCTTTGCTTTGCTATGTGTCTTGGAAAACAAGCAATATTTTCTTTTGCAAGTGGATTGATGAGACACTATGGAGCTTTGAATTGTGATTTTGGTGCTTCCTTTGGTGGATGATCTTCTCTAAGTTTAAGACCTTGAATGTAGCACCTTTTCTCCTTGTCTTCTATACCTTCAATGTGTTGATTTCTATGTAGATTTTGATTCATTCTCTTTGTAGATGTGCACTCTTTTTGTCTACGTAAATGTAGCTTGATGATAGCTTTATGTGGGCTTTGATTTTGTAGGTTAGTCATCCAAGATGAGCCATTTGAGTGGATCCTTTTTCTTGGGAAGAAGAGTGTTGATGTTCGGCCTTCCTTGGCTTATTTACCCTATAGATATTGTACCTTTTGAGGCACTTTCAAATATGATTTCTTCTGTAAAAACTAGATTAGAATAGTGCAATAAAATGTACCATAAAACTCCTTTAATGCACCTTCTTTTGCAGTCTTTTTTTAGATCTGAAATTATGATTTTTTGGAAAAAAAACATTTCTACAATACAAGGGTTTTGAGGTTGTATTTTATGAGTAAACAACTTCCCCTTTTTTCTTGGACACTTTGATAAAAAATCCAAGCTTAGATAATAGTAGATAGAAGCTCTTTAATTGATGCAATTTTTTGCACTTTCTTTTCTTGCATCTAACCTTGTAATACTTTGGATTTGAGACTCACCAAGTCTCAATATTTTAAGATTCTATTTATATTTTTGGTTAGTTGTGTTCTTCTCCAATTTTTAGAGGATTCTAACCTATTTTGATGGCTTCACTTGGCCACAATGTGTTGCATATTTTTGTGCTTTAATAGTGTCTTTAGACACTTGATTCAAATCAAATTGTGTGCCCTTCTCAAAAACACAAAACTAATTTCTTTTGAGAGTAGTATAATAGTGCAAATGAATCTAATAATATTTTAATTTTAATGCACTAATAATTACACCTTATCACTCCAATAAAATCTCAAGATAATGCACTTAATCTACTGCAACTAATCAAGAATAATTTGAAATGAACCTTTAACAATTATTTTAGAATTTCCTTACAAACAAAGTTGTAGGGACTAGTCTTCTTTTGATTTCCAAAGTAGATGATAGATATTTGATAGATAGGTGTAATGCATAAATCTAATCAAATATTAATATGAAAATTAACCTTAAAATGAATTGTTCCCTTTTTGCACTTTTGAATACTGTAATCTAATGTTTCTTTTTGCAACTTTGATCCAAATTAAGGTGCTTTAATAAATCTTATAAGTAACCCAATTAATAAATCTACTTGCACCAATAGTTGCATAGCTTTTTTGAAACTTGTTGTAGTTCTTATGCCGCTTATGTGGAGGATGAATACTTTTTTGCTCTTTGTAGACTATCCTAAACAACTTCTTCTTCACCAAAATATGGTCTCAAACTTTCCTTCACAAGCCTGGGATTTTGTGGCTTGTTATCCTTTTGCAGTATCCTCTTTTTGCTATAGATTTGAATAAGTATTTATCTCTAAAAAGGTGCCTTCTTGCTGTGAGAGGTAATCTTCAAATATCTTGGATCTTGCGGGCTTCTTCTATCTTCAAGTCTTATTGTTGAATTTTATCTTTAAGCGGGATCTTCTTCTCAATATTATGAATGTCTTAAGGTCTTAATTGGATTCTTATTATGGGATTTGGTACTCCTTGAAAAATTATTCTTCTCTTGGAATTGTTGTGAGATGGCACCAATTATCTCAAGTCCTTCAATATCAAGGGCTTCTCCTTGGTAGTGGATTTCTCCAATGAGTTCTTCTTTGATGATTTCTCCAGTAAGGCTCTCCAAGACTTTTATTAGATGCTTGTTGAGACATACCCAAGGTATTTGATCTTGCAGCTTCTTCTAGTATTCCTGTCAACTTTCTACTCCTGGAAGTGTTGGTAGTGAGATCTTCCTCTAGATATTTGATTCTACTACTTCTAGATTCGAGCAGGACTCTCCTAGTCCTTCTTATTCCAAGACTAGAATTTATTCAATGAGATATCCTCCTGATATATTTACCTTTACTTTAGGTGCTGGATTGATTCTAAAGAAAATACTCTTCCTAAATTTCTTGTAGGAAGTTTCCTAACTCATGAATTTCCTTTCCCTACAACAAAGTATTAGAAAAAAAACTTAATCTTCTTCTAAATAAGACATTCACTTTTGGAGTCTTCTTCAGGATCAAGGCTTATGTGGCCTTTCTTTCAGTATCAAGGATTTTGTGGTATTTTATTCTTTATGAAGGCTTTTATGGCCTATTTTTTCAATATCAAGGCTTTTGTGGCCTTTTCTTCAATATCAAGGCTTTTATGGCCTTTTCTCCTGGATCAAGGCTACTATGGTCTTTTATTCTTGTGTGAAGTTCTCAATTTAGTAATGGTTATCTCCAATATCCTAACATCGCCCAAAAAAAATCTAGAAGTCTTCTTTTGTAGTATTCATTTCTTGGACAAGGAACTAATCTCTGCACTATGAAGGCACTCTGACCTTCGGGTAATGAAATTGAAGTATCCTAGCTTTATATTGTAGGAGGAGTCCCAATATTCTAAGCATTAGTTTTATACAACAAAAAAAGCTTTGGGCAATAGTTAAGAAATTCTAGATATCATGAATTATCTTCACTAGTTGATTTGTCAATCTAGTGGATTAAATGTTGAGTCCTAGTCTTCATGAGTTTTTCTACAAATATATGGAAAGACTCTAGCCATATGCAATATTAGTATTCCTAAAACTAATATTTCTTTTAGTCCTCAATTGTGGCTCTCCCTAATTCTACCACCTAGACTCTTTTGAGAGTTTTTGATAGTGATTGGTCCAATGGTGCATCATATTAACAAAAAACTCAGGGTCAATGATAATGGTGGTTTTTCTGTGGCTAGATATTTCGTAGCTTTGATACCACTATTAGATTTTTATGTAGTATGCAACTAGATACAACAATCACAAGATGTAAAAATAATATGAAAGAAAGTAAATCTATGAGATGACTGAAATATGCTATAAATAGAAATGATAGAAATGAATACAATGTAGCTATGGAGGAAATGAGCACTCTATGAATAATTATACCAGACTACATTGCATCCATCTCCAATATGGTTGATTGTATCTATGCTATGCTATGATATTGTCTTCTATTATGATGATTATGATGCTATTACAATGAGGCATTATATAGGAAGATATGTTCCTTGGTCAACACTCTATCTTGTTGTGCAAGGGACAACTTGCACATATACAACTTGCACATTGACAATTGTGCATTTATTACATTGCATGAAGTACTAGGTAACTTTCCCCTAAAATAATCTAATGTCCTAAGTATGTACCTTGGTAGGTACATTTACATGACCCAAATGATGTAATATAATCTATTTCTAACATTATGAGCATCTTTCTTGGTGCAAATGAAAGGACTAATTTTCCTACATGGAAGTTCTAACATGACAAGCTTTTAGCACAAGGATCGGTGGATTCTTTGGATAAGTGGATAGTGTAATAAGAAAGAAGAGTAAAACCATCAG
The DNA here is from genome assembly GCA_028583015.1 of Wollemia nobilis. Taxonomy (NCBI): domain Eukaryota; kingdom Viridiplantae; phylum Streptophyta; class Pinopsida; order Araucariales; family Araucariaceae; genus Wollemia; species Wollemia nobilis. The sequence goes on from JAQPPZ010016931.1 coordinate 9,141,527, forward strand.
AGGTATAATAGGGTGGAATGTGCATGTAGTAGGATCTTTCGATAGTTTTGGCTTTCAAATAATGCAAAGGCTGAAGAGACAAATGCATTCATGAAGAATGGAGTGTTAACTATCATGGTTCCTAAGCAACCCTAACCTAAGCTATATGATAAGTCCATTGAAATCTCTCTAAGAGAGAGGAGTTCATATCAATCCTATGCTTCGTTGATTTTATCCAAGTAGTTTTATATAAATATACTAATTAGAGAGAATTTACAAGGGCTTTGCTATTAGGCCAACAAGTTTCTGTTTGAAACTCTAAAAAATGTGTAAACGAGGTAAGAGTGGATTTTGGATTACAAAATGTAAGATGGCCTTGTAAAGTTTATAAAGCAATGGTTATAGTTGAGAGTGATTTCATTGGAAGAATAAAATATTGGTCTAGAATTGGGAATAATTATATTTGGGGTGCATGATTAGTGTTATCTGACACCCCTCACTATTTTGTTGAGGAAGACAAATTCCAAAGGCTATAAGAAGAAATGTTCATATTAATTGACAAAATAGGAAAGACTAGGAGGAAACAAGAAACGAAACAAGCTAAACCTCAAAAGAGTGTGATGCTAGATAAAGTGCTTTATTTCCTAGTAGAAATTAAATATCAAGGATTATTAGCGCTTAGGTGTAGCTTACAAATGATCCTCAAAGAAGTTTATGTTTTTGAAAATTATTATTTTTAAGCAAAAAATCCCTTGCGAAGCTGCCTTGGTCTAAGATACCATGACCAGGGGGTTCTACACAGTTAAAGTCACCCGGGAGTCATGCCCGACCCTACCTTCACCAACATTATCAATTGGATTTTGGGTACCCAATTCAACTTTTTGGTAGGGTGGAGATTCTAACCTGGGACCTCCCTTGGAGGATTGCCCTCCTCTCCAACTCACCTACAACACTTGGGTTTGTGAAAATCATTTTAATAATGATATTACATTCCTTATTGATTTTTTGAAGACAATATACAAGGCAATAACCACTCTTGACATGCTAAAGGAGGAGTGTAAAAGGGTAAAGGAAATAAATTAAAGGATGAATATCAATCCTATGGTAGAAAATGTTTATTGTGACACAAGCAATCTTATCCAAAGGAGATATTTTGCTTGTGATACTTACAAATAAAACATTTATGATGATATTGTTGTTTGTATTGAAGATAATATTCATGATGACAAAATAATAGATGCTCATTATTGTGTTACCATGATAAATGTCATGTTGTTGTAAAGTATTGTTATGATGAAGATTTCAAATATCTCAAATTTGGTGGTCTCTTCTAGATCCTTTCTCCTTTAACCTCCTTGTTAAATTTTGACTTCAACTTTGGCCTATTTGTTGACCTTCTCTCTCAAGAATATTGATGTCTTGAGATATTTAAAAATATCTTCCAAAATTTGGAAAAATTCTTGCCAAATATTTCTCCCTTTTGGGCTTGTTGACAGATGGCAACAATTATCCCAAATTCCTCTTATCAAGAACTTCTTCTTTCTTGCAATATTCTCCCTTGAGTTATCTTCACATTTTATCCAATATCGCTTCTTAAACTTCTTCAATAGGGCTTCTCTAGCCTTCTTATTCTTTCTCCTTCCAAATTTTCTTGAGATATCTTCTCTTGGGTCTTCAAATTCTATAGCTTTTGTAATCTGCAATAGGACATTTTCTAGTCCTTCTCTATCTTTAATATTCCAAATCTATAAGTTCTTCAATGGGACCTCCTCCTTGATTTGCAATCTTCAATGTGGCTCCTTTGACCTCTTCATCTCTTCTCAATCTTCTACTTGGAATCTTCAATGTACAAATCCTACAATGGGATATTTTTATCTATGCCTCCAAATTCTTCAATCTTCAACTTGTTGCTTCAAGTATTGGACCAGTTTCAAAGAAAATATTCTTCCTAGCTATTGTAGTAAGATTCTCAATTTTCTTTTAATCAACTCTTCTCTACAACAAATTACTAGAAAATGATAATGAAAATTCTTTAAATATAAAGATAATTAAATTCACTAGTTGATTTGTCAAACTAGTGGAATCATTGTTGAGTCCTAGTATTCACAAGTTTTTCTACAACTCTGTGGAAATACTTTAGCCAAATAGCAATTTTAGAAATTTTAAAATTGAAATCTCCTATATCCTCTCAATATTCTTGTGACTCTCCTTATCTCCTATCAATCTCCTTTGTGGCTCAGATACCACTATTAGCTTTTGATGTTGTATACTTAATAAAATATCTACCACAAAGCATAAAAATAACATGCAATATTAAATAAATGGAAATGGTAATATACTAATCATGAGAATATGATGAGAAACTTCTAAAATACTCATAAGTTAGCCATTAATGGAATCTCATGAAAATAGTACATTGCTATCAAATGGATATTTCAAGCACTCCATATTGCTTATATATTCTACATTATATCTACTACTATTCTACCTTGTGCACTCTAAAATCCTCTTTACTATCACCTAAAAAGGCCTATATATAATGAGACATTCTCTTGGCCTTCCATATTCCTATGACTCTTCATCCTCCTATTCTTAAGGACTCATGTACATGTGGACAACATGCACATTTACATCATTGCACATTCTAATAATACTTGTGCATCTATTCCATTGCATAAAGTAAATACTTAAATCCTAATCTAAGACAAACTGCTAATATAAACATGTACCCATGATGGTAGATTAGCATGTACCAAATAATGTAATATATTCCAAAATTATTATGGTTGTCTACTTGAACTTTTCTAACATTACCAATAATGTTATGAAGTATGAGGCTTTAATTTTAGGTCTTGTAACTATCCAACATATGAATTTTAAGCACATCAAAGTGTTGGGTGACTCTAAAATCATGGTTTGTTATACAACTAGTGAATATGTTATTAGAGTTCCTCATTTTATTTCTTACTACTAAGTGGCTACTAATTTGATCAATAATTTTATGTCCTTTACCATTAATCATTCCCATAGAGGTAGAATATTGAAGCTAACTCCCTATCCACTTTGGATAGTAAATTTGTACCACATAAAAATATTTTTGAAACTAATCTTGTGGTAAAATTTCATAATGAACCTATTTCTTCTAAAACTGGTGATCTAGTGGATATGCATATGATCGAGGTTAATGCTATTGATTGAAAAATCCTTCATGATGATTCTTGGTATGGTAACACTTTATACCTCCTTGATGATCAATGAAGAACACAAGCTTATACTAAGATGATGGGGTGAAAAGTATAAGATAAAAATTTTCTCTTTTCATTCCAAAGAAATAACTTCAAATAACATTAATGTAATAATGAAACAATGTGTAAATCACCACACACATGAAAGACAGATTTTATGTGGAAACACCCTCTCGGGATAAAACTACAAAAAAATATTGCTTATAAATTTATTCAATAAATTTGTGGGCACCAATCCATAGGAGACACGAATCCCCTATTACAAGTTCATGGACACCAATACATTGGAGAAAACAATCCCCTATACAAGTGCATGGATACCAATCCCCTTGCTCTAGTTTGTGGACACAATACATAGGAGACACTAAACCCCTTGCTCATTTTTATGGACACAAATCCATAAGATACACCAATATCCTTGCTCAATTTCATGGGCACCAATCCATAGGAGACACCAATCCCATTTCTCAAGTTTGTGGAAACCAATACCCTTGCTCAAGTTTATGGACACCAATCCATAGGAGACACCAATACCCTTGCTCAAGTTTATGGACACCAATCCACAGGAGAAACCATCCCCTTTCTCAATTTTATGGATACCATTCCATAGGAGACACAAATCCCCTTGCTTAGGTTTGCTCCAAAACCTGCTCATAAAATATGCTCAAATCTGCTCCAAAACCTGCTCACAAAATCTACTCAAATCTTATAAAAAACCTACTTACAAAACTTGCTCAAATTTGCTCCAAAAACCTTCTTACAAAACTTGCTCAAATATGCTCCAAAACCTGCTTACAAAACCTGCTCAAATATTCTCCAAATATTATCTATAACCCTTGCACATTTACTCCCAAATTCAATCATAATCAATGCACAAATCTGCTTACAAAACTTGATCAATAATGGCATCAAGTTCTTCACCTTTTCTTTCCTCAACTAAAAGCAATTCAAACATATTCTACCTAGAATTCTTTTATCTTCATGAACATATAGAGAATGATATGCACTAATGTAGTAAACTTCAAATAGCCAATCTATTATTCACATTTATTAAGTCTTTCGCTTCCACATATATCACATTTATTACATTTTAAATGTATCTCAAGTCTAGCATTGGATAACTTACTTGTATGTTGACTTGGAGATGCTCATACCTTGCTCTTCTTCCACTATCATGTGTACCTTTCCTTATTCTTGAGATGATTGAATTGTCCTTCCTTGTTAATTGAATGCTTGGGTGAATATGTGCACTTAATCCGCTTACTCTATTCTTTGAAACCTTGAATTATTCCAAATATATGCCCTCCAAATCTACCTCAATAATGATGATCTTCCTCTTGCATGTGCTTTTCAAATCTGGTCAATAATTCTCTTTTTTCTTTCTTGATTTTAAATATCAAATCAACCACTTTAAACCCTCATCACTTATTTTAAAACATACACAATAAATCTTAAAAATAACTCCTTATATCTCCCTTTTAAAACTTATAAAATAAATATTTATTCTAACATCTCCTTTGTATCTCTTTTTATGATTTGCAAAAATAGAACTTTATACTAACATCTCCCTTTTTATAATTTGTAAAAATCAAATCACAACATTACACCTTATATTTCCCCTTTTATAATTTACAAAAATCAAATCACAATATTACACCTTATATCTCCCCTTTTATCATTTGCAAAAATCAAATCATAATACTATGCCTTATATCTCCCCTTTTATCAAATTTAATAAAATAAAATTTATAAATACCTTGCACAACCATGGATGGGATTCGATCCCTTGACCTCTAGAAGCATAGTGCCCTAACACGAGCTCTTGACCAGCTACTCTAACACAACATGTGAAACCAAACTATGCTAGTGAATATTTAATTCCTTCATTGCTTTATCTTCAACTCTTCAGCAAATCAGCATTAAATAGATTCGACCCCTTAACCTTCTGCAATGTAGTGCCCTAGCTCAGGCTAAGCAACTGACTATGCTAACCCAATGGATAAAACTAAAGATTCATGATATAATATTTAAATTTGTTTGTACGCTACCTCGAATAACAAAACACACCAAAATAGGCACCGAGGGGTTTCAACCCTTAAACCTTCTACACCGTAGTGCCATAGCATGATCTAGGCTACATATTGGTCTAACCACTCGGTTGGGATAGAAGTGGCATGAACATATATTTAAAGTCTTCTTTTTTCCTGCTATGCTACCAAACTTGCGCTCCTCTCCTCCCTCCTTCTGCTCGCTACCTCTTTTCGCTCGATAGATATTCTTCGAATTCCATGCCAAGTCCAAAGTGAATTAAGGGCTTTTATTTATATTCTTTTTTTATTCAAGCCCAAGGAACTTAGGAGGATTTAAATATTTGAATTTCAATTTCTTTTGCATGGTGCGCTCAAGGAGGTCAACCCATAATAATATTTAAACCTTTATACATTTAAATTATATTTAAATCCTTTGATTTAAATATACACCTCCCATTTTAATATTTAAATATTTCATTTAAATATTAAAGCACCCTTGAAGATATCTACCTTGAACTTCAATGTCAACTCATCATTTCAACTTTGAAGATATTTCTTCCTTTAATATCAATATTTCATCCTTGAAGATATTTCTGACTTTGACATCAAAGACAACTAAATATTTCTAACAATCTTCCCCTTTGTCATTGATGGCAACCCTACAATGAAATTGACCTTTACTGAATAGGATCATAAGTTGATCCCCGTGACAATATTTTCCCCCTTACTAAAAACTCTCCCCCTTTGACATCAATGGAAAAGGCTCCTTAGGGCTTGTAAGATAAGACACTTGAAAATACCCACTACTCCTTGCTCTTCTTGAGATGTTCAATTATGATATGGGAGTGAAACTCCCAAATTACTATGCTCCTCTTCTTGTTCTATTTTCTTTCTCCAAAATTTGGAGGACATACCCTTTTGAACATTTTGACCATCCTCTTTTTTGCTTGACTTCAAAATTTCAAGGAACATTGTTCTGCACCATCTAGTTGTATGCCCAAAATTATTACATTTGTAGCATATGATGTTGTAGTCCATGAGAGGTGTCAATGAATTGAAATTCCTCTTAGTGAAACCAAAATCATTCTTAGCATGGACCTTGCAATTTGCAACTTTATAACCAAATTTGTTACATGAGAAACAATAAACATGGAATTAATATTGAAAATTGTCTGATTGCCTTGGAGGATATTGTTGCATGGTTCTCTCATTGCTATTTTTGTGATGGTTCTTGGACCATGATGATTCTTTTTTTCTTCCTTCTTTATACTTCCACTTCTCAACACATCAGCATAGGTCTTAGGTTCCTCTTTAATCATTGTCTTTGATGCCTATTTTCATTTTGAGCTTGACTTCCCTTTTTTTTTCTTTGACCTTCTTCAAAACCAATTTTAGTATTTATAGTCGAAGATCTCTATGTTTTGATAATATCACAAAAAAAATTTGTGTTTTTTCCAAACCTGTGTAGCTTATCATTAGAATCTTCTACTTCCTTCCTTAGAGAGATAAATTTATGTTCCATTTTTTCACATTCCAACTCTTTTTATTTTAACTGCTCAGCCATACCTTCTTTAATTTGCTTTACCTCTTCAACTTTAACTTTTAGGTCAACGAGTTCATGTGACAACTTTACCTTTGTCTTCTCATCCTCTTGGACTTGAGTCTTCAATCTTGAGTTCTTGTTTCTAACCCTCTTCAAATCTTCAAGAGCAACAACAAGTTCCTCTTCTATGTCAACCATGGCTTCTTCTTCACTTTCTAAATCTTTCTCTTCTTCTTGGTCTTTAACAATAGGAGCATCTTATTTCTCTTCTATGGCCAAAAATATAATTTTTTCTCTTTCACTATTTGAGAGACTTTCATCACTGCTGCTGTAATAACTACTTGCTTCTTCAACATAAAAATTTTTCTTGTGTCTTTGAAAGATATTCTTCTCATGCTTGTTTTGACCATACCTATTTTTCTTTTCATGATAAAATTTTCTTTCTTTATTTTTCTTATAATCATTTTATTCTTCACTGCTACTACTTCTAGCTTATGGGAAATTAGATACACAGTGACCATGGTTACCACAATTAAAACATTTCATAGAATGCATACCTTTGTGTTTTCTTGGACCCTTCTTATTCCTTCGCACAAAGTTAGATTCTTCTCTACTACTTGATTCTTCACTTGATTTTGGTTCCTTATTATTTGTCTTCTTTGAAGCTTTAAATGTTGCTTCCCATTTGGATGTTTGATATTTTTCAGTCCTCATCTCATAGGTTGTGATAATTCCATGTAGCTCATCTATGCTTAAGGTTTTAAGATCCTTCATCTCTTCTATTATTGAAACCTTTGCATAAAACCTCATGGGAAGTGACCTTACGATTTTTAGAACAATATTAGAGTCTTAAATATTTTCTCCAAGTTCACGAATGGTGTTGACAACCTCATAAAATTATAGTAGATACTTGGAAATATCTTCCTCATATTTCATATTTAAGTCTTCAAACTTCCTCCTGTGGGTTTGAAGTTTTTCCATTTTCACCTTGTCGTCTCCTTCATATGTTCTTTATAACTTGTCCCATATTTATTTTGTTGAAGTGCATTGCATGAATTTCACAAAATCTGATTCACATAACCTAATTAACATTGCATTCCTTACCCTGGAATTATTTTCAAATATTTTCTTGTCATCTCTATCCGAGAGAGGAGTTGTAGGTGGTGTGAACCCATCCTTAATAGATTGTCATATATCATAGCTATATGCCATCAAATAAGTATGCATCCTTATGCTCCAAAAATCATAGTTAGTCCCATCAAACTATGGTGCCCTATTTGATGAAAAACCTTCATGGCTAGTCATGTGTGTTCTTGTAATATCTTACTTCAAGTTGTTAGGCTGTCACGAAGGAATTCACTCTGATACCAATTGAATAACACAAGCTTATACTAAGAGGGGGGTGAACAATAAATATAAAACTTGTATCTTTTCTTTCCAAAGTAATAACATCAATGCATAAATCACCACACACATGAGAGACAAAGATTATATGTGGAAACACCCTCTTGGGAGAAAACCATGAAAAAATATTCCTTATAAATTTATTCAATAAATTTCATGGGCACTAACCCACTAGAGACACCAATCCCCTATTACAAGTTCATGGGCACCAATCCACAGGAGACACCAATCCCCTATACAAGTTCATGGATACAAATCCATAGGAGACCAATATCCTTGCTCTAGTTTGTGGACACCAATCCACGGGAGACACCAATTCCCTTGGTAAAGTTCATGGATACCAATCCACAGAAGACACCAATACTTCATGGACACCAATCCACAGGAGACACCAATACCCTTTCTCAATTTTATGGACACCAATTCATAGGAGACACCAATCCCCTTGCTCAAGTTCATGGACACCAATCCACAGGAGACACCAATCCCCTTGCTCAAGTTCATGGACACCAATCCATAGGAGACACCAATCCCCTTGTTCAATTTTATGGACACCAATTCATAGGAGACACCAATCCCCTTGCTCAAGTTCATGTACACCAATCCACAGGAGACACCAATCCCCTTGCTTAAGTTCATGGATATCAATTCATAGGAGACACCAATCCTCTTGCTTAAGTTTATGGAAAAAAATACACAAGAGACACAAATATCCTTGCTCATGCTTACTCCAAAACCTACTCATAAAATATGCTCAAATCTGCTCCAAAACCTGCTCAAAAATGTACTTACAAAACTTGCTCAAATTTGCTCCAAAAACCTGCTTACAAAACTTGCTCAAATTTTCTCCAAAACCTGCTTACAAAACCTACTCAAATCTACTCCAAATTTTATTTATAATTCTTGTGCATTTACTCCCAAATTCAATCATAATCAATGCATAAATATACTTACAAAACTTGATCAATAATGGCATCAAGTTCTTCACCTTTGCTTTCCTCAACTAAAAATAATTTAGACATATTCTACCCAAAATTATTTTATCTTCATGAACATATAGAGAATGATATGCACTAATGTAGTAAGCTTCAAATGGCCAATCTATTCTTCACATTCATTAAGTCTATCGCTTCCACATATCTCACATTTATTACATTTTAAAGGTAGCTCAAGTCTAGCATTGGATAACTTACTTGTATGTTGACTTGGAGATGCTCATACCTTGCTCTTCTTCCACTATCATGTGTACCTTTACTTCTTCTTGAGATGATTGAATTGTCCTTCCTTGTTAATTGAATTCTTGGGTGAATATGTGCACTTAATTCGCTTACTCTATTCTTTGAAACCTTGACTTGTTCCAAATTTGTGCCCTCCAAATCTGCCTCAATAATGATGATCTTCCTCTTGCATGTGCTTTTCAAATTTGGTCAATAATTATCTTTTTCCTTTCTTTATTTTAAATATCAAATCAACCACTTTAAACCCTCATCACTTCTTTTAAAACATACACAATAAATCTTAAAAATAACTCCTTATATCTCCCTTTTAAAACTTATAAAATAAAGCTTTATTCTAACAACATCTCCTTTATATCTCTTTTTATGATTTGCAAAAATAGAACTTTATACTAACAACATCTCCCTTTTTATAATTTGCAAAAATCAAATCACAACATTACACCTTATATTTCCCCTTTTATAATTTACAAAAATAAAATCACAATATTACACCTTATATCTCCCCTTTTATCATTTGCAAAAATCAAATCACAATACTATGTCTTATATCTCCCCTTTTATCAAATTTAATAAAATAAAATTTATAAATACCTTGCACAGTCACAAATGGGATTCGATCCCTTGACCTCTAGAAGCATAGCACCCTAACACGGGATCTTGACCAACTACACTAACACAACATGTGAAACCAAAATATGCTAGTGAATATTTAATTTCTTCGTTGCTTTATCTTCAACTCTTCAACAAAATAGCATCAAAGAGATTCAACCCCTTAACCTTCTGCAATGCAATACCCTAGCTCGGGCTAAGCAACCGACTAGGATACCCCAATGGATGAAACCAAAGGTGCATGATATAATATTTAACTTAATCTCTACGCTACCTCAAACAAAAAAACACACCAAAATAGGCATCGAGGGGTTTTGACCCTTGAACCTTATGCACCGCAGCACCCTAGCACGAGCTAGGCTACCAACCGGTCTAACCACTTGGTTGGGATAGAAGTGGCATGAACATATATTTAAAGTCTTCTTTCCACCTGCTATGTTGTCAAACTTGCACTCCTCTCCTCCCTCTTTCTACTTGCTACCTCTTTTTGCTCAATAGATATTCTTCGAATTCCATGTCAAGTCCAAAGTGAATTAAGGGCTTTTATTTATACGATTTTTTGATTCATTCCCAAGGAACTTAGGAGGATTTAAATATTTCAATTTCAATTTATTTTACATGGTGCACTCAAGGAGGTCAGCCCATTATAATATTTAAACCTTTATACATTTTTTTTAAGAGAAAAACCCTTTGCGGAGCTGCCTTGGTCTGAGAGACCACGAACAAGGGGTTCTACACCGTCAAAGTCACCCGGGGTCACACCCGACCCTGCCCGCACCAACATTATCAATTGGATTTTGGATACCCAATTTATCTTTTTGGTAGGGTGGATATTTGAACCTAAGACCTCCCTTGGAGGATTGCCCTCTCCTCTCCAACTCACCTACAACACCTGGGTTAAACCTTTATACATTTAAATTATATTTAAATCCTTTGAATTAAATATACACCTCCCATTTTAATATTTAAATATTTCATTTAAATATTAAAGCACCCTTGAAGATATCTACCTTGAACTTCAATGTCAACTCATCATTTCAACTTTGAAGATATTTTTGCCTTTGATATCAACATTTCATCCTTGAAGATATTTCTACCTTTGACATCAATGACAACTCAATATTTCTACCAATCAATCCTATCCACCAATGGCTAATGCTAAGTAGTAGGATCATATTTATAAGAGAGCATTCAAATAAGTTGTTCTCAGTGGAGTCCTATATGACTGTAATCCTAATAGTGTTCTCTTGTGATGCCTTACATAAGCCAAGGTGCCCAAGTATCTTGTTAATTTCATCATGATTTCAAAGTCAAGGATCTTATCCTCAAGCTTGATAATGTGCATAAAGTATAAGGACAAGTTTATACAAAAATGACTTAGGCCATATATTTTTTGGGTCTAGGGCTATAAAATTACAAAAAAATGGATGGATTTGAGTTGGAGTAACCCACTAATTCTATGTATTTCAAACACTTTTATTCATATCCTCTTTTATATTTTTTTTATAATTTTTTTTTCATGGTTTAACTATTAGCTTTGGTGTCTTATTTTTCACTTTGACTATTTTTACTATTTTATTGGTGTATGTCGGTCCTATATATTCTTTACTTTGGAATATCTCTATGTTATTTGTTTTATCTCTTTCCCTTATGACCATGATTACCCCTTAAAGAGATGATCTTGATTGTCCAAATTTCAAATGTCTTCTACATGTTTTGGCTCTACTATTTTGAGTGGTCTCTTTGGCCTAATCATGAGTGTTTTTTAAAGAGGAAATCCTAGTTGTGTTGACTACTAAAGTCTATTTCTACCTATTGTTGGTTTATTTTTGTATTGCTACTTTGTTGCTTTGTTTTTTCCATATCTATTTATTGGCATTTACTATTGGTTTTGTTTGCTCTTCTTCGTTATGGTGTTGCTCTTGTCATTAACTAGCACCATGACGTCCTTAAAGTCTTCCTTATAACAATACCCTATTTTAAGTGCTATAGATAATTTACTTAGTTCAACCCATACCATATCCTATAGAGTATGTGGTCAAAACATGAAGCCAACATTCCTTTACTTTCTTATACGATAAATTTTTTCTAAATAATCAATCATACTAGTGTACCACTATGGTGGCAAGCATTCTTCATTGAACAATACACTTGACTAAATACTATAATGGCAAAACCTATTGTAGTAGAGGCACAATAAATTTCCCTTCCACTAGATCTCTCTCCCATAGGATTGATTGTTGTGTGTATCTAGCCCATCTCTAATCACTTCTATCATTTTGTGTCTCACTATTGCAACAAGTATGCCTCATTGAACAACACACTTGATTAGATACTACAATGGTGAACCTTGTTGAAATATGGGTACTATAAATTTCCCTTCCATAGGATATCCCTCTCCTAGGGTGAGATACAACATGCATATAACACACCTTTTCTTGCTCTTATCTTTCTTCTCTCTCTATTATGATGGACATGCCTTCTCAAGTGATGCATCCATCATTAGCAATAGGGCTTACATCATATTTAGGGAAATATACTCGTTTATCATTCATGGTGTAAATTGGAATCCTTCGCCTCCCCTTGTAATAGTGGGTAGACATAATTGACTACTTTAGTATCCATATTGTATATCTTATAGTTAATATTAGGAATGGGGTCAAATACCTACATTTGTATATGGTGTAGGTTGTTTTCTCCTAGTGCTTCCCACTATAGTGACAAGTATATTTGTTGGTATATGGCACTTGTTAGATATTACATATGGCCTACCTACTTTGGTGCCATGTATAAGAGGTATACCACCCAATCCATGGCCAATCTTGAAAGGAGGTACTATTTGCTGAGCACATCTTTGAATGCCACTCAAATCTTTCATGATCTATCACATTGATTTAAGGAATGTCATTGAATGCTACACAAATCATCGTGTGCTACACAAATTTGGAGTATGCAACATAAAAATGTATTTGACATGTCATTGCATGCCATACAAATCTTGAGTATGTATCATCCAATACATGTCAACATGTGCTACACGAATCTTGAGTGAATATAAAAAAATACATATTCGACATGTTGCCATGAGCCTCACAAATCATATCATGGATATTTTATGCATAACATTTTAACAATTTTTACATGGATAGTAAAAGGATAATGCTTTTGGGGATTTTGGAATACTTTGGACTTATTTTTACATTTTATTTTGGTTCATTTTGCACCCAAGTAGCATTTCTCAACACTTTAGGTATTTTTATAGGTAAATTCATTTCTAATCACATGGGGCAAGTAAAACTCAATATTCTTTCAGCAAAAATTTTCTTGGGGCATATACAGGTAAGTATTAGGTATATTTTCTTGTACTCAATCATTGTTTTTAAACTTATACATGTTTTCACTATTTATTACAAAAAAATGTATTTTTCCATAGACAATAGTGTCAAAAATATAAAAAAAATGTTTTTTATTTTGTAGAATAGAATTTTTATTTTTGTTGCTTTAGCTATCCCATAAATATTTTTTTTTACATTTTCTCCCTATATAATCTATAGTGGATATCCTTTGTAGTATCACCCATGGTACTTAAGGAGGGGTAATATGTATTTGTAAAAAATAACACTATCATGTGATTTTGTATATGATGAAGAGTTCTATCCTCATATTTAAGGGATGTGGGTGGACAAAATTTGTTAGTATTTTGGTAGGATTATAGAAATCCATGTTGGTCAATGGTTTTGGTTCCCTTTCTTCATCAAATTAACATTTTCTATGATCTTTCATGATGTTTTTCATTTTCACTTTTTCAAAACCCAAAAATAAGGATATAGGTAGGAATAAGGGATGTTTTATAGACATCCCTCAAAGCATGCATTCTAAAATTTAACAATTCTAAGATCATTAATTTAAGTGGGGATCTTGTTTGTCTAATAATTTTTAGAGTTTTTGATACATGGTTGTGATGCTAGCATGTTTTTACACCTAGGGTTTGAATGATGCATCATTTGGACCAATAGTTATAATTGTATGACCTTGATAAAGAAGAAAAATAGTTTTTGGCTCCTAAGGGAAGGTTATTTTATTTTATTCTACATAAATAACCCCTTCACACCCTTATTTTCCAACCATATATTCACTAAATATGTACAAATTATTTTTATGCTAATATTGCTCTTAGAGTCTCTACCTTTGTTGCTATCTCTTGTCCTTGTAGGTACAACCAAATCCATCAACTATTGATTCGATGTCTTATATAGGGGATGATGAGATGCTCTACTAGGATTCATAGCCAAAGGTCACTAATTATCATTTTAGGACTTATTTCCAAGGTAGGTCAAACACTTTGTAAATATCCTAAGTGTGATATCTTCCTACTATCATGACATTGCAAGAAGAATAGGGTAGGAATGAACTTCTTTATTTTATAAATGGAATGGTCATTGATGCCCTTAGTTTCAAGTAAATATTTTTTACTACATTAGAAATAGCTCTATCATTTTACTGATGATTTTAGTGCAACTATTCTTAAATACTTCAAATTTGTGTATGCTTGAAATAGGATAGCATTTTGGTATTTACAATTTATTTACTACTTTGCTATCATAGTTTCAACATCTTGATCTATTTGGTATTAATTTGAATAATTATATTAAATAACCTATTTTCCCTAAAAACATATGGTTATTCATATAAATTTAGATACTAGGAATATGCCCCACATAAGAAGCACTATCTTCATTGGTAATCAACATATAAATTTATCAAAACATCAACTAGTTGATTTTTCATAAAACCCTATACCTTGATGGTTTGATGGTTTTGTACACCCATGAGTGTAAATATCAATAGGCCATTTTGGTACTTTTATACATTATCATCTTTTTGAGTTGTGTCATTCTATTATTTCAAGAAAAGACTCTTCTTTTTAATAAATTTCCTCCACTAAACTTGCTTTTCTAACATGCCTAATCTTGATAAAATTATATTTAAAATGAAATATCTTGTAGAATTATCATCACTACATGGGGGTTAAAACATGGCCTACGAGTATTGAAGTCTTACCTAATGTAGAATTTACTTCCATGGCTAGTATTTTTGTATCCTAAAAATAATGATGATTTTGCATATTAAATTTTTTCTATATTTATTTTTTTATCCTATGTCTAAATATCAAAACTATAGGATCTAAGTTATATGTGTATATAATCAATTGATCATGTTTGTTTAGTGTAAAGTAATCTAATAACATAAAACAAATAAGATACTTTACCAAAAAGTTTCAAGAATATCTTCTTAAATCTAAGCCATATGATAGTGTGACCTTTATGACTCAATTCCCACAATATGTAGTGAAACAAATGGATATGGAATGGGTAAGCACTAAGAGTTACTTTTAAATATCATAAACCCTATGTAAGCATAGGAGGTCTTACATGTTATAATTCATTTTCTAGAATCCTCGCTAGAAAAATAGTGTAACATTAATATTTGGTATAAGAACATTAGGAGACCATTAATAGAGATGAGATGGTCCTATAGCTATTATATCCATATTACCATATATATACAAATCATTATCTACATACCAAATATATTGCATCCCAAGGGTTTGCTTAAGCAAATTGTTCTTGCTTACTAGGTTGTAATATTTTGGATGTTGTTGGTTGAATATCCATTAAAACTAAAATTCTAGATCACCTTTGGTATTTAAAAACTCTCTATCCTTGTTATTTCACTCTAATAGAGCATGTATCTTATTTATTTGGTTTTTCAATTCTTTTATTCATTAATCAATATAATATTGTCGAATGGGATTCTCAAAAGTTAGTCTTCCTTTACGAGGACTTGATGAAGAAATTATAGTGACATAATGTTAAAGATTTAAAGAATCAAAACTATTGATATATTTTGAAGCATTGTGATGTTTTCCTATATTTCTTAGAGGATGATTATTATGGCCCATAAACTCCTTATCAATCTGAGTTGTCCTTATCATACTTCCACCATATTATTCATAACCTTTGAAATAAAATGGATCCACCATGGACTACCTCTTAATATCATCATCTCAAACTAGTAAAATAATATTTCAATATATTATATTTATATCATTTTTGATAATCTAGATAAGGTGATCAAAATGGTACATGCCTCTTGTAAGGGTCTTGACACACCCAAATATATTTTTGATATTCTAGAGCCATAAACAATTTTATCTAAATAACAATACCATGGAATATATTCATACAAAAAGTAAAAAAATAGAAAAAGGGATAAAAATACAAACATATAAATGTTGGTTCTTTGATATGAGGTTCAAAACTAGTACTAATATTCTAAGAAGTTAAAGTATTCCCACCAAAAGAAGATGAAACTATCACTCTAATACCACTTATAACAAAACAACTTGTGAATATGGTACTTATACAAATAATTATTACAACTATGAAAGAGAATAGTGAAAAGATATTAGTTATAACAACTCCAAAATAAATTTAATAAATCCAAATCCAAATCACTAAAGTAAATCCAAGCCACTCAAAGAATACGAAGTTCCATGAGCAACACAGAGAGGACAAAGTATTATATGTACATCAAAGGTGCTAGAAGAAACACTATTTAAATGATGATATGTTTCATTTCTATTCATATTTAAATAGACTTCTAAAGTAACAAATCCTAACCTAAGTGTTGAAGGGATGATTCATCATAACATAAGTTTTGTCCCTATAGGACACCCTAGTGGTTAGGGCTTTGGGTTATCTTTTAGGAGACCCAGGTTTAAACCTTGATGGGGTGTGGTGTGTGTGTGTGTGTGTGAGTGAGTGATCTTGTGTACAAAAAAGAAAAATATAAGTTCTTGATCTAACCAAATAAAAATAGATTATGTGGTTATATTGTGGTCATTACAACATAGGACTTAATCTAGAAAATACAACTTCATAGGTTGAACAAATGCACAAAATTTCAATTGTAGAAGGAATAATAAATAAGATTTTGAGGATCAAAATCTTTCACATTATGTAAGTATAATATATATAAATCCATAATAGCTGAATTAAAAGTGTCACTAGTTGATATACATAAAAAATGACAGATAAATATTTGCACAATAAATATTTAATATATGGCAACATCACATTTAAGCAATAAATCCTTTAAATAAATTCATATTTCAATAAAACTTCAAATTGAGACTTTTAAAATCAATATGATTATTCAAAATTATTTAAAGCTAGAAATTCCATCATCAAACACTTAAAATAGATGTAAAATTAGTCAAACGTACTAAATGTATTTTATGTACAAGTCAACCAAGCAATGCCTAGATATATTGACTTATTTACATGAAAGTGAACTCAAAATAATATGTCTACTATAAATTCCATCCTACAATGTAATATTTTTACCCACCAAAATGATAAAACTATTTTTGATAGATAATCCTTATTTATCTCTTCTTTGAGCTTGAAATGAGTCTTTATTTTTATTAAAGTTTATTTACATTCTTTACCAATTGTTGTAATATTTCATCAAAAATTTGTATTTGGATCTTAAAAAAGAAAATAATCTAGCCAACAAGCTAGTTGGAAATACATTGGGTTGGCATGTGCAATAATCTTAAAACTAAATTGGGTTATTGCTAAGAGGGATGTATGTAGGGATAAGCATGACACATCACCTCCATGCATTCAACTTTAGGAAGACCATAACAAATAAAAAAATATTAGTTTCATTCATTGATTTGGAAGACAAAACTCGACAAGCCTTAGACTAAAATGGAGAAGAGGAATTTGAAGAGTTTGGAGTAGCAAAAGGTAGGTTTTAGCAAATTAAGGACAATAAAACCATTAAGACATAGTATGTGAAGCTACAACCAAGGGAATGGTAATTCAACATCTAAGGGCAAAGTTAATCTCATCAACTTTTGTAATCTCTATATTTTGCAAGGAGTAGTAAACTTGAATAATTCATCAATTAGTCTTCTTATCCAATAGGGTTTTCCATATTAAAACGCTATGATATTTGTTGTAGAATGTATGTTTAGTTTTAATCATTTTAATAGTTTGAATCATCTTTTTTCTATGAGAATTTACAAATCTTATGTGCTTGTCATCTTAGAAACTAAGAAGTTTGAGTATAACGAACACTAGTTTCATAAAATGATAAACTGCATTTATAGTATATTTCAAGCTTCTTAACATTGCATTAGTCTTTATGGATTTTCATACCCTATTTTATTCTTACATGAATATTTTTGCACATGAGACAACAATTTTATGTAAGGTGGAGGCTTTACCATCTACTTGTTTCACAAGAGCATGAGTCAAACTAATCCAAAGAGACATTCAATCCTTAAAAAGAGGAATCATTTAAGATTTGATTAATGAATATTTAAATTTAATTACTAAACATATTTAATAATGCTTTAGAAAAGGTTTTTGATATTACAACTTTATTTTCTCCATGGTTTGAAAAAATCATATAAAAGTATTTTTAATATATTTATGGTGTACATATATTACAATACCAAATTTCATAGTATATAAAATATTCATCAATATAACTAATGATATGATTATAAAAAATAATAATTTTTTAAACTTTAAACATTTTATTATATAACATTGGAAAGCAAGTCATTTTATATTCATTGGAAAGCAAGTCCTTTTATATTTGAGTTTACATCTTTGACTGAGAAGTCTTGCTAATTTTATATATATTTTCAACCTCTATTTAAATTATAATAAAATACATATTCATATATTTTTTTCAATTAATTAAAAAAAATTGAAACAAGTTCTATCTATATTACATCATAGTATAATAATATTACAACTACATATATCATAAAATTTGAATCTTCATTCCCTTAAAAATTAAAAGTCATATCCAATTAAACTAATACCATTTAATTATCCATACTAACATTCAACACCTGGCCTTCAGCTCTTTTTTGAATTTCAGATAATCCCTCGACAATCCTCTCTTTTTTAAGTTTCAGATAATCCCTCGACAATCCTCACAGTAGTGGAAATTGGGAAGAGGGGGAACTATTATGGTATGGTGAATAGGATATATGCTGCCTAGAGAAAACAACAGTACAAGTCTACGAAGCCTATAAAAGAAGTTAGTACTGTCACGTGGATGACTATTAACTTAGATCCCACTAATACAAGATCCGAGGAGGGGGTACTGCAACCTCAACTGTACCTTCTAACATGTTCACTGCTTGTTTCATGGACGGTCTCAGAAATGGATCTTCTTGAATACACCACAGTCCAACAAAAACCATTATTTCCAACTGCTTTTTATCAATGTTTTCATCTTCTTCCGATTGCAGCTGCTGTTCCACCAGCTTTACGAGCTTCCCCTGCTCCAAGCATTCGTAAACCAAGTCGAACAACAGGATTTCATTCTCCGGAGCATCTAGATTCAATGATTTTCTGCAACAGACAATTTCAAGGAGCATTACTCCAAAGCTATAAACGTCTACCTTGACTGTTATTGCCATATTTCTATGCCAATCGGGGGCTATATAACCCTTTGTGCCACGGGTTGCCGTAAATGTTCGGGTCTGTTCTGCCTTCATCAGTTTTGCCAAGCCAAAGTCAGAGATCTTAGCTTTGAAATGTTCATCCAGCAAGATGTTTTGAGGTTTTATGTCACAGTGGATTATCTGAGTTGTGCATTCTTCATGTAAATAGAGGATACCCCTTGCTATCTCTATGGCAATACGAACACGTGACTTCCAATCGATTAAGCTCCTCCCTGCAAATAAAACGCCGTCCAGAGACCCCCTGGGCATATACTCGTAGACCAGAAGCCTGTGGGATCCCTCGTCGCAGAAGCCGTACAACTGAACAAGATTTTTATGATGGCTGGTCCCAATCACGCTCACCTCTGTTCGGAACTCCTTTTCGCCTTGGTCCTGCTGCACCACTTTATCAAGAGACTTCACAGCAATTTCTCTTCCGTCAGATAACACGCCTTTGTGGACTTTACCCGAAGCACCTCGTCCGAGCTCTTGTTTGAAGCCTCCTGTATCTCCTTGTAACTGAATGCTTTTAACACGTATTGATCTTCCGCCTCTCTGGTCTTGGCCCTGGCCCTGACCCTGAAATTATATGCGTAATACACGCATATTACGACCACAAGGGTTGAGAAGCAACTCGCAAGGCTTACAGCGATCATTAGAGGCGTCTTACCCTTGTCTTTCCTCGTCGGCTCCCCCATTTGAGGCGGCTTACCCTCGCTTTTATTAAGAGGGACGGCATCAAATACTTTGACAAAAGCTTTGGACGAACTGTCGTTGTCAACGTAAAGGAAGCCGAGTATAGGAAATCGGTTCTTCCAACAACGTCCTTCCTTACTAACGGCCACCATACAGTTGCAATCGTCCAGGCAGGTCTGCTTGCATTCTGTTTCATTATTAGTTTGTATTGAATAACTGCCATCCTCTGGCCAATGTATGTTGTTAAGCTCTTTGATGATGGGTTTGGCGCTGCAAGTGGGAGATGAGTTTTGAGCACATCCCTTCAAATGATCATCATTGTCAATGAAGTCGAATCCCGGAAGGCAAACACAATCAGCCGTCGACTGGCCGGTTAGCTGACAAATACCATTGAGTCCACACTGGCCCCAGATTTTACATTTATTCTCCTCATTTGGCCATTCACTTTCAGGTGACCAAGAACCAACGTCGTTCCAAACATACTCTTTTAAAATTCCGTCTGTATCCAGAGTAAATCTACGGAAAAGCTGCTCCTGGCCGGCCTCGCCAAGCGTTGCAACAGTTACGTTGGTGCTATTTACCAAAGACAGCGTTCCGTTCCGATGGAAGATCAAGTTAGATGGGTTTGGGCCATCTAATTTATATGTGCCGGTATTCCAGATGGCGGTAGAAGGCGTAACTTGATCCACTGGATAACTCACCAAATTGCCGTCCCCCTGTAAACTGAGCACGAATCTGCCTGATGAATAATTGTTGTCTGAAGCTTTGGAATACATGACTGATTGCCACTTGAGCGTCTGCTCGGGCAAGAGCGTATCTGTAGGACTGTCGAAGCTTTGCCAGACGGGTTGAAACTCCTCGTTCAAAAGCACAAAGTTGCCACTGTCCAGCAATGCAGCGGAGGACACAAATTGGGAGATGTCCCAAATAAGCTCTCCCTTGGAATCAAAGAGCTGAAGACCGCTACCAGAGAGTTTCAGAGTGGAGCCCTTTTCGACGGGAATGTCTGCATTGCCCCTCTTGGGAGTCCAAACGAGAGTTTTACTAGATATGCTGTCAAACCAGACGCCTACCAAATAGTGCGTCGGAGTGGCGGGATAAAATCCAAAGGCAAAGGCTTCGTTAGGCGAAATCCATTTGGGGTTTTGGGGAGCAGTGAGAGTTGAGCCAAGGGTAATATTGCTGGGCTTTTGAGGCTGCTGTGCCGACACGCTCATCATGACAATGAGCAGATGAACAATGAAAACCTGAGGGAGGAGTAGAGTAGTAGTAGACATAGCTGACATGGAGTTGAATGAGCTTGGTTGCAGACGAAATACGGACATGGAGCATTAAATGGAAATGCAAGGGTCCACGTCCACGCAACACCGGATTCGATACGGTTTCTTGATGACTTTTCTGTGCACATTACTTCGTCTAGTACACGGAAATAAAAGCAAATCAGCAAAGACTGTTAAAAGTCAGCAAAACGTTTGTATTTTAGTTTGACATAAAAGTGGGCAAAAACTGTTCAAAGTTAGCAAAATGTTTGTATTTTACTTTGACTCGGCCAGAGCTGTAGCTAAAGAGTCTTTTTTCTTTTTTTTGGTATGTTATACTATTTGAGTGTTTGTGGTAGTAGTTTAGTGTTAGTTTAAATAATAATAATAAGGTAGGTGTAATAGGTGTTGTTGAGGCAGTTTTAATCAAAAGATTTAAATTTGTTTTAATAAAAAATATTATAAATATAATAAACTTTTTTTATAGATAAAAAAATATTAATTAAATTTATTTTTTTAATATTAATTATATTTAAAATATAATTAACTTATTAAAAAGGTAAATACTTTCTTAAACATCACTTAAAATGAAATGCTGAGATAATTTTATAATTATCACTTAAAATGAAATAGAATTTGAATTTGAGTTTGTATTAAACAAAAAAATTATCACTTAGAATGAAATACTGAAAGAAATTTTTTAATTTTAATTTTTTAAATACTTTAATTTTATAATTAGGTTTTGACTATTTGTTTTGAAAAGATAAGATTTTGAGTTTTTGATTGTGGAAATTTTGATATTATAAATAATGGTTTAAAGTTTATAAATGAAGATCTAAATTTAAATTTTATAAAATATAAAATTATATACTATATTTAAATATAATTATATAAATGAAAATATTCTTCATACAAATCCTTAAATATAGTTAACCAGTATTTTAATATAGTTTAATATAATCAAGTAATCAAGATATGTTATTTAAAACGTTTAATTCTCATTTCAACAACGGCAACAACGCAGGGTGTAGGCTTAAACATGTTTAGGTAGAGTCATAGAAAATTCTAATATCACCTATCTATTTAATTTTGTTGTTGTTCCTTCCACTCACATGACATTGCCCGACGGAGAAGGCGCCCCATTTGACGGGTGTTCTATTCAGTGCAGCGTTAATGAAAATGGTGCAACTGCTGCACACACACGGAACGGTGGGACCCATACGACCAACAATTTCTTTTGACAATTGTGTAATATGACGGACGATCCTGCCCATCACTTGAAAATTTCGTAACGTCCACGTTCTCGTAGCATCAAATTATCTTCTATTTGACATTTTGTAACATGGTGCGTGACGGATGGGAAAGTTGTTTTAGGTAATGTATTTTTTTTTTTAATAATATTTAAATATAAATTTATTTATTTTTCTCTTAGAAGAGAAAAACAAAAGTGATGTTTTGTTTTTTTTTTTTAAATGAGGAACCTTTTATATACAACATATCCGCAACATGTGAGGGGAGAGATTTGAACCTGGGCCTCTCGAAAGTGATGTTGTTTTGTATATGGGTAGTTGATACGAGGAGCATTTTAGCTTGTTTAGATTTGAAATCAAAATGGGTTTCAAATTAATATCAAAATGGATCCTGACAACTTGAATATTTTTTGGGGGGATTATTTATATTTGGACTTGAAAGTGAATATTTTTTGGGGGGATTATTTATATTTGGACTTGAAAGTAGCTTTTTCAAGTTATATTTTTTTATTAAGAGTTTGATCTTGATTTATGATAGTTTTGTGTATTTTAAAAGATGACAACATTTGAAGAAAAAGTATCATCATTTAAGTATTTCTTTTATTTGATTTTTTTTTTTTTTTAATTATGTTATATTTTAAAAATGAAGGGATAGTATTTTTTTTTCCCTTGTTTACAAAATTGTGTTTTTACATTGAGCTTGAAAAATAATAGCATAGTAAAGTTTTTTTTTTTTTTTTGTAAATGATTGTATGACTGAGTGTAACCCTAAAACCATAGCTTGTAAATTTGGATGATAGAGGAAGAGCATTTAAAATCATTTTTTAGGTGAGATATTATTAATCCCTATTGTAAAAATAAGAGAGAGTTATTGTAGGTCAAAGCAATTGCCCACACAAATAGTTCTAGCAAAGCAATGCCAGGCTCTAATTTTTGCTAAAATTTTGTTAAGGCAAAGTTTTAATACAAGTCTATGCTTGTCATTTTTGCATGAGTAGTCCAGATACATTTGTCCAAGTCTAGGTTTTCAAGCGGCTAAGTCTTCTCATAATGGATAAATTTACAAAAGCAGTCATAAAGCAAGATGCACTTGGCTAGGTTAAAAAATTAATTAAGGTTCCAGTAAAGCCAATCCTAAAGAAATCAATATTAGACTTATAAAAAGATGACATCAATGTGAAGCCTATAAAATTCTAGGAAGCTAAAATCCCAAAACCAAGCAATCTTCAAAACCTAAAACATAAACCTAGAATGAAATAATCCTAATATTTTCAAGTGCTAACATCACCCAAACCCCCAAAAATTTTGGGATGATGAGAGTCATAATCAAGCAAATATTGGGATCATCACAAGATGATGTCACCAAGAGTCTTCAAAAGTTTGACTTGAAATAAATATAAGCCTAGACCTTACCTCTAAGGTCCTTATAGTGGACAAAAGAGCCCAAAAATATATTAGAGCTCTAGAAATAAATAAAGACCCCCAAATATATCCTTTTTAGCAAGCATTCACATGCTAGAGGCCTGAACCGACAAAGAACCCAGTTGCCCATATTAAAATAATCAAGCTGAGTTGGTAGCTCTGACAAGCCAACACAACAATAAGTTATAATGGAGAAAAGTTGAGCTAGCAAAAATATGCCTAGGCTCCTTGAAGATGTGTAGATGCCAAGTTTTGGGAAGAGATTAGGATCAACCATGTTTTCACCAGAATCAGGGTAGTTGAGCCAAGCTGAGTGGGAAAGCGACAATCACACCTTTCTAGCATGCTAATCAAATTGTGCCTATCCATGATGGGCCCAAAAAAGGGCTCTCATTGTAATGATCAAGAATGGCATGAAGCATTGTATAGTCTTATAAATAGCTAAGACTTCCTTAGTATAAATGTAAAGTCTTTAGCAATTTGCTTGTTATATGTTGTATATTTTACTCTACAATCAATATAAGCAAATGTTGTTTGACCTCCATTAAAGATAGTTTTAGAGTTGCAAATCTAAATGTGATATATACGTTTTAATGCATTTATGTTTATGCTTTGTGAATGGTGAATTCTATTAAGCAAATTTTGCTCAAATTAGATTTTTGTCTGGATTATCTTTTATAAATTTCTTAGAATGTTGAGAAATATATAACAAAGGATTTAATAAATCTATATTATGTAATGCCATGTTTCATGGTTGGTCTTTTAAGCATTATCTTAGTTTGAATGTAGGGTGTTTATATAGCACATTTCATTGTTGTTAAGCTAAATCCCAACCACTTTTAATCATATTCTAAATCGTTACCTCCCTCTGTAAACATTGCATCACTATATTTAGTCTTAAATCCTTTCTTTACTTTCTTTAGCATAACAAGGAACCAACCTTCTCCGTAGGTTGGCAAGGAGAATTATCTAATCATCCAATCTTGGTTGTGGTCTAGGATGCATTTTCCACATTAACTAGATTGACTTCCAAGAGTTTTTGGTACACTTGGTGGAACGAAACTAATTTTAGTTTATCCATAGAGAATTAGAGGTGGGAGAAGAATCTCATTTTTCTTGATTGGAAGAGTAAAATACAAATTGACTAAAATCATGGTGAAGTTTTACTCTTTGAATATTAATTAATCCATTCACCTAGTGACTACACTATTGAAGAACCTATGATATTCGCAACTTTTTTGAGGAACAAACTCCAAAATTGCATGGCACAATGACTAGAGGTTGAAAGAAATCATATAAATTAGGGCATCATAATACATCCTACCTGAAGCCACGATCAAACACATATATCTAACCTGCAACAATGCTAGACCTCTTAACCTTTGTGGTCTCCATCACATTCCTTAGGTCGCACTGAAGGTATTACCCTCTTATGATGGCAATGGAAAAACAATTTATGAACATTGTCAGGATGTTGTTGCTTTGGCCATGATCTATAATATTGCACATGAAGATGTAATGGTAAGACTCACATTTTATTTTAAAGATAAATTATTGGTATGGTATCACTCTTTCTAAGACATCAACATAAATACATGGGATGACCTTATTGAACCTCTCATATTAGAGTTCGAATTAATGTTCATCGGTAACCAAAAAAATTATCACTTAGAATGAAATAATGAAAGAAATTTTTTAATTTTTTTTTTTAAATACTTTAATTTTATAATTAAGTTTTGAACAGAGTAATAAGTAAGGTATTTGTTTTGAAAAGATATAATTTTGAGTTTTTGATTGTGAAAATTTTGATATTATAAATAATGGTTTAAAGTTTATAAAATTTAAATTTTATAAAATATAAAATTATATACTATATTTAAATATAATTATATAAATGAAAATATTCTTCATACAAATCCTTAAATATAGTTAAACAGTATTTTAATATAGTTTAATATAATCAAGTAATCAAGATATGTTATTTAAAACGTTTAATTCTCATTTCAACAACGACAACAACGCATGGTGTAGGCTTAAACATGTTTAGGTAGAGTCATAGAAAATTCTAATATCACCTATCTATTTAATTTTGTTGTTGTTCCTTCCACTCACATGACATTGCCCGACGGAGAAGGCGCCCCATTTGACGGGAGTTCTATTCAGTGCGGCGTTAATGAAAATGGTGCAACTGCTGTACACACGGAACGGTGTGACCCATACGACAACAATTTCTTTTGACAATTGTGTAATATGACGGGCGATCCTGCCCATCACTTGAAAATTTCGTAACGTCCACGTTCTCGTAGCATCAAATTATCTTCTATTTGACATTTTGTAACATGGTGCGTGACGGATGGGAAAGTTGTTTTAGGTTATGTATTTAAAAATAAATTTATTTATTTTTCTTTTAGAAGAGAAAAACAAAAGTGATGTTTTTTTTTTAGGAGGAACCTTTTATATATAACATATCCGCAACATGAGAGGGGAGAGATTTGAACCTGGGCCTCTCGAAAGTGATGTTGTTTTGTATATGGGTAGTTGATACGAGGAGCATTTTAGCTTGTTTAGATTTGAAATCAAAATGGGTTTCAACTTAAAATCAAAATGGATCCTGACAACTTGAATATTTTTTGGGGGGATTATTTATATTTGGACTTGAAAGTAGCTTTTTCAAGTTATATTTTTTTTTATTAAGAGTTTGATCTTGATTTATGATAGTTCTGTGTATTTTAAAAGATGATAGCATTTGAAGAAAAAGTATTGTCATTTAAGTATTTTTTTTATTTGATTTTTTTTTTTTTAATTATGTTATATTTTAAAAATGAAGGGATAGTATTTTTTTTTATCTTTTGTTTATAAAATTGTGTTTTTACATTGAGCTTGTAAAATAATAGCATAGTAAAGTTTTTATTTTTATTTTTGTAAATGATTGTATGACTGAGTGTAACCCTAAAACCATAGCTTGTAAATTTGGATGGTAGAGGAAGAGCATTTAAAATCATTTTTTAGGTGAGATATTATTAATCCCTATTGTAAAAATAAGAGAGTTATTGTAGGTCAAAGCAATTGCCCACACAAATAGTTCTAGCAAAGCAATGTCAGGCTCTAATTTTTGCTAAAATTTTGTTAAGGCAAAGTTTTAATACAAGTCTATGCTTGTCATTTTTGCATGAGTAGGCTATTGGTAGTCCAGATACATTTGTCCAAGTCTAGGTTTTCAAGTGGCTAAGTCTTCTCAGAATGGATAAATTTACAAAAGCAGTCATAAAGCAAGATGCACTTGGCTAGGTTAAAAAATTCATTAAGGTTCCAGTAAAGCCAATCCTAAAGAAATCAATCTTAGACTTATAAAAAGATGACATCAATGTGAAGCCTATAAAATTCTAGGAAGCTAAAAGCCCAAAACCAAGCAATCGTCAGAACCTAAAACATAAACCTAGAATGAAATAATCCTAATATTTTCAAGCGCTAACATCACCCAAACCCCCAAAATTTTTGGGATGATGAGAGTCATAATCAAGCAAATATTGGGATCATCACAAGATGATGTCACCAAGAGTCTTCAAAAGTTTGACTTGAAATAAATATAAGCCTAGACCTTACCTCCAAGGTCCTTATAGTGGACAAAAGAGCCCAAAAATATATTAGAGCTCTAGAAATAAATAAAGACCCCCAAATATATCCTTTTTAGCAAGCATTCACATGCTAGAGGCCTGAACCGACAAAGAACCCAGTTGCCCATATTAAAATAATCAAGCTGAGTTGGTAGCTCTGACAAGCCAACACAACAATAAGTTATAATGGAGAAAAGTTGAGCTAGCAAAAATATGCCTAGGCTCCTTGAAGATGTGTAGATGCCAAGTTTTGGGAAGAGATTAGGATCAACCATGTTTTCACCAAAATCAAGGTAGTTGAGCCAAGCTGAGTGGGAAAGCGACAATCACACCTTTCTAGCATGCTAATCAAATTGTGCCTATCCATGATGGGCCCAAAAAAGGGCTCTCATTGTAATGATCAAGAATGGCATGAAGCATTGTATAGTCTTATAAATAGCTAAGACTTCCTTAGTATAAAGGTAAAGTCTTTAGCAATTTTCTTGTTATATGTTGTATATTTTACTCTACAATCAATATAAGCAAATGTTGTTTGACCTCCATTAAAGATAGTTTTAGAGTTGCAAATCTAAATGTGATATATACGTTTTAATGCATTTATGTTTATGCTTTGTGAATGGTGAATTCTATTAAGCAAATTTTGCTAAAATTAGATTTTTGTCTGGATTATCTTTTATAAAGTTCTTAGAATGTTGAGAAATATATAACAAAGGATTTAATAAATCTATATTATGTAATGCCATGTTTCATGGTTGGTCTTTTAAGCATTATCTTAGTTTGAATGTAGGGTGTTTATATAGAACATTTCATTGTTGTTAAGCTAAATCCCAACCACTTTTAATCATATTCTAAATCGTTACCTCCCTCTGTAAACATTGCATCACTATATTTAGTCTTAAATCCTTTCTTTACTTTCTTTAGCATAACAAGGAACCAACCTTCTCCGTAGGTTGGCAAGGAGAATTATCTAATCATCCAATCTTGGTTGTGGTCTAGGATGCATTTTCCACATTAGCTAGATTGACTTCCAAGAGTTTTTGGTACACTTGGTGGAACGAAACTAATTTTAGTTTATCCATAGAGAATTAGAGGTGGGAGAAGAATCTCATTTTTCTTGATTGGAAGAGTAAAATACAAATTGACTAAAATCATGGTGAAGTTTTACTCTATGAATATTAATTAATCCATTCACCTAGTGACTACACTATTGAAGAACCTATGATATTCGCAACTTTTTTTAGGAACAAACTCCAAAATTGCATGGCACAATGACTAGAGGTTGAAAGAAATCATATAAATTAGGGCATCATAATACATCCTACCTGAAGCCACAATCAAACACATATATCTAACCTGCAACAATGCTAGACATCTTAACCTTTGTGGTCTCCATCACATTCCTTAGCTCGCACTGAAGGTATTACCCTCTTATGATGGCAATGGAAAAACAATTTATGAACATTGTCAGGATGTTGTTGCTTTGGCCATTATCTATAATATTGGAGATGAAGATGTAATGGTAAGACTCACATTTTATTTTAAAGATAAATTATTGGTATGGTATCACTCTTTCTAATACATCAACATAAATACCTAGGATGACCTTATTGAACCTCTCATATTAGAGTTCGATGACATAGGGGATCCTTTCATTGCTTACTTCACTTTCATTTATTCAAAGGCACCCCTAGAAAAGTATCACTGAAATTAATATCTAATTCAAAAGGACCTAGAGAAGAATTCCTCAGGATATAATGCCATCACATGCCCAAACCTACATCTATTACCTTCATATTTTCACCTAGAACTTAAGTATTTCGATTCAACAATCCAATGAGGTGAGATTCTTATAACCTTATTAGATTGATATCATGACAAGAAATACACTCATCTTAGTTGGAAAGCTTCCCCTAGGATTACTATGCTAGGTATACCTCAAATCTCTCAGGCAAGTCCACAAGTTCCCTTTTTGACTCTGCCATCCCCTTCACTTGACACATTGTCTAAAACATATATTTAATGTCTTACTCCATCAAGTTTTATACCTACCATGCCCACTCTAGAATCAAAAGAGTTACAAGAGCTAATAATTATGGTCTAGAGCTTGAAAAACGAGATTGCTATTGTGAAGAGGTAGAATGTTGAGATAAGACTTGAAGCATGTCATCAAAATAAGTCTCCCTTTCTCTTAGAATACCAAATGATGTTGATTAGTGAAGTTGATGAAAAACATTTTGCCATTGCCAAAAATTAAAAAAATAGAGATCATTCATTGCTCTGGATAAACATTGGTATTTAGCATTTGATATTCATCACAAGGGTGATACTTTTTTGGCTTACCAACTTCAATACTGAAAGGTGTTAGCTTGGGAATCAGAAGAAATCATGGCCTTGGTGATGGATCACGAACAATATCTAATAACAAAGGACCATTTTACAACTAGCCTTGCCCATATATATGATGAATACATGCATAATCCCTTGCCATATTATATTAAAATAAACACCTAAAACGTGTCATGTCAAGGGCGACTACTCATATGGACATGTTACAAAACCATATGGAGGATCTTGGATAGACTCCAAGATAGAGCAGTGGTTCTAACCACTCAATTTAGGCATTTTGGCCTAATAAGGTTGAACCGTAGCCTAGATCTATGGTCTCCATTCTAAATCACGATAGATACCTGGGGTCTACAGTCTAGACTACAATTGTGACCTACGGTCTTAACTGAATTTTAGTTAGGCCTTCCATCCGAGCCAAATTGGTTGGAACGACCAAAAGATCTAGAAGCAGGCAGTTGAAGGACAAAAGATTCCATAGGCTTCCATCCCAACTGTCCTAACCAATCTTCTTAGTCTTGGCTTCTCCATGAAGCTACCCCTAGCCCTAGGGACATGCTATAAATACCCCCTCCAAATGGGATGAAAGGAGGAAAGAGTTAATGGATTAAGAGAGCAGCGAAACCCTATCAAATTGCATACTGAATCTGTGCATTTGAGAGCCCCTTTGCTATTCACCTAAAGACCAATTATCCATGGATGCCCTAGGTGCCTAGGAGATTTAAGAAGCACAAATTCAGGAAAATGAAGGCCTGTCATAGCGATTTGACCACCAAATATGTCAAAGGACAACAAAGGCGACCCTTGAACATCAATTTGGACAAGGAGGTCAAGCCCACTACCCCTAATTATGAGGGTAAACCTATCAGAGGTCAAACCATGGCTATCAGACATGGTTCACAGTGCAGACCGCCCACCATGGCTGTGGTTTGCAATAGATGACTGATCACCTTACTTGCTTTGCTTTTGACCGTATAGATTAGTTATATTAGTCTTTTTATAGGTTTAATTGCACTTTAGAGAAACTCTAACCGTAGGAATTAGTTATTTCATGTATTGTATTAAGATTATATTGGATATTTTATGCAATTTATTGCTTCTAACTTGATATTTGATCCATGCATCATTTGCTTATTCATGTTAGGCATGGTATAGTATAATTATTGATCTAATTAGAATAGTTTAAAGTATTTCTTTATAATTTCTTGTTTTACTAGTTTGATGGCATTTGCATACATATTTCCTTAAAGGGCCTCATCGCGAGAGGCTATCAATATTTTTAATCATGTGTTGTTGTTTCTCATTCGCAGGGAGACAGGTGCAAGAGGATATTACATCATAATCCTTCCACATCGTGAAGAAGGGGGTCAACTCCACCCCAAGACAGTTTGTGACTAATCAATAGAGCACTATAAGTGCGCCTACCCTATTGAGGGCATTGGCAATTGTAATATCAGTATCATCTTTCAAGTGACCCTAAGAGGGCATTTTTGTAATCAAAGCTCATTCAAAGATTAATACAAGAAACCTTACCTTTTATGTTCAATTTATGTACTTGTGTCAATCTTTGTGCTTTCATGATGGTATAGATCAATACAGTGGCTAGGTGCATGCTCCATGATTAATTCAGATGGAGATCATGGTAGAACTCCACATTTCTAGCCCCTGAGTACTGACATTTTTGGTTTTTCATATCAAGTGCTAACCGTAGCTAATATCTACGATTATTTTTTGGCCTATGGCTATCACATGCGGTTTACACTGCAGCCCGCAGACCAGAGCTACAGTTTACAGTAGAAGCAGTAGACAACAGAGAAACCACTTGGCAGCATAGCAGGAGTTGAGGTAGATTCTATTTCCATCCTCTATTCTACATTTTCTCTTGTGTATTCTTACAATAAGTGGCAAATCGATGGCAAATTAGGAACATTAAAGGAAAAGGATCAATGAACAAGTCCTATTTTGCTTTCGCACTCTTTCCATTAGAAAGGCATTGCTAGGAACAATGAACCCCTGATTGCAGTTCGCCCTAGAATACAATGACCTTGATAAAAATTGTGTGGTCGTTTGCATGTGTGAGGCCCAATCAGAGGTCATGTCATTGTAATTGCATTTTCATAATGTCATGTAGGACATAGCATGCATACCTTTGTGAATTTGAAATGTTCTTTCTTATGCATATCATGTAGGAATGATCATATGAATTTTCTTTTATGCATTTGTCTTTATGCAAAGTAAAATGAACCACACACACCACGTTTCATTGTAAACATTAGTGGCGTTGGGCTCTCACATCCAACCCATTTGATTGAGACCAACAGTGGATGTGATGCAGGAGCATCCGATGGCAGCAGAGCAATATTGCATCAACAAAAAAAAAATTCTAAGTGTTTGCCTTGGTGTCACGATATCGCGATAGAAAAGTGTCATGATATCACAACATGTCGCGTTTTTGCGACTCTGGAAGGAGAGAGAAGGTGCGGAGCAAAAATGTTGCGATTTCACGACATGTCACGAAATCGCGACTAGAAGCAAGAGAGAGAATATGCCCGATGAAAATGTCATGATTTTGCGACATGTCACGAAATCGCGACCGAAGCAAGAGAGAGAAGATGCCCGATGAAAATGTCGTGATTTCATGACATGTCATGAAATCACAACCATAAGCTGAGAGAGAGGGTACCCGATGAAAATGTCGCGATTTTGCGACATGTCGCGAAATCGTGACCAGAAGCAGAGAAGGGAGGCGTCCGAAGAAAATGTCGTGATTTCGCAACATGTCATGAAATCGCAACCGAAGCAAGCAAGTGAAGACATCAGAAGGAAATGTCACGATTTCGTGACATGTCACGAAATCGCGACCGAAGCAGAAAGCGAAGACATCAGAAGGAAATGTCACGATTTCGTCGTGAAATCGCGACCGAAGCAGGCAAGCGAAGACATCAGAAGGAAATTTCACGATTTCGCGACATGTCGCAAAATTACAACTGAAGCAGGCAAGCGAAGACATCAAAAGGAAATGTCACGATTTCGTCGTGAAATCGCGACCGAAGCAGGAAAGTGAAGACATCAGAAGGAATGTCACGATTTTGTGACATGTCACAAAATCGCGACCAAAGCAAACAAGCGAAGACGTCAGAAGAAAATGTCACAATTTTGAGACATGTCACAAAATCGCGACCAACGTAGGAAGGCGAAGGCATCCAAAGAAAATGTCACGATTTTGCGAAATGTCATGAAATCGTGACCGAAGCTAGAAAGCGGAGACGTCCGAAGAAAATGTCACGATTTCATGACATGTCACGAAATTGCGATCGAAGCAGGAAAGCGGAGGTGTCCGAAGAAAATGTCATGATTTCACGACATGTCGCAAAGTCGCGACGGAAGCAGGAAGAAAGGGCGTCCGAAGGAAAGTGTCGCGATATCACGACATGTCGCGATATCGTGACCCGATGATAAGAAAGGGGCAGCGATGAAATGGAATGTCACGATATCGTGACATGTCGTGATATTGTGACCCGAAGACAAGAAAGGCGGCGATGAAAGGAAATGTCGTGATATCGTGACATGTCGCGATATCGCGACTCGAAGACAAGAAAGGCGGCAATGAAAGGAAATGTCATGATATCGCGACATGTCACGATATCGTGACTCAAAGACAAGAAAGGCAGCGATGAAGGGAAATGTCACGATATCGCGACATGTCGCGATATCGCGACTCGCAAAAAAGAAGGGTAGCGAGGAAAGAAAATGTCGCGATATCACGATCGAAAGGGAGAAGGAGCGCAAGGAAGCCGAAATGTCGCGATATCGTGACATGTCATGATATCGTGACATACTGCTGGTTCATGATTCGAAAAGGCATGCATTCCAAGATGATGTTTCTCGAGGCGGTCAAAGGCCTCATTAATGCATGATTTCTTGCCCGGTAAGCTTGTTGAGCATGGCGACCACTTGAATGTTGCGCCCAGAGGTCAGAGACGTTCAGACGGCTCATCAATGCATGTTTTCGTGGCTGACCCGATGGCAGTTGCCAGATAGAGTAAGAGATGTGAAGGCTCAGTCGTAAAGGCCAAAGGAGCCGACTTTTTAGATTTTGATGATGTATTCTTCCAGGTGGGTCATTAATGGCCTAGAGGGTCGGGACCTCGATAAAAACTCAGAGATTGTAAGAGAAAGGGATGGTGAGTTTGAGATTAGGAGAAAAGAAGAAAGGAAAACTACGCCTGTGGGCCTTGTATTGTAATGCTTTTGGTAAACAAAATATAGAACATTAGATCTGGTTTTTCTGTGTGAATCTCGGCTCCCCATCAAGTGGTATCAGAGCGGGAGTTCCTGAGTGTGTGAGCAGAGCATCGAAAGTGAGGCAGCTTGCACCAGGATCTATGGAAGGGTTTGTAAGAGAAGAAAGAAGAATGCCTCCACGAAGAAACCATGGTGGAGTAAGAAATATGGTGCCAGCAGAAGATTTCAGAGCTTTGTAGAGGCAAGTTCAGGCCCTACAAGAGGAGTGCAGAGGGCATGAGCCCAGGAGGGAAGAAGGAAGTGAAGATGAAGTTGATGAAGAAGAGGACCAGTTTGAGGAAGAAGAAGAGGCTGTAGATCCTGCACAAGCCAGGTTATACAGAGCCATCTCCCAGATTGGAAAGAAACCAAAAATGGAGGTTTCTACATATTCTGGAAACCTAGATCCAGAAGAGGTGATTGATTGGATAAATGATCTAGAAGAGTATTTTGAATATGAGGAGGTTGAAGACCCTAATCGGGTCAGATTTGCTAAGACCAAGCTGAAGGGTCATGCCAGCATCTGGTGGAAGGGAGTACAGCTGGAAAGGAATAGAAGAGGGAAGGAAAGAATAACAAGATGGGATAGAATGGTGGATAAGTTGAAGAGATAGTTTATTCCTGCAGATTATGAATTGGATCTGCTGAGGAAAATGTAGAGTTTGAGATAGTCAAACAAAACTATCAAAGAATACACTAAGGAGTTTTATAAGATCTCCATTAGAACTGGCCATTTAGAGGCAAACAAGGAGAAGGTGGCCCGTTATATCAATGGGTTGAGACCCAGTATCCAAGAGGAGTTGAGCCTAGTTCGGGTGAGCACCATTGAGGATGCTTACCAGTTTGCCCTAAAGGTAGAAGAAAAGCTGAATAGACGGTTTGAGGGCAAGCAAAGAGGAAGAGGTCATGGTGGAAGAACTGGTGGAAGGGCCAGTGGAGAGAAATACAAAGACCTGAAGAAGAAGACTGGTGAAACAAGTAGTAACCAGGATCAAAAAGAGGAGAATACTTATCAACCCCGTAGTCAGAACAACTACCCAAGAGGAAGGGGTAGATCTGGACGAGGGTTTGGAAGAGGAGTATTTTGTGGAACCTGTTTCCACTGTGGCGAAGAAGGACATCGAGCATACGAGTGTCCACAACACCGAGAAAGGATGAATAAGAGACCTGAGGGTCCTGCTAGAGCTACTGTAGCAGATGAAGGTGCTGAATCAGAACATTCTGAGGAGGCAAAAAGAGGAGAAGTTATGGTAACAAGAAGAACCTTGTTGAATGAAGAGAAAGGATCAGACCAGAGGAGAAACCTATTTCGCACAAGGTGCAGAAGTTCGGGTAAGGTCTGTAATGTTATTATTGATAATGGAAGTACTGATAACTTGGTCTCTGAGGAAATGGTTACCAAGTTATAGTTAAAGAGGAGGAGGCACCCGCATCCATATCGGATCGCGTGGTTACAGAAGGACCATAGGGCTTTGGTCAGTGAGCAATGCTCAGTGAAATTTAATATTGGGAATTATTGTGATGAGGTCCTGTGTGACATCCTGCCTATGGATGCTTGCCATTTGTTGTTGGGAAGGCCATGGCAGTTTGATCGGAGTGCAGTGCATGATGGTCGTGCCAACACCTACTCAGTGACGAAGAATGGAGTGCGCCATAAGCTGAAGCCCCTGAAGGAGGCGGACGAAAAGGTATGTAGCAGCGCCAGAATCTGTTTAGTTGAAGGGAGAAAATTTTTGGATGGTTTGAAGCATGAGCATATGTGTTATGCCTTAATTCCTAGAGTTAGGAAGGAGGAATGCAAAGATGCCCCAGCAGAAGTCCTAGACCTGTTGGAGGAATTTCCAGATATTATATCTGATAATGTGCCTGAGGGTTTACCCCCAGTGAGGAAGATCAGTCACCATATAGATTTGATACCAGGGTCTAGTTTACCCAATAAGGCAGCACACAGAATGACTCCTACAGAAACTGAGGAGCTAAACCGACAAGTCCAAGAGTTGCTGCAGAAGGGACTGATTCGGGAAAGTTTGAGTCCATGCGTAGTACCTGCAGTACTCGCACCAAAGAAATACGGAGAGTGGAGAATGTGTACAGACTCTCGAGCTATTAACAAGATTACCATAAAATATAGATTTCCATTGCCAAGGATGGATGACATTATGGACTATTTGAGTGGAGCCAAGTACTTCACAAAGATCGATCTAAAGAGTGGTTATCATCAAATTCGTGTCAGAGAAGGGGATGAGTGGAAGACAGCCTTCAAGACCAGAGAAGGTTTGTATGAGTGGTTGGTCATGCCATTTGGGCTAACCAATGCACCCAGCACATTCATGAGACTGATGAATGAGGTATTGAAAGAATTTTTAGGCAAATTTGTCATTGTCTATTTGGATGATATTTTAATATTTAGCAGAACCCTGGAGGAGCATCTGATGCATATCAAAAGGGTTTTTGAGAAGCTGCGACAAGAGCAGTTGTTAATTAATCTAAAAAAGTGTAATTTTGTGAAGAAGGAGTTAGTGTACCTGGGATTTGTCATCTCAGTCGAAGGTCTAAAAATGGACCCAAAAAAGGTGAGGGCTATCATTGAATGGCCTACCTCGAGAAGCACAACTGAGGTAAGATCATTTCATGGTCTAGCAAGTTTTTACAAGAAATTCATTAGGAATTTCAGCAGTATTTGTGCACCCCTTACAGAAACAATGAGAGGGGATAAGAAAGAATTTAAATGGACCTTAGGAGCAGATAAGAGTTTTGATATGTTGAAGAAGAAGGTCACAGAGCAACCTGTTTTGGCACTTCCAAATTTTAATAAGGTATTTCAGGTAGATTCTGATGCTAGTGGTAGTGCCATAGGAGCTATTTTGAGTCAAGAAGGTAGGCCTGTTGCTTACTTTAGTGAGAAACTCAATGATGCTAGGAAGAAGTATTCAGTTTATGATCAAGAGTTTTATGCTATAGTTCAGGCTCTAAAGAAGTGGAGACATTATTTACTGCCAAAAGAGTTTGTTCTATATACTGATCATTAGGCCTTACAGTATATTAATAGCCAGGGGAAGCTAAATCAGAGGCATCTAAAGTGGGTTGAGTTTCTACAAAGTTATACCTTTGTGCTGAAGCACAGGAGCGGAAGGTCAAATAGAGTTGCAGATGCCTTAAGTAGAAGGCAGTGTTTGTTGATAGAAATGAAGGTGGAAGTGGTAGGATTTAATGAACTGAAGGGTTTGTACCCTGAAGATCCTGATTTTGTAGAAGCTTGGAAGGCTTGCTTGGCACCTGTTACTTTGGACAGGACCAAGTGGTTGGATTTCTTAATCCAAGATGGAATGCTGTTTAGAGGAAGTCAGTTATGCATTCCAAGGAGTTCAATGAGGGAAAATCTGGTCAAGGAGAAACACAGTGGAGGGCTGGCTGGTCATTTTGGTCGGGATAATACCATTGCCCTGGTTAGTGAGAACTACTATTGGCCACAACTGCAGCAAGATGTGAAGAGGTTTGTGCAAAGCTATAGAGTATGCCAGATGGCGAAAGGTGTGAGCCAGAATACGGGATTATATCAGCCATTACCTGTGCCAGAGCGACCATGGGAGGACATCAGCATGGATTTCGTTCTTGGCCTGCCAAGAACACAACGGGGAAATGACTCCATATTTGTGGTGGTTGACAGGTTTTCAAAGATGGCACATTTTATTCCCTGCCAAAAAACTAGTGACGCGGTTCACATTGCGGGATTATTCTTCAAAGAGGTGGTATGACTTCATGGTCTACCAAAGAGTATCATTTCTGACAGAGATACCAAGTTTGTGGGGTATTTTTGGAGAACTTTGTGGAAGAAACTGAAGACAGACTTGAAATTCAGTTCTGCATATCACCCCCAGACTGATGGACAAACAGAGGTGGTGAATAGAAGCCTGGGAAACCTATTGAGGTGCTTGGTAGGAGATAAGCCCATGGGATGGGATTTGGTTTTACCATAGGCAAAATTTGCATACAACAATTCTATCAACAGGAGTACTAACAAATCTCCATTCCAGATAGTATATGGGAGCAGTCCAAGAACTGCTTCTGAGTTGAGGAAGATGGATACAAGGGACAAGTGCAGTGCTGAGGCTGAGGACTTTGCAGAGCATCTGAGAGGCTTGCATGAAGAGGTGAAGAAGCAGATTACCAAGATGAATAACCAATATAAGACAAGGGCAGATCAGAAGCGACGGCCTAAAGAATTTGTAGTGGGAGATGAAGTCATGGTCCATCTGAGGAAGGAAAGATTTCTTGCTAAAACCTATAACAAGCTGAAGATGAAGAAGTTTGGACCATGCCGAGTTATAGGAAAACGGGATTCAGGCAATGCCTATGAAGTGGAATTGCCAAGTGGCCTTAATATATCACCTATTTTTAACATTGCAGATTTGGTAGAATATCATGAAGGAGGCAGTAGTGAGACACCAAGTATAGAGTTATGGAGTATTCCCATGTCTACTCCAGCCGCAGACGAGATCGAGGAAATACTTGACACTCGAGCAGGCAGAAGCACCAGGAACAGGCAATATTCTGAATATTTGGTCAAGTGGAAGGACAGGCCTATTGAAGATGCAACTTGGTTGTCAAAAATAGAGGTCGACCGCCTGGGTCTTCCTCTAACAGTACAGAAGTGAGGGTCACTTCTCAAATCAACCCCGGGTGTCTGATGCAGGAGCATCCGGTGGTAGCAGCGCAATCTTGCATCAACAAAAAAAATTTCTAAGTGTTTGCCTTGGTGTCGCGATATCACGACACTTTTTTGTCACGATATCGCGACACCATATAGATTTGATACCAGGGTCTAGTTTATCCAATAAGGCAGCCCATAGAATGACTCCTACAAAAATTAAGGAGCTAAACCGACAAGTCCAGGAGTTGCTACAAAAGGGACTGATTCGGGAAAGTTTGAGTCCATGCGCAGTACCTGTAGTACTCACACCAAAGAAAGACAGAGAGTGGAGGATGTGTACAGACTCTCGAACTATTAACAAGATTACCATAAAATACAGATTTTCATTGTCGAGGATGGATGACATTATGGACTGTTTGAGTGGAGCCAAGTACTTCACAAAGATCGATCTGAAGAGTGGTTATCATCAGATCCGTGTCAGAGAAGGAGATGAGTGGAAGATAGCCTTCAAGACCAAAGAAGGTTTGTATGAGTGGTTGGTCATGCCATTTGGACTAACCAATGCACCTAGCACATTCATGAGACTGATGAATGAGGTATTGAAAGAATTTCTAGGCAAATCTATCATTGTCTATTTGGATGATATTTTAATATTTAGCAGAACCCTGGAGGAGCATCTGATGCATATGATAAGGGTTTTTGAGAAATTGCGATAGGAGCAGTTGTTAATTAATCTAAAAAAGTGTTAACTTCATGAAGCAGGAGTTAGTGTACCTGGAATTTGTCATCTTAGCCGAAGATCTAAAAATGGACCTAGAAAAGGTGAGGGCTATCATTGAATGGCCTACTCCGATAAGCACAACTGAGGTAAGATCATTTCATGGTCTAGCAAGTTTTTATAGGAAATTCATTAGGAATTTTAGCAGTATTTGTGCACCCCTTACAGAAACAATGAGAGGGGATAAGAAAGAATTTAAATGGACCTTAGGAGCAGATAAGAGTTTTGATATGTTGAAGAATAAGGTCACAGAGAAACCTATTTTGGCACTTCCAAATTTTAATAAGGTGTTTCAGGTAGATTCTGATGCGACCTGTTGCTTACTTTAGTGAGAAACTCAATGATGTTAGGAAGAAGTATTTAGTTTATGATCAAGAGTTTTATGCTATAGTTCAGGCTCTAAATAAGTGGAGACATTATTTACTGCCAAAAGAGTTTGTTCTATATACTGATCATCAGGCCTTACAGTATATTAATAGCCAAGGGAAGCTAAATCAGAGGCACCTGAAGTGGGTTGAGTTTCTACAAAGTTATACCTTTGTGCTAAAGCACAGGAGCGGGAGGTCAAATAGAGTTGCAGATGCCTTAAGTAGAAGGCAGTGTTTGTTGACAGAAATGAAGGTGGAAGTGGTAGGATTTAATGAACTGAAGGGTTTATACCCTGAAGATATTGATTTTGCAGAAGCTTGGAAGGCCTGCTTGGCACCTGTTACTTTGGATAGGACCAAGTGGTTGGATTTCTTAATCCAAGATGGAATGTTGTTTAAAGGAAGTCAGTTATGCATTCCAAGGAGTTCAATGAGGGAAAATCTGGTCAAGGAGAAACACAGTGGAGGGCTGGTTGGTCATTTTTGTCGGGATAAGACCATTGCCCTGGTTAGTGAGAACTACTATTGGCCACAACTGTAGCATGATGTGAAGAGGTTTGTGCAATGCATTAATGAGGCCTCATTAATGCATAATTTCTTGCCCAGTAAGCTTGCTGAGCATGGATACCGCTCGAATGTTGTGCCCAGAGGTCAAATATGTTCAGACGGCTCATCAATGCATGTTTTTGTGGCTGACCCGGTGGCAGTTGCCAGATAGAGTAAGAGATGTGAAGGCTCAGTCACGAAGGCCAAAAGAAGCCAAATTTTTAGATTTTGATGATGTATTCTTCCAGGTGGGTCATTAATGGCCTAGAGGATCGATACCTCAATAAAAAACTCAGATATGTTAATAGAAAGGGATGGTGAGTTGGGATTAGGAGAAAATAAGAAAGGAAAACTACGCCTGTGGGCCTGTATTGTAATGCTTTTGGCAAATGAAATATAGAACATTAGGTTTGGTTTTTCTATGTGAATCTCGGCTCCCCATAAGGATGTCATTACCACTTGGTTGGATCATTTGAAATTGTATTATCGGGACCCACTCGTTGCCAAGGCCGACCCAAGAACTGTCCTATCCATGCAAAATAGCATGCACTCTTCTTAAAAAAGGTGTATCACTGCGCACGGTGTGCTGGGTGAGGGTTGGTAGTACCTATGCTACTTCGTTGAGTATGAAATTCATTACCATATTTGGTTTGTGCGAGTATATAGGTGAAATCCAATTTAACTGAGTATAAAATCCAACAATCTTTCAAAACATGCAAGATTTTCTCATACTAATACAACACATCTTGTAACAACATCAAACAGTTTAGGGCACATTGTAAAATTTAAAAATAAGATAAACATCGTTGTATACCTTGTTTGATAATAAAAGATACATCTATACATTAGGAACACTATGGTGGATACATGGGGTGGTCAAAAAAGGTGTAATCTTGAGGCCGATGACCAAGCCCTAATCGATTCACAATTACATGTGTATAGTCCTCAACCACATGAGCAAACCGAATGATGTTCAACGAGCATTAGAGGAGACAACTCAACACGAGGGGATCCCATTGAGCGTACCCTTGATAGACTAGCATCAGTGCATACTGTTAGACATAGATTAGAGCGTGGGGCTTCTCAACCTGAGGGTGCTCCACTCGAAAGCCATTATCGAGACCTCAATGCATGCACGCCCACAGGATCGTCCAAAGAGTATGTTGTGCAGGGGACCATATTGGTACCCATCCGCACTAAGTCTACAAGGTGTACTATACCCCCACATTTTGAGTATACAATAAATAGAGGTCCGCCCATTCAAGGATAGGTAGACGGGATCCCTGCTAAGCGTAATTCTACCCATACTCCTGCACGTGGCCCACCATGCAATATCACTATTGATATATCAAAGGTGGGAGCTAATGGAACACCACCACATGAGCGGTGGAGGTCTAGACAGTTAGATGGTCTAGGTAGTTTTCTTGAGCAACTAGGCTACAAGCCTACAGTTCTGCCCACTCATGCTCTGAGTGAGCGTAGCGACAGTTGTATCAAGATCACTACAAAGCATGGAGATGCTTATAAGCACCCTCATGTCCCACATCCACCATCCACACATGGTGGTTCACAGTTTAGAGCACAACAGGATGTTTATGCCATCTTCATAGATAGAGGTAAAGGTGCAACACATTTGTCTGATGGGTACAAAACCCATAAGGTGGCTCATACATAGCATACACACCAGAGGCCTCCCATGGATGACCAGATTGATAGATCACATAGACCGGTGTCTACACAAAGACGTCAACTCATCCAAGATCAATTGGAGAATGCTCACCTAGAGAAGCAGCATATTGAAGATGAAAATCTTCAAGTGCAAAGGCTCCTATGAAAGAGGTTATATGAGCAACACATGCATGAGGAGAGTATTCTAGCTCAGAAGGAGCACATAGAGCAGGA
This sequence comes from Wollemia nobilis, assembly GCA_028583015.1. Lineage (NCBI taxonomy): Eukaryota > Viridiplantae > Streptophyta > Pinopsida > Araucariales > Araucariaceae > Wollemia > Wollemia nobilis. The sequence goes on from JAQPPZ010016931.1 coordinate 9,184,226, forward strand.
GGATCGGCTAGCCAGGGCTGGCCTATACCCTCACAAGGAGCATAGAGAGCGTGTGCATAGGAGGGCTATGTCCCTAGATGATATGCACGAGGAGCGCAGAGACGCTCGTACTCATGTCAGTGCCCAACAGAGGAAGTGACTACTGTCACTCAATGATCTTAGATAGAGGCAGCATGAGCATGTAAATGTAGACAGATATGATCAGGAGTATCCTAAGATTTATCGAGTTGAGGATGAAGAGCCACTTCCTCCACCTCCCCTGAAGAATACATTACCTTCTAGACTGCCTCCACGTCAGCTTAGGGAGGACTTTTTGTCTTTTGAGGCATATAAGGTTTTGGTTGATAAGGTCAAAGCAATAGAGAGGCAAGGCATAGCTATTCAAAAGCAGACACTAAGGAAGATACACAATGAACCTCTAGACCCCTCGGTGCCTACGCCTCCATATCTTGAGCATTTTGATATACCCAGGTTAGAAAAATTCAAGGGTGATGAGGATGCCCAAGAGCATGTTACGAGTTTTCTGGATGCTTATTTCTAGATAGAGAGTCATGATGCCTTGTTGTTGTGCACCTTCATTATGACACTCTCCAACCTAGATCGAGAGTGGTTCAACCATCTGAAGAAACACAATATTATATGTTTTGAGTAGTTAGCTAATGCATTTCTTGAATGCTATTAATTTGACATCAAGAAATAGGCCAACCTTTGCAATTTTGTTGCGCTAGCTCAGCGCGACGACAAGCCCATCGAGCAATACGAAAAGAGATGGCATAGAATAATGGCAAAGCTGCCATTCCCTATTCCTACAATAGAACTGACTTGAATGTTTACAAAGAGTTGTGCCAAGCACATCTCGCTATTGGTGTAGCTATAGCAGTATGCTACATTCAAGGAAGCTTTGGTGCAAGCCAAGGTGATCGAGGAAATCAAGTTGAAAGAAGGCAACTTGAAGCTCAAGGCCAGGAAAGAGGGGTTTAAAAAGAGTACTATGAAGCAACAGGGCAAGCAGGTCCACGTGAATCAAGTAGTACTAAATCTTGGAGGAGATGGCAAGGGACAACAAAATCCTAATTATCAGGACCAACCTCCTCCTACACGTTATGATACATGCAAAAACAATTATAAGGGCAAAAATAGAGAAGAGCATCCACCTCGCCAGTTCACACATTTGATGGAATTGATGATTTTGATATTCCATCAACTGTGCGAGGCCAAGGCCATATGATTGCTTGAGGTCAAATTAGTAGATCCGAATGTTCCAAAGTCAAAGTGGCATCAAGACGATCTATTCTGTATATTCCATAGAGCGAAGGGCCACGACATCGAGACATGTTGGTCCTTCAAACACATTGTGCAGAACATGATAAAACAAGGAGAGCTTGTAGTATCAGGTAATCCACAAGCGCTCGACAACAGAAACATGGGGATTTTCAAGAATCCACTACCTAATCACGAGGTGCCTCCTAACAACGTCGGACAGGTCAATCAAGTGAGAGTCGAACCACCTACCCAGGGGCTCATAGGCATGGTCAATGTTGTTACTAGACACGGGAGGTATGATCAACCGAATCAACCTTGTGCTCCCATTAGAATACAAGCTATGCTGGATCAATGACCAGCTTAGAACATTCCAGGCCCACCAACTAGACCGTTGGTGATCATAAGGAGCATGTTAGTTTAGAATCTACAGACAACCCCTACGAAGTTGTCAATATATGAGCTTATTCAGTAGTCCCCTAGACACAGGAAGACTCTTATGGACATTTTGAGGTCCATTGAGATATAGTCCTAAGATGCGCACACATTTATAAATTTTGTGGGACATGTACAACAGTGTCAGGAACCCATGATACAATTTTATGATCATGAAGTGAAGATGGTTCCTACTATTACGGTTGACCTACCGTTGCATATTATCATGTGTGTTAACCACATGCCTTTCAAAAGGGTCTTGATCGACATCGAGTCCTCGATCAATATAATTATGACCAAGGTGTTGATCCATATCAAGTTGCATAAATAACACATTGTGCCTACCACCTTTACGTTGAGAGCATTTAACGATGCACTATGCTCGGTGGTTGGTACAATTGTTCTACCTATTTAGTTGGGACTCAATGCCATCTATGTGATGTGTCACGTGATAGAGGGCACCATGTAGTACAACATTATGCTTGGAAGGCCTTGGATTTATGAAATGCATTACGTCCCCTCGATCTTGCATCAATACTGTATCGCTCCAAATTTTTTGCATCCCTACCTTCAGGCTATAGGATCCGCGCCCGGAAGGAGGATGGGAAAAGGATGATGCGGTACCTCGGACGAGAGGACTTTGCGAAGGTCCCGCCTCTCAAGGGAGGTGTATTTTGGTGATTTTTCGACGGATGGTGGGTTCACCAGGAAACATTTAATGGCAGTTTCCACGCCTAGGTTTTTGGAATGTGTTTAATGAGTTCGTTTTAACCTTAAACATTCATCCTAGGTTTGGCCGAATGAAACTAAATTAAACTATATGAAAATGCAAGTTCCATGAATACAACAGACAGATTTGAAAGCAAGAAAACAGAGAATTTTACAGAATGCCAATGAAAAATACCTGATCCGGATGTCTGAAGAAGATTCTGACGTTTGAAGCAGTCTGGATCGTCGGGGATTCTACAGAATTGCCTGTAATCTGACAGGATCGTACGCAATTTGACAGAATCGTCTGAGACTGACAGATTCGTCCGAGATCTGACGAATTCGTCAGAGACCTGCAAGACAGAAAACAGATGCAAAATACAAGAAATTCTATTGTGCTAACAGAGGCAAATTACACCAAATAGCAATATGAATATTGAACAATATTTAAGAACAGAAATTAATGCAAATTATTGTACTTTAATGGCAAATCATGAATTTAACATGCATTCTAAGCTAAATGGGTGAACACCAAATGCAAAATAGCATAAACACTAAATAAATAGTCTAATTTGCGAGAATAAAAAGACGGAGAAAGAGTTAAGAAGAGCAAACTTCGGGCACCGATTGCCTCGATGTAGACTGCGAGTCGAGATCGTCTCGCATCAGTACAAAATCGCCTCGAATTTGACGGGATCGCCTTCGATTTGAACAGGTTCAGTCGACGACGATGGGTGTTGGCTCCGGCTGAAAACCAGTGATGTACCCGCAACAAAATGGCTATGGGACTAGTGCAAAAGCAAAATTAAGATGTGTTGACGCAGAGGGAATCAGTTTGCAGATAAATTCAGCTAGGGGTTGGGGAGGGAAAATCCTAGAAGTTAAATAGGCTTAGGGGGAGTTGTTGGGAGGTTGGAGATCATCCCAATTTGGGAGATCTCCAACGGGGGAGGGTCCCAATGGCGTAGACACGCTTCGCCCAGATTGGAGACCCGTTGGAACAGATTCCAACTATGCAAATTCAGTTTTGCGACAAGATCGTCTGGACGTCCTAGTCCAGACGAAATCATCAAATCTAGGGCGATATCGTACGATCGGCGACGATATCGTCAAACGGTCAAAACAACCTCTAAAATTGGCACGGAAAAGGGGGAAACGGAATACCCGGCGGTTAACGGGCGGTTTGGGAGGTTAAATTTGATTTTTAAATTATTTACTAAGGTGAATGTAATTATTGTAATTTTAACTATGCCAATTTTAGGGTGCTACATTTTGCCCCCTCTTTAGCGAATTTTTCGAAGAAAATGCGTTAAAGATGAGTTCTTCTCGATCTACGAGAAAGCAAAAAAATTATACCCATTTTTAGGCGACGATTCTTGGTCGAATCGTACGACAGACTTACTATGGTGCCCCCTCCAGTGTTTTTACCCAAATCGAACGTTTGAGGTAAAAACGCGGAAAAGCAAAAAATTATTGTTGAATAAAATTAAGAAAAATAGGGTAAAACCCTAATTCATTATTATTGTTCATTTTTATTGTTTTGAGAGCTCTGAAGCAGAAAATGGTGGAGACGACGCACAGATCAGTAGAGGTCCGACGCGGTCTACGGGTAAGGGTCTAGACTGATCTAGAACTGATTTAATTTGAATTTACATGCTTTTTAGATGATTTTTAGATGAATTTTGAGCATCGCGGCCGTTTTTGGGCCGTCGACGTCGTCGGGACGAAATCGTCCCGATTTCGACGAAATCGTCTCAATTTCGGCAATTTCGCCCGAGGGCGAAATCGTCGAAAGGGGGACGATTTCGTCAAATTAGAGACGATTTCGGACTACGAAATCGGAGACGATTATGCTCAAATTTGGGACGATATCGTCCAATAGTGGGCGATATCATCAATTACATGAAATTGATCTTTAAGTTGCATTATTAATTACTTGGAATTGTTATTAATGATTGTTTGTTGTTTATTGTTTATGTTGCGAGAGAGGATTGCTAAAGAGCAGAGAATGGAAATATGGAGGATTGAGAGATGACTTGGCCGCGCTCACACGAGCAGAGCGGGATCTGCTGGCATAGGCCGGCTTGCAGCATGTGGCGGAGATGCCACAAATATCCACAGATATGGGGCTACTGACAGCCCTAGCAGAGAGATGGTATCCGGGGTCTTCCTATTTTTGGCTATCGACGGGGAGATGACTCCCATATTGGAGGATGTATGGAGGATTCTAAGAATCCCCATACAAGGACGGATGATCACTCCTACGGCCAACCAAGGCCACGCTATGGGACGGCTGTGTGGTGACCCGAGCTTCGCCCTGGAGAAGGGCGGAGTGAACATCGAGGCACTGCGCCAGATGCCTGGGGCATCCAGACTCACACGAGTTCTAGCGGGAGTGGTTGGTGGACTTCTGCTGTGCCACCAGAGCGGGTGCAGGGTACCATGGATGCTCGTAGATGTGATCTGCGATATGCGGGACCATGGGTACAGGTTTTGTTGGGGCAGCTTTGTTCTATGCCGGTTGTATAGGATCCTGTATGGGGTCGTGTACAAGGGCGATCGATGTCTGGTGATGACATCGCTACTACAGGTTTGGTGCTGGGAGCACATTGCGGTGCGGAGGCCGGTAGGGCTTCCACTGACAGGGGTAGACGGGGAGAGGCCCCGAGTCTTCTACTGGTGGCTTCGGAGAGGGGCACAGTGACGGATCGACCTGCCTATGTCCCGGAGACTGCTAGATGAGTTGATCCCGGATCAGATCACCTGGAGGCCATGGCGAGGGCACCCAGGGTGGGCCGAGGATGGACAGGAGCTGGCTCGCATCAGGCGAGTTTGCTAGTTGAGGATGGAGAGGGGAGAGGTGGAGCTCCACCGCTACGACCGAGTTTTGAGGCGATTCGGTCTACGGCAGGGGATCCCATCTCTCGGGGATTATGAGTTTTCTCGGACTGTCCGAGATAACACCATGGTTAGCGAGGCTCCGGACATGCGAGCGATTCTAGAGTCGGGATGCGGATGATGCCCCCATCCAGCCGGTGGATGGAGACGACATAGGGGTGGCTGACGGCTACGATGCCTGGTATGCGAGCATCTGCCCTCCTCGGATGACGAGGGCTCAGGGTCCAATCCATGCGGTCGTGCGTCAGATAGGGAGGCGGCACCAGGCAGCGATAGAGGCGACCCAGGGTCACGGTGGGAGAGAGCAGAGGAGGCCACAGGCACAGGAGAGGCCGCGGCAGTGGGAGAGGAGGGAGGAGAGACCCCCATCTCCATAGAGGCCACCATCGCCCGATAAGGGCAAGGGTGTGGACACAGGAGAGAGTAGCGAGATGGCTACTCTCCGGGTGGAGAGAGATCATCCGTAGGCTCAGGTGCAGACGCTACAGGCTACGGCTGCACGACACCATGCTGAGGTGTCACAGCTCAGAGACGAGATTGCATGCCTCAGGGCACGGGGCGGAGGGGCGAGCTCTGGAGAGTTGACATGGGCTATCGCCCAGTTGACATTCTATCAGACATTGTACTTCCAGCTGGTGCCAGAGGTAGATAGACTACCCCTGCCAGCTAACATCATAGATCCGATCAGGATCGGGTCATCGAGGACCACGTCCCGATCGAGGACTAGGACTACACAGACTGCGATGGGGCCACCTCGTCCACCTCAGGCGGGGGGAGGAGATGAGGCAGAGAGCTCGAGGGGCTCTCGAGGCTAGAGGGCTGGACATTGATGTTGTATTATATATATATTTTTTGTTTGATAGAGGATTGAGTATGCCGAGGTACAGATTGTGGCATACCGATCCAGTTTTGATGATGTACATATATTTGTGACATATATAGATGAGCTATTTTTGATCATATGACTTGTCTTATGTGATGCTTATGATGTTTTTATGTTTGATTGATTGATTTCATGTGATTATGTCGGTGGATATATTATAATTGGAATGTCATGCTTGTAATATTTGAAATGAAATAATCTGATGTAACAAATTGGTTGTTTGTAATGAAATGTGATAAAAATAAAAATAAAAAGAGACTTCTAACAATAATTTCAAAGGACATTGTCGCTATTATAGACCATTTCATGGAGTCGCTGCTCACTCGGTCGTCAAGCTAATCCCAGTATAGAAATATTGCAAAAAGTAAAAGAGTGCTTAAGAGACTGTCTTAAGACTTTGGTGCAATGATGAAAAATGATGGTGATGATAATGATTTGTTTTCAGATTTTCATGAAAAATATTTGTACATGAAATAATGTTAAAAATGATTTTTGCTAGGCATAAATTCCTAAGTGTGATAAAATTTTTGGATAATTCCCTAGGAATTATACCATCATTACAAAATTTAAAGGTTGACATAATGATATGAAAATGTGTTTGCTGTTGAAAAGCATAATTTGTGTAACATAATTAATTTAAGTCATATGGTTTTCATGATTTTTAAGAAATGGGGAATAAAAATTGTTACAATGGTTTGCGCTAGGCATAGAATATGTAGGTATAGACTTATACCGTCATCGCAAAAATCCAAAAAAGGTTATTTTTATTGCATGATTGATGTTTGATGAACAGGAAATATGAAAATGAGGACTTGCGCTAGGCATACAATTCCAATTTTGGTTGTGGAACTATACCATCGTCGCGAAAGTCGACACGATATACATGATATGTTTTTGAAAGAAATTTTTGATTTTTCTATGATATAGTTGTCTTTGTGTAAACAACTGTACTTGATTTATTCCCAAACAAGTTGCAAAAATAATATTTCAAAGTACTTTGAAGACAAAAGTTAGATTTATAAGGAATCCCTATGTGCATATGTGAATTCATTTCCGATCTTGATTTATAATAATGATAGACAAAATCTCTCAAATACAAATGTGTGTGCAATTGCATTGTTCATTTACCAGATTTGAGCAAGATACTATGATACAAGTGATTTGAAGAAACCAAATAAGTGTTCATTAACCATGATGTAGATGCATATAACCATATTAGACCACTATGTAGATCGGATTATCAAGAGCTAGCTAATCCATAAGCGGGACATAGGTCTGTACAAAAGAAGGTCGCTAATGTGACGGACATATCGCCACGCTAGGAGTTACCCAAGGCCAAGCGGGTTGGGCACAAACCACCTGTTATGGGGCTTACCTCACAATTTTCGAATAATTGAGAATTCCAGGGATTCAAGCTCATCAACCCTTCTTTTCTTTTCAAAGGGTAGGGAAAGGGATTTTATTGCTTTCTTGCTTTCTTTTGAACTTTGCATATTTTTCTTTTGTATTTCTTTTGCTTGATAATGCTTGGAACATTGCTATAATGATATAAAAGAACATTTTTCTTTTCTCTTTTTTCTTGAATTTTTTGTTTTCTTTTTCTTTTTCTTTGCTAGGGATACTTGCTCGGATTAGCTGTAGAGCAAGGGATTTTTATTCTGGGTAGGGGTGAGCTTGTCCTTTTGCCAATTCTCAAAGATTCTAGACCATGTGCATGATAGGATAGCAGGGGAAACTTTTCGCTCAAGAAATCAGTTCTACTATGTAGCAAAACATGGAAATTACAAATATAATCATTTTATTGTGAAAAGATGTGCTTGGTTTAAGTAAATAACAAGATCAATTCTCTATGCTCAAACTTTATTTAATTGAATTTTGTGAACTTTGATATAAGAGAGATTAGTAATCATGCCAGATAAAATCAAGATATTTATTGTTGTGAGTGTGCTAGTGAGGGATGCCAAATAAATGCTAATTTATCCAAAATAAGTTGAAACATATAACTGCAATAATTGTAAGAAAATATATATAAACACTTTTGAGAAGTTTTGAGAATGTTGACTCTCTCTTTCTTCTGTATATTGTTTTGGTTTCGAAAGAGTCAAGCATATAGCTGTTTTTAGATTTTTATTTTGATTTTAGTTTTTGAGCAAACAATTTAACAAGTGCTTTAAATAAATGCAATAGATAGTTTTTGAAGATTTTTGGAGATTTATGAATGTTTTTGGGTGTTTTTGAATAAATTGAAAGAAATACAAGATAGTAATTTTGAACAAATATATACATGGATGAAATGACCAAATTTATGCATAGTAACGTTTAAGATGCAAAATATTCATGGGTTCTTTAAGTTCTTTACCATCTAAGGTAGATAATTTATATGCTCCTGATTCAAATTTAGCAGTAATAATGTATGGTCCAAGCCAATTGGGCTCAAATTTACCTTTAAGGTCCTTAGTTGCATTTGTATTTTTTTGATTTTGAGGATTTTGATTTTTTTTTGTATTTTGATTTTAATTTATGAATTGAAATTGGTGGTATATACAAGATGATCTATATACACTATACAAGGTTATTTGAGTATAGCATGTCTAAGGTTGCTTCAAAATCAAAGGAGGTTTTGAAGGATAATCTGGTTGAGGTGAAGGTAAGAACAAAAGGTGATGAATAAAAGGTAGTGATAACAAAAGCTTTGTTATAATGTAGAATAATGTAGCAAAAGATTTGACTTTTATATGTGTAAAATTGATCATGTTACAAAATAAAATGTAAGAAGGATAAGAAAGTTCTTCATTCTTATCACTATATTCCAAGTCTTGATAAGATGGAGAAAGTATATGTGAAAGATATGCATGGATGTTATTTGGTAAACAAGGATGATCATATATGGATGAAGAAAAGTGATGGATAGAAGATAATTGTGATAATAGAGAATGTATAGAACTTGATGTTTCAACCGTTAAATATTCTTCAAATGGTGTTGGGTCACCATGTATGGTAACAATTTTATTTGCAATTTCAAACTTCAAACATTGGTGAAGAGTGGAAGGGACAACCCTCATCGTATGAATCCAAGGACTTCTGGGAAGTAGGTTGTAAGGTGAAGGGCAATATCCTACATAGAATAAAGTATCCAGGATCTTGGATCCAATATTGAGGGGAAGAATTATAGTACCTTGAGCTTCTTGAATTTCATTGTTAAAAGATTTTATAATAACATTTGATTCATTAAGATCTTCTTCCTTTGTTTTGAGTTTTTGGAATAATTGATAAGTGCATAAATTAAGAGAGGAGTCATTATCTACCATGATAGTTTTAACAAGTGTTTCTTTACTAGATCCTGTAATGTAAAGATAGGAGTCTTCTTGTGGAGTAGAGGAAGGAATATCCTCATCATAGAATGAAATATGGTTAACCTCAAGAGGGTTTACACCATTAATTATGTTCTTAGAGAAAATATGATGAGGAACAAATTGTTGGCTAGGTATTTTGAACAAAATTTCCTTATGATAAATTTGTAATACTTCTAAAAGGGATATCTTTGCTTGAGGATTAATCACTTGTTGTTGGCTATCAAAGTGGATTTCAGATTGAGATTTTGATTCTAAAGATGAGCTTTCTATGCTTACATTCCATTTTGGATCATTCTCTAGAGCCAAAGATAGTTTTGAAGGTTGGTCAAATGAGGAATCCATATCTTGAATATCGGATTGAGTTGATTGAACTTGAGGTTGCTCATTTGTAGTTTTTGTTACAATATTAATAATATCATCATGATGGGACACATTAACATGCAATATTTGATTGGTTTCTTGTTGTTGATAATTGAATAGGGGTTCTTGGGAGATCCCCATGTCTTGATTGATTATTGGTATTTGTTGTGTAGGAGTTTGATTGTTTACTGGAGATTTATAATCAGTTGTAGATTGTAATTCCTTTATATTAAAAAGACCCTTATCAATCAAATCTTGAATTGCACATCTTAAATCTTTACAATTTTGTGTCATATGTCCATCTACTCTATGATATTCACAATGTAGCTCAGGTTTAAACCAATCTGTTGTGGTATCAGGTTGTCTTATGGAAGGGAGTTCAATCCTATTTGTGTCAAGTAAATACTTGAGAATTATATCCATTGGTTGATTGAGCTTTGTAAATTTACGTGATGAAGGTTTTTGAGAGGTTTTTGATAAATGCCTTAGGAATTTCGTCATAAAAGGACCTAATGGTTTCTCACCTCTACTTTCTTTATTATGGGTAGAATGATGATAGGAAGATTGCGATGTAGGAGGTGAGTGCATGGTAGAATTGGAAGAATAAGTATTTTCTTGTTGAAATGGATGTGTTGTATTGAAAGAAGAGTATTGAAAAGGTGGTGGAGGATTATATGTGGATTGATAGACATAATATGGATATATGGGAGAATAGATAATATCGTTATGAAGAGGATTGGCAAAGGGATTGTTTTGTTGAGTTATGGATGAAAAATGAGAGAAGTGTGATGGAGGTGATGTTGAATAGGGATAAGGTTGATCATAATCAACAAATGTATTTGGCTGAATTCTTCCAACATTACTAATGGGCTCATATTGATTTGAGTAAAAACTCATGGTTTCTTTAGTGCTTCTAAAAGTAATATTTAGCATCTACTATTTAGAATTGAATCTAAAACATGAAATGATGATTTTGTTTTTGTTTTTCTTGTATACATATATATTTTTTTGTTTTTGTTTTCAAAAGGTTTATGATGCATTCACGTCGGGTTCACCAAAATGTATCGCTCCAAATTTTTCGCATCCCTACCTTCAGGCTATAGGATCCGCGCCCGGAAGGAGGATGGGAAAAGGATGATGCGGTACCTCGGACGAGAGGACTTTGCGAAGGTCCCGCCTCTCAAGGGAGGTGTATTTTGGTGATTTTTCGACGGATGGTGGGTTCACCGAGGAAACATTTAACGGCAGTTTCCACGCCTAGGTTTTTGGAATGTGTTTAATGAGTTCGTTTTAACCTTAAACATTCATCCTAGGTTTGGCCGAATGAAACTAAATTAAACTATATGAAAATGCAAGTTCCATGAATACAGCAGACAGATTTGAAAGCAAAAAACAGAGAATTTTACAGAATGCCAATGAAAAATACCTGATCCGGATGTCTGAAGAAGATTCTGACGTTTGAAGCAGTCTGGATCGTCGGGGATTCTACAGAATCGCCTGCAATCTGACAGGATCGTCTGCAATTTGATAGAATCGTCTGAGACTGACAGATTCATCCGAGATCTGACGAATTCGTCAGACGAATTCGTCAGAGACCTGCAAGACAGAAAATAGATGCAAAATACAAGAAATTCTATTGTGCTAATAGAGGCAAATTACACCAAATAGCAATATGAATACTGAACAATATTTAAGAACAGAAATTAATGCAAATTACTGTACTTTAATGGCAAATCATGAACTTAACATGCATTCTAAGCTAAATGGGTGAACACCAAATGCAAAATAGCATAAACACTAAATAAATAGTCTAATTTGTAGAATAAAAAGACGGAGAAAGAGTTAAGAAGAGCAAACTTCAGGCACTGATTGCCTCGATGTAGACTGCAGTCGAGATCGTCTCGCATCAGTACGAAATCGCCTCGAATTCGACAGGATCGCCTCCGATTTGAACAGGTTCGTCGACGACGATGGGTGCTGGCTCCGGTTGAAAACCAGTGATGTGCCTGCAACAAAATGGCTATGGGACTAGTGCAAAAGCAAAATTAGGATGTGTTGACGCAGAGGGAATCAGTTTGCAGATAAATTCAGCCAGGGGTTGGGGAGGGAAAATCCTAGAAGTTAAATAGGCTTAGGGGGAGTTGTTGGGAGGTTGGAGATCATCCCAATTTGGGAGATCTCCAACGGGGGAGGGTCCCAACGGCGCAGACATGCTTTTGCCCAGATTGGAGACCCGTTGGAACAGATTCCAACTATGCAAATTTAGTTTTGCGACAAGATCGTCTGGACGTCCTAGTCCAGACGAAATCGTCAAATCTGGGGCGATATCGTCTGATCGGCGACGATATCGTCAAACGGTCAAAACAACCTCTAAAATTGGCACGAAAAAGGGGGAAACGGAATACCCGACGGTTAACGGGCGGTTTGGGAGGTTAAATTTGATTTTTAAATTATTTACTAAGGTGAATGTAATTATTGTAATTTTAACTGCGCCAATTTTAGGGTGCTACAAATACATGAAGTACATTCATGGGGGACAGGTTCATGTAGTGCCTTTGGACGAAGAACCATTCAAGTTTGTGAACCTAGAAGATTTGCCTAGGGTTTTTGTACTCTCGTCGATGCACTTGGATATCCGGTCTGCTTCGTCGGTTAATATTCTAAGAGGTAAACTAGTAGCCTATGCTCAACCATCAACATTTGTGTCACACACATCTGAGCATACGATTGCAACTTCTCTAAAACTGACTACATCGGCAATGCATCGATAAGATGATAAGCTAAAGATGAATTTAGGTGAAAAATTAGATCATATGCCTGGACAAGTCGCCAATGAGACTCCCACTCCCATGGATGTGGAAGAACCTCAAGACAAAGTCGAGGAGGCACCTCAGCCTACTTCGCCTGCATCTTCAACAGGTTCATCTGCACCATAGGTGACCGTTCATTTAGCTAGCACAAGGTTAGGTGAATATTTTGTGCAAAATGTTATTTTCGGACCTATCTTGAAGACTGCACAAGATATGGGCCGACCACACGCCCATCAATTTTTGATTAGATATGTAGTGTCGTTGGGTGAGCCACCAAACCAAAAAAACTTCGTCTATGTAGGGCTAGATCAAGCACCCACTAGAATGTCCATAGATGAGGATGATGACGAGCCATTCACTGTGAATGTGTGCTATCTGTCCAACCCAAAATACACCATGCGCATTGTCGAGTCGTATCATTGGCATGGACATGACCTTGGTCTTTTCAAACAAGGATGTAGGACTTCGCTCAAATCTCATTATCAGTTAGCTACTGATAGGTTCAGGTTAGGGTTATAGGTATAGGATCATGATGATTTGCTTGCTACATCCTTAGATTACATGTACCTGAGTCTGGAGGACGATGTGGATTTTAATCCATATCACCCTAATCCTTCTAGGTTTTAGAGGACTCACTAGATGGTATCGTTTGTTACCATAGGGAAACCCAATTCATATCATGATGTGCCCTTAGAGGACAACCCCAGAGGCAACCTGGGTAACCAAATCCATAATGCTACGGACGACACTGGTATGTAAGGGCATAACCCCACTATTGTAGGCGATCTCGAGTTAGGATATCTTTGTGATGATGATGGAGAGGAGTCCACCTGTGAAATAAGTGGACCCAGTTATGATGCAGATGATGAGTCCTCAAATGATGATCAATCCGAGGAGGAAATTGAGCCGACCTTTCCAGGTTCGGCATTTATATGCCATCTGTTGCCTATGGAACAAGTGGAAGAGATGAATAAGTGTTTCATAGTCGATAGTGATTATGAATATGAGACATAGGAGGCCTGCTTAAGGCCTCACCCAACTAATCTTCCACTTTTCATAGACACAATAGAGTGGTCCATCCATGGTAGAGACCACAATGATGTAGATGAGATGACCGATTCTAGGCTTGTGTATCCATAATATCTATTATCTAGGGAATCAAAGCATGCTAAGGAGGAAGTCCCTCCAAAAATTGAGTGCTCTAAGGAAGAAGCAGCACTAGTTTACGTGGTAGTATCATATATACAATCGTTCTATCAAATTTATCTTGATAGTAATGATAGTGACCACAAAATCAGATACATGGGGCCACATCTGGTAGATCACCCCTTAGAAGATGGGGAAAGTGACATATTGTATTTGTACAATGATGATGAGGATTCATTGGAGATGGCCTATTGGGACCTCATCACCTATGTAATAGGCCTCCACCTTGAGGTCCCCCACCTATTACAGCTATAGGTTTGCGATGGGAGATCAATCTCCATCACAGCCTAAGGGAAATACGAGAGCTTGAAGAGAGGTATCAGGAACTCTTTCCCCATACACCTACATATGTAGAGCTCCTTGAGCTGAGAGATCTCATTTTGCAGCTAGTGCACTAAGAGGATCTAGTTATACAGGCATCCCACAGAGAGGATCCATTTGTGCTCGTACCATTCGAGCCAAATCTTGGGTATAAAAGCTACACTTCAGATATAGAGTTTTGTTTGTGTGGTTCTGGAGATCAATTCCATTCCATCAATATGGTCTCTATTGATTTGACCACTCCACTCTACAATCCAGAATATCCATCCAAACTGCTGCATTTGAACATGGATGCTATTGATTGGGATTGTGCTAACTCACCGATCTAGCCTAAAGATTTCTTCCCTAATGAAGAAATGTTGCAACCATTTCATTTTGTGCCAGGTTGTTCTTATGATGTTTATCACACTGAGGGTGCTTCCCACGAGGAACATGTGAACCTGGCTGATGACATCCATCTGATTCCTATGCCTCACCAGCTTGAGGAGGGATCACATATGTCAGTAGAGAAAACCTTTGATGTGGATATCAGTAAAGATCCCACCAATCCAAATAATATTATATTTGGAGAGAGTCTCACTCTAGATGAGTGTGATAGCATCATCCCTCTGCTAAAATAGATACCTGATCTCTTTGCTTGGACTTACAAAGACATGCCGAGTCTAGATTTGAAATTGGTTACTCATAACCTTTTGCTATATCTATCGAAGAAGCCAGTCAAGCAAAAAATCAAAAAAATGCATCCAACAATAGCCTTAATGGTGAAATACGAGTTGCAAAAGTCGTTGGACGTAGAGTTTGTCATCTCCATTGACTATCCAGAATGGGTGTCCAATATGGTACTCATAGGAAAGCCAGATGGAGGGATCTGTATTTGTACAGATTTTAGAGATCTCAATAAGGCAACACCCAAAGATTCATTTCCATTGCCAAATATCGATGCTCTGGTAGATGCTACAGCAGGTCACGAAATGATCTCCCTTATGGATGGTTTTTCTGGATACAATCAGATTCGGATTAATCCTGAAGATCAGCATAAAACCGTGTTTATAACGCCATGGGGGACATTTTTCTACAAAGTTATACCATTCGGTCTTAAAAATGCTGGTGCCATATATCAACGGGCTATGACATATATCTTTCATGACTACATGTATAAAATCTTAGAAGATTATATTGATGACTTACTAGCTAAGTCGTTGCTACGAGCAGACCATGCGGAGGTCTTAAGGAAGGTATTCGATCGCCTGATAGAGCATAATGTCAGGTTGAATCCTAAGAAGTGTGCATTTGGTGTAACTTTAGGTAAACTATTGGGATTCATCATTTCTAAACAAGGCATCGAAGTAGACCCAAAAAAGTTCAAGGTTATTCTAGAGATGTGTCCTTCCACTAATATCAAAGAACTAAGAAGCCTTCAGGGTAAAGTAGTGTCCATAAAGCAATTCATCACTCAATTATCAGATAAATGTTGACCCATGAATAGACTGCTACACAAGGGGGTCCCATTTGATTAGGACGAGGACTGCAAAGCAGCCTTTGCTAAGATTAAGCAATACTTGGCAACGCCTCCAGTAATATCTCCACCAAGGCCATATGTGCCTTTTCTGCTATATATATTGGCAACCAACTTTGCATTAGGGACCATGTTAGCCCAAAAGAATGTGCAAGGCAAAGAGCAAGCCATATATTACATCAGTCACACCTTGGTGAGTTATGAGTTAGGATATGCATATGTGGAGAAGATTTGTTTAGCAGTGGTATTCGCTACCAATAAATTGAGGCATTACATGCTAATTCATATGACTATGTTATATCAAAACATAATCCTTTATAGTATATGATGAGCAAGACATATCATAAAACATGTACTGCAAAGTGGATTATGCTTTTGAAAAAATTCAATTTGGAATTCATCAGCCAAAATTCCATCAAGGGACAAGTCATAGCTGATCAACTGGTTGAGGCACCACTGTCCAATAGTAGGCCTCTAACCATTGAGCTTCTAGATGATGTGGTCTTCATAATATCTAAAGCTCCCAAACTTGAATAACCAGAGAATAATGCTAATATGACATTGTTCTTCGATGGTTCGAAGTGTGAGCAAGAGGATGGTGCAGGAATAGTGTTTTTCATACCACAAGGAGCTCCAATGCTGTTGTCTTTCAAGTTAGACTTTTTGTGCACCAACAATAATGCTAAGTACGAAGCCCTACTTTTGGGCCTCCACACAACCATAACCATGGGTATTTTAAGATTGAACATTTTTGGTGATTCTTTGCTCATAGTTAACCAAGTTAAGGGGCTCTTTCAATGTCGATGTCCCATATTGAAAGCCTAAAAAGATCTTGTTGCCACTTATTTGGATAAATTTGAATTGTATGACATCGAGGCAATCCCTCATTCATCAAATAGGTTCATAGACACCATGGCATATTTGGGGTCCTTGATCCCTCAGAATCCATCTACCGATTTTACTACCATCCATGTTAGAATGCTCTCACACCTAGCAGCAGAGCGTGCAGCCTTTGATAATAAAGATTCAGTCAACATGATTGTGGTGGAACCAATAGCTGATTGGTTATGTAGAGTAGAAGACTTTCTTAAGTAGGCACCCTGGGAATCATTGAATTCTTAGAGTCCTACGGGAAGTGGTACTACCATTCACCATAAGGTTATTTTCTAGTCTGCATTTACAAAGTTAAATACGCAAGGGGAGCAAGTCGTCTTAGAAGTTAAAGCTAAGGCTTGTCAAAGCTGGATGTTGCAAATCCAAGACTTCTTCAAACTTGGTATGATCCCAGAGGGATCATCACGTGTCACAAGATGCACATTCAAATACAAATTGACTAAGTATGTCTTGATAGGAGACATTTTGTATTGACACGGCTATGAAGGAGTTCTCCTTCGATGTCTGGAGCCCCAAGAGTCATCTTGGGAAATTTTAAAAGCTCACGATGGTACATGCAATGGCCATTTCAATGACATGGCTATTGTCAAACACATCCTTCGCATGGGTTATTATCTGGAGCCTAAGAAGGATTGCAATGTGTATGTCAAGAAATGCATTAAATGTCAGCATCATGCTAATCTTACGCACTTGCCATCACAGGCCTTATAGCCCATTTAGGCGGCTTGGCCATTTGCTCAGTGGGGACAAGATCTTATTGGAAATATTTCTCCTCCATCGTCAGGCCAAAATACATTCATTATCATGGCTACTGAGTATTTTACAAAATGGGTGGAAGCCATTCCCCTTACAACGACCACTGGAGCTCGCATCGTAGAATTTATTCTCAAGCATATCATATGTCATTTTGGGATACCATCCAAAATAATTTTGGATAATGGAACTTCTTTTAAGAACAAAATTGTGTGGGCTTTAACGTCTAAATACCACATTAAACATAGTTTTGCAACTCCATACTATCTGCAAGCAAACGGGCAAGCTAAGGCCTCAAAAAAGACTATGGTAGCCATATTGAAAAATATAGTGCAAGAACACCACAAGGATTGGCATATACAACTACCCCTTGCATTATGGGCTTATAGGACTAGCATTCGGATGCCCATTGGGGCAACACCATTTTATTTAGTATATGGTACTGAGGCCATTATGCCCTTAGAGTTGGAAATTCCAAATTTGTGCATTGCATTGAAAGAGTTCATTGATGACGACACCGCGTGACAAGCTCACCTGGATCAATTGATGTTGCTCGATGAACATCACGTGAATGCCCTCGAGCATCTCCGTGTTTATCAGGAGTGATTAAAATGAGCTTACAATGTCAAAGTCCACCAGAGAGACTTTGAATTTGGGGATATTGTGTTGAAAGAGAACCAATAGAACTCAAATTTTCCGCCTGATATGCAAGACAAATTCATGGCTAATTGGCTAGGGCCTTACATCATATCTAAAAAGATTGGTCTAGGTACCTATCACCTAACATCACTAGAGGGTGTGGAAGAGCTTGAGCCTCTCAATATCATCCATATTAATGTGTTCTATGCTTTAGAGTGTAGTAAAGGCACCAAAGGCATCTGTAAGCCCTTTGGTCAACCAAAAAGCTCCAAGGGTTTTTCCACAACCGCTCGGTAATCCCAAAAGGATCTGAGTTCTTGAATTGAGAAGCTTGGTCAAGTAAATGCACCAAAGGAATCTATAAACCCTTTGGTCAACCAAAAATCTTCGAGGGTTTTGTCTCAACTACTCGGTCATCCCAAAATACCCCAAGCTCTCTGTTGAGTAGCTTGGTCAAGTAAAATCTCCAAAGGTAGTTCCTTGTCGTTTGGTCATCCTTTAAAGCTCCAAGGACATGTAGTCATCATTTGGTCAAATATGAAAGCTCAAAAATGTATAAAAATTTGAAAATATATAAAATGCCAAAAAAATGGTAAAGCATAAAATCCAAAAACATTTGCTTTTGTAGTTTGCATTTTCATATATGCATTCACATCATCATATTGCATTTAGGCATTTGTCATCCATTGCATTCCACAGTAGAGTGTAATGTGTATATCAAAATTTTACAAACGATCGCACGTTTGTGTTTCAATCATGCACCCTTGCATTTATCATAATTCATTGCATTCATACACGATACTTGTTGTGGAGAAATATGTATGTATATTAAGTTTTCCAATCACTCAGCCATACCTAGTGGGTTCTTCAGGTATTGTAGAAAGCTTGCTTTACTGTTATAGACAAGGTCATTAGTTGGGATAGTGCTTCAACATATCAAAATCTCATCACTAAGCAAAACAATATAAAATCCTACTAAGATAAGAGATGATGAAAGTTACGAAAGCAGTCTTAGGTATCTAGAGAGATGGGTTTCATGACCTGCTTATCTTGCAAATAAACGGTTTAGAAAGGTGAACTTTGGAAAAAGGACAAGAATTTCCCCTATAAATCCCAAATTTACAAAGTTTAAAGTGCAAATTTCAAAATACCAAGTTCAAATAAAATGTAATGTGACATAGTGAATCAAAAGCACTATAAAAATCCCTTGCTCAAAGAAAATGGTAACACGTGGACTAACAGTGATTTTTATCACTACATACGAGCAAGTAAGAAGGGTGAGAACTTGAATCCCTGGATTGTCCACCTTCTGAAAGCCATAGAGTGATACTCGACCACAAAAATTGGTTGGAAGAGTCCCGCCTACAATCGGAGGGGTAGTTCTATTGGGTGATCCTCAAATGTAGCAATGGGTTGAAAGAGTCTCGCCTGCATTTGGAGGGGTAGCCCTAATCAATTTGCAATATGAGCTAGCTCTAGGTACCTAGGATTATCTAGTTGCATAAGTATAATCAAAGCTAAAATAAGGATGATACGATCATATGAGGAATCCTATCTCACATATGGGTTGAAAGAATCTCGACTGACATACGGGGTATGCTTATGATCTATCTAAAAATACTCATATGCACACACAGGGATAATGAATAGTTGGGTCTATCATGACAAAATCCTTGTCCAATAAAATCTTTGTACAGTTAGTATGTGATTTTTGGAGAAGTCTACTAGGGTGTTTAAGTCTCAAGGAAAACCTCAAAAAGTTATCTAATGGCAACAAGATACCAAATATCATTAAACATCAAAAATATGAGTCATTCATTCATCAAAATGCATTTTACAAAGCACAATCAAAGATATAGGATAGATACCAAATGAATATTAGAAACGATGTTTAGATGACTACTGACTATATAGTGCACAAAATAAATATCGAATGACATATCAAATCATTTACATCATACCAATCCATATAATCTCATTTCATATATGGGCGATTAATTAATTAAGATCTTGTAATAAGAATGATCAATTATTTTGCATGATTGTTATACATTTTGTGGTGTCATATTTTAAAAATTGATATACACAATTTACATTCATTCCTTATGTTTTAAGTGATTAAAGCATACAATTTCATTCCCATTAGATTACGATTATGTACATAATTCATTACCATACATTGCATAGCATACCATAAACTGCATAAAAATAAATGCATGCCCACAAAGCAAAAATAAATATGCGTTTAAAAATAAACATCGCATCCATATGCATACATCATATATCGCACATCTAATCATCTAGATCATTGCATATCATCATCATAAAGTAAAATAGCTATCTAGTGCATGTCATCCATACATCACATCATATAAACATAGCATTTACATAAGCCTTGGATCAATGTGCATTAAATAAACATAAAATCAAAAAAATAAATAAACAAGTACACATAATGAGCCATAAAAGATCATATCATATATATGTGTCCAAAATAGTACATAGGGAGTACAAAATTCTCGTAGGCTATAACTATGCAGGTCCTCGACCTTACACACAAAATGATATATAAAAAATGTATTCGACAATTGCTATAACTCAGATCTAGGCTGCTCCCCCTGTACTGGAGCTCTTGTTGCCTCCCTCAGCACTATGCTCTAGAGCCTGCTCTCTTGGCTGCCCTGGCACCTATGGTGGATCTTGCTGTGGATCCTGTCTACCTCCAAATCCTAAAGCACCTAGCACATGGGAAATAGGTAACTGCAGTAGGCTAGTCCTTTGACTGGTGTCCCATGATGTCTACCATGGATCTCTAGTCCCGGCCTATGATCTTTCTGTGTGTGTGCTACAGGACCTGTGCATCCTCTTAGTCCCATGAGTCCTGTGACTCGAGCTCACTGTAGACTATCTAGTAGTCCTAGTCTGGGTCTGCTACGACTCTGGTGTGAAAGGATCCTCTAGAACCTGTAGCCCATGCATCTCAATGTAATCGACTAGCTGATCAACATGAGCAAGTTGAACTATGTGCATCTCATTGGTCCTCATGACCATACCATGTAGTTGCTCTACCTCAGTCATAGGATCCTGTGCAACTATTGGTCCTACTATTGGTGCTACAGGAGGCCCCATAGTAGCCTGAGGAGGTGGCATAGCCACCCTCGATGCCTGAGCAAGATCTCGCTCTACCTCTAATGTGGTCCGTTGTGCCTGTGCTAACTCTAGGGTAGTCTATAGTCTCTAAACATGGGCCTCTGCATCAGTGGCTCGAGTCGTAAGCTCCTATACCTGGTCCTACACCTTAGTTAGGCACTACTCCCTATCAGCCACTTTTGCCTCTAGAATGGCAATGGTAGTGTCTCTCTTGAGCTGGTGTGTGTGAAATCATCATAGCTGACTCTACCAGTTAGCCACCTAAGCCAGCAACCATCCCTCTGTGCTGTCAGGAGGGACCTCACCCTCCTCTAGAATATCCTCCTCAGGGTCAATCTCAGGTATATCCTTGATGGTGGCCTCTATGCCCCAACCACCCTCTGTACATTGGTGCACCCTACACCCGTCAGGATCTACCTCTATATCTACCTAAGCCGGATCTCGGCCTAGAGGCCCTATCCCATACCATTTGAATAAGGACCACCACCCATCATAGTCTAGAGTGGTCCCAACTATCTCAACCTCTAACTCCTGGAAGTTGTTGGGTACATATCCTAGTGGAGGAGGAACTATCAATGGGAGGTCCCTCTCTAGATCCAAGCGTCTGTACCTAAATGGCATCTCTGGCATGTCCTACACCATGCCGAACTATCACAGGACACGATAAAATAGTTGATACTCTCTAACCTCTGTCTTACGCTAGATAAGCCATCTATCTTGACGGGCCCATCATAGCCACTCGTTCACCTCAGGCCATGCAAGGCAATCCATGTATGGGCACCAGACAACATCCTTCGGCCCAAGTGATGCAAATATAATGATGTAGTGCTCAGTGTTCTCAGCATGAGCCCTGCTACAGGTACCCTCCTCAACACGAGGTCAGCATGTAGTGTAACACTAATGGTCAACATCTATGGTGGTGATGCATAGTGGAAGCTCTATAGGACCCTCAATATGGATGTGCTACCACCCCTAGATCTATAACAAAAGACTATAGCTGATGCCCTTACGGCTACGCTCTGTAATCTAGTATAGCTCCCTATAGAGCTGACATAATAGGGTGCTCCCCCAAGCTAATCATAGTGGCTCCTATGTAGAGCTCTAAAGCACCCTCCAAGTAGTGGCTAACATGTTCTAGGGAATCTTCATGTCTAAGGAGTCTGGAAGGACAATCTGCACAATGAGATGCATGAAGAGGGCCTCTTGTGTAGAAAATACATCATTGTGGTACTAGTAACCGATGTACACCCCTCTGTGGTCAGCATCATCCTGGGCATATACACTCTGGTCATCGAAGATAATGTTAAATATAACATCCTTTATCATGGAGGAAGAGGAGACAATAGCCTCGCCATCGATTGGGATCCTGAAGATCCCATAGACATCCTCCAAAGTGATAGTCATCTCACCGAGAGGAAGATGGAATGTGTTGGTCCGCACATTCCAACATCAGGTCAATCCAATAAGATAGGCTTGATCTACCCTAATGGTGGGTAGATCCATGATGCAACCAAACCTAAAAACTCAAAACCAAGCTTGGTCATCATCAGATAAAGCCTTGCAGAGAGTCTTCATAAGGTCAGGCTCCCATGCTCTAGAAGTTAACTTCTAAAAACAAAAAGCATAATGTAAGCTAAATCTGGCTAAGCAGAGCTAAAGAAAATTAAAAATTTTAATTAGACAACCTAGAGCTTAATGAGATAACATTAAATGCCTAATTAAATGACAAAAAAAAAATAAAAAAATTTTGCAAAAATTTCTAAGGTTTACAAACCGCGGGTCAACCCTGTGGTTTGAAGGCGATAAATATGACCGTTAGGATTTTTGAATCCTAACCATAGATGAAACTTGCAGTCCCCAATTTTCCAATTGGGAACTGTGGCTACCAGCTATGGTTTAGGAGAGGCACCCATTTTGGGTACCCTCCTAATCCACTAAAAGCAAAAAAATTAAAAACTAAGCTAACCTAGACTAGTGGGGTTCATTACCAGCAGTTTAGTGAGGTTAATTTTCCGCATTTCTTAGTGTGGTTCATTTTACTGGTATTGAGTGCGAGGTATCAATTTTTATTTACCTTGCCCACACCCCCACCTCAGCTAGTAGATGGCTAATCAGGATCCACCATCAAGGTAGATGAGTGTAATTGCGGTAGAGTTTGGCAGTGTTCCGGATCAAGGAATGTTCTCTCTCTCTTAGAGCTCTCAAATTGCTAGTAGTTGCAAGAAAATAATAAAAAATTTCAAATGGGAAAACATTTTATAGGTCCTCCTAGTCTCCACGGACCGCAGATGACACCTACGATTCCGAAACTAGGGTTTTCCATCCATAGGTGTGACCCATGATTCAAAAAATTTGAAATATTAAACTGCATATCGTACCTGCGGTCAGTAGCTAGCAATAAATGCATTGAAAACCACCATGGGAAGGTCTAAAAAGACAAATTACTGACTTCCACTAGACAAAAATTCAAAATCAATGATTAAAATTGCAAATTTGGTGATGTTAAAAGCACCAGGATCAATCAAATAAATGCAAAATTAAACAAAAAAAATAAAATAATGAAAAACCAAATGCGCCTCGTATTTAATGATTTATCCTATAAAATTGGTGGTTGAAGTGACTTGTGATCCATGCAATCCGGCAAGATAAGCAAATCACCATAAGGACATTTGGGGTAAAATTGTCATTTCTTTTATGACATCTTTTAGCAAATCATTGACAATATGATTCAACACAAGTCTAATTGCAATTGTATTATTTTGATTCCCTAAGATGGCTATCATAGCTTAACTACTCCATAGGATAGAGATGTGCAAATACTAATAAGAGTTGCAATCATAAGTTGAACTAGGCCTAGCCAAGTCATTAAAAGGCTCGAATCTAAAGTTTTTTAGGATCATTCATTATGGTCAAGCTATTTCGTCGCTTCATACATTGTCATTACCCTCATCGACTTGTCACTTGAGGGGGTAGTCATAATTTCATGTCATAATCAAAGTCAACAGAAGATACCGAAGATCGTAGATCCCTTGATCTTGTCAAAATTGTGTTCGTTCTTACGAATCATTTCTAACAACTATCATAAGATTCCCCCTTTGCTTGGGGTAAATAGAAAATATGAAATTTTGTTTGTAACTCTCATCCTTCGGTTATATAGTCCTAACTCCTATTGTAGCACCAAAGCTACCCGAACGTCTAATGGTGAGTGCAAACTTTTCAAATGTAAGCCTTTCCAAGTTGGAAGCAATGATTCCAGGATGTGCATCCTTTTACTGAACCTAGAGTATCTAATGTTGATCAAACTAATGATCATCATAGAACCTTCGACATCATTTTAGGATGTATATTTTTGCTCAACATTGTTCGATCTCACAACGCATCTCAAAGGGGCATTTGTAAACACCTAAAATGTGTCATGTTAAGGATGACTACTCATATGGACATGCTACAAAACCATATGGAGGATCTTGGACAGACTCCAAGATAGAGCAGTGGTTCTAACCACTCAATTTAGGCATTTTGGTCTAATCAGGTTGAACCGCAACCCATATCTGTGGTCTCCATTCTAAACCATGGCTGATACATGTAGTCTATAGTCTGGACTATAAATGTGACCTACGGTCTTAACTGAATTTCAGTTAGGCCTTCCATCCAAGCAAAATTGGTTGGAATGGCCAAAATATCTAGAAGCAGGCAGTTGAAGGATGAAATATTCCATAGGCTTCCATCCCAACTGTCCTAACCAACCTTCTTGGTCTTGGCTTCTCCATGAAGCTACCCCTAGCCCTAGGGACATGCTATAAATACCCCCTCCAAATGGGGTGAAATGAGGAGAGATTTAAATGATCAAGAGAGCAGTGAAGCCCTATCAAATTGCATACATAATCTATGAATTTGAGAGCCCCTTTGCTATTAACCTAAATACCAATTACCCATGGATGCCCTAAGTGTCTAGTATATTCAAGAAGCACGAATCTAGGCAAACGAAGGCTCGTCATAGCGATTTGACCACAAAATATGTCAGAGGACAACAAAGGCGACCCTTGAACATCAATTTGGACAAGGAGGTCAAGCCCACTGCCCCTAATTTTGAGGGTAAACCTATTAGAGGTCAAACCACGACTATCAGCCATGGTTCATAGTGCAGACCACCCACCATGGCTGCGGTTTGCAACAGATGACTGATCACCTTACTTGCTTTACTTTTGACCATATAGATTAGTTATATTAGTCTTTTTATAGGTTTAATTGCACTTTAGAGAAACTCTGACCATAGGAATTAGTTATTTCATGTATTGTATTAAGTAGGATTATATTAGATCTTTTATGCACTTTATTGCTCCTAACTTGATATTTGATCCATGCATCATTTTCTTATTCATGTCCATCATGGTATAGTATAATTCTTGATCTAATTAGAATAGTTTAAAGTCTTTCTTTATGATTTCTTGTTTTACTAGTTTGATAGCATTTGCATACATATTTCCTTAAAGGGCCTCATCGTGAGAGGCTATCAATATTTTTAATCATGTGTTTTTGTTTCTCATTTGCATGGAGAGAGGTGCAAGAGGAGCTTACATCATAATCCTTCCACATCGCGAAGAAGGGGGTCAAAACCACCCCAAGGTAGTTTGTGACTAATCAATAGAGCACTATAAGTGCACCTACCCTATTGAGGGCATTGGCAATTGTAATATCAACATCATCTTTCAAGTGACCCTAAGAGGGCATTTTTGTAATCAAAGCTCATTCAAATATTAATACAAGAAATCTTACCTTTTATGTTCAATTTATGTACTTGTGTCAATCTTTGTGCTTTCATGATGGTATAGATCAATACAGTGGCTAGGTGCATGCTCCATGATTAAGTCACATATTATATTAAAAAAAGGGAAGACCTAGGAAATACAAATCAAATGAAGCAACCCAAGGAATAAGCTAAGCTGATGAAGTTGGAAATAAACTTACATCCTCAAATAAAGTAGCTAGAAAAAGCAAGATCCAAATTTTTTTAAGAATAATCCAATCCAAAAGCACAAAAAATATGTCACCAAAGGGAATAGATTTACCAAGAGTTATCCTACCCTTGTGTAACCAAGAAACGAAGATAAGTGGTTGAGCAATATTAGAAATAGTTCAAGCAACCAACTCAAAATAAAATGAAGCTTCTAGGTAACAATAGGGACAACATTGTGAAATAAGTGAAGAATATGAAGAAAAATTTACTAACTTCTAGAAAATTTAACTTGATAGAATCAACTCTCAAAATCTCAATAGTTGGAAAATTTAGCTTCTTAGACTTCAAGACAACACTTAAGTGAGCATCCCTTGACATGGGTAAGACTAAGCCTTTGCCCTTATATTTGTCTTTATGCATGAAAGGTTGGGTAGTGCATAATTGCATAATGAATTTGAGAGTTGTTATTACATTCATACCTTAGGCAGGCTAAGCCATGGGTTTATAGTATGTTAGGGCTAGTTTTGGAATGATGTACTTGAATGGAATATTGGTCTAGATAGTGGGAGTTGTGAAATATGTTCTAATACTACTGCATAATTTGCTAGATATTTTAGTGATTCAAAAGGTATTAGTGGTAGAATTTCCATTTCTATTTGGGATGTGCCTATAAAATAAGTTCATGGAGCAGTTTGAGGGGTATCTATCATAGGATCACATTCATATGATCATATCCTACCTAAAAATGTGGCCTAGATCTATTTTGAAATCTTATCCCTTATCACATCAAAATAAATGAAGAGCAAAACATCAATATGATTGAGAATATTTTGGAGTATCCCAAGGTGAAGATAAAGAATTGGCCAAAAAGAAAAGAGGAACTAATGTGAAATGAATTTTTAATGGTTACTCCCAATGTGGTGACTTGTTCAAACATGGGAACTCAATTAAATCTAGAATCCATTTATAATTAGTTTTGAGTCTTGGAAAGTTACACATTCCAACAAACTCACCCAAAAAATAGGGAAAGCTAGCAAAAAAATTATAGTTAGCTAAAGAATGTTCTATGCTCCATATTGAGGAAACAATTATCACAAGCATTGAAACTCATGAAATGTAGGATGCCATGTTAGAATATTGAAGAAACAATATTATAAACCCAAGACAAAATAGATATGCAAAGCATTACAAGAAAATTTGAGAGAAGCTTATACTGATTGATTATTCCATGAGATCAGATGTACATAAATAGCAAAGTTGATCTCTTATGAGCCATTGGATTACAACAACCCAATAGATCTGATCTAATCACAACTAGGAGTTTATCAATCTCAACAAGAGTGATAACTCCAAACAGAATATCCTAGTAGAACTTAGAATATACTCTAACATGCCAATCTGACACAAGAATCAAAACACATGGGAAATATAACCAAATAGTCGCATGTTGAAGGAAATTTTCCTATGCTAAGTCCTAATGCTATATACCACATAGGCTTTGGAAATCATTCCTCTTCAAATCCAACCCAACAACAACTCTTCATTAGAACAAGCCACATGTTTTAAACTAATAACAAGAAAAAAAAAGTAAATTTTTGGGACTATATGGTTGGGACATTATAGATTTTGATAAGGTACAAAAATTTGACATAGTTGGCATGAGAAGGCATGCCAGAATTTGGTATACATAGGTGACATGTAAATAAAGTTGATAATGGCTAAATGTAATAAAACCATTGGCCAAACAGGTAGCAATATAATATCCTTACAAAAGTAAAGTGTTGAAAAATACACCAGATGGATCACATGCACAAATTGGGAGTCTTAAGACCATTAATCATGGCGATTATTGATTCAAATTCATTAAAAAATACCTTTGAGCTATGTTGGCAAGAAAATATTTGAGGAAAAATAGTCTATATAAGGATATTCCTCTCAACATTAATTCCTAAGTATAGTCATTCAATAGTACCATATTGTTGATTGAAACTAAGGAGAAATGGGAAGTCCTAAGGCTTCATAATGCTTCCATGTCTATGTTGTTGTTAATACAACAATCATACTCACAAGGGAGGGTCTTGAAAGAAGATTGTAATCAAGCATGGAAATCTCACTGCCATGAGGACCCGTTGACTTGTTGAAGTCAAAGAAAAATGAGTTTTAGTCTTCCTAGTAGTAGAAAAGTAGGTATTTCTATAGGTAGGATCTAAATAGCCATCCTGATGTTAGCTAAAGGTGCTTCTACATTATTAGTGTTTGCATCTAAATTGTAGTTGCAACGTTACATCTCAAATTATGATGTGGGCTAGCAAATCCAACCACACTCTTTTGGTAATTAGGCTTCACTATTTTAAAAGGGTAATAGTAATAATATAAAAGAGTGAATCCCAAGGACAAAAGACAAGGAAAATAAGAGACAAAATTGATAGGTTGGTAAGATTTTCAAAACTTGTTGGACCAAATAAAAATTTCCCTTTAGTCTTTGGAAATTGCAAAAGTAATCTAAAAAATTTACATTCTATAGAAATACATGAACCCCAAATATCAGAATTCTATAGATTGAAAAAGTCTTCTCAATCATGGTATGAAGTGTTATGTTGTGCATAATCTCTTAACTATTTCACCTAGAACAAAGAAGAGCATAGGGCCAAGCATTTTAGACACACCCCTCAATCAAAGGGGAAGGCTTCAACTATTTACCTTATTGTTATTTGATGTTTTAAAATGTAAAACAACAATAAGGTAGAAATGTATGACCCAAAAATGAAGGAAAGCACTGTATATGATCAGGATAATCTAGTTCTTAAGAGGTCACCATAATTTTGGTATAATCACTTTCTCTTCTTCAATATATTCCTATTCCTTGCTCCCTCTTTTTTATTTCCTCTACTCTTCTTCCTTCTTCTCATCCTTATGCCTCCAATCACTCATTAAGTCACACCTATTTCAATTTCCCTAATAATCCATATCGTTATTCTACTCCCAAAGTAGGTTCCAATTATTCCCCATCCATTCTCATTCTTTTCCTTCTCTTTCTAATGCAAAATTCATAAAATATTTTTCCTCCTCAATATTTCTCTCACCTCTTTTGACTCCTTGTCCAATGGATAAAGTTAGCTGGATTCTCCATTTTTCAAACAAACATCCCTAGGAAGCACCAATAATGTGGGTCAAAGTAACTTCCCACATATATACTCTTGGCAAAGCAATGGGAGACCCTAATTTTTGCTAAAATTTTGCTAAGAAAAATTTCAAACACAAGTTTGGGCTTGTTACTTTTACATGAGTAGGTTGTCAATGGTATAGATATATTTGTCTAGGTATAAGTTTTAAAGTGACTAAATCTTCTTAGAATGGCCAGATTCACAAAAGTAATCAAAAAGTAAGATGCACTTGGTCAGGTTTAAAAAATTGCTAAGGTTTTGGTATAGCTAAGAGTAGAAGAAATCAATATTAGACTTATAAAAATATGACATTAGCATGAAGCCTATAAAATTATAGGAATCCAAAAGCCAAGAACCAAACAATCTTGAGAGCCTAAAAGGTTTTGTTTAGCCCATCAAAAACCCAAAACATGAACTTGGAATAAAATAGTCCCAAGATTTTCAAACGTCGATGCCACTGAAACCTCCAAAAAGTATGGGATGCCAAGGTCTAGAACTAAGCAATCCTAGGATCATCAAAAAATGATGTCACTAAAAGTCTTTAAAAGTTCAACTTGGAAGAAATATAAGCATGGGATTTTAAAGTGATAACATCAACCGAGCTATCAAAATATCCTAGCCTTACTATAGACACCAAATTTTAGTCATTTGCATTCAAATTTCCACAAATTCGCCAAAACCCCCAAATTACCCCAAAACCATCAAATTATTTCAAAATACACTCAAATCCTTCCAATCCTTCTAATTTCATCCAAATTTCCCCTAATTTCTAGCAATTTTCCTCTAATTTCATTCTAATTTCTCTAAATTCTGCTAAATTTCCTCTAATATTCCCTCATTCTATTCTAATTCCTTCAATTTCTTCTAAGGTACCTAAATTCTTCTAAGGCCTCCTAAAGTATTTTATTTTTCTTCCGATTTCCCTTTTTCACCTAAATTCCTAAATTCTTCAATTTCCCTAATTTTCTCCTAATCTCCTCCTACTTCATTTAATTCCTTTACTCCTCTCTTAGCCTCTCGAATCTTCTAATTTCTACCTAATTTGCCCTTATTTATTCCTCCCTCACCCCTCAAAGTTATTATAACCCATCTTATCCACCTAACTTTCCATGAAGTCCTCCATTAGGCCCTAATCACCTTTCTAATCCACAACCAAATCCAGAGGGGAGTTAAAAGAGATTTTTTTTTTACACATCAAATTCCTACAAGTCTCAATATTCCATAAAATCCCTAGGAAATCTCCTATAAATTCTTCCCAAATCTCCCTACATTATCAAATGCACTTCCCATGAATTTAAAATTGCCCTTTAACCCCAAAGTCAACCTCCCTCATTAAGCCACTTGTCCTACACACCTTCCATATTGGACTTTTAATAATTTTAAAGTATTCCCACATCACCTAATGCAAACATGCCCCCATGCATATCTCATCACCCCCTAGGAAAATTAATACCACTTGGGTGGGTGAGAAGTCACCCCACCCAAGGCTATTGAATGGGGAGGGTGCACATTCCTCCATGTGTCCTCCCCAAGATTTGCCTTGGATTTCCCCCATGCCACATCATTGCCACTTCATGCCTAGTCATCTCCAAGTCATCCCCTCTCTTGTTCAAAATTCTATAAATACCCTCCTATTTCCTTCATTTTGATAAGAGCATTATAAATCATAGGGACATGCTAACAAAATTTCTCATCTCTTACCTCTTGCATCAAGCATCTACATCTAAATTTCAAATTAGTATCCACATTTACATGTCAATTTGTATTTGCTTTTCTTTACATGTTTTTAAATAGGTGCTACTAACAAAGTTTCTTGTTTGCATGTGTAGGATTTGTAGCTCAAACAAATTCAAAGTCTCAATTCAACTCCATTGGTGGTCCAAGCAATACAAAAAACCCACCACCCACATTGCTTGTAGTATCAGAAAAGAGATTGCACCATATTTTGTTGTCTAAAAGGGATCATCCCCTTAACTTGTTTGTAATGTCCCAAAAAAAGAGGTTTATTCTGTTCAAAATGATTAAAGATTTGCAATAGTATTGACTATATTTTTATTTCATTATTTGCAATGTAATGCTTCATTTATATTCATGAAAATGGTGCACTTTTTATACTATAAATTGGCGATCATGATGCTCTTACTCTTTTGTTTTATGTTTTAATTTTTTAATAAAAATTTAACTTTTGGTCCTTTTTGTGATTGCAGGTTATATTTTATGTTGACAACTCTCTTTCTCAGCTAGAAATACAAGTAAGTGCTTCATTTTTATTTTATTTTATATTTTATTTATTAAAAAAATGTTAGCTTTACATCCTTTTTTATTTTCCTTTTGGAATTTTTTTCTATTGTTTCTTATAATCATCTTTCTTTTATTAAAAAAAAAAACTATTGTTTTTTTTCTTATAATAATTTCTTCTTCCTTTTTCTTTATTTATAACAAAAAAAACTACTTTTCTATTTTCTTTATTTAAAAAAAAATCATTCCCTTTTTTGTACTTATTTATTTAAACAAATAAGAAATAAAACAAATTAGGAGGCCTACGACACCCTACTCCTCCTTCATTGGCCCTTATAGTCTGAGCATGCTAGCATGTGGCCACCCCCCTGGGCCCTTCTATCCTACTTCCCCATAGGCCCCTTGCTCACCTCTCAGGACACCTTTCCCCCTTGCAACCTCCTTGTAGCCTCACTTTCCCCTCCTAGCCATAATGTAGCCTCACTATCTCCTCTCTTTACCTCTCATACCCCTTGATAGCTTGGCCCTCACTACAACCACCCTACCATTAACCCATCACCACCTCATGGGCTACCCCCAATCCACTCCCTCTAGGATACCTTGAGCCCTATTCCTATCTACTTTCTAGCCCGAAACCCTGCGTTCCTAAGTGGGCCACTCTGAACCCAGTTCTGCTTTGACCCCCCACATAGTCCTCACTATCTCCATTTTTTGCTTCTTACCTATGCCACCATATCAAGCGGACCTCCATGAACCCAATCCTATATCTCTCCACAACTCCCTATCCCATAGCATGACCCTAAGCATATCACCGCTCCCATGCCTTCCCCTCACAATTTCTCGAGCATCACCTTAATGTCACCCATGGCCTAGTCCCCTCCCTATCTACCTCCTCCCCTCTCAACCACTCGAAAATTGCCACAATGTGACCCCATGACCTAATCTACCCCTTATCCTCCCTTTTCTATCTTGGTTGCTCAAGCATTGCCATAATTCCACCTTATGGCCTAGCCCCTTCCCTATGCTCCTTTTCCTCCCCCATTGTTATGTGACCTTTGCTCCTATAAATGTGACAAGTTGCAACCCTCCCTCTCCCAATATTTACCCTCATAACTGCCCCTGTGCACTACCCTCATGACCTTCAAAAAAATTAGCCTTGCCCCACAACCTCCCTTGCCCATCTCTTGCCTTCCCCCCCATGATCCTGTGCTACCCCTTCTTTGACCTCCTACCTAAAATTAATCCCTAACCCTCATCTCTCCCCTTGATCCTACCCTTTTCCCTCCCCTTCCCATGCCTTGCTATTTTCCCTCCCCATCCCTCGCCTTGCCCTTTTCCCTATGTTAGGCCTACCATAGGCCTATCCCTATCAAGTTTATCGTAGCAAGCCTACACAAGGTGGACTTGGGGGCGTGCACAACATGTGGGTCTGTGTGTGCATTGACCGTGCTACTCGCCATCCCAAAAAAGAAAAAAAAAAACTAAAAGATAAAAAAAACAAAACCACACAAAATGAAAAAATAGCTTTTTTTAGTTTTTGCTCTTAACAAAAAAAATAAACACCTTTGTTTAAATTTTTGCTTTAATTAAAAAAAACACTTTTTTTTAATTTTTGCTCTTAACAAAAAAACAAACACCTTTGTTTAAATTTTTGCTTTTATTAAAAAAAAAAAAAAAAAAAAACATTATTTTTTTTTTCGCTCTTAACAAAATAAAAAAACAAACACCTTTATTTACATTTTTGCTTTTATTAAAAAAAAAAACACCTTATTTTAATTTTTGCTTTTACAAAAAAAAAAAAGAGGGGGGCCTTTTTTTAATTTTGACCTCTAAAAAAAATAAATTAAAAAAATTAAGTCAAAACCAAATCAACACACAACAAACAAAAACAATTTTTTGCACATACTCTTGGCACTTCATAATTCTGCAATTTTTGTACATATGCAGTGTGAGGAAAACCTCTCGATGAGTTGACCTTCATCCCCAACCATCGATCAAGCCCTTAGTATAAGCCATAGTTAGTGTGCATAGCTTCTCAGACTTTATCACTGAGAAGTTGGTTACCCTTGGGGCTAGCTTGGGATAATCTTTAGGTTAGATGCCCTTTAACCGTAGGGCTTAATAATTAGTGGATCACAACTATAATTTTTTTCCAAGCTCACCTGAGGGTGAAGCTAAAGTTTTGGTAGACCAATATCAAGACTTAAACAACAAAACCTCTTTTGGAAGTTATTTTTTGTCCCTTTAGGATATCTACCACCTATCCTCCATCCTAGGAAGCCATATTAGTTGTTCATGTCTTATTCCTCGAAAGGGAATAGATATGGACACACATTTTTAGGTTGCACTCGATCATCCACATTTTGTAGTTCTTAGGCATAGGAACATAAAACAATACCAAAAAAATAAAGCACAAAACCAAAATCACCTTCAAAAACCATTTCCCACCTTTTGATCAATACCTTCCCAAAACCGCTTCAAAACATCCCAAAACATAAAAAACAACAAAAAATTGATTGTTTGTTTGTATATTTATCAACTTTAATTAGATAGTGACTTTATATTTTGGAAAAATTCCCAAAAATCTTCATCTTGCCTCCATTCCATAAGCCTTCCATTGTTGCACCCCGTTCATTTTTTCTACCATGGTTCATTCCCGGTAATACCAGCAACCCACCTCACCAATACCTAGAACCTCGATTTCATCATCTTCAACCCCCTCCCACTCAATATCAAACTCTACCCACCTATCATAAAACACCATCTGCTTCACCCACTTATAACCAAGCACCAACCCCGTAATCCAATCAACCACCACGTACCTACAATCAACCACTTTCCCCCTATAATCAACCTCTGCTCATATATCATCAACCCAACCCTTCATATCACCCACCACCAACTCAACCGTATCAACTAACATCTAATAAATCTCAACCACTGACCCTGTAATATCAATCACAACCACTCACTCCGTAATATCAATCACAACCACCCCCTTCATTTCATCTACAACCAACTAACCAAGCACCCCCAAATCCTACCCACACCTCTACCACATATTCCTAAATATATCAGGCCCCATCCCAAGTCTCCCAAGTGCCTCCCACCACTTCATACCAATCTCACCCATATTCCCAACCTCATCCATCTCATTCATAATCCCTTTTCACACCAACCACAACACCCTCAACAACCTCAACCACCTCCACAACAACACTTCTATCACCCATACCAATACTAGCAACCTCAACCTGTTTTCCATACCACACACATTCTTCCTTGGCCTAAGCATTACTTCACACCTCTCTGAGAGCCTTTTTCATCCATATTCCAAAAAATTCTTGAGGCATAAGCAATTGTCTTACTCAAAATAAGGTTAGATGATCCCAACATCCAAATCTCTAGGGTATAACACAAAGTCATTTTGTGTCCTCCATCACCTGCATGGTCATGACATCATTAATTGTTAATAATTCTAGAACCTCATACAATATTTGATTGACCAAGGGATCATAATCGTTGAACCCCCTTAATTGTCCACTCCCTAAAACTTTTAAAATCATCACGATCTATTAGCACAACATGGAACAACACAACCCACTAATGCAAACTCAAATTTTGCAACTCGACCACATCAATATCATCATGCAAATAGTGTTCCATCTCAAAAATGTTTTATGGGAATGATAATTCATAAAAACTTTAATCCTACCTCATTGATCTCTTTTACCACTCCTCAAGAGCCTACATCCCATGAGAACTCCACTATCCAACATGATTATTAATCAGCACATCCTCCTCCATCTTCCATTGCATTTTCCATGATACAAGCTATCGAACCAGCTTCCCCATCATATTCATCTTCTGACACCTACTACAACTACTTCCTCTTCTCTATCCACTGTTACATCACCTTTTCAAACTGCTCCATCTAGCCCCCCTTCCATTTTGTCACCATTGTAATCTACATCACCATCCTTCTCGTCCACTTTACCAAAGCTCTCATCCTCTATTATTGTGCCCTCAACTCCTCAATCCCCACCACCTTCGATGCAATTCATTATCCCACATGAATTGAAACTCGTAAATCCCCCTTAATTTACCTCCACATCTATTATCACATAAATTATCAAATTTGCCTTCTCCTCAGCTTCATTTTCTAACATGGATAGTCACACCTTAGTCGACCTCCTCCAAGATGATTTGCAATACATCACTCTTGATCTTGAGGAGGATATTAACGATAAATTTATTGATCCTCAACCACTACCAAATGACACTTTAAAGTGTCCATAGCCCATCCCATTTCCTCTGAAACCAAATATGATAACCAAACCTCACACCCGCCCGAATTCCTTTTAATTTCTACAAAGGATACTCCCCCTACCTTACCACATAGCCCACCTATGCATCCCCACATCACCTCTATTAATACTAATGCCTTGCATGTCCATTATACTGACCCTTATTTACCATTTGAATCACCATGCCCATCCTTACCACTAACTTCACATTCCACCTTGCACAATTAAATCCCCCCTTATTAAGAGCATACCTACCCTCATACATCCTCTCATTTTGTATATTCCATTAATCCCTACCCTACCTCAAGTGTGATACTATCTAAACTACCTCTTGAACCCATCTCATTGGAAAGAGTTAATTTTTTTCCTCCTTAACCAACTAAAACATATTGCCACCCAATCCAAACCTGACCCATCTACAAGCCCAATCATCCTCCTTGCCTCAACCAATAGGTTGTCTCCCACCTCTTCTTCTCAAATTTCCCCTTCTTCCAACCCAATATTTACCACCTCTTCTTATAACACTACCTATTCCCCCTATTCTCTTATCCCATCATCTCTTACACCATCCCCTTTGTGTGCCTCACTCCCAAAAATAGTAGTCTCAACCATAATAACCACTATTGTAGCCTCCATATCCACCACCTTAGCTAACATATCTCACCACTCCACCTCCACTTGACTTACAACACATCTTGGATTGACTCATAAAAATTGAGCTACAATTGAGTCACCAAGATATCTCTTCCATTCCCCCTTTACCAGTTCTACGAAACATCTTGGATCAACTCACAAACATTGAGCTACACTTGAGTCACCAAGACATCTCTCCACTCCCTCCTCAATTCTCCTCTATACCATCTTCCTCCACTTCACTTTCATCTCAACCTTCCCATCAACCTCGTCCATCTCATCCACCTCATTCATCTCACACCTGAACACCCCTATTAAAGCCAATGTTGATAGTCTTTCAAAAGCTACAAGATGCAAGCTTAATTTCTATACCTATCTCCATCTTATGGATCTTCATCGACCCAAGCCTAAGTGGCACAATGAGAACCAGTATTTCATTTTCCATCACCAGATGGATCATTACATTGAATATTATCGATAATTCAAGCACTTAGTGCAAGATTTGCTTGATCAGTGGGAGTTAATCCTTCTATCAACATGACCTTCTCCCATTTCAGTCCATACATCTCAAAACCTCCCCACATTCCAAAAATAAATCCCACAACTAAAATAAAATAACAAAACAACAAAACAATATTTTTTTTACAAAAACATCAAAAATCACAAAACCATTTGCAAAAACAAAAAAAATCCAAAAAACATTACAAAAACCTTGAAAACCACAAAAATATTGCAAAACATAAAAAAACACAAAAAAAAAAAAACAATTTTTTTTTTAAAACAACATCAAAAACCACAAAAACACTGCAAAACATCAAAAGCTCAAAAAATGATCATTTGCTTGTTTGTTTGATTAAATGCTTGGATTTTTGTTCGTGTAGGTAGTACCTAGCTTTCACAAAACCCTTCTAAACCACCATCTCCAAAGCCTACAAAACCATTTCCAAATCCATACTTACCAATCCTATCTCGTCTCCATCCACTTGTGGTCCAAACCCATAGCTAAGCCCACGCCCGCTCACATGTCACACACAACAATTAATCATAATTCATCCACACCAATCACACCCACCCCACCATTGAATTGGCACATTCTAACCCACCCCATTAAAAATCATCTCATCACTTGAGTTGGATGACACTACCAAATCAATGCTATCTCGAATCTTGATCAATACCTAAACACCCATTTTTGGAAGCTATGTCTATCCCAAAACCTTTTTAGAGACTATAATTTTCTTTAATTAGCACCCTTAATCATAGTATAGCTTTAGCATAGCAACTTCAATCACCTTAACACTATGACCTTGATCACATTAGCATCGTGACTCCAATCACATTAGCACAAGCACCCATGACTCAGTAGTTTAGTTGGTATAGATTGGCATAGTTGTTTCAATTTGCACATAAATCTATCAATGACAAGGTTCAGAGGTTTTTATGGCTTCCATAATTGGGAAATCCCACATTGGTCATAATTCAATATAATATTACATCACCTTCTCAAGTGTCCAATCAACCCACTTTGTACCCATCACCGATCTCATTTACAACCACAAAAAATCACATCACGATTACATAACCCCCTAGTATTCAATTGTCAACCCGCTCGCATTTGGGCTTTAATATGCTAATTTTCAATTCACATCTATTCCATATCTTCTCTCCTTGTCTTATTTCCTTGCACATCACTCCTAGTTGTATGGTTATGATTCGAGCGACTACATACTATGGACCGTTGTGCCTTACCTACTTTATTTTTCTCCTTTCTTCATTTTACTAAGTCTCTCCTAGCCCTTTCTTTGTCATTATTCTCCTTCATAGAACATCAATTCACTTTTGCTACCATACACATAGACATACCTTTTAATTGGGGGGCGTCACCCCTCCTTCCATCTAATTTTGTTACTACGGGAGTCCACTCCATCCATGTGATTAATACCATCACTTTGCATCCATGCACTGCATTTATCCACCTCATCCATCCATTACATTCCTACATACAAATTCTAGTTTACTTATTTGATTTTATTTTTGTTTCACGTACATGCATCTCCTAATTTTGATAGATCTATTTAATCAATGATATACACCACTATACATATCGCATCCACACCAATTTCTCATATTGTTTTTTCCTATTTTTGTCCATCATGTCATGTTCACTAGTGTGTCATATCATTGTGTCCATTGTCTCGTGCACCCATTATCCCTTTTTTATTTGTTTATCATGTGTCCTACTTTTTTTTGTTGTTCCTATCTTAGGTTGCTTAGACATAGAGGTCATTTTAGTTACTTAGCCATGCCTAGTCCCTCGATCAACTTCCATTGAATATCATTACATCTTGGAGTGCTATCTACCTTCTTTGGTTACTTTGAGTTTTCTCCTGGATTATGCATATATCACATAATAATAAAATTTTGTGTTCAGGTAAGATGAAGCCATTTAGGATAAAGTGAATGGTTTCCCCTGCTCATCCTATCATGCATAATCCTAGCCTAAGGATCCATTATGAAAAAATAAAAATTCAAAAATTAGAAAAACATAGCACAAAGCAACAACACAAAATACACCTTATCATTCATCATAGATCCTATGCCATTTGAGATGTCTCCACCAGGGCTATAGATGCCTAGCTAACACTGGAGCAATATCGAAGGGTTATAGGGTTATCTCCACCAGGGCTATAGATGCTTGACTGGTAGTGGAGTAAAACCTTCACATGACAACATGTTTGTCATATTAGTGACCTTCCTTTGTACAAACCTATCAGCTAAAAGAGATGCACCCCAAAAATAAAACACTGAAACAAGAAAATTGCAATGAGCAAATGTAAAATTTGTATTGAATTTAAGAACTTTGATCTCCTTTTTTACAATATTTATCCCAATTTTTTGTAGGGGTTACAAAATAATAAGCTTGTTTTAGATTACAATGGGTAAAAGAGAAATGATCTCTTTTGTAGATCAAGTGAACTTTAGGTGTCTTGAATCTCTTGCTACAATCATCATTTGAGTGGGCTTGTGTATCTTGTTGCGGGCCACTCCAACTTCAGCAACTCTTCAACAACCTATTTCCTACAACCTATATGAATGTAAACATAAGAGGGGAGTTAGTAGCACCTACTTTATATATGTGAAAGAAGCTACATAAAACCCTAATATTAATGCTTATAGAATATTAAAATATGTAGAGAATAGAGAACAATAGAAATTAAAAAATGCCTAGTTGTTTACCTAACCTGATCTATGACTATCACTAGCTGAAAGAGCTCTTGAGAAAACATGAATCTGCATTTGGGTTTTGGTAAATGCAGGCTTGCATTTGTACAAATGTAGAGTCGTATTTGTTACTATGTAAATGCCCTATCACATTTGTGGTTGTGAGGTATAACTACTAGGGTTTAATTCAATACCTTGAGGAATCGATATCCACGAGCGTTGATGGCCTCTTGTATTGATTTTGGTAGAGTAATGGTACAATTTTCAACCTCTTTTGGGTGATGGAATGATGTTGTCTCTATAGATATTTAAGAATTTTTTAGGAAAAGAATATGTGGCAAGTCAAGGCTGCCAAGTATCAAGGACTGGGCAACCACCTATCCTAGGTAGTTATAGTGAGTCATTTAGATTATCCCACTTAGGTGGATTGGTGGCATGTGGGTAGGTGCAAGTGGAGTGAGATGTGTGAGATGTGGCAAGGGGAGGGGTAGTGGTGGCTAGAACACGTGTCATGTGGAGACACAGGGTATCCTAGGGGGATTTTCTAGATTTTAATAAAATGTGGAAAATAGGATTATGTGCAAGATTTATATGCCTAAGTCAAACCTTAGGCATATATTATTATGAAGGATTGGTGGGAATGGATAGGATTTTATGAATGACTAGATTTAGATGTCTAAAAATGTCCCTTTTTATATTGTGTTGTGCCAAGCACAATACGGTGCAAAAATAAGAGACACATGGGGTCGTTGGAGGGAGTGATGGACTCTAGCTATTTTGGCACAAAAATTGAATGAATTTTATAAAATTTTGATTTTGGCTTACCTCCTCAAGCAATGAATGGGTGAAATATAAAATAGATGAAACCCACAAGTCACTTGATAGATTATGGATGATGAAAGGGATGTAATTTTATGGATGCAGTTGTCCAAAATGACAATCAAGCTGGTTATCCCAAGTTGGATTGGGCATGCATTATCAAAACTTTGCTCTTGGTAGAATTATGTGCACTTTTGATGTGGTAGATGGACCAGCCAATGTGGGTGTGCATGTGATTCTGGAATCTTTGGAGGTGGAATTTATCTCTACACCTTGATTGCAGTCACCACATTCATACTCCTACATTGGTAGGTGCATACCGATTTATGAAATTTCTACTTGTTGCTCTTGTAGAGAGGATTTATAATAGTTTTGTGCAATGTTTATTGAACACAGTCTCATTTAAAATTTTAGTTACCAAATAAATTTACTATGAGACAAAATGAGATGAGATAATGTTATGGATGCTTTGATGATATGGTATGATGATTTTGTAATTTTTTGAAATGTTTTGTAGCCTTTTTGGAGCTTTTGTTGCTTTTAGGGTCTAAATGCGGGACTACATTTGTTCCTTCACAAACTTAGATCTAAATTTGGGAAGGAATAAATGTATTCCTACATTTAGATGCATACATCCTAGTGACTGTTAGGACTAAAAAATAAGGCACACTATATTTACAAGTTATCTTACAATATATAAGAATCAAGCTTAAGAGGGAGATATGACAAGTTTCATAAGCTCCACTCCAAGTGTCTTTCAGAAGACACCACTCCAACTCAAAATGAAGACAAAGACAAGTGGCATAATTATAGGCATAGTGCACATTATAACAATAATAATATTCTAACATTCCCCCTTAATGTGCACTATCCTAAAAAGATAAGTCAACATTAGATAACATTCCCCCTTAATGTTGACTTCTTTTACATAGATATAGCAAATTGCTAAACTGAGAAAACTTGTCTTTTCCAAGTGACTTGGTGAAGATGTCTGCTACTTGATATTGAGTTGGTACATACTTCATGTGTATAATGTCTTCTTGGACCATTTATCTAATGAAGTGATGATGGATCTCAATGTGCTTTGTTCTAGCATGGAAAACTGGATTCTTGGTCATCTTGATGGTACTTTGATTGTCATAATATATATATGTTGGACCATGTATGAATAGCCCAATATCCTAAATTAATTACCTCAACCATATTGCCTCCTTAGTTGCCTCAATTGCTTCTCTATATTTTGCTTCTGCTAAAGATAATGAAATTGTGTTCTGCTTCTTTGTGCTCCATGAAATAGAACCTTGGCCTAATTGAAAGCAATAACCTGATGTAGATCTTCTAGTTTCAGGACAACTGGCCCAATATGAATCTGTGTATCCAATCAAAGAAAAATTATCACTTGACTTATACATAAGGCCATGATGAGGTGTGGCCTTTAGGAATCTCACAATCCTCTTAGTTGCTATCCAATGGATCTTCTTAGGATCCTACATGAATCTGGAAATAATGCCAACTGAATAGCAAATATTTGGTCTAGTTGAAGTTAAGTAGATCAAACTTCCAACTAGTTTCCTATAAAGTGTACCATCAACCCTTTCTTCTTCATTATTATTTACCAATTTCAATCTAGTTTCCATGGGAGTTAGAGAGGGCTTACACTCCTCCATGCAAAACCTCTCCAAAATAGACTGAATGTACTTAGCCTGTGAGATAAAAATCTTACCAAGTTGTTGCCATACCTCTATTCCTAAGCAATAGTGGAGGAGGCCTAAATTTGTCATTTCAAAGTTCTTGCATAAGTCCTTGAGAAACCTTATTCCTTCTATGTCATCACCTGTAATGAGAATATTATTTACATACAATGTAACCAAAATGATGCGGTTCCTCCAATGTTTCACATAGAGAGTAGATTCTGTTGCAAATCTAGTGAAACCAAGGTTGAGAAAATAGGAGTCAAATCTTTGCATACGAAGCTCAGGGTGCTTGCTTCAACCCATATAGAGCTTTCTTTAATATGAGGACTTTGTTGTTTTGGCCTTCAAATGTGTACCCTGGTGG
Source organism: Wollemia nobilis (assembly GCA_028583015.1). Taxonomy (NCBI): domain Eukaryota; kingdom Viridiplantae; phylum Streptophyta; class Pinopsida; order Araucariales; family Araucariaceae; genus Wollemia; species Wollemia nobilis. The sequence goes on from JAQPPZ010016931.1 coordinate 9,226,810, forward strand.
TTGTTTCACATACACTTCCTCCTTCAAATGACCATTGAGAAATGCAATTTTGACATCCATTTGATATATTGGCCAACGTTTTTGAGCTGCCATAGCAATAACTGTCCTGATTGTAGTCATTTTAGCCACAGAAGCAAAGGTCTCCTCATAATCAATTCCCTCTTGTTGCTTATAGCCTTGAGCTACTAGGCGAGCCTTGTAGCGATCTAGTGAGCCATTTGCTTTATATTTTTCTTTGTATACCCATTTTGTGCCTATGGTATTTTTTCCTTTGGGTAAATCAACTAGCTCCCAAGTGTGATTCCTTTCAATGGAATCCAATTCTTGATCCATGGCATGAACCCATTTAGGATCACCAAGTTCTTCTTTGACATTAGAAGGTTCAGGTTGGCTAAGGACTTTGGCCATTAGGGCATAATTCACTTGGTGTCTTAGGGCTGAATGCCTTTTACCTGTATAGGTGGGCAAATGATTTTGGGCTTCATCTACTATGGCTTGAACCCCCTTAGGTAAAGGATTGGATGACGTTACTTCATCATTAGGAGGAGGAGATGGAGGACATGGATAATTTATAATAATTTCTTCTTGTGGATGAATTTATTGATTTATGAGTGAAGGAGAAGGACTAGATGATATTGTATGCGTGAATGGAGCAACTATTTCATTAGTTATTTTTTTTTGGCTCTTATAATCAAACTTCTTCCTTTTCTTCTAAGGAATATGAGCATAGGCATCACATCCAAATATTCTCAAATGGCCCACATAGGGTGTCCTTACACTCCATGCTTATTCAGGTGTTATTTCATGTAAGGCATTTGTGTATGACCTATTAGTCAAGTATGCAGTAGTAAGAACATCTTATCCCCAGAATGAGTTAGGTAATATAGCAACATGTAACATTGATTTTTCCCTATTTGTGATTGTTTGATTCATCCTCTCAGCAACTCCATTTTTTTGCGGGGTATAAGGGGTTGTGAATTTCCTCCTTATATCATGATACTTACAAAAATTAAAGAATTCATTGGAGACATATTCTCCACCATTATATGATCTTAAGGTGGAGATTTGATAGCCACTTTCTCTTTCAACAAGTGTGATGAATTCTTTGAACTTATCAAGGGCTTACCACTTATATTGAATTAGGTAGATCCATACCTTTCTGTTGTAATCATCAATGAAAGTGATATAGTATTTAGCCCCAGTATAAGATTGAATAGACATTGGCCCACAAATGTCTGAATGAGCCAATTGCAAAGGTCTATTGGCTCTCCATGCCTTTGTTGTTTTAAATGGTTGCCTGTGGTGTTTGGCTATTACACATGGCTCACAAAAACATTTTGACTCCTTAAGATGTGGAAGTCCTTTAACTAATCATTTTGTAGCCATCATTTGAAGATTATTAAAATTTAAATGTCCCAATATTTCATGCCACATGTACTCCAAAGAGAAAGTAGTAGTTGTATGCAAAGATGTTTGTGTTACAGATTTTGTAAGGAGGTAATAAACACCATACTTTTTCACTCCCATGGCCTTGAAATTACCATTGGGTTCCTTAATGTAGCATTTATATTTTTCAAAATAGATATTATAGCCCTTATCTGTAAGTTGTCCAATAGAAAGAAGACTCCTTTGAAGACCAGGCACATATAAAACATCTGTTGCAAGAACATTATTACCATCATGCAAAGTAAGTGGTGCCTCCCCAACACCTTCAATGGGTAGAGCACTTTCATCATCAAAAGTAATGAATTGATTTGATGTAGGCTGAACCTTGGTCAACCAATCTTGCCTTCATATCATGTGCTTTGCTGCTCCAGAATCAATATACCAAAATTCTTTATCTTCAACATTAATTTGGTTGGCTACATACAATGTGTTCAGATTATTATTTTGTGGTTCTCCCTGTTCTCTTTGCCTTTTATAGAAATTAGCAACATTATGATTCCAATTTCCATAATATTCACACCCTTGTTGATTGTTGTTTTGACCCCCTTGAGGATTTGTTTGCCATCTTGGCTACTATTGGTACTGTTGCTGATTTGGCTGCTGATGGTACTGCTAATATGGTTGTTGTTGGTACTATTGCTGACGTGGTTGCTACTGATACTATTGATTTGGCTGGTGCTGGTACTGTGTGTATCTCTAATGTTGTCTACCCCTTTGATTCTGATTATGCTGATTTTGACCCTTGTTTTGTTTAGGCTATAAATTTGCCTTGGTGACAACTGATGTGGCTTCAATTTCTTCATCTTTGATTAGGGCTTGCTCATGTTTTTTAAGTAGGATCTCAATATCCTCAAGTGTGGAATTCATTGTTTTACCACTAAAGTCTAACATGGTAGCATAAAGAAGCAACAAACTCCTAGTGGCCAAGAGAGTGCCACAAAAGGTCTCCATAAGCAAGAGGCAAGGGGCCCTAAATCACCCCTTGATAGAATGATTTGTATTGGAAACTTGGCTAAAAAAATTAGCCCCAAATGTACCTCCAAAATATTGTACAAGATCAATGCCTTCACTTACAAGATTACCTCCAAACTTGCCAAATTTAATGAATAACTTGGCATAATGTCTCCCCAAAGAATTATAATTATGCCTCTTACAAGTTTTCCAAACTTTTTGTTCAAGAGTGTGGGAGGCAACCAAAAATGCACTCTTATTTACAATCTCAATTTTGAGTCAAAAAATAGTTGAGTAAATGATCTCAAAACTGAAAAATTATTTCGCCATAAGATCCCCCTCACAAAAATCTTTCCAATGACTATATATAAGCCTATAGTTGGATACAAATTGATGCTTAAAAAAAGCAAAAAAACAATGACCTTCAAAAAAATATGTGCAGCTTCGGGACTTCCCAAATGGTCACCCATCCGAGTTGTACTCTGCCAAAAATGCTTAACTTGGGAGTTTTTGTGGGATTTGCTGCCAAAAAAGTTTTACAATGCTTTTGAACAAAATTTGCCCCCTTCAGAATAACTTACATGGCCATTTTCAAATAACTTTAAATTTTCATAGGTAAACTTTGAATTAAAATTCTGGGTTTCAACTCTCAACACGATTCTTCAAATTTCAAACTTTTGGGGAAAATTTTAACTATTAAGTATTTGCACCAATAGCTGGCGTGGGCCCACTAGTTCTTAATTATTTATTAAAATCAATTTAAATGCTCTAAAAAACGTTCCTAGCTCCACTTTATCATCAATCAATGCAACAATATGAAGATTTAACAAAAAATTAATAAGACAAGCTCTCAAACATGCCTTTAATCTGTTCACAGGGGTTTATTTTGAAGTAATGTGTGGGAGGTTGTTTTGTTATCCTTTGCGGCAAACTCGAAGCACCAATCTCTCTGCCTATCCAGGTACACCAGTGCACATAACAGAAACAGTTCTACCGCAGGTCGAAAACGCTATCTCAACAAAGCTTTAGCTGTCACCGTATCGAGTTACTACCGAAACATTTGCATTTCTCCCTGAGAGAGCTTCAATTTATAATTTTATTTTTAATTGAAACTATATAAAATTATAAATATTTTAATGAAACTAAAGTGGACTTAAAAAATCAAACCAGCGAAGGAACAAATAGAACAGGTGATCGTCGAAGCAAAACCTGCCGGAAAGACCTTATTGACAGAGAGATTTTCATAACGGGTCGATGGTGGAGAGATCTACACTTTTTTCATCCACAAAGAGAAGTTTCAGATCAAATATATTTCTGAACGATCCATGAGACACCATGATTTCAACAAATTTTGGCAACGACTGCTACAAATCTAGGACCCTCGTAGATGAAAAAAACAAAACAAAATCTACCACCTGCATACAAGCTTACAATGGCATGACTCCTTCAGTTTTTCGGTATTAACAAATTGAGCACCATGATATAATGGGTGAACAGAAGAAATCAAAGGACCAAAAAAATACCCTTGCTGTGAACTTGATCTCTCCTTATAGGTGCACTGAAAACAACCTCCAAAGCGGAACATACGCGATCTGGCATTTATAATGCAGGCAATGTGGCGTCCATAGGGGGTCAATGTTTTCGAATGATTGGTAAAAAAAACTTTAACTCCTCTCCTCCTTTTCTGCTTTTGGTGTCCGTCGTCACGCCTCTTTGAGCAGTGTCCAATACATCCCGAAATAACTTGGGAAATCTTTGACTAGCAAGGGAGGTGGCTTCAGTCAAGGTAGATCTCTGAAAGGCTGCACACGCCATAGAAAAATACACCCCACTGTAGATCTGGTTCACTGGAACGTAGCTTAAAAAGAATCTTATGAAATTTAAAATATCAAAGAAGATATTTCAAACATAGATGTCCTGGTCCGCTTCCACAGGCGTCAATCTCCCTTGCATCAGTAAAAATTTAGTAATACGTCAGACCCAAAAAAAATATTTGGAAAGAGGCATGTCCTCGAATGGCGAGGATTGTCCTCTTCTATATTAACTTATGGAGTTTCTGGTTTTTGATCCACTCAATGAGTGGAGAGCATACTCCCTGACTCCATAGATCAATCCTTACAGGCAGATCTCATCGCTCTGATACCAAATGTTAGGAATGAAAAATAAGGCACACTATATTTACAAGTTATCTTACAATACATAAGCATCAAGCTTAGGAGGGAGATATGACAAGTGTCATAAGCTCCACTCCAAGTGTCTTTCAAAAGACACCACTCTAACTCAAACTGAAGACAAGGACAAGTGGCAGAAGACAAATGTCAACCTGTCAATTATAGGCATAGTGCACATTATAACAATAATAATATTCTAACAGTGACTTTAGACAACCTTGCTTATTCATCTTGTGGATCCTTATGATGCTAAAGGAATCCTAGTGGAGTCAGATTTCTTAAGGACCAATTGGGTGTGGAATGAATGTTCATTTTCCATTTGATTAAGGTGATGACTCCTGCTAATCAAGAACCATTGTGTGTACAATAATAAATTAATTTACCAATATTGAGAAAGTTGAGATTAAACCATTCTTTGAAAGAACCAAAAAAATAGATTGTCCTCTTGTGTGTTCAAAGGTCTCTTCAAGAGAGATGTGTCACCACACATGAGCAAAGTCCAATATTAGGGTCTCCAAGTTTTTGGGAATTATATTCTCAATCACTCGAATCAAATCCTAATGAGAATTTTAACCTATCCCTACTACTTGAAGGCCTATCATTATTATTTTGTTTTTATAAAGCATGAGCTTTAGGGAATTGGATTCTCAACCATTCGAATAGAGTCATGATGAGAATTTTACCCTATCCTTACTATTCATGCTTTTATGATTTTTGTTGTAATGACCAAAGGTAGAGCTTTGGGGAATAAAATTCTTAACCACTCAAATCGACTCCTAATAAGAATTTTACCCTTATCCTTACTACTCTATATTTGGTTTTTGTAAAGTTTTATAAGTGGTTAAAACCACTTTTGTTATTTTAGACAATGTGTATAATGGGAAAAGCAAGCAAAGCTTTTCACTTTAAAGTTCAATCCAATCATAACATCCTCTCTCTTAGACATAATATTTTTTAAAGAAACATGTGTTATGTGCTTGGTTTGAGAATGGTAAGATCACCTCCTAGAACTCAATATTTTCTTAGTGTGAAGTGTGCTTTGATCCAAGATGAAATATGATATTACTAGGAATAAAATGTAGCTCCTAAGGATTGATATAATTTTAATAGAGTTTGTTTGAAACACTAGAGGTAGTTGAGTGACTGAAAACACCTAGAGATTTTTTAAACCAAGAACTACAAAATGATGTGCTATAGGATTTTATTATAATAATTATTTTTTTATGATTTATGAATAGCAACACTAGGCTAATGCTAGACCGAAGGTGCTCTTGATTAAGGCAATAAGACTTAGTGGACTAACAATTATTGACGTTGTCATAATGACTACTAATACGCAAATGATATGAACTAAATGCAAATGATAGGAATGCTTTATGAGTCATAGGTGCATGTATGGATAGATGAAATGCAATGTGAATGATCAAGCTAAAATTTGTATTTTGTGTATTTTTTAGTCATGTATATATACATATGTATAGATCACATTAGGTATAGAATACTTTTAGGTGTATAGTATTCAATGGTTTAGGATCTTCTATCCCTTCTAGACTGTCAAGTCTATACGTTCTAGGACCCAACTTTTATTTGATAATATATGGACCCAACTAGTTAGCCGTAAATTTATCATGAAGGTGCAACAATACATTGGTATTCTGTTGATTCTCTTTGAGAATGAGATATCCTACTTGGAATTCATGTAGGTGAAATTTTACATTATAAGCATGTTTGATACGATCTTGATATACTTGTAGATGTTTTAAGGTGTTGATTCACCTTTCAACAAGGAGTGTGAGTTAATCAAGATGTGCTTATTGAGTAGTGTTGTCATCCATGAATTCTTGTAATGTGATATGAAGTGAGGGGATCTCAAGCTCAATAGGTATGACTACTTTGGCTCCATAGACCAATGAAAATGGAGTTGCCCCTATAGGAATTTGAATGTTTGTTCGATAAGCCCATAATGCTAAGGGGATTTGAGTATGCCAATCTCTATGATTTTCTTTGACTAGTTTCTTTATAATAGCTATCAATGTCTTATTGATCACCTCGGATTGTCCATTTACCTACGGGTAGTAAGGAGTCGAAAAACTATGTTGGATATTATATTTGTTGCATAGTATTTGAACATTCTTGTTCTTAAATGATATACCATTGTCAAAGATAATATTTGAGGGGTGCCAAAATGATAGATAATATGTTGGAGTATGAACTCTGTAATTTTAGGTCCTATCATAGTGGTCATCAAAATTACCTCGATCCACTTTGTGAAGTACTCTATGGTTGTGATGAAAAATTTATGTTGTCTCGATGAGGGAGGTGAGTTTTTACCAATCAAATCGAGACCCCATTGCAAGAAGGGCCAAATAATTTGAAAGGGTTGTAACACCTATGATGGTACATGAGTTAGATTGGCATGTTGTTGGTATTTTTGGCATTTCTTGTTGTAGTTGCAATAGTCAACTTCCATTGTGGTCCAACAATAACCCATGCACACGATACACTTTTCAATGGCCATTCCACTAAAATTACCATCACAAGTACCATCATGGGCCTCTAATATGGTCCATTGTGCCTTTGTGGGCTCTAAATATCGTAGTAACATCCCATCATAGCCATGTCTACACAACACATCTCCCAAAAGAGTGTAACGAGCTACTTTTTATTTGAACATGCATTTAGCAGTTTGTGACAAATCTATTGGGAGAGTACCAAACTTAAGGAAGTCCTTAATTTGACTAATCCACAACTCATGTGGCTCTGCATGAATGAAGCTCACATCCTTGTCATATTTACATTCTTCTCGTGAAATTGTATATTTTGATATTATTTTAATGACTAGCAATTAGATCTCTCTAGAAGGGTTCTTTAGAGTCAATGATCCCAGAGAGGCCATCATATCTACAAATCTATTAGTCGAATGAGGCAAGCTGTCGATCTCATATTAGTTAAATGTTGCTAGCAATTTTATTACTATTTCATTATAAATTTCTAAGGTTAGTTATTTTTATTGGTAAGTTTCATTTACTTGATAAACTACAAGTTGGGAATCACCAAATATTCTTATGCATTTAATGCCCATAGCGATAACTACCTAAAGTTCTAGAATTAGGGCTTCATACTTTGTGTTGTTGTTTGTGCATGGAAAGTTGAGTTTAAATGATGAAGGTATTGGCATCTCTTTCGGTGTGTAAAACATGACTCTAGAATCTTACCCTTTTTTACACTTTGAACCATCAAATAACATTGTAATGTTGACATAATCTTCAAGAGCTAATGTATCCTTCTATTTAGTGACGTTCAATACCGAATCATCTGGTAGCTCAATGAATAAAGGTTTATCATCATGAAGTGAAGCTTTTGTGAGCTAATCAACTATTACCTGATCTTTAATGGTTTTTTGACTGATGAATTCAAGGTCAAATTCTGTTAGAAACATTATCCACTTTGTGATATAGGTATTTTTGAATGTGTGAGTCATCATGTATCATAGAGGGTTTTCTCGATTTAAAACATAAGTTGTGTGACTTAATATGCAATGTCTAAATTTCTTAGTGGAAAAAACCACTGCTAGATACATTTTTTCCACGTATGAATATCCTATTTCATAGCTCACCAATGTTCAACTAATATAATAAATTATTTGCTTCTTTTAATTTTTATTCTTTTGTGCAAACATTGTCCCTAATGTAAAATCTATTGCATAGATATAAATGTGAAATAGGACTCCTTGATGAGGCGATGTTAACACTAGCAATGAGACTAGATATTGCTTTATGTACTCAAAATATGCTTGAAACTCTTCTATCCATGAGAAGGTGACCCTCTTTTGTAGCAGGTGATTGAAAGGGCTGTATTTGTCTAATATTTGTATGATAAAACGATGAATTGATTGGATTTTTCCTTGTAAACTATCCAACTCTTTAATATTTATTAGGGGTGGAATTTGCATGATAACCTTGACTTTGTTGGGATCCACTTCAATGCCCCACTTGGAGATAATAAAGCCTAGAAGTTTACCTACAATAACTCTGGATACACACTTCTTAGGATTTAATCTCACCTTATGTTCAACTAACTGATGAAACACTTTTTCTAATAAATCGATATGGTCCTTATGTGTTTTATATTTTTCCATCAGATCATCCACATAATCTTCAATGTCTTATGCATATAGTCATGGAATATATATGTCATGGCACATTGATATATAACTCCTACATTTTTAAGGCCAAATAGCATCATCTTATAAAAAAAAGTCACCCAAGGCATTGTAAATGTTGTTTTGTGTTGGTCATTAGGATTAAATCAAATTTTATTATATCTTGAGAACCTGTCCATTAGGGAGAGCATTTTATGGCTTGCATAAGAGTCTATAAGTTTATTGATGTTCTGTAGAGTAAAATCATATTTAGAACATGCTTTTTTTATATTTCTAAAATCTATCCATATGCGAATTTCTCCATTCGATTTACGAATGGGTGCCATGTTTGAAAGCCACTTAGGATAGTCAATGGGTTGAATGAAATCCACATCTAATAATTTTTTAAGTTCTTTGACCATGAGGGAAATGGTAGGATGAAGTTTCCTCAATTTTTGTTTGATTGATTTTGCTTCTGGACCTATGATGATATTATGGACCACCAAGTTGGGGTCAAGGCTAGGCATGTCTTTGGAAGACCATGCAAAAACATCCTTCTTATTTTTTAATAATTATGTGAGATGCTATTTTTCTTTTTTAGATAGACCTTTTGCTAGTTTTATAGCTTTTGGATTGTTCGCATCTTGATTTATGTTCATGTAATGACCCAAAAACACACAAACAAAAACATACAAAATAGAAAAAGTTTTTTTTTACTAAGGAGAGAGATTCATGAACCCTTCATGAAACCCTAACCCAACCTAGTATTTACCTAAAGTTTAAATCCCCTAAGTTTTCTTGAAAGCTACATCTCATGAGGTACCCTAACACAAAGCCCTTTTGTGTAGGTGTATCATGTGTTATTGCAAATAAGCCCATCTCTCCCATTAATATTTATGAGCTAGACTTACCACCCTTAGTCAATCGAAGGTATGCATGCATCACCATACCATACACAAGCCATTATGTGTAGGTATGCTATGAGTATTGTGAGTTAAGCTATCCATCTTGTCTACATGATGAGCTATCTTAACTTAGATGTAGTCTCTCCACAACTTAGTCCTTTATCTCTCTAAGGGGGTCTCAATTACCTTAGGTCTCATATGTTCACCCTAAGGGGTTCTTAATTCCCTTAGGTAACCTATGTTCACCCTAAGGGGTTCTCAATTCCCTTAGGTCACCTCTGATTTCACCCTAAAACTCTACTCTTGATTTTACCATTAAACAACCAAACGAGAATACATATAGATACTAAAATAAACAAAGTATAATCACTAAGCATACATAAAATATAAGAAGGAATAATACTAAAAGAGAATATCATCAACAAAAAAAGAATCATCTACATATTAACTAAGCATGATATTAAAGTAAAAGTACCTTCTCTAAACCAATAACCAGTTATTGCCTTAAATTTTGCATGGTAAATCCTTCTCACTTTAAATATTATTACCTTAACTGCATCAGGGACATATCCCCACAATTCTAGTCTATTTGAGCATAAGTAAATCAAAATAAAATACAATTACCTATTCTTTGATTACATTGAACTCCTTGCTTCTCCTTGATTCTCATTGGTTCTTTGAGGGTAGTAGGGGATCAAGGTACTCATGGTTCAGGATAGGCATGCCTCTAAATGCATCTATTCATTTACTTTACCAAATTGCAACTATACAAAATTCAATTAAGTTTCCAACCATCTAATGCATAATGGGTATTATAAAAGATCCTTTACTTTTATTTTCACCTCTCAAGTTCTCTTAGAGAGCCATCCAAAATGTACTACTTCGATCAGGATTTAACTTTAATCAAATCCATTCATATTTTAAAGCATTAAAGTCCCATACCTTTAACCTCTAAAATAATCCTTCATTCATTCACTAAATCAAAGCCCCATAACTTCAATTCAAAGAATAAATCTAACATCCCTTAAATTTCACAATCCCAATCAAATCTAATCATGTTTTAAAGCATTAAAGTCCCATACCTTTAACCTCTAAAACAATCCTTCATTCACATAATCTTTGTCATCAACTCTATAACATAATTATGTTTTCTTTTGAAACACTTTAGGTAAAGACTACATCATAGACTTATTGATAAAATATTTACAACCTTAATTATAGATTCATAACCTCAATTAAAAATTCATAACCTTATCTAAATATTCACTACTTTAGTTAAAATTAACCACTTCATGATCTTACTAAACAAAGGTCTTTCTTTAATTAAAATCACATAGAATAAATCTTATTAACTAAAGGTCATGCTTTAATTAAAATCTCATAAGATAATCATATTAATCAAAGGTCTTACTTTAATTAAAATCTCATAAGGTAGTCATATTAATCAAAGGTCTGCTTTAATTAAAATCTCATAAGGTACACCTTGCTATAGTTGCCAAGAACTTAGATTATTATGACGTCGTAGTGGATGCGAAACAACTTCAACAGGGAGGTCAATGGATGCTAAACTTTCAATCCCACATGAAGGTAAAATTGGGTACTAAGTTTACTCCTCTACTGCCACTACCTATCCCAAGGGGACTGAGCTTGTGTAGCAACAAAACTCCCACATAGTCTCGCACACTGGTTGTTTCCCATAAAAAATGCAGGTGGTTTCCTATTCACACAATGCTTCCACTTAAACATGGGTGGTTTCCCATTTACGCAATGCTTTCCTGGACACACAAATGGTTTCCCATACGAGAAACGCTTCACTAGACACACAAATGGTTTCCCATATGAGCAATGCTTCACTGGATACACATATGGTTTCCCATATGAGCAACACTTCATTTAAACACAATGCTTACTCTAACACAACACTCACTTAGACACAGTGCTCACTCAAACACAATGCTTACTTAGACACAATGCCTCCATTAACATAGTGCTCACTTAGACACAATGCTCATTTAGACACAACACCTCCATTAACACAACACTTCCTCAAACACAACGCTTAATTAGATACAATGCCTCCATTAAAATAGATCTCACTCAGATACAGTGCTCACTTAGACACAACGCCTCCATTAATACAATGATCACTCAGACACAGTGCTCACTTAGACACAACGCTCACTTAGACACAGTGCCTCCATTAACACAACACCTCTATTAACATAGTACTCACTTAGATACAATGCTCACTTAGACACAGCGCCTCCATTAACACAATGCTCACTTAGACATAGTGTCTCATAGAATGAGAGAATGCAGCAGAGAGGTATTTTTTACATTTATTTTTTAAAACATAAAGAAGATATACGACACATTCCAAAATATTGATAATGGTAAAGCCAAATTCCATGCTTTTAAATCTTAAATGACTATTACAGAACGTCCAAGCCCAAGCTAGATTCCCACTTCAGTTGCAATAAAAACAAGAGGGTTTATAAATCCTTCGAAAGATATTATCACGTTATAGGGGGGTTTTAACCAGGTTTTGAGCTCATTCATTCGTCATACCAAACATGTATATATGGATAAAGCGTAAAACCTCCAACCTTAATACTCCTGCAAGGTAGAATCTAGTGGTGTCTTGGTCACTTCTCCTTCTTTGCTTGTTGTGCACTTTCTTCTCTCCCGGATCGTCTGCTCTGTGTCTCTCTGTTTTTCCTTTCCTTCCTCCACCTTATGTGCTCCTCGTTCTAGGTGGCCCATCTGTCATCCTTCTTACTTGAATCTTGAGCCAACCTTAAGCCTCCATCCCTTCAATGTTTTCATCCCTCATCTTTCCTTTCCTTGGTGGCAAGCATTCTTTTAATCCCTTATTTCCATATTTGGAAATTACTAGCACCCTAGGTTATTTATGTAGGTTGCACTATATAGGGAAAAAGGGATATTTACATTATTTAAATGAAAAATGGTACCCTCTAATAAAATATATCTTACATGATATTTTATTACCATTTAAATATATTTATTTTATTTAAAACAAATTCCAAATTTATTTTAAAAATAAAAGATTTCTATTTATTATTAAATGGATTTTTCATTCATTTCATCTATTTAAGGTCTATTAATGAATTTACATTATCATTAAAATAAAATTCTTTAATTATTTCAAATGAACTTTCATTTATCAATTAAAATGAAGTTTATTAAAGGGTTTAAATGAATTCATATCATAATTTAATCAATAACCCCATTAATTAATTTAAATGAATCTTCATTTATATTTTAAATTTAATTCACTTTTATTCATAAAAATGATGCTCTATTATCATTTCAAAATAAAAGTTTGCTTTATGCACCCACATACATTTTTACAATTGTTCTCCTATTGAAATTCAAACATTATTCTACCCAAGCCATGATGCAGTAGAGAGCAATCAAATTTATAAAATAACAAAGAGGGAATCTTTCCATAAACCCAATCACCTATCTTAGCCAAATATTTTATGATAGCTACTAGGCTATCAGCTAAGGCTCAAGGTGATCAATTATTGATGATTATCCCTTTTGACGATGCATGCCTATATGAAGGCATCTATCCATGTTACCTCTGAGTACCTTAATTATCATTTCCCCTGATCTTAAGTACTCTTATTTTTGGTGGATGATTATGCCTTCTCCACATACGAGTGTACCTTATCCTACACATTTGGCAATAATTTAGCGATAATATGCCCTTCTAAATCAACTAAATATCATATAGTTGGTTCAATTGTTCAAACTAGGTATTACCATAACATAGGTTAATACATTGTTTCTTCGTGCTAAATAGTCTACTAGGGAGGGTTGTGACATCCTCCCCTGATAGAATTAAACATCATCCTTGGTGTTTCAAGTTTCTTTTGTTTCTTAATAGAAAGTAAAAATTATCACATCATATAGCTTCAAACAAAAAGGGAAAATATTTTTGCATAACCTCCACTTTATTCCAAGTGGTATTTCTCTTAGAGAACTGGTCCCATTGGACCTTACATTGTTCAAGAGTCTGATTACGCATAGACTTAGAACAAAACTCAAGACTCTTCATTGATAGTACTTCAGTGGCATTCAAATTTGCCATCTGTAAATTAGAAACATCCCACATTTATTTAGGGTCAACAACATTTTTCCTAAGCAAGGATATGTGGAAGGTGCCATGGATTTTGGAAAAATTAGGTGGTAAAGCTAGTTGGTATGCAACTAGACTAATATTTTTCATGATCTCAAAGGGCCCCACAAATATGGATCCAACTTCAAGGATTTGAGATCACTATTCTTCATCTTAACCCTTAAGAACACCTTATCTCCAATAGAATACTCTCTTGGAGTCCTTTTTAAATCTGCATAACTCTTCTACCTATCCGTAGCTTCTTTAAGCCTTTGCCTAATTTCCTTTAGCTGGTCTTCCATCACCTTGACCATTTCTGGGCCAATCACTACTCGATCTTCTAAGTTATCCCAAGACAATGGTGTTCTACTGTAGCACCCTAAAATTGGCACAGTAAACCTTAGTAATAATTCAAATTTGAATTTTAACCCCGAATCGCCCTTTAACCGCCTGTTAAACCGCTCTCCTCATTTTCCATGCCATTTTTAGGATTTGTTGTGACCGTTGGATGATATCGTCCCCGATCAGATGATATCACCTCAGATCGAATGAATTCGCCTAGAGCAGAACGTCCAAACGATTTCATCCCAAAATTGATTTTTCATAATTAGCTTTTGTTTCAACTGTGTCTCTAACCGGGGCAAAAGCGTGTCTGCGCGGTTAGAGACCTCCCCCATTGGAGATCTCCCAAATTGGGATGATCTCCAACCTCCCAACCTCCTTCCTATGCCTATTTAATCTTAGGCCCTCCCCTTGACATACCCCTGGCTGAAATTATCTGTAACACGAGTTTTATTTGCATTAGAGTATCTTAAATTACTATTTGCCTTCATATTTTTCCAAGTTTGCTTGTAGGAACTTCACTTTTTTTTAGCCGGAGCAAGCTCAGATCATCGCAGATGATCCTGTACGATCTCGGATGATCATGCCAAAATTCGAGATGATTTCGTATTCTCTAGACGATTTCGACTGTAGCCAACATTGGGGGCAATCAGTGCCCAGAGTTTGCATTTTTCCTATACTTTTCTGCTATTTTATTCTGCATTTAGTTAATTTTATTGTTATTCCTTATTATTCTACATCTTGGAGTTCACCCATGTAGCTTAAATGCATAATAAAGTCATAATTTGTCATTAAATCATTGTAATTTACTTAAATTTTTATTTGTAATTATCATCTTAATATCACTATTATCATTCTACATCATTTTCCTTTGTTGGTATAGCTGCATTTTCTGTATTTTGTATCTATTTCTCTGATTGCAGGTCTCTGATGAATTCGCCTGATGAATTCGTCAGATCTCGAATGATCTTGTCCGATATCGAGACTACGATCTTGTCTAATCTCAGACGATCCTGTCATATCAGAGGCGATCTGGACTGCTTCAAAAATTAGAACCTCCATCAGACATCTAGATCAGGTATGGTTTTTCTTATCTAGCATATTCTCTGTGTTTTCTGTTTAAATCTATTTTATGTATTCATTTAAATCTGCATTTCATATAGAATAATTTAGATTCATTTGGCCAAACCTAGGATTTGAATGATTAAAGATAAAATTGAACACATTAAACTCATTCCCAACCTAGGCGTGGAAATTGCCACTAAAATTTTCCTGGTGAACCCCACCATCCGTCGAAAAATCACCTTAATACCCCTCCCCCGAGAGGCACGACCTTCAAAGGGCCTCTCAGTCCGAGGTACCGTCCCATCCTTCTCGCATCCCCCTTTTGGGCGTGGATCCTTTAGCCTGAAGGTAAGGGTGCAAAAAATTTGGAACGATACATTTTGGTGAACCCGATGTGAATAACATAGGCATCTTTCTGATTCAAAAATATAAAAAAAAAACAAAAAAATATATATATGTATACAAAAAAAAAAGTAACAAAATCATCATTTCAAGTTTGTATGTTTTAGATTCAATTCTAAATAGTAGATACTAAATATTACTTTTAGAAGTACTAAAGAAACCATGAGTTTTTACTCAAACCAATATGAGCCCATCAGTAATGTTGGAAGAATTCAGCTAAATACATTTGTTGATTATGACCAACCTCATCCCTATTCAACACCACCTCCATCACACTTTTCTCATTTTTCATCCTTACCCCAACAGGACAATCCCTTTGCCAATCCTCTTCATAACGATATTATCTATTCTCCCATATATCCATATTATGTCTATCAATCCACATACAATCCTCCTCCACCCTTTCAATATTCTTCTTTCAATACAACACATCCATTTCAACAAGAAAATACTTATTCTTCCAATTCTACCATGCACTCACCTCATACTTCGCAATCTTCCTATCATCATTCTACCCATAATAAAGAAAGTAGAGGTGAGAAACCATTAGGTCCTTTTATGACGGAATTCCTAAGGCATTTATCAAAAACCTCTCGAAAACCTTCATCACGTAAATTTACTAAGCTCAATCAACCAATGGATATAATTCTCAAGTATTTACTTGACACAAATAGGATTGAACTCCCTTCCATAAGACAACCTGATACCACAACATATTGGTTTAAACCTGAGCTACATTGTGAATATCATAGAGTGGATGGACATATGACACAAAAATGTAAAGATTTAAGATGTTCAATTCAATATTTGATTGATGAGGGTCTTTTTAATATAAAGGAATTACAATCTACAACTGATTATAAATCTCCAGTAAACAATCAAACTCCTACACAACAAATACCAATAATCAATCAAGACATGGGGATCTCCCAAGAACCCCTATTCAATTATCAACAACAAGAAACCAATCAAATATTGCATGTTAATGTGTCCCATCATGATGATATTATTAATATTGTAACAAAAACTACAAATGAGCAACCTCAAGTTCAATCAACTCAATCTGATATTCAAGATATGGATTCCTCATTTGACCAACCTTCAAAACTATCTTTGGCTCTAGAGAATGATCCAAAATGGAATGTAAGCATAGAAAGCTCATCTTTAGAATCAAAATCTCAATTTGAAGTCCACTTTGATAGCCAACAACAAGTGATTAACCCTCAAGCAAAGATATCCCTTTTAGAAGTATTACAAAGTTCTCATAAGGAAACGTTGTTCAAAATATCTAGCCAACAATTTGTTCCTCATGATATTTTCCCTAAGGACATAATTAATGGTGTAAACCCTCTTGAGGTTAATCATATTTCATTCTATGATGAGGATATTCCTTCCTCTACTCCACAAGAAGACTCATCTCTTTACATTACAGGATCTAGTAAAGAAATACCTGTTAAAACTATCATGGTAGATAATGGCTCCTCTCTTAATTTATGCACTTATCAATTATTCCAAAAACTCAAATTAAAGGAAGAAGATCTTAATGAATCAAATGTTATTATAAAATATTTTAATAATGAAATTCAAGAAACATCAAGTTCTATACATTCTCCATTGTCACAATTACCTTCTATTTCTCACTTTTCTTCATCCATATATGATCATCCTTGTTTACCAAATAACACTCATGCATATCTTTCACATATACTTTCTCCATCTTATCAAGACTTGGAATATAGTAATAAGAATGAAGAACTTTCTTATCCTTCTGACATTTTATTTTGTAACATGATCAATTTTACACATATAAAAGTCAAATATTTTGCTACATTATTTTACATTATAACAAAGCTTTTGTTATCGCTACCTTTTATTCATCACCTTTTGTTCTTACTTTCACCACAACCAAATTATCCTTCAAAACCGCCTTTGATTTTGAAGCAACCTTAGGCGTGCTATATTCAAATAACCTTGTATATTGTATATATTATTTTGCATATTATTTCATTTTAATAAAACATATAAAAAAAAAAAAAAAAAAAACAAACAAAAATAAAATAAAATTCAAAACAACAATATTATTGACTCTTTCAAAAAAAAAAAAAAGGAAAGAGAGAGTCAAAATTATCAAAATCTTCAAAAATATTTGTTGTGTATATTTACTTATTGCACTTGTTACATTCTTGCAATATTGCAGTTATATTTTCATATTATTTTGGATAAATTAGCATTTATTTGGAATCCCTCACATTTCACAAACACATGAATAAAATCTTGATTTTATCTGGCATGATTACTTATCTCTCTTATATCAAAGTCCACATGTTGAATTAAATAAAGTTTGAGCATAGAGAACTGATCTTGTTATTTACTTAAACCAAGTGCACTTTTTCACATTAAAATGATTACATTTGCAAATTCAATACGATGCTACATAGTAGAAGTGGTTTCTTGAGCGAAAAGTTTCCCCTACTATCCTATCATGCACATGGTCTAGAATATTTGAGAATTGACAAAAGGACAAGCTCACCCCTACCCAGAATAAAAATCCCTTGCTCTACATCCAATCCGAGCAAGTATCCCTAGAATAGGAAGCAAAAGAAAAAGAAAAATCAAGCAAAATCATGAGAAAAAAATAAGCATTATTCCAGTATCATTTTGTACTATCTCAGCACTATTTCAGCATTATCTCAAATATCAAAGCAAAAATACAAAAAAAAAAGAAAAACAAAGAAAAAAAACAAAAAGAAAGAAAAAAAGAAAGAAAAAAAGCAAAAGCAATAAAATCCTTTTCCCTACCCATTGAAAAGAAAAGAAGGGTTGATGAGCTTGAATCCTTGGAATTCTCAATTATTCAAAAACCGTGAGGTAAGCCCCATAACAGGTGGTTTGTGCCCAACCCGCTTGGCCTTGGGTAACTCCTAGCGTGGTGATATATCTGTTACATTAGCGACCTTCTTTTGTACAGACCTATGTCTGCTTATGGATTAGCTAGCTCTTGATAACCCGACTTACATAGTAGTCTGGTACGGTTACATGCATATAAATCATGGTCAATGAACATTTATTTGGTTAATTCAAATCACTTGTATCAAAGTATCTTGCTCAAAACTGGTAAATGCACAAAGCAATTGCACACACATTTGTATTTGAGAGATTTTATGTATCATTATGATAAATCAAGATCGGTAATGAACTCACATATGCACATGGGATTCTTTATAAGTCTAAATTTTGTCTTTGAGATAATGTAAAAATATTTATGCAAATCTTCTGGAATGATTTCATTTACAGCAATTACATATATTTCTTTTCAAAATCAAAACTGTTTTCAACAAAAATATGCAATAAAACCACATTTATATATTGTCGACTTCCACAACGATGGTATAGTTCCAAAACTTAAAATGGAATTTTATGCCTAGCGCAAGTCCTCATACTATATTTTTTCTGTTTATTTCAAAAACAAAAAATCAAAAAATCAACCATGCAATAAAACTATTATATCAATTTCCTCTTTTGGATTTCGCGATGATGGTATAAGTCTATACCTAAATATTCTATGCCTAGCGCAAACCATTGTTTTAATTTTATTTTCCCATTTATTTAAAGATCATAAAAACATATGACTTAAATCATTATGTTCCACAAATATGCTTTAAAAAGAACGAATACTTTGCTATTTCATGTCATTATGTCAAACTTCAATTTTGCAATGATGGTATAATTCCTAGGGAATTATTCAAACATTTTATCACACTTAGGAATTTATGCCTAGCAAAAATCATTTTTTTTTTTTATATTTCATGCATAATATTTTCATGGAAATCTGAAAACAAAACAACATCATCATCATCACCATTTTCATCATCACAACCTCATCAAAGTCTTAAGACAGTCTCTTAAGCACTCTTTTACTTTTAGCAATATTTCTATACCGGGATTAGCTTGACGACCTAGCGAGCGGCGACTCCATGAAATGGTCATAAATAGCGACAATGTCCTTTGAAATTATTGTTAAAAGTCCCTTTTTTATTTTTTTATCACCATCATATCACAAACAACCAATTTGTTGCACATCAGATTATTTCATTTAAATTTTAAAAGCATGACATTAAAATTATAATATTTCCAAATGACATAAACACATGAACCATCAAATCAATCACATCAAAACATTAAAGCATCATACAAACACATAAGACAAGTCATATGATCAAAAATATCTCATATATATATATATATCAACAATATATACATCATATCAAAACTAGATTGGTATGCCACAATCTGTACCTCGGCATACTCAATCCTCTATCAAAAATAATAAACACTATGTATCAATCTGTGTAGTGTAGTTAGCGAGCTAGCCTCGAGAACCCCTCGAGCTCTCAGCCTCATCTCCTCTCTCGCCTGGACGTGAAGGAGGTGGCCCCATCGCAGTACGTGTGGTACTATGAGTCCTAGTCATCGATCGAGATGAAGTCCTAGATGACCCCATCCTAATCGGATCTATAGTACCGACTGGTAGTTGTACCCTCTGGCCCTCTAAAACCAACTGGGAGTATATCCCCTGATAGAATGTGGTCTCGACGAATAGCCCATGATAGGTCCCGAGTGCTCGCCCCTCCGCTCCGTGCCTTGAGTCATGTGACCTCATCTCTGAGCTGTGTGGCCTCAGCTCGATGTCATGCAACCTCATCCTATAAGTTCTGCACCTATGCCTAGAGACGGACATTCTTCTCCTAGAGAGTAGCCATCTCGCTACTCTCCCCTATGTCCACACCCTTGCCCTTATCGGGCGATGGTGGCCTCTCTCTCCATGGAGAAGGGGGTCTCTCCTCCCTCCTCTCTCGCTATCGTGGCCTCTGCTGAGCCTGTGGCCTCCTCTACTATCTCCCGCGATGACCCTATGCCACCTTAATGGTTGCCTGGCACCGCCTCCCCATCCGACGCACAACTACGTGAATCGGACCCTGAGCCCTCGTCATTCGAGGAGGACGGATGCCTGTGTACCAGGCATCATAGCCATCGGCTACCCCAGCATCATCCCCATCCACTGGTTGGATAGGGGCATCATCTGTGTCCTGACTCCAGAAGAACTGCATATTTGGAGCCTCGCTAACTATGGTGTTATCCCAAACGGTCCGAGAAAACTTGTAATCCCTAAGAGATGGGATCCCCTGTTGTAGACCGAACTGCCTCAAAACTCGGTCATAGCGATGGAGCTCCACCTCTCCCCTCTCCATCCTCAGCCAGAAGGTTCACCTGACGCGAGCCAGCTCCTGTTTGTCCTCGGCCCACCCTGGATGATCTCTCCAAGGCCTCCAGGTGATCTGGTCGGAGACAAGGTCATCAAGTAGTCTCCGGGACATCGGCAGATCTATCCACCACTGTGACCCTCTTCGGAGCCACCAGTAGAAAACCCGGGGCCTCTCCCCATCAATCCCTATCAAAGGAAGCCCTACCGGCCTCCGCACTGCAATGTGCTCCCAACACCAAACCTGCAGAAGAGATGTCATGACTAGACATCGGTCGCCCTTGTACATGACCCCATGCAGGATCCTGTACAATCGGCATAGTATGAAGCTCCCCCAGGAAAACCTGTACCCATGGTCTCTCATGTCATAGACCACATCTATCAGTAGCCATGGTAGTCTACATCCACTTTGATGGCATAGCAACAGACCACCTACCACCTCGGCCAAAACTTGCGTCAGTCTGGATGCCCCAGGCATCTGATGTAGCGACTCGATATTCACTCCGCCCTTCTCCAGGGCGAAGCTCGGATCTTTGCACAGTCACATCATCGTGTGGCCCTGGTTGGCCATGGGAGTTATCAGCCATCCTTGTATGGGGATCCTCAAGATCCTCCATACATCCTCCAATGTGGGAGCCATCTCCCTTATCGGTAATCAAAAATAGGAAGAACCCGGATACCACCTCTCTGCTAGGGCTGTCAATAGCCCCATATCCGTAGAAACCTGTGGCATATCTACCACATGCTGCAAGCCGACCTGAGCCAACTGATCTCGCTCTGCCTAAGATAGAGTGGCCAAGTCATCCCTCAGCCTGCCGTATTTCCATTCTCGGCTCTTTAGTAATCCTCTCTGCAACATAAACAACAAAACAATAAAAATCATTAATAAAATAGTGATTAAAAATGCAAGTAAAAAATCAGTTCAATTTCATACAAATGATGATATTGTCCACTATTGGACGATATCGTCCAAAATTTGAGCAAATTCGTCTTCGATTTTGCAAGAGGGAATCGTCCCTTATTGGACGAAATCGTCCCCATATCGTCGATTTCGCCCTTGGACGAAATCGACGATATCGAGACGATTTAGACGAAATCGGGACGATTTCATCCCGACGATGTCGACGGCCCAAAAACGGCCGCGATGCTCAAAAATCATTCAAAATTAATCTAAAAAGCACATAAATTCAAATTAAAGCATTCTAAACTAAGTTTAGACCCTTACCCATAGCCCGCGCCGGACCTCTGTCGATCTGTGCGCTGTCTCGACCATTTTTGTCTGCAGAGCTCTAGAAATTAGAAAAATGAACAATAAAAATGAATTAGGGTTTTACCCTATTTTTCTTAATTTTATTCAAAAACAATTAAAAACATTTTTAAATTTGTTTTTTTCCGCATTTTTACCTCAAACGTTCGATTTGGGTAAAAACACAGAGGGGGCACCATAGTAAGTTGTCGTACGATTCGACCTAGAATCGTCACCTAAAAATGGGAATAAATTTTTGCTTTCTCATAAATCGAGAAGAACTCATCTTTAACGCATTTTCCTTGGAAAATTCGCTAAAGAGGGGGCAAAATGTAGCACCCTAAAATTGGCGCAGTAAAACCTTAGCAAATAATTAAAATTACTTTAGTAAATATTCAAATTCAAATTTTAATCCCGAACTACCCGTTAAACCGCTTTCCTTGTTTTCTCATGCCATTTTTAGGATTTGTTGTGACCATTGGACGATATCGTCGCCGATCAGACGATATCGCCTCAGATCGGACGAATTCGTATGGAGCAGAACGTCCAGACGATTTCGTCCCAAAACTAATTTTTCATAATTAGCTTCTATTCCAACGACGTCTCTAACCGGGGCAAAAGCGTGTCTGCACGGTTAGAGACCTCCCCCATTGGAGATCTCCCAAATTGGGATGATCTCCAACCTCCCAACCTCCTTCCTAAGCCTATTTAAACCTTAGGACCCCCCTTGACATTCCCCTGGCTGAAATTTTCTGTAACATGAGTTTTATCTGCATTAGAGTATCTTAAATTACTATTTGCCTTCGTATTTTTCCAAGTTTGCTTGCAGGAACTTCATTATTTTTCAGCCGAAGCAAGCTCAGATCATCGCAGACGATCCTGTACGATCTCGGACGATCACGCCAAAATTTGAGACGATTTCGTATTCTCTAGACGATTTCGACTGCAGCCAACATTGGGGGCAATCAGTGCCCAGAGTTTGCATTTCTTCCTATACCTTTCTGCTATTTTATTCTGCATTTAGTTAATTTTATTGTTATTCCTTATTATTCTGCATCTTGGAGTTCACCCATGTAGCTTAAATGCATAATAAAGTCATAATTTGTCATTAAAACATTGTAATTTACTTAAATTTCTATTTGTAATTATCATCTTAACATCACTATTATCATTCTACACCATTTTCCTCTGTTGGTATAGCTGCATTTCTTGTATTTTGTATCTATTTCTCTGATTGCAGGTCTCTGATGAATTCGTCTGACGAATTCGTCAGATCTTAGACGATCTTGTCATATTAGAGGCGATCTGGACTGCTTCAAAAATTAGAACCTCCATTAGACATTCGGATCAGGTATGGTTTTTCTCATCTAGCATATTCTCTGTGTTTTAGGTTTAATTATGTTTTCTGTATTCATTTAAATTTGCATTTCATATAGAATAATTTAGATTCATTTGGCCAAACCTAGGATTTGAATGATTAAAGATAAAATTGAACACATTAAACTCATTCCCAACCTAGGCATGGAAACTGCCACTAAAAGTTTCCTGGTGAACCCCACCATCCATCAAAAAATCACCTTAATACCCCTCCCCCGAGAGGCGCAACCTTCAAAGGGCCTCTCAGTCCGAGGTACCATCCCATCCTTCTTGCATCCCCCTTCCGGGCACGGATCCTTTAGCCTGAAGGTAAGGGTGCAAAAAATTTGGAACGATACATCTACACTTTCACCCATACAAGGTATTGAAAGGTACCATTCCTAGCGAGGGGTGATGTCCATTATTGTAGGAAAACTCTACCAAAGGTAGAAAATCTTCCTAATGAGACTTGTGATCCATGCAATACATGTAGAGCATGTCTTCCAAAACTTGGTTTACCCACTCTATTTGGCCATCCATATAAGGGTGGTATGCTGAAATCATATTCAGTTTTGTACCAATTGCACTATGAAGGGATTTCTAGAATTCAAAAGTGAATTTGGAGTCTCTATTTGAGATAATTACCTCAAGAAATCCATGCAATCAGAATACCTCTTTGAGGAGTCTACTAGCCACCACCTGAGTATCATCCTTGGTATCACCTGGTATGAAATGGGTAACCTTAGTCAATTTGTCAACCACTACAAAGATGGTATCATGTTGATATTGATTTTTGGGTAAACCCACTATAAAATCCATGGATATTACCTGCCATTTTTGTGTAGGTATATCATACATATATAGTTTCACTGCAGGATGCTGATGTTATTCTTTAACTTTCTAGAATTCGAGGCATCGATCAACAAAATCCATGATGTTCTTCTTCATTCCTACCCAAAAGAAGGTTCTTTTCATGTTTTCTCACATTTTGACTCCTCCTAGATAGGCAATAATAAGGATATCTATGGGATTCTTGCATTATCAAGTTCATTAAATCACCCATTTTTGGTATGATGACCCTTCCCTTATAACACAGAGAGTCATATTTCACACTAAATTCCTTACTTCCTTCAGGATATTTGTTCATCTTAACTCGAATTTCCTGGCAATACTCATCCTGATATTGCTCATGTCTCACTTGATCCATCAGGTCCATGTAAATTTTAGTTATGGCTGATATATATTTTCTTCTACTCAAAGCATCAGCTACTTTATTCTCCTTTCCTTTTATGTACTCAATCTTGAAATCATACTCAACGAGAAATTCCACCCATCTTCTCTATCTCGTATTGAGTATTGGTTGGGTGAATATGTACCACAAACTTTGATGGTTAGTCTTTAATTCAAAGGGTCTTCCCACAAAGTAGTGGTGCCAAACATTCATAGCATGCACACCTGTAGCTAGCTCTAGATCATGTGCATCATAATTAACTTCATGTTTTTTGAGCTTCCTTGAAGTATACACCACCACCAACTCCTCTTGTGAGAGTACCCCTCCTAAACCTTCTATTGATGCATCTTTGCATATTGAAAAGTCTCCTTGTGGGTCGGGAACCTTTAGTATTGGTGTGGTAGTAAGCTTATGCTTTAGTAGTGCAAAGGTAGCCTCACATTTTTCTAACCATTTGAATTCCTTCCCCTTCTTCTGAAGGTTAGTTATGGGTCCACAATCTTAGAGTAATCCTTTATATAACGTCTATAGTAGCTCGTTAACCCCATGAAGCTTCGCACTTCAGTCACATTAGTAGGGGATGGCCAATTTAGGATAGCCTCTATTTTCTCTGGATCCATAGCAATTCCCTTTGCTGATATGATGTGTCCAAGATATCGTACCTCTAGAACATAGAATTCACTCTTAGACATATTTCCATAAAGTTGATTATTTCTTAGAAATTCTAACACGATCCTAAGATGTTTATCGTGATCTTATCTATCTTGAGAGTATATAAGGATAACATCTAGGAATACCAAGACAAACTGGTCCAAGTTCCTTTTGAACACACTGTTCATTAAGTTCATGAAAGTAGTTGGGGTATTAGTCGGTCCAAAGGGTAGAACCGTAAACTCATAAAGCCCATACCTAGTCTTAAATATCATCTTGTGAGTGTCTTCCTTGCGAATTATTAACTGGTGATACCCCAATATTAGATCGATCTTAGTACACCTTGGCATATTTTAGCTTATCAAATAAATCTTCAATCCTAGACAGAGAATATTGGTTCTTGATTGTAGCCTTATTTAGTATCTTATAATCAATACACAATCTTAACGAACCATCATTTTTCATGAACAAAATTGGTGCACCCCACAGTGACACACTTGGTTTTATCAAACTCTTCTCTAATAATCCTTTCAACTGAACCTTCAATTCTTGCATTTCAATAGGATTCATCCTATACGGGGATATATGAATAGGTTTGACTCCTATCATAATTTCAATTATGAATTCAAATTCCCATACAGGAGGTAGTGCAGGTAAGTACTCTAGAAATACATCCTTAAAATCTTGTAAAATTGGATGTTGTCTTAGTATTTCTTCTTTCTCATAATATTCCACTTCATTAAGTTTTACTACATACACTAAAACTCCTCTCTTTAGGGTCTTTTTCAATTGCATAGCGGACAACATCTGAGGTTCAAACACCCCTTGCTTGCTATGAATTCTTAGTCTCCTCCTACCTTCTTCTAAATACTCAATACATCGGTCTTGAAAACTGATTAAGGCTTTATGAGTCTATAGCCAATCCATCCCTAGGATCACATCAAAGGCATTTAGGAGAGATACATATAAACAACATTCCGTAGTCCCATTATATATAGTGATTTCTACCATGGGATAACACTGGTTCACTGAGTAGGTCTGCCCAGAACCATACTCAACCTTCCACCCTTGAGCCAAATATATTGGCCTTTCCGACACAGTCTTTACTAGACTAGACAAAATAAAACTATCAATGGCACCACTATCTATAAAAATGTTTACTTGCTTGTTAAAAACCTTATCTTTTACAAGTAATGGGGTGGATTGTCCCTCTAGCTTATGCTTTCGAGTTATGGCATAGATCTGATGTTCTGGTTCCTTTCCTTTTGCATTAGCTATGCTAGTCCCTACTCTATATGGACACTAATTATAGTAATGAGGTCATCAACAATTGTAGCAACCTTCCTTGGGTCCTTGCTATTTTTTAGGTTTCTAATCCCCTGTTTTAGATATTGGAGTTGGAGCTTGCAACTTCTGTGGTTGAGGTTTCATATTGTTGGATTTTTTATCCTTCCTACGAAAGTTCTTCTTGAACTTCTTCTAATTTCCATTAGGTTTCTTCTTAGTATTTTGGGGGTTCTTAGCCTTTCGATATTGATCAGACTCCCATTTTACAAATCCATTATTGTTTCTCTTCTTTAGCTCCTACTGAGCTTGCTTGGATAAGGTGTTGTATTTATAACAAAAGTGTGACTCTACTTTATTTTCTAGGTCATACACATTTTACAATAATTTTAGCTTCTGCATGTCTACATCATGCTTTATCCTAGACTCCAATCCATGAGTGAACTTGTGAACCCACATTTTCTCATTATAAATAGGTACATATTTGAACAATTTTACCAGCTTCTTGTAGGACACCTCCACTATGCTAGTTCCTTGTTTTAGATTAGCAAATTCCTCAAACTTTAAGGTATATAAATTCTTTGTTAGGAATATTTTCTTAAATATATTTATAAATTCTTCCCATGGAGTTTCAATAGGTTCAATATTAGTTTCCTCATAGTGGGTTTCCTACCATTCTAGAGTAGCCCCTTCCAGGTTGATTGTAGCCCAAAGTGTTCATGTTCCTGATGAATAGCCCTTCACTGTAAAGTGAACCTCTACTTATCTCAACCATGCTTTCATTGCATCCTCTTTGCCCTCCCCATTAAACTTGGAGATACTAATTTTTTTCATGTCCCTCGTTATTTCCTTTTCTTCAAAAGCTCTGGCTTGCATTTGTTTCGTCGTTAGCCCACTATCTAGACCAATCTTTGAGCCTCTAACTTGCAAATTTAGGTTCACAACATTTTCCAACAATTGTCTTATCTGATCTTGCATAGCAGTGACTGTAGCGGTGAGGTCTTCTACCTACCTATTGGGGCTTATTGGCCCCCATCCTAGTTTTCTTCGTCGACATTACTTTTTTGAGTTTATATAGGCATAGGTTTCTCTCTTGTAGTATTAGATGGCATATTAACCTAGTTCGATCTAATAAATAATATTAGATTATAGTTTTATCTCAAGCTGTATCTCTAATTCAAGCTATAATATAGAGTTCTCTTACTAGATGCATTAACAATCTAACTAGGGTAATATCCCAAGCTAGGATGTATCACTGATATCGAAGGCCATGTTAAGGCATACTAACATCCACTCTCCCTTGGGGTCAATTCCTATCAAATTCTAGCAAATAGGGTATTCTAGGTCATCCTAACTTTAGCCTTTACCTTAAGAAAGCCTTCATTAGAGACATCTAATTCCATTAGCACACATAGAATCTCTATACCCTCATACCTAGAGATCTGATACCAAATGTAATGACCCAAAAATACACAAACAAAAACATACAAAATAGAAGAAGTTTTTTTTTCTTACTAAGGAGAGAGATTCATGAACCCTTCATGAACCCCTAACCCAAACTAGTTTTTACTTGAACTTTAAATCCCATAACAGCTACATCTCATGAGGTACCCTAACACAAATCCTTTTTGTTTAGGCATATCATGTGTTACTGCAAATAAGCCCATCTATCTCATCACTCTTGATGAGCTAGACTTATCACCCTTAGTCAATCAAAGGTATACACGCATCACCATACCATACACAAACCATTATGTGTAGGTATGCTATGAGTATTGTGAGTTAAGCTATCCATCTCGTCTACATGACGAGCTATCTTAACTCATATGTAGTATCTCCACAACTTATTCCTTTATCTCCCTAAGGGGGTCTCAATTTCCTTAGGTCTCCTATGTTCACCCTAAGGAGTTCTTAATTTCCTTAGGTCACCCATGTTCACCCTAAGGGGTTCTCAATTCCCTTAGGTCACCTTTGAGTTCACCCTAGAACTCTACTCTTGATTTTACCATAAAACAACCAAACAAGAATACATCTAGAAACTAAAACAAACAAAGTATAATCACCAAGAATCCAGAAAATAAAATAAGGAATAATACTAAAAGATAATATCATCAATGGAAAGAGAATCATCTACATATTAAAACCAAGCACGATATTAAAGTAAAAGTACCTTCTCTAAACCAATAACCAGTTATTGCATTAAATCTTGCATGGTAAATCCTTCTTACTTTAAATATTATTACCTTAACTATATCAGGGACATCTCCCCATAATTCTAGTCTATTTGAGCATAAGTAAATCAACATGAAATACAATTACCTATTCTTTTATTCCATTGAACTCCTTGCTTCTCCTTGCATCCCATTGGTTCTTTGAGGGTAGTAGGGGATTAGGGTACTCATGGTTTAGGATAGGCACACCTCTAAATGCATCTATTCATTTACTTTACCAAATTGCAAAAATATAAAATTCAATTAAGTTTCCAACCATCTAATGCATAATGGATATTATAAAATATCCTTTACTTTTATTTTCACCTCTCAAGTTCTCTTAGAGATCCATCCAACATGTACTACTTAGATCAAGATCTAACTTTAATCAAATCCATTCATGTTTTAAAGCATTAAAGTCCCATACCTTTAACCTCTAAAACAATACTTCATTCATTCACTAAATCAAAGCCCCATATCTGTTGGAAAATGACACAGTGAAAAGGGGTAAAAATTTGTTTACAACGGTAAGCTTTGGACCTTACCTTTGTACTTCCTTGGACTGCAGCTGATTGGGCAGGAAGATTGACTTGGATGGTAGCTGACTGGACAGATTGGACGGTATGGGCGACGAGGCAGTTGACACCAAATTCTCTTCTATATTTCCTCCCTATTTTCTTTCATTTCCTAACTTCCCTTAATTTCTTCTAATGTTGTTAAGCCTATAGTATTTAAGCAATGTAACTGATGATTTTCATAGCACATTTTCAATATATTTTCTTAAGTTTATTTTCTCCTATTCCCACGTGTAATATCTAGTATCAAAGCGAGGTCGAAGAGGGCCCGTAGATCGAGGTCAAAGGAAGCTTGCACGTGAACCAAGGCAAGGTCAAGAGGACCCGAAAAACCCCGAGTGAACCCAAGGATCACAAGTTGAGGCAAGGTCGAGAGGACCCAAGTAGGCCCAAGCACACAACACGTGAGGAGGAGAAGACTCAGAAGTAACAACCAACCGAAAGGCGCCATGTGGTGAAGACACAACAAGGCAGACACAGGCCACGTAGGCAACAGGAAACGTGGCACAAGGCAAGAGGTTTGAAGGAAGCAAAAAGGGCGGTCCCAATTACCCGAAGGCAATCGACTAACTATTCACCCATTGAAGGTTTTAAACACCTTCATTGTTCTCTGCGGGATAGATGTGGGACTAAAGTCTCGATTTTTTTTTTCCTTTGGGCGACCGAGAAGGGCATAAGTAAGGCAAGCTTCCCTTGCCTTCTCATTGAGTCGTGTAAGCTCGACTGGCTCGTGGAGCCAATGCTAAATCATTCACCCCCTTGCAGGTAATGGGTTCGAATCTCGGCGACGAAGTAATAATATTTTTTTTTTTCTTAAAATTCTGAATTTATCAGACTGTATAAGTGTTATTGCTATTCGGTTTCATCGACGGTTGTGGTCGAGTTGGCTAGGAAGCTTAGACTAGCAGATAGGAGTCGCGGGTTTGATTCCCGTGGAGTCAAATTTTGATATATATTTTTTATATATTATATTTAAAATCACTTTATTTTATTTAATAAAATTATAAATAATTGTTTTTTTTTTAAAAGGCAATTATATTTTTTTTATTAAATAAAAGATATAAGTTTTTTTATATATATAATAAAAAAAAATGGGAAAAGAGAGAACAAAAGAACATTGCTTAAGAGACAATCATTGTAACAAAGAAAGTTTTTTTTTATTCAAGGAATCATAAATTGAAGAACAGTGTTGTAATAAAGCCTAAGAGGCTTAATTTTGTAAAAGGTATTGATGATTAGACCCAATGGGTGTTATCATGCCTTATGTGCAATTCTAGCAAGAGAAAGTGCAGATAGGTTTGATGAAAAGGTAAGGGGTTATGGACTCAATATTGTATTTAGTCAACTCTAAAACGCTATAATCACACATCAAAGACATCCCGACTCAGGATACGAAGAAAATTTTGAAGATAATTCATTTAGAAGTCAATTTGAACAATCATAATCCATCCAAGGAACACAACAAGCATTAGAGTACTCACACTACAATAATTCAGTGGAAATCCTAGAACCACCATCACCAGAAATCATACCAATAACTGACAACGAAGAAGAAGTGGCAGATAATTTTACAAATCAAGAGGTAGAATCCCCACATCAAGAGGAGAAAGAAGTCAATGATAGGGTAGAACAAGTCATATTTGAATTAAATTTGTAAACCCTTCCTTCTTTCTTCTTCTTCTTTCTTTCATTCAGCAAAGTATTTTTTGTAACCGTGAAATAAAAAGTTTTTTGGTAACTATGGCTTCACACAATAGTTTACCCATCCCAAAATTTACCGGTTATGACTATGAGTACTGGTCTATAAATATGAAGACCTTACTCATAGGAATAGGATTGTGGGACGTCATAGAGGAAGACTATACAAAACCCACAGACTGGTCCACACTCAGTGCAGCAAACAAAAAGACTTGAAAAGAAGAGAAGAGCAACTCATCTACTCTTTCTCATCTCCAAGCTACATTGGATAAAAGAATATTTCCTAGAATTGCTGATTGTACAACTACGCAAGCCACATGGAAAGAATTGAGTGATGGATTTCAAGGTAGTAATCAAGTCCAGCAGGTAAGGCTTCAAATATTGAAGCGATATTTTGAGAATCTTCGGATGAAAGATGATGAAAAAGTAGGTGATTATTGTGTTAGAGTAAAAGCACTTGTAGATAAACTGAGTACATTAGGCAAAGAAATCAAGCCTGAGACAATTGTAACAAAAGTGTTGAGAACACTTACACAAAAATGGAATCACATTGCCATCATAATAGAAGAATCTAAATATATTTCTCTTTTAACATTCGATGCACTAATCAGATCATTAATGTCACATGAAGAGAGGTTTCTTGAAACTCCTTCAACAAGCTATGGAGGCGATGATAAGGCCTTCACTTCCAATGAAAATAATGTAAGAGGACGGGGAAGAGATCAAGGTAGAGGACAACAAAAAGGTAGAGGTAGAGACAACTACAGAGGAGGCAACCAAAATCGAGGATGCAATTCCAATAGAGGAGGCAACTCATACAGAGGAGGTAATCAACAAAGAGGTGGAAATCAGAATAGAGGTGCAAATCAAGGACAAAGTGGAAATCAAGGGTGAGGAAGTGACAAGTCCAAAACATGTTTCAATTGTGGCAAACCAGGTCACTTCGCTCGTGATTGCTGGTCAAAATCTTCACAAGGCAGCAATAATCAATATGGTAATTATGGAGAAGAAGATGATGCTTCTAATATTTTACTGACATATGGCCAATAAGAACATAATCTATCTGACACATGGATTCTAGATACTGGTTTTTCCAACCATATGAGTGGTAACAAACATTTATTTGCTACTCTCGATTCCACTTATAAATCCCAAATCAAATTAGGGGATGATAAAACATTGCAAGTAGAGGGAATTGGAGCCATGGAGGTTCCAACTAAAGAAGGACTGAAAAATGTGCATGACATCTACTACACTCCAAAGCTCCAACACAATTTACTAAGCGTTGGGCAAATGATGGAGAATAATTACAAACTTGTATTTTATGAAGGACAATGTATCATTTTTGATAAAAATAATTGTAATCGTGTCATCACACAGGTCCCCATGACTAAGAACTAATTATTTCCTCTCAATTTTAATGAGCCAGGAGGAGCTCAACTTGCAAATGTATCCATAACAAATCCAAGTGTCCTTTGGCACTTGCAATATGGTCACCTCAATTCTGCTAGCTTGAAATTGTTAACTAATCAAGCTATGGTGACAGGACTTCCCAAAATCCATGATCAAAAAGAAGTCTGTGAAGGATGTGCTTTGGGAAAGCACTCAAGATCAAAGTTTTCGACAGGGGAAGCATGGAGAGCCAACTATCCACTCCAGTTAGTACATTTGAACATTTGTGGTCCAATGCAAACACAAAGTCTCAGAAACAGTTTTTATTTTCTCACTTTCATAGATGATTTCTCTAGAATATGCTGGATTTACTTTCTGAAACACAAAAATGAAGCTTTTGATTGCTTCATATATTTTAGAAATAATGTAGAGAATCAAAGTGGGAACTATGTAAAATTTCTTAGGACAGATCGAGGAGGTGAATACTCCTCAAAATATTTTTTGAAATATTGTAAATATAGTGGGATCAAAAGGTAATTTACCACTGCCTATACCCCATAACAAAATGGTGTGGCAGAGAGAAAAAACCGCACCATAGTTGAGATGGCGAGATAAATGCTCCATACAAAGCATCTCACTTATATATATTGGGTAGAGGCTGTAAGAACCAGTGTATATATTCTAAAAAAAATTCCAATGGTGTCACTCCTTACAGGGGGGTTTAACCAGGTTTCTAGCTCATTTATTCATCATATCAAACATGTATATATGAATAAATCATAAAACCTCCAACCTTAATACTCCTGCAAGGTAGAATCCAATGATGTCTTTCTCACTTCTCCTTCTTTGCTTGTTGCGCACTTCCTTCTCTCTTGGATCACTTGCTCTGCGTCTCTCTATTTTTCTCTTTCCTTCCTCCTTCACCCTACGTGCTCCTCATTCTAGGTGTTCCATCCACCATTCTCCTTACTCGAATCCTGAGCCAACTTGGAGCCTCCTTCCCTTCAATGCTATCATCCCTCCTCTTTCCTTTCCCTGGTGGCAAGCATTCTTTTAATCTCTTATTTCCATATTTGGAAATTACTAGCACCCTAGGTTATTTACGTAGGTTGCACTATATAGGGGAAAAGGGATATTTACATTATTTAAATGAAAAATGGTACCCTCTAATAAAATATCTCTTACATGATATTTTATTACCATTTAAATATATTTATTTTATTTAAAACAAATTCCAAATTGCTTTTAAAAATAAAATATTTCTATTTATTATTAAATGGATTTTTCATTCATTTCATTTAATTAAGGTCTATTAATGAATTTACATTATCATTAAAATAAACTTCTTTAATTATTTCAAATGAACTTTCATTTATCAATTAAAATGAAGTTTATTAATGGGTTTAAATGAATTCATATCATAATTTAATCAATAACCCCATTAATTAATTTAAATGAATCTTCACTTATATTTTAAATTTAATTCACTTTTATTCATAAAAATGATGCTCTATTATCATTTCAAAATAAAAGTTTGCTTTATGCACCCACATACATTTTTACAATTGTTCTCCTATTGAAATTCAAACATTATTCTACCCAAGCCATGATGCAGAGTAGAGAGCAATCAAATTTATAAAATAACAAAGATGGAATCTTTCCATAAACCCAATCACCTATCTTAGCCAAATATTTTATGATAGCTACTAGGCTATCAGCTAAGGCTCAAGGTGATCTGTTATTGATGATTATCCCTTTCGACGATGCATGTCTATATGAATGTATCTATCCATGTTACCTCTAAGTACCTTAATTATCATTTCCCCCGAGGGTCTATATATTTGTTTTCAATTTCATTGCTCTCTTCACCTCTACACCATCCTCTTCAAAATTTATTGAGTCATTGAAATGCTTGCTCAAAAGAGATAGTGGATTATTGTGGCCTATATACTAGACCAGAGCAATCATGTACCTCTTGATAGTGAGGTTCCATGATATTGTGTGCACCCTGTTCATGTCATCCTAGACCATATCCCTACTAGTTAACCTATTAAAAGTATCATATTCAAAAATATATGTTGGACATATATTCTATGTTGGCATAAAATGGTTGTTTGGGCTTATCAAGAGGGAGTGGATCAAATAAAAATTTGACTCCCTTATATACAAAGTTAATTCTATTTGAAATTGAACCCAAGTTATACATACACCTAGAGCTAAAGGTGGGTCACGTGGGTGACCATAGTCTCTAATAGTCTCAATAGTAGGTGGGTTTATCATGACATTTTCAACAATGTACTCACCAATGTTATGATTCATGAGATTAACTACAACTTGGCTTGGTATGGACATGGATGAGGTAGCTATGGAAGTGGAGGATTCAAGGGTGACTGATGGCTCAAGTGAGGTAAATGGCATACACTACAAGGGTGCCTCACAACTAGATATACCTATATGTGAAACACTATATGGTTGCGAGGATTGATCTTGTTGAATGGGGTGGCTAATGGTTAGCGGCTCGGGTTGATACGGGATGTCTTGTGAAAAAGGTGTGCATGATAAAGTATGATTGATGTTTGATGATTGGTTAAACGGTTTATTTTATGATGTGGAAGCTTTTCCTCCTTGTGTGATGGTTATAGGGGTGATGATTTGATTGCTTTGTTGATGTGATGAGATGTGGTTTGATGAGTGTGATTATTCATTTATGGGATGATGAGGTGTGATTGGTATAGTATGTGGTTGAGGTGGAGGCATGATTTGAATTGATGATTTGTGATGTGGATGAATGATCAATTATTGGAAGAGCCTTTGGTATGGGTGCTTTTGATGATGTGTTATGTTGTAGGGATGATTAAGTGGTGGTGGAAGTGATGGATAAATGTGTGGATGAGAGTGATGGTTCATATGGATTTGAAATGAAGTTATGTAGAGGGGAAAAACTGCCCTACTGCATACAATTCCCAAAAAAATGTTGGATTTGTAAGGATATAACCTTTCATGAGGTGAACCATGGGGGTATGTTATACTCTACACTCAGTACTAGGGGGAAGGGTTCACCAGGAATGGTTTAAGGACTCACTCCAAGTCCTTAGGATATTTAGGAATGTTTGATGTATTTAGTTTTAAAAATACACCTAATATTGGTCTTTTTATTTCTAAACTAGGAATGATAAAGGACAATGTGAGGAGTGTCATCAATAACACCATTTAATCATTATAATTGTCAGTCCAAGGTGGTGTCCAATGGATGTATACGACAGCAGAAGTAGGTAGCTTGAAGATCAATTCATTTAGGAAATAGGCTTTATTGATGAGACAAGTCAATTTTAGGGGTTTTTTGGTGTCACTTCTAATCCTATGGATTGAATTAGAATCCTAATTACATTTGTTGAAGTAAATTTGCAGAAATGGAAAGATTGCAGCAAAATGAAACTAATTACTCTTGCAGAATCTGAAACAACAAGAATGAAACCTATTTATGCTTGTAGAATGAAAATGACAAAAATAATAGCTTTGTAGAAAGTAAATCCTAATTACATTAGAAGAATGGAAATAATAAAACTGAAAAGAATTGCATATATGAAGTACACAAGTTGCTAATTGATCAACATGATGGAATTGTTGGAAATCTGGAAATAACTACTAAAAATAGGGTAAAATCACAAGTGTTGTCAAATTCCAAAATCTATGTTACATACATTTACTACACACCACAAAATATTACATGCATACATCTACAAACACACATCTAATAACATGAAATGGAAATTTCCAAGTTTCTATTATTCTACTGCAGTAAGAAATGAACAGAAAAACCTACAAAAGTTTATCCTTCTCCTGGGCCTGGAAGTGGCCCTTGCTCCCTGATTCATAAGAAGGTAAGAGAACTGATCTTAAATACCTAGAACTCACACATTCACTCATAATATTTATATATATGACAAAAATGCACCTTTATTGATTATGAAATGACATTACAGTAATGCAGGAGAAACCGTACTGAACTACTGCTTTGTTATAGCTAAAAACTATGAAAAATTTCTCCCTATATAAATATATATATATATATATATATATGCTCAACCAATATGGAATATTATTTATTTATACTACTTTATTGCATATGTTGATTCATTTTGTTGCTGCTTTTCAAGGATTCAGCAACTGTTCTGGAGCTTTCTTCTTGAAATACAGGAAACTATTCTTTTGCAGCTTATCCATTTTACTTTCTGGGTGAAATCCATTGGGATAAATGTATTGGAAGTGGTGATAAAACCCCTCATATGGTTGTATCCATCCTCATTTCACCATTTTCCACCTTTTTGACCATTCTATTGATAGTTTTGACCAAAACTGTTCCTGCTCTGCTCATTTCGGAGCTACTCTGGAATATCAGGTAGTGTAACAATTTTGATGCTTATTCGTCCATCAATTGCTCAGGAAAATGGGTTTGACTGGCTAGGTAGTATTATTAAGTCTTCATAAGACCAATTCCATAAGTTTTACATGCTAGAATTGACAAATTCTAGGCCATGTTGTTTATGAACAACTGGCTAGAATTTGTATGGTCAAATTCTATTTTCTGCGTAGTCATACTAGTTTGAACTGGTTTTGGCACATTTTTGTAATTTGAACAAGTTAGAAGGCAAGGAAAAAAACAACATGATCCTAGAATGGAATACATATCAGCATACATTATTACATATTCAAATAAATTTTTATTTGCTAGGTAAATCAGCTAAAATAGTGTAAAAAATGCAGAAAATGGTCAAAACAGAGTACTATGCTCCTAAACATTTAAAAATGTAAATAATAATACATAATGCATTCCATAATAAATATTAGCATAAGGTCTATCAAATAGTTTATGAAATATCCAAAAATGGTCTATGGATGAGGCAAGTTATGGCCTCATCACAATGCAAAAATCAGAATGCAAGCATACAAGAGCTAACCTAATATGATTCTTTATTTTGAATGCTCACTAACCTAGGGTTTATTTTAGAAAACCTTTAAAGCAAAAAATACACAAAATAAATGCACAAAAATTATCCCTAGATGCAAACTAAATGCTTTTCACTTTCAGATGCCTAAGAATCAATAATTAGATCAGATATTCAACCAATAAAATGATTAGAGCACTTATCTAGATTGGTGGTTGATTTAGCTTTTTCTGCCTCTTGTCCAATGATATCAAAAATACCTGTTTCTGCAAGATAACTCATAAAACACTTGAAAATGGGATTAGCATTAGGGGGCCTGCTTAGGCCGCTGTGTAACAGTCCTTGGAGGCACAACAGTCAAGCCCCCTAGGTCCTTTTAGATGACCTTTTAAAACAAAAGCGAAAATTGACCTTTGGAGAATTAATCATAAAACAAAAATGTAGTAAAAATAGAAAATAGAATGCAACAGTATGATCTAGATGCCAAATGGAATGCAACAGTGAAAATAGAATCTTGAAATTACCCCTGATGTGCTCTCAAGAAAATTCATGCCTCGCCTAGAGCGGGCATGATAACGCAATAGCAAAGTCATGCCCTGCTTGAACGGGGTATGATTTTGCTTTTACAGACTAGTTTACCCTAATCTGGGCAAGCGAAGTCATGCCTCGCTAATGTCAGATATGATATCACTGTAGACTAATGAAAAATAAAAAGTGAATGTAGAAAGTAAAATAAATGTTAGAAACAAAGTAAGCAAACCCTAATGGACATCATAGAAGTAGGCAGAGAATATTAAAGTATCCAAGTGGGCACTCTATCTCTCCGAACCACACCACGAATCCACCAAGTCACACAACAATCCAATCCAATCCATGCAATAGAAGATCAAATCTAAAATTTGCACTTCGAGGTTAGCTTGTAGTAGAAGAAAGCAAAGGAAGAAGAGTGAGCTATCATAAAAATTTTGAGCTTAATCAATAATCAAAATTTTACATTAAGATCACATATCACTTGTATATTTTTCAAGCAAGAACATCCTTCCTTTTATAGATGAAATCGAAGGAAAAATGTAGGAAAAATAAACCCAAAGCCGATGCCAAAACATGTTGGAGGGTTTAAACCTAGGTCTAAGTGGGCCAAAAAGAATAAAATTAAATTAAATTAAAAAAAAAGTTAAAATAGCGAAGTCATGCCCCATCCTAACGGGGCACGATATCGCTTGCACGAAGTCGCGCCTCATGAAAATGGGGCACGATTTCACTAAAATATAAAAGAAAACAAAAAGGAGGGGCAAAGAGGTCTTCCCTTGCTCTTGGCAGGGGTTGAGGGCCTCTTAGGGGTTACAAGGAAGATTACCCACTAAAAGTGGGTCAATTTTTCATGTCTACATTTTGCCCCCTCTTTGATGCATTTATGGCCTATTAAATGCATCAAAGAAAGGATGTAGGCACACACACTAGGAAAAGCAACAAGAAAAAATGGGGTGGTTAGGTTAGAAGAAAGGAGTGGTGCAAAAATGGTGTCATTCCAAACACTTTTAATTTTACATGCAAATCGAGGCATTAGGGACATTAATGCCTCTATAGGTCGGGGTGCCCCCTCGAGTTTTTATGAAAAAGTGACATTTCATAAAAACTCGAAAGAACTGACATAGAAGAAGAGAGAGAGAGAAAGAGTGACAACCGAGCGAAGCAAAAGGGGTAAAAAGAAACAAAAAATAGGGTTTAAAAAGGTAAAAAGGGGTAAAACCCTAATTCATTTTTACCACGAAGAGGAGAGAAAACAGAGCTCTGGGAGAGAAAAGATGATGGTGCTTCCAGTTCACTAAGCGATGACCACAAGGGGTGAGGTCAGGGCATGAGAATGGGTAAGGATCACTTTTGACTCTCCTCATGCATAATTTTATCTCGTTTTTCATAATTTAATTAGGGTTTTGAGGGATTTTTGGGAAAATCACCATAGAAATCGATGG
Source organism: Wollemia nobilis (assembly GCA_028583015.1). Classification (NCBI taxonomy): domain Eukaryota; kingdom Viridiplantae; phylum Streptophyta; class Pinopsida; order Araucariales; family Araucariaceae; genus Wollemia; species Wollemia nobilis. Next base: position 9,266,199 of record JAQPPZ010016931.1, read on the forward strand.
ATTTTATGCCATGACCCAGGTGTGACTTTGTAGCTCGACCATGATTTTGCCTTGGGTGAAGCATAGTGAAATAACACTCAAAAGAAATTGGATGTGATTTCATGAAGTCATACCTAAAAAACAACGGTCATGATCTTGTGAAAGCGCAGTCGCGCACCCCAAAATGGGATGTGACTTTGCAAATAAAAAAGAAAAAAAGAAAGAAAGAAAGAGAGAAAAGAAAGAAAAGAAAGAAAACAAGTAAACCCAAAGTGCAATTTTTGAATTGGAATCTTCGTATGCTTAAAATTAAGAAGTGATGTTGAATTAATTTTAATTCCTTTAATTTTATTATGGAACTGATTAAATTTTATTTTGTGAATGCAGCTAGGTATTCTCGAGAGTCGAGAGTGGTGGGCAGGGGCTCTGGTAGAGTTGGATGCTCTAGGGTAGGTAGAGAGGGCTAGACTAGAGGTGGTGGGGCTAGACCATGTGGTGAGGATGCCATGGATAGAGACAGATAGGGTGATGTTGACCACCCTAGCAGAGAGGTGGTATCCGAAGACTTCCACTTTTTAATTATCGATAAGGGAGATGACCATCACACTAGAGGATGTGTGGTAGATTTTGAGGATCCCCATCAGGGGAGAGAGGTCTATGGAGCATGAGGGAAGGTAGCCACTCTTCAATGGTTTTCTATAGGTTTCACCCACTAGGTGCGAGAGGGCACCATAGTAGTTGATGACCTAGTCGGTCGCTATGGAGTGGACCCTCTGACTATGGTGCTCTCAGGGGTTGTGGCTGGTCTCTTGACATGCCACACTAGCAGATGATACTTGCCATGGGCACTGGTGGGAGTAGTAGTAGACATGCAACATTAGGGGGTTTGATTCGCATGGGGCCCTTATGTGTTGGCCTGCTTATACAGGATATTGTACAACATCATGTATAAGTGATGTACAGGACTGGTGTGTACGACTTTGCTCCAGGTGTGGTGCTGGGAGCACATCATGGTGTGGAGACCATTAGCACTACTAGGACCATTCCCAACCTAGAGTGGCCAATAGCATACAGATGGTCGAGATCCCTAGAGAGGACCATGAGGGCCTATGTAGGGAACCTACCACTAGCTAGGTGGGTGATCGATGAGCTTCGAGATACATAGCTCATATGGTAACCATGGAGGCTTCACCCTGGATGGGTAGATGATAGGACAGAGCTAGTGAGGGTGAGGAGGATCAGATGGCTAAGGTCAGAGAGGGGAGAGCCAGAGGTATTCAGGTTTGATCGAGTCCTATGGTAGTTTAGGATCTTACAAGGAATCCTAAACCTAGGGGACTACTGGTACCGAAGGGTGACCCGAGACCTAGTAGGGGTTGGAGGTGAGCCAGACCTCACCAGATGGGCTGAGGAGGATATAGATGATCCTCCTTACATTGAACCAAGGGTAGGTGATGCAAGGGTGGCCATCGGGTATAGGTGATGGTATAGAGGAGTCATGCCCTAGAGGATCTCCCTACCCATACTAATATAGAGGTGCTAGGTGATGGACCTAGGCATGCAATGAGTATTCTGAGAGGTAGCTCATAGGGCCATAGAGAGGGCACAATAGGCTCCTACTATGTCGAGATAGAGGCTGACATGGGTCCAGATCCAAGTGGTAGAGGAGACCATCCCAATAGTAGGGACCAAAGAGGGAGGAGTGAGAGATACCCCCACATAGATAGAGGGGCCATAGGTCAGATACCCTAGGGAGGCATCCACATCAATAGTGATAGGAGGCCAGAGCTAGGGGATAGAGGAGCTATAGGTACAACTAGCTTCTCTATAGACATAGATGGTCCAAGTATAAGCTAAGAGGGATAGGGCATAGGTAGAGGCTACCCAGCTTCAGGGGGAGGTGGCCCAACTGGATGGAGAGTTCCAGTAGGCCAAGGCTGAGGGGATGGCTATCATTAGGAGCAGCCAGGTAGGGGATGCGGTGCAGCTCCTTCAAGTAGAACTATAGTTGATAGGTGATAGGTTAGAGGTAGCTATTCAGAGGGCCACATTTTTTGAGGTAGCTTACTACACAACTGTCCCTCCAGAGTAGAGGATGGAGCCTCCTCTATCCCTTTGGTCAGTGAGCAGATCATGATCCCGATCATAGGCATCGATGATATCTCAATAGTCAATGATTCAATCGAGGTTACCTCCACCTCAAGGAGGGCCAGAGGGAGCTAGCTCTTAGAGCTAGGAGAGGATAGGCTAGGTATCGAGATGACACACCATTTTTTTATTGTGGTGTGCATCCCTAGGTTGAGTGTACCAATTCTGGATTGTGGTACACCAACCTCACATGATGTACTCTTTTTCCTACGAGTAATACATAGCTACAGATATTATTATGATTTTATGTGTTCTATATGTAATGATTTAATTCATGTTTTTATATTTTTTACTTGTTTATTTTAAGTGTTTTTATGTATGCAAACTATCCTAATGCAAACTACATGAGGATGAATGAATGCAAAAGGAAAGAACAAGAAGAAAGAGGAAGAAGGAATGAAATCAGACAAGAGAAAACAAGAGAAAGAAAGAAGAGGAGAGAAGAAAGAAGAAAGAGAAGAAGAAAGAAGAAAGAGAAGAAGAGAAGAAAGAGAAGAAGAAGAGAAAATAGGGAGGTCCAAAGGTCAACCATCAAAAAAGGAGAAGAACGAATGATCCATAGTATAAGACTAGCGTAGGTTGCAATGAACCAATGTAGCCAGACACTATAGATCATATTAATGAGATAGCTAGACCCGTTATGGGTATAGCACTTGCATTAATGTGAAAAAGTGTATGTGGAGTTTTGACCCACTATGGGTGGTTTCTCCCTTATTGACTGTTGTGAGGTGATTACCCACTAGGATGTATAAATATCCCATGTGGGGTGTAATATATATAAAAATAGTATGCAAGTGCTATCCCTAGATAGGGACTTTTGAGAAGACTTTGTGCAACAAGAGTTTTCAGCATAATGAAGGAATCGAGAAAAGGAGAAGAAGTGATCATAAGAAGAAAAGAAGAAGGAAGGAAAGAATCCCTAGGGGGGATCTTGCTAGGCATCAGAGTCCTAGTGAGAAGTGCAATGCATGTGAGCTATGACCTAACTAGGTATCATCACATGCCATTGTCACAAGATCCCCAAAATCTATATGAGCAAGCAGTCATGAACAATCAATCATGCATTTATGATAGGCAAACATGCAAGGTGTTAAGTTAGATGTCAAGAAATCATGCAAGGATGACAAGCAATAATGCAATATGAGCAAGCAGGTGAATGCAATGGAAAATGAAGATGCAACTATATGATAATTTTTTTTTTTATGGAGAGTTAAAATCAATGCAAAGTCTAAATGCACCATACATCTTATCAAAATAAATAGGTGTGCCATGAGGTGTTGGATCGAATACATCCTCAAAATCATGGAGAAGCTCTTTTAAGGCTCTTCATTCAACATCCATGGCACGATAATCACAACATTTTCTAATAGCACCATTCTTTTTAGCATAAAAGACATCATACAAAGATTCATCATTTTCTTGAACAAAAACAATGTTATTTTTAGAATGAACAGAATCAACCATATTACAAGACATTATCTTTGGAGGAAAAGAAAAATTAACACTTTTATTATCATCTATTGACAACTTTTGATATTCCATGTATTCTGCATAAGTCATAAGATGGTCATCATCCTCAAAAGGTAGAGGTTGATTCTTATTAGGTATAAAACCTATACCACATCTCCCAGGCCAAATCTCAACATCCAAGGGTTCTTGAATACCCTTATGTTGTGGTCCCAATCCTTTACCTGCATATCCCATACCGGATAGGATCTGCTTAGGAAGGGGATAATCATTAGTGAGATAGCATTGAGAAAAAGAGTGCTCATTGAGAGATGGGTTGCTACCATGGAGCTTTTCTTTGGAAGCCATACCTCCGAAGATGAAAGCACACGTGCCAATGTGTATAACATCACCCTTCTTATGAGGTAAGCCCATAGTTCGGGGTGAAGGTGGTAGCTTGGCTAGATCCAGAAGAGGCTCTTGAAGAAACTGATTATCATGATCCAAGGAGAAAGAATGGGTCTTATGTTCCTCACTCACTTTTAAACTTTGAAGATGCTCAAAAATTTGAGATGAGGAACATGGAGAAATTGTTGAAGAAATAGAAGGACAAGAATAAGAATCTATTTGAGCTAACTCTATATTTGAACAAAATTCAAATGGTCGAGGGTCACCCAGAATGGTGATAACTTGATTCTTGAATTCAAACTTGAGACACTGATGAAAAGTAGAAGGGACAACCTTCATAGCATGGATCCAAGGTCACCCAAGAAGAAGATTAAAATATGCAGGACAATGTACCACATAAAACAAAGTATCCAATATTCTCGACCCTACTTTTAAGGGAAGAGATATGACACCACAAGCCTCTTGGGACTCATTGTTGAAAGCTTTAATGATGATATCAGTTTTTGTTAAATCTTCCTCTTTTAATCCAAATTTTTGAAAGAATTGATATGTACACAAATTGAGGGATGACCCATTATCAATCAAAACTCGCTTGATAAGGGTATCCCCAATAAGTGTGGTGATGTAAAGTGATGAATCTCCATGTAAGTTTGAGGAAGGTTTATCATCATCTGAGAATGAGACATGATGTATCCCAAAAGAACCTACGGTGTCAACTATGGCATCAGGAGGGATATCTAGGAAAATAGATTGTTGTAAAAATTTCATTAAAGCATTTCTGTGATCGAGAGAAGTCTACAAAAGTTCTAACACTGATATCTTTGTTGGAGTACTAGCTAACTGCTTCTGAAGATCAAATGAAACATGTGACTGTGGTCTCAACACTATAGGTGGAATCCTTGTAGCTGAATCTCTTCTCTGATTCTCCTTTAAAACTGAATTGGGTTGAGATACTAAACTTTGTCCTTGTTGATGTTGTTGATTCTGAGCCTATTTCCTTGTAGTTACCCCAACCATACCAACCACATTACTATGGCGTAGGGAATCATCTTGATGAGCCACCTGATTGGTTGTTTGTTGCTCATGCTTTGGTAGGGGATCCTTAAATATCCCCATGTCTTGATTCATTGTTGGAACTTGTTGAGTAGGAGTTTGATTACTTGTTGATTGGAGATTTCCTAAATCAATGTGTCCTGCATCAATCAAGTCTTGAACCACATGCTTCAATTTCTTACAAGTGTTCGTCCAATGTCCTTCTACCCTATGGTAAGTGCAATATTGATTTACCTTATACCAATGAGTTGTAGTATCTGGATGTCTTACTAGAGGTAATTCTATTGCCTTAGCATCCAATAGTTGTTTTAAAACTACTTCCATAGGGATATTAAGTCTTGTGAAATTCCTTTGAGGAGGCTTCTGAAGTACAATATTTTGTAGGTTGTTATTGACATTGTTAACAGGCCTACTATCACTATTGCCTCCTATATGCTTATTCTTAGGTTGAGACTTAATTGGCTTATCTTCTTTAACCTTAAGTTGACCTCTTCTAATGAGAGCTTGTTCCACTTTTCTTGCTAACTCAATTGCTTGATCTAAAGATGTGACAGTAGTAGTTTCTAGAGCATAAGATAATTGTTCTTGTAAATTACCAATAAATATATCAAGCATATCTTTTTGAGACACAGGTTGTCTTAATCGGCCAACTAAACTTCTCCAACGAGCTAGAAATTTTGAAAAGCTTTCTTCTTTACTTTGTTTTAAATCATATAGATCTCTCATAGTCACTTCCTTTTCAATGTAAGCACTAAATTGATGAACAAACATCTCTACAGTCTTCTCAAAACTCTTCAAAGAATAGTTGGGCAATCGATAATACCACTCTAATGCCACTCCAGAAAGACTCTTTGGAAATGTTTTCAATAAGAGCATATCATCATAAATAAGATCATGGCAAGCTATTATGAATCCTCTTAAATGCTCTATTGGATCTTCAGTCCCTTTATAGATTGGCAATACTAGCATAGAAAAATGCTTAGGATAAGGTCTAGCAGCAACAATAGGATCCAATGGTTGACTACACATTTCCTTATAACTGTATGTAAACCCTGAAGGTTGAATCATATCCATCCTTGAAACCAATTGATTCACAACACTTGCCAAATTTTGCATCTCTGAATTACTATGTATGTTTCCCAGACTTCCCAAAGGAGGAAAGTATGCATGTTGAAATCCTGATGTTTGATTCAAGTTTTGGATACTTTGGTTGTATGTGGCACTTTGTGGATAACTAAAATTTGGTGGAACAGAAGCAATAGTGTTGATATTAGAGGATGAAGGAGGAAATTGAGAATAATTTTTTGGGCCACTATTAGTTAGAGAGACTTGCAGATTCCCTCCAACATTGGTGGTATTAGTAGTGGCACAAGTCACTTGGTTCTTAAAATTGTTTTGTGCAAGGATTGAGATGTAGGAATGCCATGATGAAGCAAAGGAGACCTATTGGGAGGGGAAGGAGTAGCATCCTCTTTTTCAATATGAGCTTCTCGTTCTACATATTCCAATAGTTTTTCCTTATGAGCTTTCATGAATTCCCAAATGTGATCAAATGATGAAAAGACATAACTACCATTAGGTCCAAGCAAAAGGATCAGGATTAGTTTCAGTTTCCATGTCTACCTCTTCTTGCTCTTCTGGATCTACATTAGGGTCTTCCCTATCAATCTGATCATCTTCCAAAGGAACATAATCAGACTCTAATTGTTTCCTTTGACTTCTAAGGAAAGGAGCCATTAGAAGTAGTGAAAAACAAATAGGGGAAAACACTAACAAGCAAATTTTAATTACTTAAATATTTTTCAAATAGAATTAATGATCTTGCTTAGTGTTTGAAATAAAAGGAGGTGTTCACATCGGGTTCACCAAATATGTAGAGGGGGAAAACTGCCCTACCGCATACAATTCCCAAACAAAAGGTTGGATCCACAAGGAGAGAACCTTTCGTGGGGCACGGGGGTATGTTGTACTCTACACTCGGTGCTAGGGGGAAGGGTTCACCAAGAATGGTTTAAGGACTCACTCCAAGTCCTCAGGATATTCAAGAATGTTTGATGTATTCAGTTTTAAGAAAAACACCTAAGTTTGGTCTTTCTAGATCTAAACTAGAAAAGATAAAGGACAATGCAAAACAGAATATAACAGTAGAAAATAGAATGCAAGCATACAAGAGCTAACCTAAAATGATTCTTTATTTTGAATGCTCACTAACCTAGGGTTTATTTCAAAAAACCTTTAAAGCAGAAAATACACAAAATAAATGCACAGAAATTATCCCTAGATGCAAACTAAATGCTTTTCACTTTTAGATGCCTAAGAATCAATAATTAGATCAGATCTTCAACCAATAAAATGATTAGAGCACTTATCTAGATTGGTGGTTGATTTAGCTTTTTTGCCTCTTGTCCAATGATATCAAAAATACCTATTTCTACAAGATAACTCATAAAACACTTGAAAATGGGATTAGCATTAGGGGGCCTATTAAGGCCGTTGTGTAATAGTCAAGCCCCCTAGGTCCTTTTAGATGACATTTTAACACAAAAGTGAAAATTGACCTTTGGATAATTAATCATAAAATAAAAATGCAGTAACAAAAAATAGAAAATAGAATGCAACAGTATGATCTAGATGCCAAATGGAATGCAACAGTGAAAATAGAATCTTGAAATTACCCTCGATGTGCTCTCAGGCAAAGTCGTACCTCGCCTAGAGCGGGCATGATAACGTAATAGCAAAGTTGCACCCTTCCTAGAAGGGACGTGATTTTGCTTCTATAGACTGGTTTGCCCTAATCTGGGCAAGCGAAGTCATGCCTCGCTAATGTCGGGCATGATATCACTACAGACTAACGAAAAATAAAAAGCGAATGCAGGAAGTGAAATAAATACCAGAAACAAAGTAAGAAAACCCTAATGGACATCACAGAAGTAGGTAGAGAAAATTGAAGTATCCAAGCGGGCACTCTATCTCTCCGAACCACACCATGAATCCACCAAGTCACACAACAATCCAATCCAATCCACGCAATAGAAGATCAAATCCAAAATTCGCACTTCGGGGTTAGCTTGCAGTAGAAGAAAGCAAAGGAAGAAGAGCGAGCTATCATAAAAATTTTGAGCTTAATCAATAATCAGAATTTTGCATTAATATCACATATCACTTGCATATATTTTTCAAGCAAGAACATCCTTCCTTTTATAGATGAAATCGGAGGGAAAAAGGTGGGCAAAATAAACCCAAAGTCGATGCCAAAACACGTTGGAGGGTTTAAACCTGGGTCTAAGCGGGCCAAAAAGAATAAAATAAAATTAAATTAAAAAAAGTTAAAACAACGAAGTCGCGCCCCATCCTAACGGGGCGCGATATCGCTTGCGCGAAGTCGCACCTCATGAAAATGGGCATGATTTCACTAAAAGATAAAAGAAAACAAAAAGGAGGGGCAAAGAGGTCTTCCCTTGCTCTTGGCAGGGGTTGAGGACCTCTTAGGGGTTACAAGGAAGATTACCCACTGAAAGTGGGTCAATTTTTCGTGTCTACAAGTTACAGTACTTGAATGGCTATGTATCGACAAGTATGTAACAAATATTTCCCTCATGCACATATTTTAAGTATTGGTGGAATTTTGAAGGTACATATTTCCCTAATCTAGGGGTGCCCAAGAAGTATGTTATAATCCATGGCTCCCTTAGGATATAGAACATAGTGTGGATTGTCTTGACCCCCACTATCACAGGTAGACCCACTATTCTGACTGTAGAACATAAGGCATCATTGAAAGCTCATAAGGTAAAGGTGGAGGTGACAATGTGTTAAGGTGGAAGGTTAAGGTGTTGGAGTGCTATGGTGGTGATGATGTTGATAGAGGATTCGGTGTCGATTAACACTCTTTTAGAAGTATTTTTGTTGATATGAGTCATTATATGCATCAGAGAATCAGATAACTCCAATGACACTATTTTTATCTCAAAATCATAAAATGATATTGTAGGTTCCATACATGCTTGGATATTCCCCATAAAATTGGCAAAGGCATTGGGGTCTTGGGTTTGGACTTCAATGGTTTTTAATATGTCCATCAATGCCTCACGATGTGGTGGAGACTATTTTATGAGCTCATAGATCAATAATTTAGTGGAAGCTAACTTTAGGCTATGCATTAACCAAATCCTCAATGTGATGGTGGCTCTTGGTAGATGGTTTAGGATGTGAATTGGTGGAGGTGGATTGTTGTTATTTGGTTGTATAGGCATATTTATTGATTGTGCTATGGGAGTAGTTACTGCTTGGATTGGTTCACTCTATTACTATGTACAATTCATGCTTCTATGACCACGGGTACTGTTGAACATGGTTGAATTGGTTTAGGGAACCATATAGGTTGACACCCCTGTTGTCTATTGTGTTGCTTTGTGGATAGTAAGTGGTGTCTGGTAGATACCAAGATTTTTATTTTACTATGCCAAGGGGTTATCAATATTTATGGCTAGCTTTTCTAGTAGGTCTTGTATGATATTCTTAAATGAATAGTAATTATTTATGTTGTGACCTTTTTTTCTATGATAAGTGTAGTACAAATACTCCTTATAGTTCCTACCATGTGGTTTATTTGGATATTTTGGTTTTATCTTTGGCAGGATAATTGCTTGTGCATCATATAACCTTTGGAAAATGGATGAATATGGCTCGAGTGGTGGTGTGTAGTTGTAGGTTTGCTAAGTGTACTATCAATGTTGGTGATTGTCTATAGTTGGAGCTTGGTTTTGTAGCTCTTATGGGGGTGAAACCATTTGATATGTCGATTGTTGCGGTTGCTATTGTTATTGGGTTTTTTGAAGTTGGAATTAAAGTTGTTGTGTTTTTTTTTGAGGTTGAATCAAGACCACTTGATTCACGTGATCAAATTTTGACTAGTTTTGATGGTTTCTCTTTTGGTTCTTATTTTACGATTCTTTATTTTTCAACTTTATCTTGTCCTCTTGGATTTTGATTTCTTTAATTACCCAGGCTTGGGCAAGAGCTTCTTTGAATGTTCTATATTATTGTGGTTGTAGTAACAAGGATATTGGTTTTGAATAACTCGTTAAAATTCTTATTAATTCAGTCATTGGGATGGAGAATAGCAACTTAGTAATGATTGCCCTCTAACAATTTCCAAAGTCATAAACTGACTCATATTCAAATTATCGTAGGTTGAATATGTCAATTAATGTTGTTTTCTTTCTAACATTTAAAGAGAAATGGTCTAAGAGTTGGCCTCCTAATTGCTCAAAAATAAAAATACTTTAGTGTGGTAAATGGTTGTACCATTCTAGAGCATCTCCTCCAAATTTTTGATGAAAGCTTCGAAGCATCAAGGGATCATTCTCTTGTATCTTGAAACATGCATTGATAAACCCACTTATGTGCTCTTAGGGATCCTCATGCCCCTTAAAATTATCAAACTTTTGTAATGTGAAATATACCAGATAGGGTGGTGATGATATCGAAGAATAAATTGGATTATTGGCTAGCTACCTTAATGTTGGTTTTTGATAGAGCACTCCATGCATTTGCATGGCTATGCTATCAATATGGTTTTGCATAAACTTATATTTAGGGTCTTCAAATTGTGATTGAAAAACCTAGTTTACTTGATATGTGTAATTTTTATGGGCGTCGTTAGTTGGAATGTGATGATTTTTAGGATGATTGTGAAATATTTATTGTTGATAATGTTGATGGGGTGATGGAGGGATGAAGGTATGGCGTGCTAATTTTTTAACATGGATTTTTTGAAGTGGGTTAGTGGGTATGATGGTGGTTTGTGGTTGAGATACCCATGATGCATCTTGCATGAAGAATATCTTTTGATGTGATATGGATGGTTGATTAAGGTCTATCATCTATGACTATTACTGCAAGATATGATGGGCATTTTGATTAGCATTATATGTAAGCAATTATTGTATATGTTGAATAGCATGATCTATGGCTATTATAGATGTAGATGGTATGGTTGAATGTGGGGTGAAATATTTATCATGATGAGTAGAAGAAATGTGGGTGGATGTTAGTGGAAGATAGGTGGCGAAGGGTATTGAACCAAATGAGGGATGTTTTATTGAGTGGGATCAACATATGATGTAGATGGGATGGATGTTGATAACTATGAAACTACATTGAATTGTGCTTATTAAAGTGGATTAGAACAAATGATATTTTGAGTAGATAGAATGGATATGTATTGGGTAGATGATGATGGATGGGTTTGACTCATGTTTGCAACTATAGATTCAAAAAGTGGATTGGTGATGATGTGGTTAGTTTGCTATTGGTGAGAATGAACATGCTCTTTATGTAATATGGGAATAGTTCAAGGTGGAATTTTAAGTGAAGGCAATGATGGAAGGACCATACTTATGTAACTCAAGAGGATATCAGGATCTATGTATATAACGCGGTGGCAAGATGGTGGAGGTGGCTCAGTGCGAGGTGTCTCCAGGATGGAAGCATAAACATCCCTCTGCATCATATCTAAATTTTAATTATGTGCCTAATAGGAGGTCCCAATATATGGATCTAGGTACATAATCCATGAGATACCCCCTTGATCAGTTGCATAAGTAGTTGGAGCCTGGGAAGCCTGAGTAGAATTGGTTTCAAGTTAAATATTTGGCTTGAATTTGGATTGTTACCATAAGCTAGGGGTGATATGGGATGAAGAATGGTGGGTATTTGTGTGAAATTTTTATGTGAATGAAAGAAAAAAAAATACCTAATCAAGCAAATGTTTTCTATATTTCCTTGTTTTTGCAGTTTTGATTATTTTTTTTGTTTTTTTATTTGATTTTTTTTAATATATATATATATATATATATATATTTGGTTTTGGTGTATTTTATGTAAATCCTAGGCCTAGAAAACTATGAAGGGTAGGTGGTGGAATGAACTCTAAAAAGGTGTGTTCAAACCCATCCTTTTGACAAAGGATGAATCACGAATGACTAATGAGGCTTCCTAGATGGAGTTTTTGCGATGAGTGTAACCTATGGAATCAAATCACCTCTCGAAAGAGGTTGCACTGTTTAAGTATTACTATCGAGAAAAAAAATACCTTTCACTTTACACTTGGGTGTGTACCGGATAATAAAAACTACGATCTTCTAATTATTTAGCCCCGTAGTTAAAGGGCATCTAACCTAGTGATCACCCTAAGCTATCCTCAAGAGTGACCAGTAACTTGGTGATGAAGTCCAAGTGGCTATCGTACTAGCTAATGGTTATTTATAGGACTCTACTGATGGTTGGTGATGAATTCCAACATGTTCAAGAGGTTTTTCTCACACTTTTCATGCATCGATGTGGAATGGTGAAACATGTAAGTGTGTGGAGTTTTATTTTGAGCTTTCTATGGTTTTTGTAAAAGCAAAGTGCAAAATTAACCCTAAAATGCAATCTAGGATGTAATATTAACTTTGATTCATGAGAATGCAGTCAACCACATATAAAATAGACAAAATAGTAACACAAATAGAAACCCTAGAGTAAATATATAAAATATGGCTCGGATGGATTTTAAGGTGCTTCTAAAGCACAAAACCAAACACAGGGGTGTATTTGGGATTGGTCAAATGCATGTCTGTGTTTGACAAAATTCAAGGCCGCATTTGGGACTAGCCAAACGTATTACTACATTTCTTATTATGTTTTAAAAATAAAATAGATCCAACCTGAGGTCATAATATGACCTAAAATGCACCTTTTAATATGTAAATTTAACCCTAAGTGCAACTACTATGTCTTTTGTAACCTAAAATATAGAAATATCCTAGTGTAGCTTGGTTTTTGATTATTTTCCTTTCTTTTTCTTTTTAATGCCTACAAAAAGATTTAAAATAATTTCTAGAAAAAGCACTTAATCTAATGCACCTAATAAAACAAACAAAAAAGTAGGAAAATCATTTTTTTTAAAGAAAAATATAATGCTGGGGTTTCATGTTACTCACATGAAGTCCTTTCACTTTCTCCTCCAACTCCTCAAACACAGATCCATATTTATGTAGATGTACAAACACTGCGCCATGTTTCCTCATATGCCAAATACAATCATGCATTTACTCAGTGCACCAAACACAATGCCACATTTGTACATGACTCCAAAACACCTTCTCACATTTACAAAGGAACAAAATAGTCCAAATAGATTTTGGAATCCCTGAATTCGATCTTCAACCTCTGCACAATAGAGCTCCAAAAAACTTGCAATAGAGAACAAAAAAAGATAAGGTAAATTAAAGACAAGGCAAATAAAAAATAGAACCCTTTGGGGGTCCCATCATGACTGCCATTTATGTAATCCAAAAGAGAATCATCCCAAAAATAAAATACTAAAAAAATGAAATTACAATGAACAAATGTAAACTTTATATTGAATTTAGGAACTCTAATCTCCTCTTTTAAAATATTTACCCTAAATTTTTGTAGGAGTTACAAAAGAATAAGCTTGTTTTAGATTACAATGTCCAAAAGGGTAATGGACCCTTTTACAAATCAAGTGAACTCTAGGTGTCCTTAATATCCTGCTACAATCATAATTTGAGTGGGCTTGTGTATCTTGTGGTGGGCCACTCCATATTTAGCAACTCTTCAACAACCTATTTCTTACAACCTGTATGAATACAAACGCCATAGGGGGGTTAGTAGCACCTACTTGATATATGTGAAATAATATACATAAAAACATAATAATAATGCTTGTAGAATGTTAAAAGATGTAGATAATAGAGAACAATAAAAATTATAAAAATGCCTTGTTATTTACCTGACTCGATCTGTGACTATCGCTGATTGATAGTGCTCTTGAGCAAATGCATAACCATATTTGGTTCTAGCTAAATGTAGGCTTGTGTTTGTGCAAATGTAGAGTTGTGTTTATTACTATTCAAACAACCTACCATATTTATGTCTATGAGGTAGAATTTCTAGGGTTTGATTTAGGACCTCAAGGAACAGATCTCCACGAGCACTGATGATCTTTTGTATTGATTTTGGCAAAGTGATGGTATGAACTTTAGCCTATTTTGGGTGATGAAATTATGTTGCCTTTATAGGCCTTTTAGGTTTTTGGAGGGAAATAATAGATGGCAAGCCAAGGCTACCAAGTGGCAGGGACTAGGCAACCACCTATCATGGACAATTACAATGAGTCACTTAGAGTGTCCCACTTAGGTGGAGTGGTGGCATGTGGGTAGATGCAAGTGGAGTGAGGTGTGTGAGATGTGGCAAGGGGAGGGGTAGTGGTGGATAGGACACATGTCTTGCGGAGACACAAGGTATCCTAAGGGGATTTTCCAAATTTTTATAAAATCTAGAAAATACAATTATGTGTAGGATTTATATGTCTAAGTCAAAACTTAGACATATCTTATTATGCAGGATTGGTGGGGTGGATAGGGTTTTACGAATGACTAGGTTTAGGTGTCTACAAAACCTATGTATACTCAAGAATGAGCTAGCTTACAATGGCTTGAGTTACAAATGGTCAATCCAACCTTGCTCAAAATTGGAAATGAATATTACTCCACACACTTCGGTCCTTGAGCAACTTGACTCACTAGACTTGTCTTAGTACCTTCAAGTGCCTAATTGATTACTAGATAATGTTGATTTATGTCACTATGCTATTTGAGTTTCTTTAAATAAATCTAAGCTCTAAAAACCCTCAGACATCTAGGGCAACACCACATGTTAGTTCCACCCCATTCATCACACACATCTTAATGTTTCTTTTTGTATCATGTATCATATGTTGTTTGTAATTATTTACCTAGTTCACATATCAATATCAATGTCTTTCATATTACTCCCATTGTAATTATCATATCTCATGTTTTTATTTTATGTCATTGTGACCACTATTTTATCATTGATCAATTGTGCTAATTTAGATGCGAAAGCACCTATATGCCTCTCCAAAGCTTGATTAAATATTTACTTATAAGTCATGACCCTTAATATTCACCTACTCCACTCCATACCATATAGCATGAACATCTAATAAAATAGCATCCATCATAATTATCATCAATAATATAAATCTCCATCATCACTCCATATTTTAATCAATTGGCTCATCGTTGTCATCTATTCTGCCTTCCACCCACTCATCGCTTGAGGGGGTCGAAAAAACCCAAATTTTGAAAATCATTCACCTTTTTGGACAACAAGAAAATAACTTTCATCCAATGAACAAAGTATCTATTTTTTTGCACCACATTGTATTTCACGCAATGTAGTACAAAAAGGGGCATCAGCAGACACTAAATTTAGTCATTTGCACTCAAATTTCCACAAATTCACCAAAATCCCCAAATTTCCTCAAAACCATCAATTCTTTCAAAATATGCTCAAATCCTTCCAATCCTTCTAATTTCATCCAAATTTGACCAAATTTTACCTATCTTCTAGCAATTTCCTCTTAATTTCCTTTTATTTTTCTTCTAATTTCTCTAAATCCTGCTAAATTCCCTCTAATATTCGCTAATTCTATTCTAATTCCCTCAATTTATTCTAAGGTCACTAAATTCTTCTAAGATATCCTAATGTATTTTATTCTTTCTTCTAATTTCCCTTTTTCACCTAAATTCCTAAATTCTTCAATTTCCCTAATTTCCTCCTAATCTCCTTCTTCATTTAATTCCTCTAATCCTCTCTTAGCCTCTCTAATCTCCTAATTTCTACCTAATTTTCCCTCATTTATTCCTCCCTCTCCCCTCAAAGTTCTTATAATCCATATTATCCACATAACTCTCCATTAAGTCATCTATTAAGCCCTAATCACCTTTCTAATCCACAACCCAATGCCAAGGGGAATGCAAAAAGAACTTTTAAATGCACATCAAATCTCCACAAATCCCAATCTTCCATCAAATCCCTAGGAAATCTCCTAGAAAGTCTCCCCAAATCTCCCTACATTCTCTCATGCACTTCCCCATGAATTTAAAATTACCCTTTAACCCCAAATTCAACCTTTTGGTAACTTCCCTCACGTTACTGACTCAAATTCAAAGTTTTTGGTTGTTTTCTCAGGTTCTGATGATGTTTTTCCAGTTTTGGTGATTTTCCACGATCTTAATGATTTTTTGGTTTTTTGGTGATCTTCTGGTGAATTTTTAATCCCTGATGATGATCATAAGTTTTCCAACCGTTTCGAACTCTTCCAACAAATGGGAAAGGCTTGCAAGTTTTTTTTTTTTACCGAGGACATTTATCCCACATGGATCCTATGAGGGCCAACAAGGGAGTTAAAAGCACAACGTTGCGCTATTATATTTGTGACCACCTCATGGTGTTCACATTGGCCACTTTCACACAACCTCATTAGTTGATGGCGTAGGTGCTCCACACTAAGTGGCAGTTTGATGATCGGTTGACTTTAGTGCATGGTCTTTGGATAGTTTAACCCGTAGTTGACTAGGGGGATTTACAGTTGACCGTCAACTCAAACCACCAAATTTTTCCATAGAAGATAATTTTTCCCACCATTTTCAGCATTCAAATTCAAAATTGTTGGCGCTAAATTTTAGAGAAGGTATAAATTGCATTTTTGCCTCCATTAATCTGAATTTTTGCAAATTCAATGGTTAATTTTTAAAATTTTAGTGCTAATATTTTACCCATTGCTCACTTGAAGGGTAAATTATTTTTGTAATTGCACAAATTGATGCAAATTTCTAAAGCACTAAAATTTAGTCCCTTTTTGTAATTTGGAAGGCAAAAGGCAAAATTCTTGTAATCTAGGTAAAATTATTTGCATTAGGAAACCTTCAAAATTGTTCCTAATAGCTGCCTAGACACTTTTGATTGAGATAGGGCACCATGTTGTCTACCAAGGATGAAATATTTTTTGATAATTTGAAGCAATGACTCAAAATGATCATGGCTAATCTCCAACACACGCCAGCTACCCAGTTCATAGAAGAAATGGTAGCAAAAGAGAAAACACCGATTGAAGAAAAAATTATTCCTTTGGAAGAAATTGATGAAGAAAAATTTAAAGAAAAATAACCTTTTAATATTTTTTATGAACATTCAGAAATTGTTGAAGAAGCACCTAAAATTGAACCAAGATCTATGGATGAAAATCCCAATGTCTTTCCACTCGACAATGTTGCTCTTGAAATAGAAGAATTTGTTGATCCTTTTGAGGAACACTCAAAAATTGTTGAAATTCATGTAGTAGCAGTACCTGGCATTGAACCAACATCTATGGGCATGGATCCCATTGTCCCTCCTTTGGACTATACTATTATGCATGATGAAATATTTGAAGATAGCCGATGCAAAAATACTTCCTTTCACTGCATTAATAGAATATTGTAAAGAACAAGAGGCAAATACTACTTTGGAGCCCTCCATTTAAATTTCTCCATCACTACTAATTGATTTCATGACTTGTATTCACTTGAGGTATAGTATGCACATGATAGATATTGGCTTGTATCCTAGACTTATAGTCATCCAAATTGTAAAACCTTGTTTATTCCCTCACTTCTTCCTAGCATAGATCACTCTTTTCCTTGGCCATCACAAAAATGCCATGTATTCTATACCTAAATTGAGTGTATCATTGATTAATAAGGCCAATGGCCTAGGGAGACCATCTCCTTGGACACCATCGCTACCCTCATTATTTGTCTACTTCCTCCTCTTTCTCAAGATTCTACCTTGGATATTGAGACTATTTTTAGTTGCAGTACCTGAATTTTAGCTTTTTCTCGCTATAGATAAAGTTTTCAACATGATGACTCATCTACTTCCACAAATGGCTCGTGAGTTTCTAGCTTTGTTGAGAGCATTGGGGTCCAATGCTTCTATGGTTGGGAGGAGTAATGAGGACATATTTGTACCTTAGGCTTAATTATAAGCCTAAGATATTATTTCTTATTTATTTTATTATATTACGTGAGGCATAGTATACCCATGTTGGATATGCTTGTTAGTAGTTAGGATGCATGGTTATACTGTTAGAGATATTTTCATCTAGCAATTTGTTGCTTTTTTTGCATCCATGTGGTTATTGTTGGTTATCCCTACTTAGCATGTTGTTGTAGGTTGTTATAACCCTTGTAACCTTCGTGATTCTATTTCATGTACTATATATTTAGTTGCACATAATGGAAATATTAGCTTCACGTTTGGTATTTCCATATCACCACTTGTCATCCACACCTTCCACATTGCACTTTTAATAATTTTAAATTATTCCCACATCATCCAATACACACATGACCCCATGCATATCTCATCACCCCCTAGGACAATTAATGCCACTTGGATGGGTGAGAAGTCACCCCACCTAAGGCTATTGAATGGGGAGGGTGCACATTCCTCCATGTGTCCTCCCCAAGATTTGCCTTGGATTTCCCCCATGCCACATCATTGCCACTTCATGCCTAGTCATCTCCAAGTCATTCCCCCTCACCTTGCTCAAAATTCTATAAATACCCTTCCATTCCCTTCATTTTGACAAGAGCATAATAAATCATAGGACATGTTACCAAAATTGCTCTAGACTCTTGCCTATTGCATCAAGCATCTACATCTAAATTTCAAATTAGTATACACAATTACATCTCAATTTTTATTTACTTTACTTTGCTTTATATGCTTTTAAATAGATTCTACTAATAAAGTTTCTTGTTTTCATGTATGTAGGATTCACAACTCAAATCAATTCAAAGGCTCAATTCAACTCCATTGGTGGTCCATGAAACACACAAAATCCACCACCCACATTGCTTGTAGTACTAGAAAATAAATTGCACCATATTTTATTGTCTAAAAGGTATCATCCCCTTCACTTGTTTGTTATACCCCAAACAAAGGAGTTTATTTTGTTCAAAATGATTCAATATTTGCAATATTATTGACTATATTTTTATTCATTATTTGCAATGTAATGCTTAATTTATATTTACGAAAATGGTGCTCTTTTTATACTACACTTACCTTCATGGCCCCTATAGCATCCAAAATATCTTGGCATCACCTTAGAGCTCCAACTATGGATAAAAGGCCCTTAGACATGTCCATTTAAAATAAGCATTTCATGTGCTAGAGGCCTAAACCAATAAAGTACTTAGTTGTTCATACTAAATGGTCAAGTTGAGTTGGTAGCTATGACAAGCTAACGCAACAATAAGGCATAGTGGAGAAAATCTAAGCCAATGAAAAGATGCTCAAGCTCCTTGAATATGAGTAGATGTCATGTTTTGGGAAGAGAACATGCTTGACCATATTTTCACTAGAATCAAGGCATATGAGCCAAGTTGAGTAGGAAAGTGACAACCACATATTTATACTATTTTGATTAGACCATGCCTATCCATGATGGGCCCAAAAAAGGGTTCTCATTGTAATGATAAAGAATAGCACAAATCATTGTATAGTCTTATAAATAGTTAAGGCTTTCTCAGTACAAGGGTTAGCTCTTTAGCAATTTTCATACTATATGTTGTATATTTTTCTCTACAATTAAGATAAGTAAATGTTTTTTGCCCTCCATTAAAGATAGCGTGACAATTGTAAATCTGAGTGTGAGTTATAAGTTTAATGTATTTTTGTTCATGCTTTGTGAACGGTGAAATCTATTAATCAAATTTTGTTAAAACTGGAATGTTGTTTGGATTACCTTTTATAAAGTTTTTATAATAATGATAAATATATAACAATGGACTTAATGAATCTATATTATATAATTCTCTATTTCATGATTGGTTTTTTAATATTTGTCTTAGTTTGAATGTAGGGTGTTTATGTAGCACATTTCATCATTGTTAAGCTAAATCCCAACCACTTTTAATCATCTTCTAAACCCTTACATCCCTTTATAACCCTTGCATATCTATTTTTTGTCTTAAATCCTTTGTTTAATTTCTTTAGCATAACAAGGAATCAACCTTCTCCAAAGGTTAGCAAGGAGAAATCCCTAACCATCTAATATTTATTGTAATCTACAATGCATTTTTTATATTAGGTAGATTGACTTCCAAGAGTTTTTCTATTTACCTATAAAATGCATATATTGTCACCATTATTGGGCTATGAATTTAGACTTGTATCAAGTAAAAACTCTAGGGATGTCTGTGGAATCATCTAAGGCAATGAGTTAAGTATATTTGATAAAGAAATCATGTTTACTTTACGAAAATAATGGTTATAGTTTTTATTACATAAACTATATCATGACTATTAAAGAAATTGAATTTATTTGATTTGTTGAGTGTCATAGAATGGACATCATTAATGCATGATTAGGATGCATAAAATAATTTAACAAATTAATATTTACTACACCCTATTGATGACATGAAAATATTTTCCTCATGACTGCAACAACACTTTGAATACCAATATAGTTGCATTTGTGTACATTGACTTGGCTATAATAAACATAAATTTTATGAGTGGTTATAGTAAAATTTGCAATACCAATATAGTTGCATGTGTGTAAATTGACTTGATTGTAATAAGCATATATTTTATGATTGACTATATTAGCATCTTGAAAATGGATCTTGGTGTGCAAATTGCAATCATGAGCATAAATTAATTGAGTGACTATAATACCATATTGAATTGAAAATATGATAATATGTGTGCAAAGGGTTGACTATAATATGTTTCTAAGAATGTATTAAATTCATGACTAAGAATCACTTATGCAATGCAAATGTTATCATTTTGAATAAATTTAGAAAATGTTCACCTGCATGTCTATTGTTGCAATGTAATACACAACATAACACTTATATATAATATACGGTATCCTTCTATTCAATAGAAAGTGGCTAATAGATACCTTGGGAACCTTGAATATCTCATAGTATTATACCATATTTATAAGAATGTGTATACAAGAGGATGGTCATAATTGAACATATAGACCAATTGCATTTGCATATAGAAGTTTAAACCATCCTAGTTGGATAGAGAGAGTATGTTAAGATGACCCAGACACCATGAATTGGGGATAATACATTCATTTCTATATTCATAGATGGCAATATTCATTACATAAATCATGAATACATATTAGAGTGTTCAAATGTGAATGAGTGTTATAGATACATCATAGTTGTATTACTTAAGTGCAAGTTGATCACTACACTAAGTTTTGAGTTACTATATGTAATGTTAATGCACAAGTAGTTTTGCATAGATGATATATCTAAAACTGAATGAATTCCATGTATTTATCCCTTTGTGAAGGGTCAAAACTTATTATGATAATTTGGGATAGGGGTGTTCAATAAAATACCATTTTTTGGGGGGGTAAAGTGACCTGGTGATACTTTCCCTTCACAATTCAATGATACTCAATAGAGATGCCAATTAAAGATAATTAAAGAATAACTTTCTAAAATTTATAGTACTTACTTATGTATGAATAAATTAGGTTTATTGTATTTATCGTAGAATTATTTCTACTATATTTGAGCTAATTGATGTAAAAATAAAGTAATTCAATGAAAAAGAATGGTGATCATAATTATTTTCTAGTCCCTTGTGAACAAATTTTCTTATGTTTGTGTAATGTATAGTACCAAATTTGATTTCTTTTATTGATATAACTCTAGTAGCTATTAATGAACTATATGTATTTTCCTTGTAACTCAGTGTAAATTCTATGTTATGAATTTATAAAGGATTAATTTTGCTTAAAACTATTGTTTGCTCAAATCTAGTGAATGTTTTGTGATATTATATCTTTAGAGGTAATGGATATAGTCTTTTTTTTATTCTTGAGTGGATTCAATTTGTGATGCATACTAAATAAAAATGGTAAAGGGCCAATATAGCATTAGGTGTTGCCTTACCATGATAAACAAATGCAACACTGTTAGCATTATTTAATTGAGTCATAGATTTAACTATAATTAAATAAATAAAATTTTAATTATTTTGGTTTGGATTAGGTGTATGATATTTATATAGAACTATTAGTGATCTTGTACATCAATCTATGATAAAATAAAAAATTATTGCAAATGCTTTATCATTTAAGAATCCTAAATTTAGTCAAGATGGAATTAACAAAATGATAATAGAGACTACTATTTTGTAATTTGATATAATGAATTGATGAGTTTTGGTAATAATTCTTTGTTGAAAAAATTCTTCGTTCAAAAATATATATGATTAGAGTTAAATGTAAGAAGGTATTAATCATACTTAGATAAAGAAAATTATGTTCACCAAAAGAGAAAGTACTATTCATATGTAAATAAAAGTATGATCACCAAAATAGAATTAACTACTCCACTAATTCAAATAAGGGAATGTTAAATATGGAATGTGATTTCCAATTTGATAAAGGACATAAATGGGAGAAAAGAATGGACAACAAGATTCCACTAGTCCAAGTTGAGACATCAAATGTGGATAGAGAATAGGTCATGGTCCAAACTTCTATGGTCCTCAATGGATATAGAAACAAAGTATCATTACACTATTAGTCAATATAAAGATATGGAAAGCAAAAATTGAAATAAATTTGATTAGTCCATTTACCATGATAACCAACCTATCCATACATCTCTTGATAGGATGTAACAGGTGAAGGTACAATAGAAGCATGGGGGAATTAAACACTTTAACTTGCTAGCTCTATTGGATCATGAAATGAACTTAAACATCCTCTCTAGTCCTAATAATAACATGGAAATGAGGAAATATATTTTTAACATACTACCTAACTAGAAGCGAGGTCATTGTAAGAGATTGCTTTATTATAGAATAAAGTTTGAGCATGGAATACTTCATGATAAAGAGTTTTTAAATTATCCTTTAGATTAAAAACTAAAAGTAGAACTAATTTTACCTTGAATAACATTATAAGAAGATATTTTATATATTACTTTTTTAGATTTTTTAGGACTAGATTGTTACATGTAGTATCAAATCCCGGTTAAAAATTTAGGCCCTCATGGGTTCAATAACACTAAAATGCATTATTATTGATCAAGAAAATTGATAAAATAGATCCATTAATTCAAAGAAATAAAGTAAATAATAAAATAGATCAACTCCTAATCCTGATCAATGAAATGCAAGAAAGAATAATCATATTGTAAAAAAAATGCTAAGAAATATCAAAGAGAGAAGGGAATCCTAATTTTGAGGATGTGGAACCTTCTGATAATCAAAATGATGTTAGGGATAACAATGTTTGAAGCAAATAGAAGATTTTTTTTTAGCTATAGAAATTTGTGAAAATGGTTTTTTGATATAACCCTATATGGAATTGGATTGCAAGGATATCGTTACATTCAATAGTTTTGCTCTAGATAAAATATTCATTGATATGTTCCTTTGTTCCTCTCTTGGTATTCAATTTTCATTTAGATTTTTTAACTCTAACCAAATGGGTGTCCTAGTATTAGGATTGAGTCTCTACATTTATTCTAAAAACCTCATTTTTGTTTTACATTTTTTCAAAAAGTCCATTTTATTTTCTCTTTTAGTTATTTGTGTTTAATAACTATTGTTGTCTTTGATTGTCTCGATCAAAACAATCATGTCATGTGAGGAGTGACAAAGTAGGGCCACAATCGAGAGTGTGGGTTTGGCTCAATTGGGGGCCTCCAAGAGTCCTTTACAAGGCCAATTCCTTGTTAAGATGTGATATTTTAGGTACACTTGATCTCAAATGGGGAAATAGGTGTGAGAGATAAAAATAGAAAAACTCAACGAAATAAAAATGGGATGATGCACCAAAATATCCGCTAATATCATCATGCACAATAGGCATGAATGTTATGTGTCAGTGGTGAACACTTCCTCTATTCAACACAGTTAAGCACATATGAGTTTTATTGGCATATATGTGCATAAGAAAATGGATCTGCAGGAGAGCCATAGTTGGATTATCCAAAAATTAATGTAGATCTCCCACACATATATAAGCAAAACCCAAAAAATAGGTAAAAACTACAAACACATACACACAAAAATGGGTTAATAGAGAACCACACATGGCTAGTTCAAAAATTGATGTAGGCATCCATATATAATTATATATGCAAGTAGTTTTATACAAATATTGTGTTGGGTATGATTTTCCCATAAGCTGGTTAGGAACTGACTACTCTATAAAAAAAAATGGAAGGAAATATTATAAAGAAAGCAAATTCAAACTTTTAAATGTTGTTTATAGTTTAGATTACTACTATTTATAGATTACAAGAAAATTGCCCTTCAAAATTATCTATAACTAGTTCTAACAATCTTAGCTACCTATTTTAGGGATCTTGAACATTAAATGATGTACCCTTGGTCATAATAGGTGTCAAACTTGAAATTGTCATCACCATATTTATATTAAATGAACATCTGAGTCCCTTAATTAAGATGTCAACTAGTAGGCGGTCTTTATATTCCGAGACATGAATACATTAACTCAATTCACCTACCGCTATTGTAGTTCTAGGTGCTTTGACTTGACCAAGATGTTGGTAATAGCTTTAAAATTTTGGCACACCCTTGGTTCTCTCAAAACCAAGGTCTTTCTATAGAGTAGTTGGGACTTATGTTGTGGATGTTTAATCAAATATCACAAACCTTTCAATATCAAAGTTGGTTCAAGAGGAAAATACTCCTTTAGCTTACCTCTTTATTGTTGCATTCGTCAAGACTTTTATTTCCTTTGCTTAAAAGGTTTTGCATGACCTTCAACTATCAAAACTTATATTAGCTTCCTCATTTTTAAGATGCATCACATGCTTGGAGAAAAAAGGTTGTCTCCTTAGCTCATAGTTCTTATAAAGTTTTAATTACCTAAGTTTGGAAATTTTCCATAGGCACAAATTAGTAGTGAAAAATCACTATAGTTTTGGCAGATCTCATCGGAATTCTATCTTGCTTGATGGATAACTTAGAATTGCCTTTATCCTTTTTCTCGAAGTAAAAATTTTATCACCCTACTAAAAGAAAACACAAAAACTAAAGAAAAATTAGTAAAAATAGATATCACAAGGCAACAAGCTTTTCCATAATTTGTCTGATCTCTACCCATTTCTCATTTGATGGATATTAAATTATATTAAAATGATTGTGTGTAGTTTCTACTTCCATACTATTTCTTACTAAGATGCTTCCAATTTTTGTAGTAGCCCGATATATCTAAGCTTTGAGATCAAGGATTGGTTTAATTGCCTATTTAATATTTTTGGTTTTGTCAATTTAGACCATTTTTTTTAAGGTAAACTAATTTCCTTACATTCTTCAAGGAGTTGTATATATTCTTGCTCTGTCATAATTTCATTCTTTTCACTATGGGATGAAGGGAGCCTTTTTTGTAGTAATATATCAACTTCAGCATTAAACCACACCATAGGACTGTCTAATGATAAAACTTGGGTTTCACATATGTTGGGTTTGTGTTGCATCCTTTCCATGAAAAAAGATATATCTAAAGATAGAAAAGCCTTTTGTAGTAATATATCAACTTTGGTCTTAAACCATGCCATAGCACTGTATAATGATAAAACTTGGGTTTCACATATGTTGGGTATGTGTTGTATCCTTTCCATGAAAAAATCCAAGAAAGCCAAAAAGCTAAAAATTCTAAAAGGTAAAAAGATATATCTAAATATAGAAAATCATGGTTTGTAGTTAAGAAAAGCTATTGTAATTATTCTATATATTGATCTATCCCTTGCTAGTTGACCTATCTAGCCATCCTCACTTGGGTGGATCATCCAATCTATGAATGTTCCATAGTTGAATTAGATTGGGTTTGAGGCACCATAATATATATAAGAATATGTACCAGATTATGCATATGAATAATAGAGAAAATAACAAGAGGAGTGGCTCTGTTTGTGCAATTTTCTCATTATTGCTTTTATATAAAATATTTCTATGGAATTCATTTCACATTCAGTTACCAAAACCAACCATTCTTGATATATCTTAAATTCAATTAATTTTGTAGAATTCTTAGCTATGCTAGATTCCTTGTCTAGTCTGACCTGTGCTTCCAACTCAACAACTTCCTTGATAAACTTGAATATTTGGTGTTATGGATGATCCATATTGATGATTAGATCCCAATACGTAACAATAATTTTCTTTTTTAGACCTTGAATTTCTTGTCATTGCTATGTTCTATTTATTTATTCAGTATTTTCCCTCTCCTTTTGTATGTTATGCCTCTCCATACATAATTCTATATCTTGTTTGACTAACCATCTTGAGAGTCATTGAATTTTTTTCTCTTTAGCCTTTATGAGGGGATCTATGGGTTGGCCTTCAAGTAATTTAACTAATCAATCCACCTACTATTGGTGTACCTTTGTTTTTGCTTCAAAATTATTTAGAGTTCTTTTTATCATTTGTGTTTCTTCTTCCATCCCTTATAATTTGAATTGTAGAGTTTCATAATCATGTGTAACTATTTTCTCTATTTCCTCCTTGAATTGAATCCTATCTTTGGCCTGCATACCTTTTAGATGAAGGATTTTTTTTTCTATTCACTAGTCCTACTTTATCATCTAGTTTCAAGTTTTGCCACCAAAGGATATTTTTTTTAAATTTCTAAAGTCTTTTATTGAGGAACAAAGTGGAAATCCATTTGGGATGAAGCTCACAATATTGGGAATAGTGTCTACTATTTTTGGTTCATTTGTTCTATCTATCGGTGTAAGCTTTGTAATTCTTGTGATTGTACAACATGTAGTTTACTTAAAGGGGATTTAGATTGGAAAGAGGAAGTGTCATTGGAATATTATGAAGTCTTTTGAGCCTAGTCATCTGAATCATTAAGGAGATTTTTAGGGCTATTATCTACTATAATGACCATATATGGGATATTTTTTTCTATGTTTGTTATCCCTATAGATGTCAGATGCTCTACAAAAGGGATTGTAGGATTAATTAGAGGTTTAATCCCTTCTTATCTTGTTCCTACTAGGCTAGTTGTTTTTATCTAAAATGGTTACTAATATTACTGCAATATTTTCCTCCATCAATGCTTACTCCTCTTTGACATGTATGCTAGGCTCTGCTTCTTACTTCTTTTTTTTATGAGTACCTTTCTAGAAATGGATAATGTGTCTTTCTTCCTCTTTTGATGATTCCTACTGAATTACCAATTCTTTTTTCTTTGGCAAGGGTCACATGTCCTAATGAAGCCCTTCTAGTATTCCCTTGATTGGGACAACTTTTCATAGTCTCATTCTTCTTTTTTGTTAACACCTCCTCTCAGTTTTCTTGGTCATAAGTTATACTGAATACTTTATCTTTGTCTAGGTCCAAAATTTCATAGGGCATATTTGCTTGATCAATTTCTTATTAAAACTTCCACCATGCTTTGATCATATTATCACTCCATTTTAGCTTCTTAATAATTTTTATATAGAGAATATAATTGTTAATGTAAGGTCAAAGTCTTTTACCTTTTCATAGAAAATTTCATATATTCTATTTTGAGGTTCTCATCATAGAAAATTATCCTTTGTAAGTGGGGGAAATATTCCTTCCTGCTTTCTTTTGTGTTTTTCTAGATTAGGTCTTGACTCATGCTCAAATTTCCTAGAGATATGAGCATTCTTTTGCCATGCAATAAATTTGCCATCAGGGTCATAGTTCCATATATCTTCTAGAACTTCTAACCCTAGATACTTCATTTTTTCTTCCAAAACCTTAGCTACTTTTCTTTTGTCCTAGGTTATTGTCCTTAATTGGTATGGGGTTCTAAAAAATCCCAGTTTGTTCTGTCCAATCACATAACTAGAGTCCACTAAATTTGTTTGTCTCAAAATCTCAATGCATAACACTCTATTAGTTATGTATATTGGAAAAATAAATATTTTTCCACTAAAATAAAATATTTGAATTATGGTTCCATCTTGTAATAAGTACCAATATCTTTTATTTTTATTTTAAAGATATCTATAGTGTCTCCTAATACCCATTTAGGCTCCTTTCCTTTGATTGTAGCTATATTGGGAACTAGGAACTCGTTTGATAATATACTATAAGGAAAATATGGATACAAAATATTTGTCTAGCCAATTATGGGATTAGCTTCCCCTTCTTCATTTTCTTTTCTTACATTCAAGTGCTCAAACTTCTAGCTATTTTGATATAAGATAAGATGGATAAGAAATGAGCAGTACCTAAAATATCGATTTCCTCTAGAGTTGACTAGTCCCTCATGAATCTATTGAGCAATAAAATCATTGAAGTCAAGAAGAAGTGGATTCCTCTTTGCATTATTTCTTAGCATATGGAGAATGACCATCATATCTATTAATTTTGTGTCATTGGAAGACCCAAAAACAAAATTTACCATACTTAGAGCATCTCTAGCCTCTTCTATAAATATATCATTCTTCAAATGAAACTCTAGAATGATCTGCATGTATGCAATAACTTCCTGGTTTAATCATCTCAACTTGTCCTTCAACTTGGACTAATATAGACTCGTGATTTTTGGGTCCATCCTGACACCTTTTGGCACTTGCAACCTTTTTTTGGATGAATTCTTTGGAAATGATTATTTGAAAAGCACTATTGTGAGGACCTAAATCATTTTAGAGTGGGGATCATATTGTGCTACATAAATTTATATCAATTTATAGTAGATATGTACCATGGGAGAAGATACTCAGCAAGATGACTATTATAGAATCTTATTATGAAGAATCCCCCTTTGACTTCTAGTTGTCTTTGATAAGCTTTATTTTTTAACATCATCCCATCCTTTGATAGCCTAGGGTTGCTAACCCTATAAACCTCATCTTCAATATATCTAGGTGGCTCAATTTTTACAACTGATGCCCAATTTGCTATTTTTACTGTAGACTTATATGGTGTAGTTGCACTCTTTCTTCATTTCTTGGATTCCATAGATATTGTTGGTTGTTGGAAATGTGTTGAATATTTTCCATTTTATCATCAAGGTTGGGGTTAATATATGTTTATAACCATATTTTTAGAGGTTTTTAAGCTATTTTTAAACGCATACAGGTTATTTTGGGTTAATATATTTGAACCCATGGTTTTACTCCCATGGTATTGTAAAATCTATTCTTTTGTTATTTAAACTGTACTTACATTAGGGTTTGGATATAGAGATGAGATATGAACATTATTGTATTGGATATGGTTAAGTTTATACAATAAGGAGATAATACTATGCTAGGTTTTTATCGTAAGGGTTTTCCTAGGTGAAATATTATGTTATGTGTGTATCTATTATCTGCTTTTGATTCTATATTCACTACTTTTCTAAATTTACTTTATCAAGGTTTTTGGTCTTCATTCGATATCAGAGCTAGGTTTTAGATTTTTCCAAGGTCAAATTGCATTTATTTTTCAATCCTAAGCCTCCCCAAAGAAATTCCCTCAAATGTATGTCAATCTCCTTAACACAGTTCCTAAGACCAATCATAACTATAAATTGAAAGACCGAAATAGCTTGCAATAATAATTTTATCAGAGTTAAAATTTCTCCCAGTGAGATTCGTTGATGGGTCCAATGATTTAACTTACATCGAATTTTATCTATAAGAGTCCTCTAGGATTACTTTCCAAGATGTCTTCCTGCAATTAGAAGCCTAAGGTATTTAAAGGGGACCATGCCTTTATTGAAATTTAAAATATTAAGGATATGGGTTTGCACCCTATTATCAACATTGAAAAATAAAACCTTAGACTTGTCTTCATTTATAACTTAACACAAATCTCTCATGTATAGATCTAAATATCTTTTAAACCCCTTGGTATCCTTGATCTTTGTTATCCAGCCCATACAAGAAAAATTATCCATAAACTACAGATGCATCAGAGGCACGCCCCATTTGGATATTGTAAAACATTTTATTTCCTAGTATTCCCTAGCTTTGTGGATAGTCCTACCCAAGGCTTCCACATAAATAATGAAAAAGTAAGGATATAGAGGATATCCCTATATTAGACCTCTACTTACCCCAAACTGCTCCAACGAGACATTATTTATGAAGACCAAGTAAGCGGGATTGGAAAACCATGTTGCCACCCAATCAATCCACCTATCCTTGAACTTAAAATTTTGCAAAATCTTAATAAAAAACTCCAATCGACTCGGTCATAGGATTTGACATATCTAGTTTAATAAATATATTACCTTCTTTACCAAGTCTCATGGAATGAGTAATTTTCTATGCCAATATAATCTGGTCCATGATTTGTCTCTCTTGCATAAATCCAACCTATTCTTCAAATATAATGGCCAATAAAACCACGTTCAAACACTCTACCAGCATCTTAGAAATAATATTATATATACAATTATAGAGGAAATAGACCAAAACTCATCCAATGAGGAGGCCGTATTCTTTTCGAAATAAGAGCAATAAAAGTACATTTCATAGTTTTTAAGATAAATTTAGACCTTATGGCCTCTTCAACTACTTGTTGAATTTCCTCCCCTAACTCCTCCCACATAAATTGAAAGGATAAAAAAACCATCCAGTCTTGGATTTTTACCTTTTTTCATCTCAAATACTACCTTTGCATTTCCACCAAAGACACCTCTCTAGCCAGGAACAAATTATGCCTGACCAAGATACAGGGAGAAATCAACTCCAAGATCTCCTGTTGCACCTCATCATCTAGAGTAACCTTCAAAAAAAGATCAAATAAGTACCTCCTTTCTTCCCCCTACATATCACACCATGTACTTACAACCTACCTCCTTGCATAGGTTAGAGACTACTCCCTTCTAGCCATGGTTGACCGATTGAAAAATTTTGTATTTTTATCCCCCTCCCTCATCCAAGTGATTCTAGACTTTTATTTCTAGAAAACCTCCTCCTTTAACTCCCATATCTCCACCTTCATAATCCTCTCTATCTCCTCAGACAAGATATCTCAATAAATACCTTCCAAACAAATCCTCTTAGTCACTTGTTTAAGAGCATGCACTGCCTCTTGGAACTTTTGCTCAATATTTCCAAAAAATAGAAAGTTCCATTATTTTAGTCTCTCTTTCGTATATTTTAGTATTTTAAAAATATAAACATTACAATTATATATCTTGGGCATCCCTCCATCCACCATATAAGGATCAAATCCTTGAAACCCTCCTAGTTGAACTAGGCAAGTTGAAACTGAAAAAAGTTATTCCTTGGTTTAATCCAACTCAAGACATCAAGAGAGATTTGCCAATGATTAGATCCTATAAAAGATAGAATATCTAAGTTTAACATTATTCCTCTAGCTACTCAGGAGTCATCAACTAAAAAATGATTCAATATTTCTTAGATATGGTCTAAGTTTAGTCTCCTATTACTCCAAGTGAACAAGCAACCTTTCGAAACCGCATATTTAAGACCTAACCTATCCATTTGGTTAATAAAAAAATTACTCCTAACATCCAATACTTTGAATCCTCCCTAATTTTCCTCCAATAAAGAAATAGTGTTAAAATTCCCTCCAACTATTTGAAACATCTATGACCTTTTTTCCAAAATTATCTCCATTTCCCTCCACTACTCCACATTTTCTTTTATATTATTCAAATCATAAAAGTTAACTACCTAAAAGAGAGCCACATTTGATAGTAGATACCATTTTATCTCCAAAATTCCTATAGTTTTCACTACATCGACAACCTCTATCTTCCTAGGATCCCACATACAATGCAATCCTCCAGAATTACCCTTGGTAGTAACTGCTAAATTCAAATCTTCCTTCCAAATTCTCTTACAAGTTGCTAAGCTTCTTTCTAAAGTCAATCTAAATTCTTGAATAAACATCAAATAAGGATGATACTATCTAGTCAAATGCTTCACAACATTCTCCTTGGGTTTTACCCCTAAGCCCCTCACATTCCAATAAATAATCTTCATTTGGAGGAAGTATTGAAATGTGAATCAATAGTTTGCATAACCTCTGCTTCCACCAAATTCATCCTTTCCTTATATCGCTTGTTATTTTCCAATTTTCTTCAACCACATGATGTTTTCCTCCTTGATGCTTCCTTAGGATGATTTATGTCATCCCTAAGGGATTAATTCTCATTCCTCCTATCCCATCCCCCTCAATATTGACAACTCTTTCCTCCCTCTCCACATCATCCTCAACTACATCCTTAAACCTCATTAGAATTGAATCTTCCAAGGACCCAACCTTCTCCTTCTAAGTTCCAAAGTCTTCCTAAGTGCACTTCTCTATTGTGGTCTCATCCCTAATATAAGAGAACAACACCAAATCATCCTAAACAACCTACTCATAATAGGGGTAATCCCCTACATAGAATCCATGTCCATATCACTAGACTTGAATCCCAAGACATCAAACTAATTTTTGAAAGGAACTTCCAAATTTTCCTTATCCTTATGACCACCAATATTTGATCTTTTATTTTTTATAGCTAGAAGAAAACCATTTTCCTCCCCCACTTCCATAACTTTATCTTGATGGGGATCCTCCTCCTTATGCTTCATATCAGTATTCTTGCGGAAATCCATTTCTAGGTGACCATAAATATGACAATGTCTACACCTAAAGGGGATCGCCTCATAGTAAAGAGCCTAAACCCATACCACCTCCCCAATCTAGATGTCAATAGAATATGGGAGAGGACTAGATATATCCAACTCCACACAAATCCTAACATAAGTAGTAAAATTCCTTCTCTTCATAATATTAGAGACCAAAATAATGGTCCCTATGGCCTTGCCATATCTCTAAAAATATCCTCCTTCCAAAGAAAAAATGAAGGTTGGTCCACACCAACACAACTACAGGAAGTACCTTCGTTGAATTGAACCCTACATACCACAAATTCATGTATAGCCCCACTTGCCCCATGAAAAAAGGTTTTCCCTAAGAAAATTTATTATTATCCTCCTCATCAAAAATATCTAAAAAATACCCATTTGCAGAAATAACAATGCCATACTTACCTTTAGTTTTCCAATATTGCATTGTCCAACCCTCAATCCTTCTTAGGGACACCCTAATTATAATGAATCTACAAATTAGGGTCTTGGATTATAATAAAATTATCCCATTCACCACCACTTCAAGCTGCATCTTCAGCTCTGGTCGCTCCTCGTGATAAAGGTATTTTTTCACTATTTCATCACCACCTACTAACATTTAACCCACCACACCAGTCTAAGCCTTCTATAGAGATTCATACACTTTACAAACTCTATCAAGGCTAAACCCTAAAGAACCCAAAAACTGCCCCCTTAAAGTTCAAAATCAAGTGGTCTTGGGGGGCCATCCACTCTCCCTCCATCAATAGTCTTCATAGAAAATTTAAAAATTTCCTCTTGCCTTTGTTTGTTAAATTTTTAAACAAGACATCTCCATTGCTTCTTTATTCATCATCTCCTTTAAATATTCATCTCACAATATAATCCCACTTAGGTCTTGCTCCTCTACTCAGATCTTGCTAAGATCCTACTCCTTTGCTCATATCCCACTCAAATTTCATTCAAATCCTGCTCCTCTAGTCAAATCCCACTTAGATCTACTCAAATATCACTCCTCGATTATAGCCCTAAGTTTATTTTAATACAAGAAAAAAATAAGCAGTAAGAAATGTAAGGATGCTGTATCGCTCCAAATTTTTCGCATCCCTACCTTCAGGCTATTGGATCCGTGCTCGAAAGGAGGATGGGAAAAGGATGTCACGGTACCTCGGACTGAGAGGACTTTGCGAAGGTCCCGCCTCTCAAGGGAGGTGTATTTTGATGATTTTTCGACGGATGGTGGGTTCACCAGGAAACATTTAAGGGCAGTTTCCATGCCTAGGTTTGGAATGTGTTTTAATGTGTTCGTTTTTAACTTTAAGCATTCATATCCTAGGTTTGGCCAAATGAATCTAGATTAATCTACATGAAAATGCAAATTCATTGAATACAGAAAACAAATTTACAGACATAAAATAGAGAATTTACAGAATGCAAACGAGGAATACCTGATCCGGATGTTTGGTGATGATTCTGATGTTTGAAGCAGTCAGGATCGTCTGGAATTTGACAGAATAGTCTGATATCTGAATCGTCTGAGATTTGACAGAATCGTCTGAGATCTGACAAATTCGTCAGACAAATTTGTCAGAGACCTACAAGCAAAAAAATAGATACAAAATACGATGAATACTATTGTGCTAATAAGGGGAAACAACACCAAATGACTGTATGAATACTGAATAACAGTTATGAACAACAATTCAAACAAATTACGACATTTTAATAACAAATCATGATCTTAGTATGCAATCTAAGCTAAATGGGTGAACTCCAAATGCAAAATAACATAAACACTAAATAAACTATCTAATTTACAAACTAAAATAGCAGAGAGAAGGTTGAGAAACACAAACTTCAGGCACTGATTGCCTCAATATGGACTGCAGTCGAGATCGTCTCGCATCAGTAGGAAATCACCTCGAATTCGATAGGTTCGTCTCCGATCTGAACAAGTTCGTCGGCGACGATGGGTGCTGGCTCTGGCTGAAAAACAGTGATGTACTTGCAACAAAATTGTTATGGGACCAGTGCAAATGAAAAATCGGGGTGGTTCAACATAGATGGAGTTAAATTGCAAATAATTTCAGCCAGGGGGGTGCTAAGGGAATAGTTTAGGATTAAATAGGCTTAGGGGAGTAGTTAGGAGGTTGGAGATCATCCCAATTTGGGAGATCTCCAATGAGGGAGGGTCCCAACGATGTAGACACGCTTCTGCCCAGATTGGAGACCCATTGGAACAAAAGCTAACTTTGCAAAATTAGTTTTTCGACAAGATCGTCTGGACGTCCTAGTCCAGACGAAATTGTCAAATCTGGAGCGATATCGTCTGATCGGCGACGATATCGTCAAACGGTCAAAACAACCTCTAAAAATGGCGTGAAAAAGGGGGAAACAGATTTCCCGACGGTTAACAGGCGGTTTGGGAGGTTAAATTTGAATTTTAAATTATTTACTAAGGTGAATGTAATTATTGTAATTTTTCTGCGCCAATTTTAGGGTGCTACATTTTGCCCTCTCTTTAGCAAATTTTTTGAAGAAAATGCGTTAAAGATGAGTTCTTCTTGATCTACGAGAAAGCAAAAATTATTCCCATTTTTTAGGCGACGATTCTTGGTCGAATCGTACGACAGCTTACTATGGTGCCCCCTCCGTGTTTTTACCCAAATCGAACGTTTGAGGTAAAAATGCGAAAAAGCAAAAAAATTATTTTTGAATAAAATTAAGAAAAATAGGGTAAAACCCTAATTCATTTTTACTGTTCAGTTTCTGGTTTTTGGAGCTCTGAAGCAAAAATGGTGGAGACGACGCACAGATTGACAGAGGTCCGATGCGGTCTACGGGTAAGAGTCTAGACTTAACTAGGATGCTTTAATTTAAATTTACATGCTTTGTAGGTAATTTTTAGATGATTTTTGAGCATCGTGGCCGTTTTTGGGCCGTCGACGTCATCGGGACGAAATCATCCTGATTTCGACGAAATCATCTCAAATTTCGACGAAATCGTCTCAATTTTGGCAATTTTGCCCGAGGGCAAAATCGTTGAAAGGGGGATGATTTCGAATTGTGAAATTGGAGACGTTTATGCTTAAATGTGGGACAATATCGTCCAATAGTGGGCGATATCATCAATTGCACAAAATTGAATTTTTAACTTGTATTATTGTTTACTTGAATTATTGATTAATGATTGTTTATTGTTTTGTTGTTTATGTTTGCAGAGAGGATTACTAAAGAGCAGGGAATGGAAATACGGAGGGTTGAGAGATGACTTGGCCGCTCTCACACAGGCAGAGCGGGATCAGCTGACACAGGCCGACTTACTACATGTGGCAGAAATGCCACAGGTGTCTATAGATATGGGGCTACTGATGGCCCTAGCAGAGAGGTGGTATCCGGGCTCTTCATATTTTTGGCTACCTATAGGGGAGATGACTCCCACTTTGGAGGATGTATGGAGGATTCTAAGAATCCCCATACAAGGACAGCTCATTACTCCTGTGGCCAATCAGGGCCGCATTATGGGACGGATGTATGGTGACCCGAGCTTCACCCTAGAGAAGGGTGAAGTTAATATCGAGGCACTGCGCCAGATGCCTAGGGCATCTACACTCACACGGGTTCTAGCTGGAGTAGTTGGTGGACTTTTGCTGTGCCACCAGAGCGGGTGCAGGGTGCCATGGGTACGGGTAGATTTGGTCTGTGACATGAGAGACCATGGCTACAGGTTTGCTTGGGGCAGTTTTGTTTTATGTCGATTGTACAGGATCCTATATGGGGTCATGTACAAGGGTGGTCGATGTCTAGTTATGACATCGCTACTACAGATTTGGTGCTGGGAGCACATTGCGGTGCAGAGGCCGATAGGGCTTCCTCTGATAGGGGTTGACGGGGAGAGGCCCCGAGTCTTCTACTAGTGGCTCCGGAGAGGGGCACAGCAACGAATAGATCTGTCGATGTCCCGGAGGCTATTGGATGACCTAGTCCCATACCAGATCACTTGGAGGCCATGGAGGGAGCATCTAGGGTGGGTCGAGGACGGACAAGAGTTGGCTCGCGTTAGGCAAGTCTGCTGGCTGTGGATGGAGAGGGGATAGGTGGAGCTCCACAGGTACGATCGAGTTTTGAGACAGTTTGGTCTACAGTAGGGGATCCCATCTCTGAGGGACTACAAGTTTTCTTGGATTGTCCGGGATAACACTAC
This sequence comes from Wollemia nobilis, assembly GCA_028583015.1. NCBI lineage: Eukaryota > Viridiplantae > Streptophyta > Pinopsida > Araucariales > Araucariaceae > Wollemia > Wollemia nobilis. Next base: position 9,302,955 of record JAQPPZ010016931.1, read on the forward strand.
GGTTAGCGGGGCTCCCGACATGTAGTAGTTCTGGAGCCAGGACACGGATGATGCCCCCATCCAGCCAGTGGATGGGGACGACACAGGAGTAGCCGATGGCTATGATGCCTGGTACGCAGGCATCCGCCCTCGGATGACGAGGGCATAGGGTCTGATCCACCCAATTGTGCATCGGATAGGGAGGCGATGCCAGGCGGTGATGGAGGCAGCCCAGGTTTGCGATAAGAGAGAGGTGAGGAGGCCACAGGCACAGGAGCGACCGCGATAGAGAGAGAGGTAGAGGAGGGAGGCGAGACCCCCATATCCATAGAGGCCACCATCGCTCGATAAGGGCAAGGGTGTGGACACAGGAGAGAGTAGCGAGATGGCTACTCTTTAGGCAGAGAGAGATCATCTGCAGGCCCAGGTGCAGACGCTACAGGATGAGGCTGCACGCCATCGGGTTGAGGTGTCACAGCTACGGGATGAGATTGCACGCCTCAGGGCATGGGGCGGAGGGGTGAGCTCTGGAGAGCTGACACGGGCTATCGCCCAGCTAACCTTTTACCAAACATTATACTTCCAGCTGGTGCCAGAGGCAGATAGACTACCCCTGCCAACCAACATCGCAGATCCGATCAGGATCGGGTTGTCGAGGACCTCATCCCTATCGAGGACTAGGACTACATAGACAACGATGGGGCCACCTCGTCCACCTCAGGGCAGGGGAGGAGATGAGGCAGAGAGCTCGAGGGGCTCTCGAGGCTAGAGGGCAAGATTGACATTGTATTATATATATATATTTTTTGTTTGATAGAGGATTGAGTATGCCGAGGTACAGATTGTGGCATACCAATCCAGTTTTGATGATGTACATATATTTGTGATATATAGATGAGATATTTTTGATCATATGACTTGTCTTATGTATTTTTATGATGCTTTTAATGTTTTTATTGATTGATTTGATAATTGGATGTAATTATGTCGTTGGGAATATAATTTGAATGTCATGCGTGTAATATTTTAAATGAAATAATCTGATGTAACAAATTGATTTGTTGTAATGAAATGTAAAAATAAAAAGAGACTTCTAACAATAATTTCAAAGGACATTGTCGCTATTATAGACCATTTCATGGAGTCGCTACTCACTCGGTCGTCAAGCTAGTCCCATTTATAGAAATATTGTTAAAAAGTAAAAGAGTGCTTAAGAAACTGTCTTAATACTTTGGTGCAATAGTGCAAATGGTGATGATGATGGTTTGTTTTGCAGATTTCATAAAGAAACATTGTTCATGAAATAATGTTTTTTTTTAAATGATTTTTGCTAGGCATAAATTCCTAAGTATGATAAAAAAAAATTTGGATAATTCTTTAGGAATTATGCCATCATTGCAAAATTGTAGGGTGACATAATGACATGAAATAATGAAAATGTGTTTGCTGTGAAAAAACATAATTTGTGTAACATAATGAATTAAGTCATATGGTTTTCATGTTTTTGAATAAATGGGGAATAAAAATTGTTACAATGGTTTGTGCTAGGCATAGAATATGTAGGTATAGACTTATACCATCATCGCGAAAATCCAAAAAAGATAGTTTTATTGCATGGTTGATTTTTGATGAACAAAAAATATGAAAATGAGGACTTGCACTAGGCATAAAATTCCAATTTTGGTTTTGAAACTATACCATCGTCGCGAAAGTCAACCAGATATATATGTATATGTTTTGTGTAGTTTGAAAGAAATTTTTGATTTTTCTATTATATAGTTATCTTTGTGGTAAACAACTGTACTTGATTTATTCCCAAACAAGTTGCAAAAATAATATTTCAAATTATTTTGAATACAAAAGTTAGATTTATAAGGAATCCCATGTGCATATGTGAATTCATTTCCGATCTTGATTTATCATAAAATCTCTTAAATACAAATGTGTGCAATTGCATTGTTCATTTACTAGTTTTGAGCAAGATAATATGATACAAGTGATTTGAAGAAACCAAATAAGTGTTCATTAACCATGATGTAGATGCATATAACCATACTAAGCTACTATGTAGGTCGGATTATCAAGAGCTAGCTAATCCATAAGCAGACATAGGTCTATACAAAAGAAGGTCGCTAATGTGACAGACATATCACCACGCTAGGAGTTACCCAAGGCCAAGCAGGTTGGGCACAAACCACCTGTTATGGGGCTTACCTCACAGTTTTCGAATAATTGAGAATTCCAAGGATTCAAGCTCATCAACCCTTCTTTTCTTTTCAAAGGGTAGGGAAAGGGATTTTATTGCTTTCTTTCTTTCTTTTGAACTTTGCTTATTTTTCTTTTTGTATTTCTTTTGTATTTTTGCTTGATAATGCTTGGAATATTGCTGGAATGATATAGAATAACATTTTTCTTTTCTCTTTTTTTTTTTTTTTGAACTTTTGTTTTCTCTTTTTCTTTGCTAGGGATACTTGCTCGGATTAGCTGTAGAGCAAGGGATTTTTATTCTGGGTAGGGGTGAGCTTGTCCTTTTGCCAATTCTCAAATATTCTAGACTATGTGCATGATAGGATAGCAGGGGAAACTTTTCGCTCAAGAAATCACTTCTACTATGTAGCAAAACATGGAAATTACAAATATAATCATTTTATTGTGAAAAGATGTGCTTGGTTTAAGTAAATAACAAGATCAATTCTCTATTCTCAAATTTTATTTAATTGAATTTTGTGGACTTTGATATAAGAGAGATTAGTAATCATGCCAGATAAAATCAAGATATTTATTTGTTGTGAGTGTGCAAGTGAGGGATTCAAAATAAATGCTAATTTATCCCAAAATAATTTGAAACATACAACTGCAATGATTGTAAGAAAATATATATATATATATATGATTTTTGAGAAAGTTTTGAGAATATTGACTCTCTCTTTCTTCTTTATTTTGTTTTGGTTTCGAAAGAGTCAAGCATATAGCTGTTATTATATTTTTATCATTATTTTGATTTTTGTTTTGATTTTTGTTTTTGAGCAAAAAGAACTTAACAAGTGCTTTAAATAAATGCAATAGATAGTTTTGAAGATTTTGGATGATTATGAATATTTTTGATGTTTTTGGATTTTTATAAATTTGAAAGAAATATAAGATAATTTTTTTTGAAAACAATTATATATAAGGATGAAACGACCAAATTTATGCATAGTAACATTTAAGATGCAAAATATTCATGGGTTCTTTAAGTTCTTTACCATCTAAGGTAGATAATTTATATGCTCCTGATTCAAATTTAGCAATAATAATGTATGGTCCAAGCCAATTGGGCTCGAATTTACCTTTAAGTTCCTTAGTTGCATTTGTATTTTTTTTATTTTCTTTTAAAACAATGTCGTCGATCTCAAAGGATTGATGACGAACTTTTTTAGCATATGATCTTTTAATCTTGTTTTGGTAAGCACGGAGATGCTCCAAAGCATTGATGCATTTTTCATCTAGGAGTTCCAGCTGACTAAGTCTACCAGCACGATATTCATCTCCTACTTCGATATCTTGAAGTAGCAGAGCCAAAGAAGGAACTTCCAATTCAAATGGAAAAACTGCTTCAGCACCATACACCAAAACAAATGGTGAAGTTCCAGTGGGGGTTCGAACACTAGTTCGATAGGCCCACAAGGCTGGATATAATTGAATGTGCCAGTCACGGCCAGTTTTATTGACTAATATTTTGAGAATTTTGATTAAGGTTTTGTTAGATGCTTCTGCTTGACCATTACCCCTGAGGATAATAGGGAGTGGACCAGCGATGTTGAATCTTATATTTTTGACATAATTTTTTAACATCTTTATTTTTGAAACAAGTTCCATTGTCAGAGATGAGATTGGCAGGAATTTCGAACCTACAAATGATTTGATTAAAAATAAATTTAGAAACTTGTGTGCCAGTGCGAGAAGCTAAAGGCATAGCTTCGACCCACTTCGTGAAATACTCAGTGGCGGTTATGATGAACTTGTGTCCATCAGATGACACAGGATTGAGTTTGCCAATAATATCCAAGCCCCATTTAGAAAAGGGCCATGGAGATGAAATATCCTACAGCTCTTGTGTAGGCGCATGGACAAGGTTAGCATGTTTTTGGCACTTGTCACAATGGCGCACATACTCATGTGCATCTGTTTCCATGGTAGGCCAAAAGTATCCTATCCGAAGGAGCTTTTTAGCAATAACACTACCACTGAAGTGTCCTCCACAAGATCCATCATGGGCTTCACTCAAGGCTGATTTAGACTCTTCTAAGTTTAAACATCTTAATAGGATACCTTCAAAAGATCTCCTATATAAAGTATTGCCAATTATTACAAATCGACTTGCTCGTCGACGTAATAACCGACGCTGGTTTCTATTAGAATTGGCAGGGAAAGTCCCATTTTGAAGAAAATCAAATATGTCTATATACCATGGTTCGGGAGTAGTTTCATTGATTAGAAACACATCCAAAGGCTCTAAGCATGACTTATTTGAAGCGGGTTCCTGGAGTCGATGAATAATGATAGTGGCATATTCGTCATCTAACTCCAAGGATAGGAGAGATGCAGCTGCGGCCATAGCATCAGCTGCACGGTTGCTAGTTCGAGGAATAGCTTCCAAGGTGACTTGATCAAATAAAGACATTAATTGTAAAACATAGGCCTTATATGGGCGCAGTTTATCATCTCGGGTTTGATAAACTTCATTAATTTGGTTTATAACCAGTTGGGAATCACCAAAGACTAAAAGGTGTTTAATTTTTAGCGCTAGGGTAGCTCGTAATCCAAGGATTAGAGATTCATACTCAGCAGTATTGTTGGTGCAAGCAAATGTCAATTTGAAGGATAGAGGAATAAGATGTTTTTGTGAAGATATTAAAATAATACCCACACCAGCCCCACTCATGCATCGGGCTCCATCAAAGTATAAGGACCATTGTTCATTATGGTCTGCCTCTAATTGAAGGCATTCATCTAGAAACTCGATGATGAGGGGATGGGTAGACTCTAAGGGTGCAGCAGCTAATTGATCTGCTATGATTTGACCCTTAACAAACTTCTGTCCTATGAATGTGAGATCAAACTCGCTTAGAGCAAGAACCCACTTGGCTGTGCGACCCGATAAATAAGGTCGACTCATGAGATACCTTAAGGGGTCATATTTAGCAATGACATAAGTTTTTTGACTAAGCATATAATGTCATAATTTTTGCATAGCAAACACGACTGCTAGACATATTTTTTCCAATGATGTGTAGCGGGTTTCATAACTGATGAAGGTTCGGCTAATATAATAATTAGCATGTTCTCGCTTTTCATCATCAAGTTGGGCTAACATAGCCCCTAAGGCAGAATCTGAAGCTAAAATATATAGGAGAAATGGGTGATCAGATTTAGGTGGTGAAAGCATAGGTGGATTAAGGAGGTATTGTTTGAGAAGTTCAAAAGCTTCTCTACATTTTGTATCCCAATTAAAGGGGACGTCCTTCTTAAGGAGTTTAAGAAAGGGACCGGTTTTATCTGCCAACTTATCGATGAAGCAACGGATGGCTTGAAGCTTACCTTGTAAACTTCGTAACTCAGATATATTAGTCGATGCGGGCATATCAGTGATGGCTGCAATCTTGAGAGGGTCAATTTCAATACCACGTAAAGAAACTAAAACCCCTAATAGTTTGTCGGATTTAACTTTGAATATGCATTTTGCTGGATTTAATCGAATGAGATATTCTCGTAATCGATTAAAGACTTTCCTTAAATCATCTAAATGATTATTTTCAATAATAGAGCGAGCTATAATATCATCCACATAATCATGTAGGATATCATGCATCATATCATGAAAAATGTAGGTCATAGCCCATTGATAAGTTGCACCAGCGTTCTTTAAGCCAAATGGCATCACTTTCCAACAAAAGGTACCCCAGGGGGTAATAAAGGTTGTTTTAGCCTGGTCTTCAGGAGCTATCCTGATCTGATTATAACCGGAGAATCCATCCATTAAGGACATCATCCCACTTTCGACAGTGAATTCAATGATTTGATCCATGTTTGGAAGAGGAAAGTCATCTTTAGGGCATGCAGCGTTAATATCTCTAAAATCTGTGCAAACCCTAACTTTGGTAGCTTCTTTCTTGGTGACTAGAACTACATTTGAGATCCATTCAAGCATAATCAATAGCTTGTATAAAGATAACATTCAAGAGTTTTTCTAACTCCCCTTTGACTAGCAGAGCCACTTTGGGATGCATTTTTCTAAGTTTTTGTTTAATAGGTTTGGCATCCGGATGGACCACTAGATGATGCATGACTACAGAAGGGTCTAGACCTGGCATATCTTCATATGTCCAAGCGAAGACATCTTCATACTCTTTAAGGAATGCAATGTATTGTTCTTGTTTTTCTTGGCTTAATTCTGATCCAATATTGATTATGTGAGGATTATCCTTAGTTCCAATATTAATTTTAATGACATTTTCTACCTTCATATGTAGATCTCTTTCAAAGTTAGGTGGGGCGGGTGAAACACCCAATTCTTGTAATTCTTGTAAGGTTAATTTAGATAATTCATTCTGAGGATTAGTGGCCTCGATTTGGGCTATAGTTGGTATAGAACCATCAAAATAAAATCCATTGTGTAACATCTCTTCAACAGAGACATCATGGAAGATATCTCCTTCCAACTCTTCATCGGGGTCAGCAATCATTTCAGGGTATGCTATGGATAGCATGTTGCATGAAAACGACTTATTTTTAAGAGGCAAATCAACATGCCTATCCAAATAATCTTGATAGCATATGAGATGATCATCATCCTCAAAAGGAAAGGGTTGACCCTTACTAGGAAATAAGCCCACGCCACAGTGGGCAGGCCACGGTTCTACCTCGAAAGGTTCTTTCATGCCATTTTGGAAAGGTCCCAAGCCTTTCCCTTCATATCCCATTTTAAGCATCATGGGTTTAGCTTTAATATAATCATTGGTAAAATAACACCGAGCGTATCCCTGATGATGAGTTTTGATATTTCGAGGGATTCTTCCCCAGTCATATCCTTTATAAATGAAGGCACAACTTTCGACTTTGTAAGTACTTCCCATAGGTTGTGGGAGGCCCAAAGTACGAGGAAATGGCGGCAAGTTATTTAAAAGGTTTGAATCTCGCATGAAAGCATTCATTTTTTTTGATATTAAGGTTGTAGATAAATCTGGTAAGAGTTCATCAGAAAGGGCATAAGATGTAGAAGGCTTATTACCTATGTCTTTAGCTATGGAAGGTATGATAGATGTGTCTATAGGTTTTGAATTTATAGGGATAGAACTTGGAGGATTGGTTGTAGATTTAAGATCTTTTTGAGGTTCTAAAATGATTTGTTTAGAGGGTTGTTGGTCTATATAGGGGGATGAAATTAATGGAGAGGAAATAGGTGAAGTTATGGGTGTATGTTTCACAGTTTTAGATGAAAAATAAGAACTAGGATGTGTGGATGACAGAGCGGGGCAAAATTGCACTCCAACGGGTTCTGCCAAAGCACACATATCAAAAGGTCTAGGGTCACCATGAATAGTGACCAACTGATTTTTAAACTCGAATTTAACACATTGGTGTAAAGTTGATGGGACCACTCACATGGCGTTGATCCAAGGGCGACCCAAAAGTATATTGTACGATGCTGGGCAATGTACAATAAACACGGTTTTTTCTAGGGTTCTAGGACCAACTTGCAATGGGAGGGTAATAACTCCACACATTTCTTGTGTTTCGTCATTAAAAGCTTTGATAATCATATCAGTTTTCTTCATTTCATCACTTCTAAAGCCAAATCGTTGGTAGAAGTCAAAGGTGCAAATGTTTAGAGATGAGCCATTATCAATAAAAACTCTTTTGACAGCTACATCTCCAATTAGAGCAGTAATGTATAAGGGATTGTCCTTATGTAAACTGTGTTGTGGGATATCTTTATCCCGGAAGTCAATACAATCAATCTCTCGAGTGATGATAGTATTGGCCATAGCTTCAGGTTGAATGTTTTGAGGTACCATCATTTGGCTCAATGTAAGCATCAACTCATCCCTATGGGTGGGAGAGGATCTTAATAAATCCAAAAGGGAAATTCTAGTCGTAGTATTGGACAATTGCTCATTAATATTGTAAGGGGGTTTAGATTGAACAGTAGGAACATGATTCCCTTTATTGGGGCTTTTCAAAATGAATGGAGCTGATCCATCATTCTGGTTTGGTTCTTGTTGAGATTTTTGAGCTTGTTGTCGAGTAACGACTCCAATGGTACCTACAATGTTATAGTGAAGACGTCGAACTGGTCTCGGTTGAGCATTAATGGCTTGTTCATTAGAAAGGAATATATTAGAAGAAGGTCGAGTAGTGACTCTTCTAGGAAATGGTTCTTCCGGAACCATAGCATCTGTGATGGGTTGAATAGGATCCGATTCATTTTCAGAACTATTCGATTGATTTGAAGTAATGTCTAGTTCACTTTCACTATCTGATTCTATATCACTAGAATCAAAAGTTTGAAAATTATGCAAGGGCCTGGTCGTAACCAGGGATAAGGTCGTGTCAAATATTTGAGGATCCTGAACAGGTAATTGTCCGCTAATGGTTCCTACATATCGGGTAGGAGGGGGAACATTATGATGTTCGATTTGATTGGCTACCTCTTTACCATGTCTTGGTAAAGGGTGTTGAAATATGTCTAGAGTTTTATTGGCATTTTGATTTTGATTTTGGGGAACGGTCTTTTGAGTATTATTAGGAGGGTTTTTTTTAGGTTGGAAGGCTTGCACTTCCATTTCATTATTGTCAATAAAATCTTGTATTTTATGTTTCAACCTTTTACAAGCGTTGGTAGAATGTCCAGGTCCTCTATGGAAATCACAGTGCAAGTCAGCTCTATATCCGGGTATAGTTGGATCAGGTTCCCAGATTGTTGGTAATTGGATCAAACCTCTTTCTAGCAATTGAGGTAAAATAGTTGATAAGGGTTGGTTTAATCTAGTGAATTCTCAAGGAGGCTTATCAGGAGGTTTCAATATGAATTTTTCTGTTGTCTTCGTTGCATTGATATTAGCAACGTTTACGCTATCAGTGACTCCGTCACCGACAACTTGTTTGTTTTTATATTGATTTTTGGATGTTTTCTCATCATCCTTCTTCCTAAGTTGGCCTCTCCTAATGAGGGCATTTTCTACTCTTCGAGCTAAATATATAGCTTGATCGAAGGTAGTTAAGGTAGCAGTCGATAGCTCATAAGATATTTGTTCTTGTAAATTGTTGATGAAAATGTCCAACATTTCCCTATAAGGCAAGCACAAAGTGCAGTTTTCCCTGTCAATTGCCTCCATCTAGCTAAGAAATCGACAAAGCATTCATCCTTGTCTTGTTTTAAATTGTATAGGTCTTTAATAGTTACATGCCTCTCGATGTAGGCACTAAATTGATGGACAAATGATTCCGTTGTTTCTTTGAAGTTTCTCAAAGAATGAGTGGGCAATTGATAGTACCACTCTAATGCCATTCCACCTAAAATTTTCGGGAACATTTTTAGTAATAGCAAGTCATCATGCGATATGTCGTGACATGCTATCCTAAACATGCGAATATGCTCTATGGGATCTTCGGTTCCTTTATATATAGGCAGGACGGGCATGGGAAAATGCTTAGGGTATGGTTGAGCTACAACTATGGGATCCAAAGGTTGACTACAGATCTCTCGATAATTATACGAGGGACGGTAGGGATCTATCTGGTCCATACGTGAAGCTAATTGTTTCACCATGGCTTCCAGATTACTAGTTTGCCCCCCATATTGGTTTGGTAGGGCATTGACATGGGTTTTATGGGCGTAGGATGGAGGAACATGCAGATTAGATGCCATGTTACTGTTGTGTAAAGTATTGGTAGGAAAAGTATTATGGAGGAATTTTGAAGTTGGATTATGTTGTATTCCGGATTGTTGAAAATTTGTATTTGGCTTCGTTTTAGGTTTTTGTTTACTTGAAGCATATTGCTCAATAGTTTGGCGGAATAAAGTAGTGAAGGGAATTTTCTTTTGTGTGGGAGTGATTTTAGGTTGAATAACAGGTTCCTTAGGAGGTTGGGTAACCTGTTGTTTTGACATGTTTTGAGCCATAGTGACCATATCCGTATTGGATGGCCTAGCCTTGTCACTTTCTTGATCAATGAAATACAAGGGGTTAGTGTGTATATTACACATATATTCCATGGCTGCTTGAGTGTTACTAATTTGCCCTTTATCAATACGTATTGCCACATTAAGGTCCTCAATGTTATCACTGAGAAATTTCTTGAAATGCTCTACATTGTCAAAAACAATAGTTCCATTTGGAGTCACTCTAGGGGATGAGGATCCATCCTCTTTAACACTTCCTTCTTGTTCCTTATCTTCACCTAAGTCTTCGTCTGATTGACCTAGAGTTTCTCCTTCCGGATTTGTATCTCCAAGAAGGACATTTGGGTCTTTAGTTGTATCTTGAAACCAATCTTCTCCTTCTCCTAAAGTTTCTTTACCATTCCTAAGTTTAGGCATGGTGCTAAGTTTTGATTTCAGAAAATATATATATATATATATATATATATATATATATATATATATATATATATATATGCAACAAATTAAGAGGTATATGTTTATTATATACCTACTACAATATTTGAAAAAGAAATGTTTAAGTTTTTGCTAAGTTTTTGGTTTTTTAGTTTTTCTTTAGTTTTTTTTTTTTTTGAAATAATATAATAAAGACAGCAAATAATACAATAAATGCTAGAAATAATACTGAAGTAATAATTTAGTTTTCTATAAACAACTTATGAATATCATTGATAGGTTCAAGTTGTTCCGGAGTCATGAAGTGTTCTTCTTCAAATTGAAAGTTTTCTTTTAAAAATTTGATGAAAAGAGCTATAGTGATGTTGTCTGTTTCAGATGCTGGTTGATAAAAGTAAAGCTCATGGCAATACTCTCGATATAGCACAGCTCGCGGAACTCTATTCCATATTTCCCTATCTGTAAGAACAACCTCTTGGTCTTCTACACAACCTAGGAACCGGTGCATAATGGCTGCGTTCTCAAGGTATTCATCGAAGGTGAACAATTCTGAAGATACTAAAGCTCTCCTATAAGCTAACCATCTATGGCAGGCTCTCTGAAGTTCATGATAAAAAACTAGTTGGTGAGGATCCAGGATTCTATCTAGGACTAGCCTCTTGATTTGCTTAAGTTGTGTGGACCTATATGAGATGAGACTAAGTCTTCTATCAAGTTCGTTCCACAGGAATTGATTTCTACTTGTTTCAGGCACACTAAGGACAAAATTGACTTCTATGGCTGCCAATTGGTTTTCTACGTTTATAGTAACTGCTAACCTTTTCTTAGGAGCTACCATCTAAACATGATTTTAAACTTTAAGTGTTTTAAAATGCATCTAAGTTTTAGTTGTTCTATATATATATATATATATATATATATATATATATTTATTTTTTTTTTTTTTCAAAAGGTTATGATGCATTCACTTCGGGTTCACCAAAAATGTACCGCTCCAAATTTTTCGCATCCCTACCTTCAGGCTATTGGATCTGTGCCCGGAAGGAGGATGGGAAAAGGATGTCGCGGTACCTCGAACTAAGAGAAATTTGTGAAGGTCCCGACTCTCAAGGGAGGTGTATTTTGATGATTTTTCGACGGATGGTGGGTTCACCAGGAAACATTTAAGGGCAATTTTCACGCCTAGGTTTGGAATGTTTTTTAATGTGTTTGTTTTTAAATTTAAGCATTCATATCCTAGGTTTTTCCAAATGAATCTAGATTAATCTACATGAAAATGCAAATTCACTGAATACAGAAAATAGATTTACAGACATAAAACAAAGAATTTACAGAATGCAAACGAGGAATACCTGATCCGGATGTTTGGTGATGATTCTGATGTTTGAAGCAGTCAGGATCGTCTGGAATTCGACAGAATCGTCTAATATCTGACAGAATCTTCTGAGATCTGACAAAATCGTCTGAGATCTAACGAATTCGTCAGACGAATTTGTCAGAGACCTACAAGCAGAAAAATAGATACAAAATATGACGAATACTATTGTGCTAATAAGGGGAAACAACACCAAATGACTGTATGAATACTGAATAACAGTTATGAATAGCAATTCAAATAGATTACGACATTTTAATAACAAATCATGATCTTAGTATGCAATCTAAGCTAAATGGGTGAACTCCAAATGCAAAATAACATAAACACTGAATAAACTATCTAATTTGCAGACTAAAATAACAGATAGAAGGTTGAGAAACGCAAACTTCAGGCACTGATTGCCTCAATATGGACTGCAGTCAAGATCGTCTCGCATCAGTACGAAATCGCCTCGAATTTGATAGGTTCGTCTCCGATCTGAACAGGTTCGTCGGCGACGATGGGTGCTGGCTCCGGCTGAAAAACAGTGATGTACTTGCAACAAAATTGTTATGGGACCAGTGCAAATGAAAAATCGGGGTGGTTCAACGTAGATGGAGTTAAATTGCAGATAATTTCAGCCAGGGGGGTGCTAAGGGAATAGTTTAGGATTAAATAGGCTTATGGGAGTAGTTAGGAGGTTGGAGATCATCCCAATTTGGGAGATCTCCAACGGGGGAGGGTCCCAACGGTGCAGACACGCTTCTGCCCAGATTGGAGACCCGTTGGAACAGAAGCTAACTTTGAAAAATTAGTTTTTCGACAAGATTGTCTGGACGTCCTAGTCCAGACGAAATCGTCAAATCTGGGGCGATATCGTCTGATCGACGACGATATCGTCAAACGGTCAAAAAAACCTCTAAAAATGGCGTGGAAAAGGGGGAAACGGATTTCCCGACGGTTAACGGGCGGTTTGGGAGGTTAAATTTGAATTTTAAATTATTTACTAAGGTGAATGTAATTATTGTAATTTTGCTGCGCCAATTTTAGGGTGCTACAGATGCTTTTAAGAAGATTTAGAATATGGGTGATTTTTTAGCAATTTCTTCTACATGAGCTTCAGGTGTTATTGCAATAATACGGGATAAATACAAAAGGGATGGGCAATTATTAGAAGCAAAAAGTAATTGGGTTGTTGGATTATTTTGTAGGAAAGAGGAAAACATCAAATTTGGGGTTATAAATGTATATGCTTCAACTATAGTTACTCCTCATGAAAGATTTTGGAAGGACCTTAGCATATTTTTATCAAATACAATAATGATTCATTGTGATCCATGGATTCTCGAGGGGTGATTTTAATACTATTCTATCTCCTTTGGAAAAGAAGGTTGGTATTCCAGGATGTTCTAAATCAATGAAATATTTTGCTTCACTTGTAAATTTAAATGATCTTTGGGATGTTAGTCCCACAAGCTTTCAATATAAATGGGATAATAGATGCATTGGAAAATATTATATAGCAAAAATACTAGATATATTCTTGTTATCCAATAAATGGTTGTAAAAAAATTCTACAATATCTTCAAGTATTTCATTGCGAGTAGGATCAGATCATAACCCATTATTTTGACTTGTGAGTTACCTAATAATAGGCATCCAAAGCCTTTTCACTTCTAGTCTATGTGGCTTCAAGACCTTGATTTTTTCTAGATGGTTATGTTATGGTGGAATGAACCAAAATTTGAAGGATCATGTATGTACAAGTTTGTTCAAAATTTGAAATATTTAAAGGAGCAAATGAAGATTTGAAATGCCAAATATTTTGGTAACATTTTTAAAGAAAAGAAAGAAATTGAATCCAAGCTCAAAAATTTACATGAGATAGTAGAAATTAATGGAATGGATCAAGATTAGAAAAATAATTGTTTTTTTATTATCATAATGAATTATAAAAAGAGTCATATTGGTTCTAAAAATCTAGAGATAAAGGACATAGAAAAATAAAAATATCATGCTACAACAAAAACAAAAAAGTGATTCGTCATATAAAAAATATTTTAACTCCAAATGGAAGAAATATTCAAGATGAAGAAGATATAAGGAAGGAAGTAATTAATTATTTCAAAAATATTTTGTCAAATTCTAGGCAAGATAAGGAGGCACAAGAAAAAATTCTATAAATATTTCATCAATTATCACTCAGGGACAAAATGAAATATTGATGAAGAAGATATCTATTAAGGAGCTTCATGAAGAAGTTTTCTCTTTCCATCCTAACAAGGCACTTGGCCCCAATGGATTTCCTATAATTTTCTTTCAAAAAAATGGGATTTATTAAAGAGTGATATGTTAGTTGCGGTTGAAGAGGCCTGGGAAAGGAAGACTATAATAAGTGATATCAATGTTACTTTTATTACCTTGGTTTCCAAGAAAGGCGACATAATATTTTGATAATTTTTGTCTAATAATTCTTTGTAATATGATTTATAAGATTATTTCAAAACTTATGGAAAACAGGTTGAAAGGCATTCTATGGTGTCTTATCTCAAAGGAACAAGGTGGCTTTGTTTGTGGTAAAAAAATTCTTGATGGTATAATTATTGCACAAGATGTCATACATTCTCTTCATTCCATGAAAAATCATGTATGCTTTTGAAATCAGATATGAAAAAAGCATATGATAGAGTTTCCTAGAATTTTCTACATGCTATTATCATAAATTTTATCTTTGATTATAGTTGGTGTGAGTGGATTAAATGATGTTATAACACAACAAAAAAATCTATTTTGATCAATGTTTCTCTTGCTAGTTACGTCAAGTCATATTGTGGACTTTCTCAAGGTGGTCCACTTTCTCCTTATCTATTTATTATTCTAGCATAAGCATTAGGGAGAGCCTTTTCAAAGGCAAAAATGGAAGGAAAATCAAGGGTATTCAAGTTGCAAAAAATGGTCCCTCCAAATATCATCTCTAATTTTTTGATGATACTTTGTTTTGGGTTATCCCTCAGGCAAAGAGGTCATGGATTTAAAATCAATACCATCATGCTATAAGAAGGCTAATAGAAAGTTGGTAAATACTACAAAATACAAGATTTTTTATTAATATTGCCCTAAATTTACAACAAATTATTGTGAATATTTTACGATTTAAATTAATAATTTTCCAGCAACCTACTTGGGTATTCCTTTTTTCAGTAAAGGAAATAAAATGAAGCTTTGGATCTCTTTTTTGGATAGAATAAAACTTGCTTGGTAGGTTTGAAAGGTAAGTTCTTAACCATGGCAAGAAGGCTACAACTCATAAAGACTACATTGCAATTCATCCCTTTTTATATGATGTCACTTTCAATATTGCCAACAGGTATAGCATTAGAAATTAATAAAATTAAAAGAGAATTTCTTTGGAAAGGTTGGGAGGAAAAATTATATTTCCTATTTGTAAGTGGGATAAGGTTTGCAAAGGAAAGAATATTGGAGGAGCAAGCTTGTGGAATCACAGA
This sequence comes from Wollemia nobilis, assembly GCA_028583015.1. Taxonomy (NCBI): domain Eukaryota; kingdom Viridiplantae; phylum Streptophyta; class Pinopsida; order Araucariales; family Araucariaceae; genus Wollemia; species Wollemia nobilis. Next base: position 9,318,397 of record JAQPPZ010016931.1, read on the forward strand.
CTTATGAATTTGGCATTAGGAGTGAAGCTTGGATGGAAATTATTTAAATATCTAGGAAATAATTGGAAAAAAATACTACTTCAAAAATATATAGGTTCTTTTGATGCAATATAATTATTTAGAAAAACAACTCTACCCAAAGAATCATCAAAGTGGAAATTCATACAAGAGATTTTGGAATTGATAAAGAAACATATTAGTTGGTCAATCAATGAGGGGAGTTATGCAAATTTTTGGTATGGTGCTTGGTTGAAGCCTTATCCTCTTATATTTTACTCAAAATTACAACCATTGGCTCTAGCATGTAAAGGTACAAATGCCAAATACTATATTATTATGAGTAACAAATCCAAATCATGGATTTCTTTTAGTAACCTAGTTTAAGGAAAATATGTCAAATAAATTACAGATGAAATTCAAAATATGCATCAAGAGTTTTATTTGTTGATTTTTACACGAATGGATGAGTTGGTTTGGAATTTATCAAATGATGGTGAATACTCAATCAATTTGGGATATAAGGATTTAGAACAATCAAAATTTCCTTCTCCCAAATGTTTTCCTTGGAAGAACATTTGATTATTAGATGCTCTCCCTAAGGCCTAATATTTCTTTGGTTAGCAGTTCAAAGTAAGATTATTATAGGAGAGAGTCTACAAATAAGAGGATATTATGGACCCTTCAGATGTGCCTTGTGTGATAAGGATTTAGAAACATCATACTATTTAATTCTTTATTGTCCATTTACTCACACCATTTGAGGTTATTTAAAAAAAATGAAATTATATTGGGTAGCTCCATCAACATTGAAATAGGATGAAATATTGGATTAATTATTTTAAAGCTAAAGCATTATGTATTCTTTGGAGGATTGGCCCTACCATTATTTATTGGAATTTATGGCTTGAAAGGAATAACAAAAAATTTAAAAATAAATCTCAAAATCATGCCCAAGTTTAGAACTATATTATCGTCTCTCTTGCAAAATATCTACAAATATGGTGCTCATCATGGGAAGTATCAATTGTAGAAAAAAATGTGCTAATAATTTGGCTACATAATTTGAACATACATGGAAGAGTTATTTGTGACAATATAATTAAAACAAAGGATCTACTTTGATCTATGGTAAAATGGAAATTTCCAAAAATTAGGTTTATCAAAATTAATTTTTATGGTGCTTCTAAAGGAAATCCAGGAAAATCTAGTGAAGGTGGTGTTTTTAGAAATAGTGAAGTAAATATTCTCCTCACTTATTCAGAATCATATGGAACTTCAACCAACAACTATGTAGAGGCTATGGCACTTCTTACAGAGATTAAAATTGCAATAAGAAAATATGGAAATATATTTCAATTGAGAGGGACTTACAAATTATCATCAATACTATTAACAAAAATGGATGTGGATACTTGGATAAAAAATAATATTATTGTGGATGTTAATCATCTATTACTAGAGATAATCTCTTGGAAGTGTGAGCAAATTTATAGAGAAGGAAATTGGGTAGCAGATAAATTAGTAAATTACGGTATATCTTCATTCCAACAAAATTCAAATTTTAGAAGGCAATTGACCAAGTGACATTTTATATCTTAATCAAAATGATGTAAAGGATCTGATTGTGGAAACATAGCACTTCGAGGAAGTTGAAGAATATATTTAATAGAAAAAGGAAATAAAAAAATTATGATAAAAAGGTATATTGCAACAAATGTAATATTTTGGTATTTTTATGGGATTGGCCCCCAATAGAAGCCACATATAACTTATTAAATATGTATATCAATATATATATATAATAATAATAAATATAAATAAGATAATAATACGATCTAACACATACAATTTTTGACATTGCCTTGTAGGTTATTCAACATAAATTTTTGGCATTAAAAAATGGTAGACGCAAAGATTTTAATGACAACCAGTTGGATATAGTGTTGGAAAATTACCATTGGTAAAAGGTTAAAAAAATATATTTTACCTTGGGTAAGATTACTTACCTTTTACCTTACCTGGACGACAGTTGGACGACAGCATCTTTGGGCAGCAAGAGAATTTGATTGTATTTTCTTCTCCCTTAATTTCTCCTATCCCCCCCTTTTCTATAGCATGGTTATTATAATGTCTATTTAAACTTTGTAACCTAATGTTAATGTTAATGCAAATTTACCTTTGTATCTACGAGCTCACCTCCCACATTTGGTATCAGAGCCGAGAGCCAAGATCGGCCTGAATCTCGAGGCGATGGGTCCATAGTTCGAGGCGACAACACAGATCCTGAGGCAGCCCACAGGAGTCGAGGCGGCACAGATCTCAAGGCAGCCTGTAGGAGCAGATCGGCATGATTGTCGAAGCACTGGTGGATCTGGACGAGGCAGCCCACAGGAGCAGATCGATGGAGCTGGTCGTTGACATGGCGAGGTGGCACGTGGCCCGAGGAAGTTTGTTGATGTGGCGACCTACGTGTAGCCCAAGGTTTATTGATGTGGTGACCTACATGCGGCCCGAGGCGGCATGTAGATCGAGGTTCGTTGACATGGCGACTTGCATGCGGCTCAAGGCAAAAGGTTGTTCACAGCCTACGACTGCCCGCAGGCAATCAAAGCACTTAGTGTGCTTTGCTCTTTTTAAAGAGAAGAAACATCGCCGCTTGGGCGATGTGGGACTAAAGTCCCAAAGAAAAAAAAACTTGCTTCGCATCGAAGTGCGAAGCCAATAATAGCTTCGCGTTTGACATGTAAGCAACAAGGAAGGGAGCCAGCCGATTGCTCCTGGATTTGCCTGGTAGCACAGTGGCTACCCTTCCCCTTGACTCCCGTGAGGTCAAACAATCGAACCTCGACGGGGTCTTTTTTTTTGCTTCACACAATCTTGCGAAAGCAATAAGGGCAGGGAGCCTACTTTAGCTCCTGGATCTGCCCGGTAGCACAACAGCTACCCTTTGCTTTGACGCCCGCGAGGTCGCATGATCGAACCTCGGTGGGGTCAACAGTTTTTTTTTTTTTTTTTAATTTAAAGGTAATTTTTTTTATTATCATTTCCTGAGAGGAAAAAGCTGTAAAACTTAAAAAAAAAAAAAAATCTTGAAAAGTTTTTTATTTATCATTTAAAGTTGATGATTGACATTTCCTAAGAGGAAATAGTTGTAAAATTTTATTTTTTACGCTTTAAGAGGTAAAAAATTAGAAAAATTTCCTAAGAGGAAATCTTTGTAAAAGAAAATTTCTGGGAAATTTTCTTAAATGATAAGATCGGAAGGATGTTACCAAGCACTTTGTAGTTTGTTACTGAGAACAAACATTGAAAGCTTTGATGAGCATGTGAGAACACTAGGAATAAATACAGTCTTTTCATAGTTGCAAAACACGGTTATTGCACAACAAAGAAATCCTTATCTAGGATACGAAGCAGATTCAGAAGATAACTCCTTTGGAAGCAGATTTGAACAATCCGACACAGTGGCGATTGCTTCACAAGGATCTGAATATACTCATTATAGTAATTCAGTTGAAATCCTACAAACTCCTCCTAAAATAATATTGATCAGTGACGAAGATGAACAAGTCGCTGACAATTTTGTAATTGTTGAACAACAAGAGTGAGTTGTTTATGATTGTAAATCAAGCAAGGCTTGATAGTTTGTAAAGTCTTTTTGAAATAAGACTATATAAAGAGATGTTTCTTGTTTTAGTAGATAATAATGGGATCACATAATAATCTACCAATTCCCAAATTCAGTGGGGATAATTATGAGTACTGGTCCATCAAAATGAGGACATTACTCATAGGAAAATGACTATGGGATATTATTGAAGATGGTTACATTGCTCCAACAAATTGGACTACTTTGAGTGCAACTGAAAAGATCTTCAAATATGCACAGAAAAATAACTCTTTTGCCTTATACCATCTTCAAGCAGCATTAGATCCAAGTATCTTTTCTAGAATTGCATCTTACTTAACTGCAACAGATGCATGGAATGCCTTGAAATAAGGATTCCAAGGAAGTGATAAAGTGAAGCAAGTCAGAATTTAGACCTTAAAAAGAGATTTTGAAAATCTCAAAATGAAGGAAAATGAAAGATTCGGTGACTACTATGTACGAGTCAAAGCAGTAGTTGATATGATGCAAACTTTAGGTGATGACACAAAAATTGAAACAATTGTGAATAAAGTGTTGAGAACACTTCTTCCTAAGTGGAATCACATTGCCATCATAATTGAAGAATCCAAAGACCTTTCTACTCTTACATTTGATAGTTTTATTGGATCATTAACATCACATGAAGAGAGACTTCAAGGAGCACCTTCAACAAGCTATGGAGGTGATGACAAAGCCTTCACTTCGAAATAAGCTACAAGACGAGGACAAGGAAGAGGTCGAGGCAGAGGACAACAACAAAGAGGCAAAGGCCAAAGCAACTCCTACAGAGGAGGCAATCAAAATAGAGGTGGAAATAAAAACAGAGGAGCCAATCAGAACCAAAGTGCCAATGTAGGCCGAGGAAATCAAGGACGAGGAAGTAACAAAACTAAAATAGTTTGTTTCAATTGTGGGAAACAAGGAAACTTTGCTCGAGACTGCTGGTCTAAGTCTTCAAAAGATCAAAGCAGTCAATATGGCTCATTCTACGGAGAAGAAGAAGGTCCAACAAATCTTTTTCTATCTTATGGACAGTCAGATCAAAATCTTAAAGATACATGGATTTTGGATATTGGTTGCTCCAACCACATGAGTGGCAAAGAAAATCTCTTTGCTACATTAGATTCAAATTACAAATCCCATGTTAAGTTAGGGGATAATAATTCTTTGCAAGTTGAAGGCATTGGAGCTATGGAAGTTCCAACAAAAGAAGGCCTTAAAAAAGTGAATGACATATACTATACTCCACAGCTACAACACAATTTGTTAAGTGTTGGCCAAATGATGGAGAAGCATTACAAATTAGTTTTTGATGATAGAAAATGTAAAATCCTTGATAAAAACAATTGTAACTAGGTCATCACAGAAGTACCTATGACAGAGAATAGGTTATTCCCTCTAAAATTTGGTGAGCCAGGGGGAGATCAACTTGCAAACATTGCTATCACAAATCCAAGTGAATTGTGGCACTTGAGATATGGTCACCTCAATTTCTCTAGCTTGAAAATGTTAACATCACAAGCTATGGTGACAGGAGTACCAAAAATTCCAAAAAATAAGAAGGTATGCGAAGCATGTGCTTTGGGAAAGCACTCCAGAACAAAGTTTCCAAGAGGACAAGCGTGGAGAGCAAGCTATCCTCTTCAGCTAGTGCATTCGGACATCTGTGGTCCAATGCAAACAAAAAGCCTTGGAAATAATTCTTATTTTCTAACATTCATATATGATTATTCTAGAATGTGTTGGATCTATTTTCTGAAACACAAATATGAAGCATTTGATTGCTTCATAGACTTCAGAAATAATGTAGAAAAGCAAAGTGACTACTATGTCAAATGTCTTCGCACTGGTAGAGGAGGAGAGTACTCCTCAAATGAATTTTTTCATTATTGTAAGAAAAATGGGATAAAAAGGCAATTCATCACTGCCTATACCCCATAGCAGAACGGTGTGGACGAGAGAAAGAACTGCACCCTTGTTGAAATGGCATGAACAATGCTTCAGACAAAGCATCTCACATACAACTATTGGGTGGATGTAGTGAGAACTAGTGCATATATTCTAAATAGAAGTCCAACTTCTAGTTTAGATGGTATCACTCCTTATGAAGGATAGTACGGTAAGAAACCAAATGTCAAACATTTTTGAGTATTTGGTTCTTTAGCTTATGCACACATTCCTGAGGAGAAGAGAAAGAAGCTTGATCCCAAGATTCAAGCTTGTATTTTTGTAGGGTATTGTGAATCGACCAAAGGGTATAGATTGTACAATCCCAAGACACATAAAATAATTATCTCTAGGGATGTAATTTTTTATGAAGGGGGAGAATGGGGTCATAAATTTTTTTTTGATTTTGACTCTAATTCAGAAAGTTCCACATTAGTACAACCCAAGAAAAGTAGTGGAAAAAGTCCCCCTCCACAAAGTCCACATCAAGAATCTTCATCAAGTACATCAAGTGGTACACCAAGTCCAAGAGGGACTTCTTTGTTGGCACCCCCAAACTCTCCAAAATGATTTCATAGATCTGTAAGCACTCCAAGTCCGATGGATATTGATCTAGTTTCTCAAAGGAAAGAGACAAATAAAGGAAAGTGCATACTATAGAGTCATCCATCTTCTCAAATGTTGGATAGGAATTTCCAACAAAGATACACTAGGATTCAAGTTAGTGAGATGGACGGCATTTTGTCAAGACTTGAAAATCTTCAAATGTCAGGAGATGATGAGTCTCATGAACCAAGGGGTGATGTAGTCAATTATGCTTTGTTGGTCGCTGCACAGACTAGAACCATCTAGCTATGAAAAAGCATGTACTGAAAGTATATGGCAAGATGCCATGGAAGAGGAAATATCCCCAATTAAAAAGAATGATACTTGGGAGCTTGTGAAGCTTCCCAAGGGAAAAAAATGTGTTAGATGTAAATGGGTCTATAAGACCAAATTCAATGTTGATGGAAGCATTGAAAGGCACAAGGCAAGATTAGTAGCTAAGGGTTTTACTAAAAAATATGGAATAGATTATGAGGAAACCTTTGCTCCAGTTGCTCGACAAGAAATAATCAGAACTGTTCTTTCCTTGGCATCCCATAAAGGATGGAACATTCAACACACGGATGTGAAAAGTGCATTTTTAAATGGATACCCTGAAGAAGAGGTGTATGTTCAACAACCTCAAGGTTTCCAAGAACAAGGAAAAGAGAACCTTGTTTATAAATTGAAAAAAGCACTTTATGGCCTCAAGCAAGCACCACAAGCATGGTACTCACGAATTGATGGCTATTTCAGCAAGTATGGTTTCACAAAAAGCAAGAGTGAACCAACTCTATACTACCTGAAGAATGGAGTAGATATCCTCATAGTTTGTTTATATGTGGATGATCTAATATTTATGGGTAGTAATAATAAAATTAATATGGAGTTCAAAAACTCCATGATGAATCAGTTTGAGATGAAGGATCTCGGATTAATGAGATACTTCCTAGGAATGGAAGTACATCAATCAAATAATGGGATCTTCATATGTCAATAGAAATATGCTTGTGACATGATTAAAAAATTTGTTATGCAGCAGTGCAAATCAGTTGCAACACCAACAGGACATGGAATCCAACTAAGCAAAGATGATGGAGCACCAAAAGTTGACATGACCAATTTCAGAAGCATGGTTGGGAGTTTAATGTTTCTCACCAACACTAGGCCAGATATACAGTATGTTGTTTCTCTAGTATCAAGGTTTATGGCATGCCCATTCGAGCTGCATCTTCAAGCAACCAAACGATTTTTACGATATGTAAAAGGTACATTGGATTTTAGAATCCATTACCACAATTCTAACTCTGTGAAGTTAGTTGGTTATAGTGACAGCGATTGGGGCAGTAATATAGATGACAAAAAATCTACATCAAGGAACTGTTTTAGTCTAGGTTCAGGACTAATAACTTGGAGTTCCAAGAAGAAATCTGTTGTAGTATTATCATCTACAGAAGCTGAGTGTATAGCCATTACCCATGCTAGTACTCAAATCCTCTGGTTGAGGAAAATCCTTGAAGATATTGGCAAAAAACAAATTGGTCCAACCAAACTGAATTGTGATAATATTAGTGCCATATAGTTGGCATATAATCCGATCCACCACAAAAGGTCAAAACATTTTGATATGAAGTATCACTTCATAAGAGATATGGTGGAACAACAGATAGTTGAGCTTCAATAATCGCAGACACTTTGGATAATCTAGCAGACATCTTCACCAAAGGCATGGCTAAAGCTCAATTTATAAATCTGAGAGACTGTATAGTCAGTCATCTCAACTTTAAGGGGGATAATGTTGGAAAATTACCATTGGTAAAAGGTTAAAAAAATGTATTTTACCTTGGGTAATATTACTTACCTTTTACCTTACCTGGACGACAGCTTGTACGGCAGCATCTTTGGGCGGCAAGAGAATTTGATTGTATTTTCTTCTCCATTAATTTCTCCTATCCCCCCCTTTTCTATAGCATGGTTATTATAATGTCTATTTAAACTTTGTAACCTAATGTTAATGTTAATGCAAATTTACCTTTGTATCTATGAGCTCACCTCCCACATATAGATGTGCAAAGCGATGATATATAGTGAAGTTAATAATCAACCCAGTTGTAGTTGAAAAGGCAAAAATCAAATCACTTAGAGCCAAGCAACCTTAAATTTTATAGACAATTAAAATTTAATGAAGCATGGAGGTAAGGTCAAGAGATGATCTTAAGAATATTGCATCATAACTAGGAAGAAATGGTGAATACAAGAGTTTTAATATGAAACAAGCCAACACATATTTATTGAACATGAAAGCAACACAAAATAATACTCAACTCACTTTCTAAGGAGGGTAGATGAGGTGATGTCAACAATGCTCAGATGGTGTCAAAATACAAGATGTATAAAATTTGAGAAGGTTAATAGGCAATTGAATTGTTGATATTGGTAGATCAAGAGCCATGCCATTTAGCCAATCAAGAACTAGTGATATTAGACTTCATGTGAATTGTAGTTTAATGAAGGATACCTAAGGATGATCTTGAGAAACTTATGCTACAAATGAACTGAAGATATAATTCAATATCTATGTGGATACCTAATTTTGTACTCCTTTAGTTGCTCTATTAACATCTTAACACTTGGGACACAAGTATCTATTTGAACATTATTAATTTTACAAACCTTAGTACACATGACCCCTTGGATTTCCACTTGTTCTATTCACACCAACATGTTCATCCATACTACCTAACTCTTTTCATGCTATGTAATAGGCTTTTGCATTGAGAACTAGATTTTGTATCGTGAAATGGCTCATGTGGTGTAGATTTACTTCCTTTAGTGTGGATTCACTTTTGCACTATGGAATGACATCCTTACATTTATATATTGATTGTCAAGTCATGGATTTTTAATTTAAAAATTCTTCCAACATAGGAATGTTAACCAAAAACTATCCTACAACATGCACATTTTCCCTCTCTGTTGTGTATCCCTAAGACTCACAACATAGGAAAAGAGCAATAAATCATGCTAAGCATAGTACTATCAAATGTCAAGTGCATTTATGAAACTAGTGTGATATATCACAATCAATAATAAATATGCCCAACTACCTTGTTGAAAGTGACTTGAATGAAAATATCAATTGAAATCGTCATGCTTTAACTAGAATAGTCAAAAATCCCGAGAGATTTTACTAAGCCTTTTAATGATTAACTTGTTTTATAAATCAACCATGATTGCTTAAGCAAGCCTCTCTTAATCACCCATTACCCATTATAAAAAGATACTTAGAACAACTATCACACCTAGCCATCATGGATTAGTGGCCATGATCCAATGTAGATAATGACTTAGATCAATGTCACATCCCTTATAATGATTCATAATTTATTTTTTTAATTTTACCTATAAACACCCCTCCTAAGAAAAAGTGGGCTGATAAACAACTAAATCAATCAATCAACCAGTCAAATTATTGATGCTTATGTTAAAAAAATGTTGTTAAATTTCCACCATATACATCTACTAACAACTAATGACTTCTAAATTCTTCTCTCCATGATCAATTGTGTACCTCTAATTATTATAGTGCATTAGTCCCATTAGCATTTTTCATGTTATAATCTCATTTTCGGTTGCAGTATACATGCTTTCATATTCAATCACTTTTACATATTTTAAATCACCATAAAGGAAATTGGTGTCTAGTCATAGGGTTGAGGATACTCATCATTTCCCTTGATTTTGGCAGTACGTATAAGTTCTAACACTTATGTTATCTTCTTGTGAATGCCCTCATAATATTTTATTTGTAGGTGATATTCTATATTGCTAAAAATTTTACAATGACACATAGCTAACTCGAGAAAAATATAAGTATATTTAATCCCTTACTACATTTTTTATCTCTAGTAATTTTACCTAAGTTTTTATTTCAAATTCAATTTAATTTAATATTGGGGCTAGTTGGTATATTATTATAATTGTTATGTATCCATTATTTTAAAGAAAGTGATAAATATTTTAGCTAAGTTGGACCCAATATAGGATAAATCATATGTGTTCATGCCTAATGCTCTAGTATGTTCCCCTTTTTTTGTACATGTACCATACCCATGTTGTGGGAAGGAAGGGCAAGTGGCTTTTTCAAATAAGTAGGTGTTTTTTCATCCTAACATTTTGGTTAACCCAATGTAAACACCTATATGAGTCATTTAATTCATATCTAGCCTTGTTTTCCTTATTGTAGACCTTTCTAGAATCTTCTTTTAATCCTAACCTATGGTTGAAAATCCCTCTTTTCTTTGGAGCAAAGCCTATGTAGGTTCTTCTCTTCGGTCACCCTTTGAAAATTATTATGAGGAGAAAAATCCCTTTTGTATTCCCCATATTTAATGAAGAGGAGGAAGAGAATTAGGCTCTTCCTAAGGAAGATGTTTTGAATATAATTATCTTTGCTTCTATAGACCATCTGTGGGAGTTGTGAAGATGAATCGTTACACTTTCATGGATATTATTCAGGGTGAATATGATAACTAGGGCTTACATCAAGCTTAAAATTTCCAAACATATATAAGTGCTACTATTAATCCTCATGATCAATCTCATGATAATAACAACCCATCTAAAAAAATTGTTAACCAAGTTACTCCACATTATGTAGACTCCACTACTTCTCCCATTGTTCCTATTATAATAAGATAAGCTCAAGCTATAACCTTTTCCACTTAATATAACTTACTTATGATCCATGTAGTCATATTATATCCTAAGGATAATCCACTTGTGTGCTAGCCAAGATTTACCCATCTATCTATCCCTCAAGCTACTCTACATAACACTTTCTCTTCTCAAAATATACCCTCATTTGCCTCGTAGTTTGTCCCTAACAACCCTTTTCTTTTTGGTGGGAATAATATAGTCTATGTTCTAGCTATGGTTTCCCTTTGAAATTTTTCCAAAGCCTCTCAGTAATCTCTTAGCCCCTTTCCCATATAATTCCTCCTAAATCATCCTAGACAAATTTCAAGTTAGAGGACAAACTAGAGCAGATAAAGAGATAGTTGGCTTCCATTCAAGAAAATTTCTCAATACAATAGTATTTCTTTCATATTTTTTCCAATAAACCCTTAGACCCATCCATAACTAGTCAGTCCTTCTTACCTAATTTTAAGGCACCTAGATTGCCAATACATAAAGGACTAGAAGATCCCATTAGCCATCTTCGATATTTCAAAATTGCTTGCAGTGTCATCATTCATGACAATTTTGTATTTATTTGAATTTTCTCTACTAACTTTTGTGATGCTACCCTAAAGTGGTATTTTTGACTACCTCGACATTCCATTAGAGCCTTCCAAGGATTAGCATAATTGCTTATCCAACATTTTTTTTGTGTACATTAAATAATGAGCCTCAATTGATGACCTTTATCAATTAAAACAGACCAAAGATAAACGTTTTACATAATTCCTATCTATATGGTGAGCCCTCATAGGAAAAATCCAATGCATTCCTCCACAAAAAGACCCACGGATATTCATACACAATTAACATGATCAACTATCTTACCATTTAGAAATTGTTTCCATTCCTACCTTTGAGGTTGTAATGGATCTTACCAAACAAGTAGAAGTTGTTCTTTTATGAAAAGGGTAGCTTGGACTCCAAAATAAGGATGATGATCCTAATAATAAATATAAAAACAAGCATGTTGTAGGTGACAAATTCACTGATGCTCACCAAACGAACAATATGAATACAATGAACCTTGTAGCCCAAAAAAATGTCTTAGCCAAGTAGTAAAATCACAATAAAAATTTCACAAGATTAACACTACCTGAATATATTATTTTGAAATAGCTCCTTAAGGTTAAGTTGATAGGATTTCTACAACCCAATCCCATAGACCTATCGCAAAGAACACCTCATTGGTATTGCCTCGGTAACCATTATGATTTTCATCATGTTGTTGGTAATAACAATGATAGGTGTAACACCTTGTGTAACCTCATATAGAATCTCATAGATAGAGGTCATATTATCATCAATAATTCTAATACCCAATATTCCTCTAATAAATATTTTGGGAATTTTTAAAACCTCTTACCTGACCATAACTAGAAAGTCGCTAATAATGTGACCTTTCAAAATATGATAGGCATAGTCTCTACCCATGTTGTAACCTTACAAAAATAAAAGAACCAACCCTCTTATAAATATTTCCAACCCCCTCTAGTATTACAAAAAAAAGGTTAAAATCCCATGACAAATAAACCTCCTCTAGTCATCTAGGCATCTAATATTATCTCTTTTGATTTATTCCAACAACTAGAGAATTTGCATGCTAAAATCTCCTCCTTGAAGTATCAATAACATCCTCTATCCACTATGAAATGCTTCTTAAAATTCTAAGTGATCAAATGGTCCCTCATGATTTGTAGTCTGGTGATATTACTAATATTGTTGGGACATTAGGAGGACACCACCTAATTTCTTTTTAGAAGATTGATATTCTCCCATTTGTTATTTCCAAGGACCATCCTCTACACATCACTTTGTTGGACATTTTGAGTCCCTAAGCCAAAGTTGTCATTGATGTCAAGATGCCAGTGAGAGTTCTTCTTCAGTTCGAGTGCAAAGTTTAATGGAAGTTTATAATGGGTTAAAATATTTTATTTTACACCCCAAAATATTGGGTCGGAAAGAGGTTTTTATTTCTCCATGGAAGCAATTCATCCGAAGCATTGGAAGGTTAAAAATATTATAATTGTTATTATAATATTTACCAAAGTGGTAAAAATCTAATTAAATATTATAATTTTTAATTATAATATAATTAGATTTTAAAGGATAAAGTTCATTTGATTAAAACCCTAAGGTTGGGTTTTAGAAAATTAAAATATATTCGAGCGCAAAGTTTTTAGAGATTAAAAACCCAAAGGTTGGGTTTTACTAAGGCTTTCGAAGCCTTAGAGCGCCGATGTGATGCATTCAAATCAAAGCACCAACATCCTAGACAAAGGAGGAGGGCAATATAAATATATGCCCAAAGTTGTTCATTAATTATCCTTGCTCGAATGAAATTTGTGTGGCATATGCGAAAACGAGCTCGTGTGGTTTAAAACGTTTGGCAAAGGAAGCAGAGGATAACACGGAGAGAGACCACCCCCAATTCGCATTGGGCAGTGTGGCCTAGTGGCAGCTTGGAGAGCATGAAGGCATTGAGAGCACGGAGGTCATGCGTTCGATTCTCGCGAAGTGGTTTTTGGTGGCAGTGTTGTGGAAGCGCCCAAGGTGCACGTTTTTGTTAAACGTGGGCAAGGAGAAGCGCAAAGAGGAAGCACGTGGTGCTTCCCCTTTGCGAACGAGCGTGTAGCTCATGTGGCAACCTTAGCCATGGCTAAGGCGCTCATGGTGAGGGCAAGTCATGGGGTCGAAACCCCTTGAGGTAGGTACAATTTTTTTAATTAAAATTTTATGATTTATGCCCTAAGGTTGGAGTGATAAGGTTGTTCTAAAGTTTATTAATTTTTAATAAACTTTATTAAATAAAGGTTGTGGTGATTGATTTTTGAAGGTGAAGTGTTGATGATTATTTGAGTTCTATAATTTGGAAATTGTTGTTTTGAGAGTTATGTTTTAGGAGGTATAAGGAGTTATAATAAAGGCTTAATTGAGATTTATTTTAAGACTTGTTGGCTATTATTTTTTATAAGGGTTTCTTCTAAAAGGACTTTGGTGGATGTTAAAATTAAGTTGGAGTAATAAGGTGTTAGTATTTTTGCATTGTGATTTTTATTGAAGTCTTCTAACCCTTATTGAGATTGGAAAAGAGAAATTTGTGAGTGTGGCAGATTTGTGAGATCAACTCCTTGGCATAAAAAAGGTATGGGCAATATTCTTCTTTGGTTGAGTTGATTGATTGGCTTTATTGAAAATTAAGTTTGGAGTGAAAAGGACTTAATTAGGGTTTCCTTTTTGAAAGTGTTTGAGTTATTGCTTCAAGGTTTTTTGAATTGAGAGTTGAGATTAAAACCTTGTTTTATTAGCATTGTTGTTGAGATCATTGGTTGAGTGAAGTGTTTGAGTTAATGCTTCAAGGTTTTCTAAAATTGAGAGTTGTGATTAAAACATTGTTTGATGAGCATGGTTGTTGAAGTGAGTTGTTATGCAAAGAACTTGAACTAGGGTTTGAAAAGATCATGAGTATCATTGTTATGTGAGATTTGTTATTGAGAATTGTTGGAAATATTTTGAGTTGGATGATACATGCTTGGACTAGGGTTTATGAGCAAGAGTTGTTTCTTGGAGTGATTGGTTGAGTAGAGTTGATTGAGCCTAGTCAAGTGGATGTATGAAGTGGTTGTTCAAGTTCCATAAAATAAACTATTCTATATTTTGATTTGAGAAAGAGATTGAGTTTTGAGTATAGAACATATTGAGTCTCTAACAATTCTCTTTATGCTTCTATGAGATTATTATAGTATTGGACAAGTTCTATGTGAGCTTGTTGAGAAGTGACAAGTTCTATGTGACCTTTTGAGCAGATTTGAGTAGGTGTGGACCTATTGAGCAGATTTGGCAGGTTCTGAGTGGACCTATTGAGCAGATTTGAGCAGGTTCTGAGTGGACCTATTGAGCAGAGTTGTGCTAGACCGATTGGACTATGTTTAGTGCAGAATTGAGATAGAGATTTGGAGGTGATAGAGTAGAGAGGATAATAGTCTCCGGTGGATAGAGATCCATCAGCCAAGGCAGTGAGGATAGGTCTTCTGAGTGGGGACAAGAGTCTTCAGTGGAGAGAGATCCACAAGCCAGAGTAGTGGAGGCAGTAGTCTTCTAGAGGATCATAACCAGAGCAGAGGAGAATGAGTTCTCCTGTGGATAGAGATCCACAAACCAGATTTAGGGGATCAACATCTCCTTTGGACAGAGGTCCATAAATATTGTAATTGGGAAGGATTCCCAAAATATTATTTGAGAAATATTTAGAAGAAATACTTTCTTCATGGAAGTAGCCATCTTTGGGTGAACCACGTAAAAATGATGTCTCTCATGTGTGTGATGCTTTGTGTGATGCTTACTATTTTATTAATATTGATGCTACCATTTGGATTAAAAAGCAAAAATTTTTATTGTATACTGTTCACCCCCCTCTCAATATAAGCACATGTTCTTCAATTGGTATCAGAGTGGGTCTCTCCATGAAAAGACTAACAACTTGGAAGAGGATCCTTCGGTAGCACACATGACTTCAGAAAGTGAAGAAGAGACTATGTTTGATATAAAAGAAGAATTCTTTGTTGCTCTCAAAAAATTGAAAAGACTTAGAGAGAAGAATTCAAGCTTGAAAGAGCAAGTTCAAGAAGATGAAGAAGCAAGGATGGAACTTATACAGAGTCTCACAGAACTCAAGATTAAGGTAGAAGAAGGAAAGAATATTGAGGAAGATATGACAGATCTATTGAGAGCCAGGGAAACAGAATGTGAAATATTGGAAGCAGAAATTGTTCTCCTAAGGAATAAAGTGGAAAGGACCAAGATACTACAAGATACATAATATGAGAAGCAGAAAGAGGAATCAAGTCTCCAAAAGGCAGAAACTTCAAACAAGGAAAAGCAAGCAAAGGACATCAGAAAGGAAGAAAGCAAAGAAGAACCCTGGATAAGAGTCAATCACAAGAGAAAGATAACTTCTCCTCAAATTCCAAGACATCCAAATAGGTTACATAATTTCTTCCATGGACATTGTTTTTCTTGCAATAAATATGGTCATAGAGTTGCACACTGTATTCATTATGCAAGATACAATAGAAATTTCAATTCCTTTGCACCTCTCATGGATGATGATGTCATATGTTACAAATGCAATAATTTTGGGCACAAGGCTAGATGGTGTAAAATGATATCTCCTGAGTCTAGAAAAACAATTCCAACAACTAGGAAGGATGAAAGAAAGAATGTTAGGGCTAAATCAATGTTAGTACAAACAACCCTTCATGCTCAAGATAAAGAAGAACAATGGTATCTTGATAGTGGTTGCTCTAGTCACATGACAAGAGACAAGGATAAATTCATTGTACTAAAAGAAACAAATAGAGGATCAGTTAGTTTTGGTGATAATGGATCAACAAAGATTGTTGGGAAAGGAACTCTGAGTCTAGACAATGGAAAAACAAAAATAGAGAATGTTTTGTACATCAAAGGGTTAAAACACAATCTACTGAGTATAAGTCAACTTTGTGATCAAGGATACATGGTCACCTTCCATCCAGATAGGTGTGAAATTAGGAAAATAGAAACTGGGAAAATCATTGCCAATGCAAGAAGGACCCCAAACAACTTATACATGCTCAATGAGATCAAAGGGGAAAAATGCTTTCTATCGCAAGAAGATGAGAGTTGGTTGTGGCATAGAATATTGGGTCATTTGAATTTTGACAACATAGTCAGTATAAGCAATAAATAGGCAGTTAGAGATTTACCCAAAATAAGAAGACCTCAAAACACAATTTGTGCACCATGTCAACATGGAAAGCAAACAAGGACAAATTTTAAGCCAAAAGGCTATATATCTTCTGAGCCTTTGAGTCTAATACATACTGATTTGTGTGGTCCTACCAGAACACAAAGTATTCAGGGTGAGAGTTACTTCATGTTGTTTGTAGATGATTATTCCAGAATGGTTTGGGTAACCTTCCTAAAAGAGAAGTCAGAGGCCTTTGAAAAATTTAAAGCATTCAAGGGATTGGTTGAAAATGAAACAGGCAAAAGGATTAAGTGTCTACGATCCGAAAGAGGAGGAGAATTTACTTCAAATGAATTTGTAGAATTTTGTGAACAACATGGAATCAAGAGAGAATACTCAGTAGCAAGAACTCCTCAACAAAATGGAGTAGTTGAAAGGAAGAACATGACTGTTGAAAACATGGCTAGAGCTATGTTAAATGAATCTAAGTTATCATATGGTTTTTGGAAAGAAGCGGTATCCACAGTAGTATACATAATTACCAGGGCTCAATTAAGGGTAAATCATCACAAGACTCCATATGAGCTTTGGAAAGGAAGACCTGCTACTGTAAAACATTTCAGAATATTTGGAAGCAAATGTTACATAAGACGGGAAGATCAAAACTTGGGTAAGTTTGATCCAAGATGTGATGAGGGAATTTTTCTTGGTTATTCCACAAAGAGTAAAGCCTACAGATGTTTCAACAAAAGAACACGCACTATGGTGGAAAGTATGAATGTGACAATTGATGAGAAGACAGATTCCAGAGAACCAGTTCAGCAAACTGTGTACCAAGAAGATGGATGTTGTCAAGAAGAATTTTGTGAGGAATCAGACAAAGATGAAGAAGAAACACAAAGGCTCCTTCCTAAGACTCCTTCCAGGTATGTACAGAAACACCATCCAAAATATCAGATCATCGGGAATCCAGATGAAAGACAGACAAGGAGAAGAATAATAAAACCATCTCAACAAGCAAATTTTTCTTTGCTATCTAAGATTGAGCCAAAAGACTTCACTCAGGCTAGTGAGGATGAATTTTGGGTTAAAGCAATGAATGAGGAGTTGGATCAGATAGAGAAGAGCAAAACTTGGGAACTTGTTCCACGACCAAAGGACAAAAATGTGATTGGCACAAAATGGGTATTCAGAAATAAGTTGAATGAAGATGGACAAGTGATCAGAAATAAAGCAAGGTTAGTATGCAAAGGATATGCACAAGTAGAGGGAATTGACTTTGATGAAACTTTTGCTCCAGTTGCACGACTTGAAGCTATAAGGATGTTTTTAGCTTTCTCAAGTTTCAAGAACTTCAAGGTATATCATATGGATGTCAAGTCAACATTTCTAAATGGGGTTCTAGAAGAAGAGGTCTATATTGAACAACCAGAGGGATTCATACTAGCGAGATACACCAGATCAGGTATGCAGATTGAAAAAGGCATTGTATGGTTTAAAATAGGCTCCCAGAGCATGGTACTCAAGATTGGATAAGTATCTTCAGGAACAGGGATTCAGGAAAGGAATAGCAGATAGTAATTTGTATATCAGAAATGAAGGAAATGATCTTCTAATAGTGGTTGTTTATGTTGATGACATAATTTTTGGAGGAAACAATGATAAGATGTGCAAAGAATTTGCTAAGAATATGCAAAATGAATTTGAGATGTCTATGCTTGGTGAATTGTCCTTCTTTCTTGGACTTCAGATTTCATAATCAGAAAGGGGAGTGTTTCTCTCTCAAGCCAAGTACATCAAGGAAATGTTAAAGAAATTCAGATTAGAAGATTGCAAACCAGTAAGTACTCCTATGGTCACAGGATGCAAGTTGAGTAAGGATGATGAATCTCTAGAGGTAGATCAGAGATTATATAGATCTATGATTGGTAGCTTATTATATGTTACAGCTACAAGACCAGACATAGTACATTCAGTGGGATTAGTGGCAAGGTTTCAAGTAGCTCCTAAGGAAACACATGTGGCAGTAGTAAAAAGAATCTTTAGGTATCTAAAAGGGACTATGGATTTTGGGCTTTGGTACCCCAAAAGTGACAGTTTCACACTAACAACATATACAGATGCAGATTGGGCCGATAACATTGATGACAAAAAAAGCACAAGTGGAGGAGCATTCTTTCTTGGAGAATGTCTAGTCTCTTGGTTAAGTAAGAAGCAGGTTTCAGTATCTCTATCTACAGCAGAGGCAGAATATATTGCAGCAGTAGCCAGTTGTACATAGGTGTTATGGATGAAGAGAACTCTAGAGGACTTTAAGATAAAGCATGATCAACCCATTCCTATACTATGTGATAATACAAGTGCCATAAGTATCTCAAAAAATCTGGTAATGCACTCCAAGACAAAGCACATTCCGATTAAGTATCATTTTCTAAGAGAACAGGTGATGGATAAATAGGTCAGATTGGAATATGTCACTACAAAGGAACAGATAGCAGATATTTTCACTAAGCCTCTTTCAAAGGAAACTTTTGAGTATCTTCGAGGAAAATTGGGAGTGAGACTCCCACCCCAGAATTAACCACCTCATGAGGAGGTGGGGGAGGGGCTAAGCTAAGAGGCTCATTCTTAGCCCCGAGCCCCAAAGGTGACCCTTTGCCATTGATGTCAAAGGGGGAGAGATTTGTGTATTGGGGAGAGATTTGATATCTGAGAGAGCATTGAGCCAGGGGGAGCAATGTCCTAGGGGGAGCAGAAGGAAAAAGAAAGGTCAGGTTTCAAGTAAAAAGAATGTGGGTTGCCATCAATGACAAAGGGGGAGATTGTTGGACATTTTGAGTCCCTAAGCCAAAGTTGTCATTGATGTCAAGATGCCAGTGAGAGTTCTTCTTCAGTTCGAGTGCAAATTTTAATGGAAGTTTATAATGGGTTAAAATATTTTATTTTACACCCAAAAATATTGGGTCAGAAAGAGGTTTTTACTTCTCCATGGAAGCAATTCATCCGAAGCATTGGAAGGTTAAAAATATTATAATTGTTATTATAATATTTACCAAAGTGGTAAAAATATAATTAAATATTATAATTTTTAATTATAATATAATTATATTTTAAAGGATAAAGTTCATTTGATTAAAACCCTAAGGTTGGGTTTTAGAAAATTAAAATATATTCGAGCGCAAAGTTTTTAGAGATTAAAAACCCAAAGGTTGGGTTTTACTAAGGCTTTCGAAGCCTTAGAGCACCAACGTGATGCATTCAAATCAAAGCATCGACGTCCTAGACAAAGGAGGAGGGCAATATAAATATATGCCCAAAGTTATTCATTAATTATCCTTGCTCGAATGAAATTTGTGTGGCATATGCGAAAACGAGCTCGTGTGGTTTAAAACGTTTGGCAAAGGAAGCAGAGGATAACACAGAGAGAGACCACCCCCAAATTCGCATTGGGTAGTGTGGCCTAGTGGTAGCTTGGAGAGCGCAAAGGCGTTGAGAGCACGAAGGTCATGCGTTCGATTCTCGTGAAGTGGTTTTTGGTGGTAGTGTTGTGGAAGCGCCCAAGGTGCACGTTTTTATTAAACGTGGGCAAGGAGAAGTGCAAAGAGGAAGCACATGGTGCTTCCCCTTTGCGAATGAGCATGTAGCTCATGTGGCAACCTTAGCCATGGCTAAGGCGCTCATGGTGAGGGCAAGTCGTGGGGTCGAAACCCCTTGAGGCAGGTACAATTTTTTAATTAAAATTTTATGATTTATGCCCTAAGGTTGGAGTGATAAGGTTGTTCTAAAGTTTATTAATTTTTAATAAACTTTATTAAATAAAGGTTGTGGTGATTGATTTTTGAAGGTGAAGTGTTGATGATTATTTGAGTTCTATAATTTGGAAATTGTTGTTTTGAGAGTTATGTTTTAGGAGGTATAAGGAGTTATAATAAAGTCTTAATTGAGATTTATTTTAAGACTTGTTGGCTATTATTTTTTATAAGGGTTTCTTCTAAAAGGACTTTGGTGGATGTTAAAATTAAGTTGGAGTAATAAGGTGTTTGTTTATTTTTGTATTGTGATTTTTATTGAAGTCTTCTAACCCTTATTGAGATTGGAAAAGAGAAATTTGTGAGTGTGGCAGATTTGTGAGATCAACTCCTTGACAAAAAAAAGGTATGGGCAAAATTCTTCTTTGGTTGAGTTGATTGATTGGATTTATTGAAAATTAAGTTTGGAGTGAAAAGGATTTGATTAGGGTTTCCTTTTCGAAAGTGGTTGAGTTAATGCTTCAAGGTTTTCTGATTTGAGAGTTGAGATTAAAACCTTGTTTTATTAGCATTGTTGTTGAGATCATTGGTTGAGTGAAGTGTTTGAGTTAATGCTTCAAGGTTTTCTGAAATTGAGAGTTGTGATTAAAACATTGTTTGATGAGCATGGTTGTTGAAGTGAGTTGTTATGCAAAGAACTTGAACTAGGGTTTGAAAAGATCATGAGTATCATTGTTATGTGAGATTTTTTGTTGAGCATTGTTGGAAATATTTTGAGTTGGATGATACATGCTTGGACTAGGGTTTGTGAGCAAGAGTTGTTTCTTGAAGTGATTGGTTGAGTAGAGTTGATTGAGCCTAGTCAAGTGGATGTATGAAGTGGTTGTTCAAGTTCCATAAAATAAACTATTCTATATTCTGAGTTGAGAAAGAGATTGAGTTTTTGAGTATAGAACATATTGAGTCTCTAACAATTCTCTTTATGTTTCTATGAGATTAGTTATAATGATGAATTGGACAAGTTCTATGTGAGCTTGTTGAGCATATTTAGACAGGTTCTGTGTGGACCTATTGAGAAGATTTGGGTAGGTTCTGAGTGGACCTATTGAGAATATTTGAGTAGGTTCTAAGTGGACCTATTGAGCAGAGTTGTGCTAGACCGACTAGACTATGTTTAGTGTAGAATTGAGATAGAGCTTTGGAGGTGACAGAGTAGAGAGGACAATAGTCTCCGGTGGATAGAGATCCATCAGCCAAGGCAGTGAGGATAGGTCTTCTGAGTGGGGACAAGAGTCTTCAGTGGAGAGAGATCCACAAGCCAGAGTAGTGGAGGCAGTAGTCTTCTAGAGGATCATCAGCTAGAGCAGAGGAGAACGAGTTCTCCTATGGATAGAGATCCACAAACTAGATTTAGGGGATCAACATCTCCTTTGGACAGAGGTCCATAAACATTGTAATTGGGAAGGATTCCCAAAATATTATTTGAGAAATATTTAGAAGAAATACTTTCTCCATGGAAGTAGCCATCTTTGGGTGAACCACGTAAAAATGATGTCTCTCATGTGTGTGATGCTTACTATTTTATTAATGTTGATGGTACCATTTGGATTAAAAATCAAAAAAAATTATTGTATATTGTTCACCCCCTCTCAGTATAAGCACATGTTCTTCACACTTATCATGATAGAGAAAACATATCAAAAGGATATTAGTAGACAATGGATCTAGCCTCAATATTTATAACCTAGAATTTCTCCACCATCTTGGACTAACATAAAGTAACTTACAAAATTTGAATTTGATCATAGATCCTTTGATGGTGGGGAGTAGGGAGCCTGTGGTACTATAACCTTATCTCTAAAAGTAGGACCTTGGATCCTTGATATCCTAATTTATGTCATCCCATATAAGACTTCTTACAACATTATTTTAGGACATACATGGATTCATACTATGAAATTCATCCCCTCCACTTATCACTAGTGTCTCAAGTATGAATATTAGGGTAAAATTGTTTATATTCCTGTTAATATCTAGCCTTTCACCTATTGCCAAATGGCCTTAATCCAAAAAAAAATTACCCATCTCTGCAAATTTCTGCCTCCTTCGTATCTTTCTCTTAGCTTACCTATAGTGCTTTGAAGTTTTCTTTTAGGAAACAAATTACCCCGATGAGTAATTGTTCATCTTGTTAGAATATATTTCAATATCTTCTTTATTAATTAATTCAATCGTAACAATCTTATATTGTTAGATTGATTAATTTAGGCTAGTTGTTATCTGTTACAACTCCGCCTATATTGGTCTCGGGTGGTTCCACAACCTCTGAACTACTCCTGGCCCTAATGTATTATTTATACTTCATCAAATTAATCAAATGTTGTTCTACTTATCACATGGTATCAGAGCTCTTCCTCTGCCACTCATTTCTCTCCAAGTGATCTCGTAGTAGCGGAGAAAACGAGTGGAGATTTTTTTTTTAATCTCAATTGGAAATGGTTTTTCGGAATTTGAGAAAAAAAAATTCTCAAAGTTTGAGAATTTTTTTTAATTTCTCGAAAATTTTGGTTTTTCTTAAAGGCGATCAACCATATGGTCGAAAGGAGCAATTCAAAGCAATCGACGACATGATCAAAAGAGAAAATTTGAGGCAATCGACCGCACGATCGAAAGGGCAAGGCATAGAGTGTATATATCATGGGATCCAACACCGAGGCTTCCTCACGACCCTCTCGGGTGAGAGCCTCTCTCCAAGAGGCTATACTCCATTGTGGAGTAAAGAACCTTTTATTACCCTTACCTGCTGATGATCCCATCCATGTGGGATATACCTGCAATCTGCCTCAGATGTGGAAATTCAACCATGCGTGTCAACTGGAGAATATTCACCTTCACCTACAAATTTTGGCATCAAACCTGTTAATCTCTTACCATTTTTCCTTATCACTAGTTGTAGTGCTTTGGATTTTTGAGTGATTTTTTGGAAGAAAGAAGCCAATCGGAGCAGATTGGCTGGATTAGAAATTGATCTAATTTTTTCAAAACCCCCCAAAACTAGTTTTTTCCTCATGCAGGACATCAATGGCTGACATATATCAGGTGATTCTCCTTCATTTCTATAGTTTTTAAGGTGCATTTTGGTCTTGTATCTCACTAAAACAGAGAAAAAATTTGAAAGGATCAAGGTTTGGCATGATTTGACCAAAGTATGGCTCTCTATGAGCCAACCACCTCGTCGCCACCCGTGTGCTGCCTTTACGCCACCCACGAGCCGCCAGTGTATCCGCCACAGCAGTGCCACCTGCACTCTGCCCGAGTCGTGGACGAAGAGGGAGCACTATCGCGGGGGCTATTACGCCTTTGGGGGCTCCTTAAGACTATGTGGAGCCTGATCTATGGTAGATTAGCCCACTGACTCACTTGGCGGTGAGTCGAGTGGTTAAGGTTTCGGGAGCCTCAGGTCGCGGGTTCGAGTCCCGTCGACCCCCCCTCCCTCAAAGGTATAAATTTTTTTCATTTTTTTAAAGTTTTTTTTAATATTCTTTAATTAAAGTTAAAATTAAATATCATTTTAATTTATTTTATAATAGTTTAAGGTTATTTTTTTTTTTAAATAATTTTTTACTATGTAAGATAAAGTTATTTTTTTTAACTTTAGTTATAAAAGAATGTTTTAAAATTCTTTATAAAGAGAAATTTTAACGGGGGGGAGTAATTTTTTTTCAAAAAATGAAGGGGGGATTGAGAGTAATTTTTTGAAAAATAAAATTTTGGCATTATTGTAAAGGTGCATTTTCGGCTGTGCCCGAAACCTAGTGGGTTATTTTTGTGGGCACATTTATGTTGTATGTTGCATTTTTTCCTTCTTTTGCACTACATCATTTAAGTCAAAATCAAACTCACTCCCTAAGTCCCTAGAATAATTAAAACCCATCCGTGCAATTTATTGCACTACAGCATTCGATATTTATGATACCTATGACCAGCAATTACAAGTAAATATATCGTGATTGCGCTACTGTATCCGCCACCTAATATAGCTGCCATAATGACGTCTGATCTTGTTCTCTATTAATCATTGGGGAGAGATAAGTTTACCATTTTGCTAGTTTTTTACTCCATCCACTACCCCAATCACTCTCGTGTTTAGGCTTAAATCCAGACAAAAGTTTAGATATCCAAAGTGTTTAGGGGAGGTTACGCCCCATGCATGAGGATTGAAGGCTTTCTAAGGTCGATGCCATAAACTAGGTGATTCCCTTTTAGTACCACCTAAGTACCACGTATCGTATAATCATTAAAATTACCTATAGTCTCCCTCACGTAAGGGCGGGTAATTCTTTTGGTTTTTTAAAATACCTATAGTCTCCCTCACATAAGTGTGGGTATTTTGTACAGTATAACATCTTGGCATTAATGTATATCGAAGGGGCGACCATTTGGTGTTATAAGGAACCTTCACAATGTCTGCAAAACTAATGACTAATGCTCATCAGTTATTGAAAGGTCCAAACTATACACCATGGAAAAACAAAATGAAGGCAATCCTAGAGATGGATGATCTTTGGTAAATTGTGTCTGGAACAATAGTAAGACCTTCATATTTAGCTGGAGCTACAAATCTATCTGTTGATCAGAAAGACTTTGACAAGAAAGATAGCAAAGCAAAAGTGCTCATTTTGCTTGTTGTTTCTAATGAAGTTCAACCTCATATTGTTGACTGTCCAAATAGTAAAGCAGCATGGGATGCCCTTAAAACTATATATGAAGGGAATAATGACTCCACCATTCTATTTATTCAGTCTTAATTACACATTCTAAGCATGAAACAGGGAGAGACAGTTGAAAACTTTCTTTGCAGAGTGTTTGAGTTGAAAGAAAAATTAAATTCCTTAGCAGCACTAGTTGATGATAAGCTCCTTACCTCAGTGGTAATGAGAGCTCTTCAAAATTATTTTAGAGCATTGATTACCTCATTTCATGTATCACAAAGACAAGCTACCTATGCTAAGTTGGTAAATATGCTTCAAGAAGAGTAGGCACGCCAACTACAGTGAGATGATTCTTCTAACACTACCTTATAAACCAACAGGAAGGGGCAAAACAAGAAGGGTAATTTTTATAATGGAGGTAGTTCTCAAAAGGATTCAAAGGGAAAACAAACTCAACCTCAATAGAAAAAGAGATATTGCAATATTTGTGACAAAGAAGGTCATGATACAAACAGATGTTGGCATAAGAATAAACAATCAAAATAGAAAAGCCAGAACAAACCACAAAAGAACAAACAATAGCAAGTGAGTGTTGCTATTGAGGAATCTGACATGGATTTTGAGAGAGCACACAAAGCGCTCATGACTACCATAGTATCCAAGCAGACGGATCTTATTTGGTATGTCGATTATGGATCCAATAAGCACATGACTAGTGAAAAATCATGGTTTGAGTCTTTTGAGGCCAAAGAGGGCAAACTTGTCACTATTGTCGATGATAAAACCTACAAGGTTCAAGGAGAAGGAATAGTTTCTATTTCTCTTCCTGATGGCAAGTGTTAGATTGAGAAGGTTCTCTATGTTCCAGGATTGGCAAACAACTTGTTGTCAGTCACACAAATTCTGGACAAAAATATGGTTGTAAACTTTAGTGTTGATGGGGGCAAGAAGTGTTGTTCTATCACCAGGAGGGGTAAGAACATTGCAACCACTTCATATAAGCATGGCTTATTTGCCCTAGATACTATCTCTTATCCATATGTAGCCATGATTGTCTCTACAAAGGAGGCAACTTCCATATGCAACAAGGGATATGGACATATGAGTTCTGGTTACTTACTTGAGTTAAGTAAGTATGAAATGGTAAAGGGTCTTCCTTCCATTTCTACCACATTACCAGTTTTATCTGACTACTTGGCAGGAAAGCAACATAGAGTACCTTTTGAAATGAGCTCTACAAGAGCAAAGAAACCTCTAGAGTTGTTTCACACCGATCTGTGCAGTCCTTTAACACCTAAAATTTGTGGGGGAAAGAGGTATTTTTAGTTATTCATGGATGATTACTCATGAAAGGTGTGGGTATTCTTTATTCAACTAAAATCTGAAGCATTTGGCTTCTTTCAGCAATTCAAGAAATTTGTTTAAAAGTAGTCAGGGACTTCTATAAAGACCCTCCGCTCAGATCGATGGGGGGAGTTCACCTCTAAAGAATTTTTTGAGTTCTTGACTAAAAATGGGATCACACGAGAGTTGACTACTACTTATACTCCTCAGCAAAATGGAGTTATTGAAAGGAGGAACCGTTCCATCATGGAAATGGTTCATTGCATGCTCACAAGAGCTAGAATTGGGCAACAATATTGGGCAAAATTTGTCACCATAGCAGTATATCTGTTGAATAGGGCACCCAATAAGGCACTACAAGGAATGACTCCACAGGAAGCATGGATTGGCAGGAAACCCTCCATATCTCATCTATGCATTTTTGGTTGTAAAGCATTCATGCACATACCGAAAGAAAATAGGAAGAAGCTAGATGAGAATACATTGAAGTGCATTCTTATTGGGTATGATGAGCACTCTAATGGTTATCGATTGATTGATCCCTTAACCAAGAAGATACACATTAGTAGAGATGTAGTTTTTTATGAGGCTTTCACATTAGATGTATACCTAGACCTTGTGGAAACTAAGGTTAAGAAGTCCCCTTCATCCAAGGTTGGAGGTCCTTCTTCATCTTCTTCATCACCACATAAGAAGAATCCAAAGTGGTATACAAGTATAATTAGAGACTCTAAGCTATCCACTCCATCATATTTGACATTGGATAGACCTCGTACTCGCAGCATGGCTCGATAGGAGAAAGTTGCAACAGAGATTACTGGGGTTGATGATCTGTGTCAATATTTTAAGGAACTTTTTGTAGATCCAGAGAGAGATACAGAAGATATGGATATTGATGATGACAGGGTGTTTATGTCCTCAATAGACAAACTTGAACCTACATCAGTGCAAGATGCTCTTGGTGAGCCTTAGTGGAAGGCTGCTATGGATGTAAAATATAAGTCTCTGATGAAAATCAAAACTTGGAAGCTTGTCGATCTACCATACGAAAATAAGCCCATATGCTACAAATGGGTGTACAAAGTCAAGTACAAGGTATATGGGAAAATAGATAAGCATAAGGCCTGACTTGTTGCAAATGGCTATGCTCAAAGAGAATGCATTGACTACGAGGAAACTTTTGCACCTACTACTCATATGACAACCATTCGAGTTCTTTGTGCTATGGCAACACAGTATGGGTGGAAAGTGCACCAAATGGATGTTAAGAGTGCATTTCTGAATGGTGATCTCCAAGAGTAAGTCTACATGACTGAACCGAAAGGATTTGAAGTGGAAGGCCAACAACAAAAAGTTTGAAAATTGGTCAAATCCTTATATGGTTTGAAATAGGCCCCTCAATTTTGGTACATAAAAATGGATAATCACCTACTGCAGTATAGATTTAAGAGATGTTCGTCAGATGTAAACCTCTATTTCAAGAAGTAAGGCTCTGAAATAGTGTTGCTTGTACTCTATGTTGATGATCTGCTCATAACAGGGAGTTCAAAAATAATGATCTCTTATGTCAAATAGGATTTGAGAAAATATTTTGAAATGACAGATCTCGGACTTCTCCATTACTGTCTTGGCCTTGAAGTGAACTAGAAGGAGCACTACATCAAAGTTTCCCAAAAAAAATATGGCAAGACACTACTAGAAAAATATCGCATGACTGACTACAAGCCGATGGCAATACCAATGGAAATAGGTCTTTAGTTATCGCAATATGACAAATCACCTCAAGTAGATGCTACTCTCTATCACCAACTGATTGGGAGTCTCATATATCTGACCAACACTAGGCCAGATATCGTATTTGCTATCAATCATCTTTCGAGGTTCATGCAAGAACCTAAGACTACACATTGGAAAGCAGCAAAGCAAGTTCTTCACTATGTTCGTGGAACAATGGAATATGGCCTAGAATACAAGAAGAACAATAAATTATTCTTACAGGGATATGTGGACTCTGACTATGTCGGATCATTTGATGATCGTAAATCAACTTTAGGATATTTGTTTCATCTTGGATCTGGTCCTGTCTCTTCGCACAACAAGAAGCAACAGGTGGTTGCTATCTCATCAACAGAGGCAGAGTATCACGTTGTATGTGAATTTGTGTGCGAAGTGATATGGTTGTGTCGCATTTTTACAAGTATGGGTCTTCCATAAAAATCTTGAATACACTTGTTCTGCGACAACATGGGTGTTTTGAACCTTGTTAAGAATCTAGTGCATCATGAAAAAACCAAACACATTGATACACAATACCACTTTATTCAAGACGAAGTACCAAGGCACCACATTCAGCTTCAAGTACATCTCCACCCATGATCAGGTTGCGGACATATTCACTAAGGCACTTGCACATGTCAAATTTGAATTGTTTCGCAATTCTCTATGTATTTCAAAATAATGGGGGGATGCTAGTATAGCTAATAGTTATATGTTTCCTAAAATATTGTAATAAGGGGGGATTGTAGAATATATTTCAATATTTCCTTTTAATTAATTCAATCGTAACAATCTTATATTGTTAGATTGATTAATTTAGGCTAGTTGTTATTTGTTACAACTTCGTTTATATTGGTCTCGGGTGGTTCCACAACCTCTGGACTAATCCTGGACCTAATGTATTATTTATAATTCATCAAATTAATCAAATTTTGTTCCACTTATCACACATCTATGAACACTAACAACCAACACTTATTGATCAAAGGGCAGAGAGGAGATGAAATGAAGAACTCATCTGGAGGAGAACTAGGGTTTGAGGAAAAGTGATGGTATAATGCAAGGCTTAGGTTGGGACTTCTTTGCATCAAAATATGTTCAAAATAATTTTAGGTACTTTGTATTTGTCTATTTTTCTCTTGGTGTAAATTGTTAGGATTTTTTTATTTTATGTGGTTTTCAATGGCCCCTAACCCTCGTAGGCCATCAAATAGTGCTGGAAATATTGAGGAGAAGATAAGAAAAAATAAAACCCACATAGCATCCCTAGAAATTTTAACTATTGATGATTCACAAGTCAATAAGGAAGATGTATCCTTCAACCAACAATATTTTGTAAAAATAGTTAAGGGTAATAGTAGGAGACAAATCCACATAGAGGTACATGCTATAAAACAAATGCAATAATCTAACAAATAAAAAGATACAGAATTAGAGCAAACACGAAGAAATGAGTATTTTCCTCAAGCAAACTCAGTTCCTGTCCTTGAGATTGCAGAAGAATTATTTGTAGAAGACATCATGTACAAATCCACCCATGCTTGGATTTGTAAATTTGTGGGGTTGAAGCCATCCCATCGTTTCTTATACAAATGGGAAAGAAAATATTGGGATCCCCAAGGAGAAGTTGATATTTTGCTTCTTTCAAATGGGTATTTTGTAGTAGTTTTATATTGGTTTCATATAGGAACAAGGCTTTTGAAGGGGGACCATACAACATTGGACTGACATCTTTATTCATGCAACCCTAGTGACCTGCATTTGATCCTCGTGTAGATCCATCAATCGCCCCAATATGGCTAAAGCTCTTTGCTCTCCCACTTGAATTTTGGAGAGATAATATCCTTGGGTTGATTGGTAATTTCTTAGGCACATATATAGGAAGATCACCAGAATCAGTAGAGGGAGGATCAACAACATATGCAAGGATATGTGTGGGGATGGACCTGGAAAAGCCACTCCCAACATAAATTAAATTGCGAGTGGAAAGAAATACATGGATACAACAAGTGGATTATGAATCAATTCCTTTTAGGTGCAGAGCTTGCCATGAGTATGGGCATCTCGTGAGAAACTACCCTAAAATAGGGAGATAGGAGATGCATCAAGCTAAAACTATTCCTAAAAACCCTTCCTCACAAAAATAAAATGATGAAGGGTTTCAAATAGTAACAAGGACAATCCAAATAAATAATTATCAAGCAAGAGGATGAAATCCAACTAAAGCAAGAAAAATGAACCAACACCCAAATTGGAGGGCATCTTCTAATAAATATGAAATCCTTAAATTAGATGATCTAATGGAAGGGCAAGAGGATTTAGAGGTAAAACTGATCAATGACAAGGGCCAACTCCAAGAATGAGAATAAAAAATCCATCGAGAGCACACCCCCATCCCATAGGAGACAAACTCCTCCCAATTATAACTACTCAAAATTTTAAAATTAGGGGGAGTCAAGAAAATCAAAATATTATGACACAACAAAAAGAATCAGAGACATCTATGTCTCAACAAATTGACTTGTTAGGGACTTGGGAAGAGCAACAAAAAACACCAGAGATATGTATGTTTTAATAAAATAATATGGTAGGGGCAATTATAGTGCATGTACAAGATCAAAATCCATCAAAATATATCATTATGGGAGTGGCAGAGAAAAATAGAGAGAAGCCAACACTAGGAATCAGCCAGATAGAGAAGCGACTAAAGAATGCAAGTTCACAAAGGATGGGAAAAAAAAATAAGGACAAAATACAACAATAAGAAGAATAAATGAGATAATTTGGATTGGTGAAGTCCATTGCCAACTTCTACAATACATACCCTCAATGATTATAAACACATGGAATTTAAGGGGTTTAAACAACCACCCTAGACAATTGGTTGTTAAGAAAATGATTTTATAAAACAACCTAGATGTGGTTTTTCTACAAGAAAATAGAACTTCCTTAGAAGCTATAGAAAATATTGCCAAGAAACCCTCTCAAGGATTTTTAGGAGGAATTACCACTTTATGGAATAAAAACTGCTTCCAATTGATGGAATTAGTTTTAGCCAAAGGAATCCTTATGAATAGACTTAGGGAGAGGTACTCTAGGCTGGTTCTATGGCATGATGGAGGTATGATCTCAAAAAATCCAATGGAAGGTAGTACAAGAGTTGATGGAAACCCATCCAAAAGACTTTTGGATAGTGGGAGGAGATCTCAATGCTAAAATGTCAGCACATGATCAAGGAGGTTTGACCCAACTCAATGAGAAGGATAGGTTATTTTTGGCTCAATTAGAGTACCTAGAGTTTATTGGCATGCCCCCACCAAGATGTAGCAACACATGAAATAATAAGATAAAAGGAGCATTCACAATAAAATCTAGATTAGATAGGTTTCTTGTAGGAGAGAAAGTATCCATCCTTTGGTACTGTAAATCATAGATTTTGAACTGGTTAGCATCTGACCATTTTCCAGGATCTATCTACATAGGAAAAAAGCCTCAAATCAAGAATCGTCTTTTAGATTTGAGACCTTTTGCTTCAAAAATAATGACTTACTAGAGCTAATGAAACAGTGGTGGGAACAAGGAAAACCAATTAAATTTTAGCTTCACTCCAAATTAAAATTTATCAAAGGTAAATTAAAAAATGGATTAAATCTCATTGGACAGATTTCCAGTAACAGAGAGCAAATATTTTAGTTTGAGTGCAAGAAATAGCAAAAAGGATCCATTTAGAACCTATCTCTAAAGAGCTTCTCTACAAAGAAATTATTTTGATGCAAGAGGAAAAAGAGTTAGACAAGAAAGAGGAAACCTACTAGAGACAACGAGCAAGAATAATCTGGCTACAAGAGGGAGAGGAATACAAAGTTTTTCCATAACTCAACCACAATACATAATCACTATAATCGGATTGATACCTTATCCAAAAGGGATGGAAATAGGGAAAATACTACCCTAGGTATGCAAGAAACTACAAATAAATACTTTTCAAACTTATTTATTGCTCTGATATCAATTGTTAGTCTTACAGTGACACTAAGAGGGGGGGTGAATCAGTGTGGCCTTTTAAAAACTTAAACCTGCAACTCTTAATGCTGAAATAATGCAAACTTAAAAATAGATACAACAAGTATAACAAGAGAGCATCACACAACACAAGATTTAACGAGGTTCACCAATGTGGCTACTCCTCAAAAATGACTGCTTGGACTACCATCCAAATCCAGCCTTTGCAAAGCTACAACTTTACAATTAATTTACCAACACCCACTAGAAGGAGCACCAACCCCTTATTTATCTGCACCAACAGAAAGGAGCACCAACCCCTGATTTACCAGCACCTACTGGAAGGAGCACCAACCCCTGATGCCAAGCTGCAACTTGGACTTCAAATTGAATCTATAAATTTTATAGTAAAATACCTTCACCTTTTTTGCACTAACTGTTGTTTCTATGCACTCTGATATCTCTACGTATTCACCTCGCACACTCTATGTCATTACAGCCGAGACTTCACGATCGTCTTCTTCCTTTGCGCACTCTGCTCTCTTTGCGAACTTACTTCGCACTTAGCACGATTCGACACGACTAGCTCTCTGCGCACTTACGACCGTATTTCTCACACATTCGACTACACTTCAAATCTCCAAACAGCCCTCCTTTTATAACAATGTTTTCAAGATGAAAACCCTAATTTTAGTCGACTGTAAAACCCTAATCTTAGTTAGCTATAAACCCTAATCTTAGTCGATTGTAAACCCTAATTTTAGTCGGCTGTCATCGGTCTTCGTCGGCTTCAACTCATCTGACTCTGTAGCTTCTTTTGTTGCTGTTGTCATGAAAACACAACATGTCATGATATCGTGACACTTTTGCCTTCGTACACTTTCTTTCTTCTTTTGTCGTGATATCATGACACTTCTACCTCTGTAGACTTCACCTTAGCTTTTGTCACGATATCGCGACACTTCTGCCTTTGTAGACTTCAATTTTCTTTTGTCGTGATATCGCGACACTTCTGCTTCGTAGCCTTCCTCTTTGCTTTTGTCACGATATCGTGACACTTCTACTTTAGTCCTTCTATATTTGTCACGAAATCATGACACTTCTACTGAAGTCTTACTTTGCTTTTGTCGCGAAATCGTGACACTTCGCTTCCTTCTTTACTTTTGTCATGAAATCGTGACACTTCTATCTTCGAGCTTCACTTTGCTTTTGTCATGAAATCGTGACACTTCCTTCGTACTCTTTCTTTGCTTTTGTCATGAAATCATGACACTTCTGCCTTCGAAGTCTTCTACTCTACTTTTGTCATGAAATCATGACACTTCTCCCGTTGAAGTCTTGCTTTCTATTTCTATCATGAAATCGTGACACTTTCTACATCCATACACTTTCTTTACAACCCATCACAAAATCATGACACTTTCTACTTCTATACGCTTTCTTTAAACCCGTCACAAAATCACAACACTTTTTGCTTCTGTACACTTTCTTTACAACCCATCACAAAATCGTGACACTTTTCACTTCATACTCTTTCTTCTAGAACATGTCGCAAAATCATGACACTTTCCACTTCTTACTCTCTCCTCAAACATGTCACGAAATCATGACAGTTCTCACTTCTAACTCTTTCTTCTAAGCACTCCAAAATCATGACACTTTTCACTTTACTTTCTCTCTCCTCAAACTTGTCGCGAAATCATGACAGTTCTCACTTCTAACTCTTTCTTCTCAAATGTCATAAATCGTGACACTTTTCTTTACTTTCTCTCTTCTCGAACTTGTCACGAAATCATGACAGTTCTCACTTCGAACTCTTTCTTCTGCAACATGTCATGAAATCATGATAGTTTTCCTTCCTTGCCCGTTTTCTTCCAACATGTCACGAAATCATGACAGTTTTTCAACTTGCCTTCTTCTCTTCCAACATGTCACGAAATCGTGACAGTTTTTCAACTTGCCTTCTTCTCTTCCAACATGTCGTGAAATCGTGACAGTTTTTCAACTTGCCTTCTTCTCTTCCAACATGTCGCGAAATCGTGACACTTTTTCCTGCTTTCTCTCTTCCAATATGTCACGAAATCGTGACACTTTTTCCTGCTATTTCTCTCTCTTCCAATATGTCACGAAATCGTGACACTTTTTCCTCTTTTTGAATATGTCGCGATATCGTGACACTTTTCTTACTTGTCTTTTTCTTTGAATTTTTGCATATGGGCCACTTCGGTCTTCTTGGAAAAGGTTCTGAACTTCCTATCCACTGCATCTGAATAGCTTCTGAGCATCTGAACTTCCTGTCCACTGTATCAACTGATCTATCTGACTGTGTTGACAACAATGACAATCTTGTTGCTGCACCTTGCTCAACAATCTCCCCCTTTGGAATTGTTGGCAACACATGTGCAATTTCCTGTAACTCTTCTCCCCCTTTGACAATAATACCAAAGGGCTACTACGGACTCCCCCTGAGTCCATGCACAACATTCTCTGGCAAAATTTATTACACTTAGCAAAAATCATGAACATGAGCAAAAAGATAATCAAATACTTAAATGCTCCCCCTGAGAATGTGATCCCTGTAGCTAGTCAATTCTTGGGAAGCGTGACCACTCCCAACTTATTGTGAAGATACTCAAAAACTTCCTTGGGCAATGGTTTTGTGAAGATATCCGCTACTTGCTCTGTAGTTGGAACAAAATCCAACTTAACCTCACCTTCCGCAACTTTCTCCTTCAAAAAGTGATACCGGATAGCAATGTGTTTTGTGCATGAATGCATAACCGGATTCTTGGAGATGTTAATGGCACTGGTGTTATCACACTTGACTGATATTGGCTCACGAAAGTTAATACCAAGATCTTTCAGGGTTTGTTTCATCCATAAAACCTGTGTACAACATGTTGTCGCTGCAATATATTCTGCCTCTACTATTGATAAAGAAACTGACTCTTGTTTCTTGTTGTGCCATGCGACCAACCTGTCTCCAAGATAGAATGCACCTCCACTGGTACTCTTTTTGTCATCGACACATCCTGCCCAATCTGCATCTGAATATGAAATAAGGGTGAAGTCTTTACCTTTCGGATACCATAACCCATACTCCATAGTACCCTTGAGATACCTAAGAATCCTCTTCATTGTTGTCACATGAGTCTCTTTGGGACTAGCCTGAAATCGTGCTACCATGCATACTGCCTACAAAATATCTGGTCTGGTAGCTGTCAAATATAGTAAGCTTCCAATCATCGATCTGTACATAGTTTGATCAACAGGTGGAGATTTTTCATCCTTGCTCAACTTGCAACCTGTCATCATGGGAGTGCTAACTGGCTTACAGTCCTCCATTGTGAACCTTTTTAACATCTCTTTCACATATTTAACTTGGGAAATAAATATGCCTTTCTCATTTTGATTAACTTGCAACCCGAGAAAGTACGATAGTTCACCAATCATAGACATTTCAAATTCTTTCTGCATCTTATTTGCTAAATATTTACATGACTCATCTTTGCTATTGCCAAATATGATATCATCTACATATACAACAAGAACAATGAGATGCCCACCTTCTATTTTGACATACAGATTACTGTCCACCATACCTTTCTTAAACCCTTGTTGAGTGAGATAGTTGTCTAGCCTTGCATACCATGCTCGGGGTGCCTGTTTTAAGCCATATAAAGCTTTCTTCAATTTGCAGACAAGGTTGGGATCATCATCAAGTTGGAAACCATCTGGCTGCTCAATATAAACCTCTT
The DNA here is from genome assembly GCA_028583015.1 of Wollemia nobilis. Classification (NCBI taxonomy): domain Eukaryota; kingdom Viridiplantae; phylum Streptophyta; class Pinopsida; order Araucariales; family Araucariaceae; genus Wollemia; species Wollemia nobilis. Next base: position 9,354,387 of record JAQPPZ010016931.1, read on the forward strand.
CTTCAAGTTTCCCATTTAAAAATGCTGATTTTACATCCATCTGATAAACTCTGAAATTCTTGTAAACTGCTAAAGCCAAAAACATTCTGATTGCCTCTAGTCTAGCCACTGGTGCAAAGGTCTCCTCAAAATCAATGCCTTCAACTTGTGCATAACCTTTACATACCAATCTTGCTTTATTCCTGACTACCTGTCCGTCTTCATTCAATTTGTTTTGAAATATCCATTTAGTACCGATTACATTTTTATTTGCAGGTCTAGGTACTAACTCCCAAGTTTTGTTCTTCTCAATCTGATCTAATTCTTCATTTATTGCCTTCATCCAACTTTCATCTTTGCTTGCCTCAACAATATTTTTGGGCTCAATGCTGGATAATAGAGAGTAGTTACTTACTACTTTTCTTCTTGTCTGAACACCAGCTGTGGGGTCTCCAATTATTTGTTCTCTAGGATGATTTTTCTACCAGCTGCCTGTTTTGAATTTCTTATTTTCTTCCACTTCTGAATCATAACTTAAATCATCTGAGTCAATTCTTTGTTTCTTTTCTGTTTCATTTTCCTCATCTCCTTCAATGACTTCTTCATAAATTGGGTAGTTTTCTTCAAAGCTAACTATTCGTTCCCTACCTTCATCAAATTTAACATCAGCACTGTCCACAATTTTCTTTAGCCTCTTGTTGTAGCATTTGTAAGCTTTGCTTTTTGATGAATAGCCAACAAAGATACCTTCATCCGCTCTATCTTCAAACTTGCCAAGATTATCTTCAGTTCTTCTGATGTAACACTTGCAACCAAAAACTTTGAGGTATTTTGTTGTTGCCTTTCTACCGAACCACAACTCATAAGGAGTTTTGCTTTCATGTGTTCTCAGCATGTACCTATTTTGGATATACACCGTAGTATGAACCGATTCTTTCCAAAATATGTCTACTACTTTGCTCTCAACCAGCATAGTCCGTGCCATTTCCTGCACTGTTCTATTCTTTCTTTCTACCACACCATTCTGCTGAGGTGTCCTGGCTGCTGAAAATTGTCTCCTAATACCATGTTTTTCATAGTACTCTAAAAACTCATCTGAAATGAATTCTCCTCCTCTATCTGATCTCAAACATTTGATCCTTTTTCCTGTTTCATTCTCAACTTGGTGTTTGAAAGACCTGAACATTTCAAAGGCTTCTGTTTTATTCTTCAAGAAAAATATCCATGTCATTCTGGAATAGTCATCAATACACAACATAAAATATTTGTCACCATTTATGCTTTGCGTTCTCATGGGTCCACATAAATCTGTGTGTATTAGCTCCAAAGGTTTGCTTGTGTAGTACTCTTTTGTTTTGAATGTGACTCTAGTTTGCTTTCCCTTTTGGCATGAAGCACAAACACTATTTGAAGGTTTTCTAATGGTGGGAATATCTCTCACTGCCTTTTTCGAGCTGATTTTTACCAGATTATCAAAACTGATATGACCAAGCCTCTTGTGCCACAGCCAGTTTTCTTCTTCCTGTCCAATAAAACAAGCTCCTTCTAAAGTCTCTGAAAGCATGTACAGGTTGCCAGATGTCCTTGATCCAGTTGCTATCAATTTTCCACTGCTTGTTCTTCTGACTTCACAGCCCTGCTTCTTAAACACTACTTCATGACCTTTATCACAAATCTGACTAACACTCAACAAGTTATGTTTCAGACCATCCACAAACAGAACTTCATCCGACTTGATTTTTCCATCACTAATCTTAACTGAACCCTTGCCAACTATCTTAGCTCCATCATTATTTCCAAACTTTACAGAACCACCTTCATATTTCTGTAACTTTTCAAATTTTTGTTTGTCACCTGTCATATGACTAGAGCATCCACTATCAAGTATCCAAGGTACATGTTTATTTTGTGCTTTAAAAGTTGTTTGCACAATCAAAGATTCCTTTTCTTCCTTAAGTCGCTCCTTTTCTTTCCATTCTATTTTGACTACAGTTTTGGGCTCTAGTTTTGACTTTCCCTTTTCAGTAGCTTGAGCAGTTCTTTCAGGAAGTTTTCTAATTTGTCTCATCCTATTTGGTTGAAATTTTCTTCCCTGAAATTGATTTGAAGCAAAAGTACTTCGACAGTTTCTTGCAATGTGCCCAAAGTTATGACAGTTATAACATTCTACTGCATAATTCATCAGAGGTGAAAAAGCATTTCTACTGGTGAAATTCCTCGGTCCTACATTATACTTGCAGTCTAAAATTTTATGTCCATAACCATTGCATTTAAAACAGAAACCAGAAAAGGGATAATTGAACCTGGGTGATGGTCTTTGCCATGTTGTTGTAGGAGCCCTAAAGCTTCTTCTTCTTTGATTTGTGACTTTGGTGAATCCATCATTGTCAATTCTCCTTTCGTGCTTGGCATTATCGATTTTCTCTGCATGAGTCATTTTTCTCTGATCAGCCTGTTTCTTATCTTCATTCTTTATGGATTCTACATTTCTGGCCTTTGATCCATTAGATGATTCTCCTTCGATGAACCCCAGACCAAATTTGATGCCTGCAGGCCTTTGGTCATTTAGAATCTTATCCAGCTTCATGGAACTTTCTTTGTGTTTGTGATAACAGCTGATTTTGCGATCCATCTCTTCTATCTGTATCCGTAACCCAACATTCTCTTCTTCGAGTTTGTAGCAGTAATCTATTTTCATGGTTATCTGAACTTCGAGATCTTCAGATATTTTCTTGTATTCTTTTGTCTGTACTTTCAAACTAGTTATGATTTCGTTTGCATCCTCAAGCTTCCTTGAAAGTTTCTTATTCTTTTTCCTTTCTATTTTCCACTCTTCAAGTGCAGAGATCAACTCACCTTCTAGATCTACTTCAGCCTCAGGTTTTTCACCACATACTTCAGAGTTCACTACTTCTTCTTTTTCTGATTTTACTTCTTCAAATGCCATAAAAAGAGCTTCACCTGTTTCCTCTTTAGAATCCTCATGGGAGCTGTCTTCTGAAGAACTAGCATTCCTGGAGATGAAACTTTTCTTCTTGAAGTTGCCTTTTTTGAAGTTTGTTTTCTTCTTCCAGTCACTTCTTTCTTGGTGCGATGCTTCCTCACCTTTGTTCTTCTCATTAAGTGGACATTTAGTCGCAAAATGCCCAACGCCTCCACAGTTGAAGCATTTAAATGGTAGCTTTCCTCTGTATTTTCCTTTTCCCCTTTTTAATTTTCTAACAAAATTAGCTTCCATTTCATCCGATGTCTCTTCTTCTTCGGACTCTTGTTTTGCGTTTTTATTTTTTAGGGCTTTAAAAGCCGCTTCTCTATCTGTGGGATTAGACCTTCCTATTCTCATCTCATAAGCAGTCAAAGAACCATGCATCTCATCCATACTAAAAGTATTTAGATCTTTAGCTTCTTCTATAGTTGATACTTTAGAATCAAATCTTTGAGGAAGAGATCTTAATACCTTTTTCACGATGGTAGAATCTTCGATTTTCTCGTCGAGTCCTCTAATCGCGTTAATGACTTCATTAACTCTCAACATATATGCCTCTATGTTCTCATCGTCATTCATCTTTAATGCTTCGTACTGAGTTCGATATGTTTGTAACTTGGCCTCCTTGATCTTATCATCTCCTTCATGAATGCTCCTCAATTTTTCCCATATTTCTTTTGCAGTTTTACAGCTCATGATCTTTACTAGTTCATTGTCCACTAATCCACACATGATAGCATTTTTTGCTTTTGAGTCATTCTCAAATGCTTTCTTACCAGCAGTATCGGTTGGAGCAGTGGCGGGTATTGTGTACCCACTAAATACTGAATCCCAAATTTCGAATCCCAAAGCACAGAGATATGTCTGCATCCTGATTTTCTAGAATGCGTAATTAGATCCGTCAAACAATGGTGCTTTGTTTGATGAGAAACCTTCACCACCTGCCATTGTGTCACTTCCAAGATCACCCTAGCCGATTAAGCTTGTTCAAGAACTTAGCTCTGATACCAATTGTTATTCTTACAGTGACACTGAGAGGGGGGTGAATCAGTGTGTCCTTTTAAAACTTTAAAATTGCAACTCTTAATGCTGAAATAATGCAAACTTAAAAATAGATACAACAAGTATAACAAGAGAGCATCACACAACACAAGATTTAACGAGGTTCACCAATGTGGCTACTCCTCAAAAATGACTGCTTGGACTACCATCCAAATCCAGCCTTTGCAAAGCTACAACTTTACAATCAATTTACCAGCACCAACTGGAAGGAGCACCAACCCCTTATTTATCCGCACCAATAGAAAGGAGCACCAACCCGATTTACCCCCTAGAAGGAGCACCAACCCCTGATGCCAAGCTACAACTTGGACTTCAAATTGAATCTATAAATTTTACAGTAAAATACCTTCACCTTTTTTGCACTAACTGTTGTTTCTGCGCACTCTGATATCTCTACGTATTCACCTCGCACACTCTGTCGTTACAGCTAAAACTTCATAATCATCTTCTTCCTTTGTGCACTCTGCTCTCTTTGCGAACTTACTTCGCACTTAGCATGATTCGACATGACTTGCTCTCTGCGCACTATGACCGAATTCGCATACATTCGACTACACTTCAATTCTCCAAATAGCCCTCCTTTTATATTAGAAATTTCAAGATGAAAACCCTAATTGTAGTCGGTTGTAAACCCTAATCTTAGTCGAATGTAAACCCTAATCTTAGTCGGCTATAAACCCTAATTTTAGTCGACTATCATCGGTCTTCATCGGCTTCAACTTAACTGACTCTATAGCTTCTTTTGTTGCTGTTGCCATGAAAACACATGTCACGATATCATGACACTTTTGCCTCCATACACTTTCTTTCTTCTTTTGTCACGATATCGTGACACTTCTTCCTTCGTAGGCTTCACCTTAGCTTTTGTCATGATATCATGACACTTTTGTCTTTGTAGCGTTTGAATTTCTTTTTGTCATGATATCGCAACACTTTTGTCCTTGTAGCCTTCAACTTTCTTTTTGTTGCGATATCATGACACTTCTATCTTTGTAGTCTTTGACTTTCTTTTTGTCATGATATCGTGACACTTCTATATTTGTAGCCTTCGAATTTCCTTTTATCGCAATATCACGAAAATTTCGTCTTCGTAGCCTTCAACTTTCCTTTTGTTGTGATATCGTGACACTTCTATCTTCATAGCTTTCGACTTTGCTTTTGTCATGAAATCGTGACACTTTTGCTTTCGTACTCTTTGTCTTTGCTTTTGTCATGAAATCATGACACTTTTGCCTTCGAAGTCTTCTACTCTGCTTTTGTCATGAAATCATGACACTTCTCCTGTTGAAGTCTTGCTTTCTATTTCTGTCATGAAATCGTGACACTTTCTGCATTCGTACGCTTTCTTTACAACCCGTCATGAAATCGTGACACTTTCTACTTTCGTACGCTTTCTTTACAACCCATCACAAAATCATGACACTTTCTACTTTCGTACGCTTTCTTTACAACCTGTCACAAAATCATGACACTTTATGCTTTCATACACTTTCTTTACAACCCATCACGAAATCGTGACACTTTCCACTTTACTTTCTCTCTCCTCGAACTTGTCGCGAAATCGTGACAGTTCTCACTTCGAACTCTTTCTTCTACAACATGTCACAAAATCGTGACACTTTTCACTTTACTTTCTCTCTCCTCAAACTTGTCATGAAATCATGACAGTTCTCACTTCGAACTCTTTCTTCTACAGCATGTCACGAAATCATGACACTTTTCACTTACTTTCTCTCTTCTCCAACATGTCACGAAATCATGACAGTTTTACTTGTTACTCTTTCTTCTGCAACATGTCGTGAAATCGTGACAGTTTTCCTTCCTTGCCCTTTTCTTCCAACATGTCGCGAAATCGTGACAGTTTTTCAACTTGCCTTCTTCTCTTCCAACATGTCGCGAAATCGTGACAATTTTTCAACTTGCCTTCTTTTCTTCCAACATGTCGTGAAATCGTGACAGTTTTCCTTTGTTTCTCTCTCTTCCAATATGTCGTGAAATCATGACACTTTTCCTCTTCTTCTCTCTCTTCCAATATGTCATGAAATCGTGACACTTTTTCTGCTTTCTGAATATGTCGCGATATCGTGACACTTTTCTTACTTGTCTTTTTCTTTGATTTTTTGCATATGGGCCACTTAGGTCTTCTTGGAAAAACACTATACATACTCTAAATGATCTCTGAACTTCCTGTCCACTGCATCTAAATAGCTTCTGAGCATCTGAACTTCTTGTCCACTGTATCAACTGATCTATCTGACTGTGTTGACAACAATGACAATCTTGTTGTTGCACCTTGCTCAACAGGAGGAGATCTCAATGCTAAAATGTCAGCACATGATCAAGGAGGTTTGACCCAACTCAATGAGAAGGATAGGTTATTTTTGGCTCAATTAGAGTACCTAGAGTTTATTGACATACCCCCACCAAGATGTAGCAACACATGAAATAATAAGATAAAAGGAGCATTCACAATAAAATCTAGATTAGATAGGTTTCTTGTGGGAGAGGAAGTATCCACCCTTTGGTACTGTAAATCATAGATTTTGAACTGGTTAGCATCTGACCATTTTCCAGGATCTATCCACATAGGAAAAAAGCCTCAAATCAAGAATCGTCTTTTATATTTGAGACCTTTTGGCTCAAAAATAATGACTTACTAGAGCTAATGAAATAGTGGTGGGAACAAGGAAAACCAATTAAAATTTTAGCTTCACTCCAAATTAAAAATTTTCAAAGGTAAATTAAAAAATGGATTAAATCTCATCGGACATATTTCCAATAACAGAGAGCAAATATTTTAGTTTGAGTGCAAGAAATAGCAAAAAAGATCCACTTAGAACCTACCTCTAAAGAGCTTCTCCACAAAGAAATTATTTTGAAGCAAGAGGAAGAAGAGTTAGACAAGAAAGAGGAAACCTACTGGAGAAAACGAGCAAGAATAATCTGGCTGCAAGAGGGAGAGGAATACAAAGTTTTTCCATAACTCAACCACAATACATAATCACTATAATTGGATTGATACCTTATCCAAAAGGGATGGAAACAGGGAAAATACTACCCTAGGTATGCAAGAAACTACAAATAAATAGTTTTCAAACTTATTTACTGCAAATCCTAATCTTTCCACTCAGAACTAAGAGGAAATTTTAGAAAGCATGCCAATGTTAATTTCACATAAATAAAATGAGGATCTCTTGTTTAAAGAAACAATTTTTGATATGTAGACATGGAAGGCCCAAGGGTTAAATGGATTTCTAGTAGAGTTCTATAGAGCCTATTGGGATATAATTACAAAGGATGTAACCCAAGCAGTAGAAGAAGTCAAGACTAGTGGAAGAATCCTTAAAGCCTTGAATCACACCTTTTTGGCTCTCATCCTGAAATGTGGAGATATGGAAAATCTCACTAACTATAGACCAATTTCTCTATGCAATGTGGTTTATAATATCATAAGCAAATTGATGGTAAATAGGTTGAAACAAATTTTACTAGGGTTATTCTCTCCAGAACAAGGGGGATTTGTGCAAGGTAGATAAATTTTGGATGGATTTGTGGTAGCACAAAACTATTTATGAGCTTTGCCAAAAGGAAATTAAAGGTTTGTTTCTTAAGCTAGATTTATCCAAGGCATGTGATAGAGTAAGTTGGGAATTTTTAGCCCAAATACTACAAAAATTTAGTTTTAGTGAATGGATAAAATAGATTATGGAATGCATCTCTACAGTTTCTTTCTCAGTGCTCATCAATGGTAATATATACCAACTATTCAAAGCTTCCATAGGATTCTGGCAAGAGGATCCACTTTCATAGTTCAACTTTTTTACGGAGGGCTTGGGAAGGCTCATACAAAAGAGAAAAATAGAGAATACCATTTCAGGGGTAAGGATAAGCAAAAACATAAATATTACTCACCTCCAATTTGTGGATGACATAGGAATGTGGGGGGAAGCAATAATAAGAGAAGCAACCAATATTAGAAAAATGTTGGAGTGCTACATAGTGGCTACTGGACAACTACTAAATGAAGAAAAATCAATAGTGGTTTTTTTTAATGTGATAAAAAATTTAAGAGAATGGATAACCTACATCCTCAGATTCTCAGAGGCATCATTGCCCTTAGAATATTTGGGTATCCCCTTAATAGAGAAGAGCCTCAAAAATAAATATTGGAAATCAATAAGAGACAAAATCCACTCAAAATTTTTGCATTGGATCTACAAGTGGTTAAATTTTGAAGGAAGAGTAACATTGCTTAAATCAGTTTTACAAGCAATTCCAGTGTATAAATTATCCATTTTGGCTGCCCCAAAGAGCATCCTAAAATATTTGGATAAGATGATGAGACATTTTCTTTGGTCTAGAGTGCAGGGTAACCACACAAGGGCACTAGTCAATTGGGACAAAATCTGCAAGCCTAAGGAAGTTGGAGGTTTGGGAATTAGAAAAACAATGACAAACAACCAAGATCTAACAACCAAGTTGTATTGGAGATAGCTAAATCATCCTAACCAACTCTAGAGCAAAGTATTGAAAGTTAAATACTATCCCTCACAAAATACAAAAGATCTTCATCTTCCAGTTTCAAGAGAGGGATCAGAGACCTAGAAAGCTCTAAAGAAAGGAGCATAACTTATCAAATAAGGTTTATATTGGAAATTGGGAGATGGTAAAACTGCTAGACTGTGGGAATATTCTTGGGAATATTTCCTCCCCAATAATTGATCAGTACCCTCACTTAATAGGACTTAAGTAAAAATTTTAGAGGAAAGGGTGGAATCTCATAAACCACTATTTTAAAATTCCAGATCAACTGCAGGACAATCTTAGTCAGTGGCAAGTCCTAGAGAAGTTGAGGTAAGAATGGGCTAAGGATAATAGAGAACTGAAATAAATCTTGGATAGAAAAAAATGACCAAGGAGTAATGGACCCGATCAAGTTGGTTGGGGACATACCCAAATAGGAATTTATATTGTCAAAGAAGGTTATAGAAAGCTTATCCAAAGCACTCAAATTGGTCCAAAGCCCCCTTGGTTGCAATTATGGCAACCTAAAGGATGGCCAAAGATAAATTAATTTATATGGTTGGTTGCACATAATAATATTATGACTCAGGATAACATTAGGAGACATGGATTTATTGGATCCAACTAGTGTGTAATGTGTCACCAAGATGAGGAAACAATGGGCCACCTTATTTTATTGTGTCCTTATGCCCAAACAGTCTATAGTTTTTGGTACAATATTTTTTATCAATCAGAAAGATCCATTCACATTGAGAACAACTTTGGAACTATTGGAATACCAATATATTCAAGTCAAAGACCTTGAAGATAGCTTGGGATTTGGGTTTGGGTTTCATCTGCTGGTAACTTTGGTTGGAACGTAATAACAGGATTTTCAATGAGGAATTTAGACTAGAGGAAAGAATCTAGGGCACTCTAATTAGGAAACTTTTAGAGACAGTGCAGGCTAAAACCCAAGAGGACTCTCGGATAGCATAGGATGAAGCAGATATATAGAAAACTCCAAAAATAATTATAATATGGTAACTAAGAAAGGAAGGATAAGAATAGAAAGAGGGTTTCATAGACTCAGGATGAAGTCTATGGATTCAAAAGGAAAGGGTAAATGGAACACTTTTAGAGGTCATCTAGCAAGGACTAAAACTTTTAAAAGTTGGGTAGTCAAAGGAACAAAGTTGTGCCACATTTTGAGCCTTGCCAAGAAAGGTAGTTTATCAACAATATATGTATAATTTGAGTTTTTTCAATAATTTTTTTACCCTTTTTTCAAAAAAAAACCAACACTTGTTAATTAATGCTTTCAAGGTTGACAATGCCAAGAACAACCATGATTCCTTCTTAGACCTTGCTACCTTATTTATCTCGCCATGATATCATGGACAACCCACTACTAGAGTCACAACCATAAATATAGGAATTTATTCCTTTGTGTGTGTTGGTACCACCAATGATGAGCATATTTATGGTGAGAACATATTTCCACCTAAACAATAGTATACCTTATGTTACCTATCCCCTATTTATCTAGTCCTTAAGAAGATTCTTGTCAATATGAAGTACCTCAAGAAGAGCCTACGTTGATACAAATAGGGTATCAAAGAACCCCTATAAGCCAACGTCTAGCTTGATACCACTGTGTGGTCATGATGTAACATGGGTAGGGCTTGTTTCAATCCTATATAACCAATTTAAAAAGAAAAGAGGAAAGGAAAAGAAAATTTAAGGAATATCAATATGCAAAAATAAAAATAGATATTGCAAGTGTTAATAAGAAATGAAACTAACCCACAAAGAAAAATAAAAAGTGATGATAAAAATGGTATCTTGGTATATTAGGGGTATGGACAAGACCCCTTAAATAATATTTAAGGAATAATAGGTTTTTTTAACCCTATGTTTATTTTAATAAAGAAACAAAATTAATTGTAGGATGGGAATTGTCTAATAGTTTCTTCTAAAAAAGCTTCAATAGGTATTGTAATAGTATGGCACACATGTAAATGGGATGGACACTTTCTAGAAGCAAAAAGTAATTGGATTGCTAGTCTATTTTGTAGGAAAGAAGAAAATATTAAACTTTGGGTTATAAATATATATGATCTAATTATAGTTACTCCTCACAAAATATGTTGTAAGCACCTCAATTTATTTTTTTCAAATTCAATGACTCGTAATTGTGATCTATGGATTGTTGGGAGGCTTCAGCATAGTTCCATCCCTTTATAAAATAAGTGTGGTACTCTTGGATGATCTAAATCAATAGATGATCTTGCTTTATTTGTCAATTCAAATGACCTTTGGGATGTTATTCCTTGAAGCTTTCAATATATGGGCTAATAGATGGATTGGGATTCATCTAGCATAAAGATTTGCTAACTTTTTGTTATCTAATACATGGTTACAAACAAATTATACAATCTCCTTAGACAGTTTATTGCAAGTAAGATGTGATATTAAACTCATTATCTTGAGATGTGATCTACTCAATGATGCTCTTCTAAAGCCATTTTGATTTTAGTATACATAGCTCCAATATGTTGATTTCTTGCACATGGTAATGTTATAGTGGGATAAAGCAAGGTTTGAAGATAATGTATGTACAATTTTATTCAAAAGATGAAATACCTATAGGGGAAAATGAAGATTTGGAATGCCAAATATTTTGGTAACATATTTAAAACAAAAAGTGGAAATTAAATTTAAACTTAACAATTTACAAGAGATAGTAAAAATCAATGGAATAGACTAAGATACTTATGTTTTAATTATTATAATGTCTTAAAAATGTAGAAACATACTGGTCCCAAAAATCCAAGGAGAGATGGATTAAGTAAGTCAGAATAAATACCATATTTTTCATGTTACAACTAAAACATGTATTTTTATCACATCAAAAATATTTCAACTCTAGATGGAAGAAGTATTGAGAAAGAAGATATCATGCAGGAAGTAAATAATTATTTCAAATATATTTTGTCAAAATTTGGACAAGACAAGGAGGGTCAAGGTAAGTCTTTGCAAAATATTCTATCAATTATCATAGAAGGACTAAATGAAATCTTGATGAGGAAGATATCAATTGAGGAGCTAAAAGTGTTAGCAAATGGGCCCAAAAATCATAGGTATAATATTTTCCAGGTTCTCATTCAATCACAATAACACTAATATTATACAAAATAAAATCTTTATTGATAATGAATCAATATTCAACATCTATTATAAAACTTGTTACATTGCATAGAGCTTTGTCTCCAATATATGACCTTACACAAGACTCCTCAATACTCCTGGATTTTTCTCTCCTTAAACTCACTTGAAATGCAACCTTTCACATACCTTTCTTACATTATGACAAAGCTTCTCCTTATTATATAACTTCATACTTCAAATCTTAACATATCTCATGTGACTCTTTACTTACACATATGACACCTGACACTGATGACTCTTAACTTGCACACATAAATCACACTTATAAACTTGACTCCTTTCACTTATAATAAACACACTTCACACTTTGACACATACTTTTAACATAAATAATAAATACATCCCTAATCTAACTATTTAAAATGGTACTCAAAGGTACCAAATAATGTATTGCTACTAACACCCCCTCATATTACATTATTTGGTGTGAAGCTTTTTGCCTTCAATCTCTATCTTCTATCTTCATCTTTTCTTCATTCTTTGTTCATCAAAATTCTCTATCAGATGTTGTGTTTAAAGTTTTAGAAATTTCTATATTTCCTTACTTTCTTCTATCAATGCATTCTTATTATTTTCTTCTATGATGAAATTCACAAAGCAATCTCTCAATTTATTTATTTTTGGTAAATTCCCTTTGATGGTCCCAAATTAATAATAAAATTCCTTAAAATTAAATCTCAATTTCATAATTCACTCTCAATAAATGTTATTTCAATTCTCACTTCTTATAAATCCCAAATTTTAATTTTAAATTCTTCCTTTAAACAAAAACTTTTCATCAATCAAATTTAAATTTATCAATTGCCAAATCTCAAATTCAATTTCATAATCTTCTTATGTCTCTCTGATTAATTTCTTTTTCTCCCTTTAATAATCTCTTCCTTCAAAGTTTCAATTCAACTTAAACTTCAATTTAAAATAAATATTTAAATCAGCTTTTAATTCTCTTATTTCTCCAATCATTCATTTATTCCTTCTATCACCCCAAAATATTATCCAAACCAAATATGCTCGATAAAATGCATTCAATACAAAAATTAATTTATGACCAAGATTTAATTTATACCTTTTATCATAGTGGTCATCTTTAATTTATTTCCACACACATGTGGCAACGTTCTTCTATGTTAGAACAATATTTCACTACCTCCAAAGCATTACTATTTTTGAAATATCTTAGTCGTCTTCCTTTGCAAGAATTGGTGCTCACCTCTACAACTCAGACATTCATTTTTCTAATTCAAAAACTTCCCTTTCCAACTTGGGTGCACACTTTTCCAACTCAAGACTTTTGCAACTCAGGTAATCTCGACGTAAGCGCCCTTCATTATTTGACTCAGGCTCTCTTCGACATAGGTAGTATTTGCTTCTAGAAACCAAATCTCCTTAATTTTGTTGCACTCTTATTGGATTCACTACACTCAAATTCATCTTTAAGCTTTAAATCATACTCAAGTCTACATCCTCTGACTTCACTTCACTGTATTCAAGTTCAATGTCTTCTGAATTTATGATCCATGCTCAAGTTAATGTCCTTTGACTTTCACTCATGCTTTCTAGCAAACATATTTTTAACAAATTTATTCTCCAACAACCAATCACAAATGTTCTTGTCTTCTTCAATAGTAGACTTCTAACATCCAATCATCTCAAATTAATCTCTTCCTCCTACAATGCCTTCAATAATCTCCATCAAATCGTCTTTTTCCTCCTCCAAAAACACATGTCTAGAATTCACACATCCAAAAAATCATATTCATCCTTACATCTTCGACTCTCTCCAATATCAATCTTCACATTCAATATCTTTGTCTTCTCTCCTTCAGATTCACACATCCACGCATTCACACTATAATATTTTGGTGCTAGCTATTATCCAATCTCTTCTCAAACTTTCTCCAATGTTCAACTTCCACACTCATGTTCTCTATATCTTGGATTGCTCAAAATAAAATCCCTTTCATCAACATAGCTCTGAACCAAGATGGATTTGAGCCCAAAAATCACAAGTTCAATATTTCCTAGGATTTCATTCAATCACAATAACATTAATATTGTATAAAATAAAATCTTTATTGATAATAAATCAATCTTCAACACCTATTACAAAACTTGTTACATTGCATAGAGCTTTGTATCTAATATATAACATTACAAAAGACTCTTCAATACTACTAGCTTTTGCTCTCATCAGACTCACAAGAGACATAAAATTTCACGTCTTTATTACATTATGATAAATCTTCTCATGATTACATAACTTTCTACTTCTAATCTTGACACATCTCACATGACTCTTCACTTACACATATGACACCTAACACTCATGACTCTTCACTTGCACACTTGACACCTTTCACTCATAATAAACACACTTCACACTTTGATACATACTTTTGACATAAATAATCACACCCTATTCTAACTATTTACAATGGTACTCAAGATACCAAATAATGTAATATTTCTAACAAAAGGAGATAAATTTCTCATTCCATCCTAATAAGGAACCTGGCACTAATGGATTTTCTATGATTTTATTTTTAAATTTTGGGATTTGTTAAAGAATGACATGTTGGATGTGGTTGAAGAGGTGAGAAAAAATAAGGCAACAATAAATGATATCAAAACCACCTTTATTGCATTGGTTTCCAGAAAGGCGATATTTTAACAAATTTTGTCCAATAAAGCTTTATAATATGATTAATAAGATAATTTTAAAAATTATGGAAAGTAAATTAAAATGTATTTTAGATTGTCATCTTAGAGAAACAAGGTGGTATTGTTCAATATAAACAAACTCTTGATAGTATAATAATTGCACCAAAGACAATACATTCTCTTCATTCCATGAAAAAAGAATAAGTGTGATTTTAAAATTAAAAATGAACAAAGCATGTGATAAGGTTTGTTAGAGTTTTCTAATATGATATTATCAAAAATAGTTATGGTCAAGTTTGGTTTGAATGGATTAGATGTTGTTATATCCTTTCAAAATATTCTACTTCGATCAACAAATCTTGTATTGGATTTTTTTTGAATCAACTCATGAACTTCACCAAAGTGACCCACTATCTCCCTATCAATTTATTATTCTTGGTTAAGGAATGAGGGAGAGCTTTTATAAAGGTAAAAAAGAAAAAATCAAAGATATTTAAGTTACAACAAATGGTCCCTTTCACTCTTATCTCCAATTTTTTGATGATACTTTTATTTTGGATCATCCCTTAGTCAATGAGGCAATGGAGTTTAAATCCATATTATCATGCTATGAGAAGGTTGTTTGACAATTGGTTAATACTTAAAAATCCAAAATTGTTTTCATTTAATACTAACAAAATATCTAAAATAAATTACTATGGGCGTTTTAGGGTTTAAAGTTAGAAAGTTGCCATTGATATATTGGTATTCCTTTGTCTCATAAAGGAAAGAAGGAGCCTTGAGCTTAATTTTTGAATAGGATATAATCTTCTTTGATAGGTTGAAAAGGTAAGTTCTTAGCCATAGTTGGAAGACTTCAATTCATTAAAAAATGAATTACAATCTATCCATGTATATCATGTCACTTTCAAGATTGACATTAGATATAGCATCTAAATCAGATATAATTCAAAGAGGTTTCCTTTGGAAATGATGTAATGAAAAATTTAAGTTTCCTCTTTGTAAGAGGGATAGGGTTTGCAAAAAAAATAATATTAGAGGGGAAGGCTTTCAAAACTACATACTTATGAGGTTGACACTAGGGGTAAAACTTGGTTGGAGATTATTCCAAAATCAAGAAGTTGGAATAAATGTTAAAAAAATATATAGGTTTCTCTTATTGCAATTAAATTGTTCAAGAAATGAATCCTACCTACAAATTCAACAATGTGGAACTTCATATCAAAGAGTTTGTAATTAATCAAGGAACATGTTACATGGTTAATCAATGATGGGGATTCGATTGGCTCCTTGTGAGGAGTAAGAAATCGTGTAATTGGCTTCTGAACAACTCAAACGACGGTCATATGGATCATCGCGATTGAAGGACATGTAATTTAATTAAAGAAGAATTTGTATTTATACATGAAACTAAACCTGAGATGAGGAGTGAATATGAGAATTTGTTCACGAACATGGCAAAACAAAGATGCTAAAAATTTTAGGGTTTCCTGCAATAGATATGGAGCTAAAATCAGTGGTAGCAATAGCGACTACTACCCGAATGTGAGTGTGGCAGAGTGTGGATGGACAAGGGAAGGAGTGAACAACATTAGGGAAACTGAGTTTAGCAGAACAGCATTTGAGGGTGAAAGTGGTTGCATCAGAGATATTTGAAGTTCCATTAGGGTTTATGGTGGAAATTTAGGGTTTCCTACAACTTTATTTTTTGAATTTTGAGATGGAGGGTTTCAACAAAGATGCATGCATTGAGCCAAAAATGAATTTTAAAGAAGCAATCCATGGAGGACCACCTCAAACAGGAGGGAAACATAGTCAAACATTACCAAGGAAACCACTGAGAATGCTAAAGGTCAATTCAAGGAAAACAGAGATGGATTGCATGAAAGCAACTAATGGATCTCCATTAGTGAAGTTGGAAATAACGAATCTCCAGGAAGGAATAGATAATATGGAGAAGAGAGGACTAATTTGTTGATTCATGGGATTTCGATCAATTCTTGCTACCTTCAAGCAATGGAATGCCAAAACCTGAAGCACTAAAGGTGAGTTCCAAATTTTTACTTACCCTAATGGCCACTTTCTTATTTTTTTTGCTAATGAAGAAGATAGGGAGGACATTTTTCAAGGGGGACCATGGTTTTTTGGTAGGGCAGGGCTCTTCATGAAACCATGACATTCCAAGTTCAAAGTTGAGGAAGAAATACCCTCAATTGCCCATGTTTGGGTCTGTTTATTTGGTCTTCCAATAGAATACTGGCATCCAAATATATTCATAACAATTGGGAATTCTTTAAAAGTTTTCATGATGATTTTTTTATATCACCCAACACTTAGAGCATATGATTTATGCAATAATTTGTGTTCTAATTGATTTTGACAAACCACTTCTAGAGAATATTACTTTACAATATGGGGAAGAAATATGAGAGCAAGGAGTAGATTTTGAAAATATTCCATTTAGATGCAGAATTTGTCATGAATATGGCCATCTAGCCAAGGATTGTCTACATAAGAGCCCTAACAAAGAGAAATACGATGGGGACTTGGCAGGGTTTCAAATCCCTAAACAAAAAAACAAAAAGAAAAAAATAGCAACAAAAGAGAAAACAATAATTTCACTTAATTCCTTTGAAATTCTCTCCACGGACGAGCAAGCAGATGATGAGGATGGTCAAATCGAAACAGTTATTACGAAAACACATTTGATGAAAAGAGGAAATAGGAAGGATTACATGATGAGAAATCACTAAAAGAGCTTGCCTTGATGCTGAGAAATAACAATAAAGGAAAAAAAAGTACAATGTAGAAAACCAACCCAAGTGCAAAACAAAAGGACAGATTCAAACTACAAACAAAATGGATTCTCAAAAAGACCATACAAATTCCAACAGTAGTGTTATGGTTCTAAATAACCAGCCTATAGTCCCAACTGGAATGAAGCAAGATACGAATAAAAGGATGAGGATGCCATAATACTAAGGGTTTATAGGATGGGTGTTATCCTTCAGTCTCTTGATTGCAATGTTAGAAGCTTTGGCTGTTTTGCTAAGCAATTTCTGACATTTTTGGTAATTTGTTAAGCTTTGGTATATTTTTAGTGGTTGTTTTTTTTTTGTTTGATTTATCAATAGCTCATTTGGCTTAGTTTTTGTTGTATTTGTTTTTCATGTTTTTGTTTGTGGTGTATTTGGATCATTTTGTTGTTTCTATTTTGGTTCTATTTTGTTATGTTGTTTTTGTGGTTTTTTGTGTGTTTCGTGTTCTATGGTTTTTTGTTTGTGATGTATTTGTACCTTTTTGTTATTTTTGTTATGTTAGTGTTTTGTTATGCTGTGTTTGTGGTTTTATTTTTGTTTCGTGTTTTGGTGTTTATTTTTGTTATTTTATTTAGTTATTTATATTTATTTTATTTTCATTTATTTTTTGTGTGTGTTTGTTTTGTTATGGTATTTTTGTGTTTGTTTTATGTTTGTTTTGTGTGGTTCGTATTTTTTTTCATTCTTATTATGCGTGTGTTTGGTTGTACTTTTTATTGTCGACACACTCAAGGAGTATGCTTTATTTGTTTTAGTTTATTGTGTGTTTGTGTTTGTGTTTGTGTTTGTGTGTTCTTGTTTTTTGTTGTTTCAGGCATGCTCCTTGCGTGTGTCAAAGGTGGTAGGCCAGGTGTGAGCCCTGGGTATTTTTTACGGAAAATATACCCCCGCCTCCTTGGGTCTTACCCAAAAGTGGCATCCCTTCCGGGATGTTTTCCACAAACAAAAAATCAATGAGGAAAATTCTACAATTTTTTTGCTTGATGCTTGATTGATACCTTATTATTTATCTAAGTTGCTAACCACTACCTTGGTCATTTTTATCTTGTAAAGGTTTGTAGGTAAAAAATTATATAATGTGAGGAACAAATCCAAAATGATGGATTTTTATTAACAATTTGGTTGAAGGATAGGACTTCAAACAAATAGTTGACAAGGTTCAAAAGATGCTTCAAGAGTTTTATTTTCCTATTTTGTGTTGAAAGATAAGTTCATTTGGAATAAAATATTGTGGATACTTTGGTATTATTATGATATAAGGATTTAGAGCATCTAGAATTTTCTACTACCGACTTCCCTTGGAAGACTGTTTGGTCACTTAAGGCCCTCCCTAAGGCCTCAACATTCTTTTAGTTAGTAGCCCAAAACAAGATTCTTATAAGAGAGAGTCTACAAAGAAATTTCAGATCATTTACTCCTTCATTGTCCTTTTGCTTACACCGTTTAGGATGACTTTTAAAAAAGTATGAAAATATAGTAGGTTGCTATATCAACATTGAAAGAATTGATGAAATGTTGGATTAATTAGTTTAAAGCTAAAGCATTATGCATCCTACGGAGGTACATCAAGGACTTTTCCTTCTCACAGAGTTGTATGTGAACTGCCCATATAATTCCCAACCATTGGTCCTACCACTTTTTGTAGGAATTTATGGCTTGAAGAGAAAAATTGAACTTCTAAAAAATAAATCTTAAAATCATGTCTTAGTTTGAAATCGCACTATTACCTCTCATGGAGAATGTTTACAGACATGGTGTTCATCATACAAGTCTCAAGTGCAGAAAAAAAGTGCTAGCCTCTTGGTTATAGGATTTGCATATACATGCAAAGGTCATTTGTGATAATGGAGTTAACACACAAGATATAGGTCAATCTATGGTAAAATGAAGATATCCAAAATTAGGTTTACCAAAAGTAATTTTAATGGTGATTTCAAAGGAAATTTGGAAAAAACTTACAAAGATGATACTTTTTAGAATAATGAAGCCAAAATTCTCTACTTACTATAATAATATGAAACTTCAACTAGCAACTCTGCAATAGAACACTTCTTACATGGATCAAAATTATCATGAAAAAATAATGAAAATATATTTTAATTAAGAGGGATTCAAATCAAATGGCATTTGCTCATCTGGTTAGATTCCTTATCATTTAAGGAGGAGATTAAAGTTCAAATCTTGCCAAGTGATACATGAAAATATCTAAGCTTTGTTGTAATATCACTATGTGGTGATGATGTAAGTTTCAATTCCATATAACCAATTGAAAAGAAAAGGAGGATTCACAACTTATTATTGATGCTCTCAACTAAAATAAATATAGAAAATGGATAAAAATAACATTATTTTTTATGTCCAACTATTGATGAAGGTATTTTGTTGACAATGTTAATGTATCTATAAAGAAGAAAACATGGTAACAAATAATTTAAACAATTACAATATTGATGTTTGTCCGCAAAATTCAAATTTTAAAAAATACCTTAATAAAAATATCAAAATATTGATTATAAAAACATAACAATTTGAAAAAGATAATAAATATATTTAATTAAAAAACAAATAAAATAATTTAAAAACAAACAAAATATAATCTAATTAACCTTATAACAAATATATTATTTTATTATTTTGATAAGTACAACCCTCACTCAACTTATTTAATAAAATTTTAAAACACTTATACTACCCATCCATTAATTTAAATTTTATCTAACCAGAGACAAATACACACTTACATTGCATCACCATTTTATTAAAATCACAGATATCTTTAAATATAAGATATGTAATGTATTCATTTGTATATAGAATTAATGTCATGCAGTTCATATTGCTTTCTCTATCATTAATATTTAAGATATATTCTTGTCCTGCTGCAAAACTAAGAAATATGCAATGTAAAAACGCATAGGGTGTCTGTTATGCCATACATATTACAGTTACAATTTTATTCTGTTCTTTAATCCTCTTAGTCCTTGTGGTTGTTCATAATAAGCAACCAAGTACCTTCGTTTTGTTTAATTTTACCCAAAGTTGATTCACAGTCAATACATTTTAGTATAGGTGCCAGGTATCAATTACCACCATACTTGTGTGGTAACGTTGGTAGTGCGGCCCGAGAGGAGCACCGTTAGGGTGGAGTTGTCTTTGACGCCTTAGTCCTCCAACCCGCGGGCCATTCGTGGAGTGGATGAGCCGCTGGAAGCTTGTGGGTATGCCGTGTTCTTTTTTGATTATTTCCGTAAGGGTTTTTACTTTGGGGAGGGTTTCGGGGAAGGCAAGGGAGAAGGTTTGGCTCGAAGGCATACGAAGGAATATCCGCATCTTTGCGAAAAATAAAATTGTCTGCGTTAAGATTTTTGGTATGCCAGTTTCGAACTCTGCACCTGCTTCGGGATGTATAACGAAGGATTGAGAGGGAAAGTGAATCGTAAATATGTAATAGAAGGAAATTGTCGATTTTACTCATGTGGATTAGACTTAACCAATCTGATATCTCCATGGTTAAACTTTTTTGTTATTATTTTAGTTGTACATATGTTTTAAGAAGTAAACTCATAGTAGAGATGAGATTTTAGTATTGTGAAGATTATTGAAAAATATAAGAAGAAAGATGCTGAATTTTGAAATAGTTTGAATTTTGGAATGGTTATATTTACAAAAGAAAGTCAAAGCTACTAAAAGATGTTAGAAAAAGATGCTGAATTTTAAAATAGTTGTATTTATAAATGTAAGTACAATAATTAAGATGAAAATTGAATCTGTTTTTGTAAACTCTCAAAATTAAAAAAAATAAAATTTATTATGGGTGAGGATTAAATATAACTTTAAAAAAAAAAAAATTTATTAATAAATTTCAAATATATTTAATTTATATATATTTGATATATTATGTTCAAGTGATATTATTGAAGAGGGCATTACAAAAACTTACAACTTACTCCAGCACTCTAGAATAAAAAGAGCAATTGTTGCATTTGAGTTTTCAACAGTTTCTTTAAATTTCATTTCATATCCCGTAGACATTCAATAACCCTTATGGTCTTTAAATCAAATAGCACCAGCCGCATGTTTAGAATTTTTCAAAAGCTCTTTGGTACTTACCAGTGCAAACACATATTTTAAATTCTCGAAAGTTTATCCGTTAAAAAAGCTGCCCATTTTCTATATGGTCGATTGTGGCTAATATGAACCATAAAAAGTGCATAATTCACATAAATATCCATTAGTTGAATATATCTCATTTGAATATGGTAATTAAACAAAGAAAATTATTCCAATTCATTGTTTTCTGCATAATATATTATAATTTTAAATTAAAAATAGGAAGTTTCATATAAATATTTAAAAATTGTGATTATATAAAAGTTTAAATTAATTTTTTTTTTTATTAATTTTCTCTGAAAATATATCAATCTTGATGTTGTGAATATTTTTTTGACATTACAATAACTTTACAACTATTTGATCCAGTTAACAAAGGATTATGTCAATCACTTGTGAGCAGCTGTCAATATTATTAAAGTGATAACAAAAGGATTATGTCGATCACTGGTGAGCAGCTCCGTTTATCATAGCTTCCAAAAAAAATCAAAATAAGAGTGACCAGGGAAAAAATTTCATATACTGACTAGTTAAGATACATGAAATGCAAATACAGTCGATGGCCCTCATCCATTTTGTTTTTCCAATCTATTGCAAAACTGTTTTACAAATTTGATATCCTGGTTTGTCATCAAGCATTTGAAAATGTCCCAAAAGAGACAAAAGATTGCATCTTTATGAAGTTTCTACCATACCATTTTATAAATTGATCTCTGTTCGTACCCATGTCCAAAAGATACATAAGATTGAATCTTTATGAAGTTTCTAC
Organism: Wollemia nobilis; assembly: GCA_028583015.1. Classification (NCBI taxonomy): domain Eukaryota; kingdom Viridiplantae; phylum Streptophyta; class Pinopsida; order Araucariales; family Araucariaceae; genus Wollemia; species Wollemia nobilis. The sequence continues at coordinate 9,376,507 of JAQPPZ010016931.1, forward strand.
CATACCATTTTATAAATGTATCTCTGTTCGTACCCATGTCCCAAAAGATATTTAAGATTGAATCTTTATGAAGTTTCTACCAATACCATTTTATAGACAGATCTCTGTACATACCCCAAGAAGAAAACCATTTAGTGCACTATGCGGCTATTGTTCATCATTCCCACCACTGCATGAGCCCGGGAAATGAATGATTAAGGCATAAAACATAGGTCCTAAAGCCTAGACCTCAAGGTTTTTCAGCACCAATAGCCTTGCTTACTTTTTGGAACTCTGTCTGTGTCAATAGGACCAAATTCTGGCTCAAGATCCTGCCCCATTTGAGATGCCCCAGTGGACCAGTAAACCAGATGGTATACCTTCATCAAGATATTGTAGAATGAACTTCAAATACAAGGTTGTTATTGTGTTGCCTAGGCATAGGTCTGGATAATACGTTAAATGAAAACTGAGGTCTGTGGATTACAATAGATCCAAAGAAATAGTTCTTGCGAAAGGTTTTTCACCTTTAAAAGATAATTTGAGATTCAAAGTGTACAAATGTTGATAAATAATGAACATATGCTATAACAATGGCAATGAACAGGCACATGCAAAACTCAGCTAGGAAACAGAGATTTGGCATTTGAATGTGTGCAATATTTCAAAAGCAAGGAAAACAATGAATGACCCTTTAGATCTGACACCAAACAATAGCTCATTGTTGAAATCATCTGTAAACATGAGCAGTTGTTGTTTAGTAGCATCCCTTTTCCCAATCATAAATTGTCTTCACATGGGGTTTTCTCCATCTGGATAGGGACCATGCTGTAAGTCCTAGTAATACTAGAATTGCAATCAACGAAAAACCTGTAAGAGAATCTTCCCCAAGCATCCACGAGGGTTGATCCAAGGACAAGTCTTCCATCATGTGCAAAATAAAAGCTCCCAAAGCCCAGTCAATTGGAACAGTTCATACTTGATTTGTAAAACGAATCCTGCGACAAGATAATTTCTTAGAATAAGATCGATAAGATAAATTTCTTAGAATAAGATCAACTCTTCCCACTCCACATTTGGAAGTGAGTCGAACATGGTACATATCAATTATCTGATGTGAATATCATGCCACAAAGAAAACAACTCTAAATTACAAATTAAATAGACTTTTTTATACTCGTCAGCAATGCATCTCCTTTTAATATATTAGCCTATTTTTGTAAGGATGGCATGGGTTGTAGGTGATCGACAACTACCATACTAGCACTCAACACTAAACCTTCCAAGTAATCCAGGCCATTTTGCCCCTCTGAAGTGCCACACAATTTGCTTTGCAATCATTGCTGCCACAGACTGAGAAGGAAGTTAAACAAGGTGCCTGGCAGAGAAAGAGGAAGTTTTTGTCACTTTCTGATCTAAATGCAGAATGTTTGAAGGCTGTCCTAACCATGGTTAGGAGACTTGCAACTCCTGCAAGTACTAACAGGTCTGCAAGCCAGGTGACCCTGCGCAATCTCTCTCTGTAAAATCTACCGTTTTTTATATTTTTCCTTACTGCTGAGTATTTTCCCCATGTTTTGCCCGAAGCCAGATTCTGGGTCAAAAATAGGCTTGTCAAGCCTGAGTCTTAATTATTCAAAACTTTAATAGATACGAGATAGTATGCTGGAGCAGGACGACCCCTTCTCTTTGAAGGCTTTTTGGATCATGCATCTCAACAATCTAAGCATTTCTACAACCAGGAAGCAGGGCCACTTTCTTTTCACATATATCCTTCAAAGCTCTTAGGAGTAAGAAAGGGTATTGGATTTGTCTTGCAGCAAACCAAGGTGTAAGTGTATTTTTTAGACTGCTTGGTAGTGGTGCTGCTTCAAAACTTGTTCCCTCTCAGCATGGGGCCTTCATGAATGTGGAAAAGAGCACATATTATTGTCATAAAGGAAAACTTGGGCCCTGTTGAAGAAACCGTCTCTCGTCTTCCAGAATTGGATTCCCTTTATAAGGTCATCAGAATTTTTCCCAATGCTGAATGTCTTGCAGAGATTTCAAAGTCTTCTTCTGGCTTCCTAGTGGGGTCAACCTCACCAGATATCTGCTCTAGTTATGTTTCTAGATGATAAAACACTAATTTTAAGATGGTCCTTCACTTTGCAACAGAGATAGGCATGCTTTACTTTCAAGATTTTAACATTTGAAAGCTTTAAGGGTATCGTTTGCATACCTGCCCTTACATTCCTGAGTTCAATATGCTTTCTAAAGCAACAATAATACCAATCATAATTTATTTTAGCTCATAAAAGTCGGGGGTTAGGGTCCTTGAAGTTGTTGCTCACATATGTTTCAACTGCGTGTGCAAGTTTATGAGAAATGGCAAACCTAAATTTTGCATGGAAGATAGTCAGAACCCGAAGTATCATGATGTAATGATAAAGGATATATATTCACAAAAGTGTAACCCAGGCTCAAATCCCTCCACTGCAATAGGAGCAAGTCATAATATAGAGGAAATGTCATTGAGTTTTTAGTGTAATCATATCAGATACATTCATAAAAGAGTTCAACCCCACACTCCAATAATGCAGCATACAACCTTAGTGCAAATTTTCCGATCAAAAAGAAAAACAAAACAAATCAGTGGAGATTTGGACTCGATACTGGACTGTGAAAACCTGCCTATCAAATCCAGGGTCAATTACAAATATGAACATATGGTTAATTAAGGATGAACGGAAGCAAGACAACTATGTTTCTCAGAATGTTAAGATATGTTTAGCTAAGTCCTTCAAAGGACCTCTAATTTGCAATTCAGATTTGCTCTTTCTAGTGACTTGAAGCATGGATGACTGTAGAGACAGATGGCACATAGTGTGAAGGTTGTACATCTGATACTTTAACCAATTGATTAAAAACAATGACAAAAAGAATACCAGATCCTCCTTAATGAAGAGATCATTGCAATAAGTTAAAGTATCATTGTTTCTCACTAAACCAAAGGAAGAAAGGAGGAGGAAATTCTACTAATGTTCATGGATAACTTAAGAAGGATAATGGGATTCAAAAGACTACAACCAGTTAAAATGCCCTGGAGAAGCCAAAAGAAGGCTCCACAATCAAAAGAAAAAGGAGAGAAAAAACATAGCTAAACTAAACTAAGGCACAATAACAATGATTCCAACTATGCAGGCAAAACACAAAATGTGTGCACCCTAAAATAAGATTATAACATCTTCTAGCACCAACAGTACAAATAGTGCAAGTGCTTGTACAAGATAACAATCAATGGCCAGACATAAAAACTTTAGGCTCTAACAGACTGCTGAGTGGTAGGAGGACCATATCATCATCCACCACCTTGAAAGCAGCAATGCAAGATCTAATGATGCTTACTGGGGAGTGACCTGGACAAAGCAGGCCAGGCTGGATAATCCTGGGAGAGCATAGAAAATGACACCTGTAAACTCTTCTACCATCCATGGCCAATGACCTTATCAAAGAAGACAATAATGTGTGTCTATCCAGTTTGCCTGCTCTGCGGGCAAAGGGAGAATCAGATCAAGCCTTCTGATGTCTGGCAGATATCATGCACCACACCAGGCTTTTTAAACATCTGTCTTAAACAAGCAATAATTAGTGCCTTAGATTTATGATGAATTCAAAAAGTGTACATTCATCTGTATCTGCTTTATCCTTTTACCACCTGAAAATTGTCACAGTACATTTTCAGTTCTTCCAAAGAAAATGCATGACTGCAGCATGAATAATACCTACTGCCATGAAAGGCATGACAACTTTGAATATTGGAGTTCTTTGATTAGTATGTGTGGGTAGAAAATTCCCAATAGTCTAAATATTGGTCAACAAATAACTGTTACAACTGGTTGAAATTCCCAATAGCCCACTAGTTGAAGTCTTGACAGAAGCCTTTAACACAGCAATAAAGTCAGAAACTTCAACAACCAATATGAAATGATAAAGGCTGGCCAGGAGAGGAAGAACAAATTGTTAAAACAAACTCTTGCAGAAACAGAAAACAGAACTAAGTTTTCAAAAAGATACATGCAACCTAAATTAGCTGCCCTGTAATATTGGAGTTAATTTCGAAATTAGAAAATATCAGATTTAATTAACAGAAAAGACTCAGGTTAGATCAATAATAACATGGTTAATAGATTGTGACAGAAGTTGTTAATATGCTTGACTTTTAGAAACAGAGGGATTTATCAATTTGAATCAAACTCATTACTCGCTAGTCATTTACAAGACATTAAGTTAACCTTCTTTTAATTTTCTTAAAATCAAATATTATCTCATGCAATCAAAGAGAGGCAAATTTGTTCCCAGGTTATTTCTGTAAAGTTTTTAGTTGAAACAAGGCTTATATCAAAAGATGAATTTAATGCCACTACGCTTTGTCTAGGGTGAAAATCTTAGGATCTGATTAGATCTCTATTGGGTTCTATTGGAAAAATTCAGACCTTGTTTTGAATAACTGTATAAATTATTTGGAAGCATTCTCAGATGACACTTTGGGAACTGTAAATACAGGACTGGCTAAGCCAATACCTTAGGTAAGTGATATTTAATTGCAATAAATTGGAGACCTGTGTTATATGAAGTTCCAGGGCAGATGGTGGGATGGCGGTTTGGGATACTGGGAGTTGTTTCCAGGACAACAAAATGCATTTCTGAGACGGCCCTGAAATCCCTGGACGAGTCCCCATGGAGCATAGTTGGAGACCTATCAGTCTGCAGTTTGCCTAATATTTCAAATGACAACTTTTGCCAAAGCATTAGCATAGATAATTAGACCCCTTCTACCTATAGTGGTATCTACTGATCTAGCAATCAGACTAGTTTGGGAAAGGGAGATTCAGTAAAAAAAAAACCGGATTAGGAAGAGATGGCTTTGGTTAAAGCAACAGATTTTGGATCAGATTAAACAAACCAATTTATTCAAATCCTTACCTTTATCATAGCAATCCAAAGACTGTCATTCAATAATGCTACAATATATGCTGATGAAAAACAATACTTAAGCAAACCTTCTTTTTCAACATTAGGGTGCTTCTCTTGCAACACTGCCCAAATCTTCACCACAAAAATGCTGCCCTGCTTTTTTTGTCAGAAAGTGAAGCCTTTGGGACTAGACCAAAAAACTGTTAAAATAGAGGAAGAAAGATAGGTCCAAGGTGTAGACCAATTGATTCGACCAAACCCCGTAAGGGGGCGGAGGTCCAAGGTTCAAATCTCGGGCCTCGCCGGACTGAACGCTTGTCCCTTTCCTGGTGCTTTCAGCGGTGTAAAAGGTTTAAAATGATTGTGGCATGGTGGTTATAGGGCGGACTGCGCGAAGAACCGTGTGGCAGCTTCCAAGGCGGACAGCACAGAATACTGTGGCGGCCATAAAAATCAGACAGCCTGCCTGGGTTCGTGGCGGCTACCGATTCCACCATGTAAATTCAAAAAAAAAATAGATCACCAAATATCAGACAAACTAAAATATTCTGAATGAAAATCCAATTGGAGCAGACATAATTATATAATCCTGAGAAGTATAGAAGAAATTTTTAGTTGCAAAAAACTTTCCATCCAACTTTGGGTTGAAAGTTGATCCAATCCTACAATGCTGATATACACACTCATCTGCATGCCATTAGCAAAGTAAGAACTGTTCATAATTCAAGTTTATTATTAATGGGCAAACTCCATTAGCACAACTACAGAATGAACAAAGTGATTGCTATAAATGCTCATTCAATATCAATCCTTGCCAAGTAAATCCAAGATCTACATAACCATTTGGAAGAAGGAAAAACAAGGCACACCCATAAGAGTCAGCCAATCAATGAAATGTACAAATACATAAGACAAATCAATCATTCAGTAGAAAAAGATTGAAATCTAAAATAAATTACAAATTCTATGATGAAACCCTAGATAAACTTCATGGAAAGCACCTGTTTATAGATAGCTCAAAAGGCAGACACAACTTATTTCTTTGAAATAGTAGCATTGTTAGCAGGATATAAACAATCATAGATTGCATTTAACTCAGCTATCCAACATGAGACATGCACAACATAGATACTACATGCATAGCCTCTGAGAAGACATCCTAGCTGACAAATACGAAACAAGGCACAAACAATACTAAAAAATATTAGCCATTTTCCAGTTTCTTTAATGCACAGATCGGGAACAATACACAATTCTTTTAAAACAAGACACATACCATAACTCAGAACAGTTACTGAGAACACTTCGCACTTCTTTTAAAGCTTCAACGAAAAAATTCAAGATACTAGATAGTTCCAGTGCGTCTTGAATTTTTTTGTTGAAGATTTTAAAGAAGAAACTTTCTAGCATATTGATTTTTTTTGTTTTTTTTTTTAAATTTCCAAAATAGTGATTATAAAGAAGAAAACAAAAGTTGTAAAGCATGACACCTTCCCAGACTGGATCAACCAAGGTTGAAAATTCAAGAGATCTTATATCTCCTTGTGCATATGAGCAATGCTACAGGAATGAATCTCATCTCATTCCTTTAATACTAATGGCAGATCACTTTTTGTACATGAAGTCTGTTTAGCATGTCATGTAATTGCTCCACGAGCATGTAAATCTGAAAAAACTCTTCCGTTCTTCATATTACTGAACAAACTAGAATTATCTCAATCTGATGAAGATGTGCTGGAATAAGTGCAATTGTGTTATTGTGGCATTTGTTTTAATTAAATGAATAATATGCAACTGTATCCAAGAAAACATGGGCCAAGCAACCAACTTCTAAAATCTATGCAACACAGATAATTTTTAACAAGGCTTTACGAGTAGGACAGGATGTAAATTTAGACAGAATATCTGTGAATGTTCATCATTTGCTAAGGGTAGGAAAAAACTTGCTCCTTAAATCATGACAGACGTTGGAGGGTTATTAAGGTAGGAAAAAACTTGCTCCTTAAATCATGATAGATGTTGGAGGGTTATTTAAGTATGGCCAAGTGAGTTGCTAAGATTTAAAAAATATGGCTTGTTTCCTCTTTATTGGTGTTCAATAGAGTGCTAGTTAACTTATTATGCCAAAGATGTCCATATGACCCAACGGTGCCAAAGAAAAATGTACATATTCACTAAACAGTCAACACTACAATCACTCTCTAAAAACATGCTGGTGGTTTTAGTATTGTTTATAATGGGTTATATGGGATTGAAACGGGCCCCACCCATATCACATCATCATCACATAGTGGTATTACAACAAATCTTGGATATTATCCATGTATCATTTGGCAAGATTCGAACCTGGGTCTCCTCCTTGAAATGTTGAGGAATTTAACCGGTTGAGCTAATACCACTTGATTCTGGTTTTAGTATTGTTGGTTTGAGAGGAAAGAAAAATATATATTTGTATGACAGTATCCACTTGGCAATTATGGAATCTCTTTCCATGGTTGCTTTAATTATGATTTTAGAAATCCATTCTATTTTGAGTTTGTTGCATTCACATATGCCTTTCAATAATGTTTTTGATGGAACTCCTTAATCTTCTGCATATACAGATATTAAATCTCCTTTGTAGTCCTTGGATACACCACCCCAATCTCTTTCTAGACTCCCCATAGAGGCTCCTTCAAAATTTAAATTCATCCTTTCTTGCTGAGGAGGGTTCGCATTTGATGTTAGCTTTATCCCTTTTATAAGCACTTATTCTATATTTCATAATCTCATTCTCTTATTTTTTTTACTACAGGAATACTGAGGCCATCTTTCAAAATGTTAATGATAGTTGCTATGATATGGTTGATGGCCCCTCTGAGTGCTTTGATTGCTCTTTAAAAATTCTGTAGTTTCTTTCAAGTCATATTGACTATCAAGTTATTTCCTGGTAAATATTCGAGATGGCTCTAGTTTTGATGAAGAAAAATTCATATTCCATCATGTGATCCAAAAGGCCAGATCTGCTAGAATCCTACAAAGAAAAAATATCGCCGACCCATCCCTATCTTTCAGGTTCACCCTGATCTGAAGCTGCACATTTGTAACCACTTTTAATGAATATCTCTTTAGATCCATTCCAGCAAAGCTTATTCTTTGTTTGGATGAGAAGTGTGATCTCCTCAAGGCAGATAAGTTGTTCAACCCTGTCCAATTGCAGCATATGCGATAGACATAGATATTCTCATCCTCTAATTTCTTTGTCCCTGTCTTGGACTTCCATGCAGTCACAAACTATGTTCCATGAAGCTCCTAGATGGGGATGGCAGGATGGTGGTTTGGGATGGTGGGACATGTTTCTGAGACACAGGGACAGGTTTTGGGATGACAGGATGCATCTCTGAGACACCCCCTAAATCCCAAGACAAGTCCCATGAAACATAGGGACTCACAAACCAAATTGCCATATTTTGAGATTAAAGGTTCCATTAGAGCAATCAAATCAGGAATTGGTCTCAGGTGGATAAGATTGATCCATGCATCCTCCCAAGATCAAACTCTAGTTCCACTATAAACTTATCACCTTATGTGCAATGTTATGATTTCCAAATTATCTCATATGGCATTTGAAATTGGTAAGCTTCTTATTGGGTGCATGGTAGTTAGAATTCTGTCTAATGATCTCTAATACAAGTATTTATGGTTGACAACATTACTCTACCATTTGTCACTTTTATTGTACATATACTAAACCAGCTTTGTTCCAGTGCTTTATTTGTAATTGAATCAAGTCTTAGACATGTTGATGAGACCTAGAAATGCCTCATTGTTACACTATGTTTGACATATAAAAACTGCCATATTACCAAACATGACAAAGTTAATTGTCAAATAGTTGATTAGAATATATTATTTTTTAAGTGTTTGCATGATTTTATGTTAGGAACACTATACCCCTGTTTTGACTATTTTTAGCATTTTGTGACTGTTTTTGACATGATTTTGTTGGTGAAAATAACATAGAAAATAAAGCAGACAAGCATGTTCAGATATTTGGCTAACTCCAACATGTTTGAAGTGTCATCCCATTTCAAAACCAAAGTTGTCAAGTGATTTGGCATCAAAGTAATCTCTGCTGCAAAACAGGGCAGTGACAAGTTTTGTGCAACATACAAAAATCAGCCAGCTATCACATTGAAGAAGCACCTTGAAGTTGTCAAGCAAAGCATGAGAAAATGGATGGAATGTATTTAGAGGGACTAAAGAAGACATATAACCTATTTAGAAGCATTCCCACATAGTCTAAATGGACAGCAACAGGGCATCACAAAACATGGACAATTGTGTAGTATTTTCTGCACTATTTCAGTTTGATTAATTAGCAAATAAAATATGTATTTCAAAAGCCAAATGTTGTGTGTTGTTGTTTATAACCTCACAATAATATTTGAATGCTTTTCCCACCTTCCAAATGATTTGAAATGCAATTTGGCACCAAGTTTCTATGACTATGCAGCAAAACTGTCAACTGCAGAAAAACAGCCATACAAAAACTAGCAAGCTGTCACTTTATTGATGACTTGGAATTTGTCAACTAAAGAGGAGGAAAACGCTTGGAAACAGTTGAGGGAGGTTAGGGATGACTCCTGCTCCACCTGGCAGCATTTCCACGTGGTACAAATGGGAGCAACAAGACAAAAAGGCTGAAAAGTAGGAACAACTGGAAAATGCATACAAAAACCAGAATTGTGCAATTATAAAGGAAGTCATAGAATTTGTCAATATAAATGGGGGCAGCAGTTGGAAATGATTGCTAAGGGATAGGAGAGATGTCCCATCCACTTAAAACCACCTTATTATCCATTTTTGTTGCAGCTGAGCATAAAGTCTATTTTTGTTGCTGATATTTCGAAGATGCTTCGGAATAAGGGGGAAAAGTAGCCAGTTTTAGTCAAATGGAGGTTTGAGCACACAAAATGGTAGGGAAATGATATTTCAAGGTGGATACAGGTGTACAAGAACATTTCTAACCTCCTCCAATGCACTCCCACCACTGGAGATGCATCCCAAGGGCCAATGAGTGTTGTTGCAACACAAACTGTCCAAAATAAGACTAAGTCAGTTTCAGAACTGATTGGCAAATCATTGAGAAATAACATAAGCTAATTTGAGCACGATGCAATTGTAATAGTTTATTATAAATAACACAGCTCCCTCATTGGTTGAGCTATTAGGGAGTAGTTGGTAGGAGAGTAGTTAGTAGCAACAAATAGGACATAGTGCAACATTTTTCTTGTAACAGTTCAACATGTTTTGACAGAAATAAAGTGCAGTATTTTGTGTTTATTTTATGAGTTTTAAGTGAGTGTTTTAAGTAGTTAGTTAGTTCTTCTTCACCTTCTTCTGGATCAGGAAGCTTGGGCCCTGTTGATACATTTTGCTAAGGGGTAATATTTTGAAAAATTGCTACACCTTTTTATGTTCAAATCCTCTCCTTTTCCTCCTTTCCAAACATCAGTTAAGGCAGTCCACAGGGTCGCACTCAGAAGCAGCTGGTCTCAAGTTCACCTGGATCATCAGCGAGGAGCAGAAGGATGTCAAAATTTTTCTAAGGCAGGATAACTCTAGGTTCGCTCCATTTCGGAGCGACTCTCGGCCTCGCAACAACTTTCTGGCGATTCCCAACCTCGCCCCATCATCACGACGACCACCGAATTCGCCTCGTTCTCTATCGATCGGTGGCAGGCCCAAAGGAGTTAAAAAATGACTAAGTTAAAATTCCTCCCAAGTTCGCTCCTAAGGGCAGCGATTTTCGGAATCGCTCCTGTTTTCAAGCGACTAGCAGCGTGGGTGGCTCAGACTAGAGTTCGCTCCAAAGCTAGGCGAACCCTGGTCTCGCTTGGGGTCCCGAGCGAACTTCCGTCGATGGCGTTTCTCAAGTTCGCTTCGGGAAGAGTTATCCTCAGCAAGGCAGTGAACAAAAGCATGAAGCATTGGAAAATTTTCTAAGGCAAGTAAGGCCCAGGTTCGCTCCATTTCAGAGCGACTCCCAGCCTCGCAACAGTTTTCTGGCGATTCCTGACCTCGCCCCATCATCACGACGACCATCGGCTTCGCCTCGTTCTCCAGTGATCAACAACAGGTTTAGGGATACGAAAATGACTAAGGCACAATGATGCGCCCCAAGTTCGCTCCACTCGTGAGCGACTCTCGGGATCGCTCCTGCCCCTATGCGACTCCCGAGTTCGCTCCTTCGTTAAGAGATTCTTGTCGTTACCCTTCCATTGCAGCAAACCCCAACTATGGAATTCTCAAGGCATAAAAGGTCCCCAGGTTCACTCAAAGCAGGTTTTCTCAACATCGCTCTCTTGTAGTGGTGATTCTCAGCCTCGGGCAAGGCATGAGCGACTCTCATTTAGGATAGAAGAATTTCAAATGGACTCACGAGGCAGGGTAGGTGGTGGCTTAAAGTGCATTGATGGCACATGAATTTAGGTTTCAGCCCGTTCTGGTAGGACACTATGTCAGGTCCCTTAAACACTCCAAGGGGTAAACAGCACCTACCGCATTAATGAGACTTGCCTTCTCAACTGCACGAATGGTTCAGAGCTATTCCAGACACGGGTGAGCCTTGTTTCAGGTACACTGACAGCTGACAGAGGTCAAATATCAACTGCTTTGGCAGTTTTGGGGATCCAAGCATCAATGTAATGGTGGAAAATTTTGCTATAAAAGGCAGTCCAACACAATGTAAAAGGGGGGGAACATTTTTCTAAAGAGCTGTTGTAACTTGGACTTATTGCATCAATACAAGACCCTTGGTTTTGAATTTGAATTTGTTCACTGTGTATGATGCCTTTATGCTGATATCTGTTAATTTTAATTCTTCATTTGTATACAGTAAATTCTGAAGTCCCGATTTAAGTGTGAGATTAAGAACGAACCTTGGAATTGCTAAAGGATATGTATCAGTGTGTGTGTTTGGTTTTAGTTTTTGCTAATGTTTATGATATTGATAGCTGCTTGTTCAAATAAGAGTTAGTAATTGTGTTGCTTGTTCTTCCCCACTGTTATTGCTATGCTATTTACATTTCTTTATGTAATTTTCGAATCTCTTTCCAGGTCCCTTATCTAAAAACCCCAATTAGAATAGAATAGGAGTCGACCTTCTCCGGAGACTGGCACGGAAGGCATCTCTTTCTTTCGGCCTCTCAAGGTTGGTCCGGGTCTAGGGCACGTATGCAAACCAAATCCTTACCTAGGGCGGATTCGTGACCAATAGTTTCTAGCATGCCCGGTGGGACGCAATCGTTCCACCTCATAAGCAATATTGAGGAAGTGATGTTTGCTTCAGTACTGACAAATATGAACATCTGGCGACTTTGTTAAACTCGGATACCTCCAAGTCTCGAAGACCAATCTAAGAAAATCCCATCTTCATGTGTACGATATGGAGAGTTAGAAACGCAAAAGAGGAGCCCGAGTACTACAAGCTTGACATCAACGCCTTTGGAGAGCGTCCTAGGCTAGTCAGGCCGAACATATCTCAGGACGAAGCATCATCGCAAGAAGCTGTCATTGTTGAACAAGATCCGGCTTCAGATAGCACCACAACCAGTTGTCCTACGAATCCTCTGAACTCTCAAGACCATCAGGATATTCTAGTTTCTCCCGATGTGTAGTTAGGTGTTTCGAGAGCTCCTTCTCAACCGAACCTACTGCTGCTACCGCCAACGCCGCTCCCTAATCAGCCAAACCCAAACGCGATATGGCGAACCCACCGCAAAATAAAAAACAGTAGCAAAATCAATAGCCAAATCAACCACCGAATCCGCATAGGTTGTTTGCAGCCTGGAACCACTCGGGGTCTTTGAACCTGGTAGCATAAGATCAGATCCTGACTGTAGCACTCAAGGCCATTCCTACCTATGATGACACTGGAAAAACAACGTAGGAGCATGTCCAAGACGTTGCTGCTATAGCTACCATTCATGGTATCACGGAGAAAAACATCATGGTGAGGTTGCTAGTCTTGTCCCTCAAGGGGAAACTCCTGTACTGGTATAGATCCTTACCACCTAGCACTATTGCTACATGGGACCAGTTGGAAGGAAGATTAATACAAGGGTTCAATGAATCAATGGATCCTTATTCTTTGCTCCACTAGTTCACGACCATCCAGAGGCATCCATAGGAGGTCCCTAATTTCAACGTCAGATTTGCTCGAACTTGGAAGAGAGTCCTTGATGGCTTGCGGCTGACTCCTGATCAAGCTGCATTCTATTTCCTTAGAGCATTCAACTCAAACCTCAGTATGAAAATTAGGTATTCTAGCGTTAATACTTTCCCATATTTATATACACATACACAGAATGCCGAGGCAGATTTGATCGCCATTGGCAAACTCCTGTCGAAGCCAACAATGTCAATCTATCCTGATTTGCCTCAGTATCAGTACCCCAACACGTCCACTCAGTTCCCTCCTGTACCTTCCATGTATCCGGTTCCCTCATGGAATCCTAGTCAAGCGCCAAGTTTTTCATAGATTCTCGCTCCTCCAGTCCCACAGCTTCCCCTGCCTCCGTAATATCCAGCTTTGTCTTCGCCAATAGTGCCATTGCCGTTACCTACCCCTCCAATAGTTGACCCATAGACCAAGGTTCTAAAAGAGCTAGAGTCGCTTAACTCCACCGTAAGAACGTTGTCCAATGATATGGTAGTGATGAAAAAGAAACAAGCTCAATAGAAATTCTTGCCAAGAAGACCTTATCCTCCTTTGGCTATCACGAGAGATCAAGCAGCTCAAGCCGCTCAAGCTGGCATACCTCTTGCGAGGAATGTCACTATTAGTGAAGAGTCAAGCACATCAGATTACGTGCACTGGTGCTTCACGTGCAACGACCCACATGGGGAAGATACTTGTATGGTACACCAACACTATATTCAAATGCTAGTGGGTAGCACCCCTGGCGGCCAAATCAATATGATTAGGGAGGCAGACCGTAACCTCATAATCCCTGAGGACGAGCAAGTTTCAATTCTTATCAGATATGGCAAGAAACTGATTGAGGTGGATGTGGCCCAAATGGAGCCTTTGAAGGTGTACACCCACTGGGAAAAAGAGCAGCCTCCAGCAAAAGCTCCTGACAAAGCTCCCTTGTCCCTGCCAACAAAAGAGAAACTCATGTCGGCAACAACTTCAGTATTGCAGCCTCAAAGCGAAACCAAGGAGCAAGCTAGGGAGAAGCTCAAGTACCTGTCACTGAAGAAGCTATAGAGAGTTGAAGCCACGCAACACTACCACACCAAGTATGAGGTTGCGAAAGAACAAGAGGTATCCACTACTTCAGCTTACAACATTGTTGACGAACTAAAGAAGACTCCGACCAAGATAACCCTGTATGATGCTCTGCAATTCCCCAGGCAGGAGGATCTGCTGCAAGAATCACTGAAATCTATCAAAGAAAGAAAGCCGACGCAAAATATGACCACTTCGACCACGGGGAAGAACAAGCCACCTTCGTTCTACTTGTCTCTTCGAATGGAAGGGTGTGTAGTGCACAATTGCATGATTGATTCTGGTGCATCAACCATCGTCATGCCAAGGGCAGTTTGCAAAGAGATGGGCATGGAATACATGCGTAGCAGTTTAGGTGTTCTCCAATTGGATGGCACTCCTGTGAAAATAGTGGGCATCATTTAAGATATTCCCATCCAACTGCACAATGCGCCTTAGATTGTTGTGATACAGGAGGTTGTGGTCGTTGACCTGGAGCCGTACTTTGGCATGTGCCTCTCGAGGGAGTTCATTGCTAAGCTGGGGGGTTATATTTCTCTCAAGTACTCACATATGGAGGTCCCCTTTTAAGGGAAGGAAAGTGAAGATCTATAATTAAAAACCCTTCACCTTCCTCATTGAGAGGATGCCCAAAGAGGGGCAGCAAGATGAATCAGTTCAACTAATGACAAAAGAGTTGGAAGAGGTGGACCTAGTGGAGGAAATCCTAGAAGAGTTGCAGGCAGAGGATGAGTTCTCCTTGACTGACTTAAACGCCATGATTGAGTCAAAAATAGGCTGCTATTCCATCACCTAGCCCGAGAAGCCAAAGGAGACAGTGCAAGAGAGTAAAGAATTTGCCCCAAATGAACTATGGAAGCTTTTCTTTGACAGAGCCCGATGCAAAAACGGTGCAGGGGCAGGAGTGCTTTTGGTTTTGCCCTATGGAGAACAAAATGATTATTGCTACAGGCTGGCCTGGAGTTGCATCAACAACACGACGTAATATGAAGATCTGTGCTTAGGGTTGAAGAAGGCTAAGAAGTTGGGGATCAAGCAACTACAAATCTTTGGATACTTGGAGTTAGTCTGCAAGAAAATCACCAACAAGTGCGTCTCAAAAAAACACTATCTCAAGGTGTACCGCAATAAGGTCTAGGACCTGCTGGAATCTTTCAAGGCCCTTAATGTTCAAGCTATCTCCCACCAAAAAAACAAGCACATAGATGTCTTAGCGTCTATCGAAGCTAGATACTCCTGGGCTGATGACATGATGCAGAAGCCTAATGCGGTAAGAACCATTTACAGGACTTTTGTGCCTAATAGGGACACCCATTGGCAGGTGTTCGACTGTGACGAGCAGATCGTCAACTTTTTAGTTCTTGAAGCTAGTACAATTGAAGGTAGAGACCCGGATGACGAGGAGTATGAGGAGTTGATACATCTAAAAAACAACCATGTCCCAAAAGGACTAATCACCTTGGAGAGTCTCTTTGACCAAAATGACCGAGCGATCGCCCACAGGATCAAAGTGGATCAAAAGCAGTATAAAGAGCTCAAATTGGAGCCAGGGAAGGTCATCAAGGTTGGGACAGACTATACCCCAGAATAACTGGAGCATATTCGGGCTTTATGTCGAGCATACCCAGATATTGTGGCATGGTCCTATCGGGACCTACAAGGGTACGATCGAGAGGTCATCCAACATACCACTGAATTGCAAGAAGGGGTCAGACCCTGTAGACAGAAGCAGAGGTCGTTCAATCCCAAGTTGAAGTGTTGATGAGGACAGAGCTCCTCAAGATGCTTGAAGCGAAGATCATTTATCCAATAAAGCACTCTTCCTAGGTTGCCAACTTGGTTCCTATTAGAAAGAAGAATGGAGACATCCGCCTGTGCGTTGATTTTCGAAATATGAACCAGGCCTCTTTGAAGGATCATTACCCACTTCCACAGATTGATCAGATCCTCCATGTAGTGGTAAGAGCACAATGCTTTTCCCTCTTGGATAGTTTCTCTGGATATAACCAAATTTGGGTAAAGGGATAAAGATCAACACAAGATGACGTTCACCACCAAATGGGGAACGTTCGCCTATCAGCGCATGCCCTTTGGCCTCTGAAATATAGGGGCCACCTTTCAAAGAGCCATGGATCTGGCATTCGATGAATTTTTGAACAAAGTTATTGTCATCTACTTGGATGATATGACTGTGTTTTCACACAAGAGGGAAGAGCATGCCTCTCACCTGCAACAAGTGTTTGAAAGATGCTAGGAGTTCGAAATATCTATCAACTCGAAGAAGTATGTCTTCGAAGTGAAGGAAGGGAAGCTACTAGACCATGTTATCTCAGAAAAAGGGCTTGCTATAGATCCTAACAGAGTGGAGGCCCTCATCAAACTCCTGCTTCTAGCAAACAAGAAAGGCCTGCAGTCCTTCAGCCAAATCAACTTCATGAGGAAGTTTGTTCCTAATTTCGCCGAAGTCATCAAGCCGATGGTCGAACTCCTAAATAAAAATGTCGAGTTTGTCTGTGTTGCGGGCCAAACAAGGTGAATGGTTTCCTATTTTTGTCACATGCCCGTGCATTTAATTATCAACCCAGGGAGCTTCGTAAACTTGCGAAGAGTCGAAATTAGGTTACTACAATACCACTGGAGGTGAATCTACTAATCCTACATTTGGGGGGTGTTCTTGAAATGGTTGTCAATCATTCCCGCACTCCTCAATAAATTATGTAAGAAGAACAGAATTAAATCTATAGAAATAAATCATGTACACATTCCTGAAAATAAATCTACTGCAAATACTGGAACTAGTAAACTAATGAACTTTATTATGAAAGCAATAAACTAATTAAAATAAATAAACAAAAAAAGGAAATGGGGAAGAAATATTGGCTTGGAGTGGGCCTAGGCTCCAGCAGCTTCTTCCCGATCGAACACGCGCTTAGAACTTTTGGAACTGTAATATATTTATCAACGTATTACAATCTATCTTCTGTAACTCTAAATGGATCTTTATTAATTATTTCTATTATATTCCTCAGAACTATCTGCGTGTGTTTATATAACACACCCGCAAAACTTCTATTACAGAAGTGGTTACAACAGTCGATTCTTCCCAGACTAAATTAGAATACGATCCGCGAATGCAATCGACGTCTAGCATTTTGTTCTAATGGTGGCGTGTTCATTTCGGTTCATGCTTTGCCTGGCATCAGTAAGACATTTCGATACATTGGTGCGATCTCCAATTTAGCTCTGCATGACGCAGAGCTAGAACTGCACTAGCCGCTATCGTCCATGTCATTCAAATCTGGTCAACGGGCAAAGAATCAGTGGCGCCTTCCTTATGAGGAAGGTACCTTGTTATCACGGTGCCTTCTGGTTGTAGGGAGGCACTTGCCTTCTATTAGCACCTTTCGGTTGTGGGGAGGCGCTCACCTTCTATTGGCACCTTCCGGCTATGGGGAGGCGCTTGTCTTTGGTTGGTGCCTTCCGGTTGCAGGGAGGCGCTCTCATTTAGTTGGCGCCTTCCGACTGTGGGAAGGCGCTTGTCTTCAGTTGGCGCCTTTCGACTGTGGGGAGGCGCTCGCCTTCGGTTGGTGCCTTCCGACTATGGGGAGGCGCTCGTATTTGGTTGGTGCCTTCCAATTATAGGGAGGCTCTTGTTCCCTTGGCACCTTCCGGTTGTAGGGAGGCACCTATGTTCTCTACATTGACCCCCAATGAAATAAAGTGCCAAGTCCATCAAAAAGACCTCGACCATTCCAAATCTAACTAAATCAACTGCAATTCCACAAAACATACTAAAAGCACACAAATTAGATAACATGCATAATTATATCAAATATCTATATAATCATTCATAAAAGTATGCAATCCTTATTATACAACCGCATATTGATCAAAGAAATATGTACAAAATATGAGCATTTTTGGTGCTCATCATCCCCCCATGCCTAACATATGCCACGCCCTCGTGGCATCCAAACTATAGGTAGCCCTCTGACTTTTCATCGTCGCCATCTCTTGGAGGATTCCGCTGCCCCTACAACCCGAGTCTGTCTTTTTGTGTCGGCATTTGAAGGTGTGGTTTGCCTTTGCCTATGGGAAACTGCGACTGTCAATTGTCCCCTTCTTGTTCTGGCCGCTACTAGTGGTGGTCTAGCCAACGTTGTTCCTGCCGATTGAAATGTAGCTTCGGTAGCTTGCCAGAGGTTGGCGTCTGGAGGTCTGACCACTACCAGAGGGATATCCGAGTTATCCCCTTTAGAAGGCACTACTTGGGCCTTGTATAATCCGGTCGCTTCAGGGGTAAGCCCTGCATTCTCCTTTGCAATCGCAGCGGCCTCCAATTGTGGGCCATATACTCCCCACCGTTCCAAGTACCTCCTCATCATGGAAGGCCGCCCTCGGGATGAACCATAGATGTCCCAAAATTGGCTATCTTCTGTCGGATTGACGTAGATGCCAGAATCTCCTTTTACCCTCGAGGATGCCTTCCTAGCCTCCTTGGCTACTTTCATTTCGTTGCATAGTTGCTCAAAATATTTTTGCCTTTCGACGAATGATTGCATGTCCCATTCGTCCTCATATGAATTGATGAAGGTCACTTTTGCCTTCTGTCAAGCTGTCCTGGGCCTCTTTGCCTTGGCCTCTACAAAAAATGTGGTGGCTCGGACAGGGGTCTCTTCTTTCTCCTTTGGGGACTTCTCTTTACTCCGAAGGATTGGCTGTGCTGCTATCTCCGGGGGTGATCCTTCGTTCTCCTATCTACCTGGTGTCGACCCCTCAGGATCTTCTCCTTCTTCAGGCCTAGGGAGGTCCTCCTTATCCTCTGGTCTTATCTATTGTTGGAGACCTTCGTCCTACTCTGTGTCACTCAGGACAATGATAGGGGGCATCGTAGGACTTCTTTCCTTTTCACCCCTGAAAACAAAGGAATCCTCCCCTTCTTTCGGGCTGCTCTATCGGGCATTCGATCGAATCTCCCCTAAAGAGAATACTCATTCAAAGAATGTGGGAGAGTTCATCGACACTTCTTCTGCCCAATCAATCTAAGTGGACGCCTCCTATCTTGTTGTTCCTCTATCCTGAAGCATTTGATTTTCCTCCTGCAATTTCCAGACCAGCTACTCGAGCTGAGCGATTCATCTATCCCTTTCCTCCAATTCCCTTTTATGCTAGTTCTAGTAGTCTTCCAGAATCTGCTATGCCATCCAACAATCGGTTTTCCATTCGAGCGCCTCCTCCAAGGCCGCATCGATCTGGTCGTTACCCCTAGAAGTTCCTTCATTCTGTGGGCTCTGGTTCATTAATTCTTGGAGGGTTTGGGTGGCAATGTCTATCTCCGGGTCACTCTGTCCTTCCTCTATCGAGAGGAGTCACCAAAGATGTTTCCTCCTAGGGATTGGTTCATCCTCACCACTAGCGAGCGGCGCTCCTTCCTCCTCATACTCGGGCACTGGGGAATGCCCTCCATCCTCTATGTCTTTGGGCAATGGTGATTGCTCTGTTCCTCCTACAAAATAGGGCAATGCCAATTGCTCAATGTTTGTTACCTCCTCTACAGGGGATGCTTCGTCTTGCCCTGGTTCGACAACCGCATTGTGTTGCTCTATTTGGCCGCCAGTTTTGTCCTTATGCTTCTGTGTGGTGGACCAATGCCGATATCAGCCCATGGTGGGCTAAGGCGGATGGTGCCCCTTCTGGTACCGAGCCGCTTCATCTTTCAAAGCATTCGCTAGGTAGAAAGGTATATTTAATTTCCTCCCATGCACTAGGTGATTGAGGAAGTGCACATGATTAATGTGCAGATGGGTATACTTCCCTGTGCATGTGAAGAATCGAGAAATCTGCTCGAACATCTTTCGTAGATTCATGGGGAGACTATTTTTGAGTAACCCCTCCCTGTCTATCTTCACACTTTCTCCTGGCAGCAGTATTTCGACGTATAGTTTTAACACTCCGCCCTTGTATGTACATTCCCCCGTGAGAGGCAATCCGGTCGCCTATGAGATGAACTCAGGGGTGACTAGAATTTCCATCCCTCGTACTTGGGCCGCATCGCCCCTCAAAGAGGTGGCGAATTCTCTAGCTGCCTCCATGTCCTGGCCTTGATTGACCAGGGTGCAATATTCGAGCCACCCCTCGGCTTCGAATTGGGTCTTCACTGCCCCTATGATCCCATCAGTATCATTGGGTTCGTTCTTCTTTACCGTGTGGTTCTTGGACCTTCCTCCCATGGCGCCTTCTACTGCTATATTTTTTTTTCTATCCTTCCTTCTTCAAGAAGGCGCCTTCTTATAGAAAAGATGCCTAACCCTAGCAATTATGGAAGATGCCCTATCATTGGAACGTGATTTCGGCTATGGGGGGATACGATCTCTATGATGACGGTATCTTTTTTGGTACTGCGTATTTATAAATAATTATATAAATGATTTTATTTAATATGCGCGTACCTGATTCAACATTCTAGTCATTGTGGTAGCCGCTGATTTTCTAATTTGTGACATGAGGGAGGGGTATGGTCATTTTATGTCGCTTATTCGTGCGATGCCTCATTCCGCTCGAGGCATCTGGTAGATGTAAATTTTGCACGTGGGAGGCATTCTTTGGTACCTTCCCCATGTGGATGGTGCCCTTGTAGCACCTTTCCGACATTGTCGATGCTCTTCTCGAACGAATGCACCTTTCGGTGCTATGAGGTGCCTCTGATTGGTTGTCGTCTGGCGGTGGAAGGCGCTTTTTTCTGCATGCATCTTCCATAATGTGGGAGGTACCTCCTTCTGGTTCATGCCTTCCCGACGTTGGAAGGCGTTTGTCTGGATGAATGCGCCTTCCTGATGTTGGAAGGCATCTTGGCTGGATGACTGCGCCTTCCTGATGTTGGAAGGCGTCTAGGCTCTCTTTTTTTTTTTTAATTTGGTGCCTTCCTGTCACGGAAGGCGCCCATATATATATATATATATATATATATATATATATATATATATATATATATATATATATATATATATATATATATATATATATATATATATAATATCTTTTTGAGGATGGAAGGCGCCGTCTTCTGATTGGGCGCCTTTCGGATGTAGTAAGGTGCCTTCTTCTATATGGGTGCCTTTCGGATGTAGTAAGGCACCTTCTTCTAGATGGGTGCCTTTTGGATGTAGTAAGGCACCTTCTTCTGGGCTTGGCACCTTCTGGATGCAGCAAGGCGCCTTCTTCTGGATGGGTGCCTTTCGGATGTAGTAAGGCACCTTCTTTTGGATGGGCACCTTTCGGATGTAGTAAGGCACCTTCTTCTGGGCTGGGCACCTTTCGGATGCAGTAAGGCACCTTCTTCTGGGCTTGGTGCCTGACTGGAAAAGGGTGATCAAGCCTTCCTAATTTTTTTTTCTTCACGCTGCCCAGATTCTACCTACGAGCTGGTGTCAAAATGCTGAGCCGAATCAGGCCTGGTTTCCCAGATACCTATCCCTTGTCTTTGTCAGGTCCTCCACCCGCAAAAAGCAACCAAAAAAAAAAGAAAATAAAGGCAGTTAGACGCGTTCCGTGCCTGTTAGGCCCTGGATTAGGATGCCTACAGCTTGCATGCGGGCGTCATCCCTGCAAAAACACACATTACAAAAAAAAACTATATTAACTAAAAATTTTGGGTGAGCACTTTCGTGCCCACCATTTCACCTGTGAGAGTTCGGTCCAGATCTAGCAAGATGGGGTCTCCCCCATGCCTATTCTAGATTCTACCTGTAATGTTTTAGACATATTATAGGGGCATAGTCGGTGGTCATTGACTGTGAACATGGTGTTGCTATCGTCAATTGTCTTAACGCGCATCGCCCCATTCCTAATGAGCTCTGCCACCTCATACGACCCCATCCACCTCTACATAAGTTTGCCCTTCCTTTCCTGGAACCGGGAATCATACAACAATACCCATTCCCATACCTGGAACTGCTTCAGCTTGATGTGGTTATCATGCCACTTCTTTCTCTACTTTTGTATAATCTCTGTCCTCTGCAAAGCATCCAGTCGGATTTCGTCCAGCTGATCTAGCTGGTGAATCCTCTGTTTTTGAGCTTCGTCCAAGCTCAAATTTAATTCTGAAGCCATCCTTAGAGTATTGATTTCAAATTCGATGGGCATCATCGCATTTTTTCCATAGACCAGTTGGAAAGGTGTGAATCCTATGGTGGATTTCCACGTGGTGTTGTATGCCCAAACTGCCTTCGGCAATCGTGTGGCCCAATATTTCTTGTGTTGTTGCATGGTTTTGGTCAGGATGTTTTCTATCTCCTTGTTTGTCACTTCTACTTGCCCGTTCACCTGTGGATGGTAGGGTGTGGTTTTATTGTGCCGAACTCTATACTGCTCCATCAGCTCCTCAATCAATTTGGAGGTGAATTGGGGCCCTTGGTCTATTGTTATCTCTCGAGGAACCCCAAATCGCGTGAAAATATGGGCAAATAAGAAATCAACGACCGTTATTTCCTTTGAGTCCCTTAATGCCTGCACTTCCACCCATTTTGTGACGTAATCCATGCAAACCAGAATAAACCTCCTCCCCATCAAAGGTGGATTAAATGGTCCCACGAAGTCCATGCCCCATTTATCGAAAGGTTCCAAGTGTACTTGGGGCTGTAGGGGCATTTCATCTCGATGGGTTGGTCTTCCCATCCTCTGGCACTCATCACACTTGCTGGCATATGCCACCACATCCTTGAATAGAGTGGGCCAAAAATACCCAGCCTACAGGATTTTGTAGGCAGTTCGTTTCCCTACAAAGTGTCCTCCGCATGGCTCATCGTGACATGCCTTGAGCACTTCTGAAAAATCTTGTTCTGCTATGCATCTTCTTATAATTTTGTCCCGTCCTATTTTGAATAGGAGACCATCCATCCAAAGGAATGATGCGCTCTTCTCTATGACCGCCTGCTTTTCTCGATAGGAGAGAGCAGGTGAGGTCCTTTCGGTGGCCAAGTAATTGGCTATGTCTGCATACCACAGAGTTTGTTCACTAATAGTGAATAGATGTTCCTCTGGAAACTGATCTTCCACTGCTTGATGATCTGCTGGTGTCAATCTAGATAGAAAATTTGCCACGATGTTGTCCTTTCCCAATTTATCGACTATAGTGATGTCGAATTCTTGCAATAGCAACAACCATATGATAATTTTGCCACCAATGGCCAACTTGCTCATCAGATACCTGATAGCCGCATGGTCCGTATGGACGAAGACCTTGTATCCCGTTATATAGTGGCAAAATTTTTTTATTGCATGGACAACTACGAGGAATTATTTTTTTGTCACTGTATAGTTGAGCTCTACTCCCGCCAAGTTTTTACTGACATAATAGATGGCATAAAATTCTTCACCATATTTCTATCCGAGGATTGCTTCGATCGCACCGTTAGATGCATCGCAGTAAATATGGAATGGTATGGCCCAATTTGGTCCTCTCAAGACTGGTGCAGATATCAATTTTTCTTTTAGTAATTGAAAGACTTCTTCACAATCTCCCATCCAATTGAACTCTACGTCCTTATAAAGTAGGGTGTGCAGTGGTTTGACAATCTTACTAAATTCGACGATAAATCATCGATAGTACCCGGCTGATCCAAGGAAACTTCTTACCTCCTTCTACGTTTTGGGGCTGGGTAGGTCTTTGATGACCTCGATCTTCCTCTTGTCTACTTTTATTCCTTTCATAGAGAGGTGGTGTCCCAACACGATGCCTTCCTGCATCATCATAAAACATTTTTCATTACTTAGGGACAAATAATTTTCCTTGCTCCTATCGAGCACTCTTTCCAGATTTGTCATTGCCTCCTCGAAGGTTTCTCCATAGGCGGTGAAGTCGTCCATGTATACTCCTATCATATCAGATAATATGCTAAGCACCGCCCTTTGAAAGGTGGCCGATGCGTTGCACAGTCCAAAAGGCAATACCCTATAGGCAAACGTTCCCCATGGACAGGTGAATGTTGTTTTATCTTGATCTTCTTCCCCTATTTGGATCTGGTTGTAACCACTGAAACCATCCAGAAAGGAGAAGTATTTTCTTCCTGAGAGTGTGTCCAAGACCTGATCGATGAACGGGAGTGGGAAGTGGTCTTTCTTAGTCGCCTTGTTCAATGCCCGATAGTCCACGTAGATCCACCATTTCCTATTCTTTTTGGGGACCACCACTAATGGTGATACCCATTCACTATTAGAAATCGGATATATGAATTCGACAGCCAGAAGTTTGTGTAGTTCTTCTCTGACAATGTCTTTCATTTTTGGGTTCATCCTTCTCTATGGCTTCCGGCTAGGAGTTGCCTGGTCATATAAATAAATCTAATGGGTACATATTTTTGGGCTGATGCCATGCATATCTGCGTAGTCCCATGCAAATGCTTGCTGGTGCTTTACCAGAAGCTCTTCCAACTTTTCTAGCTATGTGGGCATCAACCTGCTGTTGACGTTTAATATCCTCCCTGGCCCAATGTGTATTTTTTGGATGTGCTGATCTTGGGCACCAGTCAATGGCGATCTAGGTGTGGGGGTGGATGATTCTCCATGGAGAAACTCCATGATAGCACCATCCTCATCCTCTTCTGCCACCTCCTCCAATGTCATCACCGGTTGGATTATGGACAACTCTAAAGTTCCATGCTCGATGATCCTGGGTTCTTCTATCGAGTCGATAGACTGAGCTGGAGGTGAAATGGTCAGCCTTTTGATGTTTTTCCCATTGGAGATGGTCATTAGCCCATCCCGATAGCTGATGTAAGCGTTCAGCTATTGCCAACCATGGCCTCCCCAA
Source organism: Wollemia nobilis (assembly GCA_028583015.1). NCBI lineage: Eukaryota > Viridiplantae > Streptophyta > Pinopsida > Araucariales > Araucariaceae > Wollemia > Wollemia nobilis. Next base: position 9,401,526 of record JAQPPZ010016931.1, read on the forward strand.
AATGAGTGGGTACCTACCCAACCTAGTTTTGGTTTGCAATACTAAAAATTCGGCTTGGTATTCCCATGCACTAACTGTTATGATCACGTCTTCCAGCATCCCTTCTGGTGACACGGTTGATCGATCGGCTAACTACAGCACTGTCATGGTTGGCTTCAGGTTCGTGAGCTACAGTATCTGCATGGTCTCTTGAGGCATCACGTTGATGGTTGCCCCGAGGTCAACCAATGTGTTGGACAAGGAATGTCCTCCAATTTTTACGATCAGCACCGGGCTACCTGGATCTGCATACTTCGGATGACATGTTCCACCCATCATTAGATCTACCAGTTTACCCATGATGTTGATAGTCTGGGTGGCTTTTCATCCTATTCTCCTTAGACACATTTCTTTGATTGCCTTGGTGTAAATGGGGACATCTCGAATTTCTTGAAATAATGGGATTGTCACCGTGAGATTCTTCAAGCTTGACAAGATGTCAAATTTTGGCTGTGTTGTTTTTCTTTATTCTTGTAGTCGGCTAGGAAATGGAGCCTCCGCTCTCTCAAGTGTTTCTTCCTCTTCTACCAGAGGTGTTTCCTCTACTTCTTCCTCCTCTTCTACCAGTGGAGGTGTCTCTACTCCTAGCTGCCTACCTGATCTAAGCTAAATATTGTACATATGATACATCTCACCTTCTACATTGTATGTTGGCTGGTTTACTTTGTTGTTCGGGTTTGCTATCGGTTGTGTTGGTAGCTGCGTAGGTCTCACTGCTGGCAATGCTAATAAATTATGTTGGGTGTGAGCAGGTGCTACATTTAGTGGAGTCATATTCCATGCATTGTGGCCTCTCCACTGCTGCCCAGGATATGGCTATGGCATCCATGGTTGCTAATTCAAGAATGCTGCTAGGGGTGCATTCGTCCAGGGTGATGGCCCCCACCACCCCATATTAGGTGGTTGAGGGGGTCCTTGGTGCATGTATGGCCCTCCCCCATATGATGGCATTCCAGTTGGTATATTCCCCATGGGGGGCTGTGGCCAACTCTTCCTATTGCCTATGAAGTAGGCCTCCGTGCTCTCAACCACTTCCTAGTTACTAGGCAGTTGTGGGCATAATCGAGTTTTATGATTCATCCTGCAAACTACGCATACTCTGACCTTATTTTTTGGGCATGCATTCTTTGCATGCCTTCCTCTACATTTTGGGTAGAAATAGGCTAATGTTGCGTAATTCTCTTGTTTCTTCTTTTCTAATAGTAGTGTATCCATCTGTAGTGCTAGAGATGAGAGCATTTCGCTCTTCAAATCCTCCAGCATGTTGCCTATTTTTGTTTTGGTGACTTAAGCAGTCGCCTTCATGGTCTTGGCGGTGACTTTGCCTCGCCTTCTCGAGTAGTTTTGAAATAATTGTCGAATTTCGTCCATAGCATGCTGATAGACATCACCTCTAGAGATCATGTTGAGAGCCTCTAGTGACTCATTGGTAAGTCCCCTCAAGAAGATGCTTTTGAGGGACTTATCAGATAGCTTCGAGTGAGGAGACCGTTGAAGATTAAAGTTGAATCTCTCCCAATACTCCTCGAGAGACTCATCTTCTTTTTGTGTCATGCTCAAGATCTCCTCCCTAGAGTCTCTTGCTCTCCCAAAATCTTGATATTGCTCTAGAAAGAGTTTCTTCATCTGGTCCTAGGTGGTGATGTTTTTGTCTCCCAGACCGATGAACCATCACAGAGCTAAGTCATCTAATATAGAAGGAAATAGTTTCAGCTTCTGCATGTTTGATTTTTAATCCACAGACCTACACAAAACATCAAACTTGAATAAAAATAGGTCAGGGTCCTCAGTCAGGTGTCCTCTGAAGGACGGAAGGTGAGTAGGGGATATGTTTTTCATTTTGGTATCTCCTACTCCCTCCTCTATTGGGAAACTAAATCCATATGATACTTCATCGTTATCTACCATTTTTTTGAGAAATGTGGTTTCTAATGCAACGTTTATGGCCTTTTAGTCGTTTAAAAATTTTTGAGTCAATGCTCTAAGGTTGTCTGGCAAGATCATCTGAACCTCCATAGCCTTCCACAACAGGGCTTCCTCTAGAGGAGTCCTATTAAACAGGGGATTTATGATGATTCGTTTGTCCCCTTGTTGATGGGATGAGGCGGCACTTTGCACAAAGTGTGGTTCCTCACTCCAATGGACTGCTGGTAGGTCGGGCGAGTCTAACTCAAATCCAAAATGCTCAGCTGACTCAGGTCCTGATGGATTAGTTCTTATAAAGCGACCGTCAGGTCCTCTTCTTCTTGAAGAACTCATACAAGGTCAGATGGAAGGTTTTAGGGTATTGTAAATAATCTAATTGAGATTCTTCCTTGGCAACGGTGCTAAAATGTTGGGGGCCAAACAAGGTGAATGGTTTCCTATTTTTGTCACATGCCCGTGCATTTAATTATCAACCCAGGGAGCTTTGTAAACTTGCAAAGAGTCAGAATTAGGTTACTACAATACCACTGGAGGTGAATCTGCTAATCCTACATTTGGGGGGTGTTCTTGAAATGGTTGTCAATCATTCCCGCACTCCTCAATAAATTACGTAAGAAGAATAGAATTAAATCTATAGAAATAAATCATGTACACATTCCTAAAAGTAAATCTACTGCAAATACTAGAACTAGTAAGCTAATGAACATTCTTATGAAAGCAATAAACTAATTAAAATAAATAAATAAATAAAGGAAATGGGGAGGATATACTGACTTGGAGTGGGCCCAGGCTCCAGCAGCTTCTTCCTGATCGAACACGCGTTTAGAACTTCTGGAACTATAATATATTTATCAACGTATTATAATCTATCTTCTGTAACTCTAAATGGATCTTTATTAATTATTTCTATTATATTATTCAGAACGATCTGTGTGTGTTTATATAACACACCCGTAGAACTATTACAGAAGTGGTTACAATAGTCGATTCTTCCCAGACTAAATTAGAACAGTCTGGCGAATGCAATCGATGTCTGGCATTCTGTTCTGATGGCGGTGTGTTCATTTTGGTTCATGCTTTGCCTGGCATCAGTAAGACATTTTGATACATTGGTGCTATCTCCAATTTAGCTCTACATGATGCAGAGCTAGAACTGCACTAGCCGTTGCCATCCACATCATTCAAATCTGGTCAATGGGCAAAGAATCAATGGTGCCTTCCTTATGAGGAAGGTACCTTGTTATCACGGTGCCTTCTAGTTGTAGGGAGGCACTTGCCTTCTGTTAGCTCCTTTCGGTTGTGGGGAGGCACTCGCCTTCTATTGGCACCTTTCGACTGTGGGGAGGCGCTTATCTTTGGTTGGCACCTTACGATTGTAGGGAGGCACTTGTTCCCTTGGTGCCTTTCGGTCGCAGGGAGGCACCTATGTTCTCTACATTGACCCCCGATGAAATAAAGTGCCAGGTCCATCAAAAAGACCTCGACCATTCTAAATCTAACTAAATCAACTACAATTCCACAAAACATACTAAAAGCACACAAATTAGATAACACGCATAATTATATCAAATATCTATATAATCATTCATAAAAGTACGCAATCCTTATTATAAATCCGCATATTGATCAAAGAAATATGTACAAAATATGAGCATTTCTGGTGCTCATCAATCTAGACAAAAGAAATAAAGAAGGCATTCGAAGAAATCAAGGCTTGAATCGCCCAAGCACTTGTACTGGTTAACTCATACTATTCCAAAGACTTTATCCTTTATGCAGTCGATGAACCTGAAAGCTATGCAGCTGTCCTAACACAAAAGGGAGATGACGGCGAAGAGTGCCCAATAGCTTTCTTGAGCCAGGTGATCCAGTTGCACGAGGAAAGATACAACTTCATCGAATGCCAGGTGCACACAATAATGAGGTCCCTTAAGAAGTTTCGACACTTTTGTCTCCTAGAGCAGGATGATAGTGTTTGTTGTGCATCTAGATGTAAGAAATTTCATCATCCAAGGGGATATGGGCAACAAGAGGGTTGACTGGGTCACCAAGATCTAGGAATTTGACATTGATATCTGAACCACAAAGTTGATTCGTGGTTGGGAATTGTGCTAGGAACTGCCACTGTAGAAGTAACAACCTACCAATGGGATGACTCGACATTAGAAGGAAACTTCCTTGATCAGTCTCGAAGGATAATGACTAGACGAATGACTTAATATGGTACTTCAATACTAGGAGATGCCCAAACCATCTCAATGCCTCGTAGAGGAGGAGGTTCAGGATACAGGCCTGCAAGTATGTGTTGTGCCTAGAGGGGTTGTTTTTAAGAAACATAGACGAAGTCCTCCTAAGGTGTGTGAGGGGGAGCAATAAAGAAAATATCCTCGATGAATTCCACTCTAGAATATCGGGGGGCCACTTGGCTGGAAGACTGATGGCCTTGAAAATAATCAGAGTGGGCTATTATTGGCCCATAATTTTTTTTGATGCCTTCTTAGCTAGTTGGAAATGCGATAAGTGCCAAAAGTATGCTGGTAGGAACAAGAAGGCCCCAATGCCCATGCAACCGATCCAAGTCGAGGCACCGTTCCAGCAATGGGGTTTGGACTTCATTGGGGTCATATCGCCAAATTTATGAATAGGGCATAAGTACATACTGACTACCACGAATTACTTCACCCGATGGGTCGATGTTGTCCCAAAAAAACACGCTAATTAGGAGATTGTAATTCCCTTGGAAAAATTGAAAACCCAATTTGGGGTCCCTGATGCAATAGTGATTGATAATGGCCCAGGCTTCATAGGCGTCAGACTCAGTGAATTTGCCAGAAAGTATGGGATCTATTTGAAAGCCTCTTCCAACTACTACCCGTAGGGGAATGGTCTGGCAGAGTCCACCAACAAGAACTTGCTGAAAATCCTGAAGAGGACCCTGGAGAGTAATAAGCGAACATGGCATCTACTCCTTGATCAGGCACTATGGGTAGATTGTACCTCCATAAAGAAGTCCATTAAAACATCTCTATATGCATTGGTGTATGTGAAAGAGGTAGTATTGCCTACACACGTGGAAATGCCAACACTTTCGATGCTAGATGACGAGAGGGAGGACCTCGACCCCATGGATGCCCGAGTAGCCTAGTTACTGCAACTGGAAGAAGATAGGTAGAAAGCTTACAAAAATTTCATGAAGCACACAAAAAGCACTTAAAACTGGTTTGAGAAGAGAACCATGGCCCATGCCTTCTAGGTCAGGTATCTGGTGCTGAAATGGAATTCGTGGAAGGCAAAATCGGGGAATCATGACAAATTCGATGCCTTCTGGGAAGGCCCCTTTCAGATTTCCTGGGTAATCCAGTTGAACTCATTCATCTTGCAAGATATGGAGGGCCATACTCTCCCCATACCGATCAACAAACTTCACTTGAAGGCCTATAACTATTGAGAAGCATCATGAAACTTTCCCATGTACATAGTTTTAATTCTGTTATTTTAATTTATCTTTTCCAAATGTAAATATGTTTTCCTGCTTTAAGAGTGCGTTCCTGTGCTCTAGAGTTGAGTATTTTTGTCCCAAGAAGTGTAGAACCAGGTTCCCTAATAGAAAGGAGTCCTCAATCATTGGTTGAAGATGCTGGAGTTTGCTCTAGTTCCCAATGAGGATGAGGTTTGTCCAGGGCCCAAGGTGAAACTAGGATATAGGCCTAGCTAGAAGCGAGGAGAAAATCCACGTAGGGACCAAGGAAAAATAAAAATCTTGCTAAGGCACCATAGAGAAGTCGTGAGTTGCGCAACCAAGGGCGAGGAAAAAGGTAAAATTTTCTAAGGTTCGCTTGAGCAAGGCGGCGAGAACGGGCTTCGTTGAGGTTTTGAGTGAGTCATGGATGAATTAAAAAATGCAAGGTCACCACCATGCTAAAGTTCACACAGGTTTAAGGTGACGACAAGTTTCAGGTGGCAATTGATGCATCGAAGGTCGAAGCGCGAAGGGAGAATCAGGACAAGGTTTGCTCAAATTTCGAACGAGTCCAAGAATCGCGCAGGCTTTAGAGTGAGAAAGGGCAAGGGCGAGGCACGACGATGGGGGAAGAACGAGGATCAAAAAATTTCTAACTCCCCCTCATGCCAAGGTTCGCTCAAATCTTGAGTGAGTCCAAGAATCGCCTGAGGTCTTGAGCGAAGCCTGGAGTCGGCTAACCCACGAGCGAGACTCAGCCTGGCTAAAAGGGCCAAAATTTTACTAAGTCCTAAAACAACCGTTGAGCTTCGCTCCACCCTAAAGTGAGGACGAGAATCACTCACAGTTTTTGACGAAGTTGAGAATCGCACAGGTCCCAAGCGAACTATAGAGGATGCAAAAGTTTAGGAAAAGAGTAGCAAATGCTAAGGTTCACATGACCACCAAGCGAGAACAGGTTTTGGGAAGCTCCAAGAGTGAACCCCATCCCAAGGCAAAAGAAAAAAAAGTATTAAGTTCTCTTAAAAAACCAAAGGTCGCTCATCATCCGAGCGAGGACCAAAGTCGCTCGAATTTCGGGGAAGGGCAAAAATGAAGAAAAGGAACAAAATTTTTCTAAGCCTCCCCGAATGTAGTTCGCTCACTTGTGGAGTGAGCGCCGAGGTTTGCTCGGATTTCGAGCAAAGCTGGGAGTCGCTCAAAGTTTTGAGCAAAATTCAGCCCCACGTAGTAACCAACCACATTGAACCTCGGAATGCACAAAAAAATAGCAACAGGTTATACTCCTGAGATGCACATTATAAATGAGGTGGCTGCATGCATTTCTAAGCGGATCGAAAGGAGAAAAAGGATGGAGCCTCGGGATTGGCGATCGAGGAGTTTTGCGCCTTCAAGGAAGATCTTGCGCATGGCCACCAAGGAATAACGGTTGCATCCACCAAATTCGTGCTTTAGGCATTTACCCCAAGTGCTCACCATTAATGGCAAAATTTGCACCCACTCCCATAAAAGGCACGACGCCCCATTTTACCTTGCTAATTGACTTAGAACTCCTTCTGCATTGCACCAAAAGCCGAATACAGAGCAATGTACCAACAAACAGTAGTGTGCTTGAGTTTCCTTGCAAATCATCATGGGAAAAAGAAGTGCTGAAGAGAATAGTAAGGCACCCAAGGAAGGGGTTTCGAGAGCTTTAGAGAGTGGTAAGAATTGGAAGAACGAGAGTGGGAAAGAAAAGAAATATAAGAAGAAAGAGCAAACATAGAAACCAGAGGCAACATCAGGGCCGAAGGGAGAATCAAGACCAACAAAGGCCATAATTTCCTCGCCCGTAGATAATTGGGCAAAGTGCAGAGTTGGTTCCTTCTCTCAGAGCATTGAAAAACTATGATGAACCGTCGACGAGACGGGAGAAGGTTTCCTCCTCAAGCCTCAAAATTGTAGCTTACTATTCCAACCTGTACTAGTTTTTATGCTAACCCGTGCACAATTATCTAGAGCTGGTGGCCGCTATAACCCAATACTATAAGCCAAAAACTAGACAAGTCTGTGATAGAGAAGGGAAGGTCCTATTTTCACTCTTTCCTGACACCGTCCAGATGGCCTTCGCTCCTAGTCAGCTATCGAACATAGATTACACTATCAGATCCATCAACCTGGACGAATATTTTGACCGATACCTAGACAACCCACAAATGCGGCTCTTTATGGAACCCCAATTGCGGGACCCGATACCAGCCAAACAGTGGCCAAAATTGCCTATGTCCCTAAGGCATTTCAAGAGCACAAAAATGTACACGATGCTAGCCTAGGTGTTGGGACTTGCCACATATTCCGTAGTGTTCCCCTACCAAGTTGTCCTTGTAGAGTGTATATTACATGGGGAATTCTACGTTCCCAATGCCCTGGGGCTAAACACAAAGTCGATGTTCTTTGACTGGGCAGACTGGATAGCGCATAGTTTGCATTCACAATTGCAAGACTTGATATAGGGAAAGTCCCAGTCCTTCAGATAGAGCTCATTATTTTCCTGGCTCTTCGTATTCCACATGAGCAACAAATTGAAGTCAGTCCCCATTCAATGCACCGATGAGAAGGGCACGCGACTGCCAGTATACAAATGGACTCAGGTGCTGTTGAAAAGAGAGTCCTATTATAAGTTCAATCAGGTGTTCCTGGGCCCTGCTTTGGAGCTCATTCATGGCTCCTGCTCGCACGTCCCCCATAGGATGAGATATGATGTGGTGCAACGCAACATGGGTGACACTTTCCAGCTTACCCAGGGCTTCGTCATCAAAGTTTTTGGATTTACTAGTAAACCCTTCCTTCTGCCCTACTAGACCACAAAATATCTATTCGCCTTGGAGATAGCACAACAAACCGACCACACAGATCAAAATTATGGCCAGGGGAGGAAGTGGGGACATATATTCGAGTTCCCATTCAAATAGGGAGAAATTGAGGTCAACTCCACTAGATAGAATGAGTTCCTCATGGCCATGCTCTTGAGCTTCGGCTTAGTCGAGCTTCTCCAGTGATGGAGATATGACCCCTAGATGTGATGAAAATTTTTGTTGAGATGAAGAGCTTCCACGCCTGCTCTTGCTTGGAAATCATGGAAGAGTGCAACAACCTGTCCGGGTAAGACCTGGAATGGCACATAGATAAAATGTTGTCCCTCCCAACGTGGCATGATTATTATCACGTAGAGGTAGAATACGACCCGACTCATAACACAACCCACAGTCTTGAATCCAAGGTCTTCAAAAATATGGAGGCCAAATTGAAGGGGATGGGTTGGAGTCCAAAAAATATTGCAAAATGGTGGATTATGAGGGCCCATACAAAGAAGGAGACATCAAAAAAAGTCCTTGTGGGTGACAACCAGTTCTCCATGCTTTACGATAAGCACCATGCCACATGGTGGCCAATCATGTTTGGAGACCTTGTGTCTCAATGCGCCTAGGGCCTAAAAAAAGTACAAGACCCACCTAAGTAGCCCAAGCAGTCACTTGAGCAGAGCGGGGGATCCAATAGTGGAGCGAAGAAGAGTCAGGCGGTCGAACCAAAAGCATAGCAAGCTGTTGAAAAGTAAGGAGTGTCATCAAAATGACCAGCTAAAGTAATGCCTCCAAAGAAGAAGAAGGTAAAGGTAGTAATAAAGTCTCCTAAGGTCCCATCGGGAAAGGCTGCCAGTTCGACCCCAAGTGCATCTATCCCAACTGTTGTCCCAAAAAAGAAGGCAATACCAGAAAAGGAGGTCGTACAACAAAGGGAGGTACCACAGAGAGAGGTTGCTCCCAAAATTCCTCTAAAATAAATTATTAATGTAGAAGAAGACACCCCATCGGAGGAAGAAGAGTGGGCATCACAGAGCCCTATACCTCAGTTATTCACCACGTCAACTCTCACAAAGCACATAGGTACACACTCTCTTTTTGCTCTCCACTCTTTCGAGCCACTGCCCGCAACACCATCCATTGTTGAGCCCGTACTCACTACGTTGCCTTGAGGCAACAAACCAACATCTACCATCCCCCTCGTAGTATCCCATATTGTCTTGGAAGAAGCCCAACCTTCTACCTCTGCCCATCCCGACCAGCAGGTCTTTGGTCCATTTTCTTCTGCCCCCAATGTATGTGGAACTATCACCTCTCTCCAGTCGGGTGTCGATATCGCAAGTCCATTGCATCCACCCAATCCCTCATCTTCATCTGGTGCCTTCGTTGAAAATCTGCCCTTGAACCTGGATAGTCCTCCTGCCATCGTCTAGACCGTGACGTCCCCAATAGTAACTGAGCTCCCAGTCTCCACTACCCCTCATCTGTTCGTAGAATCTATGCCTCAACAGGATCTGCCTTTGATCACACCCATGTTTGGAGGAATGGAACTCATCGAGCAAGAACTGGATATGGTGGAAGGTCGCATCGTAGCAGACAACCTGGCTCAGGTAGAGCAGAGCTCCTTCAGATGGATCAAGAACATCGTAAAAAGAAAGGCTCAGGAACCTGCGGGGGTTGAAAAACATGCCAGGTTCAATCCGGAGAAAATGGTGGTGCATAAGGAGAAAAGGATTCTAAAGGTCCAAAAACCACTGTACGATATGATGCCCGAGGACTACACCTACTATCGAGTGATCAAAGACTTGAATACAGTCAATGTAGAGAATGAGGTAGGGGCAATACAACTCAAGGTGAGCACAATTTACATGCATCATCAGCAACTGAAGGAGCGCTACTATGCAGTGGAGAATGAGAACCTTAAGCTGCAGGAAAATCTAGCAAAGATGCAGGCCCAACTGGACGAATCCAAGAATGAAGCTGAGCAGTTGAAGTAGCGAGTAGTGGCTCTGGAAAAGGAAGTAGCCAAACATAAAGATGTTGTATATCACCATATCAAGGAAGGTGAGGAGGCAAAGGCCAAGATAGGCTAGCTAGAGGCCCAGGTCCAGGAAGTACAACAGTAGCTAGAAGAGAGAGCAGTGCAGGTTGAAGTCTTCTCCAGGGACCGAATCAAGGAGGTTTGTGCTAGTTTATTGAAAAATTTCCAAACTAGAACCTCAAGGTCCCTGTCCATTCTCATGTTTGTTTGGGAATCCAAGGAGGTATCTGCCCAAGGTAGGCCTATGGTAGAGGAGGCTGAGCACAAAGTAGGATGCTGGCTCAGCTTGGCCATTGAAATTGAAGTATATGAGAGCAAAGACCTCCAGGTGCCGTCGATGAATCAGATCGCCCGATATTGGGCTACTGCAAGGTTAAATTTGCATGCTTTCTTTGAAAAATTGGAAAAGGTCAGGAGGGCCAGGAGATTGTTAGATACGTTTGAGAAAGAAAAGAACATCTACCTAGCACTTTTTTAGACCCTCACATAGTTTGGATTTCCCAGATTCACAGACGATAATGGGAATTGCTTGCCTAGGGATGATTGAAGCTGGCATGGTACACCTTTAAGGAAGATACCTCTGAGATTGATGGTTGGACAAACCCTATTTTGGAGGTACAGGTGACACAGTTGATATCCAGATTTTGCCAAATTAGTGCCTGCCTGGATGATCTGATCCAAAGGGTCGACCAGGCTGATATGCTCCAAATTGAGACCTTCAGGCACCTGCTAAAAGATCTCCATGACCTTGAGCCCTTCCAAGAGGAAGCCTGGACTTAGGTACATGCCACATATGAGCACATTTGCGACCGTATTTCTTCCTCAAATACTAATCAGGAACAAGAAAAGGAGGGAGAAGGTGAAGAGCACTCTAAAGGGGATATGGAGGAAGGAGAGGAAACTAAGGAGGAACCTGTAGATGACAACAATGAAGAAGAAGAGGAGGCCTAGGGTGACTCCGGGCCCAAAGGATGAAGGCATAGGTCCTTACATTGAGGCGAGCTCAATACCCCACGAGCCACTAGGAATGTTGCTACATTTTTCTAAGGGGTAAAATTTTGAAAAATTGTTGCACCTTTTTATGTTCAAATTCTCTCCTTTTCCTCCTTTCCAAGCATCAATTAAGGCAGTCCTCAGGGTCGCGCTCAGAAGCAGATGGTCTCAAGTTCGCTCGGATCATTAGCGAGGAGTAGAAGGATGTCAAAATTTTTCTAAGGTAGGATAACTCCAGGTTCGCTCCATTTCGGAGTGACTCCTGACGTCACAATAGCTTTATGGTGATTCCCAGAATCATCACGGCGACCATCGACTTCACCTCGTTCTCCAACAATCGGTAGCAGGCCCAAAGGAGCTAAAAAAGGACTAAAAATTCCTCCCAAGTTTGCTCTTGAAGGTAGCGATTCCTAGAATCACTCCGGTTTTCAAGTGACTAGCGACATGGGTGGCTCAGACCAAAGTCGCTCCAAATCTAGGTGAACCCCAGTATCGCTTGGGATCTCGAGCGAACTTCTTGTCGAGGGTGTTTCTCGAGTTTGCTCTGGGAAGAGCAATCCTCAGCAAGGCAGCGAACAAAAGCATGAAGCATTAGAAAATTTTCTAAGGTAGGTAAGACCTAGGTTTGCTCCATTTCAGAGCGACTCCCAATCTCGCAATAGCTTTCTGGTGATTTTTGACCTCGCCCCATCATCACGGTGACCACCGGCTTCGCCTCATTCTCCAATGATCGACATCAGGTTCAGGGATATGAAAATGACTAAGGCACGATGATGAGTCCCAAGTTCGCTCCACTCATGAGCGACTCCCAGGATCGCTCCTCCTCCTTTGCGACTCCTGAGTTAAGCAATTCTCGTCGTCACCCTTCCATTACAACGAACCACGACTATGGAATTCTCAAGGCATAAAAGGTCCCTAGGTTCGTTCAAAGTAGATTTTCTCAGCATCGCTCTCTTGTAGTGGTGATTCTCAGCCTCGGGCAAGGCATGAGCGACTCTCATTTAGGATAGAAGAATTTCAAATGGACTCACGAGGCAGGGTAGGTGGTGGCTTAAAATGTATTGATGGCACATGAATTTAGGTTTCAGCTCGTTCTGGCAGGACACTATGTCAGGTCCCTTAAACACTCCAAGGGGTAAACAACACCTGCCGCATTAATGAGAATTGCCTTCTCAACTGCACGAATGGTCCAAAGTCATTCCAGACACAGGTGAGCCTTGTTTCAGGTATGCTGACAGCCGAAAAAAGTTAAATAACAACTACTTTGGCAGTTTTGGGGATCCGAGCATCAATGTAATGGGGGAAAATTCTACTATAAAATGCAGTCCAAATTAATGCAATGTAAAAGGGGGAGAACATTTTGCTAAAGAGTTGCTGTAACTTGGACTTTTTGCATCAATACAAGACTTCTAGTTCTAAATATAAATTTGTTCATTGTGTATGATGCCTTTATGTTGATTTTTGTTAATTCTGTTTCTTCATTTGCATACAGTAAATTATGAAGTCTAGATTTAAGTGTGAGATTAAGAACGAACCCTGGAATTGCTAAAGGATACGTATCAGTGTGTGTGTGTGTTTGGTTTTAGTTTATGCTAATGTTTATGGTATTGATAGTTGCTTGTTCAAGTGAGAGTTAGTAATTGTGTTGCTTATTCTTCCCCATTGTTACTGCTATGCTATTTACATTTCTTTCCACATTTTTTGAATCTCTTTCTAGTTCCTTATCTAAAAACCCTAGTTAGAATAGAATCGGAGTCGGCCTTCTCCAGATATTGGCACGACAGACATCTCTTTTTTATGGCCTTTCAAGGTTGGTCTAGGTCTAGGGCACGTATGTAGGCCAAATCCTTACCTAGGGTATATTCGTGACCAACAGACCCACTTTTAGGCCTAGAAGGAGGACTGTTATGACAGGTTTTTCTGTAACTTTGCTGCAACATAATTAATAGATTGCTTGTCAAATTTTCTTTTCTTGTTTTAATTTAATGTGATGTTTTTATATTTTCAAATTGTGTTTGTATGCAACATTTGTGTGCGTGTCAGCTGACAAAATAGTTTAGACCCTTGTTTTTATGTTTCAACAACTTTTATCATTTTTTCAATAGTTTTCATTTTTTTGTCAGTCACTGTAGTAGAAGTTTGACGACATTTTGTAGTAGGACATTGACAGGTGTTTTTAGCATAAGTATTATTTCCAAGTATTATTTCAATCCTACAAGTGTAACTAGGTTCAATTTTGCAAGTGTAATTTAGGATTTCAATTCAACAACATTTCAATTTAGCAATTTCAATTCTTGCAATTGTAGTTAGATTTCAATTCCTGCAAATTAGAATTAGTTTTTAGTTCTTGCAAGTTTCCATTCTGTATATTAGGTTTAGTGTGACACCAAAAGGCTAAACCAACATCTGTTTCACCCAATAAATGCTTGTAATATGAATGCCTGAATTGTACTCTGCCCTAACCTTCTATCGTAGACAACCTTGGACACCACCTCGGATTGATAAATCATAAAGATTAAATGATGCTATTAACGACACACATCACATGTCTCTCCCAATTCTTTAGGCCTACACATCTTTTTCCAACTCACTAAAGGAGACCTACATTTAGAATCAATGCAACTTTACATAAATTTATTGGTATTGCATTTATCATGTTTAGAATTTTGAATGGCACTTTCAATATAGAGAACGTAAAAGACTCTCAGTGATAGGAGGGTTAATATTGGGAGTTGGATTTCACTAGCTATGCCAGCCACTTTATTTTCCACCCACCTTCCTTAGTTTGAAATCTATCTGCCAAATTTTTCCAAATGTTAACATTTTTTCTTCCTGAAAAGAAATATACTCCAGGCAAAGTGCTTGTAAGAGTACCTATTTGAAAACATTAATATATTAATCCTGTTTTGAGTTGAACTCCTTGTAATAAAACAGAATATTCATTTTTTCTCTTCCCAGGTTACTTGCTTGGTCAGAGATCCAAAGAAATATAGAATTTTAGTAGTTCCCTAGTCTCCCTTTCAGATGGATCCCCTTCTAAGAGAGTGTCATCTACAAATTGATGCTGAGTTCTGTTATCAAGTTTGCTAGTGACATTAATACCTTTTCGTAAACACTGAGACAGTCCCTTGAATACATTTTCCAAAGGCATTTGAAATGATGATATACAAGTAGTAGAGGGAAAAAGGGTCTTGTTGCCTGTGTTCTACAGTTATTGAACAAGTTGGTTGGGATTCCATTTACTAGAGCTAAAAAATTTGAGTGGAAAAGCACTCGTTGACCCATTTCTGCAAACAATATAAAAACTCAATTTGGATACAAGTTATAACTTTATTTGGGAATCCCAACAACCCTTATCACATGCCTTGTTCATATAAAGTTTGATTACATTTTTTTCCCTTGTTAAGGTGCAAAGAGTGTAGCTTTCATAAGCAATCATGATAGCACCCACACAAACCCTTCTTGTTCTTTTGATACTAATTTTGGTATGATTATAAATACTATAAAAAATAAACCTATCCTTTTTCTCATTCAATACATCAAGAGGTTATGATCTTCCACATTTAGCAGAAAGGAGGTGAACCAAGTAATTCCTCATATTATGTCTTTGTGATCTCCAATTAACTATTTGGAATGCTTTATTTGGAACATATTTTGAATTGTATATGAATTTTCTAGCTCTTTGCCATCCAAGTAATAAATACTGCTAATTCTAGTGAAGTTTATACATGCCATGTTGTTACGTGGAAAAGAAAAAAGACGTGTGCCTCAATCTCCCTCCTTTATCCATGTAGCTTTGAATTTTTGCTTCCCCAAAGGTTCTTTCCATTCTAAGAATATTATGATATTCATTCTCTCCTCTTAGTCAAGTTCTGTCAAGTTTCAAAAATAAGAATAAAAACTCTTCGACTTCCCAATGTAGGCTTCATCAAGAGTCATTATCTTCAGCATTCACCAGAAAGAGGATGAAACTGATTTATTCCTCCTGTCATGTTGCGTCTTTATTATTTCCAACTAACTATTTTGGAAATAATGAATTGCTTTGTTTCTAACAAATTTTGAATCTTCTAACACCTTTCCATGCAAGCAATTAATTTTGCTATTTCTATTGTATTTTTCTATGTGCCATGTTTCTAAGTGGGAAAAAAAAAGTTGTGTTTCAGTATCCCTCCTTTAGCTATGTAGCTTTAAATTTTTTGCTTCCAAAAAGGTTCTTCCACTCTGAAATTATTCTTATATTCTATAATGTGCATTCTCTCTTTTTGGTCAAGACCTGTCAAGTGTCCCTCATTAACCATATTTTATTATTTTAAATTCAGCTTGCCCCTCCTTGAAAATATTACCAAACTTTTCCTTGTACATAGGCAAATATTCCTTTTAATTATCTTCAGATTATGGGAGGAAGCATACATATGAGTGCTTGAAGTGTCTTGACCCCACCATTCTTGATCAGATTGTAAATTTTTCTAACCTTATAACTGCTGCCCTATATTTCTAAATAAAATTAGATATGAGATGAATTTATTTTAAACATACAACAATTACACAGATGGTTTGGAAAAATAAAAAGAATGAACAACATAAAATATACTACATAACCTACATAATTTTATATAATGAAGGAGGTTATACTTACAACAAGACAACCTGCTCTCTTGCTGCCTTTCTGACCAGCAAATCACTCTTCACCTCTGCACAATAGTCTGACAGTTTTCCTTCTATAATTTGTTCACTTTTTTTTTTCTATATGTAAAACACTCTTGACCTTCACTTTTTTTTTTCTATATGTAAAACACTCTTGACCTTCTCCTTTCATCTGCAATATACAATCTGTTCACCTTTTTTTCTTGTTGTATGTAAAACACTTTTGACCTTATACTTTTATCCTTGAAAAGGTAACCCTAAGATTAGATCTTATGTCATCTTGAGATGTATGGTTAAAAATAAAAATTCACTTAAATGAATTACTAAATAAAATCGCTTAAGTGAATTTCAAAATAGAGAATCGCTTAAGTGAATTTCAAAATAAAGAATCACTTAAGTGAATTACAAAATAGAATTCAAAATGTCTCAAATCACTTATTTGTTCACATTTTTTTCTTGTTGTATGTAAAACACTTTTGACCTTCTCATTTTATCCTTGAAAAGGTAACCCTAAGATTAGATCTTATGTCATCTTGAGATGTATGGTTAAAAATAAAAAGTCACTTAAATGAATTACTAAATAAAATCACTTAAGTGAATTTCAAAATAGAGAAACACTTAAGTGAATTTCAAAATAAAGAATCACTTAAGTGAATTACAAAATAGAATTCAAAATGTCTCAAATCACTTATAGCACGTTCATACTGAAGCCTGCATGTGTAAGAAGTTCCTGTCCAAGCTACATTTGTCAACACAGATATAAGATATCATAAAGATAGGTCAAAAATACACAACTTTGAATTTGAAAGGGCAAAGGTTGGATCCGGAAACAATACATCCTGAATACAAATTGAATTATGGTCAGATCTTATATGGGGAAGAGAAAATGACTTAAGAGTCAAACTATCATGAAACTACTAACACGCTAAAAATATGTCCTATATTTCACCCACAGACGTATCTCCTTTTTTCTTTTCGATCAAGTAAATGTGGATCCAATCAGTTCTGTATCCTGTAGTCCAACATAACACATAAAAACACTCAAATCAGTTATAGAATGGGAAGAAGAGCATGTTCCACTCTATTTATCTAATGGCTTAAGAATAAATAGCATTAAGATTTCCTACAACAATGGTCTATTTTTTTGAGGTGATTCTAGAATTCTACTCCAAATTATAGAATTCTACCCCAATACTATTTGTCAACCATTAGTAAGGAACATGCTGAAATTATTTGCATATCATCAAAATTTTATAGTATGTTTTAAGAATCTAATATAGTGGCATTAAAGTAATCTATGAGGGTGTCCTGAATTTTTCCATTAGCTTGTTGGGATTTTGGGAGCTGTTTAGCTTTGTTTCTTACACAGAATGCCTGGATATCAGGGCTCTTAAGTGTTCATCTTATTTTTTTATTTTATTTTTTATTTTTCCAGTAAGTTAATTTAAGTTTACACAGTTTTTATAGGGGTTTCCGTCCCCTCGTATTGAGTGGGGTTTGAACTTGAGTCTCCTAAATAAAAACCCAATAACTTTACCACTCGGTAAGCTTGTAGATTCTTATGTGCTTATTTTTTAAAGATAAAGTTGAAAGTGATTAAAGTTTTAAAAAAATTATAATTTTTTTAACGACAATAAAATATATATTTTTAAATAATCAAAATGTGGTTTTTCATTGAGGTCCACTCTCCTAAAAATACTAAAACATTATATCTGCAATCCATTAGATTATATCTAGATTTCCTTATAGATATTTTTCATCTCCCTCAAACCACTAATTTTATTCTATTTAATTCTTGATATCACTTAATATCCCTCAACTAGTTACATTCTAATAACTTCTTTCGTTTACCTTACATATGCTATCATATTAAAGATTCTACCTCTATCAATTAATGATGGACAAAAAATAATGCTATTGTTTTTTTTTAATTGATTATATGGGTTTGAAACTGGCCCTACCCGTATTACATCATCACCACATAGTGGTATTACAACAAAGCTTAGATATTATCCATGTATCACTTAACAAGATTTAAACTTTGGTCTCCTTCTTAAATGTTAAGAAATCTAATTGGTTGAGCTAATGCCACTTGATTTCAATGAGTTTACACATGTTTTTTCGAGGGGTTCTGGTCCACTCATACTAAGTGGGGTTTGAACCTTGGACCTCCCAAAGAGAGGCCAAAGCCCTTACCATTGTAGTAAGCTTGCAGCTTAAAAAATAATGCTATTGTTGATCTAATCTCTACCTCCAATTTTCTCTACAACATTGATAACAATCTGTGAATCCTCCTCAAACAAAATATATCTCCATCCTTTTTCAATGGTGATCTTGATCCCTCTAAGAAGTGTCCTATCCTTTGCATAGTTGTTTACTACGATTACATACAAATCTTAGTGGACGATGACAATTTTACCTTTGTTATTCTGGAAACCCTTGAATGCAGATCCAAATCCTATAACTAGGAGGCTAGCACATCCTTTTCACAAGCATCATACTTGTAAACATTCTGCAAGAGAAGCAACATGATGGAATTAATAACATATTATATAATATTTGTAGTAGATTTTATTCTTTGTAACAACTTTTTAGAGTATCAATATATGAAGCCTTTTTATTTTTTACATGCAACCTTTTGATAGTCAGTATGCAACTTTTTGTAATCCATCCATGGTTTTACGCCTATAGTTTTGGGCCTAGGAATAGTTTTATAAAGTACCTTCTAGGGTTCTACCACCTATATAAGTAGGAGGACCAATGATCAAAGGAAAGATATGGAGGACCAAAGATGGTAGTTGGGTCATATACATCAGTTTGACTTACTTTTGCAATGATTTACTTATGCTCAAATGTACTAGAATTGTAAGGAGATGTCCCTCTATGATTGTGATGCATTGCTTGTTGGAAATTTGAGTTATTTTATGTTGTCATTGATGTCACATGGATCACATTGAGTTTTTGTGGCAAATCATTTCATACATAAGCATTTATGATATTTTGGAGAGCATGGATATATACAGGGTTTTTGTGAAAATCAAGGCAGACAAAATAAAAAGTTTTATTTAAAACCATGGATGGCAGATTTAAAATGGGTTTTTCTTAAAACCCAGGTTGGCTTTTCGTTTCATCGAAAAATGTGCCCCGGTGATGGAGATATTTAATTTTAAATATTTAGTTTAAATTTTAAATTATTTAAAATTAAATATATTAATTATAGCACCGACTAAAGAAAGGAGGAAAGGCTATATTAATTTATAGCACCAACGTCTAAAGAAAGAGGAAAGGCTATATATATATATATATATATATATATATATATATATATATATATATATATATATATATATGCCAACAAAATCTTAGACTTTATGATCCCAATGCTTATTTTTCGAATGCCTTCGATTGGGGAACAAATTGCAAAAAGAGAGAGAAGTGTGACTTTGGTCTATTGAAAAATCATTCACAAAGTTTAATAAGATGCATAGGCATATTTGGCCTAGCGGTTCGTGTGCTATGTGTTACGTAGGAGGTCCTGCGATCGAGTCCCATCGTGGTTATTTGCTTTGTTGAAGCACTCGAAGCGTTGTTAAGTTTTTCGAAGGGTGCAAAAGTTTATAGTATACATTTTTGTTCGTGTCCCTTTAGAAACGTGAGGGTATGTGGTACAACGACAGGCTGGATGTGCATAAAGATCTGAGCAAGGAGATGTCACAAGATCGAATCCCGTCAGGGACAAAGGCAAGTTAATAATTTTTTTTAATATATTTTATTTTTCTAAAGTTGCCTTAGGAGGAATAAGGGTTGTGATGCATGTTTAGAAAAAGAGAGATTTCTGGTGTTTCTCCTTTTGAAAGTATATCATATTATATATCGTTGGAAATATTATTTTGAGGGCTATTTGATTAACTTGCTTAGAGGGAGAAATAAGGTGTATGTAAAGAGATATTTCTATTTTTGTAAAAGGGTTCAAAAGTGAAGGTTGTTTTGTTCTTTTTCAAAGGTGATTAATTCTTTCATGAGGGGACATGTATTTTATTGAGTAGGAGTGATAAGGTGTTATTTGGATATTATTGTTGTGATATTAATCATGATCTCTAACCCTTGTTGAAAGTTGAAAAAGAAGTTTGTTGAGTGTGGTAGATTTAGTGGACAACCAATAAGGCATCAAAAGGTATGAGCAATACTCTCCATTGACTTTGTTTATGGTGGTTGATTTTTGAAATATCATTGGAGAGAAAATGATTGATTGTGGTTTCCTTTTAGAAAGTGGTTGGTTGAATGCTTCAAGGTTTTCTGGGTTGAGAGTTTTGTTTAAACCATGTTTTATAAGCATAGTTGTTGAAGCCCATTAGTTATGCAAAGAACTTGAGTTAGAAAAGAACATGAGTATCATTATTATGTGAGATTTGTGGTTGAGCATTATTGGAAACATTTGAGTTAGTTGATACATGCTTGGACTAGGGTTTTGTGAGAAAGAGTTATCCCTTGTGGTGATTGGTTGAGTTGAGTTGATTGAGCCTAGTCAAGTGATTGAGTCATGTGACTGTTCAAGTTTCACGAAACAAACTATTCTATAATTTTGATTTGAGTTGAGATTGAGCTTTGAGAGTAGAACATATTGAGTCTCTAATAATTCTCTTTATGCTTCTATAAGACTTGAGTTTAGTTGATATTGATTTGAGTTGAGATCATTGTGGATCATTGTTTTCATCCATTGTAGAGTGCATTGCCATTCATTGTTGAGTTCATCATTGAGCCTTGCCTTCATAGATTTATGGATGATATTGGAGTGCTACTTGAGCATGATTGATTGAGCCTTTGAGAAGGCTTTTGGGACAAATTTCTGGACAGATTTGTGGTAGTTTTTGTGTATGAGTGATTGAGCCTTTGAGAAGGCTTTTGGGATAGATTTGTGGATAATTTTGGGACAACATTTTGAGCAAGTTCTTGGTGAGCTTGTTGAGTAGATTTTGAGCAAGTTCTTGGTGAGCTTGTTGAGTAGATTTTGAGCAAGTTCTTGGTGAGCTTGTTGAGCAAATTTTGAGCAAGTTCTTAGTGAGCTTGTTGAGCAGATTTGAGCAAGTTCTTGGTGAGCTTGTTGAGCATATTTTGAGCAAGTTCTTGGTGATCTTGTTGAGAAGATTTTGAGAAAGTTCTTGGTGAGCTTGTTGAGCAAGTTTTGAGCAACTTCTTGGTAAGCTTCCTAGAGCATATTTGAGCAAGTTATTGGTGAAATTTCTAGAGCATATTTGAACAAGTTCTGAGTGAGCTTGTTGGAGCAGATTTTGAGCAAGTTCTTGGTGAGCTTGCTAGAGCATATTTTGGGCAAGTTCTTGGTGAGCTTGTTGAAGAAGATCAGAGGATAACCTACCTAAGTAGATCAAGATTTCCTAGCTGAGCAAATCAATGGATTGCCTACCTGAGCAGATCAAGATTGCCTTTCTGAGCAGATCAATGGATTGCCTAGCTGAGCAGATCAATGGATTGCCTACCTAAGCAGATCAATGGATTGCCTAGCTTTGAGAAGATCAATGTAATAATTTGTATTGGGATAAGGATCCTTATTTTTGTGTGAACTATTATAAGGAGATTATCTTGTGGAATACCCCACATTGGGGGAACCACGTTAAATCTTGTGTCTCAATTATGTGTGGTGATTTGTGCACTTGTTTACTATTTTTATCTATATCATTAATGCACATTACTATATTTGGTTATTGCAATTAAGGACACTAATTGATATTTGTTTGGAAAGAAAGAAAAAAGTGGGCACTATACTGTTCACCCCCCCTTCTCAGTATAAGCTTGTGTTCTTCATTACTTTATTCTTTAGAGTATAGGATTTTTACCATAATTTATATCTATTATCTAGCTTTCTATTTTATCTAATGCTTAATTTCATTTAAATGTATTGTCCTTTCTAGGTATATCTTGTATGCTTTATGAATTATGTTTCTTGTTTGATTAAGTAGAAAGAAAGTTATTCTTGTTTTCTTTGCTAAAAATAAAAATGACCTAGGAAATTGAGATCTTAGGGTGAACTTAGAGAGTGACCTAAGGGATTGAGACCCCTTAGGGTGAACGTAGGAAGACCTAAGGGATTAAGACCCCTTAGGGAGAATAATAACTAAGTAAACTAAAAGGTTACATCTAAGTTAAGATAGCTCGTCGTGGAGACAATATAGATAGCTTAACTCATAATACATGTAACATACCTACATAGATGAACTTGTGTATGGTATGGTAATGGGTGTATACCTTCGACTAATTAAAGGTGATAAGTTTAGCTCATCAAGAATGATGAGATAGATAAACTTATTTATGGTAACACATAATATGCCTACACAAATAGACTTGTGGGAGGGTATTTGGTGAGATGTAACTCTTTGGTAAAGTTGGGAAACTTAGTGATCTTAAACAAATAGAATAACCAAGGGCTGGTTAGGGTTTTATGAACCCCTCTTCGTAATAAAAAAAATATTTTCTTTCTATGTGTTTTTCTTATAGCTAGATTTTGGATCATTACATTTGGTATCAGAGCTATAGGTACGAGGGTATAGATCTTCTTATGTGCTAAAGGAATTTGGATGTATTTCAATGAAGGCTTGCTTAAGTTTTAAGCTAAAGCTGGGAAGACCTAGAATCTCCTGCTTGCTAGAATATAATGGGAACTAATCCCAAGGGTGAATGGAATGTTATGATACCTTACTTATGATAAGTATGGACTTTGGTATTGAAGTTACATCATAACCTTGGAATACCATCCTAATTAGATTATTGATGTTTTTAGCAAAAGAACTTTGTATTGTGGCTTGAATTTGTGGTACAATTTAGAGTGAAGTTGTAACCTAATATTTTCCTTGGTTGTAACCAGGTTAAAATGTCACATAAGGCTAGAAAAGAGAGGTCTACCCCTTCAACTAGATGGAATCGATAGAATAATGTCAAAGAAGGTATCCAGACTGAGGATCCAGGAAATTCCTTATAGAAAAGGTTCCTTATAGAGCATTTTTATGTACTAAAATTTGAGGAGTTTTCCAACCTATGACAAGGGACAAAAATAGTGGAGATATATTACAATAATTTGGTTCAATTACTTAAGTATGTGTCTGCCTATGATGAGAAGATGAGAGCTCACAAGTTTGTTCATGGGTTAGAATCTAGAGTGAAGCATGATGTAAACATGCATGAGCCTAAATCATTGTAAAAGACATATTACTTGGCATAGAAAGCAGAGTCTCACCTATAATTTAACTATATTGACCTATCTGAGCAAGATCGAAAAGCACTTAGGAAAATGAATAGTTAGGGATTCTTGAAATGAAAAGAGGAACAATATTGAAATACCTAGAACACTTAAAAGTTTGAGAAGAGAAATAATGGGAAACAGGGAAGGCTCAAGAAAAAATTCCAAAATAAAACCAACAATAATCCCAATAATGCAAAGACTTAGCCTCAAAAACCACAAACATTATCTCCCACAAGTAAGGCAAAGGAGCGAAAACCAGAGAAGTGGCAAGGACCCAAGGATAGGTGTTATCATTGTAGAGACCCTCACTATACTAATCAATGTTCGCATCAACCAGGGTCAAGTACATCCAGTGCCAAAGGAAAGGGACCTACACACCTAATCTATACTGCAACCAAAAATCAGAAGCTAGATGGGCAAGTTACCCCATTGCATGTGAATGGTAATATTTTTAATAAGCAAGTAAATATTTTAATTGATAGTGGGACCACAAATAACTTTATTTTTTCTATTTTAACAAGGAATATGCTAGAAAGACCAAGATATTTGGCCCATGGTTGGAAGGTCGAGTACGGTTCAAGGTAAACCTACTAATTAAACCCGTATTTTCCAATGGTAAAGATTATTTTAGCTATTGGTACCACCGAAGGTTGTTTGTATGTAGCTCCACTTCATACCTTTTATGTGATCCTAGGGATGGATTGGTTGAAATACCATAAAGCCTTGATGAATTTCCAAGATAGATGGATCGAGTATTCAGAGAAAGGTAAGGAAAGACTAAGAATTCATAGCGAGCATGGGCCATTCAAACCCTAGATGTTATCAGCTATGTAGTTGAAGAAAACCCTCAAGAAAGGAGGGATATTTTATCTTGTAAAACTCAATGAAGTTGGAGAAGATCAGAAGAGGGAAGTGTTGGAGAAAAACCCAATTTAGTAGGATTTTAAGGATTTTAAACAACACATCACTTGGATATCTAATTACTTAAAAAGAAACCCTAAATTTGATGTAGAAATTATAAACTCATTAGGATTTTGAGTGCTTGATGGGAAAATAAAATGAAATGAAATATAAAAAATTAAATCTGGGGTTAGAGAAACAAAAATAAAAAAAATCTGGAATAAGGACTAGAAAATGAAAAATGACCAAAGAATAACAACTGAAACTTAATCCTGCCTATACTGCAAAAAACGTGTTAGATCCCGAGCACAAAACACAACTAGGTTAGACCTTCATCCATACAATATAAAATATGGTTATGGCGATATTCTAAGGGGTAAAAACATGCATTAAAAACATCTAGATGATGCTACCATATTCATTCATAAAACACCATAAAAATAATTCCAATACATGTAGAAAAATGTGCAATAAAATATTTATTGTGTTCAAAACCTCCTTTTTTCTGCATACAAGGTGAGACTAATGTTGGCAGTAGTTTAGACAACCTTCCAGTCTTCTTCCACACCCCTTTTGCCAAAAATTTCCATCCACTGTCTACATTTGAAATGGATATTTACAAATTTTCATGAAACCCCTCGTTTTCACTTCTTCGTTTTGTTTCCAACATTTTGTTTGATTTTATAACTTTTGATCTCAACAAAACTCTCTCCACGCAACATAATCATCACACTCCACAATAATGCTTATTTTATTTTATGACACCTTTGTCTCTTCTATTTAGCCTTAAAGGCTTTGTAATTATGTTTCCCTTAGTATTCCACGT
This sequence comes from Wollemia nobilis, assembly GCA_028583015.1. NCBI lineage: Eukaryota > Viridiplantae > Streptophyta > Pinopsida > Araucariales > Araucariaceae > Wollemia > Wollemia nobilis. The sequence continues at coordinate 9,426,447 of JAQPPZ010016931.1, forward strand.
GCATGAACAATATCCATGCATTTGCTAGCATATTTATATTTTCAATATGCCTTGAATAGTTCCTTTATGAACACAACATATTTTTGTATATGTGGAGCCTTGGAAACTGCTCCATCCTTTGGTAACATATTTTCCTAGATGTTACCGCCTACAGTAGTAACATCGCGTCGACTGGTACATATTGGAGGGAGCCTTCACTAAATAATTATTTTATATGAAAAAAAATATTTACGACCCCATAGTCCATTTACATGGTGACATATCCTCCGATTTATTCCCTATTAATTGTATGTTCCAATCTATGAGTTGGTTGGTGTAGGTAGTGACTGCCCTATCCTCCTTTATCCACTTTCAAAAAACAAATATGTTTACCTTTTATTAACATGGTAATTAACTCTTCTTTAGCGTAGTATTGTGTTAGGCTTTGCAAAATACATTGTAACTAAAATGCCCTTAATTTAGACCTATAGAAAAATGCATTCGTCATCATGGATATTCATCCTGTGTCTATTTTTGACTTCACCACTATAACGGATGGTATCTGAATCCATTACTCATTGTAATTGTATCTGAATTTATTTAACATGCACTACATGGGCCCTCATTCCATAAATGTAACATGCTACAAGAACACTCATCACATTGTATTTGTGGACTGTTCCACTTGTGTTCTCAGTATCCATAGCTACCACGATAGAGCTATATTTACTACCTTTTACTCAAAATTGGCATTGGGTGGGAAGTAAAACTACATTTTGTGATTGCTGACAGCGTTTGAAAGGACAGGCTTTTGTCCTCCTATTCAATTCCATCATTCGATGGTGCCATTTCTCTGTGACTTGTACGTACGATAGAAAGTATTCGTGTATATTTTGGACTTCACAGCTCCTAGTGCTGCACCATCACATAACTGCTCCTACAGCTAGTTACATCCTTAATCAATACACCTCTAGGTGGTATTATAATATTGTGGGTCATTTAATCTTACTACATACACTTTTGTAACTAAATTTTCCAATTGGCTATACTACTACAACCTCCATGTTTGACCATGCGTATTAAACTTCATTGGTATTAGATACTACATTAACATTAGTCCTCACAAACAATTGATATCATCTATGTAGATGTGAGCACCATCCCCACTGAGCCATGTAACCAACACACCAACGTATACGTATGAATGTCCTGATGCAAGTGCAGAATGCAATAAGCCTTCCTTCGAGCGCATCAAAGATAGATCAAATTAACACTTTCAACATCACCTTAGCGATATTTGGACTTCCAATTTTAACTTTACAACATCTTATCTATTGTGACTATACCTTTTCAATTTATCTTCCCATAAAGGTCAACCCTCATGCAATAATCCTAGTTCATCAAATCGTTCTTTTGTGAACCACCCAAAAAGAAACAAGGAAAATACCAAATAGAATAGTAGCCGAGATGTCAATCGCTTATTTAATTTTCCTTTGGATGGATTGGCACATGCCAAAGTCTATTTTGACATCCTGTGTAGTAACTTGCCAAACCAAATGTAATCAAACCTCTACTATTATGTACGATAGTAGTTGATAGGAATGCCATGGATAATCCAAGAGTATTTAAGAATGGTCCATCTAGTCAAGAATGATACTAATATCCCCATGACCTTTTCTTCTATACTGATGTTCTTTTGTTGTTGTCTTCTTAAATGTAGTCTACATCATTTTACCACCAATGAGTTTGTTTTGTAGTATCTAAACCATCTCTCAACGTGGCTCTAACATCCGATCTACACAACTCTTCATCAATGATTTTATCTTTGTTGGTCTTCACTACCACCTTGGGTCTGAATCCTCACTATGCACATCCAACAGTATCCATATGCCTTTGATACTTGCATACTATCATTATGTGGATTTAAAATTTAAAATTTAGGCTATACTCCTTAGCATTTCCTTCCATCCGATCTTGATTATAACTTTGACCTCATCTCCTCTACATTGCTACTTCACTCGATTCAAAACATGATTGTGCACCCATAACCTCTGATGATCCTCCATATGTGTATACAATACCCTCCACCTCGCTATATTTTGCTAGATAAAATAATCTCCTAAACCACATCATACTTCTATTGGTGTCGTTTGTACATGTTTGCATGTGTTGTCATGTCGATGAGTCTAGGTCATCAGACTCTTCACCATTGCCCCGATATCAATACTCATACTATCACCAATCTGTCATGTCCATGCTAACCACGTCAATAGTGCATCCATAAGCCTTGTATATCAATTGAAGCTCCTACTTGAGATAGCTATCGACAAGGACCCCCAAGAAGCTGTTGAGAGGTGATCCATGTCGTCACTCCGCAAGAACACCTTGTTCTCACCTACCATTAATGAAGTAAAAGACCATTAGGAATAACATGGCATAAAGTTGTAGAAACATTAGTCCTAAGAATATAAAGTTATATTACATGCATATAAGCCTCTAGGCTATGATATAAAGAAACCCACCTCCTTATCCTTACTTTAATTTTAATAAATTATCTATTTTTTTAACTTTTTTATTATTATTCTTATATATATATTTGTTTTGAATTATTATACATATTTTGTTTTTCTTTTATTTTTGTTTCCTTTTTATATTATTTAATTATCATTATTTATTTCTTTTTATTATTATTTTATTTTCTTTCTTTATTTAAATTTGAATCAACTAACTTCAAATGTTTGAATTTATTTAAGTAGAACATTAAAAATTAAGCAACACACTACGAATCTAACCCACGCACTAAAAATCCAAAAAACAAAATACACTAATCTTATTAACCCAACCAAAACACTAAACACCTTGAAATAAAATTAAAGCAAATGATAACCAACAATGAACCTTGGAGCCTCCATAGCAAGGACATGGGCATGAACCTATCAAAACTATCACTCAAAGAAAACTAACATTCCCAAAACCCCAAAATCAAAAGGTGGGTCTCCAAATTTTGGGAAGGTTGTGCAATGGCCACAACAAATGGTGAATCTACTAGGAAATGCTCTTGAGCATTTCAGATGAAGAACCCAATATGAAACCAAGAAAACCAAAGATCAACAAAATAATAATTATTTAGCAATATCCAGAGTAGATGGGGGTAGACAACTTCAAATGAAAATAAATGAACTATTTACCTCTACTCAGTGCATGGAATGTGATTTGTTTTACATTCTTGAAACAATCCAGATTCCATCCTTTATTTTACATTTAGGCTATTGAGTGTCACTCATTAAAATGTGCCTCTGCATTTCTCCATTGCTAGTCAAGTGTCTATAGCCCCAATGGAATGTGATTCATTTTGCATTCTTGAAACAATCCAAATTCCATAATTTATTTTATATTTAGGCTATTGAGTGTCACTCATTAAAATGTGCCTCAACATTTCTCCACTACCAACCAGGTGTCTATAGCCCTGATGGAGATGACCTTGATCTCTTCTAGACCTTGCTCTACTACCATCCAAGTGTCTATAGCTCCGGTAGAGATTATCTAAATCACCTAAGAATTAGGTTAATTTTGTATTTACTTCCTTTCCTTATTTTATCTAGACATTGCTCCACTGCCAATTAGGCGTCCATAGCCCCGGTGAATATTATCTAAACCTTTTGATTGATTTGGATTTTATTTATTTTATTTTATTTATTTTTATTGAGCATTGTATTGCTTTGTAAAATTCACCTACCACCTGGATTAGAGACCATTCAAGGCTAAATATGGAGTGTGTTAGATTTTTTCCTTAATTTGCAAACCAAATGACTTCATCCTTCAAGATTTCAAAGAATACCCTTTAATATATGAGTTATACATGGAGATTTAAAAAAATATTTTATTGTTCCATCTTCCACCATATTAGTCCATAATCTAAGTATGATTACTAAATAATTTCATCCTCCTTATCCTCAATTCCACTTGATTTCAAACTAGGTAATCCAACCTACATGACACAAAAACACTATCAACAAGGAAACCAGGAGTTAGTAGCTATCACCAAACCATACCTCAATCAGAGGGACCAACCTAAAGCTCACTTAAAAATATGAAAAATAAAACTTGAAGATAAACCAACACCTAACCTAATGCAAACTAACAAGAAAACAAAACAAAACTTGCCAAACCAAAAATTAAGGACAAAGCACAAAAATAGAAAATCTAAATACAAAAGCATGAAAACCAAAGTTATATACAATAATATACAATATATGTACAAGATGATGCAAAATTTAGGCCATCATTTCCTTGGATCCCAAACACGATTACCATAATTTAAAATACATATATCATGATATGCATGCCAAGCCTTATAGGAATATAGCCAAAATAATATTAGGCTAAACTATATAGAGAACTGTATTTTACCTCTCTCACGCCACCAATTTGATTCAATCCCATCACTATCATATTTGAAATTTAATCCATTAAATTCAAGAATCCACAAATGGCTTTAAAATATTTTATGTTCACTATGTGGGATGTTTAATGCAGTGTCTCTCTACATTGTGTGAGTTCCCATTGTCCATTCCTTGCTCCACATACTATTCTCATTGTTATGATTAAACATAAGTTCATCCAAGCTTGACCCTATTTCTAAAAAAATGATTGCTAAACTATCATTCATGTTTTTAGGCCAATCATGACTACGTAACATTTTGAAAGCATCTAGGATATCTAACATGTGAGGATCATTATAACTTTTTATCCTAGATTTCATTTTCAATTGTTGATGAACTTGATCCAATAACTCAAGCACATCTACTTTTGTTTTATTCAACAAAGAAATATTATTAGCAGTGTGAGTAGGAATCAACTATAGTTCTTTGTTAACTACAAATGGTATTTCATTATCAATATCATTCCAATCCAACATACCATTATGCAAAATTTTACATGGAATTTGAATGGTTGAACAGAAAGGCTGATATTCTATATTTTGTACATGTTCATTTACCAATACTTGGTGAGCCTTTATAATTCCCTCTTTTTCCTCATGGTCTTTGTCATCATCATCATCTTGTAGCCCTTCATCTTGATCGATTACTTGCTTTTCAAAAATACCAAAGTTAATCACCCAATTAAAAATGTATCCATCCTTTTAAAACCATAAATCTTATCGGTCAAGGGATGTGTCAAATAACTCATATTCCTAACCAACTACTTGAGTCATTTCGAACAAAGAAATGTTTTTATCATTTGGAGGAATATAAGTCAATTCTAATTCCTTGTTAAACACCAATGGTATTTCTTTATTTGAATCTCCAAGACAATTATGTGAATTTGTACCCAAATTTTTAGTAGACAAGAATGAAATATAAGCTTTTACCTCTTCCTCATCCAAAATAAATGAATCATAAGAAACATTTACCATTTATTCCTTTTCTATTTTAGCAAGGTGTTCAATAAACTCATATTCAAAATGATTGAATCTTGGAACCTTCTCTATTTTTGCAAGTGGCATACCATTTTTTGATTGTACAAGAATTGCAAGATATTCATGTGAGATAGAGGTTTTAGCATCCTACATATCAAGTGGAATAGAAATTTCATCAGTATGAGTGTAAGAAACCAATGATTCCTCATATCATCCCCAATCATTATAACAATTATCCTCTAAAATAAAGGGATGAAATTTTGTTGTATCTTCTGCATAATCTTCATATTCATCTATTGATCATTTTTTAAATTTACTTTCAACCACTTTTGATCGCTTCGGTGTTTCTGAAATTGACTCAAGTCCTCCATTTAGATTTACTTGATTATCCCAATCGTCCTTGATGGCTATTGGCTTTGAAACTTGCATCTCATTTTGGATGAAATCTAAGGTGGTGGTAACATTTAGAAAATAAATTTTATCTCATTGATTGCTCACTTTAGACATCATTTGATTCAAGGGTGCTACATTGGATGGTTGGTATCGGTTGGAATCCATAATTCCTAAAAAATAGTTCATTATGGGAGAAGGATGTGCCTTAGCCTAACTCATTGGTGGTATTTTATTGTGAGCTTTAGGTCTAAGCAATGCTAATTGATCCATATCGATACCTTTCAAAGTCCACCATTGTTATAAGGTTATCGCATCACTATAGGCTCTAGACAAGGATGAGACTTTAAGAATTCTTCCTCAAAATATAGAAGTGAAGGGGTCTAAGGCTTCCATGTATCTTTGAATGGCTCTTTCTTATAAAATGACGTAATGTATCACCACTTTGGTACACAACCTATGGAACCTATCATTGAATTGTATTATGTATTCATTAGGTTCTTTACAGATAGAGATAAACTGATTTAGTATCATAATTGAGTCAACTAGTTTTCCAAAATGGCTAATAAATGTTGCTTCTATTTGATCCCAAGAAGTGATAGAACTTAGAGGTAAGTTGATGTACCAATCAAATGCAACCTCATCTAATGTGTATTAAAATATCCTACAAGCAACATCTTCATGCATAATTTGCAAATGAATTAAAATGTTCTTGTATGCCTGAATATGTTCCTTAGCCATACTCATTCCATCATTCGTAAACATGGATAAATATTCTTTTGAATATTCAAGGATTTGATGGGGTACTCCAGGAATGTCTAAATGACTATAATAACCACTTAACTAGGATATAATTCTTGCCATTGAACTTTTGGTTCAAATTTTGTTAGTCAAAGATATATCTTGCAGTGAAACATGAAATGTATAACAATTTTCAAATATTTAACATATAGATTATCCAGTTTATTAACCAAAATATATGCATCAGTTAAACCATAACAATAAAGAACATTCCCCAATTTATAAAAGGTTAGCATCAATGCATCATTAATTAAAGGTCTTTCCAATCAATGAATGTGATCACCTGTCAACAAAACCTCGTTAATCAAGAGCAATACCTTCAAATAAGCCTTTCAAGCAACAATGAACAATTTAGAATTTATAATAACAATGAAATGACCAATTTAGGTCCTCCTTCTAGCGCTAATTATGTTGAATGATAATTTTATCCAATTGAAAAAACCACCATCATAGTTAGGATTTCATTAGAAAACCCTCTCTTGCAAAGAAATTAAAATTTCTCCAAGGTTCCTTTTACTTAATGTGTGTTTGTGAAAATGTATCAAAATAAGTGTTGAAATACCTTAGAGGTGCAAGTAACTATTAACAAGGGGCATGTGGTTAAATTGATTTGCAATGCTTTATGTTCATTAAAGGGCTTGATTTCCCTTATGTGTAGAAATAAAATGATGAATGAGTGCTTGAAATTGATCCTAATTCATTTTATCTCTGATTTATCAAGGTGATTTACCCATGAATCCCTATTAGCAAATTCCTTTTATCTTAAATTAAAATGTTCTGTTAGCAAGTGTTGTGGAAAACCACTTCATTTTATCTTTGATTTAATGTGAAATTGGAGTCAGTACTTGCTATTAGCAGATTCATTTTATTTCAGATTAAAATGTGTTGTTAGCAAGTGCTATGGAAAACCACTTCATTTTATATTAACCTTAATGTGATATTTTAATTAGTAAATCCCTTCCATGAATGCAAATTTATTTTCTCTTGGACTTAGTTGATAAAAGAAATGCTGAAAATTTATGAAGTGTTGATTCCTTTTTATGGATTTAAATATTTTGCATAAAAATGAATACCTAGTGGAGTGAGAAAAATAAATGCTTTAGAATATTGAAATGAATGCCTTAATCCAAAAAAAAATTGTCCAAATAATTTAATGTGCTAGCATTAAACAACAAATTACTTGGATATCTAATTACTTCAAAAACCCTAACTTTAGTGCAGAAATTATAAACTAGTTAGGATTTTGAGTGCTTGATGGAAAAATAAAATGAAATGAAAGATAAAAAATAATAAAAGCTAGGGTTAGAGAAACAAAAATTAAAAAATCTGGAATATGGACCAAAAAAAAAAATGACCAAAGAATAACTGCTGAAAACTAATCCCGCCTATGCTGTAGAAAATATGTTAGATCCTGAACACAAAACACAACCAGGTTAGACCTGCATCCACACAATCTAAAATCTGGTTATGGTGAGAGTTTAAGGGATAAAAACATATATTAAAAATATCTAAATGATGCTACCATATTAATCCATAAAACACCAAAAAAAATAATTCCAATACATTTAGAAAAATATCAATAAAATATTTAGTGTTCAAAACCTCATTTTTCCTGCATACAAGGTGAGACTAATATTGGCAGCAATTCGAAAAACCTTCCAGCTTTCTTCCATGTCCCCTATTCCAAATATTTCTCGCCCATTGTTTGCATTTGAAATGGATATTTAAAACTTTTCATGAAACCCCTCGTTTTCACTTCTTTGTTTTTTTTCCAACTTTTTTGTTTAATTTTCTAACTTTCGGTCTCAGCAACGATCTCTCCATGCAACATACCCGTTTCACTCCATAATAACACTTATTTTCTTTTATGACACCTTTGTCTCCTCTCTTTAATCTTAAAGACTTTGTAATCATACTACCCTTAGTATTCCACATGCATGAACAACATCTATGTGTTTGCTAGCATATTTATGTTTTCAATATACCTTGACTAGTTCCTTTAGGGGTGCAACATATTCCTGTATATGTGGGGCCTTAGACACTACTCCATCCTTTGGTAACATATTTTCTTGGATGTTGCTGCTTGCAGTAGTAACATTACACATTTATCGAAACATATTGGAGGGAGTCTTCACTAAACATTTTTTTATAAATGAAAAAAAAATATTTACAACCCCATAGTCTATTTATGTGGTGGCATCCCATCTGATTTATTCCCTATATGCTCTATGTTACGATCTATGACTTGGTTGGCATAGGCAGTTACTGCCCTATCCTCCTTTACCCACTTTTGAAAAACAATTTTTTTTTACCTTTTATTAACATGTTAATTAATTCATATTTAGTGCAGTCTTGTGTTAGGCTTTGCAAAATACCTCGTAACCAAAATTACCTTAATTCAATGCATTCGTCATCATGGATATTCATCCCGCGTATAATATTGACTTCAAAACTATAATGGATGGTATTTGAATCTGTTACTCGTTGTAATTGCATTAAAATTTATTAAAAATGTGTTGCATGGGGCCTCATGCCATAAACATAACATGCTACAAGAACACTCATCACATTGTGGTTATGGATTGTTCCACTTGTGTTCTCAGTATCCATAACTTTTGGGATATGTGGCAGAGTTGTATTTACTACCTTTTACTCAAACTTGGCATCAGGTTGGAAGTAAAACTGTGTTACATGATTGTTGATAGTGTATGAAAGGACACACTTTGGTCCTCTACTTCAAGTCCATCATCTAGTGGTACCATTTATTTGTGAATCCTATGCATGATAGTAGGTGTCCACGTGTATTTTGGACTTCACAGCTCTTATCCAAATCATCCTCTGGTGTTGCACCATCACATAACTGCTCTTGTAGCTAGTTATCCTAAATCAATACACCTCTAGGAAACATTATAATATTGTAGGTCATATCCTCTTGTTGTATACACTTTCTTAACTAACTTTTCCCATTGGCTATACCACTAAAACCTCCACGTTTGGCCATGCATATTAAACTTCATTGGTTAGATATTACATTAACCTTAGTTCTCACAAACCACCGATATCATCTGTGTAGATGTGAGAACCATCCCCACTGATCCATATAACCAGAAAACCAACGTATATGTATGAATGCCCCAACATAGGTGCGAAATGCGATAAGTCTCCCTCCAAGTGGACCAAAGATAGATAAAATTAACAATTCCAACATCACCTTAGCATTCTTCGGACTTCCAATTATGACTTTATAGTGCCTTTTCTATTGTGACTATACATTTTTAATTTATCTCCCCATAAATATCAACCCTCATGCACTAATTCTAGTTCATCAAATCGATCTTTTGTGGACCACCAACAGAGAAACAAGAAAAAGATAAAATAGAATGGTAGCTGAGATATCAATCACTTAATTTTTACTTGGATGGATTGGCACATGCCAAAGTCTGTCTTAGCGTCTTGTGTAGTAACTTTCAAATCCAAATGTAATCAACCCCCTATTGTTACGTACAATAGAGGTTGATAAGAATATCATGGATAATCTAGGACGTATTTAAAAATGGTCCATATAGTTAAGAATGATACTAACATCCCCATGACCTTGGATTCTATATTGATGTTCTTTTTTTATTATCTTCTTACATGTAGTCTACATCATTGGCCTTCTAATGAGGTTGTTTTCCAGTATCTAAACCATCTCTCAATGTGGCTCTAACATCCCATCTGCACAACTCTTCATAAATGATTCTGTCTTCATTGGTCTTCATTGCCACCTTGGGTTTAGATTCTTGCTACATACATTTGGAAATATCTAGCTACCTTTGATCCTCATGCACTATTGTTACGTGGATTTGCAATTTAGAATTTAGGCTACACTCCTTAGCATTTTCTTCCATCTGTCCTTGACTGCAACTTTGACCACATCTCCTCTACGCTGCTACTTCACTCGATATGAAACATGACTACGCACCCGTAACCTCTAGAGGTCCTCCATGCGTGTATACAATACCCTCCACCTCACTATTTTTTTCTAGAGAAAATATTCTCCTAAACCATATCATACTTCTATCAGTGTTGTCTATCCATGTTCGTGTACGTTTTCATGTCGACGTGTCCAGGTTGTCAGATTATTCACCATCGCCTCAGTCTCAATAGTTGCATTGTCAGCAATATTTCATATTCATGCTGACCACATTAATAGCCCATCCATAAGCCCCATATATCCATTGAATATCTTGCTTGAGATAGTTGCTGGCAAGGATCCCCAAGCGGCCATTGAGAGGTGATCCACATCGTCGCTCCATAGGAATGCCTTGTGCTCATCTACCATTAACGAAGTAAAAGACCATTAGGAATAACATGACATAAATTTGTATAAACATTAGTCCTAAGAATATAAAGTTATATTGCATGCCTTAAGCCTCTAGGCTATGATATAAAGAAACTCACCTCCTTCTCCTTACTTTAACTTTAATTAAATCTCTCTTTTTATATATATCTTTATTATTATATATATTTTTTCTTTTACTTTATTATACATATTTCATTTTTATTTTAGTTTTATTTTATTTTTATAATATTTCCTTATTATTATTATTATTTTTTTTTCTTTCTTTGTTCAAATTTGAATCAATTGACTTCAAATGTTTAATCAACACACTATGAATCTAACCCACACACTAAAAAAACAAAAAACAAAAGACACTAATCTTATTAACCCAACCAAAACACTAAACACCTTGAAAGAAAATGGAAAAAAATTGATAACCAACAATGAACCTTGGAACCTCCATAGAAAGGACATGGGCATGAACCTATCAAAACTATCACTCAAAGAAAACTAGAATTCCCAAAACCTCAAAATCAAAAGGTGGGTCTCCAAATTTGGGGTAAGTTGTGCAATGGCCAGAACAGGTCTTAGACCAACCAATGAGCAAGTTGTATACTATTATCTAAGATATTTTAGATTGAATATAATTTTGATGATAAGGTAATCAAAACATCCTTACCTTTCCACAAATATTCCAAGAAGCCATAAAATTTAAGAAAATCCTTATTGCTATTGGTCGACTACCATCTAAACCCATAATATCTATTTTCCAAACCTTTTTCAGAGCAGCCACAACCAATCACCTTAATATTAGCTTACCCTGTAGTACCTCCTCTAGTAAACCTTCCACACTGGCCTACTACATCCACAGTCTTAGCCTTGCTAGTAATACCAATGTTGCTAGCACTCCCTACTCCTCTCGTGGTCCCTGCACTTTCAAAACTAGAGCCACAAATTGCCCTCCTGCAAGAGATGTAGAATACCATGAAGAACCTCACAAATGAAATAACCTTGATGAAAATAAGGGAAGCAAAAAGAAACTTCTAGCCTAGAAGGTTCCCATATGTGGTCAAAGACCATGCTGCATCTACAAGTAAGCCTCTTGAAATACCAAGTACCATCCTTATGAATAAAGAAGCAAAGTCTTCCACTTCTACATCTCAATCATATTATTGGTGCTCCACATGTAATTATCCCCATGGGAAAAACACCCGTATGATGCACCAAAATTATCTACAAAAGGTGGCTATAGAAAGCATAGAGAGATTAGAAATGGTAAATTGACATGATCAGGGAGGGCGAACACAATTTTATGATGCCATCCATTGAGCAGGTCTCTTTTATAACTAGATATAAAATGAAACCATGACAAGTAAATCTAGAAGAACTAAATCCCTTGAAGGTCCATAATTATGCAAAAGAGGAGGCTAAAAAAGAGACTCCTTCGAGTATCCTTATTCAGAATATGATCAATCAATAGAAGGAGACCCAAACTAGTGGAATGCAATAGAAGGAAGCAAAATCCCAAGAAGAAGTTAGGAAGAAACTAAAATATCCATCCCTGAAAAAGCATCATAAAATTGAGGTTACAAATGAGTATAGGAGAAATTTTGAACCATCCCTAAGAGATAGGGAAAGGCAAGCTAGAATCCCTACCTTCAATATCATTGAAGGGTTGAAGAAAACTCCTTAAAAGTCTAGCATGTATGATGCTCTATTGATTATTTTATAGATTGATTCTATAAGAAGTAATTAAACTAATAAAAAAGAAAAAAAAATCACCTCTTGAGTAGAATTGGGTCCAAGGAAGTCCTGTTATGGGGGCATGTAATAATATGCCTTCTCCTTCTTATATTTCACTGGAGATGGAAAAGTGGGTAGTCCATAACTATATGATTGACTCTAGAGATACCACTATAGTCATACATAAGGTTGTATGTGATGTTATGGGTATGGATTATACGAGAAGCTACCCTTGCATCCTATAGTTATATGGTACACTTATCAAGACTATCAGAGTCATCAAAGACTTTCCCATGGTTCTGTATATATTATCCCAAGTCACAATCATTTAGAAAATTATTGTAGTTGATTTGGAGCCATATTTAAAATGTGTCTCTCAAGAGATTTCATTGCTAAAATGGGTGGTTACCTTTCCCTACATTACTCCCATATGGATATACATTTTAGGATAAGGGTGAAAATTTATTCAGAAAAACCTTCCTCATTTCATATAGAGAGATTGGAGGAAATAGAATAGTAGGTTTGCACAATGGACATGATTACTGAAGAAAAATACCTGATGGAAGAAGTTTTTGAAGAAATTTAGTCTAAGGATTAGTTTCCTTAAAGGAATTCAATTCTATGATAGAAACAGGGATGGGAATTTACTCCATCCATAAGCCAAAGATAAAATAACTAGTGGAGTTAACACCCTCACTAGACCAACTCTAGAAGCTCTATTTTGATGAGGTAAGATGTAAAAATGGAGTAGGGTTAGTAATGACCTCACCCACAGTATCTCAAATAATCTTCTCCTATAGACTCACATGGATTTGCAATAATAATGTGATGGAATATGTGGCCCTATGCCTGGTATTAAAGAATATGGAGAAACTCGAGGTCAAGCAACTCCAGATATTTGAAGATTTAAAACTAGTAATCAGTCAGATCATCAAGAAGTATGTTAGCAAGTAGCACTATCTCAAAGCATATAGGAAGAGAGTGTAGGATTTTCTAGAAGCTTATGAAGCCCTAAATATCAAATCCATTCCCAAAGACCAAAATATGCATGCTAACACCCTGGCATCCATGGGAGCCAATTACTACCCTATTTCAAATATCATACATAAGTCCAAGGTAGTAAGGTTGATATACCAGTATTCCATGCTATACAAGAATATATTTTGGCAAGTATTTGAGAGTGATGAACATATAGCGGACTTTTTGGTTCATAAAATGAACTATTCAACCAGGCCTATGGGAGATGAAGATAAAAATGAAAAAGAAGAGTTCCTCCTACTAAAAAATAACCACATACCCAAAGGCCTAATTACCCTAGAGAGTCTATTTGATAATAGTGATCACCCTATGAGTTACATGATTAAAATTGATGCTAAGGAGTCCAAATATATTTTGATTTCCCTAGGAAAGGGTTTGACACAAATTGTTCAAAATAAGAGTTAGGTCGAATCTAGGAGTTGTGCATAAAGTATGATGATATCATCGCCTAGACATATGATAAAATCAAAGGCTACAACAAGGATACCATTCAACATACTATTGAATTAGAATCAGATGCAAGATCTATCTGGTAGAAGACAAGGCTAGTAAAACCTAAGATTGAAGCTCTGATAAAGCAAGAGCTCTTGAAGTTGCTTAATGCCAAAATAATATACCCCATCAAGCATTCCACCTAGGTGGTAAACCTAGTTCCAATCAGAAAAAATAATGGAGACATAAAGCTCTATATTGATGTTTGAAACCTGAACAAGATCTCCCTAAAAGATTATTTTCCTCTGCCTCAAGTTGATCAGATACTTCACACAATGGTAGTAGTAGAGATATTTTTCCTATTGGATGACTTATCTGGGTTCAATAATATATATGTTTGAGATGAATACCAATATAAAATATCATTTACCACCAAATGGGGAACTATTGCTTATAAGTGGATGCCATTTGGGCTATCCAATGCCAAATCCACTTTCTAAAGGACAATTTGGCATTTTGTGAACAAGGGGATTTTAATTTATCTAGATGACATGACGGTCTTCTCTCATAGAAAATAAGATCACTTAGAGAAACTCAAACAGGTATTTGAGAAGTGAAAAGAATTTGGGATATCACTCAATACTAAAAATGTGTTTTTTGTGTGAGAGAAAGTTTTTACGATATATCGTATCTAAAATAGGGTTTGCTATTAACCCAAACCAGGTAAAATCCATCTTAGAATTACCCCTTACCATGAATAATAAGGGACTTCAATCATTCTTTGGGAAAATCAACTTTGTGCAAAAATTTATTTTTGACTTTGCCTAGATACTTAAGCCCATGACAGAGATGTTGAAGACGAATGTAAATTTCAAATGGATTGATGCATGGTGAGACACTTTCAGAGACATTAAAGAAGCTATTTTGCAAGCCTCAGTCCTTACCAACCTAGAGTACTCCAAGGATTTCATTTTAATATGCATTTGAAGTAGAGGAAAGTTATGGTATAGTTCTCACTCAAAAAGGAGAATATGACAATGAAAGATCCATCGCTTTCCTCAGCCAAAATCTGTAGGATCATGAAGAGAGATATACTTTCATTGAGAGCCAGGTTTATACCGACATAAAGTCCTTGAATATGTGGTGCACCCTAATTTTTAAAGTTTAATTATCCAAGGGTAACTAGGTTAAAGAAGGATGGGTTGGACTACACAAATTTAAGAATTTTATATAGAGATTAGACCAACAAAATTAGTAAGAGGAAGGGTGCTCTGTCAACAACTAACTTGAAATTTTTTAGATCCACCCTTGTGCTAATTGGTAGAAAATTTAAAAGTGACATCAAGGTTAAATTATGGATGGATATTTGAGACATCGCCAACTTTTTTATGATTCCAAAACCCACGTCATGTATAATAACCATGCCTAAGCCTATAAGAGAGCCAAATATGCCTAGGAGTAAACATGTAGGTATGCAAGATAACTGTGCCACATCGAAGGTGCTGTTAGAAATACCATTGCCCAACAAAATCATGAAAATATATCATTAATATGATGCATGGGAAGCACCAACCACCACTTAAATAGTATTCCCATGATTCAACTATCACCTACTTGAAAATATGGTCCGCATATCAAGAACACTACAAAAGGTAACGACCTAAGCAAAAAGATATTCTAGGTGGTAGCTCCTTGGATGAACACATTAGTATTATTGCTAAAGCTAATGGAAGTAAGGGGTACATCATCTAGAGAAAATAGGCTATCATAAATGACAAGTAAAATGAAATCTTGAGTTAGATTTTTTTTATAGCAAATAATACTATGGCAAGTCATGGTGGCATGATGGTTGAAAGGATTTTAATTGAAAGGAATATTTTAATTTCACTACGCTTGAATAGCACAAAAATAGCATATGCAAATACTTCATGGGTTTGTGGACCACCTCCCAAGTGAAATATATAGGGTTTGATTATCATAAGGATCATACTTCAAAAATATTTGCCTCAAAACACTTCAAACACCCTTCAATGGTCTCAACATATACAGTATAAAAAGAGAATAGTAGTACAGTTAATTGAATTCTTTCTTTTTATTTCTCTGATATAGTACTTGGACCGACATTAGATTTTGGCAAGAGTTGAAATCAAGGAGGATTTTAACCCTCTATAGCTACCTATATCTAGGGAAATATCTATGGAAGTAGAAGAATTTCAAGAGCAAAGATGATGAAGGCGAAGCTAGAAAAGCACCTGGAAGACTCATATGAGAAGCTTAGAGATACAAGAATCACTATTATATGTAAGTTGAGGATTCCATATGAGGTAGTAAAAATCATTGCAGCAAATCCCTCTTCCAATAGCTCAGGAGCTCTCCCATGGAGGTCTTAATTGAGTGCCTATATGCAAACTCTTGTACATCCGTGCCCTATGCTGGTTCACACTGTTATAGAGTTTTATGATACAACCATCAGTGTATTCATAATTGAGATAGGGTAGGTGCTATTTTATATAGATTCCAAAACTATTAGAGAGGCATTTACTCCAAAATCTCCTTTTGCACATGAGCCCCAAGAAGTGCATTTTAAACCATACATATAGATGGGCAATATGAGGTGTTGTACAAGTATGGCCTAAAAAATGGGTAATTGAAGTCCTTGGCGGACTACCAGATGACTATGCAAAGAAAACCCAAGCAATAACATATTTCAAGGATGAAGTCTAGTCAATTTTATCTATGTTGGCCATTATATTGGGTCTCCCATAAGACAAAACTATTCACACTAGATGGCGATGGTACATGCTGCCCTGAGAGTGTTCAACTCCATAAGGCTTGATTGGATAGAATTTTTGTCTAGGAATATAAGGAAGCAATTAGAAAACTACCAAAGCAACTTTAGCCAAGAATTATTGTATGCATCATATCTAGCCTGACTATTCTTCTATAGTATACCTCATATTGGACACATGTCATTCCAAGAAAAGGATGAAAAGGGTCAGATACATCCAATCATAGAACATACATTTATTAGTGTCTTACCCTAGCATACAGTTATCAAGTTTGTCCACACTTGTCGAGCAAGGCAAGTAAATTTTTGAGAATAAACTTGGAAAAAAATGGATATTGGTACTACATGGAGGAGGGTACATGCATCCAATTATATGGGTTATCTAAATTTCCATATTTGCTTCCATTCTACATGATAGACTAGACTTTTGGTATGGCATTATACTAGAAAAATTATTTCATTGAAGATAAATGGGGACTTGGAGCCAATAAGAAGGTAATTTTTCCACAATCCATATTGTTAAAACCTATACTCTTTCCCAAAAAGTAGGATTTTTCATTCCAAAAGCTAGATGATAGGTGTATTGCCTTGGGCCTCCCTGTGGTACCTTCTAGATGACATTATGACCCTGAAGATATTCTAACAACTAAGCTTCATGGAGGCAATGCAAGGCCATGATATTTCAAGCATCAAGAGAACAAGGATAATGAAGAGGTTTTGAAATATAGAAGATTGCCAAAAGATAAGGTGATACCTTTTACCCAAATTTAGATGCATGAACAACCATTATGGAGAATTTTTTACCCATATAAAAAGGTATTCAATCCTAAAAAGGACCCTAAGCAGTGGATAAAATCAACTCTAGTACAATAAATAATTGAGTAGAATAAATGGGAGGAGAATAAAAGTGAATAATGGTGGATTATGGGGTGTGAGCAGGATGATATCAAGGTCTTCCCAGGAAGAATAGATGGAGAATTTATGGCTAATTTTGATGCCAATTATGAGATATGGAAGAAGAAAGAAGGGGATGATCTCACTCCTAAAGTTTTGATAAATTCAAATACAACAAGCCCTAGGTAAAGTGAGGAATATGAAGAAGAGGATGAAGAAGGAGAGGAGTAGGAGGTCCAGAGTCACATTTAATTACTAAGAAGACTAGTCAGCAAAGAAAGAGTTGAGCGAGAAGCCTCACTTACGAAACCTCTGTAGGAGGTCAAAAGAACCAGATCAACCAAACCTTTAAAAGTGGGAGTTCAAAAATCTCCCATACCCCTACCTCAGAGGCTGGGATCAAGTAGAAAGAGAAAGGACTACCCTAGCATCAAGATTTATC
The DNA here is from genome assembly GCA_028583015.1 of Wollemia nobilis. Classification (NCBI taxonomy): domain Eukaryota; kingdom Viridiplantae; phylum Streptophyta; class Pinopsida; order Araucariales; family Araucariaceae; genus Wollemia; species Wollemia nobilis. Next base: position 9,444,697 of record JAQPPZ010016931.1, read on the forward strand.
AAACTCAATAGGTAGCACCCAAGGGGCGAAGGCCATCGCTTAAAGTTCCAAAGATAAAAGAGATGATGGTAGCTGGAAAATTTGATATGGAAAAATAATTGGTAAAGGAATCTCCCAAGTTGATGCATGAGCAAGGCATAGTTGAAATAATAGATTTTCATTCACCCTCTCCTCATGTAACCCCATAAATAGAATCCATAGAAGACTCCCCCACTCTATCCCAAACTTGAACTACTAGGGTAATACCATTCATGGCCCATATGGCTCCTCCTTTTCCCCCTACCACCAGACCGTGTCTCCTAGAAAATCACTTGAGCTTTTTTTGCCTTCATCCATCCTCAATCCTCTAGCCACTAAGGCTACTCCATACCATCCCCCATCTATGGTTGTGCCTTTTCTCAGTATATTATTGTGAGCTTCAACCCAAACTCAACAATATTAGGTGCTTGCAACACCATCAAAGCCAAAGTGTCTAGGTGAGGCAACTAGTTCAATCCAAATTCATTCCTTGGAATCTTGCCAGTGACTCCTTTCCCAATCTTCTTGACTACACTACTTCTCTTGGAGGTCACTAAATATGACTTGCTAGAAGTATATACTGTAATAAATAATATACAAGATAATCAAAGGAAGTGGGATGAACAACAACGGCAAAATCTATTTTATGAAAGAGTAGAGGTTATCCCCATGACTCACCTCAAATTTGATCTGATAGAGGGGAAGATGCATGAAATAACTACGCTACCTAAATTAAACAAAGTCCTTGTAGAAATGAAGTGGGAATATTGGGATTTCTAGGTAAGCACTAAGAATATATCATAGATCCCTAGGGCTTGGACCCTATGAAACTTACATGTTGAAGCCAATACACTTTTCTATTAGAATAGATATGAAGAGAAACAACTAAAACTTATGAAGAAAAGGATTAGCACCCTAGAGAATCAACTTAATCAAGTAAAATTGGAGCAACGATATTTGGAGCAAAAGATGAAGGAGATTCAAGATAACCTAAATAAAGCACCCTCTAAGAAGATGCTACAACAAAGAGACGAGGAGATTGCTACATTTAAGAATGAGTTGCAAATCGCCTAGGGCACACTTAAGAAGCAAGATGTTGAAGCCAAGGCTAAACTACAACAGTTAAAAATATCCTTGAATGCCACTCTAACCAACCTATAGAAATAAAGGGATACAACTTGTGGAGTGGTGATCTCAAAGGCTTGGATATGTGAGATCAAGTTGTTCTATCTCAAAAAATAAAAGAAAAAACATTGAAGGTGCTGTCCACTTTTACATGAAAATTAACCAATAGTTTATCAATTTCCAAAGAAGCATAGATGGAATTAAACAACAAAAAAAAGGTGGTGCAAAGTATAGATCCACAAGCACTGGAAGTAAAAGTAATGTTCATAAGGATGAATTCCCTATTGATAAGATGTTTAGAAAGAGAAATTGATCAAACTAGGACTCGCATGCAACATATACTCTGTGTTATTGACCTATATTATGAAGGAAAGGAAATCTATGTTGTGCTAAAAAGGAAAGTAAAAAATTTGAACAAAGTCAATGCTAGGCTCAATACACTTGGTTCTATAGGATTATGGAATAGCAACAAATAGTTTCATATAGAACAAGACCTCATAAATCAATTCAAGGCCCTAAAAGAGAATGAAAATGAGATTTTTGTACTTGAAGAATGAGTGGTGATTGATAAGATGTTTGATATTGTTCTAAAGCTGTTAGATCTTTGTGCCAAATTAGAGGAAGCAGTTGAAAATTACTATGATCCATCCTACAAGAATTTTTATTGGCTAGAGCATATCAAAGGCACTCCCCTACCCACTATTGAAACCTGGGAGCATATGTATAAAGACCTTAGAATCCAAATCCCTTTGGTGACTGCATCCCAAACTGAATCCTTTAGGAACCAAAAATAGAAATAGGCTAAAATGAGAGGGACAAATTAAAAATTTGGGTAGATGTAAGCAATGCACCCAATCTTGATGTTGTAGAGATGTTTCATCAGGGGCGAAAAGTTTATTGAGGGCATACAGGAGCCAACTACCCACTATTATAGCCACTCTCCATTAATTGAAATTTAATTCACTTGTAAGAGGAGCTTTGAATCATGACTACAAATATGTAATTGTAAGGCATTTCAAAGGGTTAGCTCTATAGTCATTACAACTTACATGTACAGTTTGGATCATATTGCAATACAAGTGGATTATTGTTTGGCCTTCAACTATTTTCATGTATGTATGGGTTTTTCTCTATTGTTTATTTCTATTAAGGTTAGCTAAATGAACATGCTTTAATTCTACTATCTAGAAATTATGTTGTTTATTTTGTAATTATGAAATTCACAATAGGGCTATGTGCGATAAATGGTTAATGAAATTAATGACTGGTTTGTTAGATAATCTATGAATGTTGTATGTTATGTTTTAGACTTATCAGGCATGTATTTTGATGTGATTGGATCTGTACCACTTTGATTTCTAGTTTTAAATTATGTTTTATTCTCTCCTTTCCCCTTTTCCCTCAAGTTATTTTAGCTAGGATTCATAAGGAACCGACCTACTCTAGAGATTGGCCTGTAGATTTCTAGTCTTAAGAACATTCAATGTTGATCGGGGTTTGTGCGTATGTAATCATCCTCTGTTAGGCCAAATATCACACCAAAAATTATACCTCCAAATTATGAGTTCATGCACAACAAATACCAATTCCAAGTCATGAGTAGTATAATTCATCTTATGTTTTTTAAGTTTACATGAATTATCAGCGATGACTATCTCATCTTGTGTTAGGAATCCTCCGATACCTTTAATAGAAGAATCAATACAAACCATACATTTCTTAAAAGGTCAGGTATCTTAAGTATCAAAGTAGTCATCAATTTTTCCTTAAGAATTTGAAGTCTTCAACACACTGGTTTTTCCATTTGAATACCTTCCCTTTTCTTTGTAGGTTTGTGATTGGGTGAGCAATTTTTGAAAATTTCCTTACAAAATGCCTGCAATAACCTACCATACCCTTAAAACTATGTACTTCAGTTATGTTGGTGGGTGTAGGCAAATTAATTATAGCTTTAATTTTCTTAGGATCTATAACTATTCCATCTGCAGGGATTGCATACCCCAAATATTGCACCTAATGTGTATAAAACTCATATTTTGATAATTTTCCATATACTTGATTTCTCTTGGGTATCTCAAGTACAATCCTCATATATTGAAGGTGTTATTATTTAGTCCAAGAATAAATCAATATATTATCCAAAAATATAAGTACAAAAGGATCTATCTATTCCCCAAAAACACTATTCATAAGGTTCATGAAGGCAACTGGGGCATTTTTCAATCCAAAAGGTAAGACTATGAATTCATAATGCCCATACCTTGTTCTAAATGCAATTTTATTTGTATCTTCTTCATGAATCCTCAACTAATGATAACCTAATCTGATGTCAATTTTTGAGAAAATGGTAGCTCCCTTTAACTCGTCAAATAGATCATCAATCCTAGGCAAGGAATATTTATTTTTAATAGTGACTTTATTGAGCATTCGGTAGCTAATACATAACCTTAAGGAGCCATCCTTATTTTTTATAAACAAAATAGGAGCACCCCATGGTGATATACTAGGTTTAATTAGTCCATTTTATAACAAGTTTTGAAGTTGCATTTTTAGCTCTTGTAGCTCTATTGGGGTCATCTATTAAGGTGATCTAGTGATAGGTTTTTCCCTAGGTAAAAGTTCTATGGAGAAATCAAAGTCTCGCTTAGGTGGAATACCTAAAAAGTCTTCAGGGAATTCATCCCAAATTTCACTTAGCATAGGATATTTCTAAAAAAAATCTAAATTTGCTTCAATCTCTTCCCTTTTATTCATTTTGACGACATATACCATTCCACCCATTTTTATTGCTTTTCTAACTTGCAAGGCAGATAGAAAATGTGGCTTAAAAGATCTATGGTCATAATGGACATTAGTTCATTGATTGGATTCATTAGTGAATTCTAATTATCTTTCTTCAAATTTAAGAAGAGTTTATGAAGTTTTAACCAATCCATCCCAATAATAATATCAAAGGCATGTAAGGGAGCTATATAAAGATGTCAATTGGCCCTTCCTTGAGGTAAGGTAATGTGGGGGTCAAATAAACATTGATTAAGATAATAGGTTTATCCTGACCCATATTCCACTTTACATCCATTTACTAAAAATTTAGGCCAAACTAGTATATCCTTGATTATACTAGTGGAAATAAAACTTAGTTGCACCACTATTAATTAAAATATACACATCCTTGTTAAAAAAATTACCATTCAAAATAAAAGATATAGCCTATCCATTTAGGATGAAATTACCTATTGTTGCATAGATGTGATGGGATTGTTCTTCAGATACTTTCGTACAATCCACTCTTTGAAGGTATTTATTTGCAAAATGGGGACTGCCATAAACACATCCTATTGCTGGTGCTTTATTATCCTTTTTACTGTCTTCAATCCTATTCTGAGGTGTTATTTTAATTATTTTTTGGAAAGAGGGTCTTTGGTCATTTTTGCTTGAATAACCTTTTCTATCCCTTCCATCCTTGTTCTCATAGAATCTATCCTTATTCTCGTTTTCAGTCCTAGACCTTTCTCCTTCATTAATTCTCTTATTATGTTCCTTATACCATTTTATAAAACCTGCACTTTTTCTTTTCCTAAGTTTATATTTTTATCAGATATATTTTGATAATTAAATTATACCTTTTTCATCTTCTGATTTGTTTCTTCCTATCAAGCCAAGTTGTATGCTTTTTGTAAATTTTTAGGATTAAGCAAATTGATTATAGTCCTGATTTTTGGATGAACCCCTAGTATAAACTTTTGCACTTTCATATGTTCATTTTTTTCATACTCTAGAACATATTTCAAAAGTTTATAAACTTTTGGCAATACTCTCTAACAGGTAAAGTCTCCTACTAAATATTAGTAAATTCTGCAAATTTCTATGTAAAATTGCTTAGTTAAAAATATTTTTAAAATTCTTCTACAAAATTTGCCCTTTTAAGATATCCAAATTGAGTTTTATTTCTTTCTTTATATGTATTCCACCATTCTAAAGTTGTGTCCACTATGTGGAGGGTAGCCTAAGTATTTTGGGACTCAGATGAGAAGGTCTTCATAGAAAAGTATGTTTCTATTTCACTCAACCAAATTTCTATGGCATCATCGTATTCCTTACCAATAAATTTTGAAATCTTTATAATTTTCATATCTTTTGCTAGTTTTAGCCCCTACTCGAGTTCTACTATTTTCTCCTAAATTATTAGGATCTTCTTCTTATCTACTCATAGGTTCCTTACCCCTAGCTAAAGTTTCTATCATTCTCTATTGCTGATTCATTAGCTCACATTGTTGGTCCATTTATTATTTCTATTGTTGCATCTATTATTGAAGTAATTGTACTACCTTAGTTAAGTTTCTCACCTCCCTGGCAGGTTTATTTATTTATTTAACTATCTTTCCCTTCAAGACTAGATAAAATATTCTTCTTACCTAGCTAGTGCAGGATTTTTAGAAGACCCTCCTTGAAGCATAGGTACCATATTACTTGGGTACAAAAGAGCTATATTTAAAAAAATGTTTTATATTTTGTTGGGGGTCATAAGAGATTTTAAAATTTAAAAAGTCTACAAGTCTTAAGACCTAAGATCCAATGACCTAGGCTTTGATACCAACTATAACAACTTGACCTACCTCACTAGTTGTAACAACCCAATCTAACTCATATGTTCAGAGGTAAAAAATTGATTCTCCCATTATTAATTAGTACAAGGTATAGACAACCATGTTTGGGTTAATTTCACTGCATATGACCCCCAAGTGGATGAGATTAACCAAATTCTATGGATGGTGCAATTTAGCGCCTCCTCCTTTCTCACCCTCCAACTTGATATGAGATCAAGAAACCACATCTTAGGGTTACCCTTTAAGGCCCATAATACTTAGATGGGAACACTTACTTCCCCTACCCTATATTTTTTTTTCCAAGTAGGGTTTGTTTAGCATATATACCTAGTGCTTAGTTGATTGTCCATTACACTAGAATCAACTAAGGCCATGTCATTAATTTGGCTCTGGACTTGGTCCTCCTTGCCAAGTTATGAATAATGATGAGTTATCTCATTCCAACTATCATGGATTTATTTGGCCTCCTTTGTCATACCATATTTTTCTTATTCATAAATTTCTTAAGGAGCCATCACCATACTGCTCGTTCAATGGCTAGAGGGACATCCCATACAAAATCTCCTTACATACTTATCCCAATCTATCTCATCGAAAAGAACCATTCTCGAATCCCAATGTTGACATATCTATCAACACATTGATGTTAGGTTACTATTTTGATGATCTCCTTATTTGTGATCATATTCAATATTTAACTGTATTTTGCTTGAGTTTGGGTACTATAAAGCCTAATTTAAAGGACTTGATTCATTTAACAATTATTTAAATATTTTATAAAAAAATTAAAATAAAATTGTTTTTTTAATGTAATAAGATTATAATAACTACATATTTAATAACAATTTTAACTAACTCCTTTTATGAAATAATTTGTAAAAAAAAAGTATGGATCATACTCTTTTTTGAATTGAAAATCAACAACTATAATATTAAAATAAAATAGTAATACAAAATAGCCCAAAGGCAGAGTACTTGAAATAAGATCAAGACTAAGAGCCTACCAAACTACACAAAAGTCCTTAAAATTATGCTAAGTACATATATCACTAGTATTATACAAAGTATCATATTTATTTTGAAACATATTTATACAATGCTGGAATAAGTTAAAATAAAAATCACCAAAGTGTCTGTATCCGTCCACAACATTGTTGTTTACACTATGATTATGCTCTTGGAAAGTCTGAAGAAAGTGTTTGAAAATATCCTTAAAGCAAAGCACGGACCTAGCAACCTGTAAAAATATTTTGAAAACTGTGAGTCTCCTAAGAGACCCAGTAAGAATCCTCTAATTATCCTGAAAAATGTCCAGATTTCTAGCCAACCAAATATACCATAAAACTTCAGTCGAAAGCAACAACCAAAAATTATTATAACACCTCTGCATAGTAGGAATATAGCCAAACAATATATGCTGCCTGAAAACATTATCATTAATATTCTAGCCTGAAATATTAGAGCAAAATAATGACCAAATTTCTTTAGCAAAAAAACAATAAAAAAAGATATGATTGACAGTATCAGGAACTCTGCATAAAGTGCAGCTCATTGGTAATTAAGGATCTTTACATACATGAAGCCTTTGAAGAAGTAATAACCAATGAAAACATGCCTTTTTAGGCTCAAGAAATATGGATCAGATATGCTGCAGAATTCTATGCCTATGATTAGTGAAGACTTCCATAGACCAACTATTATCAATATGGAGTAAAATCTCATTAGTATCAGTGAGCAAATTATAAAGAATTCTTGGCTTGATTTTGAACAATTGAGTACCATCATGCCACTGACTCTTGCTATAAAAAGTCTGATCATCATCAATAAATATAGGACTGCTTAATTGCAAAAATGATGCTCGAAGTAAAGAGTATGTACTCCATTGAGAGCAAGAAATAACATATTGAATACTAAGAGACTCCCAATATTTAAGACATCCATTTTCAATAATATCAGCAAATGATACAATGCCTTTATGCGTCCATTTTTTTTAGAAAAACCTTGAGTAACAACAAGCAACTTATTATTATGAGAAAGATTCCACTAGATAGAACTATGCAAGAAGAAAGTATTTTGAGAATCAGCAATAGATAGTAAACCTCTAACATTCTCCCAAGCCTTCCAAAGGCTCTTGAAAACTGCTGACCCAGCTGGAACAACCAAAAACTTACCAAAAAGGATATCAATCATATGAAAATATTTTCAAACATGAGCTTTTTTAAGAACAACCTTAGTAATATTATGCCTGAGAATAACTTTCCATGGCTCATTACCCTTAATACAATTCACTATCCACTTGATGGCTAAGGACATACCTTGAACAACCAGATTTTTCAACCCAAGGCCACCAATATATTTATTAACAGTGCACCAATTCCACCTTACCTTATGCTTTTTTATCTCTGTATTACCACCGACCCATAAAAAATTTCGTATATGTTTATGAATATCATTAATTTGATATGAACAAAATGACCAAGCTAAAGCAAAATAGATAGAGTAAGCAGAAAGGATTTTTTGATAGACTTGAAATCTACCAGCAACAAATAACTACTTATTATTCCATTTATTAAATTTATTAATAATCATTTCTTTAACCCATAACCACATATCCTTAAGGCAAGGTTCAATGGAGAAAGGAATTCCAAGATAACGGATCTGTTTGGAGGGACCTCCCCACTAAATATCAAACTTGGATAACCAAGGAGGAGCAAAAAAATCCCAAGTAAGTATTATAGATTTTGACATAGCAATTTTAGCTCCTGAAGCATTGCAAAAGCAAGCGAGCTTTAAAAAAGGGAATCAAAATTCTCCTCAACTAGCTTAACAAAAACTGATGTATCATCAACAAAATGAATATTAATAAGTTCTTGATCATTAGGCAGAGTAATTCCTTAAATAGTAGGACTGATTGAGCCCTCTCTTAACAGATAATACAAGGCATAAGTAGTAATAACAAACAAAGCAGGAGTTAAGGGACAACCTTGATGTATAGATATCTGAAGCAAGATAGGATCATAAAGAGACACATTAACCTAAAAAAAAGCAGTCGTATCGGTAAGAAGCACCTTAACCATTTTGCAAAATAGAGAAGGGAAGCCAAAGGCCTCAAGAACCATGAGAATATAGTTCCATTCAATTTTGTCGTATGCCTTTTCAAAATCCAATAAAAGCATACTTGCATTTTGTCTAGAGCATTTAGCCCAATACATGGCTTCCCAACTAGTGATCAAATTTTCCAAGATATATCTTCCTTTTATAAAACCTGTTTGAGTTGAATTAATAAACTTAGGTAGACAATTTGCAACCCTCAAAGCCAAAATTTTTGCAAGGATTTTATATGAAACATTTAACAATGTTATTGGTCTCCAATTTTTGACTAAAGTTTTATCACCACCCTTAGGAAAAAGCCTTATGATACCAATATTAATATTCCTTCCCAAGGAACCATGAAGAATGGCCTCAGAGTAAACCTGATACAAATCATCACTGATCCAATGAATATTTTTCTTATAAAATTCTATAGGAAGCCCATCAGGCCCAGGGGCCTTGTCATTGTTAATAGACTGAATAGCCTTGATGATTTCTTCTTTAGTAATCGGAGCATCTAAAACAAGAGCTTCCTGATCATAAATTTTATGAGGAATAAGAGATCAAAAAATTTTTCTATCATCAATTCTAGCTTCGTTATCCTCAGAAGTGAACTAATATTTATAAAACTAATAGAAAATGCTTTTTCTAGTGTGAGGATCATAGATCAAATCCATTCCATTCCATATTACATCAATTTTCTCTATCATACCCCTCTCTTTAAGAAATTTGAAGAAAAATTTGGAACCTTTATCTCCTAAATGGAGCCAATTAAGTCTGGACTAAACTCTCTAACCTTGAATTCTTTTCATTTTCAATTGTCTCAAATTATTCTTGATGAAAATGAGCTCTTCCTGCAAAGTAATGTTACTTGGATTGTTTTATAGGTTAAATTCAAGAAAACACAACCTTGACTGCAAGGAATGTTCCAGATTTCTAGAATCTAAAGCTCGTTGTTTGCCTATTGTTTGGAAAATTTTCTTCCAACTTTGAACATTGAGGTTCCATCTATCAATAGCATTCCATGATTTGAACATCCAACGGTTAACTTCACTTAAAGTAAAAACAACATCAATGCAATATGTAGCCTCTAATAAGGAAGTATTTAAATGAAATTTCCAAGAGGGACAATGATGATGCATAGGTTCACCCTAAAGTCTTATATGAGCTTGAATAAGATAATGGTCAGAGAAAACATTAGGTGTGACCAAAAATCTATTACCATCTGAGATAGGAGCAAACTGAAATAAATAATTATAAAATCTATCCAAACGAAGTAAATTCGGTTTTCATCCTTTTGCATATTACACCAAGTATACCAAGGACCATTATGATGAAATTTATAGTCTTCCAAAGGATGAGTTTGATATCATAAGAGTATAATCCAATGGTCTTTCGGATTATGGATCATACTCTTATGATAGTAAACTCTTTAATTAAGATACATCTACGTAAGCTAAACAACTTCTCATTAATAAAATAATTAATCACCATTATATAAAGTAAACAACCATCTAATTTCTCTTCAACAAAAGTATCTTCATTCTATTTATTTTAACTAATATAAAAGAACCATGATCAATAACCCACAAAATATACTTTAATAATGAAAAATATGTCAATTAAGAATCCTCATTCTATTTATAAGGATTTTATAAAATAACCACATTCAATAACCCACAAAATTTATTTTATAATAAGGAGGAATTATGCATATCTATTGGTATATATAAAATTCTAAACCATTCTAGCATAATCTTATGAAACTATTTTGAAGAAATTCAGTTTGTGTTAGGATATACTTTTCCATTCAGAAGGGACACCAATACCATCTTTCTGAAAATAAAAACACATAGATTGCTTTTTCTTAGCTCAATTCAATTTTTGCATGAGTTACAACATGGGTTTTGTTTCAAACAGAACATCTTAGTTAACTTTTAATTTATCCAGAAGTGTATTTTCATCAACTCTAGGAAAAATTCTTTAATTAATAGAAAATATTACAAGTGTATATTCGTAGATGATCGTAGAATTTCATAGTAGATATGTTCAAACCTTCCATAATGAAAGATAAGTTTATATCCTTATCAATTATCTATTCTAGAATTTAATGAATTATCTTCAATTAGTTATGGATAAAAATTCTCCCACCCTTTTGCCACACCCGATTGAGAGAAAATGGGATTAGATAGCTTATTCTTTTAAAGATGAATGTAGCCTCTTAAATAAAAAATACAGCCAACAATTCACAAATGAAAAATGCTTCAAATGAGTCAAGCAGGATGGCATTCAAAATTCGTCTCCAAATTATTGAAAATAATCTTACATGATTTATTTTCCTTAAAAACATTTAGTAATGGAAAGCCATTCACAAATGTTTTATAACATCAATTACGACATAGCTAAAAGAACCCAAAGATTATTTAATTAAACTTATATGTTTCCAAAGCTAGATAGCGTCACGCCTTACCTACTAAAAAGCATGCCAAAGATGCAAAAGGAAAGCAACTTGTTTTACAATACCAAAGCCACCTAAATTAATTGGCCCATCTTACTATTCAGGTCATCCAACAACACATCTCTACTATGGGAATCTCATACAAACATGTATGATAAATTAAAGGTATCCATTAATATATTAAATTGAGAGATAAAACCACATTACAATGACTCAGTTTAAACAAAGTGTATAGAAAAATTACTCACAGTTATTCGGGCGGAAAGCTAAAATACATTCAGCCAAACATACATAAATGAACACACACTTAGAAACTTAGAATAAGGACACACATAAAATCATTTGGGCCACTTAGCAACTTACAGAATAAGGACACACATAAAATCGTTTGGCCGAAAACTTCTAATATTAACTAAGATCGACCAAAAATTCAAAGAAAGAAGCAGTTGCCCTGGTTTAATACCTAATGAGGAAGAACTGAGCATAGGGGGTGAACTCCAAAATTACACCTATTACCAAACTTATGGCATAAATATATCTGGACCAAAATACATTAAAACTACTGACTATCATATAAGAAGACAATCCATAATGACAGATAACAACTAAAATCACACACCTCCTAGACAACGGTAAACAAAATAGATATTGTAGTTTGATTCGGCTCAAAACTATATAGTAGTTATAGAATCAAAACAACCTATTTGTTCTAGAGTGAGGCTTCCTAAAGTAATCCACTATTATACAGAAACAATAATTTATTTAATTTTTTAATCATTCAACATAGTATCCAGAAAAGTTTTAATCATAAATTCAACAGAAAACAACTATAACTGAACAAGGAATCATACAACGGTAAACAAAATAGATATTGTAGTTTGATTCGGCTCAAAACTGTACAATAGTTACAAAATCAAAACAACCTTTTTGTTCTAGAGTGAGGCTGCCTAAAGTAATCCACTATTATATAGAAAGAACAATTTATTTAATTGTTTAATCATTCAACATAGTATCCAAAATTTTTTTAATCATAAATTCAACAGAAAAAAACTATAACTGAACAAGGAATCATATTTATCAAAGTGTAGAAATATATCAAATATCAAAAATTGAAACCAACCTTATTTTTTTAAATTTTTCTCTCCTAACTTGGTTATCTTGTAGCCCCTGGAGTATTAATTCCACACACCACACGTCCTCATAATCCTTTTCCTCCTCCTTTATGAGCTTGAGAGGTGATTAATTTTTAAACAAATGGTTAATTATGTGAGAGGTCAAGTTTTCCCTCCATTTGTTTTCCAGGTGGGCTTTTGGCTTATACAATTACTATCTTATGTGGAAAAACATATTTTCCATGCTAACCTTATTTATTATTTTTAATTCTCATTGTAATTCTTTTAATTGAATATTATTTATTATTTTCTAAATAATAATTTATCTAAACACACATATATATCCAACAATTTCTTCTTATACAGACAATTTGATGGTAATAAAATTAAGAATAGCTCCAATGCTTTGTGGCACTTTCTTTATCGTTGGAGAATTTTAATGCAAGCAAGAACATATGCAAACATACATTCACTAAATATCTATATGAATGCATCAATATGGGTTTCCATGTATTCATGGCCACTGGCAAATATTTCACTGCTAGGGTTATTTTACCTCGGCTAATAGTAAAGATATCACTATAGGTGAAAGCTATAACCTACCATCATTTCCTATTTATCTCTTAGGAACCTACACCTAATACATAAATCCATCAGTAGTACCGAGTCTAAACTATTTAAAACATAAAATTAAAACCATTTATAATAATAACCAAAAATTCATTTTGGAGAGGGTCATGATACTATCCATCAAGATGATGATAGGGAAGCAATCCATCAAAATGATAGTAGGAGAAATAGCTATCAACATGATGATACAAGGGAAGGATATTAATCATTAGGAATAATAAATATATATTTGCAGATGGAAGTTTGATGAATTTAGGAAGAGGAAAGAAACCCATAGGTTAGATAAATATGATGTCATTAGCAAGAAATATAAATGGAAAATTCATGCATAATCAAGAGAAATAGGAATGATTGTTAGATAGAAAAGTAGCTAAAAAAACCCAAAAGTTTAGGGAATCATAAAAATAGAAAAAAAACAGAACCAATGCATGATGACAATGATTCAATGAGTGAGGGAAGTCGTCATCATAGACATGAGGAGACGTCATCAAAAAAATATTGAAAGTTCACATTGGCATAGCCATGTGATTCATAAGACATTGATGAATTGTGGCAAGGACTCACATTGTATATACTATAAATAAGAAAAAGAAAAAAAATAAGAAAAAGATAAAATAGAAAAAATATGACAAATGCATGCAATGTCGTATGATGGCAAACATGCAATATTTTGAATCCATAGTGTTAATTAATTAATGGTTTACAGAGGTGGCAATGGAAATGAGAAAATATTATAAATAGGAATGCCCAAATAGTAGTATGCACAATGCAAGTAGGAGAAGTTTAAAACTAAAGCATTCATGAAGTATTCAGTGTAAGGATTTGAAGACTAGTTCACAAAAATAACTTGTGAATCAAAATATTACCAAACCATATGAAGGATGCCATAATAAAAAATAAACCAATAGATACTAGGGGAGTCATGAAAATTATAGAGATCAACCATGTAATAGAAGGGTAATTCTACTAACAAATTCATATTCAGATAAACTAGTTGATGATTACAACTAATACTGAAAAAAATCTAGAGGCTAAAGAATTATCATAATGGAATAAATTATTATGGATTGTGTGAGGCTACACAAGAAGTGACGTGTTATCATTGTAATGGGTTCATGACTACAAGAAATAAATAAGTCAAGTGTTTATCATCATCACCCTTACCATCAAGAGATTGCCACAAAAAGAAAAGTCCACAAGTCAACAAAAAGAAACTTATCATCACATTTCAGTAGAAATAGACTTGTCATCACAAGTTGAAAGTATAAGAAGTGTTGTTAATAAAGTCAAAAGGAAAGAAACACCGTTAAGCAAGTTTATAGGATAAGAAGTGCCATCAGACAAGTCGATAGGTGAGAAGTATTGTTAGGCAACTCAATAGGAGGAAGTGACCATTAGGCAAGTTGGTAGGAGGGAGTGGTCATCACAACATCAACCAAAGGACTACTATCTCAAACATAGAATCCAAAAAGGTGTCATAACCATCACACTATAGAAGGAATTTGCCATCATAAGTGGAATAAATTATTGTTGCCTATAATAATTGGAGGAAAACCATCATAAGTTAGTAAAAACAATATTAATAAGAGTTGATCAATTCATGAGTTATGTGATCGAAGCATTGAGAAGCGGAGCAACAACAAAGGCAAAGGAGGGAGGGTGTTGGTGGTGGGCAGGAACCTTGGTCACAGCCACCAGGAAGTTCCAGGTGAGGATTCAAAGATAAAGGATGATCAGGTTTTCATCCTTAAGGATGGCAAGGTTTGAGGATTCGACTCCTATAAAAGATCCTAAAAAAGGGACCCAACAGAGCAACAACAGAGGCAAAGGAGGGAGGGTGTTGGTGGTGGGTGGGAATGTTGTTCACAGCCACCAAGAAGCGCCATAAGAGGATCTAGAGGCAAAGGATGATCAAGTTTCCATCCTCGAGACTGGCAAGGTTCGAGGATCCGATCCTACTATCAAAGATCCTAACAATGAGACCTAGGTAGGAGAAGTGGGCCCTAGGTGGATCTTGTCCTTTGTTGAAACCCTCAAAGACAAAAAGAGTGACTTCTTCGAATCACTTCCACCCCTAATTCTAGATAACAACCGATTAAGGGTTTCACCAAACATCATGGATAGCTTTCTATCCCTGGATTCACATTCCTTGGTGGGGAAATTTTTGGGAGGGAGGCCTGATATTGAAACCATAAGGACATGGGCCTTTTCCAAATGGAGAACTATAGGACTCATGGAGATTGTTGTTCTTTCCAAGGGCTTTTTCATCATTAGGCTTAACAACAAAGAAGATGCAAACCACATTCTTTCAGGAGGGCCATGGTTTTTGGGAAGGTGCAGCCTCTTCCTCAGACCCTAGGGAGAAGATTTTGATCCTGATACGCAAAGTATTAAAACAACTCTTATTTGGGTTCGTCTCCTAAATATTCCATCCCAATTTTTTCATGAGTATTTTTTGAAAGAGATTGCCAAGATTATGTGAGAGTTGGTTGCCATCGATCACTCCACCTTGGCTAGGTCAAGGATGACACATGCCAGGATATGTGTAAATGTGAATCTTGAATCTGAGCTCCCAACCTTGGTGGAACTCGAATATGGAGATTACCTAAGAAGACAACCTATGGAATATGAGAACAAGCCGACTTTCTACGTGGAATGCAAAAATCAGGGCCATATTAGGAATCAATGTCCAAGTTGGGTAGCCAACAAAGAAGTGCAAAAAAATCCTCAGACGGGAGCTCCAAATGGAAGAGGTCAGCCCAAGAACCAAGGACCTCGGTTTCTCACAAACAGAGGAGTATACAAGGCAGTCAGAAATGACCATCTTCACCATGAGCAAGATAAGCAACATAAGGATAGAGGAAAGCAACAAGTCCAAAAGAATCAGGATGCCCTGGTAAGTCCTTCGATTCCAAAATCTAATAAGTTTGAATCCCTTGATAACAATGAGTATGAGGCAAAAATGATAGAAGAAGAGGAACCTCTGATGGGCCTTCTAGAAAACCTAGGATCCCCATCAAGGTTTGGACCCTCGAATGGTATCCGCACAGATTGACCTCAAAAATTTCCCTACGACATGCCACAAGTCTTAGAAGATTACAGGCAGAGTATGGAGGAAGATGAGTATAGGAAAAATATTATAGAGAGAAGAGTGATCTAAGGGTGCTCTAGTCCCATTATTCAACAAATAATTCTCCAAAAATTCAGTCCAAAATAGACAAGAAGTTCAACGAAATCCCCCATTTATTATGGTAGTGAAAAAAAGAGAGGAAGGATTTTAGAGGCTAAACACTACAATATTAGGATTGAGAATGAAATTGTAAATGGAAAATAAAGAACTCTATTATCTCAAGTTATCACCAGTTTGGATGATAACAAATCCAATAAATCTCCTCCACCACAGGGTAGGTGTAGAGGGAAAAAATCCAAGCAATCTAAATGAAGGTCCTCTCATGGAATGTGAGAGGCTTTAATGTGAGGGAAAATCTAATTCAAATGAACTAATGGATGTAAAGCTTAAGGATTTATTTTTGCTTAGGGGTTTTTTCCATGTTTTAGGTGGGATGCTCAGGATGGGTCAAGCCATGCAAAGGCCTTGGTTGTATTTTTTTTTTTAAGTTCTATCTTGGTAGGGATGCCTAGGTTGAGGATTCCCAGGTAAGGATGAAATGTTGGGAAAGAGGATGGAGGATCCTCAGTATGACTCTGGTTAAGTTTCTCAGCCATGGGCTGCTTTTTGTAAAAAGGTTTTGGGTCAACCTAAAAAACCCGTTTTAATGACAAATATTTAATTACAAAAAAAAAGAGTTGATCAATTCATACTAGATTAACATATCTAGAATAATCTAGAAGGGAAGTACCACATGAGATAGTGTCTAAAAAGTGACTTAAACATCAACAAGAACATTCTCGTGTTAATAGATAATCATGTACATAGAAACATAATCCTAAACAGGGTTAGAATCGAGAGAGGAAGGTATATATGTTCACAAGTAGAAGTCATCTTGAAAAAATAGAAAAAAAAATTTAACATCCTAAATGAGAGTCGATACCTCTCAAATACATCACATGGATTCATGTTATCAAAGACTACTAAAAATAGTGGTGGGAGAAAGCACCACTAGAAAATGTGCTTCAGTAGAAAATAAAAGAAGTAGGCATACACTTCATATTGCAGGTTCCTAACTTTGACAAAAAAAAATTAAGGAGTATTTGTTGCAAATATTGAAAAGATACAACCCTACAAGACATGTCAATATGGTGCAGGGAGTACAAAGAAGCATAACCATTGTTTTCTTTAACAAAATCTTTATAAGGACATTTGAGTTTCCAAAAAGAGGACAACCAATGGTGAAAGAAGGGGTAGATTCCAAAAGAAAGTGATGGTTAATTTAGAGTGTTATAGAGTTTATGAAGGAAAAAATTGATATATTGATGTCACATGGAAGCTACAAGGTAAAGCCAAACTAGCTAAAGGATGTAGGATTATAATGTATAATGAATATATTATTGAAATACTATATGACAAACACAGAGCTTTGGGATTTTCCATTTCGCTAATACCATACCTACAAGGTATATAGAATGGTGCAGCCTACGTCTAGACAACTTATCTAGCGACATGTATTTAGAATTTTTTTATGTATACCACAAATAAATTTTTAGTGGTACTCCATGCTATAGGGCTATTTTTGGATTTTGCACATAGGGAAGTCATGGAAATTCTCAGACTAGATCCTCTTAGATAATTGCACAAGTTAGCATTGATAATACTAGGGTGGATGGATGCAAAACCTTAACAAAAGAAGAATACCCTAAAAAAACCATAAAGAGTGAAATAAATATTCAACAAAGCCTCACTCTTAGAGGATCCCCTGGAGTAATTAGAGGAGGAAGTTATACCATGATAAAAAAATAAGAGGAAATTCATACCACCAGTAGTGTCACAATCACCATTTCCAAGATTATTTTATAAAATTACATCCAAACAAATTACAAAAATCCATACAAAAGACATTGGAATAAGCATATCACATAGGGGAGGCTCATATACTAGTAGAAACATAGTTTGAAAAGCAAAAAGAAGAGGATTTAAAAATTTTAAAACCTCTTAATATAGCTCCCATAGAAGGAAGTAACGATGTACATATTAGACCCACAAAATTTATGGTTGAATTATAGTATATTAATCCATTGACATCACCATACTTGGGTTTTGTATATGATAATACCTCAATCAAATAAGCATTAGGAGCCTATTCATTTAAGATCATATTTTCTACTATAGAGGTAAAATAGACTAAAAAATGGTAGAACCTAGAAAGGAAAAGGAGGGAGAACATGAGAATAAAGGGGAAGAACCAACACCAATAGAAATGAGATCATTAAGACTATTGTCAATAAATCAAATTTATCGCATGGCAATAAATGAAGGAAAGAACTTTGAACAACAAGAATTTCTATCCAAGCAAGAAATGGATCCACAATAGGAAATACCTTTTGGAATGTCAAAACTAGTTATTGGGGAAAGTAGCTAGTCATATCAGCCACTAGCAAAGCATGTAATCATGGAAGACAAAACAATAAAGAAAAAATTGATCTATCAAGCAAAGGGAAGGAGATAATTTTAGAAGAGGAAGAAACTAAAGAGGAAGATGATGGCTTAAATGAGCATGTGTTGATTGAAGTTCCTAACTTCCAAGATCCATTAGAACTTGGGTGCACATCAGTCAACAAGTTATCACTTATTTTGCTAAGTTGATCCAAGTCATGGATACAATACAAATAGAATTTAAAGTAGGCTTTGTTAGACAATGGAAACAATGGAATTTGATGGTAGAGGAAGAAATTAGAAAATTGGTGGAGTGGGCTAGAAAAGAGAAATGGTGGTCTAATATTTTCAACATTTATTAGGAATAGCCATGAAATTACCAATGGAAAATATTAATACCATGGAAGGGGTAGAAAATCTACAAGGCACGTTGACACTATACCTAGAGCTTACTCATATTAAATATTGGATCATGGTAATCATGCATATTTTACAAGCATTGAGAGAATAAGGTAATAGTAGAACTAGTATTAAAGTTATTCTTGATGTATGGTAATCTGAATTTTGTGGCACATTTAATATACTGGGTAGCTAAAGGGATTAAACAACTACACTTGGTGAAATAGAATCTTGTGCAAAAGTTGCAAGATACTAAAGAAAACGTTGCATAAATCTAAATAACAAGTGAATGACGATATTGCTTATTAACTGAGATCATAAAGCAAATTTAGGCAACTCAAAAGGAACTGCATAATATTAATGAGTAAGTCAAGAAAAGGAAAAATATCACGATGGATATGGAAGCCAAACTACTACAATAGCAATTAATGAACACATAGTTATAATAAAAACAAGAAAAACTAGTGGCCCAAAAAAATCAATGTGTAGAAGCTTTGCTAAAGGAACTAGAACAAAAAAAGTATAGGGAATAAGTGTTGCTAAAGGAATTGGCTCAAACACAACAAGAAGTAGCATTTAGAATGAGTAAGAGCAAAATAAACTAACTTTCTCTTTAACACAATAGAAAATGAAAGAAATTTTTGCTAAACAAGAAGAAATAATATTGCAACAATTTTAAATAATGGAGGATAGAGCCTATACCTATGGTGTGGAATGGAACAAGTACTATAGCTATGCCAAGAAAATACAAGATGAATGAGAATCCTACAAGATTTATTTTTAAGAATTAGAAATTTTACATGTATTAGAACCAAACAAGGTAGAAACTCCAACAGAACAATGAAGGAAATCATTGAGGATATTGACTAATGTAAAGGGGAGGATAGATGTAGATAATAGCACTAAGAAAAATTAAAAGTATTTGTAAAAAAATCTACACATTTTGCAATAAAATAAAATGAATGGAAATGTGGTCTAAATGAAATATTAAGAAAATTCAGATAAAATGTAGAAAATGAAAATAAAGTTTTTATTTAAAAAGATTAATAAATATGTTGATTATTAACATGATTAAGGTTATTTAAGATAGGAAGTTCTGGTAGTTTTCATCATGTCACCTTGAAGTGGCTTTGATAACTACCAAGTGTCATGACCCTCCTTTTGCGGACTTTGTATGTGAATGGATTTATGTTTTGATGTGATGTTTTAATCAAGATATGATGGACCATTTTATAATTGATTATGCAAACATACATAATGTGGAAAGAAATGTGATATAAATTATTAGGAACGATTTATTATTTTATGTGTTAGATATAAATGACATATGTATCACAAAATTGATAATTGATCTTATTTGAGTTGTAGGGTATTGAAACAAACTGAGCACCTATCTCAAGGATCTTGCCCATAAATCATGCTTATCTCTACATATATTTAATGAACTAATGTCTTGCCTTGTATATATGTAGGATGAGAAGACTTGATGGTGGATAAGAATTAGTGTTATGTGTTTGCATGTTATTGAGGTGCCAATATGTGAATATGAAATTTTATCCATTCACAAATGAAAACACTTGCTTCCATGTGGGAACTAATATGAGTTCTAGTTTAGTGGTGTGAATACTATGTTGGAAGCAATGTTGAAGTTATTTATCACCAGATCAACATGAAAACATGGGACATTTATTGAGACGTAGTGTACATATAATAAATGGTTGGTACATGAGAGGAAAATGAGGAAAAAGGAGCTTTGCAACCACTAAGAAAAAAAAGAAAGAGTTAGTGGTGTTTTGGGGTGTAAGATAGAGGTGAAGGAAAAAGGTTAGAACTAGACATGAAAAGAGGACAATGCATTTCGAGGATGATCTGGAAGGATTGAATCTTGGAATCATCTGTGTGGAGCACCAAATTTAATATTAGAGATGGTAAGTAAATTTTCTAAAGTGATCTTATCTAATTTTGAGTGCTTATCAATTTTCGAGAAGTTTGTTGTACGTTTGCTAGTTTTATATTGGTAAAATCTTCGAATGAGCCTTCAATTTCTTTACTTCTTGGTTGGAATAAAAATATAGATTTATTAAGAGAATTAGAAGAGTAACTAGGAGTATTATTGTCACCTCCTCTCTAAGTGAGAGTAAGTTACTGTTATCCTTTCTTTGTTAATACAGAAAGAATTATTGACACCCTCTAGCTAGAAGATAAAATATTATTTTCTAGAAGCACCTTTTTTAAGATATTTGAATTTCCAACAATGGTCTCTTGTATTTGTGTTGTGGATGTCAAACATTTTTAGTAATGATGTTATATCTATTATGTTGTTTCCAAAGCAATATGGTGGAGAATAACATTAATGAACTATATAGATATAATGAGAAAGGTTGTGATTTCTGATTAGTATAGACAAGAATGTTTTATATAAGATAGTTGTGTAATGTCTGAGTAAAATCCTTGAGGTATTTTTATCGTATTGATAGATGAATAAATGTAGGATGTAGTTTCTTTATTTTCTTTGTGACTTCAATATCATGTAATATAGTTTTAGGAAACCCAGGTGTTGTAGGTGAGTTGGAGAGGAGAGGGAAATCCTCCAAGAGAGGTCCCAGGTTCAAATCTCCACCATACCAAAAAATCTGAATTAGGTATCCAAAATCCAATTGATAATGCTGGTGTGTGCAGGGTCGGGTGCGACTCTCGGATGATTTTGATGGTGTAGAACCTCCTGTTCATGGTCTCTCAGACCAAGGCGGACCCGCAAGGAGTTTTTTGCTTAAATATATATATATATATATATATATATATATATATATATATATATATATATATATATATATATATATATATATATATAGTTTTAGGGATATTGATAATGATTCTAGCTTAATATTGCACCCTCTAGGAGGTAGCATTGTCTTTACCTAGGTGTTGTTAGAGAATTGAATAGAAATTTAATATCATGCTATAAAAGAAGAGAAACATAGGGAAGTATAGATGCAACCATTTTTTATAAGAACTAGCAAAGCTTCTATGTATAGGAAGGTATGCATTTTTGTAAGGTTTAAAGTAGAATTCTTGTAGACCATCACCTATGAATTTCTAGTTGAGTAAGATCCTAGAATATTGAAGTAACTAAACCATAGAAGAGGGAGATACTTAAGACCAATTTCAAGTATTATTTCTCTATATTAGTTAGGACCAAGCTAGGTTCATTGTTTTCTGGTAAGACTTTCAACCGTAGACACTTTCAAGAAATGAGAAAGGAATCATTGGTTGAAATCTAGAGTAGACTCATTATGTAGTGAGCCAGTTTGAGTATGATATATTTTGGTAGTATGTTTAAGGAAGGTAAGTGGTTGTAGGTATATCATACTATTTTAATTAATGCAAGAGAAAATAGAATTTTTAAAATATAGGTATATTCGGAAATAAAAGACAACTTGGAACTAATATGGAGCCTTGGTGTAGGTTGACTTAGAAATAATGATTTATATGTTAAGCATATGTTTCACACTTAAGATTGCAGGCTTTCTTGGGTACGTTGGTAGACTGGAAGAGTTGTTGGTCAACAAAACCTACAATAAATATCTAATCTATCTTAACTTTGTGTTCACCTACACTAGGTGTGAGACACGAACAAAGAGTTTCATTGTTCAAGTTATTCTGACAATGCACAATTTATACTTGGATAATGTGATTGGTGTAGTGTAAAATGAAAATCCGATTAGAAGGATTGTAATGGCCAAATAAAATAAACTTCCTTTAAGGAAGTGATAGGGTATTTTTGGGCATACTTTGGATCCAAGTTATGAAGACCCAAATAATTAGGGAATTAAAATATATATTCCCGAGTTTGACTAAAAGAGAAATGATCTCTCGTGAAAAGGAAGAAGGCCTATGGTTGGCCGGTTCCGATGTATAGATGGTGATCTATTAAGTAATAAAGATGGAATTTTTAAGGTTAGGTTTTCCATTTGAGGTTTTTCCTAGGGTAATTATGTGTTATGAATCTTGTGGGAATTTTATTATGTGGTAGTGTTATGCTTTAATGTTTAAGTTGTTATGGAATGACTTTTTAATAAGCAATATTACTTTTGGAAACATTTTTTAATGTGTTGAAGTGTTTGATATGTATTTTCAAATTAAAGGTTCATTCATAGTTATATATGTGTGGGCATATCATTATAGAATTTATTTTGGGTATTTGAATTAATCATTATTTCACAAATTGACTTGTTATTTTGGTAATGACTAATTGTGTAGATTTAGATGAGTTCTACTCCAAGTTAATTATTATAGACTTATATGGATATAGATGGGAGTTGTATCATATCTCTAGAAGTGAGTAGACTCTTATCACTCAATGATACATCTAAATAGTAATACAACCTATGGTAACTAATTAAAGGAATGGTTAGTTGAGAGGTTGAATTTTATAAAAAAATGGAATGGAAGATGAGGCTTTTGGAATATCTAGCTCTAATAGACATGATATGGATAGACAATTCCTACATGCTAATACCACCGTATAGAAGGATATATGTGGAAGGTAGTCTTGGTGTGAATATTTCAAAAGAACCAAAGGTTGGTCATTGCTAGCTTAGTGGATACTTGAGATGGATAGTTTTGGCCCATTAGAATTAAACACCTAGTGCTCTTACATAATCGTAAATATGTATAGCATAGGTATGGGTATGCTTCTAAAGATAAATCTAGATAGGAGTCTATTGAGGTGATGCATGTAGTTGCCCTAGAAGCCTAGATTTTAGAATTTGTGGTAAATATAGAATCAGGTTTTAAAAAAAACAATATATATATATATATATATATATATATATATATATAGAGAGAGATTGAGAATTTTGGGTTGTGATATTTGGTATTAGAGCACTTGGTTTGTAGGGATACAAGTTTTCATGTGTAATAAAAGAAGAGTGTAATAGGTTTACACACCTTGTATAGACTATACTTTAAGGAAAATGAATCTATTTGAAATAGACTTTGATTACTTGGTTAGATAGCTAGAAGTATATTTTCTAGTAGGAGAAATATTTTGAAGATAAAATTATGAACTAAACACTACTATCTCTCCTGTGTGTGTCCAGGAAAAATACCACCAAAGAGAAGGAGAGGGAGTGTTGTCCCATCAATTAGGTAGACTTAGCAAAATAATGTAGAGGTTGAGACCTCAAATATAGGTATAGATACTCCTAATAATGAGAGGGAGGATCTTACTACAATAGTTGCCTTACTAAGAGAACATATGGAAACACAAAATCAATTGTTGGAAGCTTTAGTGAATTGAGATTCAC
Organism: Wollemia nobilis; assembly: GCA_028583015.1. Classification (NCBI taxonomy): domain Eukaryota; kingdom Viridiplantae; phylum Streptophyta; class Pinopsida; order Araucariales; family Araucariaceae; genus Wollemia; species Wollemia nobilis. Next base: position 9,468,996 of record JAQPPZ010016931.1, read on the forward strand.
AAGCTAGGAATTCTAGGAGGGGATGAGAGAATGAAACCCTTACAGAGGCACAACAGGCCAAGGTCCAACTAGAGGTCAAGTTGGGTAAAGATATGAAACATCTAAAATCTCCCAAGTTCCCATGGTGACAAATCCAAAAATTTGTTGAGAGAGATAGAAACATACTGTAATATGAAGAACTATTCCACTAGTACCCAAACATCTTATGCTACTTTGCATTTACAAGGGTCTAGTTTAGATTTGTGGAAAACATATAGTAGGAAACTAGAGATTGAGGTTGCAGTTGATTTGAAGTGGGAGAACTTTGTAATAGCCTTCAAAGAAATATTCCTTATTGAACACTTCTACACCAAGAAATTTGAAGAATTTAGCAAACTTAGACAAGGTACTAAGACTGTGGAGGTATACTATCAGAAATTTGTCAATCTATTAAAGTATGTACTTGCATATAATGAGAAAATGAAGGTACATAAGTTTATACTAGGAGTAGATACAAGGATAGAACATGAAGTGAATATGTAGGAACCTAGTACCCTTTAGAAGACCTATGATTTAGATAGGAAAGCTAAAACTTATTTGAAGCCTTATATTGATTATGAAGGGGTATTAGAGTAGGATATAAATAGTGCAAGGTTCATGAAATAGGAAAGTGATCAAGCAAATAAGAGTTCCCCTAAGTAGGACAAAAGGAATAATAGGAAGTAAGGAAATTTTAGGAAGAGGTTCAAAGGGAAGAAATGTGATCCTAACAATCACATCAATGGTGATAATCGATCATCCATACAAGGCCAGGCAAATCCTTCACATGAAGTGAAAATAGAAGATGAACAAAAGCAAAAAATCCATCTAGTATCCAAAGTAGGATGCTATGAATGTGGTGGTCCATATTATGCCAATAAATATCCACTTAAAGTAGGAACCAGTTTGAAAGGAAAGGAACCAACTTATAAAAAACCTGCACATAATATTTATGCAGTGATAAGGAGTCAAAATTTGGAAGGACAAGCCACACCACTATTGATAAAAATGTAAGATCTTTAGTAGAAATCTTAGAATTTTGATTGATAGTGGTGTAATAAATAGTTTTATTTCCACTAGCTTAATTAAAGATATACCCGAAAGGCTAGGAATCTTGGCACATGGGTGGAAAGTCAACTATGGCTTAGGATAAACCTACTATGTAAATCAATGCTACCCGATAAAATTATCTTACCTAGTGGCACAACTATAGGTTACCTTTATTGAGCACTAGTACATGCTTTCGATGTAATCCTAGGGATGGACTGGTTGTAATCTCATAAGGCCATAATTAATTTCGAGGATAAATGGATTTAATACCCCAAATATGGTAGTAAGTTACAAAGAGTGTACAACCTACAAGGAGCTTTTTGACCCCAAATCCTCTCTGCAATGTCACTAACAAAAGCAATAAAGAGAGGAGGAACAATTTATGTAGTAAAGTTAAATGAGATGGAAGAAATAAAAGAAGGAAAATATGTTTGAGAAATATCTTGTACTTCAGAAGTTTAGAGATGTATTTCTAGAGTATTTACCAGGTTACCCCCAAAATGTGATTTTGATTTCACAATTGAAGTTCAACCTAGAACAAAACCTATTCATAGAGCTCATTATAGGATGAATCCAATTGAGATGTAAAAACTGAAGGTGTAATTACAAGGATTGTTGGAGAAAGGATTAATTAGACATATTGTGTCACCATGGGGTGTGTCAGTGTTGTTTGTCAAGAAGAAATATGATTCCTTATGACTATGTATAGACTACAAGATGTTGCACAAGGCAACCATTAAAAATAGATATCCTCTACCTAGAATAGGAGATATCTTCAATCAATTTAAGGATGTTGCAACCTTTTTAAAGATTGATCTAAAGTCAAGGTACCACGAGTTGAGGATTCAAGAAAACGATACCCATAAGACAACCTTAAAAAATGGTTATGGACATTATGAGTTTATTGTCTTGCCTTTAGGTCTATCGAATGCTCAAGCAACATTTATGATTTGATGAGCAGTATCTTCAGGAAGATTTTGGACCGGTTTGTTCTTATATTCTTGGATGATATTTTGATATATTCTCAAAATAATACTGAGCACTATAAACACTTGGAGATTGTTTTGGAACTGCTAAGAAAAAATTAGTTGTATGGGAATTTGATAAAATATGAATTTTATGTGTCAGAAGTATAATACTTAGGGCATATTGTATCAACAAAAGGGATTACGATGGATCCTAATAAAATATAAGCTATACTAAATTGGCCACCACCAACATATGTGATGGAAGTTCAAATTTTCATAGGTTTTATTGGATATTACATGTGTTATGTGAAGGACTACACCAAGATAATCACTCCAATAACTAATATTCAAAGAAAAGGAAAAGATTTTAAATGGATAGATAAATGTGAAGTATCTTTTGATCTTCTCAAGTAGAATCTCACTATATCCCCCATACTAAAGATACTAGACCCTTGGGGTAGATTTTTTATGTGTACAAATGCAACACTGGAAGGTTTGGGAGGAATGCTCTCACAAGATGAAGTGGCGATAGCTTACAGATCCGAGAAGCTGAAACAACATAACGTCAATTATGCAACCCATGATCTATAATTGATAGAAGCAATTTTTGCTCCTAAAATTTTGTGATACTATTTGTTAGGGAGACTCTTTAAGTTGAGAATAGACCATCCAAATTTGAAGTACATATTTACTCAACCATTGCTAAATTCCATATAGAGAAGGTGGATGTAATTCCTTTTCGAATATGATTTTGGAATTGAATACATCAAAGAAAATAAAAATAAAGTTGTTGATGCACTCAGTAGGAGAAGACATATAGTTATATTTGTAACAACCCAAAATAACACACTCAATATTTTTTCCAATAGCTTTTAGTCATTTGCCCTCTATGGACCCTCATAAAACCTAAATTCAACGAATCCTCAACCACATTTGTGCTACTACATATACATAATTAATCCTTAATCTAGCTCAATATTTTTTAATGCTTACCTACGGACTACCATCCTCCCCTTTCTTTCTTCTAAAAAGGTGTTACTAGTAAAATAGATTTCTACCAAAGTCTTTAGATGCAGGAGTTTTCTTTTACCATATTTCGAAAGGAAAAATCTATCTTCTTGACTCAAAATTCTCTTAGTGTAAGCAACTCCCTTATCTATCTATTGAGAAGGACTATGCAAATCCCTACTACCTCAAAGGTCAATCTTATGAAGTTGCACTATGCACACATTGGCAAAGTATCCCTCTTTTTTTCAAAGGCCCAGTCTAATTGAAAATATCCATCCATCCCTATTTTAGCTAAAAAGGAACATTGGACATAATACACTTGTTTCCTTTGAAGGTTTTGACTTCATAAAGACTCAAGCATATTTCCCTTTACCAAAAACATCCTCACAACTTAAATATGTAATGACAATGTAGATAAAAATTTAGTCTAGCATCAAACCATTCTTTTGGACCTGTGTGGCTTAGTCGTTTGAGCTCTACACAACCGTTTGTATGTCCAAATCTTGAGGGTAACCTATTATCATAAGTCTCAAGGTGAATTCCCCTATAAGGCAAACACAATTCCAAGTTTGGTTGCTCAGTCCAAAAAATTCAACTATTCTAAAAGCTTATTGCCAGTCCTCGAGGCAATGCAAGTGAGTTCAAAGTTAATCTAGACGATCGCTTGATTACACACTCGCACATTCAAAGGACAAGAATGAATTTCCAAGTGCCTTTACAACATGAACAAACTCCCTTATTTTTATTAAAGACTCATTCTTTTATTTAAATTAAACCCAATGCACAACACCATTTCTACTCAAGATAAATTTCATAGACTATTGGCAACAAAAACTATAATTAATTCCCATATAATTTTCCATCAAGAAGTGAAACAAAGAACATAAAAGACTCTAGCATTACATAAAAACTCTTCCATATTCATCATTAAAATTATCCTCCATAAATTACATTTGAAAAGGTTATAAATAACCTTTGTTCATAGAATTTACAAAGGTGGTATGCATAAGAAAATTAATTATAAGCTTTCATGTTTTCATATACCCTCAGCATAGTTTGTTTCTTTTTTCAAAGTAAACAACCAGGTACAAAGTGAATTATCTGGTGGATACATTTCATGAAGGGTCAAACTCTCACTATTTGCCAGTAGAAATTTTTCTTCCACAATATCAACAAAAAATATTGGCTCATGATTTGGTACACTGTCCTCTGCTACTCATAGTAGCTATATAAACTTTAGATTTCCAAATTAGAGATGTCCTTGTTTGTCGAAAGGGAAATATCCACTCCTAAGGATTAGAGACAGCTCCATGATATCAAGTTTACTTTGCAAATTCATTTACGTAAAAACTGTACATAAAAAACATGATTGCAACACACCATACTTCTTCCTATTGAAGCATTCAATAAGCAAGCAAACAAGAAATCATATTATCCCATTCATCTCGTAAAAATAAGAGAAAGAAAATATTTACAAATAAACTGTTATTTTTGTTTTCAAGTGCTCTCAATGCCAATTCAAATATAAATGAATTTCACATATTTATTTACCCTTCATCAAATTACCACACATATAACCTACTCAATCCTACAACTAACTAAGAATTAATTTTACAACAATCCAAAGATCATACTTCATTCTAAATTAAGAAGAACATACTTCAAAAAACAACCAACATCTAAATGCAATACCATTTCTTTTCTATCCAAACATGGTCCTTCACTCCCTTTCATTAATTCTAGTGTTTCCTAAAGATCTCAAGTTTGGCAAAACTCTGAAATAAAATGATTATAGAACACTGCAGTGAAGTTTATACCAGACTACCATATGTATCCATTATAAATTATATGTTGAAACTTCAAGATTGCATGGGAAAATTCAGTCAACTCACATCTAGTTTACTTAACAAAATTAAAACATTCACTCAAGTATATTTTCTCAGAACGAGAATTCACGACTTTGAAATAAATTGCACAATAGCATGAAAATCATGGTATAAAGAGAAAGCAATAGATTTATTAGTTACTATGTTCCCATTCACGTGAACCAAGCACAAGTCCCTCAAATAGTTTTACACAACATTAAATAACCATCTATTTTCTCTTCAAGGAAACCTACTTGATGCTCGCTGCTCGTCATCAAGCTTCCCTCACTGTGCTTCTCTTCCCTTCATTGTGCTTTTCCTTTTTTTTTATGCTAGATTGTATTTCTTCCAAAAAATCATAACCAAAAATTGTTTTTCTCCCTTACCTTTTTCTCCACTTTGAAGGCATCATCCTTCCTTACTCAATACGTTCCCCCATTTTTCATCCACTGCCATGACCATTAACTGGAATACATTAAAATAAAAGTGGAGAGCAAAAGTAACTCATACTTCTCATGATTGCACACCCAAAAACCATTATGAATTTCGCTTCAATGGAGCTAAGTTCACACCATAAAGTTGACAATAAAATAGTCAAGGTCAAAAAATCAAATTTTAATACCTCAAGGAGTGAAGCACCTCTTTTTTTCTTTCATGGAACAAGGAAAATCATAATTATTCATAACTATTTTTATCTCTAAAAACAAAATCTTCCTTTTCCTTACTTTACTTTAGAATGTATTTATTCTTTTATTTTAAATACACATGCTTCCTTTCCTTAGAATGATCATTCAACAAACAAACAATCCAAAGTCAGATATCAATTTCAACCAAAGCAATCATTTAGAGATAAGAATTTTCTTAAACTAAAGATCAATATAAATGGTTTATTTTATGCAAGTCATATTATGCAACTCCATGAAAGAAGCAATTATTTGTGCTGCTTCTAATTTCTTTGTCAAATAACCCATAACATCATTTTTCTTAATTATTCCCTTTTATTGGTGACCAAGTCTTTCTACCACTAATATAAACTCTTTTCTAAAAAAGTTATGTTACATTAGCAACATCTTATTCTTTCAATAAAACTAGACTTGCAAGAACTTAAACATGAAAAGATGTTCAATCAATCCATTACATAATCCAACCAAAATATATATTTACATGCTAAACAAATAGATAGTCCATCATCTTATTAGAATAAGCACTAGCAAAACATGAAACCTACTAAGCAAAAAATGTTAGCCATGGGAGGGTCATGGCATACTCCCACCTTAGGCTTAACATAGTCCTCTGTGTCTCCAAAGTTTTGATTAAACAAACAAGTTGATTACAAATATTTTTTAAATAGGAAAGAAAAATGATTCTGCATGTTTGCCACCCTATTCTAGGTAGCATTCCTCTTAGAATATTGGTCCCATTATACTTTACACTGCTCCAACATTCCCTTCCTCATCAAATTGGTTCAAAACTCAAGAATATTTACTAGTTGAACCTCTATAGCATGGGGTTCACCATATACAAATTAGATAAATTCCACACATGCTCAGGATTAGCAATGTATTTTCTAAGCAAAGAAATATGAAAAGTGTTGTGAATTATAGATAGATTAAGTGGTAAGGCAAGTCGATATACCACAAGACTAATCTTCTCCTTAATGCTAAAATGTCCAACATAGCGAGGATCAAGTTTTGTGGACTTGATAGCACTCTTCATGGGTTCTACCCTTAAAAACACCTTGTCATCCACTACATACTCTCTTGGGGTTCTTTTTAGATTTTCATAATTCTTTTGTCGATCCAAAACTTCTTTTAGATGTTTCTTGATCATTTTCAATTGTTGCTTCATTTCTCTAACCATATCGAGTCTCAAAATAATCCGATCGTATGTATTGTCCTACATCAATGGTGTCTTGCATATTCTTCCATACAATACCTTGAAATGTGTCATTCATAGATTTGAATGATGTTCATCATTGTAAGAAAACTCCACTAAGTGCAAATAATCCTCCGAAAGAGTTTTTGGATCCATACAATACATGCAAAGCATGTCTTCTAACACCTAGTTTACTCTTTCCGTTTGCCCATATATTTCTAGGTGATAAGCAAAGCTAAGATTAAGTTTGGTTCCAATTGAATGATGTAAAGCTTACCAAAACTTAGAAGTAAATATTGAGTCTCTATTCGATATAATTACTTCTATAAAACCATGGAGCTGAAGTATCTCTTTGGAAAATCTATTAGCCACTGCCATAGCATCATCCTTAGTGCTTCTAGGTATAAATTTTACAACCTTGGTTAGTCTATCAACCACTACTAGAGTTGCATCATGTTGAAACCTATTTTTGAGTAGCCATACAATGAAATCCATTGAGATCACTTACCACTTTTGTTCATGTACGACATGCAGATTCAACAATCCCACTAGGTTCCTATGCTCAACCTTAAATTTCTAACATTCAAGGCATTGAGTGACATATTTATTTATGCCCCTCTTCATTCCAGGATAGTAGAATTTTTTCTTCATGTTCTCCCTCATATTTTCTCCACCAAGGTGAGAAAAATATGGGGATCTATGGGCTTCACTCATAATCATTTTTCTTAGATTCCCAATTTCAGGTATTACTACTCTATCCTTGAAGCATAATAATCCATCCTTAATGTTAAAATATTTATTTACATCTATTTTATCACTCATTCCTTTCCAAATTTTCTCATAGTAAGCATCATGAGCCTGTATATCTTTAACTTGTTCCATCAAATCGAAATGAAAACAAGATAAAATAACAATGTGATTTTTCCCACTCAAAGCATATGCAACTATGTTCTCTTTTTCATTTATATACTCAATTCTAAAATTTTATTTTGTAAGAAACTCCATACATATTCTTTGTCTTACATTGATTAAAGGTTGGATAAATATATATCACGGACTCTAAAGATCAGTTCTTAGCTCAAAAGATCTACCTAAATAGTGTCACCAACTTTTGAGATAAAACACAACCACTGCCAACTCTAAATTATGGGTTGCATAATTCACCTCATGTCTTTTCAATTTTTTGGATCCATAGGCAACTACTACTCCTTATCAAGAGAGCACTCCCATCGATCCCTCCATTGATGAATCCATGCAAATCGATAAAATTCCTTGTGGATCAAGTATATTTAATATTTGAGATGTACTGAACTTTTGATTAAGTAGTGCAAATGCTATTTTACACTTATCAGTACTTTTGAACCCTTTCTCTTTTATTTGAAAATTAGTAATTGGTGCAAAAATTTTTCCATAATATTTTACATACCGTCTGTAATATCCAGTTAAACCCATAAAACTTTGGACTTATGTCACATTGGTTGGTGGTGGCCAATTCAGAATTGTCTCAATTTTCTTAGGGTCTACTATGATTTCATATGCTGACACAATGTGACCCAAGTATTGCATACTTATCACATAGAAGTCACACTTGGACATTTTCTCGTACAATTGGTTCTTCCTTAGGAGTTCTAACATTGTTCTGAGATGTTTATCATGTTCTACTTCACTCTAAGAATATATCACTATGTCATCCAAAAACACCAGAATGAACTTATGCAAATGCTTTCTAAAGATACTATTTATCAGATTCATGAATGTTGTCATAACATTCATTAGTCCAAATGGAAAAACAATAAATTTGTAATTCCCATACCAAGTCTTAAAAGTTGTATTGTAAGTATCCACATCACTGATTCTTAGTTGATGATATACAAATTTCAAGTCAATCTTTGAGATGATTGAGGTATCCTTGAGTTTATCAAAGAAATCTTTTTTTATAGGTAATGGATACTTGTTTTTAATAGTAGATTTATTTAATATTCGGTAGTCAATGTGTAGCTTTAAGGATCCATCCTTAATTTTTACAAATAAAACTATTGCACCCCACAATGACACACTTGGTCTAATTACTCATTTCTCAAAAAATCCTTGAACTTGCACCTTCAATTCCTAAATTTAAATAGGATTAATTATATAGGGAGCCCTGTGAATAGGCTTTGTTCTAGGTTGGAGTTTTATAGAAAAGTCAAATTCTATTTTAGGAGGTAATTAGGGTAAATCTTTCGAAAATACATCTTTAAATTCCTATAGAACAAGGTGTATCTCAAACACATCTTCCTTCTTCTCTTATTATAAATCATTTATCTTAAACATATATACCATTCCTATTTTTTGGATGGATTTATTAATTTGTAAATTTGAGAGAGTTTGGGTTTAGAAAGCCCCTTGTAGACTGTTCACTCTTCGAACTAGCCCGTCAACCTCCATATAATCAATACAATGGTCTTAAAAATGTATTACTGCTTTATGCGCTTGCTATAGCATAGGGGTGCAGTATTCCTAGGTGGGGAGATGATCTTCTAGGACCAGGAATGATCAATAGACAATTTCCAACTCGGTTACCAAATCGTACCACCGTACAGTCCTCCGAACTACCCTTTGCGATAGTTAAATAGCTTGTACGGATGTCAAACTCTCACACTGTATGGTTACAAATCATACAGTGGCATGGATTGTATGATTTTGCACTCATCCAAACTGACAGATTCAGTTTTGGAAGCTGTCGTACACAGTTTTGTAATGGTTCAAGTCGATTTCCTCAAACTGCCAAATCGGGTAAGTCGATCCCTATAGTTCAGTTTGCCAAATCGGGTAAGTCGACTTTGTACGATTTGTACGGACTCTGGTGTACGATCGATGGAAAATGATGGTACAGTCAGGTGCCAAATTAGATGCTCTAATGCCTCAATCTCTCTCAGGGATGTTTTGTAAGGTTTTACTATGCCAATTAATCCATTCTCCGGGTTGTGCCAAACATTACAACGGAGCTTGGGAGAGATTCCATTCAACTGATTACGTACAAAAATCATACAATAGGGCTCATAACATCATTCTCCACATTACTATGCTCATAGATCATTCCTCAGGTTCCACCAGTGCTAACCTCTATCAAGGAGTTGCAACAATGCATAAAACTAAGCTAAAACAATAACCAGAAAACACACATACATCAAGATTCCATCATAGATCATCAATCATCATTGCCAGGATCGTACACAATGTGTAATGACATATTTCCATTCCATTATAGCATAAATTTCATTACAACAAGGTTATTCTATCAATCTCTTGCAATAACTCAGATGTAAGTTAGCTATTACAACCAACAAGTACTCTATCCTATCTCTTAGCAACCAGACCTACAAATTTGAAAATGGGGCCTTATATAACATTGCCCAGGCCATTCCAAAGTGGTTCCTGAGGCAATTAGTTATTTACAACTACCCATGTACAACTGAATTCATTAATTTAGCCTTTTACTAAGTCTAACACCTTAGTTAGCAAATCTATGCGCCATTTCACTATGAAATTACATTTCCCATGCATTTGGATGAATTTCAATGCACCCTGTATGATTTGTTGCTGCTTTGTACGGTTTTTCCATCCAGTTGTATGGTTTGCCCCTACCTGTATGGTTTACAAAACTTGGGTAAACTATCACTTATGTCAAAACTGTCAAAATTGAGCAAATCCTTTTTGATCACTTTCTCTTCTTCTGGGAGGTGGATTTGTTGCCTACATCTGCCCTCCCCTTTACTTTGGTCGGTGTCCTCACCGACTCATTCTACTTCTTCCACTATGCCTCGTATTCTACCACTACAGCCTCTAAGTCCTTGACTTGTGACTTATACATTTCTCATTCATTCCTCAACTTGGCTGCGTAGCTTCCCATCTCTACTACTTTCACCCCGTGGAAGTTAGCCTTTTCCTCGGTAGTCTTCAGGAACTCCATCATCTACTTTTCATAATCCGAGGCACTCTTTTTCAACTTCTCCTACCAGTGAGCTTCTGCTCGAGCTGCCACCTAAAGTTCTTCATTATTTTTAGTAATGGTCTGCAGGTGGTGATTAATATCAGCCTCCATAGCTCGAACACTATCTTCCTTAATTTTCAACTGAGCTTGCTTTTCCAGGACCATCTCATTCAATATTTTATTGTCCTTTGTCAGCTCCTCTATCTACTTGGCTTGTGTTGCCATTTGCTCACTCTTCTCAACCAACTGAGCTATCATCTATTCCTCCTTTGCTTTGAGTTGTGCCTCCAACTCCTTAATCCTATCCTCTACCATCTATGAGATCTATCACTTTTCCTCTTCAAGCATGTTAAGTCTAGCTTCAGACTCAGCTCTGATGCTTGATAGATCTTCCTCTAGTTTCTTTATCTTCTCTTCTATCATAGCTCTACTTTTCTATAGTTCTTCTTCCATTACAGCCAATTTATTTTGAGTGGTTATAGTCTCCTCCTTCTAAGCCTCCTTGAGCTGATAGATTTGTTCCAATCCTATGCTCAACCACTCTATCCAGTGTGTTAGGAAGTTAAACTTCCTCAAGGTGATAGCCACTCCAGTAGCAACCCTCTTATACTCCAACTCTACCATATTTGTGGGACAGGTCAGATGATTGACTCTATCCAAGTACATCCTTGGATCTTTCCTATAATTTGTTCTCACCCCTTCTAGCAAGTCCTCTCTTCCCAACATTGTTGTTACCTCTTCCTTGGGCAACCTCCATGGATGTTGTGCATGAATGTCTACAATTCTCCTTGTATGCTCTACACTATTCACCCATTCTATTATCTTTTCTAACTCGAGAGACACTTGTTCTTCCCACAACTTCAATTCTCCCACATGGCCAATACAAAATTCCAATATAGCACTATTAATAACATGGCCTAACTAAGAAAATAAGTGTTCCACCTTATCATCTATTCCACGTGCCTCCTCCTCAGTTCCAATTCTGTCGAACCACGGTACTTCCAGAAGATAACTGGATTGGATCCCTCATAGTTCTTCCTCTGTAGGAGTCCATACATCTTCCTCATCCATGTGGTGGCTAGAGCTTCCTCCAAGCTCCTGAAGTGCTCTCTGAGTGTCTATATTTTCTCGAGGTGGAGACTACTTTACGATCTTCTCCTCCTCACTATCTTCTATATTTACAACCTCCTATTGAGATTGTTACTTTTCAACTTGTTCTTGGGCTTCCTTCTATTCTATAAGCCCCACCTATTGTTCTTCTATATTCTCCTAGGCTACTTCTTGTTCTATATTACCCACTTGTTGTTCTTCTATCACTTCTTCCTCCTGATCCTGCTGAATGTTCATTGTTGTGACCTACTCAACAACAAGTTCTTCTTTTTCCTATGATGCCTCCATATTTTCTGGTGCATCTCTCTTACTCGAGCCTCCTCTCACAAACTTGTAACGAGGATTTTTCTTGGACTCTTCCTCCATAGTATCTATTATTACTTCCATTTCCTCCTGAGTAGTGGCTATTTCTTCTTGTCCTACCTCGAATCCTTTAAAAATTTAGAAAGCATCCATCTACTCAAATTGTTGAAAGATTTGTGGAGATTTCACTATTCTTTCTACCTCCATCCAACATAACTCATCCAGTTCCATCTCTTTCGAGTCTGACTATTCTCTTTCTTGTTGGTGTACCTATGGTGTAGGCTCCTCTCATACTTTTAGAACTAGTTTACTCACCATTCTTTCATGTTGTCTCCTTGTATTTATCTATATTGGGCTTCCTTACCTCTTCTCCATTTCTTGAATGGGTGATTGCTCCTACTATCATTGCCTAGGTGCTTGTTATTCTAGCTCCTATTCCAACCATCTAGGCATTTTTCTTCGATGATGTACATCATCATCTTCCTCTAGAGTAGTATCCTCTTGAGCTCTATGGGTTCATTGCTCGCTCCTCATTTGATATCTCTCTGGGGTCTCTTTTGGTATTGGTACTAACTTAGCCCATCTCAATATCATTGGTTATCCTCCCCTAATTTCTTGAGGTGGTGTCAAACCTAGAAATTGGATCTCTACTTCTATGACTACATTTAATAACAATCCAATAGCATGGAAAGTCATTCCAAAGTTCTTTGGCCTCTTTGTCAGTACCTCATGCATTTTTCTTTCTAGATAGGTACCCCAATCATACTGAATTCCCTTGGTGATACCTTCTACATACTATGCTATCCACATTGGCATTTTTGTGGCCCTTATATCTCCTGTCAGTCGAGCCATGATTGTATTCATAGCACACGACCAATGGTCTCCTTTCAACTAGCTCTATTTGATTCTATGTGTTCCTGCACCTGAGATCTTTGCCTCAGTCAGTGATGTGACAGTGGTAAGTGTAGTGATGAGGTGGTATGCCTCTATTGGATCTACCAATATCTTTACTACCTCCATACCATATTTTAGCAAGCCAAATGTCTTCCAAAATATCTCTGCCAAAATATCTACCTTCACCGACCTCTTGCCCACATTGACATAGGTTGTTCTGGTTGCAGGGTTATACGCCTGAACTATCTGTAATAGATAGTTATGGAAGAAGGACTTGTGGAATGGTGGAACTTGTGCAATCACTGCTACACCAGCATCCTCGAACATCTTCCTCCAAGGATGATTCTTATTTCTCCCATCACTCCACCACTTCCTGCATGTATCTGCTCCATGTTGTACAAATGTGATATTTGTGACTTCAACCTGGCCCTCTTCCTGTCCACTGCTCAGATTCTCCTCCTGATCTGGTAGGTGAACTTCACTCCTCATTTCCCTCTGTGAGGTCCTTTCTTGTGCCATTCTCTCCTCTCGATGCCTTGGTGGTGTTCTTCTCAGATTAGCCCACCAATGTCTCTGCCCCCTCCATGGCCTATATCCTCCTCTCCTCCAAGGATGATTACCACGCCAATCGTGGGACTGAAACTACCACCCTTGTTGTTGTCATGGGTATGCTTCTCTCTCATGCAATGGACCTGGTGACCTCTCCACCCTATTGGCTGCAATCCACCTTAACCGACATCCAAACTCTTCTATTGAGATCATTCCTCTACCATCTCATCGATTAACTTAACATCCAAACATCACCATTTCCATAATCGAAAGTGTACCAAAAATCGTACGACTTGCTGTAAATCATACAATGTATGCTTCTTTGTACCCTTGTATGGTTCTTACCTTCACCAACCGCTTCTAGATCGTACACTACTCTTTTTCCCCATAGTTTGATTTTCAGCCCGTCAGTCTTCAAACCATCATAACTCCTCCAAATCGTACATCTACAACCTAAAATCGTACAATATGATAGTACTCCATACGATGTTGCTTTTTGACTACCTTCCCCTTTGGAATCCGTATGCTACCATATGATTCCATACGATTTGCTAAAAACTGCCCAAAATGGCCTGAAAATCACCCAGAACTATGCTATCTTCCTTTGAAATCGTACATTCTTCCCCCAAAATCATACAGTATGATTTTTCAAACCCTAGGTTGTGAAAAATTCAAAATTTTGGCCCCCTTTGTTGAATCTTTCACCAACCCATTTGTCGGATTGCCCCGTTCCTCCTTTTTAGTCTTTCTCGAGAGCAATTTTCCAACTCCTCCACCTCTAGCGCAATTTATTTCCACTTGATAAATTTTGGCTATACTTTGATGGTTGTACAGACTTCACCTTCCATTATTTGCTTTTTCCAGCTCTGATTCTTCTATTTCTAGGGTTTAAATCTTCACTTTCCTTGCAATTTCCACCGTCCGATTACAATTTCTCACTTCCCCAAACCCTAATATTTCATTTTCCACCTCTGGGTTCATACTTGGATATTTTATGCTATATACTCTTCATATTTCTTATTGAAATTTGAATTTTTCTCTTTAATGGAGTAAAACCCTAATTTCCCTCTTATGTTCCTTCTCTAGGTTAATTTATCTAAAAATGAAAAGTACTCCTTGGTGCTAATTAAAATGGGTCCTTCTAAATCCAGATTGTTGATGAAATTGGCTGCCCATATGGTCTTCTCCATTCAATTGCATGCTTTCCACCTTCGTCCTCCTGGAAAATTTGAATTCTCACTTGTACGATTTAATGAAATTGCCAATTCTGCCTTCTATTTAAAGCATTTTGAAAACCCTAACTAAACCCTAAATTGTGCCACTTTGCACATTTCCCTTCCATATTGCATGGATGATTGACAACTCAGCAAGTTTTTTGAAAAATTATCTCTTTCCCCCACTTTTTCCTCCAACCATTGCTTTTTCCCATGCATGCCGCATTAAATGGGTAGTTGGAAATCGTACAACATGGCCAACATCGTACAGTGTATGATCCAAATCGTACAACATGTCATATTGTATGATTTCACATGCCTTTATGTCGATTTTACTTGTACGATCTCATAACTTGTATGATTTCATCCTCAATTCTTACTTGTACGATCTTTATACTTAGAGAAATTTTCAATTTTTCTCTTTCTAAAGAGGCCGTCATTTTCGGTTTTCAACCACTTCCTTCTTAATTGCGTCCCGAGGGATTTTCACAATTAAGGTACTTTATTTTTATTTTTTTCTTTTTCTTTTTATTTTTTTCTTTTTTTCAATCCTAATCTATTTACACTTACCTTCTTGGCAATCGTACAATGACATTCACTTGTACGATCCCATCAAATTCTTCTCTTGGAGGTTCAACTATAACATTCAGAGTGGTTGTGTCACCTATCGATAATTATTCCCTAGGCCGATCCACCTCCACTTGTGATGTTACTGAATTTCTTGGCCTTCCTCTTTCATGTGTACAATTTGGAATTGTACAATTGCAAGTTGGAGTATCCTCACCTAGTGTCCTTTCCCCTTGCCGCACAGGTGATTGGTCCCTTGGTAGCGGTGTCCTTACTACTCTACTATCATTCAAGTGACTTCTCCACCTATCCCCTCGGATCAATTCTAGCTCTAGACTTGGCGATCTAGTTCTTAGTTGTCCCTGGTTTCTTTCATCTACAAAATGTACTCTTCCCCTACCAGCAAGGCCTCTTTCGCATGAGTGTCTCCCCCATCCTATTCCTCTTGGCATTGGGTTTCTCTATGCAAATGGTGATTCCTCCCTTCTCTGGAGTAATCCTCTACCACCCATCCCTCATTGAGATGGTTGTCCCCATGTACGTCGCCTTGCAGGATTTGGTAAGATACCCCTCATTCTTGGTAATCCTCATAGATTCCTTGTCCAGTTCATACAAGCTAAGGGTGTATCTCCTGGCCATCTAGGAGTAGGGGGTCAAAATATTCCTTGCCCTCTTCCTCCTCTAATTGTAACATCACCTTGTCTTTGTTCATTTCGTAGTTGAATACCTCCCCCCTTCCTGGCTGAAGTCTTAGGGGTCTTTCTCTATTTCTTCCTCCCATTGTTTGGGTATCAGGAGTTATCTCTACCAACTCAATGTTGGCTAGTGGACTTCTACTTCTTCTTGTACTTGGTGATAATTGTCGTAGTGCTCTGATTCTCTGATCCGCATGTGCTAGGTGACGTCTCCATCTTCTTTCTTCGAAGTTTATTTGTGGTGATGATGTTGCCAAAACTTCTCTATAGGCATCAGAAAAGTCCATCTCAGAACTTGAATGAGTCTGATTCTCTTCTCTCTGCTCTACCCAATTTGTTGGTAAATTCATCATTCTCTCCAATATTTGTACTTCTCTCCTTTGTCTTCACAACTATCGATAGGCTATTATATAATCTTGTGGTTCAAGGTTGGTTTGATGTCCCTGTGTTCTCTCTATTTATCATTGTATCATTGTACATGTTGGGGGATCATGGTTACCTCGAGGGTTCTGAGGGTTCCTTGGGTGATTATCTTCATCACTACTTCCTGTACTAGGTTCCATTATGAGCCAAGGTATACCTTCACTACTAGAGTCTATCAAATCTAGTAGTGTATTACCTTGTGGTTTGGGTGATGTAGTTACCTCTTCAATATCTCACCACAACATCTCCACATCTTCGTTTGTCATAGGTGGGTCACTTGGTGGTACCTGTGAGCTTGTGCTTGCACCATCATTTCCTCCACCACTTCTCGAAGTTAATCCTTCAACCTCTTCTAGTTCCCTTTCAATCTCTTGTAGCCTAGCTACCCTTTGTTCCTCCAACCTACGTATCATGCCATCCAATTCCTGGATGATTTGCTCTCTCAACATTGCATTATGACCTCTCAACGTTTGATATTCTTCTTGCAATTGTTGAGTCTGTAACCACATTCTTTGTTGTAATAGCCCTATCTGAGCCAATGGAGTAAGTCTAACCAATTCCTGATCAATGGTCTCATTCCCTTCTTCCTCTAGAACTTCCATTTCAAATGTGTCCACTCTATCTTCATATCGTACTATTAGTCGTATCCTTCTTCGACCTTCCATTTGTTGGGGTAGTTCTCTCCATTCTACCTGAGGATACCTCCTATTTCTATTTACTAGGGTTGCTTCTTCCTACCTTCCCCTATTTCTAGGTAATAGTACTATCTCCTGATGTTCTCTTTCAATTTGGGGAATCCATTCCTCATCTTCTTCTTCAACTCTTTTAGTTCCATCAACAAATCTGACATGTACTCGTAATCTTCTTCTTTCTCTGGGCTGAGGTACCAACTCTTGTTGTTCTATGGTTGGTCGTAGTTCCTCCCCTTCTACAAATAAGTGTGTGAGTCCTATGTCAGGATCTTCCTATGATGGATCTGGCTCACTCTGAGCTTCATCTTGAGCTTTCACTCATCTTCATCATTCAAGTTCTTCTGAAGCAATGAATAAACATTGTACCTTGTAAGGCTTCAACTTTGAGCCATTTACAGTATCGGGAACCTCTATCCCATTCAAGTTCTACAACTTGACTGCTCCATTATTCATTACTTCAACTACTTTATAAGGACCAAGCCATAACATCTTCAGCTTACCCAGCTTGATTTCCCTCTTTCCATTAAACTTTAGAACTAAGTCACCCGGACTAAGTTCCAACTTCCTCAAATGTTTGTCATGCCATACCTTCCATATTTTCTAAGCTATCTCAATCGCCCATTGTGCCATGAATCTTCTTCATCTAACTTGATCATGTCACTCTTCCAAACTTTCTTGATCACCCAAGCGATGCTCTATCCTGACTCTCAAACTTGGTATCAAGAATTCAACTAGCACCACTACTTCCTATCCATACATTAATTGGAAAGGTGTATGTTCCATTGTAGGTTTAAAATTTGTTCTATATACCCATAAAATGGATGGTAGCCTTTCCTCCTAATATGCTCCCTCTATTCCATAGGTTTTATACAGAGTAGATACTAGGACTTTATTTGTTGCTTCCACCTGCCCATTCGCTCTAGGATAGTACGGACTAGATAATGAGTGTAAAATCTTGAACTATTGTCAGCATCTTGATAATCTCATTAACAAAGTGTCCTCCTCGATCACTTGTTATCTGTAGTGGAATACCAAACCTTGTGATTACCTATTCATACAAGAATCTCATTGTACTCTTCATCGAGTTATCAGGTAATGCTCTTGCTTCGACCCATTTTATCAAGTATTCTATTGCTACTACGATGTATCTACACTTCCTCCATCGAGATGTCTTTAATGGGCCTACGAAGTCCAATCCCCATCATTCAAATAACTCTTGTGGTTGCGATGGGTGTAAGGGCATAAAGTCCCTCTTTACCGGCTTTCCTGCTCTTTGGCAAGTGTCGCATGCTTTCACATGCTCCTTCGCATCATTATACAATGTGGGCCACCATAGCCCTGCTAGTAATACCTTCCTAGCAGTCGCATCTGGTCCCATATGCCCTCCTGCTAAGCCTGCGTGAGCCTCTTTCAATGCCACTTTGACTTCTTCATCCATCACACATCTTCGTAAGATACCATCACTTCCCATTTTATACAATAATCCTGCTATTATCTGGAAGGGTGTTGACTTCATTATTACTTTCTTCTTCTCGGTTGTCATCATTT
Source organism: Wollemia nobilis (assembly GCA_028583015.1). Taxonomy (NCBI): domain Eukaryota; kingdom Viridiplantae; phylum Streptophyta; class Pinopsida; order Araucariales; family Araucariaceae; genus Wollemia; species Wollemia nobilis. The sequence continues at coordinate 9,487,748 of JAQPPZ010016931.1, forward strand.
CTTGTGGCAACTCTCCTATGGATAGATATTGGCCAACCAACTTGTACCATGATGGAACAACATTGATGGTGAATAGTTGTGCATCTAGAAATTCATCAGGAACTCCTATTCCTATAGGTTCCCCTGATCGTATCCGAGACAACTGGTCTGCAATCACATGCTTCTTACCAGGTCTCACCACTACTCGAAATATGAACTCCTGAAGGGTGATGAGCCACCTACTGACTCATCCTTGTATCACCGACTTATTTATCAAGTACAACAAGGCTTGGTGATCGACATAGAAGGCAAAGGGATTTACCAATAGGTAATGCCTAAACTTCTGAACTGCATATACCATTCCCAAAGCTTCTCTTTCTGTTGTACTATAATTCCTCTCTAGCCTTGACAAAAGGTGACTAGCAAAGAAAATAGGTTGATCTAGCCTAAACTATCCTTCTTGTGCTAAAGCACATCCAATTGCAAAATTGGAAGCATCAATATGGACATGGAATTCCTTATCCCAGTTTGGAAACACCAAAATTGGACTACTCACAAGCTTAGCCTTCAGCTCCTCGAAGGCTCCTTGGTGCTCCTCCATCCATATAAAAGGAACATTATTTTTCATCAAAGAATCTAATGGGTAGGATACATGTGCATAATTCCTGATAAACCTTTGATAGTACCCCATCGATCCAAGGAAGGTTTTGAGTGAACTCACATCAAATGGTTCTTCCATGTGCAATATCACATGGATCTTATCAAGATCTATTTTCAATCCTTCACTGCACATAATGTGTCCCAACAATTTCCCATATGGTACCATCAAAAAGCATTTCCCTAGATTTAATGATATATGTGCATTTCTGCACCTACTCATACATTCACTGAGGGTAGGAAGATGTTCCTTGATCTTCCCATAAATGGACCAATCATCCAAAAATGCTTTAAAATTCCCTATTGCTAACTGATCAAATATATACAGTATGATACGTTGGAATGTAGTTGGGGCATTACAGAGCCCGAATGGCATTCGATTGTATGCATAGATGCCATTCTCCATAATAAATGTGGTCTTCAACTTATCCTCCTCGGCTATACTAATTTGATTGTATCCCGAGAACCCATCCAAAAATGAATAGATCTCATGTCCTACGACTTCTTCTAAGATAGAATCTGTGAAGGGAATAGGGAAGGGATCCTTAATAGTTACGGCATTGAGACTCCTAAAGTCCACACATATTCTGATCTTGTCTACTTCCTTCTTCAAGGTGATCACTATAGGTGAGACCCATTCACTGGTTATCACCCTGAAGATGATTCCTGCTTCCAGCATCTTTTCTATCTCCGTATTCACTAATGCAACATACTTTGGGTTCATTCTATATGGTCTCCTTCTTACAGGTTGAGCTCCAGGCATTAGCGTAATCTTGTGGACACACAATTCTGGTGGTACTCCTTTCAGGTCCTTATATGTCCATGCAAAGACATCCTTATATTCTAAGAATATCTTAAAAGCTACCACTTTCAGTACAAGATTCCAATCATCACCATAGTGAATCATCCTAGGTTCCTCCTCTATTCCTAGATTGATGTCCACTATCCGAGGTCCTTCATATTTGATATTTTTTGGTTCACTTGTAGCTTTCTCTACAGTCTTTGGGTGTGTCGGCCTTGTATCAATTTCTGCATCGCCTACTATATACTCTGCAAAACTTTTTGGAAATGTCCATTTCTCTTCTGCTTCCTTCTTAGGTTCTTGGCTAACTTTTGGTTTGTCTTGTTTTTCCTTGATCTCCTCTGATTCAATATAGAGGTAGTTGGGCTAAAAATTTTCATACTCCTCCATTTTCCAATGAAGGAGTCCACTATCAGATCTAGCTTCATCTTCGCTACATTCATCTAGGTACAACATTCCTTCTCCATCAGGTTCATGCCCTTCATCTCCTGAGGAATTTTTTGATTCATCCATCGTAGCTACATCCTCACTAACTTTTTGATTAGCTAGATTAATCATATATTTATGTTATCCCTTCTTAAAAGTGATCTGATTCTTTCCCCAGTTGTGATTAACTTTGGCTACTCGTAGCCAACCTCTCCCCAAGAGAGCATCGTATGCAGGTTTCTACATTGTAATCACAATGAAATCCAAGACAAATTCTTGGTCAACTATCACCACTTGTTGTGCGGTCAAGACTCCCTTTGTCTCGATGCCATTCTGATCAGCACCATATAATCGGAAGCTTGGTGCCCATAGAGATGGAGCACCTATTTCTAGCCATGTTCTTTCAGGTAGCACATTGATGTTGGATCCTCCATCCACAATAACTTGTGTCAATTTGTGCCCTAGGATCTCCATATGAACTAATGCAGGTTTCTTTCCCACATCAATCATTAATACAGTTGGATCCATGAACTGATCCTTTCGCTCCTTCTCCTGAATCGGTTGGCTCTGCACTTCCATCACCTTATGCGGTTGTATTTCTTCCACCATTGCTTTCTGCAATGCTGGAATAGCTTCCAGCAGGTTTGATACTTTAATTTCTACTGTGGTATCCAAAACCTGTGCTGCCATATTTTGCACAACTATCTCCTGGTCTGATGGTTTTCTTAGTTCCTTATCAATTGTTGACTCTACTCGCTTAGTCTTCTCAGCTTCCTCTTGCAATATTTTCTTTGCTACTTGCCAACATTGCTTTTCCTTTGCTGGCTCTGGATACTTATCCTTCTTAGCCTGATTCCTCATCATGGCTAAAACTTCTTGGGTATCCTCCTTAACTTGAGGAACCTCTATGTCCAAATAACTAACATTCTATGGGTTACTCGAACTCACCTATTTTGGACAATTCTCTTCTTTGTGGTTCCCCGGACCACACCATCTACACATATGTGTAGTGCTTGCTTGCGGTGTTTCTTACCTCTGAGGTGAAGGACAATTTTTCACAAAATGCCCCCATTCCTGGAAATTGCGACATTGTATGATCGGTCTTCCTTCCGAGTCATACTTGAAAGCATGAGATTCCGGAAAAAGAGAACTAATTACAATGAAAACAACTAGCTTGATGCATGAAATAACACGGATATAATCAAATCAAAAGCAGGAGCACAACCCTTTTTATTAATGTGATTTCGCTCGGTTACAATGCATCTCCTCCCCTTTTAAGGGCTAGGAGAGTTAGCATGTTTCTATTACAACAAGTGAATAGTGATCTTCTTTCGCATGCCCACATTTGAAATGGGCGGGCCAAAGTGTACCACTGCTTATTGCTGATGAATCTTTGCTCCTTGCTGTTCTTCTTGCGTTCAAAGAAACAACAAACCGTTTAGTAGCACCTGTGTTAAAATGAAACATTTACTTCTTGAAATTAATGAAAGATGTATGCCTAAGATCATTGAAAATAGTGAATAAAATGAATATAAATGACCTGCACGTTTAATAGAATAAGCACGTAATGAACGAATAGACTAAAATGACAGAACATAGAACATAATGCATCTAACAGAATAGCGTAGAATGTAATGCTGCAATGTAAAGCATGAGATCAATGGCAAAACATGAAACTAGCAAAAAGGTGTGGGGTGCCCAAGCGGGCCGCCCCCATTAGAACTTGATTACGACACCAATCCACTAAGGAAGGGCCCAGAATCTCTTAGGTTGAGTTGTCGGCGAATTGGTGGATTACGGTGGTAAAATGTCGGGTTGAGGTCCGATTCACGCTTCGAAAAACCACCCAACAACCTCTCTTGCGAAAGAGATTAATGGATATGAAAATCTGAATCAAAACAGATGCAATCGGGTCTTTGAATGGACAGCACTTTGTTGCTTGGAAATGTTTGTCAACCCCCTCCTTTGGGTGGGAAAATCCACCATTTTATAGACCCACGGGGTCTCTTTGGAAAGGTATGCAGGGACGCCACATGGCGGCCATGCCTTCCCAAGAGGGAGGAGACTCCTCCCTGACTTGGGATTACATGACTGCCCTTGTGACAATCTGCTAACTGCCAATTTGCCCACCTACGCGCGCATGCACAGTAGGCGGAAATAATTGACTGTAAGAGCTGCCACTCGTTTTAATGTCCGCCTTTGATGTTTTAATGTTTGCTTTTAATGTTTTAATGTTTGCTTTTAATGTTTTAATGTTTGCTTATTTTAATGTTTTGTTTTTGTTTAACTGTGAAGTTCTTGTCGCGATATCGTGACGTCATGATATCACGACATCGCAATATCACAACACAAATAGGGGAACAAGGCGCAGTGGTTGGAGCTATCGCGATATCGTGATAGTCGCGACATTGCGACAACGTGACGTCATGATTGTCACGATATCATGACCATCATGACATCGCGACAACGTGACGTCGCGACATCACGATGTCGCGACTGTCTCGATATCACGACCGTCGTGATATCATGATAGCGCGATGTTGCGACTGTCACGATATCGTGGCAGCACGACGTTGCGACTGTCGCGATATCGTGACTGTTGCGATATCATGAAAGCGCAATGTCATGACTGTCATGATATCATGACTGTCATGATATCATGATAGCACGACGTCATGACTGTCGCGATATCACGACAGGCAGCAAATCTTTTGCCTAAGTGTCCCAAAAAGCAATTTTTGCCTAAGTGTCCCAAAAGACAATTATGTAACCAGATTGGTACCTTCCAAAATTGCTGTGTAAGTGGCTAGGACCACTGTTTGACCTCTGAGGGCTGCCCTGAAGGTTGTGTGTCAATGCGATCAGTGTTTGTAGTCACATAATCGGATTGGTGCTGTTTTGGTGTCTACAGATGCCCCTTTTTGGGAAGTCGTCATGCGGGTGGCGCAGCGTCGAGCAAAAATAGATAACCAAAGCACTAATGATTAGGGTTTCTTGGTAACCTAACCAAATTTTGATGCCCCAAGTATGGAAAGGGCATGCATTCTTGAATCCTTGCTTCTGACGAGCTAAGGAATTTGATTTCAAGTGTTAACCTATTTTGGTGAGGTGTGACTTGAGCTTGGACATTGATCAATCATGATTAGGCAAAGGGCGTAACCTTTTGTCCATAGGGGGAACCTTGTGTTCATGCTTTGGGAATGCCAAGTGTTTGATCAATTTGATTATTGCTTGTTTACTGCCCCAAGCAGAGCGTAATTGTCTTTGTCAATGATTCTTTGAATGCATGTCATTGCTTTGATTGGGTGTGTGCTTGTTGATTGGTGACTAAGTGTGACTACCCCCTCAAGCGACGAATCGATGAGGGAATGACCTTCATGAGAAAAGCGACGAGTCGCTTGACCCAAGATGACTTGTGCAAGGGTGCCTTTAGATGTTTTATCGTTTAAGCACGTGCAATTTCCTGACATTTGGACCTATTTTTGGTGGGTGTTAACCCTTTTGGTGATGCCATAATGGGGTGAAATCATCAAAAACCCGTCTTCCCGTGGAGCGGTCCGGCTATGGTAGCCTTCTTGGGGAAGTAGGAGAGTGACTATTTGAGCCCCGACATCGATTTTTTATGCCAAGAGGTTAAGTGCAAGAGCACTTGTGTCCGGCAATGCTTATTGCTATGTTTTTGTGTTGCATTTTTGGGATGTTTTTGTTGTTTTGAGTTTCTTGCTTTGTGTATATGTCATGATTTTATGTTATGCACAATGATTGATGTTGATGGATGCATGCTACTTTATATTGATGTATGCATATGGTATGATAAATGCGATTGTTGTATGTTGATTTATTTTGATGGATGCATATGTTGTGATGAATGCAAATGTTTTTGATTTATATGTGATATGCAGAAATGAAATGGATGGATAGAATTTGTGATGTTTGGCTATGGCACCATAGACTATTTAGAACTCTATTATTTTGTCTTTTAGGCGATTGCTGTGATGCATGACTTTGTATGTATACATGTGGTTTTTCTTTTTTTTGTATTTTTTGATGGTATTGTAAGGATGAAAAGTAGTGCAGATTGGTTTAGAAATGTAGCTAAGGTTTTCTGAGACTCAGATCGGTTTTAACTTACTAGCCATGACTGTACTTTATCTTACAAGACTTTTGAACAAGGTATGAATCGGACTTGTTTTTGACCAAGCTATTTCACATCCCTGTGTGTGCAATTGAGTTCATTTATGTGGTATTTGTCGGGATACCGCCAGTGCCAGATGGGCTTTCAACCGAACCTGTACTAAGGATCACCTAATTAGCTCCACTAACTCCTTTGTTGTATTTAGTTAGATTAATCTACGGTGTTATCTAGGATACCATAAGCTAGCTCATCCTTATGCAAACATTGGTCTGCACACACGCAAAGCGAATGTGATAGACATATCGTCATGCGGGTAGGATACCACCATTGCCAGATAGGCTGTCAACCAAACCTGTAATGAGGATCACCTAGATGGTTTTCGAATGCTGAGAATTCTAGGGATTCAAGTTCGGGATATTTGTTGGCTGAATGATTTAGAAAGTTGCTCGTCTATATAGTGATGAAAATCACTGTTTATTTTCTATTAATTCTTTTTGAGCAAGGATTTTGAATAGTAGTGATAACCACTATTATTTGATTTTGTATTTTGAGTATTGTGAGGTTGGGCTGGTGAGTGGCCTTGATCCTTGTGGCCTTGGGGACGACTACGCATCCTTTGCAGGGACGTGTAGTACGAATCCTTACGACGTTAGGGACCAAGGGGGTGATGGAGATTATGGAGTAAGGGCATTGATCTTTTAGGCCTTGGGGATGACTACCCATCCTGGTTAGGGGCAGATAGTACGAATCCTTACAACTTGGAGACCAAAGGTGAATGGAAAGTGTTAGGATGATGATTTGTTGGAATTTTGTTCGTGAATGGCATTGATCCTTTTAGGTCTTGGGGATGACTACCCATCCTTGGCAAGGACGTGTAGTACAAATCCTTACAACTTTGGGAACCAACTATGATTGGAATTTGGTAGTGGTGAAAACCACTGTATATGGAGGTGAATGGATAGGAAAGAGCTTGTCCTTTTGTCAATTCTCAACATTCTGGAACCATTCGCACGGGGGGATGAGCAAGATAACCATTTCACTTATGGTGACCTGGATTACTGCACAGGTTTCATCTTTCGTTCACACAACTTGGGAATTTTTATGTGTTTTAATTTGTGTTGGGATGTTACGTAACAAGGTGTATTTCAAGTGTAACTCTACCTTCGTAAAATCTGTCTGACTCGATACATTACATGGCTAAAGAGCAAAATGATGACTGAATCACGAAAACTCTTGATACATTAAAAGACCACCGACTCTAGTGTGGTAAAAAGCAATGTATGGTGTTTTTGTTGTTTTTGTAAAATGGAACAGTGTGGAACAAGATGGACTAGCAGAGCAATTATAGCCTATGGTGCCTTTGACCTGTACGACCACAAATATGCAATGTATGGATGCAATGCTTTGATGCAGCTACATATTTTTGTATTTTTGATGGATTGATTTTGGTGAATATGAAGATGAGGTGCGAGAAGAGCTCTCTATTGATGAATTTGAGTATGCCTAGAAATGAGATGCAAAAATTTTTGTTGTTTTTGATGATTTTTGTGTTGTTTTTGAATTTTCTTGATTTTTGACCAAGCGATTGTGGAAATCCTTGGAGCATTTTGGGATTGACCAAGCGATTTTAGGGATCCTTGGAGCATTTTTGGGATTTGACCAAGCGATTATAGAATCCTTGGAGCATTTTTGGATTTGACCAAGCGACTCATCATGATGCAATGGATTTCCTTGACCAACGTGGTGCTCCGGGCATGTTTTGGGCACCTGCCAAGCGAGTTTCTCAACGTATGCATAGTTAAGTTCATAATTGACCAGGTGCGGCAAGATAGTAATAGCATTCCTTGTGAGTCATTCTTGGGCTAACATGGTGCCCAGTGCCACCTTAGAGTAGCTGAGATGTATAAGTAGAACGACTCCTGGTGTAGGTGGTGCCAATCGCGACTGAAGCAAAGTATTGTTTGGAATTTTGTCAAAGGTTGACCAAGCACTCGTCATCCCAATGAAATGTAACCCCCTTGTGCAATAATTTGTTCATGGGTCGGCACTTGTCAGATAATTGCGCTATAAAGCATTTAATCGATGTGACCTTTCCCTGCAGACTTCGAGTTGCTTGATTGTAGTTGGGGGAACCATTTCAAGGATTGCCTTGACTTTCTTTGGGTCCACCTCGATTCCTCGCTTTGAGACTATGAAACCCAAGAGTTTTCCAGATGTGATGCCAAATACGCACTTCTTGGGGTTTAGTCTAACTTTATGCTCCATGAGGCGATCGAGGATCTTGCTTAAGTCATCGATATGATTTGAGCGCAAAAGAGACTTGGCTAACAAATCATCCATGTAATCTTCCAAATTTTTGTGCATGTAATCATGGAAGATATACGTCATGGCACGTTGGTAGGTAGCGCTAGCATTTTTAAGGCCAAAAGGCATGACCTTATAACAAAATGTCCCCCAAGGCATTGTGAACGTCGTTTTTAGTTGGTCTTCAGGATTGATATGAATTTGATTGTATCCTGAGAAACCATCCATTAGGGAGAGCATTTCATGACCTACTGTAGCGTCTACCAATGCATCGATGCTGGGCAAGGGGAAATCATCCTTAGGACTCGCTTTGTTTAGATCTCGAAAATCGGTGCATATGCGAATCCTCCCGTCGGGCTTCTTGATGGGAACCATGTTGGACAGCCATGGCGGATAATCCACGCAGATGACAAACTGTGCATCCAAAAACTTTTGCAATTCATCTTTGACCATCAAGGCCACTGTTGGGTGCATCTTACATAGTTTTTGCTTTACAGGCTTGATTGTCGGATCAAGCGTTAAATTATGCGTGACTAGCTGTGGGTCTAGTCCTGGCATATCCTTGTATGACCATGCAAAAACCTCCTTCTTCTCTTTGAGAAGGGCAATGTAGTCGGCTTGCTCTTCGGGGGAAAGACTTACCCCTAGCTTGAGAATCTATGGATTCATTGGATCTATGCCGATATCTACATCAGTCGTCTCCTCGACTGACATGTGGGATCCATCCTCCAACTGATGTGGAGTCGGGATCAAATGGATATCATTAGCTGAATTTAGATCTACGTTGGGAACCTCGGGTCCCTCTTCAGCTTGAAAAATATCCTGAGTTGTCCTTGGGGTAAAATGAGGCATTTCACCGAAAGGCCAGTACTCTGATGGTGATAAAGGTGAATTGACGCGATCCCAGTCGATGGCATCTATGTCTAGATGCAATGACCATGCTGGATCGACCGGATTATGGATGGGTGTGGTCAAATCAATGGAGATCATGTGGATGGAATGAATTTGGTCTCCATTACCGCGGGTATGATAACTTGAATCTTCTGGATGCTCCCTATACTCTGGATCTGGCTCTAGGGGAATGGGCACGAATGGATCGGACCCTATGTGCTGATAGGAGGACAGGGTCTACCCTCGGTACTGTTGTCATGATAGGGTCTCGGGGTGGATGGTGCTCATCATGAATTTGGAGCCATGGATCCAACACTTGGTCCCACCTTGCTGGGTCTACCCACCATTCATGCCCTAACCTTATGCCCATCTGTCCCATTAGATCTTCATGAGTTAAAGGGTGATTATGTCGTCATGCATGATTGAGATAGTTCATCTCAGTCTCATCTTCTGAATCACTTTCGGAGATCCAAAAATGTTCATTCTCTTCAGCAACTATTACTTGCGACATTGAGGGTTCTCCTTGTTCCAGCAAGTTAATCTGGTCCCATTGCGGTTGTTCCACTCTTGGTGGAGGGACCTGATTCTCTTGACACTGTATTGACTCAACTGGAACCTCTAAGGGGAACAGCTTCAAGAAGATGTCCGGACACCGTTCATGTTCTCTTTGGGGATTAGTATCCGAACTTTCACCTCTCTCTAGCAAAGGAGAGGGATTACTGATGTTGCCAAGGGTGTTTGTTGACCATGGGAGGTAATCTCCCAATGTATATTCTGTATTTGGGTTGGCATAAAGATCTGGTGCCAATCCCCCCTTGTTGCCTATTTCTAGGCCTTGCATATTTTCTACCAAGATGTCTAAGGGCAGGGGGTGGTTGAACCCTACTCCCGACTTATCATATGGCATCTGATATCTTGGTTGGCAAAGGACACGCATCCCTTGCTCATATATGCCTAGCCCGTATCCATGCCAATTGCATTGGCCGAGATATCTTAGAGCAAAATTCGGGTTTGACAGATAGTTGATATTTTCAGCAAAAGGCTCTTCGTCTTCGTCCTTTTGCTTGCATGGTTCAAGACCATGATCAAGGCCCCCATACACAAAATTTGTCTGGTTTGGTGGGTAACCTAGAGGAACAACTGTTCCTATGGGAAGGCGAGGTCTCCCCATGTCCTGTACTGACTCTAATGTGGGCGTTGCCACAACATTCTACACTAAATACTCCCCCCGGGCCTATACTGGCCATTTCAACAATGATTGTTGATGCTTGGGAGGGAGGGAACGGGAGTCCTTCCTGAGTCCATTCCATGTTTGGTGGGTTAGGAGTCTCAGCTTTCGTTGTGCTAGGTATTTCCTCTGTTGATACCGTTGATATTGTTGGCAACCCCTCTTCTAGGGGCTGAGCCTCTTCCATGATCTATTTTCCCTTGTCCTTCTATTTAGCCATGACAGGTGGCATTGGTAGTGAAGGAGCAGATGATGAAGACTCACCTGGCTAGGATTTTTATGATTTGGTCACCAGTGGTGCCTGTAGTATTGGACCCTGTTTAGATGGATTTAACTGGAAATCCAAATGCGTTGAAGGGAGGGTCGATTGAGGCATTAATTGCATCGCATTGCAATACTTGAAGGGTTCTAAGTCCATCGGGACTACATGTATTTCTCCTTCAAATGCATACTTTAGGCACTGGTGAGCGATCGAAGGGACACACTTCATGTCCCCTGATCCAAGGCCGCCCTAGCAAGTATGTTGTAAGCCATCTCGCCTTCCAACACATGGCACAATGTTGGTATTGTCTTTTGTCCTACCCGGACAAGCAGAACAACTATGCCGATTGTCGAGCATATTGCATCGTTGAAAGCTCGCAGTGTGTATGTGGAGGCTATGATATGAGAGGCTGGCAGCTTCAAATGTTTTAGTGCTGCAGTGGTAATGATGTTACTGGACGAGCCAGTATCTACCAACACTCTCTTGTACGGGATCCCGTTGACCCGTGCAATAACGTGCAGGGGTGGATCTGCCGTGTCATTCGATATTGTTTTGACTTCATCCTCTCTGAAGGTAATGACCGGCTCCGTACATCGTTTCACATGTCCCACGAAGTTGTTGAAAGAATTTGCTTCGTGAGGTTGCAATTCGATGGCTTTTAAAATTTCCATAAGAGCTTCCCTATGAGGTGTTGACTGTTGAATAAGCTCGTAAATGGAAAGCCTAGCCGATGTGGTCCGCAAACTCTGCGTGAGTTTGGTCCGTATCGTGACCTCGGGTCTAGGCGGAGGCAACTACACAGGGCGTTGTTGAGGCTGCGACGTTGTTGGAACTTCCCTCGTAGCTACCTCGGGGGCAACTCCTGGGTACTTTTTGTTCCTAGTCACTATGCTGATCATTCCCACAAATCCTTGCATGGGAAGATTCTGTCGCACCTCATTAACCTAGAGAGGTTTTGCTTGTGCCTCGTGAGCAGGCAAAGGGTCCTTGAATACCCCCATTTGTTGATTATTTGGCGCTATGGGGTTGTCCACGGCCAATGTTTTATTGTCGATCAAATCTTGGATTAATCCTTTGAATTTCCAACATCCATTCAAGTCATGTCCCCTTCGCCTATGGAATCTACAATATAATTCCTCTCTGTATCCCTTAGGCTTGGGAGCGTTAGGGTCTACAGTTTGGATCTCTGGAAGGGTGACTAAATTTTCCGCTGACAAGCGGTCAAATAAGGAGTCCCTAGACTCCGCATAAGGGGTGAATTGTCGCCTAGGGCGACGTTGCTGATTCTGCTCCTATTTCTTATTATCTCTTTCATAACTAGGAGGCACTTGCTGGTAATTAGCCTTTTGGGGCTGTATTTCTTGCACAGGCTTGGGAAAATTTATCGCAACTTGGTTAACCGCAGCGGGTTGTGATTGCGTTGTCCCGGTCTTAGTGGTTTTATTCCACTCTTTCTTTTTAGGCTTGGCGATTGCGCCCTCGCCTATTTTGATCTCTTCTATAACTCTGGCTTGCGCCAAAGCTTCTTCTAGGCTGTCGTATTGCTGCAGCAACAATAGCCCAAAGATTGATTTTAAGCAACTCCGTGCAAACATCTGTGTGAGATCAGACATAGGGGGAAGGTAGGGTAGCTTAGAAAGCAAAGCCCTCCATCGATTCCCGTATGCTGCCATTATTTCTTCCTCATATTGCCTGAGGCTGGCCAGATCACTCAGTGATGCCTTCTTCTTTGTGTTGAAGGCAAAGCGTTCAAGAAACGCATCTACTAATTGATCTAGGTTGTTTATGCTGTGTTTTGGTAATTGTGTGAACCAATCCGAGGTAGGGCCTATGAATGTGGTTATGAATGTCCTAAGCAACAATGCATCATTATCTTGGATGCCGAAGCATTGACTTAGGAATCTTGTGACATGTTCTTGTGCATCCTCTTCACCTTTAAAGACTGCCAATTGAGGCAACTTGAAATGTTTGGGGTAAAGAGGTGTGGGCACTGAGGGATGCACTGGATGACTGCAGAGTTGACGTAATGTGGGTTTTTGATGCCCAGAAGCTTTTGTCTCCATAGACTCCAAACGCTCTAATAGCACTTTGTATGCATCGAAAGATTTTATTTCTTCCTCTTTTGTTTGCTCCCGTTGTGAGTTATGGGAGACTGGAGGCCTATGGGGGGGTGGCCGAGTGGCAGCCCTCCCGCCTTGATGGGGCATTTTGGCCCGTTCTATTTTTGGTTCATACTCCTCATAAAATTCTTGAGGAGTCTCTAGGCGAGACCTATGACCCTGATTGAGTCCCCGCTGAGGGTACCCATCATTGTTTCGGGGAGTGGCCTCCCTCTCGGGTCTATAAGGTCTCGGAGGCAAAGCTTGACGAGGTCGCGGAGACTTGTCCTGCACCAAAGGGTTGTGCCTCTCATATTGTTCTGCTCTTTGGGTGCGAGGGGTTGGCACCCTCTCAGGGAGTTTATAGCGCAACTCATCCGCTTCGTGCTGCATGCGCTCTTTATTCAGGCGGTATAAGTACTCTAACTCCTGATGACCTTGCTCAAGCTACGTGATTCGGGCTTGGCGGGTGGCATGTCTGGCGACTGTCGGGTCAACTTGGTCTGCCCTCTTTTGCTCAGGAGGCTTGAATGTTTCTCCTATGTGTTTGCCTCGATCTTGATGATCTAAAATTTCAATGGGTCGCTTCCCTCTATCGAGGTAGGCGGCATTTACTTGAGGCTCTGGCCTCGATGGGTGACCATGATATCTAGCAGGTGCAAAAATGCAAGGTTCCCATGCTGTATGTTGTCCTCGAGGAATGCGATGGCTTTCCTCGTACTCCCTTTCATGGGTTTGAAAGGGGCGGGTGGAGTTAGCTCGCCCTGTGTGAAGAGCCCTGCGCTCTGGGTTTTGTCTTTCTGTTCTAATGGGAGGCAAAGGAGAGGTACCATATTCACGCTGTCTCTCCTCATGGACACTATGCCTCTCTAGCGCTTCATCGCGCTGTGGCCACTCAGATCTAGCCTCAAGAGGCGATTGTCTACTTACATTGAGATCTACATGTAAAGCTTCTTCCCGAAAGGGGCTGTGTTGAATGGGTATACTCCAATGAGGAGGGTCCCAATAATTCCTTTTTGATGTGGCCTGATGTGGACTTTCTTGTAGGCCAGACCGCCAAGGCGGTATGGCCAAGTCCTCAGGGCTAAAGCGAAGGTGACCAGCGCCCTCTCTTTGTGTACCTTTCGCAGCGTCCGCCCTTGATTGGGCTTGGCTACGGGTGTACACCATTGTGGTGCTTCTCTACTAGCTAAGAAGATTTTTATCTCGTTTATGATGATTTTTCTTTTTGTTTACACTAAGCAGAAATGAACACACACATACACAAACCGTGATTATCTCTTTTAAGGATTAATAGTGTGTCCTAAACTGGTTTAGTGCATTTTGATGTTTTGTTTTGTTTTTGCAAGTTTTGAAGAATGTTTAAATGCATAATGTTGGCTCATATGACTCCCATAAATGGTCGCCCCTTCAATATACCATTGTCGGACCGATATACCAACCTCTCTATATACCCGCCCTTACGAGAGGGAAACTATAGGTACGTGAGAGCAGATGGTACGTGGAACATAGGCGGTACGGAAGGGGGGATTGTCCTGTTAATGACACCTACCATAGAAGACTTATCCTCGCGTGCATGGGAATCACCCCAGCGACACTCGGTCAACTTTCGTCAAGATTTACGCCTAACAACAATGACAATCGGGGAAATGGATGCAAAGCTAAGCCAAGGTGGTGATGAACCCACCGTTGGTCTTGCTCAAGGGCTGGGGTCTTACGACCAGCTCCTTGGTTTAATTTTACCACGTGAAGTGTGTGTGGTTCTTTTTATTTAAAAATGAAACAGGCAGCAAAAAAAAGAAACTTTCCCTAAGCCATACAAACACTACAAACCGGAAAACAGCAAATAGAAATTTGACGGAACGTAAATTTTTTTTTTTACAATTAAATAAATAAATAAAGCATGAAAATTGATGACAACTTTCTCTACCCTTCTTTAACAATTAAAGAAAATGAAAGTAAAAATAAACAAATAAAATGATTTTTTTTTTTTTGAAATTTTTAATGGATTAAAACTTTTCCTAAGAAGGCAAACATGACAGAAAATAGAAATATCACAGCAGAAAATGACAGGGACAGTTAGAAACCGTTACCTCTTTTCCACCCAAATCGGCTGTCTTTTCTGCCCAAATCGGCTTTTTCTGATTCTCGGCCCGGTACCTGCAAGCACAAAAACACAAGCTTTAATCAGTTTTTGAATCTTAAAAAAAAAAAGGGACAGAGTCCCACCGTGATCGCCACTGAAAGCATGAGATTCCGAATAAAAGAAACACTAAGATGCAATGAAAACTAACTAGCTTGATGCATGAAATAACACGGATATAATCAAATCAAAAGTAGGAGCACAACCCTTTTTATTAATGTGATTCCGCTCGGTTACAATACATCTCCTCCCATTTTAAGGGCTAGGAGAGTTAGCATGTTTCTATTACAACAAGTGAATAGTGATCTTCTTCCGCATGCCCACATTTGAAACGGGCGGGCCAAAGTGTTGCCGCCGCTTATTGCTGATGAATCCTTGCTCCTTGTTGTTCTTCCTACGTTCAAAGAAACAACAAACCGTTTAGTAGCACCTGTGTTAAAATGAAACATTTACTTCTTGAAATTAATGAAAGATGTATGCCTAAGATCATTGAAAACAATGAATAAAATGAATATAAATGACCTACACATTTAACAGAATAAGCACGTAATGAACGAATAGACTAAAATGACAGAACGTAGAACGTAATGCATCTAACAGAATAGCGTAGAACGTAATGTTGCAATGTAAAGCATGAGATCAATGGCAAAACATGAAACTAGCAAAAATGTGTGGGGTGCCCAAGCGGGCCGCCCCCGTTAGAACTTGATTACGGTGCCAATCCACTAAGGAAGGGCCCATAATCTTCTTAGGTTGAGTTGTCGGCGAATTGGTGGATTACGGTGGTAAAATGTCGGGTTGAGGTCCGATTCACGCTTCAAAAAACCACCCAACAACCTCTCTTGCGAAAGAGATTAATGGATATGAAAAGCTGAATCAAAACGGATGCAATCGGGTCTTTGAATGGACAACACTTTGTTGCTTGGAAATGTCTGTCAACCCCCTCCTTTGGGTGGGAAAATCCACCGTTTTATAGACCCATGGGGTCTCTTTGGAAAGGTACGTAGGGATGCCACATGGCAGCCATGCCTTCCCAAGAGGGAGGAGACTCCTCCCTGACTTGGGCTTACATGACTGCCCTTGTGACAGTCTGCTAACTGCCAATTTGCCCACCTACGCGCGCATGCACAACAGGCGACAATAATTGACTGTAAGAGCTGCCACTCATTTTAATGTCCGCCTTTGATGTTTTAATGTTTGCTTTTAATGTTTTAATGTTTGCTTTTAATGTTTTAATGTTTGCTTTTAATGTTTTAATGTTTGCTTATTTTAATGTTTTGTTTTTGTTTAACTGTGAAGTTCTTGTCACGATATCGCAATGTCGCGATATCACGATGTCGTGATATCGTGACACAAATAGGGGAACAAGGCACAGTGGCTAGAGCTATTGTGACATCGCGACAGCATGATGTTGCGACTGTCATGATATCATGACTATCGTGACATTGTGACAGCACAATGTCGCGACTGTCACGATATCGTGACTATCGTGACATCATGAGAGTTGTGACATCGCGACAGCGTGACGTCGTGACTATCACGACATCGTGACTGTTGTGATATCACGATATCACAAAAACACAACGTCGTGATATCATGACCGTTATGATATCGTGGTAGCACGACATCGCACTACCATGATATCATGACTGTCACAATATCACGGCTGCGCGACGTCGCAACTGTCGCGATATCATGACCATCACAATATCGTGGTAGTGCAATGTTGCGACTATCACGATATCACGACCGTTATGATATCATGGCAACGTGACATCACGACTGTCGCAATATCATGATCATCGTGATATCATGGCAGCGTGACGTCACGACTGTCGCGATATCACGACAGGCAGCAACTCTTTTGCCTAAGTGTCCCAAAAAGCAATTTTTGCCTAAGTGTCCCAAAAGACAATTATGTAACCGGATTGGTACCTTCCAAAATTGCTGTGTAAGTGGCTAGGACCACTGTTTGACCTTTGAGGGCTGCCCTGAAGGCTGTGTGTCAATACGATCAGTGTTTGTAGTCACATAATTGGATTGGTGCCGTTTTGGTGTCTACAATACTACAAATAACTTTGTATTCCTTGTTGATTACCTTGATTCGGTCTTCCACCTCGTCTTCTATTTCTATAACCACAACTCATTGCTTGTTGCCTGCTTCCTTGGGCCTTCAAATTCTCTTCTTGCTCTTGGATTGACAATATCTTTGAATGTACTCTCGCATTATATGAAAATAGTGTTACCTTGTGCCCCATTACATTACAAATATGGTAGTGGTATTTCCTCATAAACTTCACATTTTTATGTCCTTCCGTCTTGCATTCCATGCACCACATGTCATTTCTGTAAGGTTTGATCTTTTGCTCTTTTATCATATTATCAAACTCCTTGCAAAATGATGATATTGTCCTTTGTATAGTGTTGTCTTCTCCACCATTCGAATAATTCAACTTGGGATGAGATAAAATTCCTGTATATGTTTGTTTTAATTCACTCTCAAAATTCTTTGCATGATTTAGTGCTTATTCATATGTTTCTGATGGTACTACCTTCATATTTTTCTTATATTTTGGAAATAATCCATCTACAAACCACCACTTTACTAGAATGTCTACTAGATACATCTGCATCTTATCGACTAATTACTTTAGTATGCGGTTGTAGGACTTCACATCCTCATCATATTTTTACTTTGTCACACAAAGTTCTGTAACAATATCTCCATCATATTTCAAAGGTCAAAATTCCTCAATGAACTTCTCCTTTATCTGGTTCCAAGTCTGAAAATCTAAGGTATTTTCCCTCTTCAAATACCAGTCAAT
The DNA here is from genome assembly GCA_028583015.1 of Wollemia nobilis. Lineage (NCBI taxonomy): Eukaryota > Viridiplantae > Streptophyta > Pinopsida > Araucariales > Araucariaceae > Wollemia > Wollemia nobilis. The sequence continues at coordinate 9,505,499 of JAQPPZ010016931.1, forward strand.
TTTGAATCCCCTAAATGTAGCAAGAAATAGATTTACCCAATCCTCTGGTCTATCCACTCTATTTTCTATCCAAATGGTTATGCAATTTTCTATGTACTATGTGGGGTCTTCCTTACCATCAACTAAAAATGATGGGCATATCTGCTTGGCTGCCCTGTTAGCCATCTTAGGAAAGTCATCACTCTCACTTGAGGTACCTCGTGAAATATCTGACTGATTCCTCCTTGGGGGTGTCTTACTCTTGTTGTCGTCAGAAGTTTCAATTTGAGGTATCTTATTCTATCCCACCACTAGATGACCAAAATATCATGCATCTTCACTTGGAGACCTCCTTCGCTGATATGAGGGAGATGGTATTGGTCTTTCCTCTTGAGACCTCGTGTCCTGTTGCTCTAGCGCCTGACTCCCATCCTATGCACTCCATTGCAACCCTTCTACCACTTTCTCAAGTGTCACCATATAATCTCCATCATCTTGAACTTTTCCTATGTCAACCCTTACCTCTATGCTTGGTGGTTCTACTTCCTTGTCTTCTATCTCTATCAACAACACCTGAAAGTCTCCTCCTTTGGATGTCCAAACTTGCTCTATTTTTGGTTCTTGAGTACTCTAGTCTGAGTTACTTGTGTTTTCTCTATGATAAATCCATGTTATCCTTCTTACTAGAATGTTTTATTGTGCTTCCCATCTCCCACAACTTCGTGCATTAGTGTCTGTCATTCACCTCTAGTTTTAGTATCCACACTTCATCAATTTGACCCATTTTAATAAAGATGCCAGATTTGATAAGGTAACGGTGCCAAATGTAGCATAGGGGTACAATATTACTATGTGGGGAGATGATATAATAGGACCAGGAATGATCAGTAGACAATTTACAACACAGTTACCAAATTGTACCACCGTACAGTCCTCTAAACTACCCTTTGTGACAGTTAAATAGCTTGTACGGATGTCAAAATCTCAGATTGTATGGTTAAAAATCATACAGTGGTATGTATTATACAATTTTACACTCATACAAACTAACATATTTGGTTTTGGAAGCTGTCATACATAGTTTTGTAACAGTTCAAGTTGATTTCCTCAAACTGCCAAATCGGGTAATTCGATCCCTATAGTTTAATTTGCCAAATCGGGTAAGTTGACTTTGTACTATTTATATGGACTATGGTGTAGATAAACGGAAATTGATGGTATATTCAGGTTCTAAATCATATGCTCTAATTCCTCAATCTCTCTCAGGGATTTTTTATAAGGTTTTACTATGCCAATTAATCCATTCTCTGAGTACATTACAATGGAGCTTGGGAGAGATTCTATTCAACTAATTACATACAAAAATCATACAATAGGGCTCATAACATCATTATACACATTACTATACTCATATATCATTCCTCAAGTTCCACCAATGCTAACCTTTGTCAAGGAGTTGCAACAATACATAAAACTAAGCTAAAACAATAACCAGAAAGCACACATACATCAATATTCCATCATAGATCATCAATCATCATTGCTAGGATCATACACAATGTGTAATGATGTATTTACAGTAAATTATAGCATAAATATAATTACAACAAGGTTATTCTATCAATCTCTTGCAATAACTCATATGTAAGTTAGCTATTACAACCAACAAGTACTCTATCCTATCTCTTAGCAACCAGACCTACAAATTTAAAAATGGGGCCTTATATAACATTTCCCAAGCCATTACAAAGTAGTTCCTAAGGTAATTAGTTATTTACAACTACCCATGTACAACTAAATTCATTAATTTGACCTTTTACTAAGCCTAACACCTTAGTTGGCAAATCTATGCATCATTTCAATATGAAATTACATCTCCCATGCATTTGGATGAATTTTAATGTACCTTGTATGACTTGTTTCTACTTTATATGAATTTTTCCATCCATTTTTATAGTTTTCCCCTACCTGTATGGTTTACAAAACTTGGGTAAATTGTCACTTATGTCAAAACTTGTCAAAATTGAGCAAATCCTTTTTGATCACTTTCTCTTCTTTTGGGAGGTGGATTTGTTTCCTACACTTGTAGCCAATCCATTCCTATCACTATGTAAAAGGCATGCAATGTTGCAACATATAAAAACCCTATAGTCATTCCACTAGGCAAAGTTATTTTTTCCTTAGGGTAGCAATAATTTACAGAGTAATTTTGTCTTGATACGTATTCAGCCTTCCATCCATGTGTTAAGATTTTTGACCTTGCAAATATTTTTTTAACTAAACTAGTGGAAATAAAATTATCTGTAGCACCACTATCAAATAAGATTCTAAAATTTCTACCATAAAATTTACCTTTAATTACCAAGGGAGTATCCAGTCCATCTAGATTCTAGTTTCCTTTAGCTGCATATATCATGTGCACTAGTTCCTTAGATACAATATCTTTGTTCATTAGTTCCTTTTATTTTGAACTCATTCCTGCTCTTTGTGGGAAATTGGTGGCATAATGAACTCCTTTACAAATAAAGCATCCTTCCTTTGGTCCAAGATGTTCTTTTCATTTCTACTCTCCTATTTTTCCTTCTTCCTTGGGTAAGTTAATATATCCTTGTGGCGTTCTATTATCATTGTTGCTATGATTATCACGTCTATGTTTCCTTCCTCAAAACCTTCTTCTAAAAATCCCTTGCTTATTGTCTTTTTTTCCTTCTTGTTTAGGAATGCTCTTGCTAGCTTACTCAGTTTCCCACTTCATGAACCATGAACTATTTCTCTTCCTTAATACCTTCTTACCTTGCTCATCCAACCCCTCATAATCAAAGTAGGTTTTAAGGTATGTTTCAACTTTCCTTGCTAACTCATAGGCATTTTGCAAAGTTCCAGGTTCTTGCATGTCCACTTCTTGTCCTATCCTAGGATCTACTCCAAGTATAAACTTGTAGATCTTCATTTTTTTAGTGTAAGTTGATACATATTTCACCAACTTTATAAATTTTTAATAATATTTTTCCAATGTTCTAATCCCCTAAGAAATTTTTGAGAATTTGTCATACTTCTAGGAGTAGAAGTATTCTATAATAAATATTTCTTTGATAGCTTTAACAAACTCTTCCTATTTCAAATCAAATATTGCTGCTAATTTTAGTTCCTCACTAAGGGTTTCCCACTAGGCTAAACCATCTCCTTACAAATGTAGAGTAGTATAAGATGTTCGAGTACCCGAAGAAAATTTCTTCATAAAGCAGTATGTCTCTATATTCTTCAACTAAGCCTCAAATTTATCTTCATCTTCCTCTCCATTAAACTTGGAAGATTTTAGATATTTCATTTCCTTGCCCAAATTGACCTCCAATCGAACTCTTGCCATTTGTGCTTCTGTAAGGGGTTCATCTACTTGTTCCCCTCTAGGATTACTAGACTATATTTATCAATTTAGCACAACCTCCAAAAACTACTTTTGGGTCCCTACCTGCTCATGAAGTAGAACTACTATTTCAGTAAGATTCTCCCTTCCATTAGGGTTTTCTGTTCCAACATTAGGTGCTCTATTCTCTGCATTGGTTTCTCGAGTTACCATTGTTGATGGAACAACACTTCATCTCCTTATTTTGGTGGCATTATTCCCTGACCACACACAAAATAAGTAGATTTAAATTTCTAGTCCCTCTTTAGTAATCTTCACCTATCAACTATCTTCTAAGCTAAACAGTTGAATTTTACCATTTTCTTAAAATAACAAACAAACAAGGTAGGCTCCTCACCAAGTAAGCCTAAAACAAAACAATCTCAAATAAGTTTGCATAATGATCCATTTCCCATTTTGAACCATTCTCTGATACCAAATGTAACAACCCAAAATAACACACTTAGTTTTTTATTTTCCCAATATCTTTGAGTCATTTGCCCTCCATGGACCCTCACAAAACCCACTAATTCAATGGATCCTCAACCATATATGTACTACATATATGGAATTAATCCTTAAAATAGTTCAACATTTCTTAATGCTTATATATGGACTACCACCATCCCCTTCCTTTCTTTTGAAAAGGTGTTACTAGTAAACAAAATTCCTACCAAAGTCTTTAGATGTAGGAGTTTCCTTTTACCATATTTCGAAAGGAAACATCTAACTCCTTGCACTACACAGTTCTCTTAGTGTAGGAAAATTCCTTCTCTATCCATTTAGAAGTACTGTGAATATCCCTGCTACCTCAAATTTCAATCTTATGAAGTTGTACTATGCACACATTGGCAAAGTATCCCTCTTTATGTCAAGGGCTCAGTCTTCTCAACAACATCCATCCATCCATCCATATTTTAGCCAAAAAGGAACATTGGACAGGATACATTTGTTTCCTTCGAAGTTCCTAGCTTCCTAAAGACTCAATATTTTTTCCCTTTACCCAAAACATCCTTGTAACCTAAAGACGCAATGACACTATAGATAAAAAGTGAGTCTAGAATCAAATAGTTTTTTTGGACCTGTGTGGCTCAATCATTTGAGCTCTACGCAGTCGTTCGCATGCTTAGATATTGAGGGTAACCTATGTTCTTCTTATAAGACTCAAGGTGATTTTTCCTATAAGGTGAACACCATTCCAATTTTGGTTGCTCAGCCCAAAAAACTCAACTATTTTGAAAGCTTATCACCAGTCCTAGAGGCAACACAAGTGAGTTCAAAGTTAATCTAGATGTTCACTTGATTACACACTCGCACATTCGAAAGATAAGCATGAATTTCTAAGTTACTTTACAACATGAACACACTCCATTATGTTTATTAAAGAATCATTCTTTTATTTAAATTAAACCCAATGCATAACACAATTTATACTCAAGATAAATTTCATAGACTATTGGCAACAAAAACTTTAATTAATTCCCATATGATTTTCCATCAACAGGAAAAGCAAAGAACATAAAGGACTTCAACATTACGTAACAAATATTCCATATTCATCATAAAAATTATCCTCCATATATTACATCTGAAAAGGTTCTAAATAACCTTTGTTCACAAAATTTACAAAGGTGGTATGCATAAGAAATTTAATTACAAGATTTCTTGTTTTAGTATACCCTCAACACAGTTTGTTTCTTTTTCAAAGTAAACAACTAGGTACCAAGTGAATTATCTGGTGGATACATTTTATGAAGGGTCAAACTCCCACTATTCTCCAGTAGAGATTTTTCTTTGTAGCACCCTAAAATTGGCGCAATTAAACCATCAGTAAAAAGGTAGATTTTGAATTTTAACCCTGAAATTGCCCGTTAACCGCTCACCTTGTTTTTCATGCCATTTTTAGAGGTTTTTTTTACCATTTGACGATATCATTGTCTATCTGATGATATCATCCCAAATCGGATGAATTCATCTAGAACAGAATGTCCAGATAATTTTGTCCCAAAACCAAATTTTCATAATTAGCTTATGTTCCAAAAACCTGTCCAACTTGGACAGAAGCGTGTCTGTGCGGTTGGAGATATCCCAGATTGGGATGATACCCAACCTCCTAACCTTCCCCTAATCCTATATAAACTAGGATTTTCTTAGTTTATCCCCCTGCCTGCTCTTCCTGACTCCTTGACTCCCTGCATGGCTGATCATTTCTCTACAATTTTAGTTTTGCTATCATTTGCACTTGTGTTTTCAATTTTTTCTACAGGATTTCACTATGTTTCAGTCGGAGGAATCTCGGATCGTCACAGGTGATTCGACCATAATTTTAGACGATCCTATCAAGATCGGCGATGATCTTGTACAATTACAGGTGATCTTGACTGCAATTCAGCTTGGGGGTAATTAGAGCCTTGATTTTGCATTCTCCATCTCATTTTCCTTATTTATTGGTGCATTAGATTAATTTACTTCTATTTTGCATCTTGGAGTTCACCTCATTTAGCATAATTGCATGATAAAATTCAAAATAAACTATCAAAGCAGTGCATCTCATTTAATTTGATATTTGGATTTATCATTTAAACATCTATACTCTTATTTCTATCATTTTGCATCATTCTTGCAATTGTATTTTTTGTTTTTGGTGTCTATTTTCTTGATTGCAGGTTTCTGAAGAATTTTCCTGATGAATTTGTCAGGTCGCTGATGATCCTGGATGATATCAGATGATCTCCTATGATTTGGGATGATTATGTACAATTATAGATGATCCTATCATATCCAGGATGATATGGACTCCTACAAGCTTCAGAATCTTCATCAGACACCAGAAATTAGGTGTACTCTTCTCCATTCTATATATTATCTGCATTTAATCACATTAGGACTCATTTATGTTTATTGTCTTCATATAAATCAGAATTTTCATATAGAATAGCTTAGCTTCATTTTGGCCAACCTAGGAATTTGAATGATTGAACATAAAATGAACAAATAAAACCCATTCTCAACCTATATTTAATCGCATTAGGATTCATTTATGTTTGCTGTCTTCATATAAATCAGAATTTTCATATAGAATAGCTTAACTTCATTTTGGCCAACCTAGGAATCTGAATGATTGAACATAAAATGAAGAAATCAAACCCATTATCAACCTAGGCGTGGAAACTGCCACTCAAAGTTTCCTAGTGAACCCCACCATCCGTCAAAAATTCACCTTTATACCCCTCCCCCGAGAGGCACGACCTTCAAAGGGCCTCTCTGTTTGAGGTATTGTTCCATCCTTTTCTCATCCCCATTTCAGGAATGGATCCTTTAGCCTGAAGGTAAGGGTGCAAAAAATTTGTGCGATACATTTTGGTGAACCCGACGTGAAACTAAAACACCTTTTGAAAACAATCCAAAAAAAAAACACATTATTAAGAACATCTAGAATCATTAGAAAACTGTTAAATTTACATATCATACTTAGATGGTAGATTATAATAGAAGACGAGCTATCTCCATAAATGTTGAAAATCAATTAATGGCCATAGAGATTACTTCTGTGCTTAAAGTACCTCAAACACATAGAGCCCAACATTTGTGGGACGAAATTGATAGGAGATTGGGTATTATTGAATCTAGATCTGCAGAACTTAGACAAATTAAGAGGTTTGTCCTAGATAGAATATTGGATCCCGATCAGGTGAATTTGTACCATGAACTTTAGAGAGCTTGCCATAGGTGGTTAGCCGATAAAAGAGCACTTGTGTCTTCTAAATTATACACCTTTGAGGAATACCTTGAGAACGCAGTTGTAGTACATAAATTTCTATCTCGTGTAGAGGATCAAGAAGTCGTTCTTACGGATAGAAAGAGATGGAATAGAGTTCCTAGAGCTGTGTTGTATCGAGAGTATTACCATGAACTTTATTTTTACATGTCAGAGTCAGAAATAGATCATATTACCATAGCACACTTTGTCAAGTTCTTAAAAAACAACTTCCAATTTGAAGAGGAGCATTTCATGACTCCTGATGAACTTGACCCTATCAATGATATCCATAAAATATTCATAGAAAGCTAAGTGATTCTTTCTACTATTATTTCTTGCAATTAGCATGCTGTTTGTTATTTTTATTCTCACAAAATAATAATATAATAAAAAAAAAAAAAAAAAAAAAAAAAAAACAAAAACAAAACATTTCATTTTAAAGCATTATAGTAGGTATATAGTTAAAATATATACCTCTCAACCTTATTGCATATATATAAGTATATATATTTGCTAAAACCTAAGTTTATCACAGTGCCTAGACTTAGGAATAGAAAACAAACCAAAGAAGATGAAGATTAGTTAGGAAGACCATTAACTAACCAAAATGTCCCTCCTGAGGACCAAGTTCAAGAAGAAGAAACCCTAGACCAGCAAGAAGAAGAGCTTGCTGTAGGAATTGAACAAGAAGAAACTATTAGAGAGGAAGGATCCTCATACCCTAAAATGTCTCCGAAAGGAGCTATCACTTTTGAGAACATGGAATAATTCTGGAAGTTTATTAACACTAATATTGGTGTTTTTAATAGAGCAGGCCATATGGACAAGGATTGAATTAGTGACACTCAAGCAACTCTATAAGAAGTATTTCAAACACACACTGATCCCTTGTATTTTATTGAACAAGAGAGTGATCAAGCTGGACCATCCAATTGGGATATGGTAGTTGTGATCCAGAACATGCAACAACAACAGGTTACCCAACAATCTAAAGTGTTTGTTAACAAGCCCAGGGTCATTCCCGCACAAAAGAAAACATCATTTACTGCTCTATTTCGCCAAGCTCTTGATCAACATACCTCAAATAAACAAAAAACCAAAACAAAACCAAACACCAATTACCAAAAATATAAGGTACAACATAATACTATTACAAATCCCCTTCATAATACTCTTCCTACCAACTCTTCATAATAGTCGTAGCACAGCCGTATCCTAAACATTTTCCTATGCCTATTCTTCCCATATATAAAGGAACCAAAGATCCCATAGAGCATATTCGTATTTTTAGGATAGCATGTCATGATATATCACATGATGACTTGTTATTACTAAAAATGTTCCCAAAAATCTTGGGAGGAATGGCATTAGAGTGGTATTATCAATTACCCACTAATTCTTTGAGGAATTTCGAATAAATTGCCGAGTCTTTTGTTCACCAATTTAGTGCCTACATCAAAAGATATGTGACCCTTAAATATTTGTATAACTTAAAATAGGGCAAAGAGGAATGCTTTGCTGATTTCCTAGCTAGGTGGAGACAATTGATAGGAAAATTGCACTTTGTATTACCTTATAGGGAGATGTTGGACATCTTTATTAATAATTTGCAAGAGCAACTATCTTACGAATTATCAACTGATACCTTGACCACCTTCGATTAGGCTATAGAATTAGCCCAAAGAATGGAAGATGCTCTCATTAGGAGAGGCCAACTTAAAAAGAGAGACGATGAGAAAAAATCCAAAAATCAATATAAGAATAAACAACTTGTGGGTGATGGAGTCACCAATAGCAGAAATACTTCTAATGTTAATGTTGCAAAGACAGCGGAGAAGTTTGTACTGAAACCTCCTAATAGACCTCAAGAATTTACTAGGTTAAATCAACCTTTATCAACTATTTTACTGCAATTATTAGAATGAGGTTTGACTAAATTACCAAATATCTGGGAACCTGATCCAACTATACCTGGATACAGAGAAAATTTACACTGTGACTTCCATAGAGGACCTGGACACACTACCAACTCTTGTAAAATATTAAAACATAAAATACAGGACTTGATTTATAACAATGAGATGGAGGTGCAAGCCTTTCAACCTAAGCAAAATCCTCCTAATAATGTTCAAAAGAACACCCCACAAAACCAGAATCAAAACACCAATCATTCATTGGACATATTTCAACATATCTTATCAAAAAATGGTAAGGAGGTGGCTAATCAAGTTGAACATCATAATGTCCCTCCTTTTGCCCAATATGTAGGAACTATTAGTGGGCATTTACCTATTCATGATCTGGAAATATTTGACACAACTTTATTCGTGGTTACAACCAGGCCTCTATATAATATTCAGATACTTGATCTTAGTGATACAGAATACGAGACTGGGAGTGATATAGAAATCACATCAAATCAATTGAATAGTTCTGAAGATGAATCGGATCCTATTCACCCTATCAAAAGTTATATGGTTCCAGAAGAACTATTTCCAAAAAGAGTCACTACTAGACCATCGTCTCACTGATTACTTTCTAATGAGCTAGTTATAAATGCTAGACCAAGACCCGTTCATCATCCATAGAATAATATTGTGGGTACCATCGGAGCTGTTACTATACAACAGGCTCAAAATTCTCAACAAGATCAAATTCAGAATAGTGGATCAGCTCCATTTGTTTTGAAGGTTCCTAATAAAGGGAATAATGCACCTAATGTTCAACCTAAACCTCCTTATAATATTAATGAACAATTATCAAATATTACAGTTAGAATTTCTCTCTTGGACCTTTTAAGATCTTCTCCTACACATAGAGATGAATTAATGCTCACATTGATCCAAATGATGGTACCACAAGACATTCAATCTGAAGCCATGGCCAATACTATAATAACTCGTGAAGTTGATTGTATTGACTTTCGAGATAGAGACATACCACAACATAGTTTACATAAAGATAACCCCTTGTATATTACTGCCTTAATTGGAGATGTAGTAGTCAAACGAGTTTTGATTGATAATGGTTCATATTTAAATATCTGCACTTTTGACTTCTACCAAAGATTTGGGTTTAGAAGTGATGAAATGAAAAGAACTGATATGATCATAAAAGCTTTCAATGACGAAACACAAGAAATGTGTGGAGTTATTACTATTCCATTGTAGGTTGGTCTAAGAACCTTGAGTACGACTGTTTTTATTGTACATTGCCCTGCATCGTACAATATACTCTTGGGTCATCCTTGGATCAACGCGATGCGATCTGTTCCATCAACTTTACATCAATGTGTTAAGTTCAAATTTAAGAATTAGTTGGTTACCATTCATGGTGATCCAAGACCCTTTGATATGTGTTATTTTTTGTAGAACTTGTTGGAGTTCAATTTTGCCCCACTTTGTCATCCACACATCCTAATTCTCATTATCCATATAAACATGTGAAACTCACACCCACAATGTTATCTACTGCTTCTCCATCAGTTGCAACTCCACATATAGCTCAACCATTTTCTGAACAAACCGCATTAGGACCCAAGAAATATCCTAATCCCACAACCAATGTCTCTTGTTTTGCTCCTGTAACTTCCATACCTATAATATACTCATCTATCGACACCTCTACACTATATACATCCATAAAATTCATATTTTCTGCCTCGAAAGACATAGGGAATGTTCCTTCTACCTCTTATGCTCTTACTGACGAGCTCTTACCCAATCTATCTAAAATTCTTATATCAAAATAAACGAATGCTTCTATGCAAGATTCCCTTATTTTAAATAATTTGCCACCATATCCTTGTACCTTGGGCCTCCCACAACCTATGGGAAGTATTTACCAAGTCGGGAGTTGTGCCTTTATTTATAAGTAATATGACTGGGGTAGAATACCCAGAAACATCATAACTCATTATGATGGATATGCTCGATGTTATTTTACTAATGAGTATAGTAAAGCCAAACCTATAATGCTTAAATTGGGATATAAATGGAAAGGTTTGGGACCTTTCCAAAATGGTATGAAAGAACCTTTTGAGGTAGAAGCATGGCCTACCCGATGTGGTGTGGGCCTATTTTCTAGTAAGGGTTAGCCATTCCCATTTGAGGATGATGACCATATTATATGTTACCAATATTATTTAGATGAATGTGATACTTTGCATTTAATGAATAAGACATTCACATGTAATATGCTATCTATAGCTTATCTTGAGATGATCGTTGAATCCGATGATGATTTGGAGGGAGATATCTTTCACGATGTCTCCATTGAGGAATTATTACATAATGGATTTTATTTTGATGGCTCTATACCTAGTATAGCCCAAGTTGAGGCCACAACTCCTCAAGACGAATTATCCAAGCTAACCTTGGAATAATTACAAGAATTGGGCATTTCACCCGCCCCACCTAATTTTGAGAGAGATCTACACATGGAAGTAGAAAATATCATAAAAATTAACATTGGAACCGAGGATAACCCTCACATAATCAACATTGGATCAGAATTGAGTCAAGAAAAATAGGATAAATACATTGCATTTCTTAAAGAATATGAAGACGTCTTTGCTTGTACATATGAAGATATGCCAGGTTTAGACCCTTCTGTAGTTATGCATCACCTAGTAGTGCATCCAGATGCTAAAATTTTTAAGCAGAAGCTTATAAAAATGCATCCTAAAGTGGCCTTACTAGTCAAAGGGGAGTTAGAAAAACTCTTGAATGTTATTTTTATACAAGCCATTGATTATGCTGAATGGATCTTGAATGTAGTTATAGCAACTAAGAAATAAGCTACTAAGGTTAGGGTTTGTATACACTTTAGAGATATTAATGTTGCATGCCCTAAAGATGATTTTCCCCTTCCCAATATGGATTAGATCATTGATTTTATTGTTGGGAGTGGAATGATATCCTTAATGGATGGATTTTTTGGTTATAATCAGATTAGAATAGCTCCCGAAGATCAGGCTAAAACAACCTTTATTACCCCTTGGGGAACTTTCTGTTGGAAAATTATGCCATTCGGTTTGAAGAATGTAGGTGCAACTTATCAACGAGCCATGACATATATTTCATGATATGATGCATGATATACTACATGATTATGTAGATGACATTATATATCGTTCTACTGAAGAATATGGCCATTTAGATGACTTGAGAAAAGTATTTGATCGGTTAAGGGAATATCTTATCTGATTGAATCCAACCAAATGTATATTCGGAGTTATGTCAAGTAAATTATTGGAGGTTATAGTTTCTTTATGTGGCATCAAAATTGACCCTTTCAAGATTACGATTATCACTGATATGCCTACAGAGTTTACAAGGTAAGCTTCAAGCTATCCGTCACTTCATCGATAAGCTGGTAGATAAAAATGGACCCTTTCTTAAGCTTCTTAAGAAGGATGTCTCTTTCCATTGGGACGATGAATGTAAGGAAGCATTTGAACTCCTCAAACAATATCTTCTTAACCCACCTGTACTTTCACCACCTAAACTTGATCGCCCATTTATCTTGTATATTTTTGCTTCAAATTTTGCTTTAGGAGCTATGTTAGCTCAACTTGATGATGAGAAAAGAGAGCATGCTAATTATTAAATTAGTAGAACATTAATCAGTTATGAAAACTACTACATAGAATTAGAGAATTTATGTCTAGCAGTCGTATTTTCTACACAGAAACTATGCCATTATATGCTCAGTCAGAAAACATACGTTATTGCTAAATCTAATCCCTTGTGGTATCTCATGAGTCGACCTTATTTATCTAGTCATACAACGAAGTGGGTTCTTGCTCTAAGCGAGTTTGAACTCATGTTTATAGGATAGAAGTCTATTAAGGGTCAAATCATAGCATATCAATTAGCTGCTACACCCTTAGAGTCCATCCATCCCCTCGTCATTGAGTTTCCCAATGAATGCCTTAACCTAGAGGCAGATCATTTAAAAGCAATGGTCCCTATACTTTGATGGATCCCGATGCATGAGTGGGGCTGGTGCAGATATTATTTTGATATATCCATAGAAACATCTCATACCTCTATCCTTTAAATTAATGTTTGCCTATACTAATAACACTACTAAATATGAGGCTCTAATCCTTGGATTACGAGCTGCCCTGGCACTATAAAATAAAAATATATTAGTTTTCTATGATTCTTAACTTGTTATAAATCAAATTAATGATGTTTATCAGACCAAAGATGATAAATTATGCCCATATAAAGCATATGTATTACAATTAATATATTTATTTTATCAAGTTACCTTGGAAGCTATTCCTAGAACTAGCAATCGTGCGGCTGACGCTATGGCCGTAGCTGCATCTCTTTTACCCTTGGAGTTAGATGACGAATATGCTACCATAATTATTTGTCGACTCTAGGAACCCGCTTCAACTAAATCATGCTTGGAACCTTTGGATGTGTTTCTAATCAACGAAACTACTATTAAACTTTGGTACACTATCCTCAATTCTCTTCAAAATGGTACCTTCCTTGAAGGTTTTAATAGAAACTAGTGCCAATTATTACGTAGACGAGCAAGTCGCTTCGTAATAATTGGCAATATGTTATATAGGATATCTTTTGAAGGTATCCTATTGAGATGTTTAAATCTAGAAGAGTCTAGATCAGCTTTGAGTGAAGCCCACGATGGATCTTGTGGGGGAAACTTTAGTGGTAGCGCCATTGCTAAGAAGCTCCTTAGGATAGGATATTTTTGGCCTACCATGGAGAATGATGCACATGATTATGTGCACCATTGCGACAAGTACCAGAAACACACTAACCTTGTCCATGCGCCTGCACAATAACTGCAAGCTATTTCATCTCCTTGGCCCTTTTCAAAATGGGGCTTAGACATCATCGAAAAAATCAATCCTATGTCATCTGATGGACACAAATTCATCATAACCGCCATCGAGTATTTTATGAAATGGGTCGAAGCTATGCCCTTAGCTTCTTGCACTGGAACACAAGTTTCCAAGTTTATTCTTAATCAAATTATTTGTAGGTTTAAAATTCTTGTAAATATCATTTCGGATAATGGAACTTGTTTCAAAAATAAATATGTAAAGAAACTATGTAAAAAATATAAAATTCAACATCGTTGGTCCACTCCCTATTATCCTTAGGGTAATGGCCAAGCATAAGCATCTAATAAAATATTAATTAAAATCCTCAAGAGACTGGTCAATAAATCTGGCCGTGATTGGCACATTCAATTATATCCTACTTTGTGGGCTTATTGAACTAGCATTCGTACTCCCATGGGCACTTCACCTTTTGTTTTGGTTTATGGTGTTGAAGCTATTTTTCCCTTTGAACTAGAAGTTCCTTCTTTGGCTCTGCTACTTCAAGATACTGAAGTAGGAGATGAATATCATGCTGGCATATTTAGTCAGCTGGAACTCCTAGATGAGAAGCACATTAATTCTTTAGAACATATTCATGCCTACCAGAACAAACTCAAACGAGCATATTTCAAGAAAGTTTGTAATCGATCCTTTGAGATCGACGACATCATCTTAAAAGAAAATTAAAAAAATACTAATGCAACTAAAGACCTTAAAGGTAAATTCGAGCCTAACTAGCTTGGGCCATATATTATCACTACTAAATTTGGATCGGTAGCATACAAATTAGCTACCTTAGATGGTAAAGATCTTAAAGAACCTATGAACATTATGCATCTTAAGCACTATTATGCATAAATCTAGTAATTTCGTCACTGTATATATTATACATATTGTCTCATTTTAGTAATTCATATAAAAATTTCAAAAAAAGTAATATTATGTATTCTCTCAATTCATAAATTAAAATCAAAATATAAAAAAAAAATTAAAATCATCAAAATCCTCAAAAAACATCTTCTATTTTGCACTGTCAATTCTTGAAGTATTGCAGTTATATTTTCAGTTATTTTGGATAAATTAGCATTTATATGGAATCCCTCACTTTCACACTCACATGAATAAATATCTTGATCTTATTTGGTATGATTATTTATATTTCTTATATCGAAGTCCACAGTTGAATTAAATAAATTTTTGAGCACAGAGAACTGATCTTGTTATTTACTTGAACCAAGTACACCTTTTTCACATTAAAATGATTTCATTGCAAATTCAAAACGATGCTACACAGTAGAAGTGGTCTCTTGAGCGAAAAGTTTCCCCTACTATCCTATCATGCACATAGTCTAGAATCTTTGAGAATTGACAAAAGGACAAGCTCACCCCTACCCAGAATAAAAATCCCTTGCTCTACAGCCAATCCGAGCAAGTACCCTAGTATAGGAAGAAAAAGAAAAAGAATAAGAAAATCAAGAAAAAACTATGAGAAAAGAAAAAAATATCCAGTATCATTTTGTACTATCTCAGCAATATTTCAGCATTATCTCAGTGTTAAGCAAAAATACAAAAAAAAAAAAATCAGAAAAAGAAAATAAAAGAAAAAGCAAAAAGCAATAAATCCCTCTCCCCCCCCCTTTTTGAAAGAAGGAAGTGTGAAGCTTGAATCCCTGGAATTATCAATTATTCGAAAACTGTGAGGTAAACCCCATAATAGGTGATTTGTGCCCAACTTGCTTAACATTGGGTAACTCCTAGCATGGTGATATGTCTGTCACATTAGCGACCTTCTTTTGTACAGACCTATGTCCACTTATGGATCAGCTAGCTCCTGATGACCCGACTTACATAGTAGTCTAGTACGGTTACATGCATATAAATCATGGTCAACGAACAATTATTTGGTTAATTAAAATTACTTGCATCAAATTATCTTGCTCAAAATCGGTAAATGAACATAACAATTGCACACACATTTGTGTTTGAGAGATTTTGTATCATTATGATAGATCAATATCGACAATGAACTCACATATGCACATAGGGTTCCTTATAAATATAAATTTTGTCTTTGAGATAATTTAAAATATTTATTCAAATCTTCTAGAATAATTTGACTTTCTTACTTGAGAATATCTGCTTAGCATACAATCAATTAGATACATTTTTTTCAAAAATCCAAAATTTCTTTCAAAACATGTTCAAAAATCTAGCAATAAAGTCACATTTATATATTTTTGACTTTCGCGACGATGGTATAGTTCCTAAACCTAAATTAGAATTTTATGCCTAGCGCAAGTCCTCATTTTTATATTTTATGTTTATCTCAAAATCAAAAATCAACTATGCAATAAAACTATTATATCAATTTCTTCTTTGTATTTCGTGATGATGGTATAAGTCTATACCTAAAATTCTATGCCTAGCGAAAACTTGCCTATTTCATTTCATTATGTCAACATTCATTTTTTTTTGCAACGATGGTATAATTCCTAGGGAATTGTTCAAATTTCTATCATACTTAGGAATTTTACGCCTAGCAAAAATCATATTTTTAATATTTCATGCATAATATTTTTATGGAAATCTAAAAACAAGTCATCACTATCATCATTTTTCATCATCGCAACACAAAGTCTTAAGAAAGTCTCTTAAGCACCCTTTTACTTTTAGCAATATTTCTTTCGTACTAGGATTAGCTTGATGACCTAGCGAGTGATGACTCCATGAAATGGTCATATAACGACAATGTCCTTTGAAATTATTGTTAGAAGTCACTTTATTTTCATCAAAACACACCACAACAACCACTTTGTTTACATTAGATTATTTCATTTAAATTTATAGCATGACATAAAATTATAATATTTTCAATGAGATAATTACATGAATAATCAATCAACAATTAAAATATTAAAGCATCATAAAACATATGCACAGGTCATATCACAAAAAGAACATCATATATATATCAAGAAGTATATACATCATATCAAAACGGATTGGTATGCTATAATCTATACCCTGGCATACTCAATCATCTCAAAATATAGTCTATGTACAATTTACATCTAGTCTCGAGAAGCCCTCGAGCTCTCAGCCTCATCTCCTCCCCCACCCTAAGGTGGAGGAGGTGGTCCCATCGGAGCCCATGTTGTATCATGGGTCCTCAACATCGATCGTGATGATGTCCTTGATGACCCCATCCTGATCGACTCTGCAATATCGATTGGAAGTTGTATCCTCTGGACCTCTCAAACTAGTTGGTAGTACACTCCCAGATAGAATGCGGTCTGAGCAACCAACCACACCAGCTCCAAAATGCTCATCCCTCCACCCTGAGCCCTGAGCCATGTATCCTCATCCTATAGAGTTTGCACTTGAGATCGTAGGTGGGCATTCTCTGCCCGAAGAGCTACCATCTCGATGCTCTCCCCCACCTCGACACCCTTGCCCCTATCAGGCGATGGTGGCCTATCCCTCTACTGAGAAGGGAGTCTCTCTCTCCTCTCTAGCTACTGCTGTCTCTTTGAAGCCTGTGGTACTCTTCGACATTTCTCTTGAGGAGGCCATCGCTAATCCCTCCCTCCGTGACTCCTCGCTGCATCGATGGTAGCCTGACACCACCTCTCCATCTGTTACACTACAGCGTGCATTAGACCCTGTGCCCTCATCATTTGAGGAGGGCAGATTCCTACATACCAGACATCATATCCATCTGCTATCCCCATATCATCCCCATCTACTAGCTAAATGGGGGCATCATCAGCATCCTAACTCTAGAACCGTTGCATGTCTAGAGCCTCGCATAGTGTGGTATTATCCTGCATAGTATGAGAGTACTCATAATCCCTAAGAGTAGGGATCCCATGCTGTAGACCGAACTGCCTCAAAAATTGGTCATAGCAGTGGAGCTCTACCTCTCCCCGCTCTGTCCTCAACCATACAACTTGTCTAATGCAAGCCAAATCCTATCCATCCTCTACCCACCTTGGATTCTCTCTCCATGGTCTCCAGGTGATCCGATCTAGGGTGAGGTCATCCAGCAACCTCCAAGACATTGATAGATCTATCCACCATTGTGACCCTATATGGAGCCACCAATAGAAAACTCGGGGTCTCTCCCGGTAAACTCCTATCATTGGAAGCCCTATCGACCTTCGCATCGTAATGTGCTCCCAATACCAAACCTATAGCAGTGATGTCAACACTAGACATCGACCCCCATTGTATATGACCTCGTAAATGATCCTATACAAATGACACAGTACAAATCTGCCCCAAGCAAACCTATATCCATGGTCTCTCATGTGACAGACCACATCTGAAAGTAGCCATAGTAATCTACATCTGCTCTGGTGGCATAGAAGAAGACCACCCACCACCCCTGCCAAAACCTGGGTCAATCGAGATGCCTTAGGCATCCGCCTCAAAGCCTCAATGTTCACTCTGCCCTTCTCCAGAGCGAAGCTTGGGTCACTGCACAATCTCATCATAGCATGGCCCTGATTGGCCGAAGGGGTCATGAATTGACCATGTATGGGGATCCTCAAGATCCTCCATACATCCTCTAGAGTGGGAGTCATCTCCCCTGTCGGTAGCTAAAAGTAGGACGACTCCGAATACCATCTCTCTGCTAAGGCTGTCAGTAGCCCCATGTCTATAGGAATTTGTGGCATCTCTACCACATGCTGTAGTCCTACCTCTACCAATTTGTCTCACTCAGCATGATCAAGCGTGGCTAAGTCATCTCTTAGACCTTCTCCCAACTCTTTAGCAATCCCCTCTAAAAAATAAGCAATAAAAAAAAATCATTAGTACATAATCATTAAAAAATCAATTAAAATCAATTTCATCCCATAAAAGTTGATATCGCCCATTATTGGACAATATCGTACCAAATTTAGATAAAATCGTCCTTAATAGGATGCAATCATCTCCTATCACCCCTTATTGGATGGGATCACCCCTATTTCTCTGATTTCGTTCGTAGACGAAATCGGCGATATAGGGACGGTTTTGACAAAATTGGGATGATTTCATCCTGATGTGTCGGTGGCCTAAAAACGGCTGCGACACCCAAAAAAACTTAAAATTCAAATAACAAAATCAAATAAATCAAGTTAAAAACATAGTAAACTAGGTTTAGATCCTTACTCACAACCCGCATCGGACCTCTGTCGATCTGTGCGCCGTTTCCACCATTTCGCCTGTAGAGCTTTGAAACAACGAAAGTGAACAGTAAAAATCAATTAGGGTTTTACCCTATTTTTCTTATTTTTATTTAAAAATGACATTTTTTAATTTTTGTTTTTCCATGCTTTTACCTCAAATGTTCGATTTGGGTAAAAAATTAGAGGGGGCACCATAGCAAACAATCGTACGATTCAACCTAGAATCATTGTCTAAAAAATGGAATAAATTTTTTCTTTATTGTAAAGCGTGAAGAACTCGTCTTTAATGCATTTTATTTGGAAAATTTGCTAAAGAGGGGGCAAAATGTAGCACCCTAAAATTGGCACAATTAAACCATCAGTAAAAAGGTAGAAATTTGAATTTTAACCCCGAAACCACCCGTTAACTGCTCACCTCATTTTTTGTGCCATTTTTAGAGGTTGTTTTGACCGTTGGATGATATTGTCCCAAATCAGACTAATTCGTCTGGAACAGAATGTCCAGATGATTTCGTCTCAAAATTGAATTTTCATAATTAGCTTCTATTCCAACAACCTCTTCAACTTGGGCAGAAGCGTGTCCACATGATTGGAGATTCCCACATTAGAGATCTCCCAGATTGGGATGATCCCCAACCTCCTAACCTTCCCCTAATCCTATATAAACTAGGATTTTATCAGTTTATCCCCCTGCCTGCTCTCCTTGAATCCCTGACTCCCTACATGGCTGATCATTTCTCTACAATTTTAGTTTTGCTATCATTTGCACTTGTGTTTTCAAGTTTTTTTGCAGGATTTCACTGTGTTTCAGTCGGAGGAAGCTTGGATCGTCACAGGCGATTCGACCACAATTTTAGATGATCATGTCAAGATCGACAATGATCTTGTACAATTATAGGTGATCTTGACTGCATTTAGCTTGGGGGCAATCAGAGCCCTAAGTTTGCATTCTCCATATCATTTTCCTTATTTAATGGTGCATTAGATTAATTTACTTCTGTTTTGCATCTTGGAGTTCACCTCATTTAGCATAATTGCATGATAAAATTCAAAATAAATTATCAAAATAGTGTATCTCATTTAATTTGATATCTGGATTTATCATTTAAACATCTATACTCTTATTTCTATCATTTTGCATCATTCTTGCAATTGTATTTTTGGTTTTTGGTGTCTATTTTCTTGATTGCAGGTTTTTGACGAATTCACCTGATGAATTCATCAGGTCGCTGATGATCCTGGATGATCTGAGATGATCTCTTATGATTTGGTATGATTCTGTACAATTACAGATGATCCTATCATATCCGGGATGATCTGGACTCCTACAAGCTTCAAAATCTTCATCAGACACCAGAAATCAAGTGTACTCTTCTCCATTCTATATATTCTCTATATTTAATCGCATTAGGATTCATTTATGTTTGCTGTCTTCATAATTTTCATATAGAATAGCTTAGCTTAATCTTATAAATCAGAATTTTCATATAGAATAGGTTAGCTTCATTTTGGCCAACCTAGGAATCTGAATGATTGAACATAAAATGAACAAATCAAACCCATTCTCAACCTAGGCATGGAAACTGCCACTCAAAGTTTCTTGGTGAACCCCACCATCCATAAAAAATTTAGCTTTATACCCCTCCCTCGAGAGGCATGACCTTCAAAGGGCCTCTCCATTCGAGGTATTGTTCCATCCTTTTCTCATCCCCCTTTCGGGCACGAATCCTTTAGCTTGAAGGTAAGGGTGCAAAAAATTTGGGCGATACATTCTTTCACAATCTAAACAAAAAATTTTGGCTCAATATTTGGTACACTGTCCTCCTCTGCTACTCACAGTAGCTATATAAACTTTAGATTACCAAAGTGGAGATGTCCTCGTTTGTCGAAAAGGAAATGTCCATTCCTCAGGATCAGAGACAACTCCACAATCTCAAGTTTACTTTACAAATTCATTTACGTAAAAATTGTGTAAAAAAAAACATGACTGCAACACACCGTACTTCCTTCTATTAAAGCATTCAATCAACAAGTATACATGAAATCATATTATTCCATTCATCTCGTAAAAATAAGATTAAGAAAATATTTATAAATAAACTTTTATTTTTCTTTTCAAGTGCTCTCAATGCCAATTCAAATATAAATGGATTTCACAGATTCATTCACCCTTGATTCAATTACCACACATATAAACTACTCAATACAAAAAGTAACTAAGAATTAAATTTAAAAAAATTCAAAGATTAGAATTCATTCTAAATTAATAAGAACATACTTCAAAAAACAATCAACATCCAACTGCAATACCATTTATTTTCTATACAAACGCAGTCCTTCACTCCCTTTCATTAACTCTAGTGTTTCTTAAATATCTCAAGTTTGGAAAAACTTTGAAATAAAAAGCTTATAGAACACTACAATAAAGTTTATACCAGACTACCATATGTATCTAGTCTAAATTACACGTTAAAGCTTTAAGATTGCATAAAAAAAATTTGCCAACTCACATCTAGTTTACTTAACAAAATTAAAACGTTCCCTCAAGTATATTTTCTCAGAACCAGAATTCACGGCTTCGAAATACATTTCACAACATCATGACAATCATGGTATAAAGATAAAGCAATATATTTATCAGTTACTATGTTCTTGTTCACGTGAACCAAGAAGATGTTCCTCATATAGTTTTACACAACATTAAAGAACCATCTATTTTCTCTTCAAGGAAACCTCCTAATGCTTGTTTCCCGTCATCAAAATTCTATCACTGTGCTTCTCTTTTCTTCACTGTGTGTTTTCCTTTTTTTCTACTAGATAATCTTTCTTCCTAAAAAAAACATAACCAAAACCTATTTTTCTCCCTTACCTTTTTCTCCACTTCGAAGGCATTATCCTTCCTTACTTAGCACATTCCCTCATTTTTCATCTGTCGCCATGGCCACTAACTGAAATATATTAAAAAAAGTGGAGAGAAAAAACACCTCATACTTCTCATGATTCCACACCCAACCACCATCCTAATTTTCACTCCAATGGAGCTAAGTTCACACCATAAAGTTGATGATAAAATAGTTGTGGGTTAAAGAATCAAAGGTTAATACCTCGAGGAGTGAAGCACCTCTTTTTTTATTCATGGAACAAGGAAAATCATAATTATTCATAATTAAATTTATCTCTAAAAACAAAATTTTTGTTTTCCTTTACTTTAGAATGTATTTATTTTTTATTTTTAAATACACATGCTTCCTTTCCCTAGAATGATCATTCAAAAAAAAAAATCCAAAGTCACATATCAATTTCAACCAAAGCAATCATTTAGAGATAAGCATTTTCTTAAACTAAATATCAATATAAATGGTTTATTTTATGCAATTCATGTTATGCAACTCCATGAAAGAAGCAATTATTTGTGTTGCTTCCAATTTCTTCATCAAATAACCCATCACATCATTTCCCTTGGACATTCCCTTTTCTTGGTGACCAAGTTTTTCTACCACCAATAACAAATTTTTCCTATAGAAGTGATGTTCCATTAGCAACATCTTATTATTTTATTAAAACTAGGCTTGCAAGAACTTAAAAATGAAAATATGTTCAATCAATCCATTACACAATCCAACCAAAATATATATTTATATGCTAAAAAAATAGATAGTCCATCATCTTATCAAAATAAGCACTAGGAAAACATGAAACCTACTAGGCAAACAAAGTAACCATAGGAAGGTCATGATAGTCTTATCTCACATTCATGTAGACTTGATGGATCATATTAAGGAAATGCAACAATAGGTTGTGTTTTGCATCCAATACTAAGAAATAATGGAAATGAAATCCAATGATAGTAAGGATTTCAACATCAAGGATGGTTTCTTATGTTTCAAAGATAGGGTAGTAGTTCTGGAGGTCAGTAATTTAAGAAAAATGATAATGAATGAAGATCATAGATCTCCATATTTTGCTCATTTAGGATGAGAAAAAATGAGAGAGAATATGAATAAAATTGTCTACTAGCCAGGTATGAAGAGGGACATAACTGAATTTATTGCCCAATATCTTGAATGCCATAAAGTAAAGGAAAAAAATAGATATTTTGTAGGACTATTGTACACCATGATGTACCAACATAGAATTGATAGATGATTTTTATGGATTTTATTGTAGGACTACCAAAGACTAAATTTCAGCATGATGTAATCCTAGTTATGGTCGACAGACTAACCAAGGTTGTGCACTTTATACCCAAAATACCAAGGATGATACCATGGTTGTGGCTAATATATTTTCCAAAGAAATATTCAAGCTTCCTAATTTTCTAAAAGTGATCATTTCAGATAGGGATTCAAGATTCACATTTAAGTTTTGGCAAGCTTTGCACTGAGCCATTGACACTAGATTAAACATCAGTTCTACATATCACCCAAAAATTGATGGGAAAATTTAAAGGGTAAATAAGGTTTTAGAGAACATGTTTTGCATGTATTGTATGAATCAAAAAACTCAATTGGAATATTTTTTATATTTAGTAGAATTTACCACACAACAATCACCACTCGACCCTAGGCATGGCTCTATTTGAAGCTTTATATGGTATAAGGTGTAGGACATATTTGTATTAGGATAATCCAGAGGACACAATAATGCTTGGACCCAATATGGTCAAAGAAATGGAACAACAATTGAGAATGATTAGAAAAAATCTGAAAAAAATTACGGATCATCAAAATAGTTATGGTGACCTTAAGAGGTCACCAAGAGAGTTTACTGTGGATGATAAAGTATTTTTGAGGGTGAGATCAAATAAGAGTGCTACTAAGTCCACAAAAATTGATTCAAATTTTGTTGGCCCCTTTGAAATTATAGAAAAGATCAGTCTTATGGCATATCGATTTGCCTTACCACCCAGTCAGTCAAAGATTCACAACACCTTTCATATTTTCTTGCTCAGGAAATATGTAGCTAATCTTGATCATGTGTGGGAATTTTATAATATGCAAATGGTGTATCCTAAGGATATAGAGGTTTGACCAATAATAATCATTGAGTTTAATTCCAGATCAATGGGAAAAGATATTCTAGAATAATGCAAGGTCCAGTGGGACTGTTTATGCAAAGACACTTTCCATTTTTATTTAGTGATAACATATTAATGTTATTTTTTACTAAACTATGTGGAAACATAGAGGATTGTGTTAAGTCTAATAAGGGGAGGATGTCATGACCCTTCTTTGGTGGAATTTTTATGTGAATGAATTTATGTTTTAATCAAGGGATGATGGACCATTTCATAATTGATTATGCAAACATACATAATGTGTAAAAAAATGTGATATATATTATTAGGAATGATTTATTATTTTATGTGTTAGATATATAAGACATATGTCTTATAAAATTGATCATTGATCTTATTTGAGTTGCAAGGTGTTGAAATGAACTTAGCACTTATCTCAAGGATCTTACCTATAAATCATGCTTATCTCTACATAGGTTTAACAGACTAATAGCTTACCTTGTGTTTACACTAGATGAGAAGACTTGATGATGGATAAGTATTAGTGTTGTGTTTGCATGTTATTGAGGTATCAATATGTGAATACTCACTTTTATTCATTCATAGCTGAAAAAACTTACTTCTATTCAGGAACTAATCTGATTTTTGATTTAGTGGTGCAAATACTATGCTAGAAATAATGTTAAAGTTCTTTATGACTAGATTGACATGAAAATATGAGGTATTAATTGAGATATAATGAATACGTGTGAAATGGTTGGTACATGAGAGGTAGAGAAGGAAAAATGAGCTTTACGACTACCAAGGAAAAAGGTAAAGAGTCAATGGTGTTATGGGGTGGAAGAGAGAGGTGAAGAAAAAATGCTAGAACTGGATGTGAAAAGAGGAGGACAATGCATTTTGGAGATGATCTGGAAGGATTGAAGCTTGGAATCACCTATGTGGAGTACCAGAGTTAATCTTGGAGACAATAAGTAACTTTTCTAAAGTGACCTGATCTAATTTTAAGTGCTTCTTAGTGTTCAACAAGTTTGTTGTACGTTTACTAGTTTCATATTGGTAAAAGCTTTGAAGGAGCCTTCAATTTCTTTACTTCTTAGTTGGAATAACATCATAGATTTATTAAGGGAATTAGATGAGAAACTGGAAATCTTATTGTCACCTCCTATCTAAGTGGGAGTAAGTTACTACTATCCTTTCCTTGTTAATCTAGAAAGAATGATTGACACCCTCTAGCTAGATGATGAAACATCATTTCCTAGAAGCACCTTTGTTAAGACCTTTGAATTTGTAACAATGGTCTCTGTTATTTTTGTTGTGGATGTCAAAGCTTTTTAGTTATGATGTTATCTCTATTAAATTATTTCCAAAGTAATATGATGGAATGATATTAATAAATTATATAGATGTAAGGAGAAAGGTTGTGATTTTTGGTTAGTATGGACAAGAATGTTGTATATAAGACAGTTGTGCAAAGTCTGAGTAAACTCCTTGAGGTGTTTTTATCATATTTATATATGGATAAATGTAGGATGCATTTTATTTCTTTTATTTGTGACTCAATATCATATAATATAGTTTTAGAGATATTAATAATGATTCTAGCTTAAGATTACATCCTCTAGGAGGTAGCATTGTCTTTACATGGGTGTTGTTAGATAATTGAATAGAAATTTAATATTGTGTTATAAAAGAAGAGCAACATAGGGAGAGTATAGATGTGACCCTTTTATATAAGCACTAGCTAAGATTATATGTATAGGAAGATATAGATTTTAATAAGGATTGCAGTAGAACTCTTGTAGACCATCACTTGTGAATTTCTAGTTGAGTAAGATCCCAAAATGTTGAAGTAACTAAACCATAGAATGGGGAGATGCTTAAGACTAGTTTTGGGTATTAGTTTCTATAGATTAGTTAGGGCCAAGCCAGGTTAAAAGTTTTCTGGTAAGACTTTAAATCATAGACACTTTCAAGAAACGAGCAAAAAATCATTGATCGTCGTTTGGAGCGAACTCATTATGTAGTGAGCTATTTCGAGTGTGGTATATTTTGGTGGTACATTTAAGGAAGGTAAGTGGTTGTAGGTATATCATGCTATTTTAATTAATGCAAGAGAAAATATAATTGTTGAAACATAGGTATATTTAGAAATAAAATATACCTTGGAACTAAGATGGAGCTTTGGTGTAGGTTGACTTAGCAATGATGATTGACATGCTATGCATATGTTTCACACTTAGGATTGTAGGCTTTCCTGGCTATGTTGATGTATTGGTAAATCTATTGGTCAACAATGCTTGGGGAAAATATCCAATTTGTCTAAATTTAGTGTTCATCTACACCAGGTGTGAGACACGGATAGAGAGTTTTATTGTTCAAGTTGTTCAGGCAATGCACCTAAGACTTATACTTGGATAATGTGATTGGTGTAGTGTAAAATTAAAATCCGGATAGAAGGCTTGTAATGGCTAAATAAAATAGATTACCTTTAAGGAAGTGATAAGGTATTTTTGGGCATACTTTGGATTCGAGTTATGAATACTCGAGATAGTTAGGTAATTAAAAGATATATTCCTAAGTTTGACTAAGAGAGAAACGATCTCTCATGAAAAGGAACAAGGCCTATGGCTAGCCGGTTCCAATGTATATCTGGTGATTTATTAAATAATAAATATGGATTTTTTAAGGTTGGGTTTTCCATTTGGGATATTTTCCAAGGTAATTATTGTGTTATGACTCTTGTGGAGATTTTATTAAATGGTGGTTTTATGCTTTAATTTTTAAGCTATTATGGAATGAATTTTTAATTAGTAAAGTTCTGTTGGAAATATGTTTTAATGTGTTGAAGTGTTTGATATGGATTTGCTTATTAAAGGTTCATTCATAATTATATATGTGTGGGCATATCATTATAGAATTCCTCTTGGGTATTTGAATTAATCATTATTTCACAAAATGACTTGTTATGTTGTAATGACTAATTGTATAGATTTAGAAGAGTTCTATTCAGAGTTAATTATTATAGACTTAGATGGATATAGATGGAAGTTGTCTCATATCTTTATATGTGAGTAAAATCTTATCACTAAATGATTCATATAAATAGTAATACAACCTATGGTAACTAATTAAAGGAATGGTTAGTTGAAAGGTTGAATTTTATAAAAAAATTGAATGGAAGATGAGGATTTTGGAATGTCTAGCTATAATAGACCTGATATGGACAAACAATTCCTACGTTAATACCACCACATAGAAGGATTTATGTGGAAGGTAGTCTTGGTGTAAACCTTTCAAAAGAACAATAGGGTGCTTATTGCTAGCTTAATGGATCCTTAATATGGATAGTTTTGACCCATTATAATTAAACACCTAGTGCTCCTACATAATTAAAAATATGTATAGTGTAGGGATGGGTGTACCTTTAAAGATAAATCTAGATAGGAGTCTATTGAGGTGACACATGTAGTTGCCCTAGAAGCCTAGATTTTAGATTTTTAATATATACATACATACATACATACTTATATATATATATATATATATATATATATATATATATATATATATATATATATATATATATATATATATAGAGAGAGAGAGAGAGAGAGAGAGAGAGAGAGAGAGAGAGAGAGAATTTTAGGTTATGACACCAAGTCCATGGTATAAATAGTCCCATTGCAATTCTTTATAGACATTCCATAAATAAGCAAGGCTATGTACGAGAGAAATACCAAACCATAACAATGTAAGGTTGGGCATAGTATTATTGTAGTCATACATTTTAATTGTATGACATGCCATTGATAATGCAAGATCATTCATTTATTTCTGAAATATATCTTTGTATGATGTTGGTGTTTGTTAGATTCATGTTTCCATGTAATTGTTGCGAGTAGAGCCACTTAGATAGATATCATATTCAAGGTACCTTTAGATAAGCAAACATAAGTTATAGATATCTAGTAGCTGATATCATCATAGAGGATTTAGTGTTGATGTTGGTTGTAGATATACAAGACTATTATCATCAAATCAACTATTGATATCTACCATACCATCATGTTAGATGTCATCATGATAAGTGTCATCATGTCACCATGCTAAGAATCATCATATCAAATGCTATCATGTTGAGTGTTTTCATATTGGATGCCATCATATTGGATGTCATCATACTAGATGCCATCATGTGGAGCTACCATCTAAATATTGATCGTCAGATTGATCATCATCATATCACTACTGTCTAATTTGTGCTACTATCATTAGATTCATGTCATCATAGATGAGGTATTTTATGAAACATTGTTATTTTTCATTTCACTAGCTATCACTCCCTCATCTCAAGGAATTCTCCTTGTTGTCTATAATTAATATGAAAAATAATGAAAGACAATAGTAGTCCCTTTTGTAAAATATTCAAGTTATCAGATTGCTTACCAACATTGATAATTTTTAGTTTCTTAATAGAGTATAACAACTTCTTAATACATACTTTATATAATTGATTTAGAGAAAGTTTTTGTAGTATATACCCAAGCATAAGATATAGCTATAATAGTATATGTTCAAGAATAAAATGCAATTGAATCTACAAAGCCACAAAAGTGTATACTCCAATAGATAAGTGATTTTATGTAAGCTACAATAACTTAGTCCCAAGAAAATAATATAATAGCATTTATAAGAGCTATAAAAGCATATTCTCAGTGCGAATGCCTAAGATTGATCCCAGGAAAATGGAGTGAGGATGTCTTAAAGCAGCTGATGGAACCCTCGCATCATCGCTTGCCAAATATATCATTTGGGAACTCCTAAGATTGATCCCAGGAAAACGGAGTCAGGATGTCTTAAATCAGATGATGGAACTCCTATTGTTAAGCTTGATATGGGTAACATTCAGACTGACATTGAAGATTTGGAAAAAAGAGGACTAATTTTTCGGTTCGTGGGTTTTCATCCGAGTCTATCTGATTTCAAAGTTTGGGATGCAAAAAGCTAGAAAACTAAAGGTGAGTTACAAATCTCTATTTATCCAAATGGTTATTTTCTTGTTTTATTTGATAATAATGAAGATAGAGAGAAAACTTTTCAAGGGGGTCCTTGGTTTTTTGGAAGGGCGGGGGTTTTCATGAAGCCTTGGCATACTAAATTTAAAGTCGAAGAAGAGATGCCTTCTATAGCTCCCGTGTGGGTTAGAATCTTTGGCCTCCCTATTGAATTTTGGAATCCTACTATTTTTTTTTCAATTGGAAACTCTTTAGGAAATTTTATGATGACTACTGATTGTACTCAAAATTTTGAACATATTATTTATGCTCGAATTTGTGTTTTAATGGATTTTGACAAACCCCTACCTAAAAAGATCACATTACAATTTAGGGAATACACTTGGGAGCAAGTAGTGGACTATGAGAACATTCCTTTTCGTTGTAGAATTTGCCATGAATATGGTCATTTGGCCAGTGCTTGCCCAAATAAAATTCCCGATCAAAAGAAAGAAGATATAAACTTAGAAGGTTTCCAAATACCTAAGAAGAAGAACACTCAGAAAAAACCAGTTGTGAAGGATCAATCAAAGTCATTTGCTAATATGTTTGAGATCCTTTCCAAAAATGATGTCCCAAGTGAGGAAGAGGAAATAATGGAAACTGAAATCTTAGAAACACAATTTAAATATGAAGGGAAGAACTCAGAGACAAACCAACAAATCAAATGTTTTCAACAGAAAAAAGAAGAAGAAAATTTACTCAAGAAAAACAATATTTCAAATGTCAAAACTTCAAATAATGCAAGTCCCAATATAGACTCCATTGAACCATCTAGTAAAATTTTGGCTGTGTATGAGCATTCTTCAAGGTTAGAAGCCATCTCAGATTCAATTGGAATAAGTCAAGAAACAAGGAAAAAAAAATTGAAGATGGATTCTAATCAAAAAGTAGGTCGCAAGACCAATCAATATCATATGGTAAAAGAAGGTGAAAAACTTGTAGAGGAAGGTAAGATTAATGCCCTTCCCAAATTTTTTAGCCCTGGTATTAATGAAGATCATCACTTGGAATATTAGAGGACTCAAAGGGAGTCTTTCAAAAAAAAATGAAATTAGAAGAATGATTCAGATAAATCATCCACATATTGTTTTAGTTCTTAGGTATCCCTACTATGAAATCCATCAAAATAACTTGCCATTTTTTCATATGCACCTCATGAAAATACAACAAACCAGTAGGATGTCTATGTTCTACTTTTACCTTTCGGTACTCAAAGTATTGAGTGATAAATTTAGTTATGTCTCTCTTCATTCCTAGCCAAAAGAAAGTATTTTTCATATTCTCCCTCATTTTTTCTCCTTCTATATGAGCAAAATATGAAGATCTGTGCGCTTCATTCATAATCATACTTTTCAAATTTCCAGTATTAGGAATTATTACCCTATTCTTAAAACATAATAAACCATCCCTAATGCAAAAGCCCTTGTTTTCATCAAGTTTCATTTCCATCATTTCCTGAATTTAGTTGCAAAATGCATCCTAACTTTGTATTTCCTTAAATTTTTCCATAAAGTCGACATGGATGTGAGACAAAACTACTATATGTATTATCCTAATCAATGCATTGGTGAATTTATTCTCTTTTCTCTTAATGTACTCAATTTCAAAATCACATTCTATGAGGAATTCCATCCACCTTCTTTGTCTAGCACTGAGTAAAGGTTGAGTGAATATATATTACAAATTCTGATGGTCTATCCTTAACTCAAAGGGTCTCCCGACAAGATAATATTACCAAATATTGAGATAAAAAACTACAATTGCTAACTCTAAGTCATGAGTTGCATAATTGACTTCATGTATTTTAAGTTTTCTATATCCATAGGCTATCACTACTTCTTCCTATGAGAGCACTCCTCCCAAACATTCCAATGATGCATCAATACAAACCAAGAAAAATCCTTGAAGATCATGTACTTTTAATATAGAAGCCATGGTAAGCTTTTGCTTTAGAAAACCAAAGGCTTCCTCACATTCTCTGTCCACTTTAATTATTTTTCTTTTCTCTAAAGGTTGGCTATTGGTGAGGTGATCTTGGCATAGTCCCTAACATAACGCTTATAGTATCCACTTAAGCCCATGAAAATTTGAAATTTTTTCACATTTGTAGGATGCGACCAATTCAAAATGGCTTCTATTTTCTTAGGATCCACTACAATCCCTTCATCCAAAATAATGTGTCCTAAATATTGTATTTATGACACATAAAATTCACACTTGGATAGGTTACCATATAGCTAGTTCTTCCTTAATAGTTCTAGCACAATCTAGAGATTCTCATCATGCTAAGTCTTGTTTCTGGAATATATCAAAATATCATCCAAAAATACCAGTACAAATCTATCCAAGTACTTCTTGAAGATGCTATTCATAAAATTCAGAAATGTCACAGGAGCATTTTTTAAATAAAAAGGTAATACAACAAACCCATAATATTCATAACGAGTTTTAAAGGTTGTCTTATGTGTATCCTCCTCATGAATCCTTAAATGGTGGTATCCTAACTCCAAATTATTATTTTTAAATATTGTGGTATATTTGAGTTGATCGAAGAGATCTTCGATTCTAGATAGAGGATATCTGTTCTTGACAGTTGCCTTGTTTAACATTCTATAGTCTATGCATAATCTCAAGGAATCATCTTTCTTCTTTACAAATAGCATTGGTGCACCCCAAGGTGATACACTTGGTTTGATCGATCCTTTCTCTAGTAACCCTTGCAATTGCACCTTCAACTCTTACATTTATTTAGGATTCATTATGTAAGGAGATCTATTGATGGGTTATGTTCTAGGTTGAAGCTCAATAGTAAATTCAAATTCCTATTCAGGGGGTAATCTAGGTAAATATTCTAGAAAACATCCCAAAAATACTGAATATTTGGGTGTTTCTCAAACATCTCCTCCTTCTCTTTATCAATTTTTTTTATCTTAACAACATAGACAATTCCTCCTTTATTTATGACCTTATTAAGTTGCATTGTCGATAGGATTTGAGGTTGACAAACCCCCTGTAGACTATACATCCTACACACAACTCCTCTATCATATGTGTACTCAATCCATCTATCCTAAAAGTTGAGTACTTTCCTATGCACTTGCAACCAATCCATTCCTAGGATTATGTCAAAATCATGTAGAGGCACTACATACAAATATATAACTATTATTCCAGTAGGTAAGGGGATTTCTACCATAGTGTAACATTGGTTAACGAAGTAGGTTTATCTTGAACCATACTCGACCTTCCACCCATGAGCCAAGATTCCTGGTCTTTTTGAAATGTCTTTAGCTAAATTAGAGGAAATAAAACTATATCTAGCACCACTATCAATCAATATTTTAACATTACTACCAAAACTATTACCTTTAATCACTAGTGGCATGGCTTGACCATCAAGATTCTAGTTTCCTCTAGCTACATAAATCTTGTGTTTAGGCTCTCTAGGTGCAGTTTCTTCGAACATTGGTTCCTTTCCTTTGGAATTTGTTTTTGTTCTCCGTGGACAATTAGAAGCATAATGCGGTCCTCTACAAATACAACATCCTTATTTAGGACCTGAATGTTCTTTTGCTTTTGTCCCTCTTCTAATTTTTTATAGATGGAGAATTAGTTTATCCCTGTAATGGTATGATGTTACCTTTATTGTTGTTACCATTCTTTCCTTGAAAACTTTTCCTAAACTTCCCATACTTTCTATCATTTCTTCAGTCCTACTAAGAGAAGTTCTTGCTTGCATGTTTCCATGGTTATGCATAGTGGTGAATATTCACAAATTGGACAAATATTAGGATTTTCAAAATTGGAAATTGGCGAATATGAGGATCCTTGACGTCGGCCCATTCGCTTAAAATTTTTAGGACCAATTTTTTCTTAGGGTCAATTCACCACAATATATATCCAAACATAGGCATATTTGTACTCGTTGGAAAGTTATTTTTGAGCTTGATATAATGGTAGTGTTTTTATGAAGTTATAAGGTGATTTAATAGGTCAAAATTTACCCCAAAGATGACCTTACTTTTTAGGACTTCAAATACCCTAAATTTTTGTGTGAATATGATTGATTTGATTTTCTTAGAATTTGCCTTGATTTCTATTAGGATTTTCCATTTTTTACAAGTACATTTCAAGACCAACCTCTTATGTATAATCCTACATGTTTTTCTTCCCATTTAATAAAACCTACACTATTTCGCTTTCTTAGTGCCTCTTTACACTCTTCATCTAATCCTTCATAATCAAAGTAGGGTTTGAGATATGTTTCAGCTTTCTTGGCTAAATCATAGATCTTCTACAAATTTTTAGGTGCTCTCATATCCATTTCTTATCTTATTCTAGGATCTGCTCCCAAAATAAACTTATGGATATTCATTTTCACATTATAAGTAGGTACATATTTCATCAGTTTGAAATTTTTTTGGTAGTACTTATCTACTATTCTAATTTCTCTGTCAAAGCTTAGTAAACTTTTCAAACTTCTAGGAATATAAGTGTTTTGTGAGAAATCTATCTTTGAAGGCTTTTATAAAATCTTCCTATTTCAGGTAAACTACTACCTCAAGACCCAGTTTATCACTAAACAATTCCCACCAATTTAAGCCATCACCTTGTAGATGTAATGTGGCATAAGGTGTTCGAGTGCTCAAGGAAAATTTCTTCATGTTATAATATATTTCTATTTATTTCAACCAAGCCTCAACCTTATCTCCATATTCCTCTCCATTTATTTTTGGAAGATTTCAAATGTTTCATTTTATTTCCCAAATCAACCTCTAATCAGACCCTACCCTGCTATACCTCATTAAGAGGTTCATTTAACAATTCTATCCTAGAGTTCCTAATTTGAGTTTTCATGCTCAACATTACATCTAGCAATTGTTTCTATGTTTCCCTTTCATAACTAGGGTTCCTTGAACCCACTTATGGATTCCTATCCTCTAAATTAGTCTATTGTGTTTGCCTTATTGATGGTGCAACACTTCATCTTCTTCTCTTTGATGGCATTGTCCCTAGACATACACAAAAGAGGTAGTAAAAATCCATTAGCAATTAGTCCTTCAAATTGCTCCTCTTACTAACAATTTACATAATCATCTCATGAAATTCAACATATCTACTTCTAATAGGTATTCTATTGGCAGTGTTCAATTCCTTCATAAGTATGTTTTCTATTCCCTATAAAAACTATTTTTTTCTCTGATTCCAGATGTCAACATCCATAATAATTTTATCCATTCAAAAAATCTGATTTGACCCAAGATTTTTTTTTTATATAATTAATTTTCAAGTATATATATAGTATACATATACCTTCACTATCACTTTTCGATTACTCTTCTACGAGAAACTAGTTAACTCTTCATTGGCCAAACTTTAGATATTCTTAACCTATCATTTAGATAAACTCCATGAATTGGATTTCAAGAGAGCATCCATCCCTAAATTTCCACATATCTACTTGGAAAAGTACTAGACACGATCTCCTTATTATAAATTATATTGTTCTCCCCATAAGCTAATTGTTACTTCCCTTCGATCCTTTGAAAGGTGAAATCCTAGTCTTTACTCCCTCCACAATTCCTTTAGTGAAGGAGCTTCTAGGGACAAAGCCAAACTCTTCTCTCTATACACATTTCCTTTTGTGTAAGAGTCACATTTCATTTAGTGAAAGAGTTCTAATGTCACTGTTAATCTCTACTCTACCATTACACAATCCCTTTAGTGTAGGAGTACTAATCACAAATCAAGACCCATCTATTGAATCCCATAATGATCTCTAATTTTATTATTAAAGTATATCTCTACTTTCCCTTTCCTTATGGGTTCACTCTAAGGAGCACCAAATTTCCTTTTACATCTAATATATTAAGAGACATTATGCTATCCAACAGATCTAACTACTCAAGCTAATTCCCAAGTACTCTAAATGGAGTGACGCTCGACATAATCTATTCAATGTCCTCTAACATACAACCTCCATCATGGTATCTCACTTTCAAAGTTAGGAGGGTATGCACTATCATTTATTTGGTTTCAATATTAAACTAAAGATAAGTCAAACATACAATAGCCAATCCATAACCAAAATAATTGCATTCTTTTCACAAGGCTTACCCGAAATATGCAAATTCACCCAAAATTTACCCCCAATCTGGTAACTAGAGAACGTAAATTCTTTCTTACAAAT
The DNA here is from genome assembly GCA_028583015.1 of Wollemia nobilis. Taxonomy (NCBI): domain Eukaryota; kingdom Viridiplantae; phylum Streptophyta; class Pinopsida; order Araucariales; family Araucariaceae; genus Wollemia; species Wollemia nobilis. Next base: position 9,540,950 of record JAQPPZ010016931.1, read on the forward strand.
CTCAAGAAAATAATGCTACTATAATTAAAATTCTAGCCATAAGACAATAAAATCTTGTAAACTTAAAGATAAGCATCACTTCATTGATTATGGATCACTCTTCTTATTGGCAAGGTGGAAGATATTACAAATTCAAAAATATCAAAGTCCATCATTGATAGCAAGTCACATAGTATCATAATAAAATATATTACAAACAATTCTCTTCTTTAAATCAATCAACCTCCATATCTTACACACATTACGAGTTCTACTGAAGCACTCTATAGTTTATCCATATTTGTAAATAAGCAATGTTGTGTTGATTCAACATCTAGTTTTATTTACAATCAAACAACAAAACTTATTTATTGAAGTTTCATTCATGAAGATAGAATGCCATCATTTGCTATTGTGCTTCCAGTTGGAGGAAGCCCCTAAACTGATTCTCGAATGTTCGCATCCATTTGTTGTTCATGGGCATCACTCTACATTAGTTTTCTTGCCAACAACTAACCATCAAGAAAGGAAATACCTTATAACGAGATTAGAGATGGCTCAAAGCATTGTAGTGCTATATCATGGGATGCATTATTTTGCATCCTAATAACATTCACATGGCATTTTTTCCAAAACTTCCATCTCACACAAAATTTCCTTCTAATTTTTTAATTCCTCATCCGTATTAAATAAACAATATCACAAGAAAACAATTCAATAAAACTCATTGCCTATTTAGTAAGTATGAAACATAGGAAGTCTTTGCCTTATCTCAACAGATAACATACCAAGATCTTTCCACAAGGTACAATCCATAAGAAAATGAATATCTTAAGTCCAAAAACAAACAAAATTTCTTTCCTATTATAAATGGACATAAATCACTTTAGTTTTTCCATTTATAGACATATTTTAATTCTCATACAAAACTCAATCAAAAATATTACCAGACTCATAATCTCATCTAACACTTGATGTCTAAACCACTCCATAAAAGAGGACATACTGTGGAAACAATCATTTTCTTTATCAAGTCAAATAAAAACACATAACAACAATAGTTTAGCCATATATACACACTATACCCTTGTGGAATATCACTTACTTCAATGATAGGTTACTATTTTTAATGATAGCATATCTATATTTTAGATTTACCTTAGGAGGAAGCCATTAACTCATATCACAACCATCTACTGATTCACACTCACATCTCAATTACATACAAAACCAAATAAAATATAAATTTGGTTAGAGAGACTTTGGAATCTCTAATATTTTCTAAAAAAATCAAGACATTAAACTATATAAGTCTTACAAAAAATGATCATTCTCAGGAAATGGTTCTCCTTAATTTTTTAAAATAAACGAATGAAATATTATTCCAAAACAAACTCTCATTCACAACACATCGCATACAACCACACTATATTTGATATGCACAACTCATCAACCAAATAATATCAATAGATATTTTAGAAAATACCTAGTTTCAACAACATATTCTCAGCCAAAATCCAATCCAGATCCAACAATATTCTCACATTCAATTTCCCTCTTATTTCCAGCCATGTTTTCCTTCATCTCCTCTCCAAAGAAAATTCCACTCTCTTCTCTTCCTTCCATTTCACTAACTTTTCCTTTTTTTCCCCACATCGTTCATCATGGTCATGGGTGAACATTTTGGTCTCTTAATTTCCCACTCTCAGTTCTAACACGTAGTTCGAAACTCAATCAAATAATTGTTTTTCATTTAGTGATTGAACAACACATAACAACATTGTAGTTCAAACCCTCAAAATAACAAATAACTAATTAATGATTTCTCATTAACAAATATTTTGTAAAACAATGCTACAAACTCATATATTAGAGGATAGTATACATTTACTAGTCCATTATATTTTAAATACTCTTTTTTCATGACCCCATAGGAATGTTATCAACCAACAATAATTTTTCTTATTTTTCTTTTCTTTTAATATAGAATAATAAAAGCACTTTTAAAGAAAATACCATCATCCTAATTAGAGTTTTCATCAAGAAAATGATCATTACGCAGTAAACATATTTAAAAATGATATGCATCTTCATGAAAGGTATTTCATTCAAGTTACTCAAAATTCTTCGTCAATTTATCCATCACATTACTTCTCATAAGGTATCCCTTTCTCGGTGGTTAATTCTTTCTACCGTTGCTAAGAAACTTATTCTTGTAAAAACACATTCCATTAGCACTACCATATTCCTTTATAAAATTTACTATTTGTTTTCTAGGAACTAAACATGAAAATAACCCATATCTTTACAAGATGTATATCCTATTTACATATTATTCATTATTTTAACAAGTCATGAAGTAACCAATCATTTCATTAATAAGATACCAAAAATAAAATATACATTCATTCATATGAACTGACTTTGTCCAAAGTAAAAGGTCTGCCAAGGGAGGGTCATGACATATTCTTTCACCTTCTATATCATATAAAGTGATGGATGGCTAGGTTAGTTATCAAGGTGAATGGGCTAATAAAATTTATTTTGATTTTTTCCTTCTATATCTTTATATTGACTACTGGTGTAATGATACTTTGTTTCTATATCCATAAAGGACCATAGAAGTTTAGACTATGACCGAATTTCTATCCACCTTCGATGTCTCAACTTGGTCTAGTGGAATAATATTATTGTCCTTTTTTTCTCCCATCTATGTCCTTGATCAAATTAGAAATCACCTTCCATATTTAACATTCCCTTCTTTGAATTAGTGGAGTAGTTAATTCTCTTCTGGTGAGCATACTTTCTTTTACCCATGCATAACTAATCCTTTCACTTTTGGTTGGCATAATATCCTTTACCTATGTATATCTAATACATTATTAGGTTTAACTCTAATATTATTTAACTTTGAATCAAGAAATTTTTGGGTAATAATTATAACGAAAACCCAAACTATAAAATAGCAGTATTTACTATCATTTTGTAAACATCATCTTGACTAAATTAGGATGCTCAAATGATAAAATATTTGTAATAATATTTTATTTTTCATAGAAGTATGTAGAAGATCACTATAAATTATATATAAATATTATACTCTTATTCCAAGATAAAATAGATAATATTATATTTATTTAATTATAGTCAAGTCTATGACTCAATTAAACAATCCTAATAGATTTCATTCATTAACCATGGTAAGGTAACATTTAATTTTACATTGGCCCTTTATCCATTTGATTTAGTAAGCATTGAAATTTTGACCCCATTCAAGAAGAAAACAAGACTATATCCAAGACTTCTAAAGATATAATGTCACAAATATTGACTACATCTAAGTAAACAATAGTTTTGAGCAAAAAAAAATTATTATATTTATAATATAGAATATTTAGTGAGTTACAAGGCAAATACATCTAGTCCATTACTAGCTACTATAGTTCTATTAATACAAGTGATCAAATTTAGTACTATACATTATGTAAAATTAAGAAGCTTTGTTCATAAGGGACTACAAAATAATTACAATCACTATTATTTTTCATTGAGTCATTTTAATTTTACATACAAAAGTTTGTAATTTGTACAATCAAAACAATAAACCGAATTTATTCATACATAAGTAAGTACTACAAATTTTAGAAAGTTATATTCAATTATATTTGATTGGTATCTCTATTGAGTGTCATTGAATTATGAAGGGAGAGTATCTCCAAGTCACTTTACTACCCTACCAAGTGGTATTCTATTAAAAAATCCTATCTCAACTTCTATAGGAAGTTTTGATCCTTCACAACATGATAAATGCATGGAATTGATTCAGCTAGAGAGATATCATCTATGCAAAACTATATTTACATCAATGTTATATGTAGTAATTTTTATAGAACTTATAAATATATACTCAAAATTTAGTGTAGTGATCAAATTGCTTAAGTAATACAACTACTATGTATTTATAATATTCATCCACATTTGTACACTCTAACATGTATTCATGTTTTCTATAATGAAAGTTATCATCTATGATTATAGAAATAAATGTATTATCCTAAATTCATGGTGCATGGATCATTGTTTTAGAATATATCTCTATCTAGCTAGGATGATTTAAGTTTCCATATGCAAATGCAATTTATCTCCATGTTTAACTATAATAATTCTCTCATATACACTTTTATAAAATTAGGGTACACTAATATAAGATATTCAAGGTTCCTAAGATGTCTCTTAGCTATTTTCTATTGTCTAGAGTTCTAAATACACTATATTATATGAGTGTTATAGTGTGCATTACATTCCAATAGTAGGCATGCAAGTGGACAATTTCTAGCTTCACTCAAAATTACGATATTTTCATTGCATAAGTGATTCCTAGTCATACATGTGCTATATGCATAATAATATATATTGTAGCCAACCATTTGTAGACATGCAATCATATTTTGAAATAATTATAGTTACTCAAATAGTTTATGCTCATGAATACAATTTTTACACCAATATCCCTTTTTAAGATGATGCTTTGGTCACTCATAAAATATATTCTTATTATAATACATACATGCAGTCACATTGGTATTCTAAATTCTCCTATAGTCACTCATAAACCTTATGATTATTTTAGTGAAATAAATATACACACATGCAACTATATTGGTATTTCAAATTCTACTATAGTTAGTCATAAAATATATGTTTATAATAGGCAAGTCAATGTACACAAATGCAACTATATCGATATTCAAAATTTTGTTACAATTATGAGGAAAACATTTTTATTTTATGGATGAAGTATAGTCAATATTAATGCATTAAATTATATTATGCATCCCAATAATGCACTCATTATGTCTATGCTATGACACTCAACAAATTAAATAAATGCAATTCCTTTAATTGTGATGATATAGTTTATGTAAAAAAATTATAACCATTATTGTCATAAACAAAATATGATTTCAATATCAATTATATATAACTCATTAGCTTAGACGATGCCATAATTATCCCTAGATTTGTTACCCGATATAACTCCAAATTTATAGTCCAGTAATGGTGACAAAATATGCATTTTATAGTTAGATAGAAATAACCCTCTTTTATTTTTATAACAGGGATTAGTAATTTCCTCCCAAGAGAATGATTTTGAATCCTCTCCTCTATTAACTTGGGTTTATAAGCTATGGTTCTATGGTTACACTCGGTTGTATAATTCTTTACAAAAGAAATAAGAAAAAACTACTCTACTTTTATTTTGTAGGCTCAATGCAAAGAAGAAATAATTTTGTAGACAAGAACAAAAGAGGATACTATCACTTCCTTTTTAAAATGTAGAAGAAAAACTCAAATAGTGATATCCTCCTTCAAATGTTACAATATTTTAATGTTTAGAAAAATACATCAAACTATCATGATTCAAAAACAAATTATTAATAGGTAAATATGATTTGAACAAACTACTTTCAAGTATAATAAACCCAAAAATATTAATGTTAACAATTATCCATTTTGATTTTAGATTCAAAAAAGATAGAAGACTCAATATATCAAATACCCATTTTGATTTCAAGTTTAAACAAACTAAAATGCTCATGATATCAACTACCCATATAAAAAACATCACTTTTATTTTTCTACATTCAAACATAAAAATGGGTAAATTCATTTTCCAATGTAGTTAGCAAAGTAAAATATTTAGGATACATGACCTAAAACTTTATCCATCTAGCTTCTAGTGCCCACTATATTCTATTTATTCCCAATTGTTGCCATGAAATAGTCCCCCATGGTCCTAACATCCCATTATACCTATCTCCCAAATACTTATATCATGTTTTCTTTTAATATTTTCTAGGTCAAACATTGTAAGAGTCTAAAAGAAATTAAAGTATGGATATGCATGCACCCTTTTGAATGGAGAGGGATAGAAATCCCACATAGTCACTCCTCAAACCTATAGTCATTTACTCAAAATAATGTCAAAACCTTCAAAATAATGGAATGTGCCTTAATAAGGGGAATTTTATATATGATAGGAGAATGTACGCTCTTATGATGCCAAGGAAGAAGAAAAAAAATTTAAATATGAAAAATATTTGGTTTGCTTCATAGCTAAGTGTCCACAATGGAAAGGTAACACAACTCAATACCCCTTAACCCTTTCAACATTTAAAAACAATATTGATGATTTTAAAAACTAAAGAGTGGAGTAGATTACAAGCACGCATTTTTATTTCAACCAAGTACTTTCTAGCAAGCATTCTAAATTTCTAAAAATCCATAATTGAAATAATATATATATATATATATATATATATATATATATATATATATATATATATATATATTTAAATTTGTGGAAAACATCCCAAAAGGGATGCCACTTTCGGGTAAGACCCAAGGAGGCAAAGGTATCCATTTCGCCAAAAACACCCAAGACTCGGACCTGGCCTACCACCTTTGACATACTCAAGGAGCAAACAAACACACAAAACCAATTTAAAAATAAGTAAATAAATAAGTAAATAACAACAAAAATAATAAAATAAAATAAAAAATATACTCCTTGAGTGTGTCAAAAACAAAAGCACAACCAAACACGCACAATAAGATAAAAGAAACCACAACATGAACCACATAGAAAAACACAAGAACCACATAACAAAACACAAACAAGACAAAAACAACAGAACACTACAAAGACATAACCCAAAAAAACATGAAAAATAAAAACAACCAAAACCTATAAAATTAAAAAAATAAAAATAAAAATAAAAAACAACCAACATCAAACAATAAACAAAAACAAAAAAAATAGAAAACGCTCACACATAAAAACACGAACTAACACAAACAAAGAGAAACCCAAGAACAAGAACGAAAAAAACACAAGAACAATAACAAAAAACATATAAAAAAAACACAAAACAAAGAAAACACAAGAACAAAAAAAAATGACACAAAGAACACAAAAACAAAACAAAAAAAAAGAACCCACCCACCTTAAAAAACTAAACAAAAAAAACGAAAAAGAAAAAAAAAAAAAAAATTGAACATAACAATGACCTATCTAGAACAGAAGACTATTAAGGCAAGAATTAATAGAGGAAACAAAATAAAGAATAAAATGAGCTAGGGAACTAAAAAAAACTGAATGAACCAAAGAGAAACAAAAAAAAAAACAAGAAGAAACTAGGTACCTTCAGAAATGGAGCCATCCAAAGAAATGATAGAAAGAAGAGCTTCCCTAATTTGAGAAGCCCACCAGCGAGGAGGGTGACCATAACAAGTAAGATAACCTTTGTCCAAAGCCCAATTAGCTAAAGCATCAACACTCTTGTTTTAATATCTGACCACATGATTGTAATCAACTTTCATAAATCCCATCTAGATTAATTGAATCTTCTCAATAATTCTTTTTATTCTCCAATCCACCTTATGATTCTTAGAAGGAGTCTTCAAGAGATTAATCATAAGTTGAGAGTCAGACTCAACTAACACCTTTTCCCATCCAACCTTAGTAGCCTCCTGAAGGCCTTTGATGATACCATACCCCTCAGCAAGGTTATTGGAAAGAATACCCAAATTCTCAACAAAAGTAAAAACCAGGGAGCCATCTGAAATTCTACCAATTCCTCCCACACTGGCTTTTCCAGGGTTCCCTCTAGAGGCTCCATTAGTATTGACTTTTCCAAAATCCATAGGAGGAGGTTGCCAATTTCTTGTCCTATCCATAATGCTAATACTCACCTTCACTTTAAGTTGGTTGCCTTTAGAATATTTAATCTTCAATATTTGCATCACTTGATCCCATATTTGGTGGGAGTTTTGGGGGTGATTAAGGAGTTGATGGACTGATTCAACTAAGTTGGCTATGGCCTTTTGCCAAATATAGTGAATATTCTTCCTATCTTGATTAAAAATTTGGTTGTTCCTTTCATTCCAAATATTCCAAAGAAGAATGGTAGAACCCATCTAAACTAATTGCCTAATAAAATGATCAACACCCTCTTGATTAGGCCAATCCCTCCAAAGTTGTTCAAAAGTAAAAAAAATTGGACCACTGTAAGCCAAGTAAAGTGGCCATTCTCCTCCATAGCTCAGAGGCTAAATTACACTCAATAAAAATATGGTTGAGAGTTTCTACATTCTCTTCACACATTTCACGTCTAAAAGGGCCATGAAAACCATGCTTCATAAGTTGCTCACCAATAAGCACCCTACGATGCAATAAAATCCAATTAAAGAACCTCACCTTAGGCCAGGGATTTTGAGCCCACAATCGAGGAAATATGTCAGAATAATGGTTGGGATTATTATGGTATAAGGTCAAATAACCTTGATAAACTAAATACTCACCCTTAGTAGTGTTGTTCCATCCAAAACAATCTTTTTCATGGGATCAAGAGAGGGATCTCATATGAAGGATGCCTTGGATATCTTATCTTTACCTTTCTAGTATTTGAATAGGCCAGTCCTCAATAGGGATCCAATATCTACCAACCTTTGAATTACCAGTATGGTACCAATAGTAATTAGCCACCTTTATCCAATTAGCTCAGTGAAGCTCCTCCATCCAAGGCCTCCAATAAGGAAACTGAGTTATCAAAGGCTTGTGACCATCCCAAGAATATGTCAAAAAATTTACCTATTGACCATTATGAATGATCCAAAATAATTTTTTCTTTATCAAATCCTCACCAGTCTTAAGAACTGCTAAAATAGGAGAACCTTTGGTAGGAAGTTGATAGCGAACAAGGTCTTTAGGAATTTTGTTCTCAGCATATTTAGCACGAATATTATTGGCCCAAAGAGCATTGGGGTTATGCAACATCCTCCAATATAATTTAGTAGCTAAAGATTTATTGTTATTAATAGAAGACTAGAATCCTAACCCCCTTCACTCTTAGGAAGACATAAAGTATCCCATTTCACCAAGGCCCATTTTATTTTCTCCTTAGTACCACTCCAAAGGAAACGATGACTGATTTTGTAGACACCAAAACAACACCAATCCGATTATGTGACTGCAAACACTGATCACTTTGACAAACACAGCCCCCAGGGCAGCCCTCAGAGGTCAAACAGTGGTCTTAACCACTTTCATAGCAATTTTGTGAGGTCAAGATGCAATTTGGCACACTTAGACACTTTGCCTAGTAATCGTCTCACCCAGGGACGATTGCTAAATTGAAATCGTCTCACCCAGGGACGATTTCTGAAATCGTCTCACCCAGGGACGATTGCTAACTTGAAATCATCTCACCCAGGGACGATTTCTGAAATATTCCCTGGGTGAGACAATTTCCAAGTTTAACGGGCAAAAAGACAAATGAGGCCAAGTGGCAGCCCAGAACAGTCAGTTGATGACTCCTGCCTTGCACGCGTGTGTGAGTGGACAAATAGGATGTTTGAGGACTGTCACAAGGGCATTTATGAAAGCCCAAGTCAATGGAGGACTCCCCTCCCTCATGGGAAGACAAGACTGCCACATGGCGCCTATGACCAACACATGGCATTTGTGCTTCCCTCCCAAAAGAGACCCCATGGGTCTATAAAAGGTGGGACTTTTCTCACCCAAAATATACAGGTTGAAGGAGATTTCAAGCAACGAAGTGCTGCCGAGTTGAAGACCCACTTGCATCCCTTTTGGTTCACCTTCTCGCATCCACCAATCTCTTTTGCAAGGGAGGTTGTTGGGTGGCTTTTGGAAGCTTGAACCTGACCCAAATCCAACACATGGACACCTGAACCAACCAATTTGTCGACCCCCCAATCCTAAGAGGTTTTGGGCCCATCCCTAGTGGATTGGCACCGAAATCAAGTGCCAACGGTGGGAGGCCCACTTGGGCATCCCCACACTTTTCTTAAGTTTTATTTTAGTAGAATTCTAGTTTATTTTATCATGCTGCATATTGTGTTTCCTGTTTGGTGAATTCATAGCTACAATTTCGTAACATTTGATCAGATTCTAGTATGTTTTGTGTCGTTTTGTAGTTTCACTAACTTGCAGGAGGCGATATCAAATTCCTGAGGGTAGAGGCCAAATTGGGAGAATCCGACCATTTGGGTCATCCCAAAATGGACCCAATTACATAACCCCCCTATCTGCAGGTGTTTTGGAGACCTCGGGAGTCAAAATTGGAGCATGTCAGTTCGACTTCCCCAACATAGAAGAAATCGTCCCACCCAGGGACGATTTACAGTCAGAAATCGTCCTACCCAGGGATGATTTCCAGTTGAAAGCAGATTGGATAACTGTCTCAGTGGCAATGGCCTGTTGGTAACATTTTCTGTCCTCTGGCAAGTTTTTAGGCTGTTTAGAATCATTTTGTTTACTGTTTTAGATAAATGTTTGCATGCATATTTCATTAATTTTAAAGAACAAACACCTTTCATTTGCAGCAGGTGCTACTGACATCTTGGTTGTTTCTTTGTTCATAGGAGAAGTAGCAGAGGTTAAGAACTCATCGACATCAGCGACAACATCATCTTGGCCCGCCCATTGCAATCGTGGGCATGCGAAAAGAGGAATATTGAGTGATTGTAATTGAATTCTTTTAACGCTCCTAGCCCCCGAAAAGGGAGGAGACGTCATTGTAACAGAGATCAAGGGATATTAATGAAAGGGCTGTGTTTTCTCCATTTGCTTATGTCTCTTCCAATGTGTTTCTTTTCCATTTCATGCACTTTACATTTCTAGGACTTAAGCATACTTGATTTTGAATGCAATCGCAATTAGTGTTTCCTTTGCCCGGAATCTCGTGCTTTTGGATAGAGAGCGCATGCAACATGAAGCGGATGAGTTACACATAGAGCAAGGTCGTCAGGATTTAGAAGACTTATACATGTAGCGCAAAGCAGATAAGTTGTGCTATAAACTACCTGAGGAGACTCCAACCCCTCACACACATAAGACAAAACATTATGAGAGGCACAACCCCTGGGTGCAAGATAGGTCATCGCGACCTCATAAAACGCTACCCCCAACACCTCCTAGACAGGAGCGGGAGGCTACTCTCTCGATTCCTGAAGCACCACCCCCGATGCCTCCTAGACATGAACGGGAGGCCGCTCCTATAACCAATGACGGGTGCCTTCCTCAGACATCCACCCAGGCTTATGAGCCACCCTTAGAAATTCATCAAGAAGCCTCTAAGGAATTAGAGCGAGAAGAAAATCCCCACCAAGGCATGGGGGGTACTATCTAGCTACCCCTCCATAAGCTCCAAGTTCCTCAATAAGAACCAACCAAAGAGGAGGAACTCAAATCTCCCGATACATGCAAAGCACTAGAGCACTTAGAGTTGGTAGAGACCAAGATTTTGGAGCTCCCAAGGCCCAACTTACATAAGGCTCCTTTCGAAGAAGATCAACCTTTAACCGTAGGGCTACCTGATGATGCAGTCCTCCATGTCTCAGAATCTACAGATTCCGATGAGCTATACACATTGTTCGAAGGTGAGGATGAAACAGACATAGCACACAACAATCACATAAGACAGCATCGACATCCCATAAAAATCAAAGAAGCATGTCAACAGATAAACATAATACTAGGGCATGAGTGGCGCGTTAACCCACCACAGTGGGACCAAGCATTACATCTGCCACGTTGGGCACACAAAGAGCAACTTCCACCAAGAGACATCATAGCAACATCAATGCCGCGGGCGGACCCTGTCCTCATCTCCGTGCATAGGGATGATCCATTCATGCCCATACCTCTAGAGCTAGATCCGAAGTGCAAAGACCATCAAGCTGGGGGTACCTTTATCCCCTGAAGAACCATAATCCAAACCAAAAAGCTCCAAGGATTATCGCAATCCCTTGGTCACCCAAAAGCTCCAAGGATTATCGCAATCCCTTGGTCACCCAAAAAGCTCCAAGGATTATCGCAATCTCTTGGTCACCAAAAATCTCCAAGGATTATCGCAATCTATTGGTCACCCAAAAAGCTCCAAGGATTATCGCAATCTCTTGGTCACCAAAAAGCTCCAAGGATTATCGCAATCTCTTGGTCACCCAAAAAGCTCCAAGGATTATCGCAATATCTTGGTCACCAAAAAAGCTCCAAGGATTATCGCAATCTCTTGGTCACAAAAAAGCTCCAAGGATTATCGCAATCTCTTGGTCAATCCAAAAAGCTCCAAGATTATCGCAATCTCTTGGTCACCCAAAAAGCACCAAGGATTATCGCAATCTCTTGGTCAATCCAAAAAGCTCCAAGGATTATCGCAATCTCTTGGTCAATCCAAAAATCTCCAAGGATTATCGCAATCTCTTGGTCAATCCAAAAATCTCCAAGGATTATCACAATCTCTTGGTCACCCAAAAAGCTCCAAGGATTATCACAAATTCTTGGTCACCCAAAAAGCTCCAAGGATTTTCGCAATCACTTGGTCACCCAAAAAACTCCAAGGATTATCGCAATCACTTGGTCACCAAAATGCTCCAAGGATGTCCACAATCACTTGGTCAAAATAAAAAAAAAAATAATCAAAAACAACCAAAAATTTACATCTCATATTTAGGCATACTAAAATTCATCAATCGAGAGCTCTTCTCGCACCTCATATTCATATTCATAAAAACCAATCCATCAAAAATACAAAAACATGTAGCTGCATTAAGCATTGCATCCACATGCTGCATATTTGTGGTTGTATAGGTCAAAGGCACCATAGGTTGTAATTGCTTTGATAGACCATCTTGTTCCACACTGTTCCATTTTACAAAAACAACAAAAACACCATGCATAACTTTTACCACACTACAGTCAGTGGTCTGTAAATGTACCAAGAGTTTCAGTGATTCAGTTATCATTTTCCTATTTAACCATGTAATGTATCAAATCGAACAGATTTTACGAAGGTAGAGTCATACTTGAAATACACCTTGTTACGTAACATCCCAACACAAATTAAAACACATAAAACAATTCCTGAGTTGTGTAAACGAAAGATGAAACCTGCGTAGTAATCCGGTTCACCATAAGCAAAACAGTTATCTTGCTCATCCCCCTGTGTGAATGACCCAAAGAATGCTGAGAGTTGGCAAAAGGACAAGCATCCTCCCTACCCAATTCCCTAAGAATCCATAAAGTTCTCAATAATTGCAAAACATCAAAAAATTTGCAAAACGTCAAAACTCCAAAATCTGACATCCTACAGTGCACACATCAAAAGGCACAAGCAATAGTGATTTTCGTCACTCCATATCCCCAATCCCTTGCTCAAAAGAAAAACAAATCAAAATAAACAGTGATCTTATCACTACAAACGAGCAAGTATCCCAATACAATTGAAGAAAAGAAGGGAGTGGAACTTGAATCCCTGGAACTCTCAGCATTCTAAAAGGTCATAAGGCAAGCCTCAGTACTAATTTGGTTGATAGCCTGTCGATAACTAGCGGTAAACTTCTTGCATGATGATATATCTATCACATTAACTTGTGTATAGATCAATGTTTGCATGTGGATGAGCTAGCCTATGGCGCCCTGGATAACACCGCAGATTAATCTAACTGAATACAACAAAGGAGTTAGTGGAGCTAATTAGGTGATCCTCAGTACAGGTTCGGTTGAAAGCCCATCTGGCACTGGTGGTATCCTGATAAATACCACAATAACGAACTCAATTGCACACACAGGGATGTGAAATAGCTTGGTCAAAAACGAGTTCGATTCATACCTTGTCCAAAAGTCTTGAAAAACAAAGTATAGTCGTGGCTAGTGAGTTAAAACCGTCTGAGTCTCAGAAAACCTTAGGTACATTTCTAAACCAACTGTGCCACTTTTCATCCTTACAATACCATTAGAAAATACAAAAAAAAAGAAAAACCATGTATACATGTAAAGTCATGCATCACAGCAATCGCCTAAAAACAAAATAACAGAGTTCTAAACAGTCTATGGTGCCATAGCCAAACATCACAAATCCCACTCATCCATTTCATATATGCATATCACATATAAATAAAAAAAACATGTGCATTCATCATAGCATATACATCCATCAAAATAAATCAACATGCATACATCCATATTCATCAACCATCATGCACAAGATCAAAGAAAATCAAAACAACAAAAACAACAAATAAATGCAACACAAAAACAAAAAGCAATAAACATTGCCAGACACAAGTGCTCTTGCACTTAACCTCTTGGCATAGAAAAACTGATGTCGGGGTCACAAATTATCACTATCCTACTCCCTAAGAAGGTTACCATAGCCGGACCGCTCCACGGGAAATGGATTTTCAAAAATTTAATCCCCAAATGGTGTCACAAAAAAAAAAAAAAAAAAAAAAAACAACAACAACAAAACATGCAACATAAAAACAAAGCAATAAGCATTGCCGGACACAAGTGCTCTCGCACTTAACCTCTTGGCAAAGAAAATCAATGTCGAGGTCCAAATTATCGCTCTCCTACTTCCCCAAGAAGGCTACAATAGCCGGACCGCTCCACGGGAAGTTAGATTTTCGATGATTTCACCTCATTACGGCATCACCAAAAGGGTTAACACCCACCAAAAATAGGTCCAAATGTTGGAAAAATTACACACGCTTAACGGTAAACCCTCTAAAGGCACCCTTGCACAAGTCATCTTGGGTCAAGCGACTCGTCGCTTCTCTCACGAAGGTCATTCCCTCATCGATTCGTCGCTTGAGGGGGTAGTCACACTTAGTCACCAACCAACAATCACACACCCAATTAAGGAAAACGACATGCATTCAAAGAATCATTGACAAAGACAATCACGCTCCTGCTTGGGGCAGTAAACAAGCAACAATCAAATCAATCAAACACTTGGCATTTCATGAATCATGAACACAAGGTTCCCCCTGAGGATAAAAACGCCCTTTGCCTGTTCATGACTGATCAATGTCTAAGTTCAAGTCACACCTCACCAAAATAGGTTAATACTTGAAATCAAATTCCTTAGCTCGTCAGAAGCAAGGATTCAAGAATGCATGCCCTTTCCATACTTGGGGCATCAAAAGTTGGTTAGGTTACCAAGAAACCCTAATCATTAGTGCTTTGGTTATCTATTTTTGCTCAGCACTATGTCACCCGCAGAGCTTCCCAAAAAGGGGCATCTGTAGACACCAAAACATCACCAATCCGATTATGTGACTGCAAACACTGATCGCTTTGACAAACACAGCCCCCAGGGCAGCCCTCAGAGGTCAAAAAGTGGTCTTAACCACTTTCATAGCAATTTTGTGAGGTCAAGATGCAATTTGGCACACTTAGACACTTTGCCTAGTAATCGTCTCACCCAAGGACGATTGCTAAATTGAAATCATCTCACCCAGGGATGATTTCTGAAATCGTCTCACCCAGGGACGATTGCTAACTTGAAATCGTCTCACCCAGGGACAATTTCTGAAATCGTCCCTGGGTGAGACGATTTCCAAGTTTAACGAGCAAAAAGACAAATGAGGCCAAGTGGCAGCCCAGAACAGTCAGTTGATGACTCCTGCCTCGCACGCGTGTGTGAGTGGAAAAATAGGCCATTTGAGGACTGTCAAAAGGGCAGTTATGAAAGCTCAAGTCAATGGAGGACTCCCCTCCCTCATGGGAAGAAAAGACTGCCACATGGGGCCTATGACCAACACATGGCATTTGTGCTTCCCTCCCAAAAGAGACCCCATGGGTCTATAAAAGGTGGGACTTTTCTCACCCAACATATACAGGTTGAAGGAGATTTCAAGCAACGAAGTGCTCTGCCGAGTTGAAGACCCACTTGCATCCCTTTTGGTTCACCTTCTTGCATCCACCAATCTCTTTTGCAAGGGAGGTTGTTGGGTGGCTTTTGGAAGCTTGAACCTGACCCAAATCCAACACATGGACACCTGAACCAACCAATTCGCCGACCCCCCAATCCTAAGAGGTTTTGGGCCCATCCCTAGTGGATTGGCGCCGAAATCAAGTGCCAACGGTGGGAGGCCCACTTGGGCATCCCCACACTTTTCTTAAGTTTTATTTCAGAAGAATTCTAGTTTATTTTCTCATGCTTCATATTGTGTTTCCTGTTTGGTGAATTCATAGCTGCAATTTCGTAACCTTTGATCAGATTCTAGTATGTTTTGTGTCGTTTTGTAGTTTCACTAACTTGCAGGAGGCGATATCAAATTCCCAAGGGTAGAGGCCAAATTTGGAGAATCCGACCATCTGGGTCGTCCCAAAATGGCCCCAATTACATAACCCCTCTGTCTGTAGGTGTTTTGGAGACCTCGGGAGTCGACATTGGAGCATGTCAGTTCGGCTTCCCCAACACAGAAGAAATCGTCCCACCCAGGGACGATTTACAGTCAGAAATCGTCCCACACAGGGACGATTTACAGTAAAAAATCATCCTACCCAGGGACGATTTCCAGTTGAAAGCATATTGGCCGACTGTCTCAGTGGCACTGGCCTGTTGGTAACATTTGCTGTCCTCTGGCAAGTTTTTAGGCTGTTTAGAATCATTTTGTTTATTGTTTTAGATAAATGTTTGCATGCATATTTCGTTAATTTTAAAGAACAAACACCTTTCATTTGCAGCAGGTGCTACTGACATCTTGGTTGTTTCTTTGTTCACAGGAGAAGCAGCAAATATTAAGAACTCATCGACATCAATGACGGCATCATCTTGGCCCGCCCATTGCAATCGTGGGCACGCGGAAATAGGAACATTGAGTGATTGTAATCGAATTCTTTTAACGCTCCTAGCCCCCGAAAAGGGAGGAGACGTCATTGTAACAGAGATCAAGGGATATTAATGAAAGGGCTGTGTTTTCTCCATTTGCTTATGTCTCTTCCAATGTGTTTCTTTTCCATTTCATGCACTTTACGTTTCTAGGACTTAAGCATACTTTATTTTGAATGCAATCGCAATTAGTGTTTCCTTTGCCCGGAATCTCGTGCTTTTGGATAAAGAGCGCATGCAACGCGAAGCGGATGAGTTACGCATAGAGCAAGGTCGTCAGGAGTTAGAAGACTTATACATGCAGTGCAAAGTAGATAATTTGCGCTATAAACTACCTGAGGAGACTCCAACCCCTCACACACATAAGACAAAACATTATGAGAGGCACAA
This sequence comes from Wollemia nobilis, assembly GCA_028583015.1. Classification (NCBI taxonomy): domain Eukaryota; kingdom Viridiplantae; phylum Streptophyta; class Pinopsida; order Araucariales; family Araucariaceae; genus Wollemia; species Wollemia nobilis. Next base: position 9,558,025 of record JAQPPZ010016931.1, read on the forward strand.
CCCCTGGGTGCAAGACAGGTCATCGCGACCTCATCAAATGCTACCCCCAACACCTCCTAGATAGGAGCGGGAGGCTCCTCTCTCGATTCCTGAAGCACCACCCCCGACGCCTCCTAGACATGAACGGGAGGCCGCTCCTATAACCAATGATGGGTGCCTTCATCAGACATCCACCCAGGCTTATGAGCCACCCTTATAAATTCATCAAGAAGCCTCTAAGGAATTAGAGCGAGAAGAAGAGCGAGATGAAAATCCCCACCAAGGAATGGGGGGTACTATCCAGCTACCCCTCCATAAGCCCCAAGTTCCTCAACAATAACCAACCAAAGAAGAGGAACTCAAATCTCCCGATACATGCAAAGCACTAGAGCACTTGGAGTTGGTAGAGACCAAGATTTTGGAGCTCCCAAGGCCCAACTTACATAAGGCTCCTTTCAAAGAAGATCAATCTTTAACCGTAGGGCTACCTGATGATGCAGTCCTCCACATATCAGAATCTATAGATTCTGATGAGCTATACACATTGTTCGAAGGTGAGGACGAAACAGACATAGCACACAACAATCACATATGACAACATCGGCATCCCATAAAAATTTAAGAAGCATGTCAACAGATAAACATAATACTAGGGCATGAGTGGCGCGTTAACCCACCACAGTGGGACCAAGCATTACATCCACCACGTTGGGCACACAAAGAGCAACTTCCACCAAGAGACATCATAGCAACATCAGTGCCACGGGCGGACCCTGTCCTCATCTCCGTGCATAGGGATGATCCATTCATGCCCATACCTCTAGAGCCAGATCCGAAGTGTAAATACCATCAAGCTGGGGGTACCTCTATCCCCTGAAGAACCATAATCCAAACCAAAAAGCTCCAAGGATTATCGCAATCCCTTGGTCACCCAAAAGCTCCAAGGATTATCGAAATCCCTTCGTCACCCAAAAAGCTCCAAGGATTATCGCAATCTCTTGGTCACCAAAAAGCTCCAAGGATTATCGCAATCTCTTGGTCACCCAAAAAGCTCCAACGATTATCGCAATCTCTTGGTCACCAAAAAGCTCCAAGGATTATCGCAATCTCTTGGTCACCCAAAAAGCTCCAAGGATTATCGCAATCTCTTGGTCACCAAAAAAGCTCCAAGGATTATCGCAATCTCTTGGTCACCAAAAAGCTCCAAGGATTATCGCAATCTCTTGGTCAATCCAAAAAGCTCTAATATTATCGCAATCTCTTGGTCACCCAAAAAGCTCCAAGGATTATCGCAATCTCTTGGTCAATCCAAAAAGCTCCAAGGATTATCGCAATCTCTTGGTCAATCCAAAAATCTCCAAGGATTATCGCAATCTCTTGGTCAATCCAAAAAGCTCCAAGGATTATCGCAATCTCTTGGTCACCCAAAAATCTCCAAGGATTATCACAAATTCTTGGTCACCCAAAAAGCTCCAAGGATTTTCGCAATCACTTGGTCACCCAAAAAGCTCCAAGGATTATCGCAATCACTTGGTCACCAAAATGCTCCAAGGATGTCCACAATCACTTGGTCAAAATAAAATAAAAAATAATCAAAAACAACCAAAAATTTACATCTCATATTTAGGCATACTAAAATTCATCAATCGAGAGCTCTTCTCGCACCTCATATTCATATTCATAAAAACCAATCCATCAAAAATACAAAAACATGTAGCTGCATTAAGCATTGCATCCACACGCTGCATATTTGTGGTTGTATAGGTCAAAGGCACCATAGGTTGTAATTGCTCTGATAGACCATCTTGTTCCACACTGTTCCATTTTACAAAAAAAACAAAAACACCATGCATAACTTTTACCACACTACAGTCAATGGTCTGTAAATGTACCAAGATTTTTAGTGATTCAGTTATCATTTTCCTCTTTAACCATGTAATGTATCAAATCGAATAGATTTTACGAAGGTAGAGTCATACTTGAAATACACCTTGTTACGTAACATCCCAACACAAATTAAAACACATAAAACAATTCCTAAGTTGTGTGAACGAAAGATGAAACCTGCGTAGTAATCCGGTTCACCATAAGCAAAACGGTTATCTTGCTCATCCCCCTGTGCGAATGACCCAAAGAATGCTGAGAGTTGGCAAAATGACAAGCATCCTCCCTACCCAATTCCCTAAGAATCCCTAAAGTTCTCAATAATTGCAAAACATCAAAAAATTTGCAAAACATCAAAACTCCAAAATCTGACATCCTACAGTGCACACATCAAAAGGCACAAGCAATAGTGATTTTCGTCACTCCATATCCCCAATCCCTTGCTCAAAAGAAAAACAAATCAAAATAAATAGTGATCTTATCACTACAAATGAGCAAGTATCTCAATACAATTGAAGAAAACAAGGGAGTGGAACTTGAATCCCTGGAACTCTCAGCATTCTAAAAGGTCATAAGGCAAGCCTCAGTACCGATTTGGTTGATAGCCTATCGATAACTGGCGGCAAACTTCTCGCATGACGATATATCTATCACATTAACTTGTGTATAGATCAATGTTTGCATGTGGATGAGCTAGCCTATGGCGCCCTGGATAACACCGCAGATTAATCTAACTGAATACAACAAAGGAGTTAGTGGAGCTAATTAGGTGATCCTCAGTACAGGTTCGGTTGAAAGCCCATCTGGCACTGGCGTTATCCTGATAAATACCACAATAACGAACTCAATTGCACACACAGGGATGTGAAATAGCTTGGTCAAAAACGAGTTCGATTCATACCTTATCCAAAAGTCTTGAAAAACAAAGTACAGTCGTGGCTAGTGAGTTAAAACCGTCTGAGTCTCAGAAAACCTTAGCTACATTTCTAAACCAACTGTGCCACTTTTCATCCTTACAATACCATTAGAAAATACAAAAAAAGAAAAACCATGTATACATGTAAAGTCATGCATCACAGCAATCGCCTAAAAACAAAATAACAGAGTTCTAAACAGTCTATGGTGCCATAGCCAAACATCACAAATCCCACTCATCCATTTCATATCTGCATATCACATATAAATAAAAAAAACATGTGCATTCATCATAGCATATGCATCCATCAAAATAAATCAACATGCATACATCCATATTCATCAACCATCATGCACAAGATCAAAGAAAATCAAAACAACAAAAACAACAAATAAATGCAACACAAAAACAAAAAGCAATAAACATTGCCAGACACAAGTGCTCTTGCACTTAACCTCTTGGCATAGAAAAACCGATGTCGGGGTCACAAATTATCACTATCCTACTCCCTAAGAAGGCTACCATAGCCGGACCGCTCCACGGGAAATGGATTTTTGAAAATTTAATCCCCAAATGGTGTCACAAAAAAAAAAAAAAAAAAAAAAACAACAAAACATGCAACATAAAAACAAAGCAATAAGCATTGCAGGACACAAGTGCTCTCACACTTAACCTCTTGGCAAAGAAAATCGATGTCGAGGTCCAAATTATCGCTCTCCTACTTCCCCAAGAAGGCTACAATAGCTGGACCGCTCCACGGGAAGTTAGATTTTCGATGATTTCACCTCATTACGACATCACCAAAAGGGTTAACACCCACCAAAAATAGGTCCAAATGTTGGAAAAATTACACACGCTTAACGGTAAACCCTCTAAAGGCACCCTTGCACAAGTCATCTTGGGTCAAGCGACTCGTCGCTTCTCTCACGAAGGTCATTCCCTCATCGATTCGTCGCTTGAGGGGGTAGTCACACTTAGTCACCAACCAACAATCACACACCCAATTAAGGAAAATGACATGCATTCAAAGAATCATTGACAAAGACAATCACGCTCCTACTTGGGGAAGTAAACAAGCAACAATAAAATCAATCAAACACTTGGCATTTCGTGAATCATGAACACAAGGTTCCCCCTGAGGATAAAAATGCCCTTTGCCTGTTCATGATTGATCAATGTCTAAGTTCAAGTCACACCTCACCAAAACAGGTTAATACTTGAAAAAATTCCTTAGCTCGTCAGAAGCAAGGATTCAAGAATGCATGCCCTTTCCATACTTGGGGCATCAAAAGTTGGTTAGGTTACCAAGAAACCCTAATCATTAGTGCTTTGGTTATCTATTTTTGCTCAGCACTGCGTCACCCGCAACGCTTCCCAAAAAGGGGCATCTGTAGACACCAAAATAGCACCAATCCGATTATGTGACTGCAAACACTGATCGCTTTGACAAACACAGCCCCGGGGCAGCCCTCAGAGGTCAAACGGTGGTCTTAACCACTTTCATAGCAATTTTGTGAGGTCAAGATGCAATTTGGCACACTTAGACACTTTGCCTAGTAATCGTCTCACCCAGGGACGATTGCTAAATTGAAATCGTCTCACCCAGGGACGATTTCTGAAATCGTCTCACCCAGGGACGATTGCTAACTTGAAATCGTCTCACCCAGGGACGATTTCTGAAATATTCCCTGGGTGAGACGATTTCCAAGTTTAACGGGAAAAAAGACAAATGAGGCCAAGTGGTAGCCCAAAACAGTCAGTTGATGACTCCTGCCTCGCATGCGTGTGTGAGTGGACAAATAGGCTATTTGAGGACTGTCACAAGGGCGATTATGAAAGCCCAAGTCAATGGAGGACTCCCCTCCCTCATGGGAAGACAAGACCGCCACATGGCGCCTATGACCAACACATGGCATTTGTGCTTCCATCCCAAAAGAGACCCCATGGGTCTATAAAATGTGGGACTTTTCTCACCCAAAATATACAGGTTGAAGGAGATTTCAAGCAACGAAGTCTTTGTCGAGTTCAAGACCCACTTGCATCCCTTTTGGTTCACCTTCTCGCATCCACCAATCTCTTTTGCAAGGGAGGTTGTTGGGTGGCTTTTGGAAGCTTGAACCTGACCCAAATCCAACACATGGACACCTGAACCAACCAATTCGTCGACCCCCCAATCCTAAGAGGTTTTGGGCCCATCCCTAGTGGATTGGCGCCAAAATAAAGTGCCAACGGTGGGAGGTCCACTTGGGCATCCCCGCACTTTTCTTAAGTTTTATTTCAGAAGCATTCTAGTTTATTTTATCATGCTGCATATTGTGTTTCCTGTTTGGTGAATTCATAGCTGCAATTTCGTAACCTTTGATTAGATTCTAGTATGTTTTGTGTCGTTTTGTAGTTTCACTAACTTGCAGGAGGCGATATCAAATTCTCGAGGGTAGAGGCCAAATTGGGAGAATCCAACCATCTGGGTCATCCCAAAATGGCCCCAATTACATAACCCCCCTATCTGCAGGTGTTTTGGAGACCTCGGGAGTCGACATTGGAGTGTGTCAGTTTGGCTTCCCTAACACAGAAGAAATCGTCCCACCTAGGGACGATTTACAGTCAAAAATCGTCCCACGCAGGGACGATTTACAGTCATAAATCGTCCTACCCAGGGATGATTTCCAGTTGAAAGCAGATTGGCTGACTGTATCAGTGGCAATGGCCTGTTGGTAACATTTTCTGTCCTCTGGCAAGTTTTCAGGCTGTTTAGAATCATTTTGTTTCCTGTTTTAGATAAATGTTTGCATGCATATTTCATTAATTTTAAAGAACAAACACCTTTCATTTACAGCAGGTGCTACTGACATCTTGGTTGTTTCTTTGTTCGCAGGAGAAGCAGCAGAATTTAAGAACTCATCGACATCAGCGACGACATCATCTTGGCTCGCCCATTGCAATCATGGGCACGTGAAAAGAGGAACATTGAGTGATTGTAATCGAATTCTTTTAACGCTCCTAGCCCCCGAAAAGGGAGGAGACGTCATTGTAATAGAGATCAAGGGATATTAATGAAAGGGCTGTGTTTTCTCCATTTGCTTGTGTCTCTTCCAATGTGTTTCTTTTCCATTTCATGCACTTTACATTTCTAGGACTTAAGCGTACTTGATTTTGAATGCAATCGCAATTAGTGTTTCCTTTGCCCGGAATCTCGTGCTTTCAGATTTGATCCAATTCTCAAAGAGCAGCCTTTGGGATATTGAAAACGAAAGAAACATAAATAGGAATATCTTGAAGGACTGATTTTACCAAGGTGATTCTTACCCCAGAAGAAATCCACCTGTTGGTCCACTTTCCAATTTTCTTCTTGACTTTGTCCAACAACCAATTCCAATATTTATTTTTCTGTCTTTGAATATTTATGGGAATACATAAATAAGTGATTGAAATGGAGGTATTATTATATCTTAATTTATCCAAGACCATGGATTCCTGTCTAGCAGAGCAGTGAAAGAAATTAACTTTAGATTTATCTTCATTTATCAATTGCCCAGTAGCCTTAGAAAAATAGCTAATGATTTGCTTAATATTAGAAGCTTCCTTAACTGTAGCTTTACCTAAAAGAGTAGAGTCATCCACAAATTGAAGATGAGAGATAGGTCTAGCTCCATGAGAAATGGTAACTCCCTCAAGGTTTTTGTTTTCCCTCTTTTTGGTTATAGTCCTACCCAAGCATTCAGCAAGAATGATGAATAAATAAGGGGATAGCGGGTCACCTTGCCTAATACCTATAGAAGCTAGGAATTACTAAGAAGACCTGCCATTGATAAGAACTAAGTAGGAAAATGAAGAGATACATCCCATAATCAAATCCATGCAATCCTTATAGAAACCAAATTGCCTCAAAACTTTGATAAGGAAGTGTCAATCCACTCAGTTATAAGCTTTGGATAAGTCTAACCGAATGAACATGGAAGGAGATTTTTGCATAGCCATGGAATGGATGGCTTCCTAAGTAAGAACTATCTCATCTACTATTTGACGTCCTTCCACATAACCCCCTTGCTCTGGGAAAATAATCTTATGCAAAAGAGACTTCAACCTTTCTGCCATGATTTTAGTAATGATTTTGAGAAGAACATTACATAAAGCAATAGGTCTAAAAGCTGAGATATGATCAACCTATTGAGCTTTTGGAACAAGAGTAATATAAGTTTTATTGATAACCTTCAAAATTTATTTGGCTTTCCTAGCTTCTTCCACCACATCTAATAAATCAACATGAAGGATATCCCAGAACTCTTGGTAGAACTCAATGGGAAAACCATCAGGACCTGGAATTTTCCCTTTTTGCATTTAAAAAAATACTTGTTGAAGCTCATTGATAGTAACATGAGTAGTCAAAATAGAGTTCTCCTCAGAAGTGATAAGAGAAAGGATTGCTTGAGGAACATTTTGTTGTGAGGTTGAGTCAAGAGGAGTAGCAGCAAAAATATTGGAAAAGTACTCAACAACAATAGATTTCATGCCATCCCAAGTATAAACAACATCTCCAAAATCTGATTTTAAGGAAGAAATAAAGTTGTGAGATCTTCGAGCTAGAAGAAATTTGTGGAAGAAATTTGTGTTTTGATATCCTTCTTTGAGCCATTGAATTCTAGATTTTTGCTTCCATAATATTTCTTCTCTTTTTTCCCATTCATCTAACTGAGTTATGAGTTTAATTTCATCTGCACTTCTCTTCTCTGTGAGGCCATCTAAACAAATTTTCTTATTCAAATTTTCAAGATGAGCAATAACTTCATGTTTTTTTTATGAACATCCCCAAACTCTTTCTAGTTCCAAGTCTTGATTTTGGATTTAATGTATTGCAGTATTTTGGCAAAACAGAATATCTTAGTCCCATGCCTAGGTTTACCTTCCTTCCACCATTGTTGCACACGAGGTCTGAAGGAAATGTCTCTGAGCCACATTAATTGAAAACAAAAAGGAGAGAAAATAACATTGGTTTTCCACATTTCCACCATGATCGGCCAATGATCCGAACCAACATTATTAAGAGTCTTCACTTTAGGAATGTGACCATGGATTAAGAAATTATCAGAGAGCAAAAACCTATCCAATCTCTCCATTATACAAGCTAAGCCTTGCATTCTGTTAGACCAAGTCATAAGGCCATTATCTAGTTGGATATCCACAAGATGGAGGTTTACAATATATTCACTCATGAGGTCAGTTCTTTTGTCCAAATTTCTATTTCCCCCCTTTTCTCATCCAGAGAGAGGATGGTATTGAAATCTCCTCCGATCAAGATCCAAGCTTCAAGAAAATGAGAGATAATATGAGTAATATCCTTCCATTGTCTTCTTTTTTCCTCCAAAGAAGTCGGAGCATAAATAGTAATGCAGAGCATAATTTGGTTGGAATGTCTACTTTGAATAGCTATAGCCAACAAACCCCAACTACCAACCATATGGTGAATAACTACCTCTTTTGGGTCCCAAATGCAAGCAATGCCACCAAAAGTCCCTTGGGAACTGAGGGAAACCACTTTTCCAACTGGCCAAATTTTACTAGAAATTGAGTCCATATCCTCCATTGACATCTTTGTTTCTTGAAGGAAAAAAATATGTGGATGATTTATTTGAATCATTCTTCTAATTTAATTTTGTTTTGAAAGACTCCCTTTGAGTCCTCTAATATTCCAAGTGATGATCTTCATTAATACCAGGGCTAAAAAAGTTGGTAAGGGCATTAATATTACCTTCCTCTACAAGATTTTCACCTTCTTTTACCATATGATATTGATTGGTCTTACGACCTGCTTTTTTATTAGAATCCATCTTCAATTTTTTTCCCTGTTTCTTGAATTATTCCAATTGAATCTGATATGGCTTCTAACCTTGAATAATGCTCGTACATAGCTAAAATTTTACTAGATGGTTCAACGGAGTCTATATTGGGACCTGCATTATTTGAAATTTTGACATTTGAAAGATTGTTTTTCTTGTGTAAATTTTCTCCTTTTTTTTCTATTGAAAACATTTGATTTGTTGGTTTGTCTCTAAGTTCTTCCCTTCATATTTAAATTGTGTTTCTAAGATTTCAGTTTCCATTATTTCCTCTTCCTCACTTGGGACATCATTTGTGGAAAGGATTTCAAACATATTAGCAGATGAATTTGATTTATCCTTCATAACTGGTTTTTTTTAGTGTTCTTATTCTTAGGTATTTGGAAACCTCATTGAGTTTATATCTTCTTTCTTTTGATCAGGAATTTTATTTGGGCAAGCATTGGCCAAATGACCATATTCATGGCAAATTCTACAACGAAAAGGAATGTTCTCATAGTCCACTACTTGCTCCCAAGAGTCTTCCCCAAATTGTAATGTGATATTTTTAGGTAGGGGTTTGTCAAAATCCATTAAAACACAAATTCGAGCATAAATAATATGTTCAAAATTTTGAGTACAATCAGCAGTCATCATAAAAGTTCCTAAAGAGTTTCCAATTGAAGAAAAAATAGTAGGATTCCAAAATTCAATAGGGAGGCCAAAGATTCTAACCCACATAGGAGCTATAGAAGGCATCTCTTCTTCGACTTTAAATTTAGTATGCCAGGGCTTCATGAAAAACCCTACCCTTACAAAAAACCAAGGACCCCATTGAAAAATTTTCTCTCTATATTCATTATTAGCAAATAAAACAAGAAAATAACCATTTGGATAAATAGATATTTGTAACTCACCTTTATTTTTCCAGATTTTTGTAGCCCAAAATTTTAAAGCAGATAGACTCAGATGAAATCCCATGAACTGACAAATTAGTCATTTTTTTCCAAATCTTCAATGTCAGTCTGAATGTTACCCATATCAAGCTTAACAATAGGAGTTCCATCAAGCTGCTTTAAGACATCCTTACTCCATTTTCCTTGGATCAATATTAGGCATTCTTAGAGGTTTATGGGAAGCCCTAAGATTGATATTAGCATTGGGCTGAGGCTATCTACCACGAAGAGCATCCCTAAAATTAATTTTTGGGGCTGAGTCTTCGAAATTCTTACCCTTGACAAGGGTTTTCACAGTAGAATTATTTTGTGGGTGCACCTTAGCACCAGATTCACTTGAGATATGAGCCATTTTTTGATCAACTACTTGAAACTTGTTTCGTGATCTCTCTAATCCTTGCCCTAGACATCATGGAAAGGTATGGTTTTCACTTTTATTTTGTGCAGCAAATTTGAAGCCGTTGTCACTCAAGTTCATAGTATGATCTGTTGAAAGATAAATTTATAACCCATATTGGATCCCCTAAAACATTTCTTGCTAAAATATTGAGCATAAACCACAAAAATATTGGCCGCTAGGGCCCGAAGGCCCTAAAAACCAACCTCTGGAGCTACTTGCACTCAACCCAGATGAAAACCTCGCATAGTCGCTTGCCAAATATCTCATTCACACATAGGGATGTGCTAGGATATGTGTTTCTCAAAATTCTATGAAAATTGGTGAAGACGTTCTAGGGATTTTCAGGCATCTACCCTCAAAATTGTAACTCAATCCGAGTCTAGATGAGTGATATATGGCCAAAACAAGTTCGATAGTTTGGACAGTCCTGCGAAAAATGTCCCTCCACCCCTCTTCTTCACTTCAATCGGGAAGTAGGCATCGAAACAATATATTTTTGTAGTATTCAACAAAAAACCATTATATTTATCTAATATACTTATATTTTATTTAGTGGTGTATAAGCATCAATTACCCATTATGATTTCAAATTCATACAAGCTAAAATATTCAAGATATTAAATACTCATTTCAATTTTATATTAAAACAAGCTAGAATGCTCAAGATATCAAATACACATTTTAATTCTAGGTTTATACAAGCTAAAAAATTTATGATATCAATTACCCATACAAGAAAACAATCAAACATAAAAATAGGAAAATTCATAATGTAACAAGCAAAACCATAAGAAAATAAGGATGCATGACCTAAATATTTCTCCAACTAGTTTCTAGCACCCATCATGACCTAAAGATATTCTAGGCATTAAAAGGATGTTAGAAAAAAATTAAAGTTTGGACATGCATGTGTCCCTTCTAAGTGAGGGAGAAATCCTACATCATCACTCCTTAAACCTATAGCCTTCCACCTAGAAATAATTTCAAAGCCCTCAAAAGAATTGAATATGCCTAATAAGAGGGATTTTATATGTGAAAATAGAAGGTATGGTCTTATGGCACCAAGGAAAAAGAAAATCAGTTTTAAGTATTGTAAAGGTATGGTTGGCTTCAAAGCTAAGTGACCATGGTAAAATGGTGACATGAATCATTAACCCCTTACTCTCTTAACATTTAAAAATAATCTTGCTCATTTAAAAATAAAATAGTATATGAGATCACATGCACACATTTTTAGTCGAAACAAATTTTTTCCAACAAACATTCCAAATTCTAAAAAATATATAATTCAAACAATTTTTTTTGTTTAAATTTACCAAGCAACCATACATTTTTCTAATGTAGATACATTTTATTAATTGGTATGTAAGCATCTCTTTTAAACTATTCATTTCCATGACATCTTCTCCCTAATGATACCTTCATTTTGTTCCATAGAGTGACCTATCAATGTTTGTAGCAATACAAGCAAATTAGTCTATTCTAGATATCATTATCATTATGTTATAAAATATAAAAATAAATTATAAATTATGACTTAGAAATGCAATGTCATTCACTTAATAAATGAATTGATCATTAAGAATAAAAAAATTTGAAATATGGAATACTTCTCCTTTAAAAAGAGTTAATTGTTCCAATAACTACAAACAACACTTATTATAATATTTTATAAAATAAAATCTTTACAGATTACATCTTATAACAAAGATCTAACATAAAAGTTTGAAAATTATAATTATAATTAATTTTACTCAATACACATTTATAAATAAAATTTTATATAAAAATCTGCTGCAATAACAAAAATTTATTAGAAGCTTTCTTTTAAATAAAAAGCATGGATATTTTTTTTTTCTTTAATTCTTCAATATGTTTTCACATAACACACTTTTTAAAATACTAATCGCATTAAACCTTATACTAAATCTCTATGATCTTATATTAAACTTTTCACTCTACCCTTAGAATAATACTCCTATTGTATGTAAGACTAACTATTTTTTTATTGAAAATTTTAAAGTATATATTGTAGGAACATCTTAGTGTTATATGGTTGGACTGTTATTTAGACTACTCAAATTCAAATCACAAGGTAATAGGAAACCATTATACCTATAGAAAATGTGACTCCCAAATTATATCACCTATTATACTTCATTTTAATTAAAAAAAATTAAAACATATAAAAATAATTTTTTTTTACCTTATATAACTAATTATGGTGTATCAAAATACTATTATGTGAAAGAACTAGAATTCAATTAGAATTCCTGTTAGACGACTGCTGCTTTTTGTTGAAGATATTTAATACTAGTTTATTTACCAATTTTGTTTAATTTATAATATTTTTTTATATGGTGGAATTAGTTATTAGGAATTTGGGTAGGTTGTCTGACTTTTATGGCTGCCACAATATTTTGTGTCCCTCAAAAACCTTCACAAAATTTTTGCCGCGCAGTCCTTCCAAAATCATTTAAAACCTTTTACACCGTTAAAAACATAAAAAAATAGACAAAGGTTCAATCTGACCAAACTCAAGATTTGAATCTTGGATATCTACCTTCCTTACGAACTTAATTTATAATACTTTATTTACCGTATTATAGATACAAATTTATTCATTCTAAAATAATCTTCAAACCTTTGTATCATTTCTAACTCAATATCCACTATGATGCACTACATACATTTGATTTCATCACTTTTTTTGTATGTTACTGCTTTCATAAAATTTTAAAGTGGGAATAGTGTAATGCAATCTTTAATCCCTACTATAACCTAACTAGTATGCTCAACATAAAAATTGTTATTTTATGATATTTGTTTGTTGGATAATTTTATTTGTTGAACTTTAATGAACTTATAAAGAATATCATTTCATAATCAAATTTTTCCATGGGTTCAAGCCTTTAACATCTTAATTTTATCTTATGTTAAGATATTCAATTAAATAACCCTTTTGTAGCTTCTTAATACATAATCTAAGCTTCAATAAGTAACATCATTGTATTTATATTCCATTAAGTCTATTCTATATACTTGTTAACTTTTCTGTAATACATATACTATAATTTTATATAATAAAATACAAATAAATAGTATAAATAATTAACTTCTTATTTAATTAATTAAATAATATATATTTTTTAAAACTTCCCGTCATTTCTTTTTAGATTAGCTTTAATCTCAATTCTCTAATTTCACATCCCTAAAAACCAACGTTCTGTTTTTAATAAGTTTGATCTCTTCTTCTTTGTAATTATTTTCAATGTAATGTATCATTTAGAATCATAACATCTCAACATCTTTTCAACCCACCTTTCCAACTATACCTTCAAATATCATTAATGTATGTTTTAAATAAACAAACATAGACCGGCCTCCAAAGTAGACTATACTGAAAATTTTCTATTCTGCGTACCAATGTTTATAATTTGGCAATTGTAGTTTCGTTTTTCTTTTATTGACTTGACTTTAAATTTATCAATCTTTTAGCTTGGCCAACGTTGTGGCGGTCGCTATCTTGTACGCTTCTATCATAAACATTTTTATCTTCTTTAAATTGTTATTTTTTACAATCAACTCCTTAATATTTTTTTTATAAATTGATAAAATCTCATTTTATTAATGCCTTTCGAAAACTTTCCACGATGAAGACCATGCATATAGAAATTGTGCAAGAAACAAAATAGCATGATTTCAAAATTACCTATGATTCTAACATTTTTTTTTAAAATTTCTATTATTCCTTTCAAGCAATAAATTCCAACAAATAATGGCAGGACTAATTCTATATATAATGCTTTAGATTTGAAACAATTAACATAATATTGTATCATCTCTTTCAATATTGAAGGTTCTACTTAATATATATCATATTTTTTAAAAATAAAATCCAATGGGCAAAGGGATAATGAAGAAATAAATCATCAAACATCTATACATCCTTCTTACACAAGGTATAACTAAAGGCCCATGATATAATTTTCTTTGTAGAATCTAATTTGTATACATCTTGATTTGGACTCCCAACCAAATAAATATTGATTCCTCAAGTGACCAAACATTCTTCAAGGAAAATCATTAGAAGAAGGGAATTTTGATTGTTCTAAATCCTTATATCTCAACTTGATTATGTAACTGCTATCTTTTGATCAAATATAAACCAAATACACTACATAAAATAGGTAGGTAAAACTCTTAAACCATATTTTCAAGCTCCTTCACTAAATGTTTAACATCCTCTCCATAAATCATGTTACTAAAAGAAATCCATGATCAGAATTGTTGCTCACCATTGAGCTTCGAACCAATATAAGCTAAATATTTCCAATTAAGTGGTTGTCATTCTAGATCATGGATAACAAGACAAGGATTCAGCCAAGTACTAGAAAAACAAATTATAAAATCCATCTAATTAATTGAGCCCCTAAACAAGTTATACTTCTTTAATAGTTTTATTTCATTAATATAACATATATTTTTGAATGCTATACTTATTGGCAATATTGAAATGGCATCATAAATATTATAGATTTTAATGTAGTCCTTATGTCCTGTATCCTTCTCTCGGGACTAAGAGGATTAAAGAAGAAAACAAAAAATTGTAACTGTAATCTATATGGCATATCAGACACCCTATGAGTTTTCACATTGCATATTTCTGAGTTTTGCAGCAGGACCAAATAGGATGTCTGTCCCCGTTAAGGATTGTTATTGATTTGTCTGATATTTAATTTAAAAAATAGTAGAAAAAGCTATGAACTGATTTTAATTGAGTGGTGATGTAATGTTAGTGTGTATTTGTCGCTAGTTAAAGAAAAATAAAATTTATGGATGGGTCTTATATTTAGAGATATTTGTGATTTTAATTAAGTGTTGATGCAAGGTAAGTGGAGTTGTCTCTTGTTAAATATATAGATAGGTATTAATGTGAATGTAATTTCAATTATGGATGGTAATATAAGTGTTTTTAAATTTTGTTAAATAAGTCGAGTGAAGGTTTTATTAAGGGTTGTATTTATAAAAATAATAAAATAATATATTTGTTATTAAGTTAATTAGATTTTTTTGGTTTGTTTTTAAATTATTTTATTTATTTTATTTATTTTTTATTAAATGTATTTATCATCCTTTTTAATTTATTATGTTTTTATAATGAACATTTTGATATCATTTTTATTAAGGTAATTTTTTTTTAAATTTGAATTTTGTCAAGACAAACATTAATATTGTAACTATTTAAATTATTTGCTATCCTATTTCTTTCTTTATAGATAAGTTAACATTATCAAGAAATTACCTTCATCAATTGTTGGATATAAAAATAATTCTATTTTTATCAATTTTCTATATTTATTTTACTTGAGAGCATGAATAATAAGTTTTGTATCCTCCTTAATTGAGATATATTTCCATTATTTTTTCATGATAATTTTGATCCATGTAAGAAGTGCCCTAGATTTTTCTAGTTGAAGTTTCATATGATTATGAGTAAGTAGATAATTTTGGCTTCACTATTCTATAAAGTACCATCTTTGTAGGTTTTTTTCAATTTTCCTTTGGAAGCACCAAAAAAATTGCTTTTGATAAACCTTGATTTTGGATATCTTCATTTTACCATAGACTGACCTATATCTTGTGTGTTAAATCCATTGTCACAAATGATCCTTGCATGTATATTCAAATCATATAACTAAGAGGTTAGCACCTCTTTTATGCACTTGAGACTTTCTATGATGAACATCATGTCTCTAAACATTCTCCATGAGAGGTAATAGTGTGATTTCAAACTAAGACATGATTTTGAGATTTATTTTTTAGAAGTTCTATTATTCTCTTCACGCCAAAAATTCTGACAAAGAGTGGTAGGACCAATGGTTGGGAATTATATGGGCAGTAATGTCCACATACAACTTTATGATAAGGTAATGCCCTTGATGTACCCTCCATAGGATGCATAATGCTTTAGATTTAAAATAATTAATCCAACATTTCATCAATTTCTTCAATGTTGATATAGCTACCCACTATATTCTCATATTTTTTTAAAAGTCATCCTAAATGGTGCAAGTAAAAGGAAAAATAAGGAGTAAACGATCTGATATTTCTTTGTAGTCTCTCTCTTATAAGAATGTTGTTTTGGACTACTAACCAAAGGAATGTTGAGGTCTTAAGTGACCAAACAGTATTCCAAGGGAAATAATTGGTAGTAAGAAATTCTAGATGCTCTAAATCCTTATATCATAATAATGCCAAAGTATCCACAATATTTTAATGGATTTCAAATGAACTTATATTTCAACACAAAATAGGAAAATAGAACTCTTGAAGCATCTTTTGGACCTTGCCAACTATTTTTTTGAAGTCCTATCCTTCAACCAAGTTACTAATAAAAATCCATCATTTTGGAGTTGTTGCTCACATTAATATATTTTTTACCTACAAACCTTTACAAGATAAACATGACTAAGGTAGTGATTAACAACTTGGATAAATAATAAAGTATCAACCAAGCATCAAGAAAAATAATTGTAGAATCCCCCTTATTGATTAACCATCAAGCATGTTCCTTGATTAATTACAAACTCTTTGATATGAATTTCTACATTGTTGAATTTGTAAGTAGGATTCATTTCTTGAACAATTTAATTGCATTATGAGAAACCTATATATTTTTGAAGTAACATTTTTTCCAACTTCTTGATCTTGGAATAATCTCCAACCAAGTTTTGCCCCTAGTGCCAACCTTATAAGTATGCAGTTTTGAAAATCTTGCCCTCCAATATTATTTTGTTTACAAACCCCATCCCTCTTACAAAGAGGAAACCTAAATTTTTCCTTACATACTTTCCAAAGGAAACCTCTTTGAATTATATCCAATTTGGATGCTATATCTAATGGGAATCTTGAAAGTGATATCATATACAGGGATAGATTGTAATGTGATTTTTTATGAATTTAAGCCTGCCAACTATGGCTAAGAACTTACCTTTATGACCTATAAAAGAAGATTCTATCCTATCCAAAAGTTAAGCTCAAAGCTCCTTCTTATTTCCCTTATCCAACAAAGGAATACCCATCTATATCGATGACAACTTTCTAACTTTAAACCCTAAAACACCCATAGTAATTCATTTTAAATCTTTGGTCAATATTAATGAAATCAATTTTGGATTTTGAAGTATTAACCAATTGTTGAACAACCTTATCATAGCATGATAATATGGATTTAAACTCCATAGACTCATTGACTAAGGAATGACCCAAAATAAAAGTATCATCAACAAATTGGAGATAATATTGAAAGGGACCATTTGTTGTAACTTAAATATCTTTTATTTTTCCTCTTTTCTTTTACCTTTATAAAAGCTCTTCCAAATGTTTTACCAAGAATAATAAATAGATAGGGAGATAGTGGGTCACTCTAGTGAAGTCCACAAGTTGATTCAAAATTTTCCTATATGAGATTTGATCAAAGTAGAATATTTTGAAATGATATAAAAATATCTAATCCATTCACACCAAAATCGATCAAAACTATTTTTTTATAATATCATATTAGAAAATTTCAACAAACCTTGTCACATGCTTTGTTCATTTCTAATTTTAAAATTACACTTGTTCTTTTTTCATGGAATGAAGAGAATGTATGTATCTGGTGCAATGATTATACTATCAAGACTTTGTTTACAATGAACAATACCACCTTGTTTCTCTAATATGACAATATAAAATACATTTTAATTTAGTTTCCATAATTTTTAAAATTATCTTATTAATCATATCATTAAGGTTTATTGGACAAAAATTGTTAAAATATCCTGTATCACCTTTCTGAGACCCAATGCAATAAATGTGGCTTTGATATCATTTGTTGTTGCCTTATTTTTTCTTACCTCTTCAACCACATCCAACATGTCATTCTTTAACAAATCCTATTTAAAAAAAATAAAATTATAGAAAATCCATTAGTGCTAGGTTCCTTATTAGGGTGGATTGAGAAATTTATCTCCTTTTGTTAGCAGTATTACATTATTTGGTACTTATTATTTATGTCAAAAGTATGTGTGAAAGTGTGAAGTGTGCTTATTATGAGTTAAAGGTGTTAAATGTGCAAGTGAAGAGTCATGAGTCTTAGGTGTCATATGTGTAAGTGAAGAGTCATGTGAGATGTGTCAAGATTTGAAGTAGCAAGTTATGTATTCACGAGAAGATTTATCATAATGTAATAAAGGCATATGAAAGGTTGCATCTCCTATGAGTCCTAGGAGAGCAAAAATTAAGAGTATTGAAGAGTATTTTGTAAGGTTATATTTTGGAGACAAAGCTCTATGAAATGTAACAAGTTTTGTAATAGGTGTTGAAGATTTGATTTATTATAAATAAATTTTTTCTTTTGTACAATATTAGTGTTATTGTGATTGAATGAGAACGTAGGAAATATTGGAATTGTGATTTTTGGGGCTCACTTGCTAATAGTGCTATTAGAGTCACCTTGGTGAAATTCAGCTTGGTTTAGAGCTATGTTGGTGAAAGAGATTTGAGTTTGAACAATCCAGGATAGAGAGAACATGAGTGTGGAATCTGAATATTAGAGAATGTTTAAGAAGATATTGGAGAATGACTAGCACCAAAATATTCTAGTGTGAATATGTGGATGTGCAAATCTAAAGGAGAGAAGACAAATATAGTGAACGTGAAGATTAATATTGGAGAGAGTCAAAGGTGGAAGGATGAATGTGATTTTCTAGACATGTAAATATCAAGGTGTGAATTTTAGACATGTGGATTTGAAGGAGGAAATAGATGATTTTGAGGAGATTATTAAAGGTATTGGAGGAGGAAGAGATTAATTAGAGATGATTGGATGCTAGAAGTCTACTATTTGAAGAAGATAAAGATCTTTGTGATTAGTTGTTGGATGATTGTTTTTGGAGAATAAATTTTTTGAAGAAGGTGTTTGCTAGAGAGCACGAGTGCAAGTTGAAGGATATTAACTTGAGCGTTAATAGTAAACTCAGAGGGCATTGGACTTGAATATAGTGAAGTGAAGTTAGAGGATGTATACTTGAGGATGAGTTGAAGCTGAAAGATGAATTTGAGTGTAGTGAAGCCAATAAGAGGGCAACAAAATTAAGGAGATTTGGTTTCTAGAAGTGAAGAATACCTATGACAAAGAGATCTTGAGTCAGATAGTGAAGGGCGCCTATGTCGACATTGGATGAGTTGAAAACTTCTAGAGTTAGAAAAGTGTGCACCCAAGTTGGAAAGGGAAGTACTTGAATTGGAAAAGTGAATGCTTGAGTTGTAGAGGTGAGCACCAATTCTTGCAAAGGAAGACGACTAAGATATATCAAAAATGTTAATGCTTTAGAGGTAGTGAAATGTTGTTCTAATATAGAAGAATGTTGCCACATGTGTAAGGGAATAAATTAAAGGTGACCACTATGATAAAAGGTATAATTAAACCTTAGCCACACATTAATGATATAAGGAATAAATAAATGATTGGAGAAATAAGAGAATTAAAAGTTGATGTAAATAGTTATTTTGAATTGAAATTTTGAAGGAAGATATTATTAAATTGAAATTTGGAGGGAGAAAGAGAAATTAATAAGGAGACATAAGAAGATTACAAAATTGAATATGAGATTTGGCAATTGATAGATTTAAATTTGATTGATGAAAAGTTTTTGTTTAAAGGAAGAATTTAAAATCAAAGTTTGGGAGTTATAAGAAGTGAGAATTGAAATAACATTGCTTGAGAGTGAATTATAAAATTGAGATTAATTTAAGGATTTTGATTATTAATTTTGGAGCATCAAAGGAAATCTACAAAAAAAAAGAAATTGAGAGATTGATTTGTGAAGTTCATCACGGAAGAAAATAATCATAATGCATTCATAGAAGAAAGTAAGGAAAGTTTGAAAGTTCTAAAACTATATATGCAACATCTGATAGAGATTTTTTATGAATTAAGAATGAAGACAAGATGAAGATAATATAGAGATTGAATGCAAAATCCTTCACACCAAATAATTTAATATGATGGGGTCTTAGTGGCATTACATTATTTGGTACCCTTGAGTAGCATTGTAAATAGTTTGATTAGGGATGTGTTTATTATTTATGTTAAAAGTATGTGTCAAAGTGTGACGTGTGTTTATTATGAGTGAAAGGTATCAAGTTTTCAAGTTTGAGTTATGTGTGCAAGTGAAGAGTCATGAGTGTCAGGTGTCATATGTTTAAGTGAAGAGTCATGTGAGATGTATCAAGATTTTAAGTAGGAAGTTATGTAATCATGATAAGCTTTGTCATAATGTAAGAAAAACATGTGAAAGGTTACATCTCAAGTGAGTTTAAGGAGAGCAAAAGTCAGGAGTATTCAAAAGTCTCGTGTAAGGTTATATATTAGAGACAAAGCTCTATGTGATGTAACAAGTTTTGTAATAGATGTTGAAAATTGTTTCATTATAAATAAATATTTTATTTTGTATAATATTAATGTTATTGTGATTCAATGAGATCCTAGAAAATATTGGACCTATGATTTTTGGGTCAATTTGCTAACACTTTTAGCTCCTCATTAAATATCTTCCTCATCACTTTCATTTAATCCTTCTATGATAATTGATAGAATATTATGCAAAAATTTACCTTGAGCCTCCTTGCCTTGTCCAAATTTTGGCAAAATATATTTGAAATAATTATTTACTTCTTTCATGATACCTTCTTCTTTCTCAATACTTCTTCCATCTAGAGTTGACATATTTTTGATGTGACAAAAATATATGTTTTAGTTGTGGCATGAAAATTTTGGTATTTCTTCTAACTTCCTTAATCCATATGTCCTTGGACTTTTGGGACCAGTATGTCTCTTCATTTTTCACCTCATTATAATAATATAAACATAAGTATCTTAGTCTATTCCATTGATTTCTACTATCTCTTGTTGAGTTTGAATTTAATTTCCCCTTTTTGTTTTAAATATGTTACCAAAATATTTGGCATTCCAAATATTCATTTTACCCCATAGGTATTTCATCTTTTATTCATATTTTGAACAAACTTGTACATACATTATCTTCAAATCATGCTTTATCCTAGTATAACATTACCATGTGGAAGAAATCAACATCTTGGATCTATGTAGACTAAAATCGAAACGGATTTTGAAGATAATTATTGAGTAGATTGCATCTCAAAATAATGAGTTTAAGATCACATATTACTTGCAATAAATTTTCTAAAGAGATTGTATACTCTGTTTATAACAATGTATTAGATAACAACAAGTTAGCCAGTATTTATGCTAGATTAATTTTCCTGATCCATCTATTATCCCATATATTGAAATCTTCAAGGAATAACATCCCAAAGGTTGTTTGAATTGAAAAATAAAGTAAGGTCCTCCATTGATTTAGACCATCCAAGAGTACCATTCAGATTTTATAAAGGATATGGAAATATGTTGAAGCCTTCCAACAACCCATAGATCACAGTTATGAGTCATTAAATTTGAGAAAAATAAATTGAGGTGCTTCCAACATATTTCATGAGGAGTAACTATAATTGGATAATATATATTTATAACCCCAAGTTTGATATTTTCTTCTTTTCTACAAAATAAACTAGAAATCCAATTACTTTTTGCTTCTAGAAAGTGTCCATCCCACTTAAGTTTGTGTCATACTATTGCAATACATATTGAATATTTTGTAGAAGAAACTACAAGACAATCCCCATCCTACAATTTTTTTTGAATTCATCCTTAGATTGCTCACTATGTAATTTTTTTTCTTTATTAAAATAAGCATAGGGTTATAACAACCTATTAATTTTTTAACCCTTCTTTAAAGGAATATTTTCATACCTCTAATATATCTAGATACTATTTTTATCATCACTTTTAATTTTTATTTGTGGGTTAGTCCCACTTCTTGTTAAAAATTGCACTATCTATTTTTATTTTTGCATATTGATATTTTTAAAATTTTCTTCTTTGCCTTGTTTTTTTTTAAATTATTTATATGGAATTTAAACAAGCCCCACCCATGTTACATCATAACCACATAGTGGTATCAATCTAGGTGTTGTCTTCTAGGGTTTATTTGATACCCTATTTGTATTGGCTTAGGCCCTTCCTAAGGTACCTCATATCGACAAGAATATACTTAGGGACTCGATAAGTAGGGTATAGGTAACATAAGCTATACTATTATTTATTTGGAAAGATGTTCTCACCTCAAATATGCTCATCATTGGTGGTACTAGCACACACAAAGGAATAACTTCCCATATTTATGATTATACCTTTAGCAGTGGGTCATCCATGATTTAATGGTGAGATAAATAGGGTAGCAAGGTACGAGAAGGAATAATGGTTCTTGAAATTGTTAGTATTGAAAGTATTATTTAAAAAATATTGGTTGTTAGTGTTCATAGACAAATAATCAATCATCAACGCAATTTATTCCTAAAAAAGAAACTTCAAAGTACTATAAGTAATCTAAGATTAAGATAGTAATGAGGAAGCAAGTTGTGGATATGGACAAATATTTTGGGATTGAGGCCATTTGGAATAGGTGAAAGACTAGACATTATCAGGAATTTAAACAATTTTACTGTAATAGTCATACTTGAGACACTAGTGATAAGTGGAGGGGATGACTTTCATAGCATGAATCCATGGATTTCCTAAAAGAATGTCATAAGAAGTCTCATAGGGGATGACATAAATTAGGGTATCAAGGACCCATGGTCCTAATTTTAGAGATAAGGTGATAGTATCACAAGTTCCCTACTTCCTACCATGAAAGGCTCTAATGATAAAATTCATTTTTTGTAAGTTAATTTTATGTCATTCCAAGATGGTGGAGGAATTCTAAGCTATAAATATTGAGGCTAGATCCATTGTCTACTAAGACCCTTTTGATATATTTTTATTTATCATGACAAGTGATATGCAGAGGATGGTCGTTGGAAACAAAAAATGGGAGAATATCAATATCCTAAAAATAAATTAGGTGGTTTCCTTATAAGGTCCCAACAATATTAGTAATATCACTAGGCTACAAATCATGAGGGACCACTTAATAACTTAGAAGTTTAAGAAGCATGTCATAGTGGACAAAGGATGTTTTTAATACTTTAGGAAGGAGATTTTAGCATGCATATTATCTAGTTGTTGGAATAAATCAAAAGAGATAGTATTATATGCCTAGATGACTAGAGGAGGTTTATTTGTCATGGTATTTTTGCCTTTATTTTGTAATACTAGAGGGGGTTGGGAATATTTATAAGAGGGTTGGATATTTTGTTGTTGTCGGGTTACAACATACGTAAATACTATGTCTATCATATTTTGAAAGGTCATATTATTAGCAAATTTATAGTTACGGTTAGGTAAAAGGTTTTGAAAATTCCCAAGATCTTTATTAGAGGAAGATTGGGTATTATAATTATTGATGATAATATGGCCTCTATCTATGATATTCTATATGAGGTTACGTAAGATATTACACCTATCAGTCTTATTGTCGATAACACAATGAAAATCATAGTGGTCATCGAGGCTATGCTGATGAGGTGTTTCTTGTGATAGGTCTATGAGATTGGGTTGTGGAAGTTCTATCAATTTAGCCTTGAGAAGTTATTTCAAAATGAGGCTATATTCATGGAAGAAAAATTTCAAATAGCAAGGGTTAGTTAGATATAAAAAATAGACAATCACATACTATATCAATTTAATTATATATATATATATATATATATACCTTCAACTCTCTGATTACTTGCAAAGGTATATTTTCCTACAAAATGAACAAGTATATTAGTTCCATATCTTTTGTCATTAAAATCTCGTAAAATCACATAATATGTTAGTAATGAACACATATATACTCTTAAGTATTTATATTTGAAAATAGTTATCCAAGGGAAGATCATGAAAAAATACACCTCTTATGATAGGTGGATTGTAGATTTATGAGTATCAAGGCACATGATAAAGCACAAGCATATTCTACAATGTTACAACACATCACATTCATGGAAGTGAGTAGTCATTGTAGATGAATATTATTTACAAGTGGTAGGTTATGGATAGTATAGTGATGGATCTTGTTTCTTTGATGAAGTTATTTAAGGTGCTAGTGTTTTTTTTTTGAAAAAATTGAAAAAAACTTGTATTAAAACAAATATCAGTTACAATTGGGAGAAGACACATCCCAACCGAAAACAATGAAAGCACATGATTACAAGAGAAGAGGAAGATTTGCAATGGATCCAAATCTCTTGAACCAATACCAAGCTAGCTAGGAAGATTTAAGGTGCTAGTGTTGGTCTCAATATTTTTTCTATCTACTATATTAATAAAATAAAAAAAGACTAGAATTCTAGCCTAATTATTGGGTAATAAAGAACATAGAAAATATATTAAATATAGTTATTTTTGGTTATTGTGTTGGGTCAGATCAAATGTATAAACTAGGAAAAAAACTATCTCATTTTATCTCTTCCTCTAGAAAGAAAGGTTTCATGGTCATGGTGTCTTAAACGAATGATGAGAGTTAATGATGGGACCATATGAATGGAAATATTAGCTATGGATAGTTGAGATACATGAATTTATCATATGACCTTTGAAATTTCTCATATTTTTCCAAGTGGTGAATACAAGGGATATGTTCTAGAGAAGCATCATACAGAAACCTTTATAAAAGGAACAATGATATGTGCTACTTATCCCTTAGAGATCATACATAGTGTTATATGCAAACACATATGTACAACTTCTATTTATTCAAATAGATAATTCTGTTTATTAATGATTTCTCTAAATATTTGTGGTTATATACTCTTTCGATGAAGGATGATGCCTTTGATAAGTTTAATGTATTGAAAGAAAAAGCAGAGAACCAAAGAGAGAGGAAGATAAATTTTATCAAATTAGATAGAATATTTGAGTACATGAGTAACAAATTTTATTATTTCTTGACTCTTGAATATATAGCATTCTAGAGGACTATTCACTATACCCTAGAGCAAAATTAGGTAGTTGAGAGATATAATAGGCTAGTAATGGAGATGGCTCATTATATGATCTTCAACATGGACTCACATATCTAAACACCTTGGGAAAAATAACACATCAAAGAGTTGTAGATGCATTTTTGTTGGGTGTTTAGATATATATAAGGAATATCATATATATTATCATTAGAAGCATTATATCCTCATTTGAAGAGATGTGATTTTTTATGAGGTTCATACAAGGGTACAATCTAGTCTATCATCTAAGTTTTTGGTAGAAGAGCCTCCTATTTCTTCAAATTCTCTAGTAGATTCTTTAGATATTCTTGTAGGATCTATTCCTATAAGAAGTTATTTTTCATTTTCCAGTGAAGATCATATATCCATATATTTGATCTATTGTTCAATAACATCACCTTGAACACCTTTATTCTTATGTTTAAGGAATAATGAACTAGATACAAAAGTCTTTTGTGCTATAGTTTTGGATGTTGATATGAGTGGTGAATTTGATTTGGATTTGTATGTTTGGATCTTGATGTTAGTTTTCCAAAGAATGTGTCTAGTTCTTCTATAATTCATCCAATAGTCAAGTGGGTTTAGATACTATAATAGGATGATCATCCCATTTTATTTTTAAAGTGGCACCGAAAGCTCCTTCTTTTGAACAAAATTCCTTTTGCTCGCATAATATATAGTACTAAATTTGATCACTTGTATTAATAGAACTCTAGTATTCAGTAATGAACAAGATGTATTTGCTTTGTAACTTGATGTATATTCTATGTTACGAATTTAAGAAGGATTAATATTTTTTGAAACTATTGTTTGCTCATATCTAGTCAATATTTTGTGACATTATATTCTTAGAAGTCTTGGGTATAGTATTGCTTTTTTCTTCAATGGGCTTAAATTTTAATACATACTAAATAAAGTGGGTAAAATGCCAATATGGAATTAGATGTTGCTTTACCATGGTAAAAGAATGTGGTTCTATTAGCATTGTTTAATTGAGTCATAGACTTGACTATAATTAAATTGTTATTATTATTTTGACTTGGAATAAGAACATGATATTTATATATAATTAATAGTGATATTATATATCCTTCAATGAGAAATATTGCAAATATTTTATCATTTAAAAATCCTAAATTTAGTCAAGATGAAATTAGTAGAATTATTGTAGAGACTACTCTTTTTAATTTGATATAATGAACTAGTGAGTTTTAATTGTAATTATTTATTCATAAAATTATTCATTCAAAAATAAATATGATTAGAGTTAAACCTAAGAAGGTATTAGACATACATGGGTCACCAAAAAATAATTAACCTCTCTATGACTTGAAAAGGAATGTTAAATATGGAAGGTGATTCCCAATTTGATGAAGGACATAGATAGGATAAAAAAATAATAATAGTAAGATTTCACTAGTCCATGAGTAGACATCAAAGGCATATATAAAGATTTCCTTTTATTCTATTGTCCTATATAGAAAAAAAGTATCATTACACTTCTAGTCAATATAAAGATATGAAGGTAAAATTTAAAATAAATTTTATTAGCCCATTCACGATGATAACCAACCTATCCACCCATCATTTGGTGAAGGCACAATAGAAGAACGAGGGAAGTTAAACACATAAAATTGGTTGCTCTATTAGACATCCTATGTGGTCCTAATAAAGATATGGAAGGGAGGAAAGAAACTTTGGCATGCTACCTAACTAGAAGTGAGATCATGTTAAGATATTTCTCTATTACAGAATAAAGTTTGAGTGTGGAATATTACATGATAAAGTATATTATAAAATCCCCTTTGGATAAAAAAAAAGTAAAATAAAATTTTACCTTGAATGACATTATAAAAGGATTTTTTATATATTATTGTTTTTAGATTCTCTAGGACTAAGTTATTACATGTGGTATCAAAGCCCAATTAAAATATTGAGGCATTATGGGTTCACTAGCACTAAATCACATTATTATTGATCAAGAAAATGGATATAATAGATCCATTAATTGAGATAAATTAATAAAATGATAGCATATATCATCTCATCATCCTAATTAATGATGTATAATAAATAATAATCATATTGAAAAATAAAAACCAAGGAAGGTCAATAAGGGAAAGGAATCCTTATTTTGAAAATGTGGAACCTTCTAAAAATCAAAATGATAGAACAAATAAAATAGGATCCATGCCAGTGGAAGAAGGATAATATTTTTTTTCTCCTAAGGGTAACAATGTTTGAAGTAGCTAGAAAAATTTTCATTAGTCATAGAAAGTTTGTGAAAAGGGTTTTATGATAAAACCCTAGATGAAATTGGATCACAAGGATCTTATTAGATCTAAATGAATTGTTCCAAGTGAAACATTCAATAATAGGTTCCTTTGTTTCTCTCTTGAAATTCAACCTTTCATTTAATTTTTTAATTTAAAACCAAATGGGTGCTTGAGATTTAGGATATCTCTAGAGTTTTTTCAAAACCCTTATTTTTCTATTACATTTTATTTTAATTCCAATTTCTTTTATTTTTTAGTGTCTTATGTCTAATAGCTACATTTACGAGAGGATAGAATACTTTGTTTCCACTAAAGAATAAAAAATAATCCAAACACTTTATGATGGTCCCCTAGTGCTAACGAAATTATAGGTAGGTTTTTATGTATGGAAAAAATCACCAAGTTGATATAATGGTTCAAATAATTTTTTGTTGCATTGGTATGAGAAGGTGCCTTGATTGGTTGTATATATCAAAAATGTTATCTAGGGAAAACCATAAAAGATATAAATAAATCATTAACATTTTTGGAGTCTTTACTAAATATTTTCGGGGGCTCCCATTTTAACACATTTATTTTGTTTTGCCTTCAGATACCTATTTTACTAGACATAAATTTTGCATAATTTTCCTTTATTTTTTAAAATTGAGATTTTATTTGGAATATTTCATTTGACAACATGTAAAATTTGGGGCATGTGTATGTCAACATAATTCATTTGTATCATGAATATATCAAAGGGAAGGATTGTTGGAAATATTTGTAAAGTAGAATGATGCTAAGTAAGTGTGACCCATGCCAAGGTGTGTAGAGTAGCCCACCTTGGTACATGTGTCCTTATAAGTCCAAGGTTTGAACTTTAAATGGCCATTATTTTGATTAAAACTAATTATATCAATATTGAACCTAATCATGCATGCAAATATGATGTTGAAAAACTTGATGACATGGAACTAAATAATGATTTAGCTTCTAAACACATTGCACTAGTTTTAGTTACAAATGTTATGTGGCACTTAATAAAAAAGAGATAATATCAAAACATGTAAGGCAATAGCTAGATAAAAGAGGAACAAGTAAATGAGAATGTAGAATATTTTTGACACATTTAAAATAAGAGCATTATAACATTTAAACTAGAATTGGTAGAAGGATGGAAAAATCCTTAATAGCACTTGAGAAAAGGTTGGAACAACCTAGAGAAGCAGGTCTAAAAAAGGATTTTATTGAAAGTGCATCAAAATGTGAAGACACAAAAGACAAGGCAAGGAGGACATTAGAAAGTGCACCAGAAGGAAAATATACTAAATATAGAGCTATTAGAACATTGTAGGAGATACTAAATATTGTAGGATATATTATGTTGGATACTAGAGCCAAAATAAATGTGTTCGAGCTAAAACGCTCAAATAATAAAAGCACCATAAAAATAATCCTAGGTAAATTGTTTATTACCTATAAAAGATTTAAAAATTAAAAATCAAAGGTTGGTTGATATAGTTTTTGGAGGCAGTTTAAAAGTAAACAAGTTACCAACCAATTAAAAATAATTTAAAAAGGTAAAATAGTTACCAATTAATTCAATGTTTATTTGATGGAAATTTTTTGAAAAGGTTTAAAGGAAGGAAGGACGATTGAAATATTGAAAGAAATTTATATGTGAATAATTGAAAAGGGAGGGAAATAGTTGAAAGAAAGATAAAATAAATTGAAGGAAAGTGTAAAGAAATATAAAAGAAGAAGAAATTATTAAAAAGGGAACTATTTGAAGGAAAATTTTGATCAAAAGAAATTTTTCCAAAAACTTTAATTGAAAAATAATATTAAAGTTTAGGTATTGCTTAAGCAAATTGCTAAGAAAAGAAGAATATTAAATTGAAAAACATAAGAAAATAATATTATTATTGAAGGAAGAAGAATTTTTAAATATTGAATTTGGGAGAAATAAATATTTCTTGTAGGAAGGAAATTAATTATTACTAAAAGTGCTAGATTATTAGGGAAATAAATTGTTGATTTATCATTTTTTGAAGAAGGAAAAATTATTCAAAGGCTTATTTGATTTGAGGAAAATACATATTGTTGAAAGAACAAGTTTAAAGCAAAGGCACAAACAAGTTATTGAAGATTTACATCAAGGACAAGAATATTGAAGATTGATCAAAGACAAATTATTTGAAGGTTATTTTTCATAAGGTATAGAACTTATCTTGTATAATGTGAATTTGAAAAGATCATAAAATATTTTTTAAATAAGAAAATAAATTATTAGAAAAATGTTGGTCAAATATCTGCCTAATCAACACAACTTCGTTTGTGTGCCCTAGATACGGCCAACATTGAAATACCGAAGGAAAGGAATGCCCTTCGTGCCAATATCTAGAGAGGGTTGGTTCCCTTACTATTCCTAAATTGGTTGAAGACTAGGGATCTAGGAAAGAGATTGAAAAATGTGAAAGAAAATGGGAAATGTGGCCACAGGCAAAAATTTAAGGTTTGGGGTAGACTAACAGCAAGAAATTCATCCAAGCATGAAATAACATTTAACAGAAGGAAAGGTGGCAAAATTTATTTATAAAATTGCAACAATAACCTTTAGAATAACACTCCAACATTCACTCCCTCCCTAGCAATATTTAAATCCAAATGCATAAATTAAATCTAACAACAAACAATAAATATGAATGTGAAATAGAATTGCACAGTATAGAAGGAAATTGCACACAATATCACTTGCAAATTCAGAAGTCGGATGCCTTGTATTTATGTAGAGAACTTGGAGAGTATTCTCGCAAAGTGTCCAACCTCCATTAAAAAGGAAATTTGATTAGTATTTATAGAGGATTTTTCCTCTTTCATTAAATGCACAAGGGAACAAAATGATCGCAGATCAAAAATAGGAGTGAGGAAATTCCTCCTCAGAATCATTAAAAATTCATGCATTTGGGGCAACGATCCCTCTTTCAGGGAAATATTTCCAGGAAATCAACAATGTAGGTGTCGGTGCACAAATAATTTGGAAACATTGAATGCCTCTATACTTTGAAAATCATGAAAATTCTCTTGTTTTTCTCATTTAGCTTCTTCTCTACTCGGGATCCACGATTTGAGTTACTTACTGCCACCATTATTTAAAGATTCAAATATGGCGTTTTGAAATCTTAACTATAATTATCTTCACCCAAACTGTATTCGCCCTCTAGTAAAAATCAGCTTCGCCCGACTATACATTCTTCCACATGCCCATGCGACTTCCTTTTAAAATGTGTTTGCCCATGGGAGGGGCGAATGGGATGTTCTCCCCTCAACCGAGGTGAATGAGACATTTGCCCCTCAATCAAGGTGAATGCGAATGCATCTTGCTCAAAAAGTACATTTGCCTATGGAAGGGGTGAACGAGACGTTCAACCCCCAATAGGGATGAACATGATTGCTCTTTACCATCGAATGAACATGATTACGTTCCAAGCTTGGAACGCGTTCACCCAATGGAGGGTCAAACAAGACGTTCGCCCCCAAATCAGGGTGAACGTGAACACATTTGTCTTCGCCCTTCCTTTGGATTTTTGGATGACTTTTGACTTTTTAGAAAATCCATTCACCCCAACATGAGGCGAATGGAGCGTTCGCCCTATTTTTAGGGCAAACGCGCTGGTGCCTTCAAAATTTTTAAATACCCTAAAATTTTAATTTAATTTTTATTTTCATTATTTATTTTAAAGCATTCATAATGGGGCGAACCTAAAATATGAATGAAGCTTACAAAACACTTGTAACATAGATGCAAATCAGAAATATAGAAAATTGTTTCGAAATAAAAAGCCATCATACAAAATTGAAATATTGGTTCAAAATACTCCAACAAAATTGCCCCAATGTGTCAAGGTGCAAAATTACCAACATTTATGGTGACTCACAGGGTATCCAGCTCGCATGGATGTAAGCAATCCCAGTCCCTTATTCATTAGGCTACAAAGTCTTTTTTCAACCACCTTGGCTAGAACTTTTGTTGATGCCTTGGATGCCTTTTGACGCACTTCTTCTTCAGCATGCTCTTTCTCTTTTTCTTCCACCACTACCCTGAGCACTTCTACTCATTCTGCTTCCTCTACTGCATTATATGCTATCGTACACTCTACCACCAGATAAACTTCTTTCCTAATTATGCCAACACATCGCTAATAACTGTCACACTACTAACTTATTTTATGAACATCGATGAATAGAATGGGACAATAATAACCATATCAGATTATCTTTAAAGCCATAGGCCTACCTACATAGTGACCACCAGATATTCCAGAATGAAATTCATCCAGTATCTTCTTTTTAGATGATTTTACACACCTGAGAAGAAATTTGTCAATGTTCTTATGATACAATCCGTTAGGCAATAGCACATACTTGAGTGCTTGTAGCTTGAACATCCGACGCTGTGAAGCATCAAGGTGATTTAGACATCTCCCAGAAGTAAAATAGTCAATCAATTCTTATGTCCAATCATGGTCGCTCATAGTATGATTTGTGCAAATTCTTTCACCAATGTCCTATTCATATACTGCATCAAATGTCTTAGAGGGAGCACTTCTAGCTAACTCCTAACATAAGACTCACCCATGAACCAAATTTGTTGGTAAGATCTCCACGTCATATTCTTGAATTTTTGAGATCCAACCTGCCCTTTTATCACCTAGTTCTCCTTGGAGTATAAAATTTCGAACATCTGGATGAATAACATAGACCACAGTCTTTATTTGAGAAATAAAATGTCAGAACTTCTTCAACAATTTCATCATCGCGTACACTTGCTTCTTGATAAAATTGTACTTCTCTTACTGTGGTGCATTAACTTGGCTCAAGAAGACGATTGGATTCTCTTCTCCATCTTATGTAAGTAGAAACTACACAAATAATAATAATAATCCAATAGATTATGATTTCAACATTAGGGATAGCTTACAAAATAATAAGCTTAAGTAGATTACAAAATAGGTTTACTAACCACTTAGCTTAGGAAGCACTAATGGTGGTTGTAAATAGATTATGCTAACAACCTAACTAAAATATCATAGGATATTTTAGTTATTAACCTTAGTTAACTTAGGAGATATTTTATGGAACAGTAAATATCTCCTATGGTAAAAAGTAGATGTAATAACCTATGTAGTATAATGCAATATACTACCTATTTTACCCTAACATCCCCCCTTTATTACATTACTTTGATATACAAAGTCTACTTCGGAACAACTCAAATTTGACATGTCCAAGTGCCTTTGTGAAGATTTTAGCAACCTGTTCATCGGTGGGAATGTATTGGAGCTTGATCCTGTGTTTAGGAACTTCATCATGAATCAAATAACAATCTGTGTCAATATTATTTGTGCGTTCATGATGGACTGGATTCTTGACCAAGTTCAAAACACCTGAGTTTTCGCAAAACATGTGAATAGGAAGTTTCTTTGGTAGGTCCATGGTAGACAAAATGTGACTTAACCATATTGCTTCACACATAGCTCCATGTGTAGTGTGATACTCTACCTTCATTGAAGATAAAGCAACCACCTATTGCTTTTTACTATGACATGAGACAGGACCAGATCCAAGATGAAATACATATCCTGATGTTGATTTTCTATCATCTAGGGATCCAACGTAGTCAAAGTCGGTGTAACTTTATAAGAAGAATGAGTTATTATTCTTATACTCTAGACCATATTCGACACTACCATGAATGTAGTTAAGAACATGCTTTGCTATTTTCCAGTGAGAGACCTTTGGTTCCTGTATGAATCGAGAAAGATAGTTTACAACATAAGTAATGTCTGGTCTAGTATTGGTCAGATAGATGAGGCTTCCAATCATCTATCTATATAGTGTGCCATCTACCTGTGGTGAGTGATCATACTGTGATAACTTAAGCCCTAATTTTATTGATGTTGCTTTGGGATTACAATCAGTCATACAATATTTTTCTACTAAAGTCTTGGCATACTTTTTTTGAGTCACCCTAAGATGATTATTCTTTTGTTCTATATCAAGTCCAAGACAATAGTGGAGAAGTCCAATATCTGTCATATAAAATGACTCTTTCAAGTCATCCTTCATGACATTAATCAATTTCTATGAATTGCCAGTGATGATCAGATCATCTACATACAATACAAGAATCACTTTTTCAAAACCTATGTTCTTAATATAGATATTTGCATTTGATGTACTTCTCTTGAATTCATGTTGTAGTAGGTGACTATCCATTTTGATGTACCATTCTCTTGGGGCTTGTTTTAGCTCGTATAATGATTTGACCAACTTGCAAACCTGTTGCTCATGGCCTTCCTCAAATTTTTTTGGAGATTGTGTCATGTATATCTCTTCTTTTAAGTCACCATTTAGAAAGGCACTTTTTACATCCATATAAATTAATTTCCATCCGAATTGTGTTGCCATAGCGCAAAGAACTTGAATGGTGGTCATCCTTGCAATGGGTGCAAATGTTTCCTCATAATCAAGGCCTTCATTTTGAGCATAGCCCTTCACCAAAAGATGGGCCTTATGCTTTTCTATGGTGCCATATTATTTATATTTGACTTTTTAAACCCATTTGCAGTCTATGGGTTTATTTCCTTTAGGCAAATCCACTAGATTCCATGTTTTATTCTTCATGAGGGAATTATGTTTAGCATCCATAGCTACTTTCCATTGAGGCAGTATAAGTGCTTCATCAACTATAGAAGGTTCATTTTCATCATATGATGACATGTAAACCCTCTCCTCATTAATTTACATATCATATCCACTTTCAAAATATCTATCAACATAAAGCTCTTGAAAATCTGCACAAAGATCATAAACTAAAGTAGATGATTCTTCCTTTCTCTGTCGAGATATGCTTCATGTCTGTGGGTGATTGAGAGTGAGATAAGGTGGTGAAGTGAGTTTGGAATCTTTCATAGTACTTGTATACCATTTTGGAGGCTTTTTCTATTGTAGAGGAGGAAGTGGTTGTTGCTTCTCATCTTCCAGGTATACTGATGTAGTGTTAGATGTGAAAGCTTCATCAAACACTACATCTCTACTAACATGTATTTTCTTGGTGAATGGATATATAAACCAATAGCCTTTTCAGAATTCATCATATCCAAAAAAAATACACTACAGTGTCTTCTCATCTAACTTCTTTCTTTTCTCCTTAGGTATATGCATAAAAGCATTACACCCAAATACTCGTAGATGAGATATGGAAGGTTTCCTTCCACTCCATGCTTCATGAGGAGTCATACCTTCAAGATCCCATGTGGGTGCCCTATTTAGAAGATATACTACATTTTTTATAGCTTCAACCCAGTAAATGTGCTCAAGATTGGCTCCCCTAAGCATACATCGAACCATTTCCATAATGGAACAATTTCTTCTCTCAACAACTCCATTTGATTGAGGAGAATAGGTTGTTGTTAACTATATTTTTATCCCATGTTTCTACAAAAATGAGGAAAATTATTTTGATGTGTATTCCCCCTCTCGATCTGAACGTAGGGTCTTTATGAAACATCCTGATTCTTTCTCAACAAGTTTCTTCAACTGCTAAAAATAGTCAAATGCTTCAGACTTCAACTGCAAGAATAAGACCCACATTTTCTATGAGTGATCATCTACAAACAATTGAAAATACCTTTTTCCTCCACAACTAGTAGACATAGGACCACACAAATCTGTGTGAACTAACTCCAAAGGTACATTAGCTCGAAAGGATCTAGGTTCAAAAGGTACTCTATGTTGCTTTCCTAACAAGCAATCTGAGCACATTGGTAAAGTAGATGAAATATTAGGTAGTCCTTTCACCATTTGATACTTACTAAATTCAAGTAAATACCCTGAGCTTAGATGCCCAAATATCTTATGCCATAGAGAAGTGGCCTCTTTTTTTGTTATTGCCATTGTAGTATGTGGTGAGTTAATTGCATCTAAGGTGAGCAAACCATGTTTGTAAGGACCCGTTGCTATCTTTTTTTCTTTCTAAGTGATAAAGCAACGTTTATTTTCTTAGTCCACTTTGAAATTGACATTCATGTTGTTGTCCAGGATTTGTGGAACTGATAGGAGATTATTTTTCAATCCTGGTAGATAAAGAACTTTTAGAATCTTACATTCTCCATCTATAAGGGAGACATAAACACTTCCTTCTTCCTGAACTCGATAGGTCTTATCATCAGCAATGGTCATTGGTCTACTTTATCGAGCCTCAAATGTCTCAAACCAGGACTTATCGCCAGTCATATGCTTACTAGCACCTGAATCTATGTACCACATAGTATCCTTGTGAGAGGATTTTGTATTATTAATGAGTACTTTGTGTGCTCATTTAGAGTCTGAACTCAAATATTCAATGGCAATATGTCCCTGTTGCTGCTTATTCTTGTTCTTTGGTTTACCTTTGCCCTTCTTTTGTCCTTTTTAACATCTCTTGGTTTCATGAGTGTCCTTATCACAAATTTTACAATACTACTTCTTCTTCTGAGTCTCTTTGCCTTTTCCCTTGTCTTTGTTAGAAGAATATCCTTTCTATTAATTCCACTTTTTTCTTTCCACTTTTCTTGTTTGAGAAAAGTGCATTGTTGGATGCCTTATATCTTTGGATTTTATTAGCTTCTTCAGTTTGAAGCAAATTTACCAACTCTACAAAATTCACTGTCCTACCAGAGACTTGTAGTGATGTGATCAAAATTCTATAGGAGTCTAGAAGAGCCCTCAAAATTATTGATATCAGGACTTTGTCTTCCATTTTTTCTCCTAAGGCTTACAGTTTTGTTTTTATATCTACCACTCTGCAGAGGAACAACTCTACTGTCTCTCCAGATTTCATATGAAGAGTATGAAGTTGTGTTTGAAGGTTAAGAATTATTTATTGATTATCCTTAAAAAATGGTTTCTAAGGCATCCCATGCCTCCTTACCATTTTTAGCTTCACTTATATGAGGTTGTATGTCATCAGTAATATCTAGAAAGATCAATAAGGAAAGTGTTTTATCCTTTTTATCATATGTTGTCTGATCTGCTCCTAGTGATGTGGGTTTAGAATCAGTGCCATCCACTATTCCCCACATCTCCTCTACAGTTAAAATAGCTTTCATCTTAGTTTTACAGCCAGAATAATTTAAACCTTTAAGCAGTTGGCTCTAATTGAGATACTTGTTTATCATGGCCATGGTGAAGGTTTCAAATTGATGTGACTAAGATGAATATATATTGCAGTATACCCTCAAAAGAGTATATGGAATATTTTAATTTGATCTTTAAGATATTTAATGGCACCTACCTTAACACCCTTAACTAAGGATGAAATTTTTGAGGAAATTAAGCCAAACAAATAGAGCAAATTAAAGGGGTAGGTTTTGGAAGACTTATGATTTTGCTCTCTAGGATATTTAATGGCATCTGCCTTAAAACCCTTCAATAAGGATGGAAATTTTGAGGAAATTAATCCAAACAAAAAGAGTGAATCAAGGTGTTTCAATTTTGACCTTTGATGGGGAGTAAAAATTGACTTGTTTAACCTGTGCAAGGTGTAGCACGATTTTTAGTGAAGTTTAGGTTTTTGAAATGCTCTTAAATGTTTTATGATTATTTAATTGCAAAAAACATGATGGTTAGTGCAATAATAAAAAAGAGAGAAACCCAAATTTTTATCACTATAGGTGTCGGATGTAACCGAAAATGCACCTAGTGTAGCCAATTTTAAGAAAATGTGTCAAATACAATCGAGAATGCACCTTTATTACTCTAAAATATCCCCCCTTTTTCTTTACAATTTTGAAAAAAAAACATAGAATCACAAAATGTGAATTCTATCGCCCTTAATTTTTACAAAATTATAAATCGAGCACTCCTTTCAAGACAAGTTGACACACGACCCGAATTTGAAAGGCTTCCAGACCAGTCGACACATGAATTGGTTTGTGTCTTCAACACACGACTTGGATCAAAAATAGGTTCAAAATTCTTCTCAAGGTTACAATAAAAAATTTGCAAATTTATGTCTTATATCTCCTTTGTGAAGGAGAAAACAAAAGCAAATATTTGGTTTTGTTGCAAAAAAAATTATGACCTTTTATCCTTGCCTAATATTTTAAGTGTTTTGGTCTTGCAATAGAATTTGGAGTTCCTATGTCTCTTTATCTCCAAGAAATGTGGGAGAAAACTATAGGAATTTTTAGGAGTTATTGCAAAAAAATGTTGAAAAACTTCTATGTTTTGTAACCAAATACATGATCTCTTTGTCTCTTTATCTCCAAGTTTTGAAGAAAACTAAAGAAATATTACAGCTATAGTTGCAAAAAACATTGTTTGGAAGGATTTTATAAGTTTGAATGCTTACAAAATACATATAATGAGAAAAAAAATTATATAATAAAGCTTTTTTGGAAAAAAAATTGTTTTAAAAAAAATGTTTAAAAATGATTGAATTGACCAAAAGATGCTAAATTATATAAAAATATCAAAAAATTAAATATTTTAAAGCCAAAAACAAAAACTTTAGACATAAATTTTTATATATATATAAAATATTTGGTCAAAGGAGACCGCGCGGGTCGAACCTAGGACCTCATGCGTATGAACGAGGCCTTTAACCAATGGGCTAGCTAGGGGGTTTGAAAACAGTGTGCACAAGGATTTATTTATCATGCGACGGTGGCAAAAAATATAAAAAAAAAAACTTTCAGGACTATTGTCCCACATGCATGTGGAAGCTGGAGATTTAAAGGTTTAAAACATTGAGAGACTATCTTGTACATCGATTGCATTTGGGCAATCAGATGATCACCCTTGTTTTACTAGTCACATGTTAAGGAGAGCCTACCATGTCACACCAGCTCAATAAATCAAATCACCATATGAGCACGTTGCGTCAAGCTCGGCCACATCATATCGCGGTCCACGTCAGCTCGGGCATGTCAGATCGACCACATTAGCTCCCTTCCATGTCAGATTAGATCATGCTAAGCCAGCACGACCGCATCACCTCCATGCCAAGTCAGATCGTGATCCATGTTAGATCATCATCGATGCACAGGTCCTACCAGGTGATTGTCACATCATAGGAAGAGATTGGATGTTGACATCTAGGTGGTGTGTAGATCGACTGCATGTGGGATAGAGGGTCATCATAATTTTGTCATTGGTGTTGGGTTCTAGTCACTAGAGATCATAGGGTGCTCTTGCCCTCTCAGATCTCGATCACTGGTTGGCCTGAGTGCGAACGTCGAAACACCTTTTCGATCGATAGATCCTGGGTTTCCTTATTACCATATCTCGGTAGTGATCATCAGATTACAAGTGTACGGGCACCATAATACATTTTTGGTTGTCGGTCCATCTCATCTGGTCACAGGCTCATAGGCTGGATTCGATCCGATGCAGTCAACGCGTCAAAAATTCAGGAAGATCCCTTTCCATGATTCAATAGGTGAGGACAACATCAGAATCCATGCAAGGCCAGAGTGCCAATAGGGTTCCTCAAGATTCATGCAGGTCCAGGTCAGGTGGAACGAGCGAAGCTCGTATTAGGCTACCCAGCGATAGATACCAATGTAAGTAGAAACTATACAAATAATAATAATAGTAATCCAATAGATTATGATTTCAACATTAGGGATAGCTTACAAAATAATAAGCTTAAGTAGATTACAAAATAGGTTTACTAACCACTTAGCTTAGGAAGCGCTAACGGTGGCTGTAAATAGATTATGCTAACAACCTAACTAAAATATCATAGGATATTTTAGTTATTAACCTTAGTTAACTTAGGAGATATTTTATGGAATAGTAAATATCTTCTAAGGTAAAAAGTAGATGTAATAACCTATGTAGTATAATATACTACCTATTTTACCCTAAAATCTTCTTGTGTCCGCGTCAACACTACAAGATAGCTTTGTTGCTCACCCAATGCATAGAGAATGAAGTCTTTCGAATAATCAGGATTAATTAGAACTGGAGCTTGAGTGATTCTTTCTTTAATTTCCTAAAAATCTCACCTCCTGACTTCCGTCCACTTAAATTCAGTATTATTTTTCAAAAGCCCAGTTATTGGCTTCACAACCTAAGAAAAATCAACAATAAATTTATGGATGAAATTTATTTGATTTAAGAAATATTGTAGGTCTTTATTATTATTAGGTAGCGGCAATTTCATGAGCACTTCGGCTCTTGTAGGATCAATCGCTAACCCTTCCTATGAGATTACATGTCCCAACAATCTTCGTTCCTTGACAACAAAGATCGACTTCTTAGGATTAATGGAGATGCCAAACTCATGGTACTTCTCGAACATCTGCCTTAGGTGAGCGACATGATCTTCTCTATGATGTGAAAACACAGTCATATCATCAAGATATATTACAATAATTCTATTTAGTAACTCACTGAAGGTAATGTCCATGGCTCTCTGGAAGGTAGCTCCGACATTTGATAGCCCAAAGGGCATCCCCTGGTAGGAAAATGTGCCCCACTTGGTGGTGAATGCTATTTTATATTGATCCTCATCCTTCACCCAGATTTTATTATATCCAAAGAATCCATATAACAATGAGAACCTTTGTGTGCCAACAACCACATGAAGAATTTGATCAATATGCGGTAGAGGATAATGATCCTTAAGTGATGCCTGATTCAGGTTGTAGAAATCAATGTACAATAGAATGTCTCAATTCTTATTTCTTACTGGGACCAAGCTCACAATCCATGTTGAGTGCTTGATCAGATATATTATATTTTCCTCTAACATATTTAACAATTTTGCTTTCATGAGCACTTCGATTTTAGGATTGAAAATACGGTGCTTTTGCTGAAAAGGCTTTACCCCCTCCTGCAACTCTATGGTATGCTAGATCATGTTCTTGTCATATCCATTTAGATCCTGGTAACTCCATGCCACAATATTAGGGTACTCATAACACAAGTTCTTAATGCCTTCAAGTTCATCTGGCACACAATCAATCCCAATTTTGATAATAGTTTTAGGTTCCAATTGTAATTCTTTATATTCCTTGGCATCTACCTTAATCCTGTGCTTATTGGCTCTATCATTTTGATAAAATAAATTCTCCAATTATATTAAACCTCTAGGAATATGATTATTCTTAAATTTAATCATCCCTTCTTTCTCATCTTTGGCAAACACTCTATCATCTATGCTGGCAGGTTTTCTGAGCAAAAAATTGATGATTTGTTCATCATTGTCGAATACTTGCCAATTAATATTTTTTATCTAGGACTGAAGGTCTATAAATCACCCTGATAGTCTTGGGATTCCAGACCACTTAATCTATGGGAGAATAATTTGTGCCAAAGGAGGCTAAAATATCCACATGTTTATTATGCTCCTAAGAAATTGCCTGAATATTCAAAGTTGTGAAATCTTTGAATAAATTCTATATCTTTTTGTGATAATATTTTAGGTAATTGTGCTTTGATACACACTTATTAGTGGTATGATTGAAAATAAGCTTAGAGTCGTCAAAAATCTACAGTTGCTTAATGTCCAACTTTTCAGCTTTTTTTAACCCAAGGTACAATGCTTCATATTCAGCTGCATTATTCGTACAACTCCAATCCAACCTGTAAGAATAAGTTTTTTGTAATCCTTTGGGGGAGATAAAAAAAAACTAGCCCCTGTGCTATTCTTACATCTAGCACCATCAAAATATAGTTTCCACAACTTATCTATTTCGGGATCCTAAGAATCGAGGACCTCTTATTTAGTTTGGTTAGGCCTAGTTATTGTATAACAACCAATTTTTGTCCCAATCATTGCATTAAAATATGTGAGCAAAATCTCATCCTCCAGGTGAAGCTCACCCAATTCTTCTTCCACTAAGTCAACTTCTTCTAGATCCTCAGTCATCATGTTTACTGCACCTAGAGACTGTTCTTCCTCCTCCAATTTCTCTATATGAAATGACGAAGGCTTTTCATTATGGATATGAATTCATTTTCCTTTGAATGGTATCTCCTAATTTGAATAGTCCAAGGAAAGGTATCCTCCCAGCTTAGTCATGAATTCCCTTGAAAGGTACATGCTAAAGTATCGCTCCAAGTCAACTACTACCACTTCTTGGATAACCATGATTTATGGCATACTATGAAGGACAATAGGGATGTCTTTGATCACTCCCACTATCTTGATCAGAGTCCCATCCAACTATAATACTCCTGGGCTACTTATCATATATTCCATCCTCATCACTTCACATGTTGCCTTTGGCATGATAGTAGTTTCAGCTCCAGAGTCAATCATACAGTTGTGCACAATCCACCCTTCCATTTTGAGTGATAGATAAAATGGAGGAGGCTTATTTTTCCTTTTTTTTGAAGTTGTCAATGCTTACAGTAGGACTGTATGAGCAGGATATTTCTTCTTACCTTTAGCAGTCTTTAAGGACTCTTGCAATAAATCAATTTTTCCTAGCAACTGTAACATGTCATACAAGCTAACTTTTGTTGGAATCTTCTTCATTTCCTCTACAATGTTGTAACTTGTGACAGTCGAAACCTTCTCTTCTAGAATTTTTTTATATTTGTCTTGGTACTGCTGAGTAGCTTCTACTCTTTGCCTCTTCATAAATGACAGGTACTTAAGTCATTCCTTGGCCTGCTCTTTTATTTTATTCTATGTTTGAGTAGTTACTACAGGTTGTGAAGTTGATGCCTTAGTTTATATTTTCTCTTGATCTTGCTTAGGCAATAAGTCTTTTAATTTTATAGAACCCTAATTCTTAGTCCTTACATCAGACACTTTTTCTAGAGGTAACTATTTTTCATCTTGTACCTTTGGCTCTACAAGAACCTTCAATGGTTCAAGCTCATCTAGATCCACGATTACTAGCTTCTTTCTAGACCTTGTGAGGACTGAAACTTACTCCAAATATGCCATAATAAAATTATGTTTGACTTCTTTGATCATATTAACTTGTCCGTCCGCCGAACTCTCTACTAGTGTTTGCACATAATTCATATGCACCATGCAGGTTTCTTCTCCATGAGTATCATTGCATGTCAAACAGAAATATGCCTTTTTTCTTGCTCTAGTATCCTCATTTTATAGCACTGTTGCATTTTTCTCAGAACCTCTGTTGGTGTAATATTTTTCCCAAGTAATCAGTGGAGTTTAGAATCTCCTAGACTAGAATTCAGCCTCTACTTGTTTTTTCCTTACTGTTGTAAACTCATTATATATTATC
Organism: Wollemia nobilis; assembly: GCA_028583015.1. Taxonomy (NCBI): domain Eukaryota; kingdom Viridiplantae; phylum Streptophyta; class Pinopsida; order Araucariales; family Araucariaceae; genus Wollemia; species Wollemia nobilis. Next base: position 9,600,545 of record JAQPPZ010016931.1, read on the forward strand.
CTTAAGGCTGCATTATTAGACTTTACTTCTTACAACAATGTCGTGAGAGGATCTGGATTAGAAGATGTGGTCAGCATTGGCAAATATAAGGGTTCTTGTGGTGCGAGTAACGAAAAATGGGTCGAAGGTGCTAGCTGGTTTGGAAAAGGAACTGATGTCGGTAGTTGAGATACTAATGGAGTGGGTAACTATGAAAAACTTGGAGCTAAATTTTTTGGGATGGGAATCAGAGCAATATAAGGGGGGTTATAATTCCATGAGGGAACTAGGTATATAGATGACATAGGTTGTAAAAATGCACTTGAATACAGATACTAAGGAAAATCAAGAAGAATAGGCATAGTTGTTTCAGGGGAAGTCTACCTACAACAATCAAATCAGATTTTGCTTTTTGAGCTTGCGTATACAAGTCCAAAAATGTAGTCACATTGGACTTCTATAAAACCATACAAATTTTAGTGCTAAACGCCTTGAGATAGTAGAACGCAGCTTGATCATGTGTGTGTTGTAAACCATCAGGGAATATTTACCATATTCGAGCAAACTTGATGTTAAAATCCACTATCTCCTCTTTCGGATGTCTTTGGATCATTGTAAACTGATGCAACAAAGAATACGGATCGGCTTGTTCATAAAAAAATTTAATTAGCAATTCCACCAACTAGTCCCATGAGGTAATAGTGCTTGGTTGTAGCGATTGGTGCCAATACAACAATTTCTATCTTAGCGACAATACCAATAACTTTATCATTACATATTTGTATGTTATATCATGGATGGTTGCCAAAGAAGCCACATCTTGGATATGCTCATATGAAATTTTATCGGTACCATCATAGGTCGAAAAGACCTTCAAAGTAGCTTGGGATACTAGATTTTGTACTTGTAATTTTAGGGCTCCTGAGCTATTCATGAGCATAGCTTTTGTTGCCCTCATGCTTGGAGATTTTTGGGTGTAATCGAGTTGCCAGATGTTCTAATTTTACAGCAAAAATATGAACATCAAACCTTAATACTGTTGGAAGTGGAACTTCTAAGTCCCATTGGGCGTGCCAAAAACTATTTGTTAAATATCTTCCTAATAAACATAACTCATTTTGTGCACCCTAGATACGAGCAACATTGAAAGGACAAAGGAAAGGAATGTCCTCCATGACAATCTCTAGAGAGGTTTAGTTCCCATACTATTCCTAAATTTTTTGAAGACTAGGGATGCAGGAAAGAGATTGAAAAATACAAAAAGAAATAGGAAATGTGGCCACAGGTCAGAATATAAGGTTTGAGGTATACTGACGGTAGGAAATTCACCCAAAAATGAAATAGCATTTAAAAAAAGTAAAAACGACAAAATTTAGTTATAAACTTGCAACAATAACCTTTAGAATAACACTCCAACATTCACTTCCTCACTAGCAATATTTAAATCCAAATGCAAAATTTAAATCTAACAACAAAAAAGAAACATGAATGTGAAATAGAAGAGCATAGTACAAAAGGAAATTGCACACAAGATCACTTGCAAATTCAGAAGCCCGATGTCTTGTATTGATGAAGAGAACTTGGAGAGTATTCTCGCAAAGTGTCCAACCTCACTTACAATGGAAATTTGATTAGTATTTATAGAGGATTTTGTCTCTTTCATTAAATTCATAAAAGAACAAAATGATCGCAGATCAAAAATAAAAGTGAGGAAATTCCTCCTCAAAATCATTAAAAATCCATCCATTTGGGGTAGCGATCCCTTTTTTAGGGAAATCTTTCCAGGAAATTAGCAATGTAGATTTTGGTGCACATAAAATTTGGAAACATTGAATGCCTCTATGCTTTGGAAATCATGAAAATTATTTTGCTTTTCTCATTTAGATTCTTCTATACTAAGGATCCACAATTTGAGTTACTTATAGCCACCATTATTTAATACTTCAAATACGGAATTTTGAAAACTTGACTATAATTATCTTTGCCCAAACTATATTCACCCTTTAGTAAAATCAGCTTCACCCGACCATACATTCTTCAACATGCCCATGTGAATTCCTTTTAAAATGTGTTCATCTGTGGGAGGGGTGAACGGGACGTTCGCCCCTCAACTGAGGCTAATGCGAATGCATATTTCTCAAAAAGTACATTCACCCATGGAAGGGGCGAGCGGGATGTTTGCCCCCCAATAGGGGTGAATGTGATTGCTCTTTACTGTCGGACGAACGCGATTATGTTCCAAGCTTGGAGTGTGTTCGCCTAAGGGAGGGGCGAATAGGAAATTCACCCCTCAATCAAGGTGAACGTGAACACATTTGTCTTTGCCCTTCCTTTAGATTTTCAAATAACTTTTTACTTTTTGGGAAATTTATTTGCCCCAACATGAGGCGAATGGAGAGTTCCCCCTATCTTTGGGGTGAATGCGCTGATGCCTTGAAAAATTGTAAATCCCCTAAAGTTTTAACTTAATTTTTATTTTCATTCTTTCTTTTAATGCATTCATAATGGGGCGAACTTGAAATCTAAATGAAGATTACAAAATACTTATAACATCAATGCAAATCAGAAACATATAAAATTATTTTGAAATAAAAAGTCGTCATACAAAATTGAAATATTGATTCAAAATACTCCAACAAAGTTGCCCCAATGTGGCAAGGTGTAAAATTACCAATAAAAAAATATTAGGGAGATAAAATTATTTTGTACTTTATTGTCAGAATACAAATATATTGAAAATTATTTAAGGAATTAGAAAATAATTAAGAATGCATCAAAAATACCTTTCACAAAGTTACACATGATTAAATAAAAAAAATCATTAAAAAGGAATTTTGAAAGTAGTAAAAATATTTTTACAAAAATGTTTTGAGATATAGTGAATCACCACAAGCATATCAAACAAAATCAAATTTTGGGTGCAAAGATAATGTATGATATATTGATTCAAGAGCCAACAATAACATGAATGACAACCTATATTGGTTTGATTCTATTAAGTGAAACAAAGTATAACAATTAATATTGATAACAAATAAATGTACCAAGTCCAAGGAACAAAAAGTGTTCCACTTAGTCTACCTCTCATAGAATGCACACTAGAGAATGCTATTTATATTCCATGCATAAAAAATAACCTAATTTTGGTAAAGAGGAAGAATAGTAGAACTGAAATTCATCAATGATAGTAACAAATGTTTTATCAAAAGACTCAACAAGTTTAAAGCCCTTTGGTCCTACAAAAATGGTATATTTGTGATAACACTTTCATAAAAAAATTAAATCAAATTCTACCAAAAAAATCATATTAGAAACATATATTTAACTGAACATAAAATTCTCATGGTAAAAGAACACAATAGTGTATCAACTAATAACACTCTAATTGAAAGGATGAAAGAAAAATTGAAACAAAAGCTCATTAGGATACTACAAAAGAAAGACACCTATGATATTCATCAAAAGATTAATATTTAGTATATTTTGAAATCTAAAATGGTAGATGAAAGTTGTGACAACAATTATTTGAAGTCCATGAATGCATAATATAGTAATGATGAGACTGAAACAATCTCTAGTAAAAATGGAAAATATACTACGAGGGATGTTGATAAAAATTTATTGAAACATGTATGATAATTCCAAACAAAAATATGTTAAGATAGAAAACCTTGATTGTAATAGGGACAATAATGATATAAGTTATATAAGTAATTATTTATATTTTTATGATGACTTGCATAGAAACATAGCATGCACAAGTAACAATGATCATCAGTATTGGGTTAGAATTAAATAATACCTAAAGAAAGACAAAGGAAAATATTAAAAAATGATCTAGGTTCACCATCGTGAAGAATTAATCAAGATGACCAAAGAAAATGAATACAATTTACCTTAAACCAAATATTGTAATACGAGGGGGTGTTAGATTTTATGAGATTTTTTGGCTCTTGTAAATATTTGTAAATTATTTGTAAATATGTTGTGTAAAAAAAGTATTGTAAATATGAATCATTTAGAGAGGTTGTCATTTAGTAATCACTAGAGGTTTGTCATTATTAGAATTTAATAAAAAATATTTCTAATATGAGAAATATGAAGGGTCATATTTCTTGGAAGAGTAAATAGTCTAAAAAAAGGAATAGTTTGTTGAAGTTGAAATTCCAAGAGTCATTGTAAAGGCTATATATAGGGCAAGCCTATGAGATGTATGAATGAAAATTTGGTACTATTTTTGTACTAGAATACCAAGTGGAATTCATTATTATAGTAATTTCTTTTATTATTAAAATACTTGTCAATTATTGTGTGATAATATTACAAACTAGATCATATGATAAAATAGCTTCATTGCTAAAAAATATGGAATATGGTAGGTGAAGACTAACTTGATGTGGCACATGATGACATGCGATAGAAATATATAGAGAGCAATGGCATGGCAAGGGATATCATGGAAATGGTTAACATGTTAGTAGTTGATGTGGTAGGTATATTGCCACATGGAAAGTATAAAATAGATTTAACCAATCACATTATGCCAAATCATTGAACCTAGTGACAATATAGTCACATAGTTAACAATAGACTTAGAAAACACAGATTTTAGAATGAATCAAAATGTGACAGTGCAATATTTTTATAGGTTACAAATCAATTTAGAGCATGATAAGTGGCATAAAATAGTTTTCTACCACACTACCTAGTGGCTTCCATAGTCAACACCTAGTTGGTAGCCCCTATTCTAGATTGTGACAAGCAATATCATCTCATTCGTTGATGCATTATCTAGTCAATGCATAGTTGGTACCACTAATTCACTCACTTAGTGATACATGGAGGTCTTCCATTCACTATAGGTATAATATTTTTTTGAATTTCCAAAGATTTTGGAGGCATTCTTTGTGATTTTGGGCCAAAATTCTATGGCCCATAACTTTTACATACATAAGCGTTTTTAGCCTTTTTTTTTAAAACATAAAATTTTAACATCTCTACATTAGTAGTATTGTTTCTAGTTGTAAATATATAGGGTTTTGTATTTTAGCTGAAAATTTATGGATCAGTGTGTGTCCTTGTTGAGTGATATAAACTATGCCACTCATAAAATCAATATTGAAGCTTTAGTTTAGAGCAAGGGATTGCTCAAATATGTGAGTGAGGAACATACAGAGATAAATTATAAAGAGAAGAAGTATTTGTATGGGGATAATAAGGTTAAGTCTCTTGGTATGATAGCCCTTCATGATGACAATATTTATGACACTCAAGTTAGCAACACTACACACCCTATCAAGCTGCTTGGCAAGTTTTATGGATTATGTGATTGCATTAATTATAAACAAATCAAAAGCTTGGAGGTACAAATTGGTAATTTAACTATGGAATTTTTTGATACTATTCATAAGTACATTATTCAATTTATGAAGCTATAATATGACATAAGAACTATTAAAGGGATCCCACAGATGATAGGATAAGAACTATAGGTTATGGACATAGAGTAAAACATTGAACTTCTCAACATTGTATTGAATAATTTTTTAGATATGTATTAAATACTTTTTGTTTTATTTAATATAGTTCATATATACCTCACAAATTTTCCCTTATCACCACTTAATGAAGTGTTCAAATATGTTCTTCATCATCAAGCTCAAAGATAAAGGCATAAGGGTTATTTTTTATCAATCAAGCTAATCCAAAAGAAGTAATCAAAGCTAAAAGTAATAAGAAGCCAAAGCAAAATAAAATAAATGTAAGGAGACCTTAAAAATATAACTTATGAGTTTGTAAGAAGGAAGGACACAAAGCATTTTTTTTCTATAATTTTATTAATAAATTTTAGTAAAAAAAGGAGGTGTTGATGTTGCTCTCTTCTATGTAGAGGGTGGGGATAGTTTTTATGGTGAAACCTCATAGGATCATGTAGTTGTTGATTTAGCATATTGAAAATCCACCTCTTCTAATAAGTGGATTATAGATTCGGGGGTATAAAAGCTCATTATAAAGCATAAGCCTCTTCTACAAGGTTACAACACATTGCATTAAAGAAAATGTGTTGTCATTATATATAAATTTTCTTTATTTGTAGTAGTTTGTAGAATTTTAGTAATGGATCATCTTATTTTGATGAAGTTATTTATGTTTCTAGTATTGGCATCAATATTTTGACTATCTACTATGTTACTCATATGAATTAAAATATAGAATTATGTCCTAATTATTGGGTAATAAAATACATAGACATTGGATTCAAGATAGTTGGTTTTGGTTATTGTGATGGGTTAGATCAAATATATAAACTAGAGGAAAATAAAATTATTTTGTTTTTTACTCTTGAAAGAAATATTTTATGACCCTGGTAGCTTAAGAAGATGAGGAGGGTCAATGATGGAACCATAGGATTGAAAAAATTAGCTATATATAATTGAGATACATGAGCCCTCATCGGATGACCATCAAAATTCCTCATATTTATCCTCCAAGTGGTACATACAAGGGATGTGTTATAGGAATCATCAGAGGGAGATATTTCCAAAAGGGACAATAGGATGTGTTATTTATCCCTTGGATATCATATACAATGATATATGTGGACCCATGTATACACCTTCCATTTATGAAAATAAGTACTTCTTATTAACAATTTCTCTAAATATATGTGGTTATATACTATGCATATGAAGGATGATTCCTTTGATAAATTTAAGGTATTCATATCACTATAAGAGTACCAACTAGATATTAAGACAAAGTTTTTTAGTTTAGATAGGGAAGTTGTGTACATGAGAAATAAATTTCATTATTTCTTAGATCTTCATGATACAACATACTAGAGGACTATTCTCTATAATCTAGAGAAAAATGGGATAGCTGAGGGGAAGAATAGGCTAATCATAGATATGGCTCACATGCCCAATGAAATTAGGAGAAAAGAGCTATTAAAGAGTCATAGATGCATTTGTATGGGTTATTTAGATACCTCTAATGTATACCATTTTTATCATACTCATAGGCATGAGATCATCATTCAAGGAGATATTATTCTTGATGAGGTTCTTCCAAGTGATTTATTTAGTCTACCATCTAAGATTTTGGTAGAAGACCCTGCTATTTATTAAATTGCTTTAGTATATTATTTAGATATTCTTGTAGGATTTATTCCGATTAGAGTTTACTATTTTTCTTATAGTGAAGATTATTTATCCTTATATTTGACCTCTACTTGGGTAGTATCACCTTCAACACCTTTAACCCTAGTTCTAGGAAATATTAAATTTGATACATCACATCCTTCTGCTATAATAGTAGATGATGAAGGGAGTGGTGAGTTTGATTTACATTCTTCAAGTTTAGATTTTGATGTTGGTTTGCCAAAGTATATGCCTAGTTCTTCCATAATTATTCCAACACTCTAATGAGTTTAGACACTTTTGTAATATTTTTATCTCATTATATCTATGAAGTGGCACATGGAGGTCAATATTTTGAACTTGGTCAACTACTAGATTAAATTTACAATGTTTGAGTGGCCATTAAAGAAGAATAAGTATGTAGTCTACTAAAATTTCATAGATCTAGTCATTTGATTAGGTGGAAGTCTATGCAAGATAAGGTTTCATAGACATATAGATGGAGAAAAATGCTAAGAATATGTAAGACCTAAAGCAAAATCTAAGGCTTAAAAACTATGAAAGATATGGTTTTGTGATTCTATTATCTATTTTTATAATATTTTGCAAATATTTGATATTTTTTTTAAAAGCATATGCAAACCCTTTTAAAAGCTAACGTCCCACTCCCACTTTGATATATTAGTAAAAGTTATTTTTGGAGTTGTGTTTGGGGTCTATTTTTTATTCATAAAAATTAAAGAAGAATAAGATTGCAGTCTACTAAAACTATACAAATATGGTCATTCATTTAGGTTGTAGTTTGTGCAAGTTAGGATTTCATGGAGAATAATACTGGTAATTCCTAGGCCTTGAAGCACATATTAGATATTGTCAAAGTTTTGGTTTCTCAAAAGCAATGGATGTATTGATATGTAATTTTTTATCTTTATCCAATGATTTTTATTCTTCTAGATAAAAGGTGATTCTATGATATATATTTTAAATATTTTACAAACCTTTGATATTATTTTTTAAAAATATTTGTGAACATTTTTAAAAGCTAACACCCCATTCCCATTCTGATACATTTTTAAAAGCTATTTTTGGAGTTGTGAGTGGGGTGTATTTTTTATTCATACAAAGGTTTGGTTATCCATTAAAGAATAATAAGTTTACAGTCTACTAAAACTTCATATATTTGGAAATTTGGTTAGGTGATAGTCTATGCAAGTTAGATTTTTGTGGAAATATGAAAGGAGAATAGTATTGGGGATTTACAGACCCTAAAGGACATATTAGATATCGTGAATTTTTTTGTTTATGGAAAGTTATGGATTTCATGATATGTAATTGTTTTTCTTTATCCAATGGTATTTGTATTTTTAGATGAAAGTAAAATATATTTTTGGAGTTGTGTTTGGGGTTTATTTTATTCATATGAGGCTTGGGTAACCTTTACAGTAGAATAATTTTACAATCTACTAAAACTTCATAGATCTAGTTATTTGGTTACATGATAGTCTATGCAAGTTAGGGTTTTACAGAAATATAGATGGAGATCATAAATAGACTATAATTAGGTGATAGTCTATGCAAGTTAAGGTTTCACTAGGAATGTACAGACCCTAAAGTACAAGTTTGGGGTAGCGCATAAATAGGCTATGAAATAATAGTCTATGCTAGAATATGACCTTCAACAACTTATAAGAGAATCAAATATTTTGAAATATATTAAAACTGATCCATTTTTACCTTAAAAAATAACATGGGATATTACATTAGGGTATAGATGGATGTCAAAGGTGCCTATAATTTCAAAATTTGAAATGAATAAGGGTTCAATGGGATACAAGAAGGACAAGGAGAAGGATAGGTCCTTGATATAGTTTTCACATCTATTAGATCCATCACATAACCCTTGGTTCTAGGTTGTATCACCAGTAAGGTTTAACATCTTAGTATAGGGTTTGAAAGAGGTATTTGTGGGGGGTTTATTTCTATGTTTGGTATGAAAGAGAGAAGAAATAGAGAGAGGAGGAAGTTAAGAAGAATAGACTAGGGCTATGGCTTCCAAGTATGGAGTCATCATTGTGTCACATGAATATTAAACCTAGGGTTTTGAATATGTGGTTCAAGAGGGCATGTTATTAGATTTGTTTTTGGAAATACCACCACCATGGTGAGTAAAATAGAAGGCAACAATGACAATGGAATTTTATTTATTGATGTTAGGGTTTCTAATGCAAATGCTAATGGAGAATACCTTAGCCTTGTGTTCCTAAGGATAATGTAGGATGATGCGAGGGAAACAACATTTAATAAAATTTTGGAACAAGATCTTGAGGAAGTCGTGGACTATTAAATGGATCCTTATGAGGGGGTCTCCATATTTCATAGTGAAAGGAAGTATGGAAGAGGAAATAAATATTTTGAAGAGTTTAGGAATGGGTTAGAGTCGATGATGATTTCATAGGACATGCGACTTTTAGATAGGAGTGGTGAATGGGATACATTCTCTTTAGAGCAAGATGGTATAAATAGGCCATAACTCTTAGATTGTCAAAACCCCAAATTCTCAATCCTAAAAACTAGAGAACATATTTTTTTTATTTAATAGATAAAATATTACTAATAAGATGTGCCCCATTGAAACACTCTAAAGTTCTACCACATATATACTCACATTAGTATATCAAAGTGAGTATACTATTTTAAAAAGGTTCACCCATCCCTATACTTGTATTTGTCCATCAATACATATATACTGGGTGTAGATTAACTTCTCCTTATTATACTTACACTTTTCTATTAGTGCAAATATTTTAGGGGTAAGGGTACACCCATCCCTGCACTTACCTTCATCCGTCAAGGAAGTATACTAGGTTTTGACCCAAATATTTCTAATTAGTCAGAAATATTGTGATATCCGCTACACTCCACATAAATCCCTTTTTATGTGGGTGTTGTCACTTCATCTATCTCTTATTCCATTAAGAGCACTATTCATCACTACCAATGATAATACTTAGCATATCTAAACTATCTATTTGTGACTATGTCCAAATCCAATCGATCTCTAGCTTGACCAAGATTGCAACTTGAATTAACTAAAGCTAAGATCTAATGTCTTTGATATTAAAATTTTAACATTGAAAAACCATTTTTCCAAGCCTATAATTGTCTCTGGAAATAAAATCCCTTTGAATCTAATCAACAACCCATTGAGTGAGGTCATATCGAACACGCACCAACACCCTCTTAGGTACAACACTCAGACATAAGAACAACATGTTCCCATTTACGTTTATCTAAAATATAATCACACAAATCTGAGACTAAAGAAAATGAACATACATTTAACATATTAGTCATCCTCAACATAACGACGAATATGCACACTATGGAGGAATCCTTCAACATTTCATAAATTGAATATTTATCTCACATTGCACCATATTCAACACCCATCATAAACTTTAATTATATCAAGTTAATAATATATAACATCCCATAATAATCATCCATTCATTCTCTTCACCGAAACTGTTACATTAATTAAATAACTATAACAAGCATCACTTGTTATGCTTTCAACATGATACAATGCTCAACCAAGCTTAAATGTTTTTTACAATTATTACAAAGTCCACTACAAGTACAATAGTAAGTCCCACATTCGAAACTTGAGTGTGCTACCAATTTATTAGGTACTACGAATAAATTCGTTAGTTGCTTCCCCTTGTTAATTAGGCCCGAATCACTGCTCTTCAACTTCATAGCCCTCTTTAAATACTGAAAAGAATATTGCCTTACTATGGGATTAGAGACGACTCCATTTATAAGAGTTCTACATATCTCAATGCTTGCAACATGGTTTCATGACAAGTCTATGTGTAATGAAAATATAAGAAGAAATTCTAGCAAGCATAGTAGTTTCAAAATGCAAACATAGGAAATAAAGAACGTCATTCTTCTTGTTTTACATTTAAGACTACCTTAGATTCTATATCACAAATCCATCTCAAAATCACAATAATCCATTCAATGAATTCAAAGGTAGTATAAAACATTATATATTCATAGATACACATATATCCTTCAAAAATAATTTACATATATTGCCTATCAATTCTTTTCACAAGCAAAAACCTCTATCAAGGACAATTTACTTCATCCCAAAATAGATAGTACAAAACACACATCTGGTGAACAATTCTAGACTCCAAAGAAATAACACTATGCAACATTCCTTAACCAAAATCCCGATTAACTTAACCATAAGCTATTTGATTATTTCCATTCTAAAGATCAATATGCCAACGTTCACACAACACAAGTCATTTTGTCACACACTTATCAAAAATATGGATCAACTCCCAAAACACATGCAAGGCATATCAACATCACCCATGCAAGGATTTAACCCACATGCTACCATTTTTTTCATGCAATTCTACTAGGGAATAGTAGAAGCATGAGCAGTAGTTTCTATCTCAAAATTAATCTCACTATGGTTGTAACAACATGTACATTATAAATGATAAAAGTCAAACAAATAGTAATTTCAACCATCATCAGATTTTATAGGTGAACTCTATGTTTCCTGACATAGCCTAGACAAGATTTATCTCTATCATTTGGAAAATAACATAGCCTATTATTACACACACATAAACTCAATCGAAAACTTCAATCATTGTTACCCAAAGAAAACCATCATTTCAATCATTATTTGTATTCACATACATAATACAACCCAGTCAATAATGGCCATCGAATTACCTGGTTCTTTCACGTCCCTTCTCTACTGGTTACCTTACAAGGAATTATTTTGCCATCTCTTTTTTCCAGTGTCCTCTTATTTTTCTGACATTCTCTTCTTTTTGCAGCGTCCTCTCTTATTTTTCCAACATCCTTCAACAAATAAAAAAACTCCACTTACCACCATCGTTCCTCTTTTTATCGAACATTCCTCTCCATGACATTGATTCCTCCCTCTTTGACTCATCTCACGGTAAAAATATTACTCTACCACTCCCACACGAAGGAAATATATTCTCTCCTATGTTACAGTAAGGTTTCATCAATGCTCCACTACCAACATGGTTTGACAAAATGAACTCTAAGTTCACTGCTACTAAATGGTCTATAAACAAGGGAGCCATATTCAATAATAAAATAACATCAATTTCATTATTTTTTCTTTTTTTACTTTATTTATAAAACAACAAAAAAAAAATTATAGTTTCTATCTAAGGAAACAAGCATCCATTCTTTTCATTTCAACCAGAATTCCTTTATAAGAAATTATTATGCAAATAAACTCAAAGAAAATAAATATTACACACACACACACACACACATATATATATATCATGTTACGCATCTTCATGAAAGGGGTATTTATCCATATTGCCTCTTTAAGTATTTTTAACAAATAACCCATCACATCATTTCCCCAAGGCAATATTTTCTCAGTGGTTAACTCTTTCTACCACCATGAAGAGACATATTCCTGCAAAATGCACTTTCATTAGCAGCATCATATTCATATATAAAATACATTTTTTTTTCACAAGACAAACATGAAATTATCCTATATTTAATTTTTTTAATTCGCATCTCACTTTCAATAAGGAACGAATATTTTACATAATAAAATTGAAATAGTCAATAATTTCATCCTTAAGCAAGCTAAAAAGTCTTCTAAAGATGGGTCATGACATAAATCATGGCTATGAGGTACAATAGAAGAATCTGGAAGGAGAAAAACCAAAGAAGAATCTCTTAGAAGCACGTAAAAAAGTGACCAGGTGTATTTGAAGGAAGACTAAAAAACAAAATTAATCCTAGGAGAAGATGTGAAATTGGTATAAATCATTGAAGTCTCAAAGAAAATTCTTATTGGGAGGTTATATGGGTGCACAATTTCTAAAAAAATCCTTGGTAGACTAGATGGTTAGGGAATGGATGGAAGTCGTAGGGTACGTGAATAGTTCCTTACTTCTGGTAAGAGGGTGGTTGTTGTTTTAGTTTATGACTAAGGAATATTAGAAAATATTTTCATAGATAAATAGTTTTGGGGTCAACTTTGTTAATTCTCAAATTATGGGACCATTATTTTGACCCTAGGACCATTCGTATACATGCTCACCTTGTATGGGTAAATTTATCAAGGTTTCCTCTATAATTTGGGTTTAGATATTTTTTCAAAGCTATACGTACCTAAATTGATTATTTCTTAGATTGCTAGAGAAAAATTGTGTTGATATACCGTTTAGGTGTGTGCACTATCATAATTATGGTCATATTTTGGGAGATTGTTTTCATATTATTTTGAGAAATATTTGGTATCATAAGGTAGAGAGAGGGATATTTAAGGGAGACAATGGGTTGTATTTTTTTCTTTGGGAACATGAATCATAGAGTGGTTATATTTTTGAATCAATAGAGGAATCAAGAAAAGGAACAAGAGATGCAAAGTAGGTGGGGATAAAAAAAATTGTGTTAGATTAAATGATGGATTTAGAATTGTACCAAATTGAAGCAAGGCTATTAATCTTAGGGAAAAAATTGGATGTCATGCTCCTAGACCCAAATACAAGCTTTCAAAGTGAAACTATTGTCAAATATCATTTCTCATATGGGATTATAAGTCATTATATTTTTAGTCCTTCAAATGACTAATGGTAAAACATACTAGTCTACAAAATAAAGTCTCCCTTAGAAGAAGGTAAGGGTGGAGTTGAGGGGAAAGGAGGACCCTTCAATTCTTCTTCCTTAGATGTAGTAGGTCTAGACTTTGATTTTAAATCTAGTAAGTTTTTTAGTAATACTTTATATGTAAACCACTTTGATTTAATTTTATCAGCTATGGTCAAGAAGGTTTTGTGTCTCTAGAAACCCATAGGTGTCCCCTACAATCCCTAAAAGGAATAACATGACTAAGATAAGGAGGCATTATGGGAGGCCTTAATAAATATGTGGGGAAAGGAGTCTTTTTGGTGGGAGGGACATACTATTTCTTATTTGATTGGCTAAGAATAAAGCCCTCCAAGAAGTTTAAAAAGGAAATAAATCATATTTAATTAGGGATCCTTAGAGTAGGTATGATCCTAGACATAATGAATCAATGAATATTCTCTCCTTTAATATTTGAGGGATGGGCAACTCAGCAAAAAAGGTTGATCTATGTAGGCTGGTAGAAATTCATAATATAGATATTTTGCTAATTCAAGAGAAAAAGGGTTAGCTATGAAAGTGATGGAAGATATTAGTAAATTTATTAAAGGATGGGATTTTTGGCCCTTGATGTTGTAGGGGACTCAATAGGAGTGGTTACAAGGTGGAAGTAAAATCAGTTTAGGCTAACCAAATTTGCATTACTTGACTCGGGAGTATGGAATAATTGTTTTTAGTGGAACTCAAGGAAATAATGATAGTGGTAAACATTTATGGTCAGTATAAAGATAGGTTGTATTTTTAGGATAATATTATGGATTAGAAATTTCTAGAAGTTGATAATTTAATTGTAGGAGGTGAATTTTTCTTCACTCTTTCTAAGAGTGAAGTGTATGGTGCTACCACTAGAACTGATCCACTAGCTGATTACTTCATTTAAAATTTTGAAGCCAATGGGTTGGTAGAAATGACACCTATAAAGTTAGTCCCAACTTGGAGAAACATGAGGATGGGGGTTGATAGATTTTCTTAGAGATTCGATAGATTCTTAGTAGTTGACAGCTTGGTAAATGACACTTGTGGATGAAAGTCTTGTGTTGAAGCTAGAGAGACTTTGATCACTCTCCCAACATTCTTCTTATAGTTAAAGAGGAGGAAAAATATATTTTCCTTTTAAATTCAGTTCTAAGTGGCTAAAAGAGGATAGCTTTGTAACTCTAGTCAAATTAGAATGGATGATGTTTGATCTTAGTCTGAGAGAATCTTCTAGTATTCAATTTGTAATAAATCTATAAAGGGTAAAACTAGTAGTGGTTCAATGGGCCTTTAAAAGGAAATTGATGGATGAGCAAAAACTAAGGGAGATTGAGGAGGATCTTGCATTGTATCTATTAGATGACTTTGAAAAAGAAGTAGATGAGGAAATAATATTTTAGTATAAAAGTTTAAAATAAGAAAAGAGAATATTGTTCAAGAGAGAGAAGCATGGTGGAGGTTCAAAAGTAGAGCAATTTGGATTTTAAATGGGGAGGTGAACACTTTTCATAGCTTTGCAAATCATAGAAGACAACATAATACAATTTGAGATCTATAAGGTGAATATGGAAGTAAAATATCATATTTTAAAGGAATAGTAGACATGGGAGTACGGTATTTTGGTCAACTATATAAATATCCTAGTAAATTCAATATAGTTAAAATAGTCAAAATAACTTCTGCTTTCTAGATTTATAGATGAGGAATCTCATGGTTAGTTGCTTTAAGAAGTCTCAAAGGAAGAGCTTAGAGTTGTTTTAGCCTCCTTCCAAAAAAAATAAGATTCCAAGACCTAATGGTTGGACAATTAAATTCTTTCTTGGGATCTATGACCATTTCGAGTCTAACCTACTCAATGTTGTGGAGAATTCTAGGTAGACATAAAGGGTAAACATAGTCTTCAAATCTACCGTCATTTATTTTATTTGAAAAAAGAGATAATCCTTCTTCCTTTGACTATTTCAAGATCATTTTATTATATGACTGTGTAAAAATTAATAAAAAAATTGATTTCATAAAAAATTAAAAGGTTCTTCTGTACTTCTATATTTGACGAGTAGTTTGGGTTCCTACATGGTGTAAATATTTATGAAGGAATTGATGTTGCTCAAGAAATACATCATACCATAAAATAAAATAAACTATTAGAAATGATGATGAAGGTGGATATCTACAAGGCTTTTAATTGAGTAAATAGACTATATTTAAGAATGATACTTGATCATATTAGGTTTTGTGTTTATATGGTGAACTAGATTATGGAATATTTTTGTTATGTTTCTTTTGCAATTTTGGTTAATGGGTTAGCCTCTCGGCTCTTCCAAGCTTCTTAGGTGATAAGATATGGTTACCCCTTCTCACAAATACTATTTTTTCTTGTAGTTGAGGGATTAAATAGGTGCATTTAAAAATTCAAAAGGGTAGGAACAATAAAAGGAATTAGAATAGGTAGAACAGTGGAAGTCACCCATCTACTTTTTGTAGATAATGTTCTCCTTTTCATATATGGAACCATAAGAGTAGAGAAGTTAACATGTATTATTATTAATGCACAAAATTCAAGCATCCCATATAATCGTGTGGATAAGGATCAAACAATATTATTAGGTTAACTTTTTCCTTTAAGGGATTTGATCTTCAAGAGGGATTTAAATATTTAGGATTTTTTTGAAACCCAATGACAATACTGAATAGGACTGGAATTGGTTAATAAAGAAGGCAGAAGAAATAAATAATATATGGTGCAACAAATGGCTCTCTTTGGAGGGCAAGTTAACTTTGATCAAGTTTGTGTTGGAGGAAATACCAATATATTAGCTATCTTTGGCTCATATATCAAAAGGAGTTTTGGATAAAATTAGGCAATTAAGATGTAGTTTTTATGAATTGGAAAAATGAAAAGGGAAGGTATTATGGAAAATCCTTATCCAATATTGAGGAAAATAAAGAATGGG
This sequence comes from Wollemia nobilis, assembly GCA_028583015.1. Classification (NCBI taxonomy): domain Eukaryota; kingdom Viridiplantae; phylum Streptophyta; class Pinopsida; order Araucariales; family Araucariaceae; genus Wollemia; species Wollemia nobilis. The sequence goes on from JAQPPZ010016931.1 coordinate 9,617,316, forward strand.
AACTTAAGAAAATCTTCTTATTTATCAAGGCTCTATAAACCAAGTGTGTTTGGAAGATAATATCAAAGGCAGACTTATGGAATAATATCGTACAACAAAAGTAATTAGAGTCACTAATAGTTGAAGAGGGGATAAGTACCCCAATGAAGCAAGGGATAAGTGCCCCAAAACCATAATATTTCAATCTATTAAAAGGCAATGATTCAGACCTTTTATATTGCGGGTGATTGGTTTACTTGTAAAATAGGGAATAGTTCAAGAATAAGACTAGGATTAGACATTTGGATTAGTTGTAGTACTATACATAGAATGCCAAATACTATAATTTAGACCTTAAGAGATTAGGATATTGGAACTCTCACCCAAGAAACTAACCCAAAATCATCTACAAATTAGAGAGGTATGGAAGGAAGTAGTATTGTTAGTGCTTAAGGACCAGGAGGCACACCAATGGGAAGAATATGTACGAAGGCTTAAATTTGGAAATATCAAGTTTTAAGAGGAAATTGGTCAATTGTACTAGACAAGGAATGAATCTACAAGGAGTACACTTCAAAGTTGGGATATAAGAATCTATTGGAAGATAGAAATGATGATTTAGAATGTTGGTGGAAGTCACTTTAGAAGAATGAAGCCTTGTTGAAGATAAGATTATTCCCGTGGGTTGCCATGAAAAATAAGGTTTTGACATGAAAGGTATTACAAAAGTGGATTTGGAATGGTCCAAGAAGGTGTCATTTATATATGTAATAAAATTTACTTCTAGCTTTCTCCTTTACTAGATAGGCTTGGAGGGAGGTTATAGCACAATTAAATCATCCTATAGGATGACAAGAACCCTAGGAGAGTGCTTGAAATCTTGGTTTGAAAATAGTTCATACAAAGGTTTTATAACTTTCCCATTGTTTGTGTCATGGAAAGCATGGTTATATAGAAACACAGAAATATTTCAGGATTAAGAGAATCCTACTTGGTAGCTCTCCTTTAAAATCATTAGAAGTTTCAATAACTATAAGGTTTCGGCAACAACAAAGGTAATTAGAAAAATTATCCCTCCAAATATCGATAAATTAGGGGCCTAGGGATTTTTTGATGGGGCTAGATAGGGGGTCCCTAGAGTTTATGGAACAAGAGAATTATTATATATTTTTTACTTTTGTTATTTCAAATACAAGGTTGGACTAGGAGAATGTTTGAATAATTATGTTGAAATTACTGCACTCAATTTTTTTACTTATTTGGCAAAATAAAAAGGAATACAAAATTCCAAATCTATGGAGACTTATAGATGGTAATAAACTAGATAATTAATGCTTTTAGAAAGGAAAATATGATCTACAACTCATATTGTGTCAAATAAAAGAAGTTGTAGATAAAAAAGAAGCTTTTACTTGTTAGCATATTTATAGAGAACTGAATAGGGAACCCTCAAAGGTTGGGCTTCATAGTGAACCAACTATGTGCTTTGTATAGGAATCCAATGAAGACAATGCACTATGGTTGGTATGTATCTCTATATAGGGGAATTAATCCACTCTAATTAAAGCAAGGACAATTAAGGCAACTTAAAAAAAAAAAACTTGGAGACTAGTGATTTAAAGAATATTGATTGACAATGTGGAAGATATTCAAGAATAGAACTTATCCTATAGCGACCTGATTTCTAGGCCATTATTAAAGCTTTAAAGAAATGCCAAAGAGACATCTAAAGAATGTAATTTCATATTTGCTTAATATAAATTTATGACTTTTTCTAGGTAAAAAAGAAAATGATACTAAGGATTTAATGTGAGAAGATAGCAATTTGAAAAAGATGAAAAACATTTTTGATAAAAAAGTATATAAAAAACAAGCTTCATATAACTTAATTAACTTGACAACAAAATATATATTTAATTATTTTTTATAAATGATCTCTAATGCAAACTATACTCTTAATTATTATTATTTATTTTAGTTTATTATTGTATTATATTTGTAATATGTTTTATCCATTATATTTTCCTTCAATTTTAATTCAAATTTATTATTTTATTTTATATTAGAAGAAGTAAAAATAAAATAATAAAAAATAAAATAAACAAATCATTATATTCTTAATTTAATATTAATATTTATAATTTAATATATAAATTATTTTTCAAATCTCGGGCCTCGCCGAACGTTTGTCCCTTTCGTGGTGCTTTCAACGACGTAAAAGATTTAAAATGATTGTGGCATCGTGGTTATAGGGGTGGACTGGTGTGACGGCTTCTGGGGTGGTCAGTGCAGTAGCCATAAAAAACTAGACAACCTACCCGAATTCATGGCAGCTATCGATTCAATTCAAAAAAAAAATCAATATATATATATATATTATTTTTAAAAAATTGTAAATTATTTATTAAATAATAAGTAATTTCATATTTTTGAAGATTAACATTTCATTCTTAATAATTTTGATTTCTTGTTTATAATTCATCTTGAAAGCATATTTTGTTTAAGGATATATTACTTGCAATCATAATATCTTTTTAATCTATTTTTCAATTAAATCTTTAATTATTTTTAGCTTGGTGCATGTTGCAACTTATATCTTAAAGAGAGGGTTACTATAAACCTCTGAGGGATACCATAGTGACAAGTCCTTAGATTTTCATTAAAAAAAAACATAAGTTCAATATTTGTTAAACTTAGATTTTTAAGTTTCAAAAAAAGAACGTAGTGGTTAGGGCTTTGACCTATGTTTGGAAGGTCCAAGGTTTAAACTATGGCATGAGACCTACTTTAATCTTTGGTAAACTTAAATTTTTAAGTTTGACAAGGAGAACTTAGTTGTTAGGGATTTGACCAATCTGTGAGATGTCCAAGGTTCAAACTACAACATACCCAAAATAGGTTGGACGGTAAAGATTAAGTGTTTGTCAATTGGCTCAAAGGTTGAAGGTTCTCTTTAACTTAGTTGGCTCAAAATGTAGAAGGTCCCCTTAAATTCATCTAACATGTTACCCATTTCCTTATGTATTAAAGAAAAAAAAAACATTATTCCCCTATGACAAAAAAAAAAAAAATCGTTATTTTCTTATATATTAATAAAAATATTTTATGGCCCCGGATTTGAACCTTGGAAAGGACTATGGATTTGAACCCTGCTTGGTAGTAGGAAAGGACTATGGATGTACCAACTCCCTTACAAAGAAAAACGAAGAAAAAAGAAAAATCACTATTCCCTTATGTATTTAAAAAAAAAATTACCATCTCCAAAGGTGCCAGCATCTAAAGGTGTTACCAATTCCCCTATGTACAGGTTTATAGTGGCAGCACCCATTCCCCTATGTACAGGTTTATAGTGGCAGTATCCACCCAGTGGTGTTACTAATTCCCCTATGTACTAGTTTATAGTGGCAGCACCAGTGATGTTACGAATTCCCTTATATATTTAAAAAATAAAATAAAAAATAAATTCACTATTCTCTTCAGCCTTGAATGTTGGGAGTAATTCTTGATCCGCAGATCTTGTATATCATATGTAATTTTGTTTACTGTTTTTCTTACTTTATTTTCTCTAGAGCTGCATTAGGCACTATGTCTTACTTTACAGTCCTATTGACCTCTTTTATTCACCGATAGACATTAATGCAAATTCAATTCAATTCTCTTATTTATTAAAATAAACACTATCTTAAGGGTATACTTGCAGCACTCAATGATGTTACTGTTCTCCTGTGTATTTAAAAAAAAAAAATCACTATAAGCAATTGTCCTAGTGGCTAAAGATGATGGTTGTTTCTTAAATGATCTTGTGTTCAAACCCCTTAAAAGTGGTTGTTGATGTAATTTGTAAACTTCTCCTAAAAAAAATCACTATATGTAATGATCAAAATCATACTTTTATTTTCATATTGAGATAATATGAGTGGCACTATAGGCCGTAGTTTTTTTCATGGTTATAGGGAATCAGCAACACTTTTTCCGGAAACAGGGCACTATTAATCATAGTTTTTTTTTTTCTCCCTTACATAAGGGAATCAGCAATACATTTGTCTCGATATTGGGTAGGATTTCAGATCTAATTTTTATAAAGCTTAATTTATTTGATAAAACAAAATTAAGAGAAACTAACCCCGCAGGGAATGAACTATAGTAGTAATAAACAAACACTTACACGCTACCAACCAACCTTTCTTTTTTAAATACGCTATGATTTAAACCTCAATCTTCCTAAAAACTTAAAACCCTAATCACTATCAAAAACAGATGAAGGCTGTTCAGTTAAAATTATTACTGAAACCGAATGCAAGCAGGTCTGCCTTGACGATTGAAACTGTATCGTGGTTATGACGATGGAGGTTGTTGGCAGAAACAAAATCCTCTAGTCAATGGCCGCTATCCTACGGACACATCTTGGTTAACGTATCTGGTTGTCTGTAGTGCTTATCCTGTCTAGGAAACTTGGGTGTTGGTTTTTGACTGCCAAACATAATTTAATACTATTTAAAATGAAAATTTAAAAGTTGGATAGTGTAAATATAAAATTAAATTAAGAGTTAGGTGAGTTAAATAGTAGGATTGTTTTTCAAGATTTAAACCATGGTGTGTGGGTTTGTGTTAAATCTTTTTATTAATAAGTTCAGTTCTCTGCTTGTAAAAGGTCATGGTGAAAAAAAGTTTGAATTTTACCTTATGCAATTTTTTTTATTACTATTATTTTTTTAATTAGTTTGGGATGTCATTCAATTTAATTTTTTATTTTCTATGGCTTTAGTGTTTTGTTTCATCCATATCCTATATAACCAACTTGAAGGGTTTGAATTCTTTTAATATTTGATTATATTTTGATTGTTTTAGGTAAAACTTATCAGATTTAATATTTAATAAGTTTTAGTTTATATAACATGTTTTGAATTTTCCTTTAAGTATTCTTTAATTTTTTCTTGGAGTTTGGATATCATGAAATTCAATGTTTTATTTTTCTATCCATTTAAAATTTTATGTTTTGTTTCATCCATATATCATATAATCAATTAAAAAAAACTATTCAAGAGTTTGAATCCTTTTAATATTTAATTATGTTTTAATTATTTTAAGTTAATATTATAAAATATGATTTTTCTTGAAGTATTATTTAATTATTTTCTTGGTAAGTGGGATGTCATGAACTTTAACGTTTTATTTTTCTATCATTTGGTGTTTTGTTTCATCTATATCCCATATTATAACCAATTGAAAAAAATGACGTGAAGTATTCAAGGGTTTGAATCCTTTTAATATTTAATTATGTTTTATTATTTTAAGTTAATATTATAAGATATAATTTTTCTTCAAGTATTATTTAATTTTTTTCTCAGTATTTGAAATGTCATGAAATTCAATGTTTTATTTTTATATCCATTTAATGTTTTGTTTTATCCATATCCCATACAATCAATTGAAAAAAATGACTTGAAGTATTCAAGGGTTTGAATCCTTTTAATATTTAATTATATTTTTATTATTTTAGTTAAATATTTTGAGATTTAATATTTATAATTTTTTAGATTATCTAACAAGTTTGAATTTTTCCTTAAATATTATTTAATATTTTATTGGAGTTTGGAATGTCATCAAATTTAATGTTTAATTTTAAAATCAATTTGGTGTTTTTTTAATCCATGCTCCCATATAACCAATTGAAAAAAAATAGGTGAAGTATTCAAGGGTTAATTTTTTAGATTATCTAACAAGTTTGAATTTTTCCTTAAGTATTATTTAATATTTTATTGGAGTTTGGAATGTCAATAAATTCAATGTTTAATTTTTCTATCCATTTGGTGTTTTTTTTATCCATTCCCCATATAACCAATTGAAAAAATTGGGTGTTGGTTTTTGACTGCCAAACATAATTTAATACTATTTAAAATGAAAATTTAAAAGTTGGATATTGTAAAAATAAAATTAAATTAAGAGTTATGTGGAGTTAAATAATAGGATTGTTTTTCAAGATTTAAACCCTGGTGTGTGGGTCTGTGTAAAATCTTATTATTAATAAGTTTAGTTCTCCACTTGTAAAAGGTCATGGTGAAAAAAAGTTTGGATTTTCCCTTATGCAATTTTTTTTATTACTATTATTTTTTTAATTAGTTTGGGATGTCATTCAATTTAATTTTTTATTTTCCTTTAGTGTTTTGTTTCATCCATATCCTATATAACCAACTTGAAGGGTTTGAATTCTTTTAATATTTGATTATATTTTGATTGTTTTAGGTAAAATTTATCAGATTTAATATTTAATAAGTTTTAGTTTATATAACATGTTTTGAATTTTTCTTTAAGTATTCTTTAATTTTTTCTTGGAGTTTGGATACCATGAAATTCAATGTTTTATTTTTCTATCCATTTAATGTTTTGTTCCATCCATATATCATATAATCAATTAAAAAATACTATTCAAGAGTTTGAATCCTTTTAATATTTAATTATGTTTTAATTATTTTAAGTTAATATTATAAGATATGATTTTTCTTGAAGTATTATTTAATTATTTTCATGGTATGTGGGATGTCATGAACTTTAACGTTTTATTTTTCTATCCATTTGGTGTTTTGTTTCATCTATATCCCATATTATAACCAATTGAAAAAAATGACGTAAAGTATTCAAGGGTTTGAATCCTTTTAATATTTAATTATATTTTTATTATTTTAAGTTAATATTATAAGATATAATTTTTCTTCAAGTATTATTTAATTCTTTTCTTGGTCTTTGAAATGTCATGAAATTCAATGTTTTATTTTTCTATCCATTTGATGTTTTGTTTTATCCATATCCCATATAACCAATTGAAAAAAATGACGTGAAGTATTCAAGGGTTTGAATCCTTTTAATATTTAATTATATTTTTATTATTTTAGTTAAATCTTTTGAGATTTAATATTTATAATTTTTTAGATTATCTAACAAGTTTGAATTTTTCCTTAAGTATTATTTAATATTTTATTGGAGTTTGGAATGTCATGAAATTCAATGTTTAATTTTTCTATCCATTTGGTATTTTTTTTTATCCATGCCCCATATAACCAATTGAATAAATTAAGTGAAGTATAACAAGGGTTAATATTATGAGATTTAATATTTATAAATTTTTAGTTTATATAACAACTTTGAATTTTCCCTCAAGTATTATTTAATTTTTCTTGGAGTTTGGAATGTTATTAAATTCAATGTTTTAGTTTTATTTTTCTATGTATTTGGTGTTTTGTTTTATCCATGTCCCATATAACCAATTGAAAAAAAAAAGAGTGACGTATACAAGGGTTTGAATCCTTTTAATATTTATTATATTCTTATTGTTTTAGGTAAATTTTATGAGATTTAATATTTACAAATTTTTAGTTTATATAACAAGTTTGAATTTTCCCTCAAGCATTATTTATTTATTTCTTGGAGTTTGGAATTTCATGAAATTCAATGTTTAATTTTTCTATTTATTTGGTGTTTTCCTTTGTCTATAACCAATTGAAAAAAAATGAGGTGAAGTATTAAGGATTTTAATCCTTTAATATTTAATTATATTTTTATTATTTTAGTTAAATCTTTTGAGATTTAATATTTATAATTTTTTAGATTATCTAACAAGTTTGAATTTTTCATTAAGTATTATTTAATATTTTATTAGAGTTTGGAATGTCATGAAATTCAATGTTTAATTTTTCTATCCATTTGATGTTTTTCTTATCCATGCCCCATATAACCAATTGAAAAAAAATTAGGTGAAGTATTCAAGGGTTTGATCCCTTTTATTGTTTAATTATATTTTTGTTTTTTTAGTTTAATCTTATAATAATTTGATTTAGTTAATTTTTATAAAGTTTTAGTTTATATAAGAATTTGGCTTAGGAAGTCTCAGAGCTTAGAGTTATTTTAGCCTCTTTCCAAAAAAAAATAGAGTCCAAGACCTAATGGTTGGACTATGGAAATATTTCATGGGCTCTATGACCTTTATGAGTCTAACCTACATAAGGTTTTGGAGAAGTTTAGGTAGAGAGGAAGGGTAAACACAATATTCAACTCTACCTTCATTTCTTATATTCCAAAAAGGGATAATCATTTTTCCTTTCATTATGTAATTATGTGTAAAAAGTAATAGAAAAATTGATTGCATCAAGAATTAAAAGGTTCTTCTCTAATTCTATATCTAATGAGTAGTTCAGGTTCCTACATGGTAGATAGATTCATGAAGCAATTGGTGTTGCTTAGGAAAATCATACCATAAAATTAAAAAAATTATCAACAATGATGATGAAGTTGGATCTCTACAAGGATTTTAATCGAGTAAAATAGCTATATTTAAGAATGATACTCATATTAGATTTTATGTTTAGATAGTGAACTAGATTATGGAATGTTTGTGTTATATTTATTTTGTGGTTTTGGTTAATGGGTTAGCCTCTCAATTCTTCCAAGCTTCTTGGGGGATAAGATATGGTTTCCTTTTCTCACAACTATTATTTCCTTTGGTACTTGAGGGATTAAGTAGGTGCATTTAATAATCCAAAAGGGTGGGATCAATAAAGAGAATTATAATAGGTAGAATAGTGGAAGTCATCCATCTACTTTTTGTAGATGATGTTCTCCTTTTCATAGATGGAATAATAAGAGTACCACAGAAGTTAAAACAATCTTTGTTTTTTTTTTGCCTGGCAACAAGTATGCATATTAATACACAAAATTCAAGAATCCCCTTTAACCATGTGGATAAGGATCATACAATATTAATAGGTCAAGAGGATCTTAAATATTTAGGGTTCTTTTTGAAACCCAATGAATACACTAAATAATACTATAATTGATTAGTAAATAAGGTAGAAGAAAAAATAATATATGGTGCAACAAACCAATTCATATTAAATCTATGAATTCTAGATTAAAAGAATGGAACAAGAAAACTTTTGGAAATATTTTTGATAAGAAATAAGAACTAAAAGATAAACTCTCAAATTCAAAAAATGTGATCATAATAATCCAAGCTTAGAGGAAAGGCAATTGCTTAGTGAATATCATAATATATTGAGTAAGGAATAGAAATTCTAGAGATTAAAATCAATACAGACTTGGTTAAAGTAAGAAGCTAAAAAATACAAGGTTTTTTCATAAGATGGCTATAGTACAAAGATCAAAATCCAAAATTCGTACAATTAAATCAATAGAAGGGGTTTGGATTGAAGATCAGAGTGAAATTAGAAAAGAGGTAAAGTATTTTTATCAGAATATTTTAGGATCAGAGGAGACTACAGTTCTTAATGATAAAATTTTTCAAGATGTACCTTAAGTTATAATGAATGAAGACAATAAGAAACTGATGGAGCCTATTACTTGGAAGAAGTTTATTTAGATCTTTTATATTTTAATAAGGATAAATGCCTATGTCCAAATGGACTCCCTACAAATTTTTACCAACATAATTGGGATATAGTGAAGGCTTATTTATTAGTGGCAGTGAAACAGTCTAGGGTAAAACAATACATACCTTATCAAATAAATGCAATATATATTGCCCTAATTCCAAAAAATAATGATGTTGAAATATCTGATTCTTTTAGAACCATAAGCCTATGTAATATTGCATATAATATTATCTACAAAGTGATAACAAATCAATTAAGTCCATTGTTAAAAAAATTATTTTAGAAGAGCAGGGAGGATTTGTGAAAGGGAGACAAATTATGTATGGTATTATACTAGCTCATGAAGTTATATATTCAACAACTTCAAGAAAAGAGAAAGCAATGATCTTAAAACTTGATATAAGTAAAGCTTATAATAGGGTTAAATGAGATTTTCTTTTTGTAGTTTTAGAAAAGTTCATATTTAGTAAAAAATGGGTTAGATGGATTAAAGCTTGTGTCTCTATAGTTTCTTATTCAAAGTTGGTCAATGGGTTAGTAACATAATATTTTAAATCCAAGAGAGGCCTTAAACAAGAATATCCTCTATCTATGTATTTGTTCATTATTATGGCAGAGGTTTTGAGTAGGAACTTATAAGTGGACTTAAGGGTAATAATAATATCAACAACATCACTCATCAAAAATTTGTAGATGATACAACCCTTTTTCGAAGGGCAAGGATAAATGAGGCTAGAGCTTTGAATAACTTTTTAAAGGAATACAAAAGAGCATTAGGGAAAAAAGTTAATAGGAAAAAATCCAAAATTTACTTTCTTAACACTCTAGCTATTATAAAGGCAATATTTTATAGGTTATTTAAAATGGAGGTAAATTTACCAACAACTTATCTAGGGATGCCTTTATATGAGGGGAGAAAGAGGATATAAATATGGAATCCAATTATTATTAAATTTCAAAATAAACTACCATCTTGGAAAGGTAGATGGTTATTGTTAGTAGGAAGAGTGTAGTTAATTAAGTCAGTCTTAATGTCATTCCAACATATTATATATCATTATATACTATGCTAAAATCATTTGAAAAATATTTAATCTATATTATGCAATCCTTTTTATAGTCATGTTTACATGATAAAAGGAAATTTCCTTTGGTGAAATGGAGCAAGTTGTGTGATGATAAAACTAGCAGAGGTATTGGTTTAATGGTTCTTACAAATTTAAACTTATCTCTTAAGGGAAAATTAATATGGATATTATACAAAGAGAGTCAAAGACAATGGGCAAGAATTCTTCTAAGTATGTTGAGCCCAATGACCCAAGTTTAATATTTACCGCACTCTCTCTACCAAATGATTTTATTCTTTGGAATGGTTTTATATATATATATATATATATATATATATATATATATATATATATATATATATATATATATATATATATATATATATATATTTGATCTAATGATTAAAGGTTTAATATGGGTGGTGGGAATTTGAGAAAAAAATCTATTTGGATGGATACTTGGTGTGATAAAAACCACTCAATTTAGATCCAATTTTGAAATATTGGATGAGATCACTTCAATAAAAATATCATGATAATGTTTCAAACATTTTGTACAAGGATCAAGAAGGAAGATACAAATGGAAAGAAGATTTTTTTACAAGTATACAAGACATTGATGCTAGGAGGCAATTGAGTAGAAATATAACTATGATTATTTTGAGGGTATTGATTTGGGAGTTGAATAGCTTAAGATAATACACAACAAGAAGGGGATATAATTTAAAGCACCAAAAAAATAGTAATATCACTAGAATATGGAGAGATATTTGGGATAGCCCAAGCATTCCTAAAGTCAAAATGTTTGTTTCTCTAGTAGGTCAAAGAAGAATTTTATCTTGGGATAACCTTATGAAAATGGGTTTTCATAGCCCCTCTCAATGTGTTCTTTGTAAAGAGGAGAGTATAGACCATATCTTGAGGCATTGCTCAATAGTCTATAAACTATGACAATAGATTCTTAATATGTTTGGTAAATGCATGGTGATGAATAGAAGCATTGAAGATTAGTTAAATCAATGGCAGAGAACTAATAAAAGTTAGGTTTTACAAACAATATGGGATATATCAAAAGATACAATACTTTGGACTGTATAACTAGAAAGGAATAGAAGAATATCTAAATGAAAGGAAAGCAGTTTAGAGGTAATGAAAAGGAAGATATATTTATCCATAGAGGAGTCTAATCCAACCTTATCAACTCCCCTAGTTCCTAATATGGAAGTAGAGAGCCTTGATAGATGGAGTAATGTCATTAAATGGAATTATGATGTTGGGTACAAGAGAAAAAAAAAGAAGGTAAATAATATAATGTGGAAACCACCAGATGTGGAGTTGGTTAAACTGAATTTTGATGGAGCATATAAATAAAATCCTATACCAATAGGAGGAGGAGGAATAATTAGAAATAATAGATGAGAGATTTTGTTTCATTATGCTTTCAATAGTGGATTTAATAAAAATAATAAAGTTGAAGCTTGAGCAGCTTTAGAAGGGATAAAAATATGCAAATAAAAAAAATGGAAGAGTATGGATGAAATGTGATTCTCTCATAGTAATAAATACAATTTTGAGAAAAGCAAAGGTTATATGGAACATATAAGACATAATTGTGAAAATTTAAGGTCTTGCTAAATAGTTTGAAGAAATCATGTTTACTCATACATTAAGGGAGGAAACAAATGTGCATATAGGATAGCCAATACAAGGGTTTTGATTGAATATCATGAAGTTAAATTCTACTTTCCATGGTTAGAGGAATTGGTAAGTTTAGCCGAAGCTGACAAGAAAATGTTGACTACCTAAATCAAATAATGATTAAGATTTACTTTAATGTTTTCCATTGGTAATATATGTTTTATTTTATAACAATAATGTGTTTTCATATAAACTATTTATTATATTTTTGTGGTTGCACTTGTGTTTTAGGAAGGAAACTAGCAATCCAAATTTGGTAAAGCAAACTATGATAGTGCGATGTTTTGGAAATATTACTCTACTAAGATGCAATGCATAGATAGTAGAGGTGAAGTTTTGGTATTGTGAAGGCTACTATAGAAAAATGTCAAGAAGAATGTTGAATTCTAGAATATTTGTATTCATATTGAAAAATAAAAATATCGAGAAAATGAAAATCAAGAATTCAGATATTTTATGTAAAATGATATAGATTTCTAGTTATAGCATCTCAATTGAGATGATAAGTCTATCTATTTGTAAACTCTCAAACACTAATGAAGAGAGTTGTAATTTGTCATGGGTGGGGGACTTGAGTATAATTCCGTATTATCTAGCCAAAAAAATATATGGTGCAACAAATGTCTCTCTTTAGAGGGAAGGTTAAATTTGGTCAAGTCTATGCTAGAGGTGATACCAATATATTGGTAAGCTTTGGCTCATACACCAAAATGAGTTTTGGATAAAATTAGACAATTAAGCTATAGTTTTTATGGATAGGAAAAATAGAAAGGGAAGGTATTCACCCAGTTAAATGGAAATCCTTATCCAAGCTCAAGGAGAATAAAGAATGGGAAATTAAGAATATTTTTTTTATTTAGCAAACCTCTAACAACCAAGTGTATTTGGAAGATAATATCAAAGGTATACTTGTGGAATAAGATCATAAAATAAAAGTAATTAGAGTCACTAATAGTTGAAGAGAGGATAATCATCCCAATGAAGCAAACTCATAATATTTCAATCTATTAAAATACAATTATTTGGGAATTTTTATACTATAGGTGATTGGTTTACCTGGAAAATAGGAAATGGTTCAAGAATAATACTAGGATTAGAAACTTGGATTGGTTGTAGTGGTATATGTAGAATTCCAAACACTATAATTTATGCCCTAGGAGCATAGGGTATTGGAACTCTCAACTAAGCAGCTGACCCAATTGAAGAGAAGATGGAAGGAAGCAATATTGTTAATGCTTTGAGACCAAGAGGAACACTAGTCGAAAGAATATGTAGGGAGGCTTAAAGCTAAACATGTCAAGTTGAAAGAGGAAAATGATCAATTGTATTGGAAAAAGAATGGATCTACAAGGAATACACTTCAAATTTAGGGTATAAGACTCTATTGGAAGATAGAAATTATTTAGAATGTTGGTGAAAGTAACTCTAGAAGCAAAAATCCTCATTAAACATAATATTGTTCTTATGGGTTGCCATGAAAAATAAGGTTTTAACATGGAAGGTATTACAAAAGTGGATTTGAAATTGTCCAAGAAGGTGTCATTTATATATGTAAAATAATGAATCAATTGATAATTTACTTGTAGCTTACTCCTTTAAATAATAGGTTTGAAGGGAGGTTATAGCACAATTGAAGCTTACTATAGGATTCCAAGAAGACTCCCTAAGAGAGTGCTTGAAAAATTGGTTTGAAAATAGGTCATACAAAGGTTTTATAACTTTCCCCTTTTTTATGTCATGGAAAGAATGGTTATCTAGGAACACAATAATATTTCAATATTAAGAGAAGCCTACTTGGTAGGTTCCCTTCAAAATCATTAGAAGTTTCAATAACTATAAGGTTTTGGTAACAACAAAGGTAATTAGATAAATTATCCCTTCAAATATCGATATATCAAGGGCGTAGGGATTTCTAAATGGGGCTAGATAAGGGATTCCTAGATTTTATGCAGGAGTAAAATTATTATATATATTTTACTCTTGTTATATAAAATTCAAATTTGAACTAGGAGAAGGTTCTAATAATTATTTTGAAATTATGGCACTCAAATTGTTCGTTTAGTTGGCAAAATCAAAATGAATACATATTTCGAATATATGGAGACTTGTAGATGGTAATAAATTGGATGCTTGTTGTTTTTAGGAAGCAAAACATGATTCTACAACCCATATTGTCTAAAATAAAAGAAGTTGTGGTTTGAAGGGAAGATTTTACTTTTTAGAATATTCATAGAGAAATAAATAGGGAAGCAAATGAACTCTCAAAGGTGGGGCTTCAAATTGAACCAAGTATGTGCTTAGTATAGGAATTCAATGAGAGCAATGCACTATAGCTGGTATGTATCTCTATATAGGGGAATTAATCCACTTCAAGGAGAATTAAAGCAACTTTAAAAAAGACTTGGAGGCTAGTTATTTAAAGAATATCGATTGACAATTTGAAAGGTATTCAAGGATAGAACATATCTAGGTAGCTAGCTATGATGTATAAAAGACCTAATTTCTAGGCCATTATTGAAGCTTTGAAGAAATGCCAAATGGGCATCTAAAGAATGTAATTTTGTATTTGCTTAATATAAAATTACGACTTTTTTCCAAGTGAAAAAAACTAATATTAAGGATTTATTGTGAAAGATAGCAATTTGAGGAAGACGAAGAAATATTTTTGATAAAAATATATTTAAAAACAATATTTGGTTAAAAAAAAACTTTATATAATTTAATTAACTTGACAACAAAATACATATTTAATTATTTTATATAAATGATCTCTAATGCAAACAATACTCTTAATTAAATTCATAGTTGAGTTAGGCGATGGTGGCTTTGGAGGGTTTGAAGCCGGTGGTGATGACTCTAGAGGGTTTTTAATTCACGACCACTGGGTAAAGCACAATCAAAGGAAATCATGAACAAACTGGGAAATCATGAACATATCAAGAAATCATGAAAATGGCTTTAATTGTGAGGTAATTTTTGGCATCTCTAATATAGTGCTTGAAATTATGTAGGTTTTATGAAATTTTGACAAGGAACAAGAAGGAAAAGATTAGTAGTATGTGTGGCTCAATAGTGGAATAAAGAAAGCAACAATTGCAAGAACAAGTAGAAACCATAGGACAACTGGTTTTCATGTATGCATAGACTATTCCAATTAGTAGAGCTAATGGAACATAGGGATTGACATATCCACAAGCAATAGGGCATACAACAATACTACCATCTGAGAAACCCAAAGAAGGAAGGGAAAAACTAATATATGTCAATGCAAAATAGTACTAGAGAATAATAAGGCATTGACAATCTCAAACAAGGGCAGCAAAAATGAAGAGGCCTAAGCGAAACATAACATTAAAGAATATTCTGCCACATAAAAATGTGGAGAATAAGAAACAATCAAAGTTGCTAACCATTGTCAAATGGGGAGATCAGTAAGACCAACATAGAGGTCAAAAGAAGGAAAACAAAAGAGACAAAGGCAAAACAACAACACACAATAACACAAAAGAAAAATCAAGCAAGGATAAAAAAATAAAAATGAAAGCAAGAAAACATTTAGCATGGAAAGTGGGGGTCACCAAAATGAGTTTTAATACAAGGAATAAATTTATGGTCCCACAACCATGCCACTCATGTGGGCACCAAGACTTTATATGCAAGAGCCAATGAAGATGAAAGAGAAGCTTGAGAGCATGGAAAAGAAGGAGAAAATAAGATATACTAAATTATATGAGATTATAAATACAAATCAGAGGTTGGAAAAGGAAAACAACCTACTCAAGGAACAAGTATCAAAGCTACAAAACCTTGCAAACATAGGTCAGCGTGAATGGCATGTCCTCAAACAAGCCATCCAATCCCCAATAAATGATACAATAGAGGTGGGAAAAATGAATGCAAGACAAATAAAAGAGGTACAAGAAACACTCTAAAACATGGAAAAAAGAGAAAATGAGATGCAAAATGAATTAGCAAAGGCAAAGACATGGTATCAAGTAGTAAAAGAACTAGTCAATCAATAGAAAGAGTTGATAGAGAAGCAAGTAAAAAGTCAAATAATAGAAGAGAAATAAAGATATGAGAAGTTATCAAACATAATCATCAAAGGGTTAAAATATTATGGGGATAGTGAAGACACAAACTATTTAACTAGGGACTTCTTATCAGATTGGTTACAATGGAAAGGGTAAATCACACAAGTAGGTATAATTGAAAACTTGATATAAGGAGATAGAGATAGAGATATTTGGGTCACATTGATGAGCTATGAGAATATAACACGGTTATTAAGAAACAAAGGCATGTTGAAATGGTCACAATTCTATTTAGATGATGACCTAACCTTTCTACAGTAGGAAGAAAGAAACAAGGAATGAGAAAAGGTGAGGGTAGCAAGGAATGAAGGGAGATGGGTATATTTAAGAAATGGAAAGGTGTGCATCACATCTAAACAAACCCAAAACAAATAGGGATTATGGCCTGCCTAGGAACATCTTACTATGGTAATTTGAAATTGCAGAGGTTACCCTTGGAGAAGAGGACCCAGGTTAGGACCCATTGCTAGAGACAAAGATATAATCATCCTCATGGAAACACATAAGTACGATCGATGTAGGACTTTAGAATTTTAGGGATATAAGAAAATAGCAATATGAAATAAATCAATAGAAAGTGGCAATGGGTATGGGGGTATTCTGGTTTTAATAAAAGAGGAGTGGGACAGGTTCATTAAAATTGAAAACAAGATGAAAATAAGTAGTACATTTGGATAAATATCCTAGAAAATAAGTCAGTTATTAGCATAGCAACATGTTATTTTGCTCCCAAGAATTCTAAATTTTATAGGAAACATGACCTTAACAAAGAAGACCCATACTCCTCCCTAAAAAGACACATTTTGATATACAGTAAGTTGGGGGAGAATATATTAATTGGGAACTTCAATGCAAGGAAAAAAATAAGCAAGCTATCATTCTACAAGGTAATGAAGATATTGAGATTGATCCTATTTGAATTCCATAAGAGGAAGTTAGCAGCGGACCAAGACTTCAAAATATGAGCATGGGGCTATCATGTAATATGGAGAAGAGTTGTTAGGACTTTGCAACATACACAACTTGATTATTTGCAATGGGATGAATAGTTGAAATTTTTTAGGAAAGTATACATGAAAAACACATAAGGGACAAAGTGTAATAGATTATGTAATATGTTCACAAAATTACATATAAAATATAGAGGAGCTAGAAGTGGAAGATTCTCTAGTGAAACTTAAGTCAAATCACAACTCAATTGTTAAGAAAATTCAAATGCAAGGAGAAAAACCAAGGGAAAACACATGCAAGGTAATAAAAAAAATTCCTCACAAGGGAAACATTCTCTTAACAAAAGGAAATCGATAGATTTTCGGGGTAGCATTTAATAACAAGTTACAAGAAAGGGACTACTTCATAGTATAAAATATTACAATAAGAGTGAATGGTTAATGCACATTATCCAAGAAGCTCTAAATAAATGCAAGAGAGATAAACCTAATAATAACGAAATAAATAGCTTCCCAACCAACCCGTGGTTTGATGGAAAATAAAATAAAGCACAGATATTACTAAAGGAACCAACAGGTAAAACAAGAGCAAATAGAAAAGAATATGAGAAACTAGTAAGGGCAAAGAAAGAAGAATACACTAGAACAAGGAGGAAAGAACTGATTTACTTAGGGAAGGATGAACCAAAGAAACTTTAGAAAGAATTAAGCATGAAAAAGATGCAAACTAAAATGGCATAACAAATAGTCAGTGGTTGGAGTATTCAAAAAAATTGTATGAGCATAGTAATTAGCAAAAGACACCCCCTACTATCATTGTCAAGAAAGAACTTTTCACAAATGAAGACATTATTCAAGGGATAAAAAAGTTAGCAACTGGTAAAGCCCATGACATAGACAATCTTCAAGTAGAGCATATAAAATTGGGGGTAGATATTCTTGCACCACAAATCGAAGAAATTTTTAATGAAGTCATACAAAACGGCTTCCCTACAAAGTGGACAACTATCTTGACCTTTCCTTTGTTTAAAAGTGGAGATGTAAATAATCCCTCAAACTATCGAACTATCATGATCAAACCTCTCTTTGCAAAGCTATTTATGAGTACGATAGAGCGTAAGATCAACTGATGGGCAGGAAAAAATGGAAAGAGAGAAAATAGGCAAGCAGGTTTTAGGCCCAAACACTCAACTATTGATCATTGTATCACACTTAGACACATAGTGGAAAAAGTATGGTACAAAAAAAAGATGTTTTTTATTGTTTTGTAGACTTCAAAAAGGCATTTGACATAGTGCCAAGGAAAACATTATGGAGCATAATGGAAGAGCTAGAAATTCCAATTCACTATAGGAAAACATTTCACAGATTATATGAGCATGTAAATGTGACAATCAGAACCTAGGAAGGGTTATTTGAATGTTTTGGGAGTCATATAGGAATCAAACATGACTATCCTCTATATCTGACCTTATTTGGGATGTACATTGACAAGTTAGAAGAATGGCTAAACTAATTTGGGGGAAAGGGTGTGCACTTAGACAAATATGTGGTAAAAATCCTAATGTATGTAGACGATGTAATTCTTGTGGCCAAAAAATCTAAAGATCTAGAAGATCACCTTCGATCTCTAGAACTCTTCTGTAAGGAATTTGGGATGCAGGTGAATACGAGCAAAACGAAAATCATAATTTTTTAGCAAAAAAGAAGCAACATCTTGAATTTTTGCTTGAGAACCTCTTGAGGTAGTGGTATAATACAAATACCTAGGCATAGACTTTTATGACAAGCTCAATTGGAATACATGTAGGATGAAAAGAACTCAAAGTGGTTGGAGAGTGCTATATGCACTTCAAAATAGGTGTAGGAATGCCAAATTGTGGGACTGGAAGACCACCAAGGTCTTATTTGGCCTACTTTTCACACCAGTTGTGTTGTATGGCTGTGAGGTGTGGGCTAGTGGCACGACAAATACAAAATGGAGGCAAATAGAAAGGAATTAAAAAAAACTAATCACAATTTTTCTTAGAATTAAGGCTATATTCCTTTATGAGATTATTCTAGATGAAAATGGAGAGTTCCCTTTAGAGGCACTTGCTATGACCAAGTTGTTATGTTACTTGAAAAAAATAGAAAGCATGAAAAACAAAAGATGGCCTAGGGCAACTAGGGACGAAAAGTTGTATAGGCGAAAGAACAGATGGATGAAACAAAATAAAAAATGGATGAAATGTTGGGAAATCAACATATATGAATGCCAAAATTTCAACGAAGACATAAAAAACTATGTGAATGAAAAGTTTAGAAGTGGAATCTCGAAAAATGCAAGTAGGAAAGGACAATACTATATTGCAAAGTTTAACCCAACGTATGACCACAAGAAAAAAATGTATATAGGCATTGAAATCAAGTGGAGAGAAAAAATCCTCATTTCTCGGATAAGGACTAGCTCTCATAGGCTTAGATGTGAAACAGGGAGGTGGACAACGCCCAAGGAACAATGAGAAAAAATGATATGTACCCTATGCAGCATAGGGACAATAGAGACAAAGGAACATTTCATTTATGAATGTTCAAGCCTTTTAGACATACATGACAAATACAAAGAAACACTTGGAAAAGGGTCTATGAATTTTTTTTATTAGAAGATAGTAAAATAAAAAAAGTTGGAAAGTTGTTAACCCAATTCAAAAGGAGAAAGGACAACCTTCTCAAGGATATTAATGGTCATATGATTTGAATAACTATGCTTCCATGTTTGGGGTCCCATATAGACCATGTTTGGGTCTCGTGGACATAATTAAAATATTTCATTTTATTATTATTATTGATTTTAGTTTATTACTATATAATATTTATAATATATTTTATCCATTATATTTTTCTTCAATTCTAATTGAAATTAATCATTTTATTTTATATAAAAGAAAGTAAAAATAAAATAAATAAATTATTATATTCTTAATTTTGATGTTAATATTTATAATTTAATATATAAATTATTTTTAAAAAAATTATTAATTATTTATAATATAATAGGTAATTTCATATTTATCAAGATTAACATTTCATTCTTAATAAGTTTGATTTCTTCTTTAAAAATTTATAATTCATCTTGGAAGCATATTTGTTTAAAGTTACATAAAATACCTTTAATATATCACTTAATACCTCTTCTCTTCTTCTACTTACAATCATAACATCTTTTTAATTTATTTTTCAACTAAATATTTAAAGATGATAAGTATCTTTAGCCTAGTGAATGTTGTGATGTATATCTTAAAGAGAGGGTCATTATAAACTCTCATAGTTGTAAGTTTTTGGGTTTCATTCAAGAGACCTATGTTCAATATTTGGGACACTTGTAAAAACCATGTAAAATTATGTTTTTAAGTTTAACAAGTACAATGTAGTGGTTGGGGCTTTGATTTCTCTTTAAAAGGTTCAAGGTTCAAACCACAGTGTATCTAAAAGTAAAAAACAAATCGCTATTCTCATATGTATTAAAAATCACTATCTTGAAGATATAGTGACAAGACCCTATGAATTAAAAAAAAAAAAAAAATCACTATCTTAAAAGTTTGTCTGCAATGGTTAAAATCATACTTTTGTTTTCATACTGAAATAATATGAGTTTGCCAAATGAAGCAGTTGTTTTTACATAGTGGAGTCAACAACACTTATGTGGGATAGAGGGCACTATAAAACATATTTTTTTTTTTCCTTGCATTTGGAAATCAGCTATACCTTTGTTTGCATATGGGAAGAACTTATCTCGAATTTAGATATCGCCACTATAAAACCTAACTCTTTGGGTAAAACAAAGTTATCAGGACCTGACCTTTCTAAAAATCGTCAAAGAACCAAATCATAGCAACAACGGGCAAAACACTCGGAGGTTTACCAACCAAATTATCGTCTTCTTCCTTCAAGGGAATCGTCCATGGAACGGAACCATGGCAACGACGAACAAATACTTTAAAGTTACCAACAAACTTATCTTCTTCTAGGTAAATCATGGTTTATATTTAAAAAAAAACTTAAAACCCTAACCACTAAACTATGCAGTTATTCAGTTAAAATTATTACTGAAACAGAATGCAAGCAGGCCTGCCTGGACGATTGCAACTGTATCGTGGCCTTTTATGATGATGGAGGTTGTTGGAAGAAACAAATCAGGCCTGCCTGGACGATTGCAACTGTATCGTGGCCTTTTATGATGATGGAGGTTGTTGGAAGAAACAAATTCTCTAGTCCATGGCTATAATGCTACATACACATTTTGCTTTTACATATCTGGTTGTCTGTAGTGCTTATACTGTCCAGGAATCTTGGAGTGGGTTGGTTTTTGACTGCCAAACCGAATTTAATATTATTTAAAATGAAAATTAAAAAGCTGTATGTCTTAAAAGTCAAGAGATATGTGGTCCTAAATATGGCCATGTACTGTCCAGGAATCTTGGAGTGGGTTGGTTTTTTGACTGCCAAACCGAATTTAATATTATTTAAAATGAAAATTAAAAAGCTGTATGACTTAAAAGTCAAGGGATATGTGGTGCTAAATATGGCCATGTCGATCAAAAACCCGTTCTTCCTTGCAAAACACAAGAAAGGCAATGGAGGGTTTCGAAACGGGATCTTCCGGGCGCTAAGGCATCGCACTAACCAGCAGAGCAAGCAAACAACTTGGCAACAGATGCCATTGCCAAGATAAACAACACAACCTATTTCCAGATTGTGGCAGCAAAAGTAAAGGCCAACGCGTGGTTCAGACATGCGACCTTCCCTCCCAAAAACCTTCTTGCTGACCATCCTATCACCATGTGCAATGACAACAAAAACAGTACTGCCTCCATAGAAGACCGGTCAGTCGTCTGACTATTTCAAAAAGAAAACCTGGCGTGGTTTGAAACCACGCCCTCAAACAACCTGCATCACCACGCTGCAGCGACAGTTGAGGTGGAAGTAGAACCATCCAAAGTGCTATTCCTTTCAAACACAGTTACAAAAAACATGTTTTCTTCGACCAAAAAAGGCCCTGGTAGCAATTCAAACTCGGGCTTGTCATGAACCAGCATTCTAAAAGGCATTCCCCTAGCCATAATGACCTCCCTGTCAACTAAAGTAGAGGCGCACCCCTTCTCCTTGAAGAAGGGCATTGTGCACTCCTGTTTTAAAGGGCATCAAGCCGAAGCAAGGAAAGCGTGCCAAACAGCCTTTGTTTCAATTCAAAAAGCGCGTGCAACCAGTTTGGATTTTAGCAGCCTTCTTAGATCTGAGCACATGTATTTTCTGAGCATCTTTTAAAAAGAATCAGGACATATTTTCTCCAATAATATTGAAAAGAAGGCCGATAAAAATAGGGTAAAAACTCCTTTTTGCCTCTTATGCGGAAACGGCTTATGCGAATTCGAGGAGCAAATCTTCCTAAAATTTGGAAGAAGGATTGGAGGCTTCAAATTACAAGTGAGCACCTTCCTAACAAGTGAGCACCTTCCTACCTGCTCTTAATTATCAGATAAATTTTGAAATTCATCGAATTTAAAATTTTAATGAATAAATTCGACCAATAAATTTTAAATTGGACAGAAAAAGCAAAAAAAAGTTGAACGTAAGAAAAGAATAAAATCCCTAGACATTTGAAAAATAAAACCATATGACATATCATAGTGCACCTACAACCTTCCATTTAATGTGAATATGCACTGCACCCATTTAGATTTAGAGCGAAGATCCCACTAATGAGTGAAGGTTCTTATAAAAATATAAAAAAATAATTAGTTAAGTTATAGTTTTTAAATAAATGATCAAGTAAGCTAACTTGTTAAGAGCTATTATTCGTGTTTAAATAATCCAAGGTAAAACATCCTTCTCCTTAATTTGCAACAGGATTCTTTCCTCCTGGGAGATTGCAAGAGATTGCAAGAGCCACACTAAGCAAAGCACAAGTATACTTAGTAAACTGAGCCATTTCCAACTACAGGTATGATGGAAGACGGAGGATAAACATTTAAACCTAGAAAAACAGCAATGCTCTCCGTGCCCTGGATAAGTCATCACACGAGGCCCCTAGAGGGAATTTTTATAATTTTTGAGAAAGTTTATAAATTGTGTTATTAAATTTTAGGGTAAAATAAAGGTAGTGACGATTATTTGGAATCCCTAAAAAATTTATGATATGGTAAAATATTTTACCTCTAAAATATAAATATAAATTAATGTGAAAGTGTTATAAAAAATATTTTGAGATCCTGCAACCATTTTTAATCTTTAGTTGACAACAATGATAGTTATGTGTTAATATGCATGATCTTTTTTTAGAATGAATTTAGAAAACTTATAATTTATCTTTTAAAAAAATTATTAATTTAAACATTTGAAAATCTTCTCATCTGTTAAAATATTACTATGTTTAGATAAAATTATAAAAATGTTTATATTTTAAAAATATTTTAAAATATATATTTCAAAAAATAATAATTAAAATCAAATATTATAATTTTGTATTTTGTATTTTTAAATTTTATATAAAAATAAAAAATAAAATTATTTTAAAAAATATATGTGCATTCGAATTTTTTTACGAATTTTATTTCAAATTTTTAAACACGTTAAATTTTTTTCATGGAACTCAAATACCAACTCTATAACTAAATACCTGCTCTAATGACATTTTGAAATTCACACTTACTTTTAAAAATTAAATAAAAACAAAAATCTTATAAAAAATATAAATAATGAAGGAGAGAGGGTGGGTACTTATAAGCACCATAACTCATCATTATAGATAAAAATCACAAAATTTCAATAAAATCGATGAAGTGACTAAAGGTACTTAAATCAATACCAAGACTCTATTTATATAAATTAAGTTAACCTAAACTTAAACTCAGTAACAAAAAAAAGCTTGAGATTAATTACAATTTAGAAGATAAACTTAATTATAACGAAAATTAATTACAATCCATAAAACTTAAAAAATATAATACAATAAATTACATACATTTGTAAAATGAATGCTTATAAAGCTAAACATGTTGACCTTTAAAAATCAAAATTTTTAGATTATACTTTCAATATAAATTAGGGATACTGAAAACTTAGAAAAGGATCAACTTGATGAATATAAATTAGGGATACTGAAAACTTAGAAAAGGATCAACATGATTGCTCATGATAATATCCTGTAGTTTAAGTTGTCTTTTTCTTTACCTCTTATGCTTCCACTTGTGCCCCAGGCAGACACTTTCCAATGAGAAGAGTAAATGCTAAACAGGTTATATATTTCCTATGGAAGTAGAGGGGTGAGAAAGATAAATTGGGAATAGCAAAATACAGAGAAAAGCATTGGATGCATAGTCAAGAGATTTAGTAAGAGGGGTATAAGTCGTGAATCTACATATGCTTATATATATGTTATTGTACAATTTTGTACTGTCATTTATTTATAATATTTTCAGATAGTGAAATTTAACAGGCCTCCAAGTATTTACTTACAGGCATAGTAAGAAGATTTTCACTACCTCAGGAAAAATGACGAGCATCTTGCATCAATAGTTGCCTCCTTTCAGGAACAACTTTCTTGATTGGTATTGCAAATCAGCAATTACTTAAGGCTATAGGGGATTCAAATGTCCATATGACAATTTTCTATAAAATCAAGTATAACTGCACTTGATATAATCATCAAGAAGAAGAAATTGGAAGGATAACACTCATCACACGAAGCCTATTTGTTGTAATAGCTTTTCATCAAAGCTCTATAGCCTAATTTGTTCAAATGGAAATAGAAAACACAACAAAAGAAAAATAAGCATCCATAAGTTTTCATTTAACAATAATAAAAAAATCTTATCCTAACTTCCCAACAGACGAGGAGAGTAGAAGGGTGCAAAGTTGTGAATACAAAGCTTTTTTAATCAAATCTAATAGAAAAGGAAAAGATTTCAAGAAGAACTACTCTCTCTTCTTATTCATATTCTTAATTACATAACCCATCTGAAACCTCCAAAAGAACACATACATAAGGCCTAAAAAAATGAGGACAATCATCCAAACCTTTATCTCCAGAATCCTCCTTTGGAAACTGGATCTCCTGGATGCTGGATCCCTCTTTGATAATCCCTTTCAGACTGTCAGGTAAATAACTGTTCAACAGGTAAAGTACTGTCATTTTCTCCGAGAGCAACGGTTGTGGCAAACATGGATACATTCAGAGGGACCTCATCTACGACAGCAGCCACACCCCAATTATCTGGGCTCTGCACAGACCATGTCAGCCGAAGGCAAGAGGCCTTGACAGCTGCACAAGGCCGACCCTCCCATCATCAAGGACCAAGGTCAACCTTCAAGAGCTTCCCAGAATTGGTCTGCCTGACCAAGAGGGCACCTTTCCTATTATAAACAATACCATTCAGCTGACAGCCTTACCAAATCATCTTCAACTATTGTGGCCTGTGAAATAAAAAGTGGGCTTTTAAAAAACAGTGTCGCATGGCCTTCCGATGTGATTTTCCATATAAAATTACCTGCTGAGTTGGTGACATAGGCATTCCCTCGTGGATCCACAGCTACATCATTAGCAATGACTCTTTCCCCGTCCTAACTCCAATCTGTAAGGAATGGAGCCTAGTTATGAGGAGGCTAAACAGAGAAAGTTTCTGGATTTACTACATAACGGGCAGGGAAAGTTTCCAGATTTACAGTCTATTAGTCTACCAGAGAAAGTTTCCAGATTTACAACAGGACAGCCAGGGAAAGTTTTTTTGTTTTTATCCCAAAATTAGGTGTTGGGAACTCAGTGTTAATCTTGAAATGTATTAAGAAAAACAGTTTTTTTTTTCTGTTTTTTTCTTATATATAGTTGTGAGGAAAAACAGAGTATACAATGAAAAATTATTGTGTTGATTCCTTGTAAATATAGAGAGGAAATTATAGCAGATGTTGACTGTAGGTTGTAACCCTCTATTGCTTGGATTGAGAAAGAAAGGACTGAAAATTCTCGGTGGATGTAACCCACATTGGATGAACCACGTTAAAATCGTTGTCTCTTCTACTGTGTGTGTTTGTCTTATTTTGTTAATTCTGTTAAAGTTTGAAACACTATAATTGCTTTTCTATATTTTATCTAGTGATTTACTCTAACAAGTGGTATTAGAGCGGTTGTTTTTTTGGGTGCACTTGATAGAAGGAGAATTTATGGATCAAGTGGGAGCAATGGCGGAAGAAGGGAGGTTTAGAGTTCAAAAATTCAATGGCTAGAACTTTCAATTCTGGAAGATGCAGATGGAGGATTACTTGTACCAGAAGGATCTTTACTTACCTCTTAAGGGGGAAACAAAGAGACCTTCAACTATGTCTGATGAGGAGTGGAGTCTCTTTGATAGAAAGGCATTGGGTACTGTGAGGCTATGCTTGGGAGCTACCATAGCCTTCAACATCTTTGATGAAAAGACTACCAAGGGAGTCATAGATAAGTTGGCCAAGATGTATGAGAAACCATCAGCATCAAATAAGGTATTTTTAATGAAAATGTTATTTAACATGAAAATGAGTGAAGGAGGATCTGTGCATGATCATTTAAATGAATTTAATACTGTCACTAATCAATTGCATTAAGTAGGATTGGATTTTGA
Source organism: Wollemia nobilis (assembly GCA_028583015.1). Taxonomy (NCBI): domain Eukaryota; kingdom Viridiplantae; phylum Streptophyta; class Pinopsida; order Araucariales; family Araucariaceae; genus Wollemia; species Wollemia nobilis. The sequence continues at coordinate 9,644,122 of JAQPPZ010016931.1, forward strand.
TGATGATCTTAGGGCCTTATTAATCTTATGCTCTCTTCTAGAAAGTTGGAATAGTTTGGTAATGGCGGTAAGTAACTCTGCTTCGAGTTCAAATAAATTAGAATTTGATGATGTGGTTGGTGTGATACTCAGTGAGGACATGAGAAGAAAAACCACAGGAGAATCATCTAGCACCACCTTAACTGTTGAGAATAGAGGAAGAGAAAGAGGCAAGAGTTCACATCGTGGCAAATCCAAAGGTAGATCCAAATAACGTGGAAAAGGGAAGCTACAGTGTTGGCACTATGGCAAAAAGGGTCATCTCAAGAAGGACTGTTGGCAAAGAAAGGGTGATGGAAATGAAGGTAATGATAATAATGGTAACACTTCATAAGACAATATTACTGGACAAATTGTACAAGATGCTTTAATCTTATCTCTTGATAGAAATAATGATTATTGGGTAATTGATAGTGGTGCTTCATTCCATGCTACCTCACATAACGAATACTTCAAAAATTATGTTTTTAGAGATTATGGACAGGTTTTGTTGGGAAATGACCAACCATGTAAAATCATGGGTATTTGAAAGATTTTGATTAAATCTCCAAATGGATGTCAATGGGCTCTTACAGAGGTGAGACACATAGCAGATTTAAAGAGAAATATTATATCGGAAAGTAAGCTTGATGGTGAAGGATACACGGTTGCATTCGGAGAAAATGCTTGGAAAGTTACTAAAGGTTCATTGATAGTAGCTAGAGGTAAATTGGTGGGTACTCTTTATTTACTTACTAATTTTTCTTACTGCTCCATGAATTTAGTTTCTACAGGTGAGAGTGCATCTTTGTGGCACCAAAGACTTGGCCATATGAGTGGAAAAGGTATGAAAATTTTACATTCAAGAAAGTTATTGCCTAAGTTAAAAGCGATTGATTTGGAATTCTGTGAGGATTGTGTTTATGGTAAAGCAAAGAGAGTTATATTTCTCAAGGATGGCAAGGAAAGGAAGAAAGAGAAATTGGAGCTTGTACACTCAGATGTTTGGGGCCCATCTTAGGTAACTTCTCTTGGAGGTTCCTCTTAATATGTACTTTTTATTGATGATGCAACAAGGAAAACATTGATATATTGCATTAAGAATAAAAGTGATGTTTTTAATACCTTCAAAAATTGGAAAGCATTAGTTGAAAATGAAACTGGAAAAAGGTTAAAGTGTCTAAAGTCGAATAATGGTGGAGAATATTGCAGTAGAGAATTTTATGTGTTTTGTTCTAAAAATGGAATTAGAAGAATCAAGGTAGTTCCAAGAACATCTCAAGAAAATGGTGTTGCAGAAAGAATGAATAGAATCATCATGGAGCGTGCTAGGAGCATGAGAATACATGCAGGCTTACCATTATTTTTATGGGCTCATGTTGTTGATACTGTAGTATATCTGATTAATAGAGGACCGTCTAGTGCCTTGGATGGAGGAATTCCGGAAGAGCTTTGGACAGGTAAACCAATAAATTGTTCTTTCCTTAAGGTATTTGGATGTGAGGATTTTATGCATATAGACAAAGAGAACAAAAATATGTTAGATGCTAAGGCCCAAAAGTGCTATTTTATTTGTTACGGTATTTATGGCTTGGGTTACAGATTATGGGATTGTGATAACCGAAAAGTCATTAGAAGTAGGGATGTCATATTTAATGAAAAAAACTTGTATAAAGATTGGTTGTAGGGAAAGAAACAGAAAGAGGAAATTACTGAATACATAGACCTTGATGGACACATAGAAAAGGTAACTCCAAAAGTGGTAGAATATCAAAATGTATAGCAACAGCAACAAGCACCTCAATATCCAGAAAGTGTTGTTAGACGATCTACCAGGATAAGTAAAATTCCTCAACATTTCTCTGATTATGTTTTGTATACTGATGCTGGTGAGCTAGAATGTTTTCAGGAAGCATTACAGATGGATACTAGGAATAAGTGGGAGCTTGCAATGAATGAAGAAATGGACTCTTTATTCCACAACCAAACTTGGGATTTGGTTGAGCTACCCAAAGGTAAAAGATCTTTGACCAATAAATGGGTGTACAGGATTAAAGAGGAGAATGAATGGCATAAGAGATACAAAGCAAGAGTAGTGGTCAAGGAATTTTCTCAGAAAAAAGGTATTGACTATGATGAGATTTTTTCTCCAATTGTAAAAATGACCTCTATTAGAGCTATTTTGAGTCTTATAGCTATAGAAAATTTGTATCTGGAGCAATTGGATGTGAAGACATCATTTCTTCATGGTGATTTGGAGGAGGAAATTTATATGCACCAACCAGAAGGCTTTCAACTGAAAGGTAAAGAGGATTGGGTATGTAAACTGAAAAAGAGCTTGTATGGGTTAAAACAAGCTCCTAGACAGTGGTATTTAAAATTTGATAAGTTCATGGCTAATCAAAGGTTTGAAAGATGTCAAAGTGATCACTGTGTATATTTTAAGAAAACTGGAAATGGTAACTATGTTATTTTTCTATTTTATGTGGATGACATGTTAGTTGTAGGAACAAATATGCAAGATATAAACATGCTCAAGAAGAAGTTGGCTAAATCCTTTGCCATGAAGGATTTGGGAGAAGCCAAACAAATCCTTGGTATGAGGATAACAAGAGACAAGGAGAGTCACACTCTAAAATTATCACAAGAAAAATACATTGAAAAAGTGCTTAAGAGATTCAACATGAACAATGCAAAGTCTGTTGCTACTCCATTGGCAAAGCATTTCAAACTCACCAAAGATTTGTGTCCCAAGACACAAAAGGAACAAGAGCATATGGCTAAGGTTCCCTATGCATCAGTGATTGGAAGCTTGATGTATGCAATGGTTTGTACAAGACCAGACATTGTCCACGTAGTGGGAGTAGTGAGTAGATTTATGAGTAATCTGAGAAAAGGACATTGGCAAGTGATAAAATGGATACTCAGGTACTTGAGAGGAACTTCAAATTATTCTTTAAATTTTGGAGGCTCTAATATATGCTTGAAAGGTTTTATAGATTCTGATATGGCAGATGATCTTGATGGTGGAAGGATGATGGGGGTCTACAAATCGCTCACAACAAATTCTCAATTCTCATTCATTACACTTGGAAAAATTTACAATAATGGCAGTAGTCTGCCAAATAAAATCCTTTATCCTGAAAGATAGTTTATGTTTTTTTCTATTGACCATTATGCATGTCTTTGCTTCCCATTTTAAAATCTCTGGCGTGACTCTCCGTTTCCATTTTTTGACCCTTCATTTCATTTCCCGTGCCTCTTCGTTGTCTTGGCTTTTGAAACACCTTTCTTTCTGACTCTTGATATTTGTTTGCTTTCACTGCACCTTGGTGCCATGTGTTGTTCAGTGCTACCACTGTAGACTCTATCCATCTGTCAACCAATGATGACGTTCGGTATACCACTGCTCGGTAATTTTCTCTGTAACGGCCCCTATAACCGCCTGCCCTTTCTTTTCTTTTGTTTGGTTGTGAAAATGCGACATGTCATAATATCATGATGCTTTTGGCTTCTTTGCCTTCCTGCCATTTTCGAGTCATGAAAATGTGACATGTCGCGATATCATGAAACTTTTACTTTTCTACCTTCCTACCCTGTTCGAGTTGTGAAAATGCGACATGTCGTGATATCTTGAAACTTTTGCTTTTCTACCTTCCTACATTTCTTGAGTCGTGAAAATGCGACATGTCACGATATCATGACACTTTTCTCTCTTGTGCCTCCCCTCATCTTTTGGTCACGAAAATGCGACATGTCACGATATCGCGACACTTTTCTCTCTTGCACCTCCTCTTGTCCTTTGGTCGTGAAAATGCGACATGTCACGATATCGCGATACTTTTTCTCTTGTGAGCCTTCTCTCACCTCTTGGTCGTGAAAATGCGACATGTCGCGATATCGCGACACTTTTTCTCCTTTGTGCCTTCTCTCGTTCTTTGGTCGTGAAAATGTGACATGTTGCGATATCGTGACATCTTTCCTTTTCGGCTCTTCTTTCTCCTTTTTGGTCACAAAATCACGACATGTCGCGATATCGCGACATCTTTCCTTTTTTCCTCCTCACCTCTTGAGTCGCGAAATCGTGACATGTCGCGATATCACGACAGCTTTGCTCTCTGCTTTCTCTCTCTATTTTGGGTCGTGAAATCATGACATGTCACGATATCATGACAGTTTCCTTCCTTGCTTTCTTTCTACTCCTTTGGTCATGATTTTGTGACATGTCGCGAAATCGTGACATTTTCTTCTCTGGTCTTTCCTGTCTTCTTTCGGTCACAATTTCGCAACATGTCATGAAATCGTGACATTTTTGCTCTGCACCTTCTCTCTCCTTCTTGAGTCATGAAAATGTGACATGTCACGATATCGCGACACTTTTATCTTTTGCGCCTTCTCTCGTCTTCTGGTCACGAAAATGCGACATGTCACGATATCATGACACTTTTTCTCCTTGGTGCCTTCTCTCGTCCTTTGGTCACAAAAATGCGACATGTCGCGATATCACGACACTTTTCTCTCTTGCGCCTTCTCTTGTCTTCTGGTCATGAAAATGTGACATGTCGTGATATCACGACACTTTTTCTTCTTTGCCGACATGTCACGATATCACGACATTTTTTCTACTTTGTAGTATTTTTCCTTTCATTGGATGCTCCTGCATCAAAGGAGCACTACTGGCTACATATTTACTATAGGAGGAGGAGCGGTTAGTTGGATTTCTAAACTCCAACACGTAGTTGCTCTTTCAACCACTGAAGCTGAATATGTTGTTGCTACAGAAGCAAGCAAAGAGATGGTTTGGTTGCAAAGACTAATGGAAGAATTGGGGAAGAAGCAAGAGGATAATAGGTTGTGGAGTGATAGCCATAGTGCTATACACATTGCGAAGAATTTGGCATTCCATTCAAAAACTAAACACATCAAACTCAGGTATCATTTCATTAGATTAGTAGTGGAAGATGGATCTTTGAAATTAGGAAAAGTTCACACATCACAAAATCCTGCTGATATGCTTACAAAAGTGGTGTCAAGAGAAAAGTTGAGCTTTTGCTCAACTTCAGTTGGCCTTAAGGAATAAGAGTCCATGATAAGAAATTTTCAGTCCTTGGTTGCAGTATGGTGCAATGGAATTAGTCTCCAAGTGGGAGATTGTTAGGAATGGAGCCTAATTATGAGGAGGCTAAACAGAGAAAGTTTTTGGATTTACTGTAGGACAGGCAAGGAAAGTTTCCAGATTTATAGTCTGTTAGTCTACTAGAGGAAGTTTCCAGATTTACAACAGGACATCCAGGGAAAGTTTTTTTTGTTTTTATCCCAAAATTAGGTGCTGGGAACTCAGTGTTAATCTTGGAATGTATTAAGAAAAACAATTTTTTCTATTTTTTTCTTATATATAGTTGTGAGGAAAAACAGAGTATACAATGAAAAATTACTGTGTTGATTCCTTGTAAATATAGAGAGGAAATTACAGTAGATGTTTGTTGTAGGTTGTAACCCTCTATTGCTTGGATTGAGAAAGAAAGGACTAAAAATTCTTGGTGGATGTAACCCACATTGGGTGAACCACGTTAAAATCGTTGTCTCTTCTATTGTGTGTGTTTGTCTTATTTTGTTAATTCTGCTATTAAAGTTTGAAACACTATAATTGCTTTTCTATATTTTATATAGTGATTTACTCTAACACAATCCTGTCCAGTTCCACAAGGAAGAACCTTTTGCCATATTTGAGGTCATAGGCTGCAAGGCCATTGAGTGTCAGGGTTCCTTCATTGGGTTCTGGTTGCCTGTGAATCACTGAAATAATCTATTTATGTTAGCATCCACGGTAATTCCTAGGACTGATGCCTTCCCTGCATAGACCTTGTCCTTGTTAAAATCCTCTACAAGGTAGCAGGTTCTTTGTTATATTTTTTTTTGTTAATGGGGCAGCAAGTTTAAAGGTGCAAGTTCTTGTTTCCACTTTGTAAGATTTCTCACCCCCTATTAACAGTGAGTTTGGGCATGTGTATTAGGGTTGGTCCTCTTGCTTTCTAACCGGTTACTGTGATATGTGTATTAGGGTTGGTCCTCTTGCTTTCTAACCGGTTAATGTGATGATAAAGTCTAATGACATATTCCATGATTAAAATTCAATTCACCATTGTGAATTGTGCCCAATTCTAGAACCTAGTATGAAATGCTAATTTTCTTTGTCCTAGTCAAAGCCCTCAGGAAAAATCCGAGGGTATTTGATATCGATAGTGTGAAGGTATCGATAGTGTGAAGGTTGCATGCATGAACAATGGAAAAGGGATCCTAGTAGAAAAAGAAGCATAAGGATCTTTGGGAGATCATGGGGTTGCCGATATAGAAAACCCATAGAAAAACCTAGGTTTATTGTCTGGTAACAACCACCACCTAGATGTTTTCAAAGAAAGAAAGTTATGTGATTAGGATGAATAAGTTGTATGTTTTTTTTTACATATTAAAGAATTAAATATAATAAGTTGAAGTATTCAATCAAGTGTTCAATTTGTTACATTTTTCAATATTTAAAAAATGAGATGGAGGTTCAAATTTTACTAAGGGATATACAAATAATATCCCACCTTTATTGTAATACTATTATGGGTCATGATGTAATAGATGAAACCATTTCAATCTTATGTAATCAATTGAAAAAAATAAGTAAAATATTCAAGAGTTTGAATCTTTTTAATATTTAATTATATTTTTATTATTTTAGATTAATCTTATGAGATTTAATATTTTTTTTGATAAATTAAATATTTATATTAAAGAGGGTATTTGAAAGGCACCCTAATGCCTTAGTACAACTGCAAAGGAAAAGGATGCAGAATCCTCAAAAAACAACCGACCATCCTTGAAGACCTAAAAACGTAAAGGAAAAGGAGACAAGCCAAAAAGCAGATAGGAAGGCCCGAAAGGGTGAACAAAAAGAACCCAAGACAAAATCCAATCAGGCCATTACATCAGGGATGTCATCCTTTTGGGTATCCTTAGCAGCATCCTTAAGGACATCCTTAAAGGTATCCTTGGCTATTTTCGTAACCTCATCATCCTTCGTAGTTTTCATGACAACCTCATCCTTGTCCTCCGATTTGGCTTTCGTAGCAGCCTTGGAAGGAGTAGCCTATGAAAAGTTTTCACAAAAAAAAAGGTTAACCACATTCCTCCTTGAGCAAGTACAGGAACTCCGGGATGTTCATCTGCTTAACCTCCCTGAAGTGGTTCATGAACGCCACATGAAAGCTTCTGAGTTGAGAGTCAATATCATCCATGACAATATACTCCATAATCGGCTTCATCACTTCTTTCCATGGAGTGGGAAGGTCTTCACGTTTCATCCTAGGCTTGACAATCCTCCTTATGGATGATTTCAGCTCGAATTGGTTCAACTCAATTTCCCAATTATGTTTATCCCTACGCACAGTTCTTTCGACTGGTGGTAGCCCAATAAGCTCAGCGAGGATGTTAACATCCACCTAGAATTTAACTCCATGAATGATCACTAACCCCTTGTCCCAAGAGGACACGAAAGCAAGTTTTATATCCCAGTTCGAGCCAAAAAACTGCTTGAAAAATGACATTAACCCTTGATCACTTAGGATAGCTTCAACCACAGGATCCATGGCTAGTGATTCTGGTTCAATGAAACACATATTGAGGGGAAACCTACTCAGGAAAGTAGGAATAACAGTTAGTTTTTTGTATTTGGAAAAACTAGAAGCAGGGGTACAGACACTAATCACTAGATGAGTTTTGAATACGTTCACCCAAATTAGAAAAAAACTTGGAGTTTCCAATTTTTCTCATCGTAAAACGATGAATCCTGAGGAAGAGCAACTTAGCCAAATCAAGTTGAGCAGGGTAACAATCCTCATGTGATTCATAGTCCTAATTGTGGCTAGTTTTAATAGGGCTAGGAAGGTGTGCCAGACCTGGTAGAGGTTGCCCAATTAGGTCATGAAGATTGATCCCTTATCTGAATAGGTAGAAGGTAATGGAAACCGAGGACATCGAGAGATCATAGGATTTGGGAGAGGACAAGAATGTGGGAAGGGAGAAATAGGGACGAGTGAATGGTAGCGGTGGCAAGAGGAAAAGTAACATGCAGAAGGGATACATTCTACAAGTAGGAATTGGGGAACGACATTCTAGTTGGAAGGTGAACCAAACAGAGAAAATGTGACCATTGGGACAGGTTCCAAACATAATTAATTGCAATAGGTAAAATAAAATTAGTAGGATGAGGTTCCAAGGAGACCAATCCATACCCAATCTCTGCAATGATGAGAACGTTAGAAATAATGAAAGAATCATGCATGTGAAATATTTGTGGGAGGTAGTCATCATTGGAAACATAATTTAAAACAAACTAGGATCTAGGGACCCCCACCTTCTCGAACCTATGAATATGTTACAAAGATTGATATTCATTTTGAAAATTTTCAACTTTTTCCGCCATTGCAATGTCATCAACTTCATGTGGGAGGATTTCATTCCATGTCAATAGGCTAGGGGCATGGAATCTGATGTTGGCTAGATTTTCAAAAACCACATTAGCTTCCCTAAAAACATGTTGAATAATGATTTCTTGCTGAAGGAGGAGAAGGCTTCAAGCTTATTCAATGAGATTCTTGACATTCCAAGTTGGAACTTTGGAGTTTTTTAAATAATTTATAATATTCAAAGAATCCCCTTCTATAATAACCCTTCCTAGAAATTGCTTGATTAGCTAAAGACCCCTCCATAATACCTTGGCTTCAGCCACATGGTTTGATTGTTCTCCCAAGGGTTCAACAAATGCAAAAATAGAATTTCCTTTGTGATCCCTTAAAATTCCCCCTGCTCCAGCTCTTCCTGGGTTTCTTTTTGCTGCTCCATCAAAATTCAACTTGACCCAGTCTTGGGGAGGAGGTTTCCATATTATGTTATCTCTAGAGATATGAATACCACTTGGGTTAGGATTTTCAAGAGAAACATGTAAGTATTTGAGCAAGGAAGCTTCAAAACTAGGGATAGGATAAGGATCACTTGGAGCTGAAAGAGCATTTTCCTTGGCAAAAAGGATGATTTTATTGGTAATTGAATCAACATCCTTGGCCTCCCTGGATAAAACCCTTTTGTTCCTTTCAAGCCAAATCTGCCAAAGATAATGATGAAGGCAGAATTTCCATATTCCTTTGAGGCAAGGATTTCTAAAAGGATTGGGCCATTGAGAAAAAAAATCAACTAAGGATGGGGGTTTGGCCCAACTAATATGGAAATTTTGGAAAAGCTTGTTCAATATGGAACTTGAAAAAGGACAATGGAGGAAAATGTGGTTAGAAGATTCCCAGTCGACAAGACATAGGAAACACCTATTAGGAAGCAAAATTCCTCGCTTAATAAGATATTTTACCATGAGGATTCTATCTTGGATAGCCAGCCATGAGAAAAGGAAACCTTTGGAGTCAGGTGCTTGATCCAAACTAGACTGAAAGGAATGAGGACTTCTTCAGGGGTAAGGGTAATATTATAAACTGATTTAACCATAAAAACCCCTAAATCAGAAGGTTCCAAAATAGGTTGATCATTGGTAATCCTAGATGGCAAAGTGAAAGTAGACAAAAGGGCTTCCAAGGAAGATATTTCTGGAGAAAGGTTAGGACAATGAATTCTTTTCCAAGTACAAGAATCATTGAAAACAGATGAGAAATCTACAACTCGCACACCAAACAGAGGATCTATAAATTTCTTTAAAGCTCTGAATCCAAGGAGGTCCATCAATGGTTGATTGCCTAACTACTTATCTTCCCAAAAATTTACTGATTTTCCATATCCCACCTACCATCTTAGGCCCTATATTAGGAGTTTTTTAGTGAGGCTGATGGATTTCTAGAAGGTTGAACCCCTAGATGGTGCCCTATTACATAAAAAATCAGATCCCTACAAGTATTTCCTTTTAACAATAGTGACCCATTCCACAAGGTCCCCTGAAACAACTCTCCAAGCTTGTTTTTCCAAAAGAACCAAGTTCAACAGATTAATCCTTTTGAGGTCGATCCCCCCTTGATCCTTTGGCTTGCAAACTTTTTCCCATGCTACCAAGTGAAATCTATTTTTGTTCTCATACCCTGTCCAAAGGAAGTGTTTTTGGATTTGCTCAATCTTGTAGTAAACCTTAGCAAGGGCTTTAAAAACTGAAAGGAAATATATGGGAATACTTTGTAAGCAAGCCATGGTGAGGACAAATTTCCTAGCCTGAGAGAGAATATTACCATTCCAACCTGCAATATTTTTTGTAGCTTCTTTCAACTACATTGTTCCACAAATCCTCAGAAGCATTTTTAATGAACAAAGGCAAACCCAGGTAAGTGGTTAGTAAGGTGGAAATAGCACATCCCAATATGTTAGCAATTTTGAGTTGTCTCCTATGGGGGGTGTTGAGGAAATATAACTTACTTTTTTGGAAGTTCACCTTCTGTCCAACTGCTTCTTCATAAATAAGGAGAATATGTTTGATGACTTTGGCTTCAACCACAAAAGCAAATGTAGAAAAAAGAGTATCATCAATGAATTATTGATGTGTGACTAGATTAGTATGAGATGTCACTTGGATTCCTAAAATTAACCCTGATATTCTAGCTGCATGGATTGATCTTCCCAGAGCCTCAATAGCAATAATGAACAAAATGGGGGATAGAGGATCTCCTTGCCTCAAACCTCAGCTGCTAAAAAAAAATCTTGCTAGTGAACCATTAATTAGAACAGAGAACCAAGAAGAGGAAATACATCCTTGAATTAACTTGACCCAGTCCTGATGAAATCCAAACTTGGATAGGATGGCCAATAAAAAATCCCAATTCAGCCTGTCATAAGCTTTGTTCATGTCTAATTTTAGCAAAAAGACAACTTTATTAGTTTGAGAAGTCGAATGAAGGGCTTCATGAACAAAGATAATCCCATCCAAAATAGATCTTCCCCTTATTGATCTTCCTTGGAAATGATCAATAATCAAGGGCATGACATCCCGCATTCTATTAGCCAAGGCTTTTGTGAGGATTTTTTAGACAACATTACAAAGACTCACCAACCTAAAATCATTGAAGGTTCTAGCATTTGATATTTTGGGAATAAGGGTGATGAAGGTAGAATTAAATCAATGGGAGATGATATTAGAATATTGAAACTCCTTTATTGCTTCACACACATCAGGATCCACAAAATACCAGAAAGCTTAAAAAAACCTAGGAGAGAAACCATCAGGACCGAGGGCCTTGTCAGGTTTCATGGAAAATAGGGCATTCTTGATTTCCTCATCAGAGAGGTTGGTAGTTAGTTTGAAGTTGATATCCTCTGAGATTAATGGTGGAATATGTTGGAGCAAGGATTCCTTAGCCCCATCATAGTTATAATCAATTGTTGGGCTTTCTAGAAATTGTAGGAAATGAGAAATACCTTTAGACCTGATTTCATTCATGTCAGAGGTAATGCTTCCATCATGTCTAGGAATATCCTTAATTCTGTTGTTACTCCTATTTTTGAGGGTGGAAATATGAAAACATTTTGTGTTGGAATCACCTTCCTTGAGCCAAATTGCCTGGGATTTATGTCTCCATTTTTTTTTTCTCACATTGCAAGATATTATGATATTCTGACAAGAGGATTCTTTCTTCATTCCTCAGTTCTCCATTAAAATTATGACCAGATAGAATATCATTTTCAATTGCAACTAGGTGATTTTTAATTGCTTGTTTATTCTCGAATAGGTTACCAAATATATCTCTATTCCATATCTTGATATTTTCTTTAAGCAATTTAAGCTTATGTCCCAATCTAAATGATGGTGAACCTTGAAAATTTGTCTGCCACCACTGAATGATTCTATCCCTGAAATCAATATGTTGCATCCACATTGATTCAAATATGAAGAAAATTCTAAAAATTTGAGGGTTGATTATTTCTAGGAGAAGTGGACTATGAACTAAACCAATTTTTAGGAGGTATTGAAGATTGGCATCCCCCCATTTTTTCGAAGCATCCTAAGAAAATATAACTCTATCAAGTTTAACCTAGATTAATTGGTTGCCACTCCTTCTATTGGTCCAAGTGAATTGATTACCTTTCAAATTTACGTCCATAAAGTTGGAATTAATGAAATATTGAAACTCTTCCATTTTTTTGAGAAAGACATCAAACCTCCTCTCTTGTCAGAAGGATAAAGAAGAGTTTTAAAGTCTCTAGCTAAAATCCATAAAAAATTGATAACTAATTTCATGAAGTTTGTTAAGGTTTCCCATAATCTAGATCTTCCAAGGATAGAATTGGGAGCATAAACATTGGTGAGAATCCAAGGAAAATTGTATCTTTATCAAAAACAAAATACTAGCAGACACATCATTGGAGTGAAGTTATATCCCTTCCACATAATATGGGTTCCAAATACATCAAAGACCTCCTGAAGAACCCTTTGCACTACCAGAGATAAAGTCTCTTTTTTTTCCATAGTTTTCTGCTCAAAACCTCAGCAAAAGAATCACTTGTTTTGGTTTCTTGCAATAATAAAATTGTAGGATTAACATAATTTCTTAATGACTTGGATAACCTTTGTTTTGCCATACCATTAAGTCCTCTCACAATCTAGGAGAGGATTTTTATTTGGAAAATTTGGGATTTCGTTTGTCCCCATTTCCTTGAGGTTGGGAGGGTTTGGTGCATTTGGGGTCATTCTTGCTCTGACTTATTCCTGTGGAAATAGGGTTTTTTTAATTCCACTCACTATTTCATCTACTAAACCCTACTTCCATTGATCATTTTTTGAAGGTTTGCCTTTTTTATTTTCTCCCCCACAATTAATAGGATATTTGCTAGGGGATTTCTTGTAACTTCTAGTCTGTTTGGGACTAAAATTTTGTGGATTTATCCTTTGGACTACCAGACTAGAAGAACCAGGAATGATATCTGGGTTCACTTCCTTAATTTATGTCCATTGATTAGGGTTAGCAGAGCCTTTCAAAAAATACTTATGTGGTGGGATTGAGGGACCTGATCTTAAGGGTCTACTCTTAGAAGTAGGAGAAGAATGAGGAGGCCCTATCAAGTCATTGGACTTAGAGAGTTTGTTGTTATTTGACCTCATGTTTTCATTGGAGACAGAGGAAGTTTTAAGGGCTAGTTCAAGATTATGAATAACTTCCATATTATCACAAGGAGGTAAATCAGAGAGAACTTGATATTTGTTTGGAAGATCAAATAAGGAACTTACCTCTTCCTTGTGTGTTTCCTGACTTACTATAGAAATTTGTTTACCTTCATCAACAACTTGAAGATATGGATGAGGTGTTGGCAATTTGAGTTATTTTATGTTGTCATTGATGTCACATGGATCACATTTGAGTTTTGGTGGCAAAAGCACTTCATAAAATATCATTTATGATATTTTGGAGAGCATGGATATATACAGGGTTTTTGTGAAAACCAAGGCAGGCAAAATAAAAGGTTTTATTTAAAACCATGGATGGCAGATTTGAAATGGGTTTTTCTTAAAACCCAGGTTGGCTTTTCGTTTCATCGAAAAAGGTGCCCCGGTGATGGAGATATTTAATTTTAAATATTTAGTTTAAATTTTAAATTATTTAAAATTTTAATTTTAATTTTAAAATTAAAAATAAAATTATAGCGTCGACGTCTAAAGAAAGGAGGAAAGGCATATATTAAAAATAATAGGCCAACATCTAAAGAAAGGAGGAAAGGCATATATATATATATATATATACCACCAAAAGCTTTGATAAATTCTTGTCCTCGATTTTCGAATGCATTCGAATTGATAATGTAATGCGAGAAGAGCCTATGTGTTGAAGCGTGTGTAAAGAGGCGTGTGAAGGGTTTACGAAATTTGGGTCCATTGAAGAATCATTCATGGAGGATAACCAAACGCATAGGCACCTTTGGCCTAGTGGTTCGTGCGTTGTGTAAGAAGTAGGAGGTCCTGCGATCGAGTCTCGTCGGGGATGCTTGTTGTGTTGAAACGCTCGAAGCATTTTTGAGTTTTCGAAGGGCGCAGAATATTGAGGTATTTGTTTTGGTTCGTGCCCCTTTGAACACGTGAGGGCGTGTGGCCCAACGGTGGCTTGGCCATGGTTAAGGCACTGAGCGAGGAGGCATCAAGGGATCGAATCCCATCAGGGACAGAGGCAAGTTAATATTTTTTAATATTTTATTTTTCTAAAGTTGCCCTAGGAGAAATAAGGGTTATGATGCACCTTAAGGAAAAGAGAGATTTTTGGTGATTTTATTTTTGGAAGTATATCATATTATATATCGTTGGAAAGCTTATTTCGAGGGCTATTTGATTAACTTGCTTAGAGGGAGAAATAAGGTGTGTGTAAAGAGATATTTCTGATTTTGTAAAGAGGTTCAAAAGTGAAGGTTGCTTTGTTCTTTTTCAAAGAGGATTAATTCTTTCATGAGGGGACATGATGTATTTTATTGAGTAGGAGTAATAAGGTGTTATTTGGATATTATTGTTGTGTTATTAATCATGATCCCTAACCCTTATTGAAAGTTGAAAAAGAAAGTTTGTTGAGTGTGGCAGATTTAGTGGACAACTAATAAGGCATCAAAAGGTATGAGCAATATTCTCCATTGACTTTGTTTATGGTGGTTGATTTCTGAAATATCATTGGAGAGAAAAGGATTGATTGTGGTTTCCTTTTCGAAAGTGGTTGGTTGAATGCTTCAAGGTTTTCTGGTTTGAGAGTTGTGTTTAAACCTTGTTTTATAAGCATTGTTGTTGAAGCCATTAGTTGTGTGAAAAACCTGAGATAGGGTTTGAGAAGAACATGAGTATCATTGTTATGTGAAGAATGTTTTATAAGCATTGTTGTTGAAGCCCATTGATTGTACAAAGAACTTGAACTTGAGTTAGAGGAGAACATGAGTATCATTGTTATGTGAGATTTGTGGTTAAGCATTGTTGGAAATATTTTGAGTTGGTTGATACATGCTTGGACTAGGGATTGTGAGAAAGAGTTGTTCCTTGTGGTGATTGGTTGAGTAGAGTTGTTTGAGCCTAGTCAAGTGAATGAGTGAAGTGGTTGTTCAAGTTCCATGAAACAAACTATTCTATATTCTGATTTGAGTTGAGATCATTGTGGATCATTGTTGTCATCCATTGTAGAGTGCATTGCCATTCATTGTTGAGTTCATCATTGAGCCTTGCCTTCATAGATTTGTGGATGAGATTTGAGTGCTACTTGAGCATGATTGATTGAGCCTTTGAGAAGGCCTTTGGGATAGATTTTTGGATAGATTTGTGGCAGCTTTTGTGCATGATTGATTGAGCCTTTGAGAAGGCTTTTGGGATAGATTTCTGGATAGATTTGTGGCAACTTTTGTGCATGATTGATTGAGCCTTTGAGAAGGCTTTTGGATAGATTTTGGATAGATTTGTGGCAGATTTTGTGCATTTATTGAGCCTTTAAAGATTTTTGTTTATAGATTTATGGACATATTTTGAGCAAGTTCTTGGTGAGCTTGCTGAGAAGATTTGAGCAAGTTCTTGGTGAGCTTGCTAGAGCATATTTGAGCAAGTTCTTGGTGAGCTTGCTAGAGCAAATTTGAGCAAGTTCTTGGTGAGCTTGCTAGAGCATATTTTGAGCAAGTTCTTGGTGAGCTTGCTAGAGCAGATTTTGAGTAAGTTCTTGGTGAGCTTGTTGAAGCAGATATGGATTGCCTACTGAGTAGATCATTCTTTTAAATCTGATTGCCTAGTTCAATATGATTGCCTTACTGAGCAGATTAGTGGATTGCCTACCTAAGCAGATCAAGATTGCCTAGTTGAGCAGATCAATGGATTGCCTACTCGAGCAGATCAAGATTGCCTACCTATAATTGATTGCCTTGTTGAGCAGATCAGTGGATTGCCTACCTGAGCAGATCATGATTGCCTACCTGAGTAGATCAATGGATTGCCTACCTAAGTAGATCAATGGATTTCCTACTTGAGCAGATCAGTGGATTGCCTAGCTAAGCAGATTAGTGAATTGCCTTGTTGAGAAGATCAGTGGATAGCCTAGCTTTGAGCAGATCAAAGTAATCATTTGTATTGGGATAAGGATCCCTATTTCTTTATGAAATATTATAAGGATATTATCTTGTGGAGTACCCCACATTGGGGGAACCACGTTAAATCTTGTGTCTCAATTGTGTGTGGTGATTTGTGCTCTTGCTTACTATTGCTATCTATGTCATTAATGCACATTGCTATATTTGGATATTGCAATTAAGGACACTAATTGATATTGGTTTGGAAAGAAAGTAAAAAGTGGGTGCTATACTGTTCACCCCCCCTCTCAGTATAAGCTTGTGTTCTTCAATTGGTATCAGAGCGGGTTCCTTCGGAAAGGCTAACAACTTGAGGGCAGATTCTACAAGAACACATATGGCTTCACAGAATGGATCATCTACAAATAAGGCTCCACTATTTGATGGTAACAATTATGCTTTCTGGAGCATGAGAATGAAGAACTACTTGATATCACAAGGATATGAGGTATGGCAGATGGTTGAAAAAGAGTATAAGGTTGAAGGTGATCCCGAGGTAGATAAGACTATCATGAAATTGGTTGAGATCAATGCAAGGGCAATGAATTGTATTTTGAGTGGGCTACGTGAGACAAATTTTGCAAAGGTCATGGTATGTAATTCAGCTAATGAAATGTGGACCAAGTTGTGGAATACCTATGAAGGAGATTCCAAGGGTCATAGAAGAAAAGAAGAAGGAAAGCATAAGCATGACAAAGATGACAGGTACAAGCAAAGCAAGCATGAGAAGAAGAAAAGTTTTCGTAGGACAAAGAAAACTTTCTACATTGAAGAAGCAAATGATAGCTCAGATCACAACAATAGAGACAAGTCAGATGATGAAAAATAAGAACATCTATTCCTAGGAATAGAAGGTGAAAGAGAACAATGCTTTGTGTGTGGTCAAAGAGATCATAGATCAGGATATTGCAATGGCTTCAATGATAGTGAAGATGAAATGACACATCAAGGAAACAGGCATGGTCAAAGAAATCATGAGAGTTTGTTTGCTATAGAAGATGATAATGATCTCAGTGACAGTGAAGATGAAGAAGGGTTTTTCTATGGGATAAAATAAGTAGAAGAAGAACTTCCACTCCAAATAGAACACCTATTCCTAGGTATTGAAGTTAAAGAAGAGGATATATCTATCGAAGAACGACATGAAGAACTTGCTATAGCCATTGAGCAAGCAAACAGGTACAAGAAGGGTCTAAGAATACTAAAATGCTTCATATATGGAGACTTTGGGCATTTAGATGATGATTGCACGTACTACAACAATTGCAACAAGAAAAGTTTATTTGTGGAAAAAGAAAGCAGCAGTTCTAGTAATAGTTCTAGCAGTAGTTCTAGTGACAATTCCAGCAGTAGTGATGTTGAAGAAGAGGAAGATTCAGATAAAGAAAAGGAGGAAGCCACTCTTAAGGAACTTGTTGAATTGAAAAGAGAAAATTCAGAATTGAAGGCTCAAATACAAGAAGATGAGAAATGTAAGACAAAGCTTCTACAGGATATATCTGACTTAAGAGATAAGGTTGAAAAGGCAAGAAGAGTTGAAAAAGGTACGGTTGAACAGTCAAAGGTAAAAGAGATAGAATGTGAAAGGCTTATGGTTACTCTTGAAGAATTAAAAAGGGAGAACTCAGGATTAAGGGTTCAAGCTCAAGAAGATGAAAAAGCAAAAGCAAGGTTTTTACAGGAACTCACCAACTTCAAAATCAAAGTTGAAGAGACAAGGAAAATTGAAGAAGGTATGGCCAAAAAATTAAAGATAAAAGATCTAGAGTGTGAAATATTAGAGCATGAGATAGTTTCACTAAGGATGGAAGTAAAAGGTTCTAAGGACAAGCTACACAAGTTTGAGGAAAATTCAAGGACCTTGGAAAGGACTATCAATGCACAAAGGTCATCAGTCATCATAACAAGACTTAGTTCTAAAGAAGAACAAGGGAAACAGGAAGCAAAAAAAGGAAAGTCAAGCTCAAACACCAGAAAAGAAGAAGAGTCAAAAGAAGTAAGTGAAAGAGAGAGTGAGACTTCTAAGGATAATTTGGATAATAGAAAGTTCAACAAGGAAAGGAACAATGCACAAGTAAGAAACAGATGGAACAAGAAACAGGGAGAAGAGACTAAGAGACCAATGAGGTCTAGGCAAGGTTTCTTCAATGGAAGATGTTTTTCATGTCACAGGTTTGGGCACATGGCTTCACAGTGCAGGTCATATGAAAGACAGGAATATGGGAAAGGACAACTTTTCCATGGGTATTGCTACTCATGCAATGAGTATGGTCACAAGGCAATGAATTGCAGGATTCATGACAGAAGAGGATATGGCTTCACCAGAAGATATCCTAAGACATTTGCACCTCCAAGGAATAATAACATTAAGTGTTTTAATTGCAATAACTTTGGACATATTGCAAAATGGTGTAGGACTCAATTCCAAACAGGTTCAAGGCAAGAAGGTCAAGCAGTCTCAAGGCAAGAAGGCCAAATAGGTTCAAGACAAGAAGATCAAGTAACTCATCAAGAAAAGGATATCAGAAATATGTGGAAGGAAGTTGAAAAAGGAGAGAAACAATGTAATATGGGAGTAAAAGTACTCCCACCCCAAAATTAATCACCTCAAGAGAGAAGGTGGTGAGGGGGCTAAGCTTAAGAGTCATATCTTTTAGCCCCATAGGTGTCCCTTTTGCCATTGATGTCAAAGGGGGAGAGATTTGAGTAAGGGGACACCCCCAAAGAGAGCATTGAGTTAGGGGGAGCAGCCTCCAAAGAGAGTATTGAGTCAGGGGGAGCAACTTTGATTCTCAGAGATGGTTTTTGCAGTGATTGTGATGATTTGGATTAGAGGTGTTGCCATCAATGACAAAGGGGGAGATTATTGGAAATTTGAGTTATTTTATGTTGTCATTGATGTCACATGGATCATTGATGTCACATGGATCACATTTGAGTTTTGGTGGCAAAAGCACTTCATAAAATATCATTTATGATATTTTGGAGAGCATGGATATATACAGGGTTTTTGTGAAAACCAAGGCAGACAAAATAAAAGGTTTTATTTAAAACCATGGATGGCAGATTTGAAATGGGTTTTTCTTAAAACCTAGGTTGGCTTTTCGTTTCATCGAAAAAGGTGCCCCGGTGATGGAGATATTTAATTTTAAATATTTAGTTTAAATTTTAAATTATTTAAAATTTAAATTTTAATTTTAAAATTAAAAATAAAATTATAGCGCCGACGTCTAAAGAAAGGAGGAAAGGCATATATTAAAAATAATAGTGCCAACATCTAAAGAAAGGAGGAAAGGCATATATATATGCCACCAAAAGCTTCGATAAATTCTTGTCCTCGATTTTTGAATGCATTCGAATTGATAATGTAATGCGAGAAGAGCCTGTGTGTTGAAGCGTGTGTAAAGAGGCGTGTGAAGGGTTTACGAAATTTGGGTCCATTGAAGAATCGTTCATGGAGGATAACCAAATGCATAGGCACCTTTGGCCTAGTGGTTCGTGCGTTGTGTAAGAAGCAGGAGGTCCTGCGATCGAGTCTCGTCGGGGATGCTTGTTGTGTTGAAATGCTCGAAGCATTTTTGAGTTTTCGAAGGGTGCAGAATATTGAGGTATTTGTTTTGGTTCATGCCCCTTTGAACACGTGAGGGCATGTGGCCCAACGATGGCTTGGTCGTGGTTAAGGCGCTGAGCGAGGAGGCATCAAGGGATCGAATCCCGTCAAGGACAGAGGCAAGTTAATATATTTTTTAATATTTTATTTTTCTAAAGTTGCCCTAGGAGAAATAAGGGTTATGATGCACCTTAAGAAAAAGAGAGATTTCTGGTGATTTTATTTTTGGAAGTATATCATATTATATATCATTGGAAAGCTTATTTCGAGGGCTATTTGATTAACTTGCTTAGAGGGAGAAATAAGGTGTGTGTAAAGAGATATTTCTGATTTTGTAAAGAGGTTCAAAAGTGAAGGTTGCTTTGTTCTTTTTCAAAGAGGATTAATTCTTTCATGAGGGGACATGATGTATTTTATTGAGTAGGAGTAATAAGGTGTTATTTGGATATTATTGTTGTGTTATTAATCATGATCCCTAACCCTTATTGAAAGTTGAAAAAGAAAGTTTGTTGAGTGTGGCAGATTTAGTGGACAACTAATAAGGCATCAAAAGGTATGAGCAATATTCTCCATTGACTTTGTTTATGGTGGTTGATTTCTGAAATATCATTGGAGAGAAAAGGATTGATTGTGGTTTCCTTTTTGAAAGTGGTTGGTTGAATGCTTCAAGGTTTTCTGGTTTGAGAGTTGTGTTTAAACCTTGTTTTATAAGCATTGTTGTTGAAGCCATTAGTTGTGTGAAAAACCTGAGATAGGGTTTGAGAAGAACATGAGTATCATTGTTATGTGAAGAATGTTTTATAAGCATTATTGTTGAAGCCCATTGATTGTACAAAGAACTTGAACTTGAGTTAGAGGAGAACATGAGTATCATTGTTATGTGAGATTTGTGGTTGAGCATTGTTGGAAACATTTTGAGTTGGTTGATACATGCTTGGACTAGGGATTGTGAGAAAGAGTTGTTCCTTGTTGTGATTGGTTGAGTAGAGTTGTTTGAGCCTAGTCAAGTGAATGAGTGAAGTGGTTGTTCAAGTTCCATGAAACAAACTATTCTATATTCTGATTTGAGTTGAGATCATTGTGGATCATTGTTGTCATCCATTGTAGAGTGCATTGCCATTCATTGTTGAGTTCATCATTGAGCCTTGCCTTCATAGATTTGTGGATGAGATTTGAGTGCTACTTGAGCATGATTGATTGAGCCTTTGAGAAGGCCTTTGGGATAGATTTTTGGATAGATTTGTGGTAGCTTTTGTGCATGATTGATTGAGCCTTTGAGAAGGCTTTTGGGATAGATTTATGGATAGATTTGTGGCAGCTTTTGTGCATGATTGATTGAGCCTTTGAGAAGGCTTTTGGGATAGATTTATGGACAGATTTGTGGCAGCTTTTGTGCATGATTGATTGAGCCTTTGAGAAGGCTTTTGGATAGATTTATAGACAGATTTGTCAATGATTGATTGAGAAGTCTTTGTGATATTTTAGAGAAAATTTGAGCAAGTTCTTGGTGAGCTTGTTGAGCATATTTGAGCAAGTTCTTGGTGAGCTTACTAGAGAATATTTTGAGCAAGTTCTTGGTGAGCTTGCTAGAGCAGATTTTGAGCAAGTTCTTGGTGAGCTTGCTAGAGAAGATTTTGAGTAAGTTCTTGGTGAGCTTGCTAGAGCATATTTTGAGTAAGTTCTTGGTGAGCTTTTTGAAGCAGATCAGTGGATTACCTACCTGAGTAGATCAAGATTGCCTTGTAAGAGATTCAGTGGATTGCCTACTAAGTAGATAGATTACCTACGAGTAGATCGTGATTGCCTTGAGCAGATTCAGGGATTGCCTACCTAAGTAGATCAATGATTGCCTAGAGATAGGGATTACCTACAATAGTGGATTGCCTAAGAGATCATTGATTACCTAAGTAGATCAATGGATTGCCTACCTAAGTAGATCAATGGATTGCCTACTTGAGCAGATCAATGAATTGCCTTGTTGAGCAGATCAGTGGATAGCCTAGCTTTAAGCAGATCAAAGTAATCATTTGTATTGGGATAAGGATCCCTATTTATTTGTGAAATATTATAAGGAGATTATCTTGTGGAGTACCCCACATTGGGGGAACCACGTTAAATCTTGTGTCTCAATTGTGTGTGGTGATTTGTGCTCTTGCTTACTATTGCTATCTATGTCATTAATGCACATTGCTATATTTGGATATTGCAATTAAGGACACTAATTGATATTGGTTTGGAAAGAAAGTAAAAAGTGGGCGCTATACTGTTCACCCCCCCTCTCAGTATAAGCTTGTGTTCTTCATGAGGCTCTTTTGAAGTAACTTCCAAAATTTGTTCATTCCTGATGGAACTTTGGTTATATTTTTTGACTAGTTTGAAGGCCACTCCCTTTTACATTGGGTATTTTATCCTTTCATTCCTTGTAAAAGGGGATTTTTTTATAGGATTCAGGCTTAGATTTCATCTTTAAGGGCATTAGTATCTGAGGTACCCATGAGTACATCATTCCACACAGAATACCGACTTGTTTTCATATTTAATTTCTTGCTTTTGATAGAAGGACTCATGTTCCAACTCCAAAAAAATAGATATTTCAAATTCTAAATTTGCATTGACACAATTACGAGTAGCATTCATCCTTTTCCTAGCCAAAGTGGCATGGTCAATGGCCACCAAATCTCAAATAACTTTGGAAATGCATTTGAGGAAGTTCTTATGCTAGAAGTGCCAGGGAAGATTCGACAGGCGAATCCAAATAGAAGCATAATTAATGCTCTAAGTTTCAGGATCAAAATTAGGAGACCAGTGCATTAATAATAAGCTCCACCTTCCTAGGAACCAATGACCTCCTGTGAGGATCCAGCTTGAATCCTCAGGCCTGTTAAGCCTGATGCCAAAAAGACCCCTAGAGAGGTCAAATATTTCTAAACATCCAACTAATTTCTATTTGGAGATAGCCCATTTCTTGATTTTTTTGAGGTCCATTTTACCCCCAATAAAATTCCCCACTAAAGAGAACAACTCCATGGAAAGAAAAGAGTAAATGATATTGGAAGGAACCTTGATTTTTGTCCCAATATATTCCAAGGAAAACAAAGGTTTCCTAGGACTGTATGAACCTCCACTGAGGACTTTAGTGAAAGAGGGATTTTCAGAAGTGGGCCCCTCAACAGAAGGGGGCCTATGAATGGATCCTTTTTTGGGAGGTTCATCTCCTTAGAAATGAGAAACATTGTGAATGCCTTTTCCAAAGCATCATGATTGTCCTCTGGGTCCCCGTATGGGACCCCATCCTGACCATCCTCGTGATCGCCCTCTAGCACTCTAGTAATATGAATTTGAGACTTCCCACCATCCTGAATTTGAAAATTTGAACTCCCGCCTAAACAGTTCTTGAATCCTCTTGCCATCCTTATGCTTCCAACAAGTTCTCAAAAATGGATAGTTTATATAAAAAGTTTGAATTTTCCCAAGAGTATTATTTTATTTGTTTCTTGAAGTATGAGATGTTGTGAAATTGAATGTTTTATTTTCTATGCATTTGGTTTTTTGTTTAACTCATGTCCCATATAACCAATTGAAATAAAATGAGGTGAAGTATTGAAGGTTTGAATATTTTTAATATTTAATTATATTTTTATTGTGTTAGGTAAATCTTGAGATTTAATATTTATAATTTTTTTTTATGAACACACACCCACCCCCTCACACACTCACCCACGCCATAGTTTGAATATTTATAAATTTTTAGTTTATGTAACAAGTTCGAATTTTCCCTCAATTATTTTTAATTTTTTTCTTGGAGTTTGGAATGTCATGAAATTCAAGGTTTTATTTTTCTATCTATTTGGTGTTTTGTTTCATCCATGTTCCATATAATTAATTGAATAAATAAGGTGAAGTATTCAAGGGTTTGAATCTTTTTAATATTTAATTATATTTTTATTGTTTTAGGTTAATCTCATGAGATTTAACATTTATAAATATTTAGTTTATATCACATGTTTGAATTTTCTCTCAAGTATTATTTAATTTTTTTCTTGGAGTTTAGGATGCCATGAAATTTAATGTTTTAATTTTTATCTATTTTATGTTTTGTTTCATCTATGTCTCATATAACCAATTGAAAATATGAGATGACCATAACCTCAAAATCTATCTGTAAAGAACAAAAGAGCAAAAAATAGCTGCCAACTTGGTAGGTTCAAGGGTAGGAAAATCCTATATGCTACATTAATGCTGCCCTGAGGTGGTGTTAGTTCACCCTTTTTAGTGGTTGCCGCTCATACGATCGGATTAGTTTATTTTGATTTTTATAGAGAACTCAATGGCACCGAGGAAGCATCCACACAATTTTGTTCTTAAAGTGTATCATGAGGTAAAGGCCTTGTCCTTGAAGTTATTATTCCTTTGCATGAATATCATACCGCTTGTGAATGATTTGAAAGTCATACCTTGGTGGGTTATTTTTTGGGTCGTATCCCATATGATACCCTTATTCATTCTTGGGTCTAGCAATTTTGGGTCCCATATGGAGTCAAAGTGGAGAATGTACAAAACCTTACTAAAGGGTATTTCATTTTTCACTTTTCAGACCCAGCTCAAGCACAAAAGGTTATATCTAGGGGACCATGGATGTTCATAATTCTCTATTGATTTTGCAACACTACTCTAGGTATTTCCAAGTCAATGACTAAGCTGCATTGAAAGTATCGATGTGGGTTGAATTCCCCAGTATTCCTGTTATCCTTTGGGATTTTTTACAGAATTTAGCTACCTCCTTAGGTAATTTTGTTTGTCTTGAGGTAGAAAAGTTCTTCTCCACTCGACCCACTAGAATGATCTATATCAAATTTGACCTTACCAAGGATTTGCAATAGTTTATTGATATCAATATCGAGGACCATTCCTTTAGGCAAATATTTTCCTATATCAATTCACCTAATACTCGTTATCAATGTCAATCTAAAGCTCACAAAATTTGAGAGTACCCTTTGATGGAGTGGAAATATAAGGCAAATCCCTCACCCACTCTCATGGCTCCTACTAATGGCTCATGGGGAAACACTAAATAATGGACTACTATTTCTAGAAGAAAAACCCATGGAGCTAAGTAGTTGGAAGTTTTAGTTTCTACTACGCAACTTGCCCCTACTCCTTCTCAGGACATGTAAACTTCTATTGAATATGTTCAGACTCTTGTTGATACGACCTCTCGAGTTGTTGGCATGTAATCCCCAGTTATATCAATGTCTCAATCTCTTTGGTTGGGCCTTTATTTTGCCTCAGTGGTGGTGGTACAAATAATTCTTTAGTGGAGGAGGATTGGGTATTTAAGGTCCACTGCTCTCACAACCCTATTAGGAATGATAAACATCAACAACTAAAAAATGATTCTTTCCATGTGACCTCCAAATATTATGTCTCACTTGAAGGTTTGGGTGATGTAGAGGATGTCATGGAGATCATGGATCCTGACAAATCCTAATGATTTTATTCTCATGGAATGTCCAAGGATTGATGAACCCGATCAAAAATATTTGGTCCAAAATGATATGTCCAATATTTCTCGAATACATGGAAGCCTCGATTTTTTATGTTTGCAAGAAGTTAAGATTTATGATTTCAATCTACGGTGTGCATGTGAATTTTTGTGGCCATGAAGTGCCTCTTTTGTCATGAAGTATTCCTCGAGAAAATGGGGAGGCATCACTATCCTTGCAATTCACTTACAAAATAATGTTATGACCTGGGGTGTTGACCCATCTAATCAAGTTGTCTAGATTTTTATCGATATCTAAAAAAACCATTCAGGGTGGTTAACGTGTATGCCTT
Organism: Wollemia nobilis; assembly: GCA_028583015.1. Lineage (NCBI taxonomy): Eukaryota > Viridiplantae > Streptophyta > Pinopsida > Araucariales > Araucariaceae > Wollemia > Wollemia nobilis. The sequence goes on from JAQPPZ010016931.1 coordinate 9,669,680, forward strand.
AAACATTGCTTCTAACTGGTGTGATCTATGGAGATGGCTTGCCATGAATCTACCATTTGCCACTCGGGTGCTCAGTGGAGATTTTAATATAGTGGAGAAAGCTTCTGACAAGGTTAGTCATGCCTCGATGCAATGGTTCTTAGGTGAAGGGGAAGCTTGGTTTTTATGAAAAGAAAGCTTCACCTTTGTGATCCTAATTCTCGCTTCTTGCCTTCTGAATTCCCTCAAGCTCTTTGGTATGCCTAGTTCAATTTCTAGGCTGCTTCTACCAAGGTTTTGGAAATATTTGACAGAGCCATGATTTATAAGTGTGATAACTTTTAATTCTCCCATATTTTACCTTCTTCATTGTATGTGTTGACTTTCTCTATTACTACACTATCTTATCATTCACCTATTTTATTCTCGGTGGCAATTTTAAACTTTCAAACCAAAGTGCATTATTTGTAGTTTTACCTGAATGTTTCTCAAAGCTCATATATGATGCATTTGGAATTTTATTCCTAGACTTTATGGTCTCTTTGGAAGGATTGAATGATGGAATGTTGCCATTAAATGAACCACTAACGTATCTTTAAGCCCTACAATGTGGTTCATTGGGTTCCATTATTAACAAAGGAAATGTTAAATTTATTCCTAAATTTGGAGACCCTAAGCTTATTCATAAATCACCCTACTTAATGTGAGCTATGAGATTATTTCCAAAGCCCTTGCACTTAAGCTTATTTCTCTCTTTTCTTTTATTGTCAGACTTAAAAAAACTGTCTTTATTCATGGAAGATACATTCTTGATAATGTTCTTACTATTTGGGAAGGTATGGAGTGGGAAAGAAATTCTAAACAAGATGCTTTATTCATTAAGATTGACTTTGAGAAATCCTATGATAAGATAGAATGGTGCCTCGTCACTACCATGCTTCAGGCTCTGGGCTTTGGGCTAGTGTTTGTGAGCATTGTTCTTATGTTATTTCAAGATGCTTCAGCTATTATTACTTTGAATAATAGTCAATCTCAGTCAATTTCTCTTGGTCACTCTGTAACATAGGGGTTCCCTCTTGCTTCATCTCTTTTCATTCTTACTACAGATGCTTTTGGCTATTTGTTGGACCATAAGGTGGATCAATGATTAATAATGGGTATTGATCTCCCCAATTCTGACTATTAGTTGGTCAATGGTAATTTGGTTGATGATTCTTTTTTAACACTTTGATAAGATGAGCAATCCCTTTCATAGACTATTAGTTGTTTAGAGGTGTTCTATTTAGACTTTGGTTCTTCTATTCAATGAAAAAAAACCTCCTATTTTTTACAATCTCAATATCAACTACCATGCTAGCTACATCATTTCCAATGGACTTGGATTCATCTAGGTGAGGTATTTAAATTTCTTGGAATTAATTTTGCATTTCATGGTTTCTCTAATCAATTGTGGTAGTATATTATTGAGAAAGTGGACAAGAAGCTTTCTTACTGGACTGGTAAGAAACTTTCTCTGGTAGGTAAATTTTAGATTTTTTTTAAGGTTTTAGCCACTACCCATGTCTATTATTTGTCTTGTTGGGTTCCATTGAAATCTTGTTATAAAAAAATTGATAAGCTTCTGAGATATTTATTGTGGTCCAAAGAATCTGTCAAATGAGGTTTTCATTGGGTATCCTGGGAAATTTATTGTTTGCCTAAGGACGATGGAGGCATGGGTTTGTTTTATTTTCACCAACAAGATTTTGCCCTTTGTGCTAAATGGATCAGTCAATATTTAATTGAGGATGAATCTTGGAAAGTACTAGTCAAGCATTGCATTTATTCTGGTTTACTTCAAGGGAAGAAAATTTAGAAAGGGGTGGGATTGCAATCCATTCTTACTACCCCTTTTTGTGTTAAAGATAAAGGTTCTTTTGTCATTCATATTATTTGGAAATCCTGGGAGGCCTTCAAACCTTGGATCATTTGGAAAGGGAGTTTAGCAAAGCAGGTGCCTCTTTACCTTCCATGAATATTTGGTGGTCTCCTATTATCACTTGGCAGGGCTCTCCCCTGGCTCTGGTGTAGTGGGTTAGATTTCAGAGATTCTTAAGCATGGTATTGCTTCTATTTTTTATTTCTTCTCCTGACATACCGGGAGTTGGATACCTTGGGAAAATTTTCATCAAATACACAATTTAAATATTGGTCATAGAGATACTTATGAGGTGGTTATTGATAGTATTCCATTTTCTATTTAGTGCAAACTGCATAAGCATTTTCAAAAACCCTGGTTGTCAGATAGATTTTGGCCTAGGGAGCTTCCTATTTTGCAATATAAATCTCATCTAAGTTACAAATGGCTCACCCTACAAGTTCCAATGGTTGATAAGCTCACTTTAAGATGAGACTTAGTCTCTCTTCCCTCCTGATGAAATAAGTGGTTTTGGATTGCTTGGGCTAGTTATATTGAACCTAAAAAGAGTTTTTTTATCTTGGAGCCTCTTGCACTAGGGGTTACCTATTGACAATAGGCTCAAGCATTTGAGTGTTCATAATACCATTTGCTCGGTTTGTGAACAAGTGGAATATTTACTGCATGTTATTTGGTTTTGTGATCGGGATCAGTTGATGTAGGAGTGGATTCTTGAATTTTTTAGACCTTTTATGCAAGAGGATTTTACTTGGGTGAATGCTATTTTGGGTGACCCTATTGAATTTTTCCTTCAACTTGGGTATTTTTTGGAATATTTTTAGAATTGGTACCATATTTTATCTTTGGAAGTCTTGGAATATAGATGTTTTTTCTCAGCAAGATGTCGGGCATGTCTTCTATGTTTTTGATAAATATGATATATTATTTAATTATTGGTTATAGATTCAAGTACATGTTGAAAAAGTACATGTGGAGCTATAGTACTTACGTACCCTCATGGATCATTGGGGGAATGCACCTTGCACTATGAGTCGTGTGCCTCTTACTTCCCCTTCCAGGTCTCGGTTGTCAACTCACCGAGGGACCCATCACTAGCCACAGCTCTTTGCTACCAGACATTGGTCCCAACACCCCATACAATGCAAATGTGGAGAATATGGAGCTGAAAGCCCATCTCACTCAACCTTTGGTTGGGATATTCATCCTCCTAAGCAAGATGATGCCCCTGGTTGGGGTGAAATTGTACCAAATGCACATACATGTATTTTTAGTGGTCCTTATACTGATATTTTGGGTGCTATGGCTTCTTCAATCATTGGATGGACTTATGCCTTATGGAGGAAAACTTTAGACCTTCCACCTGGCAGTGATTTCTCAGCTCCTTTCTTTCTGAATGCATATTTGACATTGTTTTGGTGGCTGTCATCTAGCTTTTTGTGGACTGTTTCTAACACTCTTATATACTCCTAAGAAAGGTGGTTAGTGTGTTCATTTATGGGGTGTGCTAGTCCCACCCATCCTTTTTTTGTATGATTAAACATTATTTTATTAATATAATGGATTTTTCATCCAAAAAATAATATGAGATGAAATATTCAAGGGATTGAGTCCTTTTAATATTTAATTATATTTTTATTGTTTTAGGTTAATCTTATAAGATTTAATATTTATAAATTTTTAGTTTATATAACAAGTTTGAATTTTCCCTTGTATTATATAATTTTTTCTTGGAGTTTGGGATGTCATGAAATTCAATGTTTTATTTTTCTATCTATTTGGTGTTTTCTTTCACCTATGTCCCATTTAAAAAATTGAAAACATAATGATGTGAAGTATTTAAGGGTTTGAATCCTTTTAATATATAATTATATTTTTATTTTTTTAGGTAAGTCTTATGAGATTTAATATTTATATTTTTTTTTCAATGAGTTTACATAGGTTTTTATGAGGGGTCTAGTCCCTCATACTGAGTAGGGTTTGAACCTTGGACTTCTCAAAAATAGGTCAAAGCCCTTACCACTGCAATAATATTAGAAATTTAATATTTATAAATTTTTAGTTTATATGACAAGTTTGAACTTTCCCTCAAGTATTATTTAATTTTTTTCCAAGATTTTGGGATGTCATGAAATTCAATATTTTATTTTTCTATTCATTTGGTGTTTTGTTTCATCCATATCATTTATTTTATTCAAATTTTCTTTCATTGTCTATTTTGGCAATGTGCTTTCTCTCACTCTTTGTATTTTCTTTAGGTAGCCCAATAGACTAACCATAGCTTTTAATTTTAGTAGAAATATCCTTATTTAAGAAAGTCATGTATCATATGGGATCCATGTTTTAATTATAAAATTATTTGTAATCAGTTGATAATTATTTCTCTTTGTATCCAATTAAAATTTTATGTATTGCAAGCTCACACCTCACACCCATATAGCACCACTCGAATAACTAATAACCCAAAAAGGACCCTAATGGTTTTCCAATCTCATAGTTATGTTTTTTTGTCCCTATCTAGAAATGAATGGAGTACCCTCCATCCTTCTTGTGTTTGTTCATCCTCCATATTTCTCAATTGAGTTTGGTTTTAAAATTTAACCCAAGTTATTTTTATTCTACTACTACTTCTAAAGTATTTCATTCAAATAAAATATATGGTTGTTTTTGTTTTCTTTGAGTGGAGAATATCATAATTTTATACTTGCTAATGTTTACCTGGATCCCAAATTCTTTACAAAAATGCTCTTGATATTTTAGATATTCTTTTAAGCTTTCAATTTTCTTATTAATAAAAATGAGGTCATTAAAATAGAGAATTTTCACTACATATTGGCCAATTGAATTACCTTTCCTCCCATCCTTTCTACCCATTCATCCTATTTGTTAATGTAAAGGTCAAATAAAGTAGGCAAGAATGAAAAACCCTATCTCACCCTTATGTCACTCCTAAAACACTTTGATAGTTATTTTGGACTTATAATTTTTGTCATCACCTCCTTATAAGGTTTTTACATCTACTCTATAATTGGTTGCTGTCCTAATTTCTTTCATTCTTTTCCATAATTTACCTCTAGGTATTGTGTCAAAAATCATTTTTAAATTCTATAAAACAACAATAACCTTATCCATTTTCAATATATATCCCCTATACTAGGTGCCTTAATGTAATGTAGTGATCTATTATTGAGTACTATGATCTAAATCCTACTTGTCATATTATCTTATTTCTTTGATTTTTTATCCGTTGACTACTTTTAATTTCTACCATGCTACCAAGCAATTTTACAAAAAGAGGGTTGATCATGATTGTTTGATAATTTGAAGGATTATTGGTGTCTTCATTTTTATGCAATGATATGACTAGGGTAGTTATCCATTCCAGTGGAAATCCTCATTTAATAATGACATTAAAAATATTTTAGATGTGTAGTGCTAAGATGTAAATCCACACTTGAGATTTTTAGCTTGCAAACCATCTATATCTTGAGCTTTACCTACTACTATTTTCTTAATTATCTCCTTCACAAAATTTAGAAAAAAAGGTTCCTTAGTTGTGTCAATTATAGGAGGGCTATTTTTTTGTTAATTTATCTTGTATAATTGTTTAGAATACTACAACCATTGTTCACTTATGATATTGTATTTGGCATACCTTTTTCTTTGTTGTAATTCTTTCCAAAATTGTCTTGGACCATACTTCACAAGATATCTCAACTCTTTTTATTTACTCTTATGTATTATTTTTTTTTGCATCCATAAAAGAATTTCCTCAATATAATATATTGGACCTCATTATCCAACCCATTTGTAGGTCAATTCCTAATCTATATATGATTGTGATAAACTTCCAAGGGAACTAGAAGTAGGTCAAGCAAAGCCCAATTATTCTTAAATTATTCTATGAAATACTTATTCATTTTTATTATGGTAGACATCAAGTATAGTTCATAAGCATAGATCCCTTATAATTTCAATGGCCATAGGTGTGGTGTTGAATGATGTCATGTGACTATCTATTATATTAGCATTCCAATAGATTGATATGTAAATACAAGATAGTGAGAGAGACAATCCCACCATAAATCTCAAGCAATCTAAAAATCAAATTATCACATCTATAAAAATTAGAAAAAATCTAGTTCAACATATAGAATTTAGCATATTGTAAGAAAAAACTAAATATCAAACCATTCACTAATAAATAACTAAAAAAGGTAATCATAATATATCAATGTTGATACTAAATGATGGAATAGTTACTCCAAAATGTATGCTATTACCATAAAATAAATGTTATGCAGGTTGTAATGTAACCCCTAAAAAAGGATGCAAAGAGAAAAGTTATAGTCAAATTTAGCATAATAATAGAAGAGTGCACAAGGGTAGAGGAATGATGGGTATATTTGAAGATTATAAATGTAATATTGAAGTCTATAGTGACTCAATAAAGGATGATGGGTGAAGGTGGACGTGGAGGTGATGATAGAGGGGACTTCAATGGGGAAGTTTGTGAAGATACAACAAATGGAGATGGAAGAGAACCCAACAAGGGAAAAGGAAAGACAAAAGAATTTATTTAAAATCATACTTACATATCAATGTACTATAAGTAATGCACAACATAAGCTAGAATGTAGTTATATTGAATCCCATGCAATTTAATGATGTTTACAATAACTTTTCTCTCCTCTAAAAATTGTCTTTCACCTTTACCAAATTTTGCTCTAAATAAATTTCCCAATGGTTTATTTTGGTTTACACCTAATTTTAGATATGCCATTTTAAATTCATCTAACAATATATATGGATTTTTCTATTGAATAATTTTACTTTTAATGAGTCCCACATATAATGTGTATTCATTGATGATTGCCCAATGTTAAACTAAAATTGGAGTCACGTCAAAAGGGCAATAGATGAAATAAAATGTGTTATATTTTACATTAATTCTAGAAATAAATATAATAAATGCATTAACTAGCATTGCTAAAAAATAAATACAAATAAAGTAATGCACATGATATATGGTGGTTTCCATGGAAACCAAATAATATCACTATAAAACAATTAAACACACTCCAGTTGATAATGAAATGGTTGGTATGATGAGAAATTTACTCCAAATACAAGTTACATTTAATTCAATGTTATGTAACTAACATTTAGGATTAGAATATTTTAGAGTTTACAATTTTGCTAAGAGATTATACATACAATACAATACAAACAAGTGTCATGTCCTCAAGAGAAAAATAACCACTACATAGTCTAACACATTTTCTTAAGCTGAATGAAGGAATTGGAAGGAGATCATTCTTTGGCATTCTCATTTAAGTGACACTATCCTATACCAAGTATCTCTAGCAGGTGCACAAGTGGCACCTAGGGTGTAGATTAGTCAAGATATTTTCTTCCTACTTTGTTTAAGATAAAAAACTAAATCAAACATCCCACATGCATGGTGGGTTAGAATCTAGAATGCTAAGAAATAGGGTTAGTTTACAAATAGAAAACAAAGCCTATTGTGGACCATTGGTCATTAAAATCATTAGAATAATTAATATCTAAGAGTTCTATCATAATTAGAGGGAATCCAATTAAGTAATGAGTACCCATATCATAAGTTCCTCAAATCTACTTGAGAATCCTCTAGGATGAGCTCCAATGATTCTCTTGGGAGGCCTACATGTACCTAGAATAATAACTAACAATAAAAATATGTATCAGGTCGTGTGAGTGCTATAAAGTCATCCACTCATAAGGGAAAAATACAAAGCAACATATATCAAAGGAGTCATAGAATCAACCTAATATTTTAGACTTGAAGGAGGATTTTAAGTAGACCTGTAATCCTCCATCTAGAAACACTGAAAAAGGTCTAATGCATACTTAAGTTATGAAACAATGATGCTAAAATCTATCTAATCAATCTAAATTCCTCAAAACATACTATATGAGCTCTAAATATATCATATCAAAAAAATTTATGAAGTCATGTCTTTATATTTTGAATCAAGTTAGGAGAGTTATTAGTAATGAGAAAATCATCAACATAAAGAAAATTTACTAAAGTATTTCTATCTTGATGTTTGTTGTAAACATCATGTTTGGCCTCACAACATTGTGTAGACACTAAAATCACATCAATACAATTATATTACCAAGACACACTCTTATCAACACCATATGGCCTCCTTAGGCAACCCTCTAGGGTTAAATAGTGGTCCTTACCATGTTGGGGAAGTTTTACCACACTTTTGGGAAGTTTTTGGTCATGCAGCCATGGTCATCCCACCCTGGGATGACCACCATTTCATGGTCATCCTACCTAGGTACGACCATCCATGATCGTCCATGGGTGGAATGACCATCAACAACCATATCTGGGTTGGAAGAACAAGCCCCTAGACTCTAAAAATGTTAAGGGTGGAACAAATGACAATCATATTCTACCATTTATCCCACCTATTTATTTATGACAGATTTAGGGTGCATCAAATCCATCAGAAACCTATAAATTGGAGTTCCAAATTGGAGACTTATCCTACCCTATGCATGGCAAGGTTTTGACAAGTGGAAGCTCCTACCCTGCATGCCCTAACTTGCCCATTTGAACTTGTGCTCTCATAAGCTATAAAATGGAGTCAATACACCCAATTAAAAAAAGACTCTTTTGCATTATTTTACAACGAAGTTCTACCAATATTCAATTCCTCTTCCACTGTGCATTTTATCTTGAGATATCCATTCATCTAAGGAAGTTTGAAAGTTATCCTAAATATGCAAATCCATTCCAAAATCTGTCTATTTTAGTGAATCATAACATAAAATATGACAACAACACCCATAGGAATAGTTTGAACCACATCCCAGAGTAATTGGTGGTAAAAACCACCAGGTTTGGTGGTCGTCCTCACTTGGTATGATTAACAATCATAACTAGAACACCCAAGGATGGCCATGAGTTTGCATATAATTTCATCTCAATTTTAGCATAGATTATTTCTAGATTAGAACATATGCATCATACTAGGATTTGGTGCAATTTTGAGTAGTTTTGCACCTTCTATTATGCTTTTCATTCTAACAGTAACAATTGGAACACCTAGGGACGACCATGACCTCTGCATCCATTTTTTTTTTAGCATAGATTAATTTTAGATTAGATTATATATATTATACTAATTTTTCGTGTAATTTTGAGTATTTTTGCACCTTTTATTTCACTCTTCATATTCACTATTGCATGCATATCTCTGATTTTATTTTAATCTACACATGCTATTAATAAATCTAAATCCTTTATGTGTAGATCTAGGTATCTCAGTGTGAAAGGAAGGAGATACAATTCTGAATATAGATAGATCATCGTAGCAATACCAAAAACTTGCTCTTCAATTCATGAATGCGAGGAAGACATTGTAGCGCATTTGAAACTTTGAAAGGAATAGATCCTTTGACACTTTTGTAATGATTGTATCAACTCAGGGCCCTCAAGGGGACATTTTGTAACCATGGATTTGACAAATCAATTAATATAAAGAGGACCCCCATTTATTTTACTTATATTTATTATCATGTTTACATTAAATATCTATTTTTAGTGCTTAGATCAATAGATGCATTTCATTTCCCTTTAATAGGTGTACTTTTTTTTCCACTCTACAATGGCGATCACAGTGGTACCCCTGTCATGTTTGATTTAGGTAAGTTTTAAATCTAGTTTTTCTTCTAAAATTTTATAGGTTTTGGCCATTTTGGCCTAAAACGACTCCTGATTCCATAATTGGAACACCCAGGTACAGCCATGGTAGTCATCCCACCAAGGTATAGCCCTCAAATTGGCAACCATCCAATCCTGGGATGACCACAAAATAGGGAGCCTGTAGCTCAAATTGATAGAAATAGCAATATCTTAGGCTTTCAAGATGAGTATCTAGATCTTACTTTGCATTCTTACTATTTATAGAAATTTAAATTCAACTTTTATTTCTTTTCCTTATTTTCTTGAAAAGTAGATTTCACTTGTTCTTAATCTCAAAAACAAAAAAAAAAAAGAAAAAAAAAAAGGAAAATAGCCAAGTAGGAATGCATTTGGGTGGTTTTATTGCTTGTGAATTACCTAATGGTTAGGTTTCTATATAGGGCACGCATGTTGTAGATTCCATCATTTATTCAATACTTCTAATAGTGAAACATTATTTTGCATTTAGTGAAGTTATCATTGAGTGCTCTTTGGTTTTACTTTTTGTAAGTATAAAATGAACCATACACACCACATCACATTTGAACATTAGGAAGTTGGAATTTCATCCCCAACAACTAATAGAGACCAACGACAGTGGGCTTCATCTCCACCCATTGGATCGCATGACATGAATCCTATTTTTTTTCCAAAGCTAGATCCAAGAACCATCTTAGCCATGGAAAATAGCACATATTCCTCTTCTAAGGGTGTATCGATACCCACAATCAATATGGGTGGGGACTGGTAGGACCTATACTCCCTGATCGGATATGGGTTTCATCTCCATATTTCGGTGTGTATGGTTACCTAGATGTCATTTCTAGGTTTTTTTGTGGTGAGTATATAGGTGAAATCCTTTTAGCATTGATAATATCATCCAACAAAATAAAAACATGTGAAAAGAGATTTATTTGCAAACAATAAATCAAAAACTCACTAAACAGTTTTAGGAAACATATATAAAATCTTTAAAAGAGATAAACACTTGTATTATTGTGTTTTTTCATTCTTTTATGTTGCATAATTGAAATTTGTAAAATATATAATCATGTAGAGTTTGGAATAAAGCATCTATGATATGCACTCATATCCAAGCCCATTCAAGGGCTGACATTGCAAAGAGTAGGCAAGGAGATATATATTATCTTCGATTTGACCCTAAGGATATGATTATACCTCCTTGACATCCTCCTACTCACCCAAGTCCTAGAATTTTAAATTAGGAACCTAACCTACAAGGTATCCCTATGCAGGACACCTCTAGAGGTTTTGGTCCTCATCAAGGAATATACTTTCTAGATATAGACACTTCATATGCCTTCTATCAAGAACAACAATTGCACATTGAGGCACAAACAAATAGAGAGATACCACATATATACGTGCCTACTCGGTCTACCTTGCACACATACATGCAAGATCAATATTACTCACCATGGGTAGGGCCAAAATGATCAAACTACACCCTTAAGACACCCTAATAGGTCTCAGCAATATAAGTACCAAGATTATTATGATACCCATCATCCTGGATGAACAAATTCAGCCCTTCCCTTCCTAATTGATGAAGGAAGATATGAGGAGAGTCTTCATTATCCTCAGTTTAATTATTCCATGCAAGCACAATGTGCTTATGCACTATCTGATTATAAAGAACATATGTTTAGGTTTGAGCCTCAAGTGAACATGACCTCTCTCAATAGAGGGAAGCTTGTAGTCGATATTTTAGATCCTGCTGAACAAGATAGACCCTGTGGCAATAGTTCTAGGGCTAATAGAAATCACACGACTGATCAGATAAACCATGTTATTAAAAAATATGCTGACACCAAGCTCAATTCAATCAACTTCAATTGGATAAACAACACTTGGATCACTAGCATCAGTTAGAAAAGCAAAGAATTGAACAACAAACCCATGAGCTATTTCAAGAGACCTTACGTAACGAGGTCCCTACCCCAAGTACTCATAGACAAGGGGTTCATCAGAGGTAACCTATGTTTAATCAAAATAGGTTTCCTAGACCTAATAAAAGGTTACCTCCTTGACCTCCTAGGCCTAATCGAGACTTGCTTCCTAGGCCTAATTGAGACTTTCCTCCTCAGTAATAAGAGGATGAACCCTTTCTTAGGACATCAATTATATGTCTAATATTGACTATGCCATGTGATATCTCCATCATTGCCATTGGCATGGCTATGGTTTGGGGTTGTACAAACAAGGTACTCATGTTCCTTACCATCGGTAATATCAAATGCTATATGATAAATCCATATTAGGACACAACAAGTTTGTACCTCTCGATGTCCTCAGAGATAGTTTAGAATGCCTAGGTTTGAACTAGAGGTATGAGCTTACATGCAATCCTTACACTAATCCTAATCATGTCCACTCTTTGGGGGATTATTTCCCCATAACTATGATAGATCAAAATATATCTCACGATTTCACCCTATCCTATGAATAATGTGAAGGTTCGTATACTCTTCCATCCGATAGTGAGTAAGAGAATCAAGGTCCCCCTTATGTATGGATAATTGATGATGAATCATATTACGGAGCACCTATTAACTCTCCTAGTTCATATGATGAGTACGAACAAATCATTCCATTGAATGAAGAATAATATTTCTACCTGCGGGTGTTCCCATGACCACATCCTATATGGTGATAACTTTTGCCATTCGAGGAGTAGGTTCATCCCCTTCCACATCGACCAAATCTGGTCACTCCACCTCCATCGCAAACACCCCCACAAGTCTTGCGACAACCTTTTGTCAATAGACCCAACCGCCCATCAAATGAAGATTATCCAACCATCCATATGATTTCCATAGATCTTACCACACCCTTGCATGATTCGAATAACCCATTAAAGCCATTGCACATCAACCTTGAGGTAATTGACTTTGATCAGGGAGATTTTCCATCATCTCCATTAGAGTATTGTCCTTGCGATGAAATGTTAAAACCATTTCATTTTTCTTCATGATCTACTCAAAATGTCTTTCACGTTGAGGTTGAGCTTGATTTTTCAATTGATTACATAAAACTAGTTGATGATATTTATTTTATCCCTACTCCACACCATTTGGAAGAAGGATCTCATATGTCAATTGAACCAAGAATTGATAGGGATATTGACACAGATCATGAGATTCCAAAATTCATCAAGTTAAGGGAAGGCTTATGCCTTACTGAGCAAGCCAATTACACAACTCTTCTAAAATAGAAGAAGAAATATTTTGTGTGGTCTTATAAAGACATGCCAGGACTAGATGTAAATTTAGTCATGCATAATCTTATAATTGATGCAAATGCAAAACCAGTAAAGTAAAAGCTACACAAAATGCATCCAATAGTAGCCTTAATGGTGAAATATGAATTGTAAAAACTGTTAGATCTCAATTTCATTATATCAATTGATTATCCACCATGGGTTTTCAATATGGTACCTATCAAAAAACTTGATGGAAGAATTTGCATCTACATCAACTTTAGAGATCTAAATAAAGTGAGTCCTAAGGATGAATTCCCTATGTCAAATATTGATGCACTGGTGGACGCCATAGCAGGCCATGAAATGTTATCCCTAATGGATAGTTTCTTTGGATATAATAAAATTTCCATTAATCTAGAGGACCAACTCAAAATGGCATACACAATGCCTTGGGGACATTTTGTTATAAATTCATGCCTTTTGGCCTCAAAAACATTGGTGCTACCTACCAGTGAGCTATGACTTACATCTTACACGACTGCATGCATAAAATTTTGGAATATTACATAGATGACTTATTTTCTAAATCTCTACTCCACCATGAACACATTGATGTACTATGCAAAGTCCTTGATCACCTGATCAAACACAACGTTAGACTAATTACCAAGAAGTGCATCTTCTATGTCACATCTAGAAAACTCTTGGGATTCATAGTCTCTAAATGAAGCATAGAGGTCGATCCAAGTAAATTTGAGGTAATCCTTGAAATTCCTGCCCCCACTACTATCAAGTAGCTACGTAGTTAGCAAGGAAAGGTCGTATCCATCAATCACTTCATAGTGTAATTATCGGATAAATGTCAACCTATGAACAAATTGTTACACAAGGGGATTGCATTTAATTGGGATAATGAATGTCAATATACCTTTGATGAAATTTAACAATATATATCTTATCTACATGTATTGGCTCCTCCTTGACCAGGAGTACCATTCTATTTATACATCTCAACTACTAATATTGTGATGGGCACCATGTTGGCCCAAAAGAATAAATTGCACAAAGAATAGGCTACCTACTATATTAGCCGCATCCTAGTCAAATATGAAATAAATTACACATACATTGAGAAGCTGTGCTTAGCAGTGGTTTTCACCTCTAAAAGCTACACTGTTATGCTCAATTATACCATGCATGTAGTATCCAAAGAGAATCCATTGTGATATATTATGAGTTGTACTTACCATAACAGTTGCACAGTGAAATGGATTATGTTGTGGATGGAATTTGACCTTGAATTCATAATATAAAAATAAATTAAAGATCATATTATAGCCAATCAACTTTTAGAGTCTCCCCTCCAGGATGACCAACCTTTTAGCATAGAGCTTCCTGATGATGGAGATTTTCAAGTGTCAGAATCACCTAATCTTGAATATCCTAAAACACAGGTTGACATGACCATATTTTTCAATGGCTCTAAGGGCAAGCAAGGGGGTGGCATGGGAATTATGTTTTTTACACCTCAATGGGCTCCAATATCCATTTCATTCAAACTCACTTTCCCATGCACCAAAAATAATACCAAGTATGAAGATCTTCTCATAGTCCTTCAAACAACAATCACCATGAAAATAACTAAGCTCAACATTTTTTGAGATTCCTTGCTCATAGTGAATCAAGTCAAGGGAATATTCCAATGTAGATGCCAAATATTGCAAGCCTAAAAAGCCCTTATGGATAAACTTTTGGAAAAATTTGAATGATATGATATTAAAGCACTCCCTTGATCATCTAACCATTTTGTAGATACAATGGCCTCCTTAGGGTCTTTAATCATGCAAAACCTTTCTGATGATATAACAACCATTAAATTAAAAATACTATCACAATATGAAACTAATAATGAGGACCTCCACTCCATGCTAGAAGTCCACATGATTCAAAGAATTGAACCTTCTCATGAACAATTCTCTCAATTTCACAATTGCTTAAATAATGTATCTTGGGGGAATTTATTCCCTCAAACTTATTTTGATAGTAGCACAATGCTATATCTACAATTTCTCTCCCAATCAGCATTTGCGAGAGATGAACTTCAAAAGGATCACACAATTGATACAATTGAGGCTTCTTCAAATCAATATTGGTCCATCTAGCTAAAATATTACCTAAAGCTTGGTAACATCCCTTCTGGATTATCACATGCTACCAAATGCACATTAAAAAAAAAGTTGGTAAATTATGTATTACTTGGAGGCATATTGTATCATCAAAGCTACAAGGGTATCCTCCTTCATTTCTTAGAACCTCAAGAGTCTGTTTGGGAAATCGCCCAAGTGCACAACAATACATGTTGTGGCCATTTCAGTGGTATGGCCATCACAAAGCACATTCTTTGCATGGGCTTTTATTGGTCAACTTTAGAGTAATATTTTTGTGCTTATGTTAAGAAGCGTATAAAGTGTCAACACCATGCTAATTTGATACATGTACTTTCTCAGGGCTTGGAACCGATTCAATCAGTTTGCCATTTTTTAAAATGGGTGTTTGACTTAATCATGAAAATCTCACCCCCTTCCGTAGGCCATTACACGTTCATCCTTATGGCAACCGAATATTTCACAAAATAGGTGGAAGCAGTTCCTCTTACCACTACAACTGGGCCTCATATTATGGAGTTCATGTTACATAATATCATTTATCTTTTTGGTATTCCAACCAAAATAATAATGGGCCACCTTTCAATAATAAGGATATGCACGCTTTAACAGCTAAATATAACATCCATCACAACTTTTTTATGCCTTATTATCCACAAACCAATGGGTAAGTTTAGGCCTCAAACAAAACAATAATTGCCATTTTAAAGAAAGTTCTTAAGGATAATCACAAATATTTGCATACTCAATTGCCTCTTGTCCATTGGGCCTACCACACTAGTATTCGATCACCCATTGGGGCAACTCCATTTTCACTAGTATATGGTGTTGAGGTCGTCATGCCTTTAGATCTAGAAATCCCATTGTTGTGCATATCCATGCAAGAGTTCATTTATGATGACATCGCATGGCTGACTTGCCTAGACCAATTAACTTTACTTGATGAGTGATGCATTAATGCTCTTGAACACCTACATGTTCATCAAGAGCAACTTAAAAGAGCTTATAACATAAAACTCCATCCTAGAGACTTTTATGTTGGTGATCTTGTTCTAAAATAGAGCCAACAAAACTCTAACTTGGTACCCCATCTATGGGACAAATTAACGATAAAATGGTTAGGTCCATTAATTATCACTAGTTATATTGGACCTAGAACTTATTTCCTAGCCTCTATTGAAGGATCTGAGGAACCTGAACCCTTGAATATCCTTCACCTATGACCTTTTCATGGTTAAAGTATCACGCCATACCCAAAAGCCCTAAAAGTATCCATAAACCCTTTGGTCACCCAAAATGCCCCAAAGGTACCCATAAATCCTTTGGTCACCCAAAAAGCCCCAAAGGTATCCACAAACCCTTTGGTTACCCAAAACATCCCAAAGGTATCCATAAATCCTTTGGTCATCCAAAAAACCCCAAAAGGTACCTATAAATCCTTTGGTCACCCAAAAAGTCCCAAAGGTATCCATAAACCCTTTGGTAACCCAAACAACCCCAAAGGTATCCATAAATCCTTTGGTCACCCAAAAATATCCAAAGGTACCTACAAATCCTTTAGTCACTGAAAATCCCCAAAGGTATCCATAAACCCTTTGGTCACCCAAAAAATCGCAAAGGTACCCATAAATCCTTTGGTCACCCAAAAATCCCCAAAGGTACTCATAAATCCTTTGGTCACCCAAAAAGCCCCAAAGGTACCCATAAACCCTTTGGTCACCCAAAAATCCCTAAAGGTACCCATAAACCCTTTGGTCACCCAAAAATCCCCAACGATACCCATAAACCCTTTGGTCACCCAAAAGCCCCAAAGGTACTGTTGGCATTTTTGCCACATTGATTTTCATTGAAGTATTAATGTATACATTATTGCAAATCTAACGTTTATACAGGCTTCGATGCAGATTTGAAGCAAAAAAAGAGCGAAATTGAGTAGAAAATGGCTAAGTCTAAAAACTGCAGCGATTCGCTGACATGTCGCGAAATCGCGGTCAACGCAGGCAGGTTGGGCGGAACCGTCACGATATCACGATGTGTTCCAGAATCGCGGGTCGGTCGGCTTCAAAGACTCAAGTTGAAAAGTTGCGGCGCGTCGTTGACGTCTTATTTTCGTGACACAGTGGTTTCAAAAGGCTCAAGTGGTGCAAAGTGCAGCGATTCGCTGCATATTGGTCGAAGAAGAGCTTAAGTGCCAAAACTTGCAGCGACGCGCTACGTGTTCGAGCGAAGGAGAGTTCAAAGAAAAAAGTGCAGCGATGCGCTGCACGTCTTAAAATCGCGCGGTGATTGGCTTCAAAAGGCAAGAAGTGTTCCATTTTCACGACCCGTCCATGAAGCCGTACAAGGTGCCCGAAACATGTAGCGATATCGCTACATGTTCCGTTTTCACGGGGCAGAGCGCAAGGAAGAACCAAGAACCAAAGTGCGTAGCGAAATCGCTACATGTACTATTTTCTCGATGTTGAGCTAGCGATGGAGAAAAGGAAGCCGAAGACGTAGCGATATCGCTACAGAGTGCCATTTTCGTGGGTCTTCAGCAGTCGAAGCGTACGACATTAGAATATGTCATGATTTCACGACCCGTCGCATTTTCGCGACCCGTTGCATTTTCGCGACCTGCGCATTTTCCCGCCAAGTGCAGTATGAACGGCCCGAGGGGTTTTTCTCGATTTTCGAGTATTTAATACTGACCCGAATTAAATGATTCATGGATTTCCAAGGCATTCAAGGTCGAAGAACCGCCCAGGCTTCCAAAGTTAAATATTTATTTATTCGAAGCTGCTGTTCGTGGATTAATTCAACGGTTTTCATGCACATGTTCGAAAGGTCAAATTTAATGAAGGCGACCGCGAACGTTTCATCGCATTTAATTTTTGCTTCTTTAACGCTGTGATTAAGGGGATCATGTTCCTCGTTTCCTTCGCATAATTGTAGATCTCAAGAAGGTCGGTTTCAAATATTTAATGCTGCAAAGAGGACGGACCTCTATAAAAACCAATGTAATTCTCATTTCAAAAGGTTGGAAAAAGTTCTCTGCTAGAAACTGAAGTGCATTTGCAGGAATAAAAGACTTGACTTCTGATTTTTTAGGCAATGCTTTGGGTGATTTCCTTTCTATCTTTGTTACATTTCTAATCACATTATTATTCTTTAACGGCTGTTGCGTTTAAATTCTGCATTCTGAATTTAAATACTGCTGTAAGAATATAATCTCTGGAGTGTAGTCTTGGAGGGTTTTTTTGCATACGTTGTGTGAGAATCAAGTTGATAATTTCTATTGCTTGCTGTTGTTGCATTTGAGGTTTCCTGCTGCTATTTTTTGATCTCATCACTTCGGCCTGTGGCCATATTTCCCATTTCTTTCTGTAACCTTTTCAATTTCTTTCCAGTAACCCTTATCTTAACCATGTTTAGAATAGTGAAGGGAACCAGCCCACTCTGGAGATTGGTCTGGGAGCCATTTCTTGCTTCCAGCCTTTCAATGTTGGCCGGGTCTAGGGCGCACTTGTAAAATCCTTTCCTGTGGCAGATTTCGGACCAACAGTTTTGGCACGCCCGGTGGGACAGACTGTTTCTGTCTCCAAGAATTCATAATCGGTGGGATACACCAAATTTTCCAAAGTGATAACCCCACCGGTGCCAACAGTTTTGGCACGCCCGGTGGGACAGACTTCTTCTGTCTCACAAAAATCCACATTTTTTTAAACACCCGGAGGTCTCAAGATTTGATGAGCTGTCTTGGCCTCACAGCGGAGATTTGTAAGTTCATCTGGCGACTTTGCTGAGTTGAAGATCTGTTCGTGGATGCCTATTTTTTTTTTTTTTTAAATTCAAAGAATGTTCATCTGGCGACTCTGAATTAATGGCGATATCCGTGATTCCGCAGACCACTGCCACAAAGGCGAGGGTTTTTTCTAAATGGGATGATCTTGGCCCTCTGAATCTCCAAGTTCGGAATGAAATTCCTGAAGGTGCCCTGAAGAACCTGGCAAAATATGATGGTACCGAAGGCATGGCTCTGGCACATGTTGAAGACATTGCTACTCTGTCCATGATCCATGTCATAGAATACGAAGATGTCATGATCCGACTTCTGGTTCAGTCTTTGGAAGGAAGAGCATTGCAGTGGTACATATTTCTCAAACGTCAAAGCATCAGCTCATGGGAAGATCTAGCGGGGGCACTGATCAAAATATTTGACGAAGATCCTTTCTACAGTTCTTTGGATCTCTACCAATTTTTCATGTACATCAAGAGAGCACCTCAAGAAAGCATCACGGACTTCAATGTCCGATTCTTGATAAGTTGGAAGAGAATTCCAGAGAAGATCCGTCCATCACCCACCCAAGCCCACCTCTTTTATGTTCGAGATTTTAATTCTGACATAGGTCTCCTTTTGCTGTAGTCAAGTGAACAACGGTTCCCACAAATCTTTGAGGAAGCAGTGCGAGCAGAACAACTTTTGCTCTTCTCGATAAAGTTACCATGGGGAGAAACTCCATTACCTTCTTCGGTGGTTGCTTCTCCTGTCTACCCTGCACAGTACTTTTCATGCCAGATCCCTTATACTGAGCAGAAACCTGAGATGTAGTCATGTGGAGTTCAAGGGACAGATCTCGTCCAAAGTCAAGGATTGGAACATGCAAGCACTTTTCTAGCAATGAACAATATGGTTGCTTGAAGTTTTCATCAAGAGATGGGCCAAGTAGAAGAACAAGTTCAAATTCCATAACCTGAGGAGATCCCAGAATCAGATTTCTCACTTGAAGAGCCCTGTGATCACATCAAGAAGTTAGAAGAGCCTGTACTCAGCCCACAGCCAGTAAAGTCTGCAAAGTGGTGGTGTTGGTTCCAACCACTACATCCAGTACCTGAAGAAGTCCTCCATGTGGGTACTAGTAAGAAGGATAATCTGCCGCATTGCATCCTATTCGCACCATGGAGAACTTCAGGAAGGAGCCAGCCCAATTTCAAGAACCGACTCAAGTATGATTGGATCTGGTCGGGACATTGCAGATTTACTGGATAACCCTCTGAGACTAGATGTCTAGTTGCGACATGCCAATCATTTCGTGAACTATTGTATATAGTATAAAAAAACAAAACAAAAAAAAAATAGAAAAGAGAAGAAAAAAAAAAAAAAAGAGGTATTGTTTTTATTTGTTCATCTCAGCTCTTTTGTTGTCTGCGAGCTGTAGGTGCTTGTTTTTTTCCTTTTGTCTCCTCCTTTCCCAGCAGTTGATGGCTTTCAAAAAATTCTTCTTTTCCCTTTCCCTTTTCCTCTCTTTCCTTTCTTCATTTTCTTCCTCCTTCTTTTTCTTCTATAGTAATAAAAGCAGGCCACGACTACTATTTCTTTTCCCTTTTTCTGTTTTTCCCTTTCCTCTACGTTTTGTCTTTTTACGCATTTGCTAACAGTCTAGTTCATTTCATTTCACAGCTTTCCTAGTTCCATTCCCACTCCATAACTTCGTTCATTTTCATTTCATCATTCCATTGCAGTCACCGCTTGCGCAATCGCAAGAGCTTACTCCATCATCGTGTTCCATTAGTTGTTTCATAATTAGTTATATGCAGGTTTTTCCAGTTTCAATTTTTTAGCAGAACATGTATTGCAGCAGCCAGCTTCCTGTTCTAACATGACTCTGTGCCCAATGGACTAAGGCCTAGATTCTTGCATACAGCGAGCTATATACCCCGCGAGCCACCAAGAATGTTGGCATTTTTTCCACATTGATTTTCATTGAAGTATTAATGTATACATTATTGCAAATATAACGTTTATACAGGCTTCGATGCAGATTGAAGCAAAAAAAGAGCGAAATTGAGTAGAAAATGGCTAAGTCTAAAAACTGCAGCGATTCGCTGACATGTCGCGAAATCGCGGTCAACGCAGGCAGGTTGGGCGGAACCGTCACGATATCACGATGTGTTCCAGAATCGCGGGTCGGTCGGCTTCAAAGACTCAAGTTGAAAAGTTGCGGCGCGTCGCTGACGTCTTATTTTCGCGACGCAGTGGTTTCAAAAAGCTCAAGTGGTGCAAAGTGCAGCGATTCGCTGCATATTGGTCGAAGAAGAGCTTAAGTGCCAAAACTTGCAGCGACGCGCTGCGTGTTCGAGCGAAGGAGAGTTCAAAGCAAAAAGTGCAGCGATGCGCTGCATGTCTTAAAATCGCGCGGTGATTGGCTTCAAAGGGCAAGAAGTGTTCCATTTTCACGACCCGTCCATGAAGCCGTACAAGGTGCCCGAAACATGTAGCGATATCGCTACATGTTCCGTTTTCACGGGGCAGAGCGCAAGGAAGAACCAAGAACCAAAGTGCGTAGCGAAATCGCTACATGTACTATTTTCTCGATGTTGAGCTAGCGATGGAGAAAAGGAAGCCGAAGACGTAGCGATATCGCTACAGGTGCCATTTTCGTGGGTCTTCAGCAGCGAAGCGTACGACATTAGAATATGTCATGATTTCGCGACCCGTCGCATTTTCGCGACCTGTTGCATTTTCGCGACCTGCGCATTTTCCCGCCAAGTGCAGTATGAATGGCCCGAGGGGTTTTTCTCGATTTTCAAGTATTTAATACTTACCCGAATTACATGATTCACGGATTTCCAAGGCATTCAAGGTCGAAGAACCGCCCAGGCTTCCAAAGTTAAATATTTATTTATTCGAAGCTGCTGTTCGTGGATTAATTCAACGGTTTTCATGCACATGTTCGAAAGGTCAAATTTAATGAAGGCGACCGCGAACGTTTCATCGCATTTAATTTTTGCTTCTTTAACGTTGTGATTAAGGGGATCATGTTCCTCGTTTCCTTCGCATAATTGTAGATCTCAAGAAGGTCGGTTTCAAATATTTAATGCTGCAAAGAGGACGGCCCTCTATAAAAACCAATGTAATTCTCATTTCAAAAGGTTGGAAAAAGTTCTCTGCTATAAATTGAAGTGCATTTGCAGGAATAAAAGACTTGACTTCTGATTTTTTAGGCAATGCTTTGGGTGATTTCCTTTCTATCTTTGTTACATTTCTAATCACATTATTATTCTTTAACGGCTGTTGCGTTTAAATTCTGCATTCTGAATTTAAATACTGCTGTAAGAATATAATCTCTGGAGTGTAGTCTTGGAGGGTTTTTTTTGCATACATTGTGTGAGAATCAAATTGATAATTTCTATTGCTTGCTGTTGTTGCATTTGAGGTTTCCTGCTGCTATTTTTTGATCTCATCACTTCGGCCTGTGGCCATATTTCCCATTTATTTTTGTAACCTTTTCAATTTCTTTCCAGTAACCCTTATCTTAACCAAGTTTAGAATAGTGAAGGGAACCAACCCACTCTGGAGATTGGTCTGGGAGCCATTTCTTGCTTCCAGCCTTTCAATGTTGGCCGGGTCTAGGGCGCACTTGTAAAATCCTTTCCTGTGGTAGATTTCGGACCAACAGGTACTCATAAACCCTTTGGTCACCAAAAAAGCCCCATAGGTACACATAAACCCTTTAGTCACCCAAAAATCCCCAAATGTATCCATAAAATCTTTGGTCACCCAAAAAGCCCCAATGACATCTACTAAGCCCATTGGTCAAATGTATATATATACATATTAATCAAAATACAAAAACATCATTAAAATAACAAAAATACAAAATATTGTCTTACATTGCATTTCATATCGCTGGATTATACAATCACTTGCATTAAGCATACCCATCATTGCATTTTACATTCTAGAGTTTCTCATACATGTCTAGCACTAGGTCTGTACACTAGCCATCCTTAAAAATCAACTTTGTCAAAAGTCATTATTAACAACCATCTACATTACAATTATCATTTCCATCCAAATTTCCCAACTTTCATATTTGTTTGTTTCCCTTTACCTAGTAATTTTTTATAAGATGTCATTAGGGTTTTCGGTCACTCAACCATCTCTAGTTTTCTTTTTATATTTGGTAGATAGGTATCCTAATTTTTAGAAGGTATATTCCAGATTTACTATATCTTTTATATTTCATAATCCCAACACATTCTCACATTAATAAATCCAAGTTTTGCACAAGGAAATATGAAACCTACAAAGTAGTATTTGTTACCTTAAGTGAAAAATTTACCTTGCTCATCCCCCTATGTGAATGGTTTGATAATGTTGATAATTGACAAAAGTACAAGCTCCTCCCTACCCAAAGCAATAAAAATCCCATACCCACACCAAATCTAGGAAAGTATCCATAGAGGAACAAATACAAAAGTAAAAATATCTAAAATAAAAAGTGGTTTTCACCACTAACAAAAGAAAAACGTAAAATAAATAGTGGTTGTCACCACTACCAAAATATATTGCTCACCAAAATAAAAATGAGAAAATCCTTGGAGCAATTCAAAAATAAAATAAAATAAGGGAGTACCAAACTTGAATCCCTAGAATTATCAGTATTTGACAACCATGAGGTGATCCTCATTACAGGTTGGATGGCATCAATCCTGCTTGGCACTGGTAGTATCCTTACACATGACGATATATATGTCACATTAGCGACCTTATTTTGTACAAATGAATATCATCTTGCAGATGAGCTAGATTTTGGTAGCCTATATTACCAATGGTCTAATCCAACTATATATGAAACTTAGGATCATGATACTTGTAGGGTGATCTTCAGTATATATGGGCTGCATAAATCTTGTTTGGCATTGGGGTAACTTTATGCATTATTATAGCAATGAAATCACATGCACACATAGGGATATTGAATATCTTGGTCATCCTAGTAGATTTATACCTTACCAAAAAGTCTTGTATGGTTAATATATAACTTTTGACTAGTTCACTAGAGTGTTTGAGTCTCATGAAAACCTCAAGGACATTCTGTAATATCTTACTATGCATTCCATGCCATATCATTTTATCACATGTTTTTCAGTTTACATTTTCACAATCCATTACATAATCTTATAATAATGTTAAAATGAATTGATGAATTTTGTATATTCTATGGTGCTAGCATCTAGTGTGTCATATAGTATTCATAATTCATCATACATATTAAAAAATCATCTATGTCATTATGCATACACACATATACATATCATCAAGTAACATCATATTACAATACATGCATCCATGATAAGCATCCATATAAACATCATTAAAGTAAACATAAGCATCTCATACATCTAATAAAGTAGTAATGGAACACATGATGACAATAGAAAAACTCATATATATATATGGGGAAAAAGATACATCATAATCCAAAAATTTCCCTTAGGCTATAATCAAGTGGATCCTCAAACCTCACACTCCTAAAATCCAAAAACAACCATAGATTCTCAAAATCCATGGTCACATAGGACCAACACCCACCACCCTGAGTCTCACCACCACCCTCAATCATTGCTCATTGAGAGATCCAATATCTACTCCCTTTGATCCTATTTCATCTCCTTGTAGAGCTAGGAGTCCCCATCCTCACAAAATACTACCCTATACCACCGCTCCTACTATGTTGGGACCCACTAGTAGAAGGATGAGCTGGTAAGCATCCTCTAAGGTGTGCTACCTCATCCTACAAATCTTATGTGTATGATAGATCCTCTCAACGATGATCTTGGTAGTCATCCAATAAATTTTGAAGCTGTGTCACCTCCCTTTGTAGCCTAGCTACCTCGTCACTACCTAATACCCCTTGGTTCAAGATCCCTACTCTAACATGTGACTGAAAAGTTGCTAGCTCTATCGCTTTTATCTCAATCATTGTTGTTTACCTTGCAATCTCTATCTTAGTAGTCTACATATGTACCTATAGGAGAGCCATCTCCTTTGTGTACTCCCTCCACTCCTATCTCCCTCTGATCATCTCACCCTATAGCTTATAAATATTGGTATCTTGTGCTACCAACTATGCTTGCAATCCCTACTCATCAAAATAATCCTCATCATAATTCTCCTACTGACTCTCCATACCAATGTTATCCATCCACTCATCATCTATCCAACGGTGCACATGTCGCTCACCTAATTCTGGCTCCTCCTCATCTAAAGCCTCAATTGGAACATCCTAGTGAGCCTCCCCTATCACCTCATCTATACCACCTCCTAACAGTCCCTCCCCTTACCACTAGTACATCACCCACTAGGATTCATACTCTACAATGGTCCCTATATCATTTAGCTCAGATATATCCTTCGCAAGATCTGCCTCCTCTCCAACTACCTCCACTATAGGCCAAATAAAAGTCTTCTCATCTGCATGATATTGATAGATCACTGGCTCGCTAGGAAACCCCTAGAATAGCCTAAACTACCGCATCACTCAAGCATATGGTAAATACTCTCACTCAATACCGTGTCGACCAATTAACTATCTCCCTCATCGTACCCATCAAAGTTGCATATCAGCCTTAGGTTATTTTGGACAATCTTTTTAGGGTCTCTAGGTAACCTCCTCTTCTCTAAGTTGTGCAAATGATTGTGAATAGTGATTAATCATACCTATATTAAGATGGCTCTAACCCATTTTTTGATCTCATTACCATAGAATCCCATATCCTATCTCTCCATTCATGAGTTATGGCTACATCTTCTAAGGTAGTCCTCATAGTTGATCCATGACTATGTGCTGCCATCCTCACACATGTAATAGAAAGCTATAGCCTAATCCTTTCTACCCATGGAAACAGATCTCGTACATCTCATCATAAAGTTATGCTATCAAAGTAGTGCCCCACGCCATCACTAATGACCTCTCTATGGTACACTCTACTAGTGAAAATTCCAACTCCAAAAGGTTCCAGGGGAACCTAGCTCTTAATGATTTTTGTAGCAACATGTTGGAGATAAGCATCATTAGCAAGGCATGTATCATAGTCAATATCTATGTCTCATACCATAGCTCCACTAGGATACTTTTTCTAGGCAAGTCTCGTAATACCTTACACCAATCCTCTTCAAAATACCTATGCAAAATCATGTCTCTAAGATCCTAATGAAGAGACAATATGAGATGCCCCTCTATTAGAATACGCAAAATCTAGTATACATCCTCTAACGTCACCGTCATTTCTCCAATAGGCAAGTGGAAGGTATTGGTGTGAGGGTCCCACAAATCTATCAAATTAGTCAACTAGGATTTGTCTTCCATCACTGGTTCTAATCATATTGCTTGCTTGAGACCAATGACATCAAGCCATTTTAAGTCATCCTCTATCAGTAGGTCCCTAATGGTCTAAAAGAGAATAAAAATTTGATACTAGCTCTTGATCATCTGGCAGGGGTAAGCAAGATTAAAAAACAACAAAAATAACCAAAAAAGGCACCTTATTCTTTCAAAATCATGTTCATCCCACCCAGGTACGATCCTTAATTTTGCAACCATCCCAACTAGGTATGACCACCAGTGGTCGTCCCACCCAAGGATGACCTAAAAAAATGCTTAAAAATGACTTTAAAGTTATGTAGGCTTTAAAGTATGCTACTGTGCCACTAAACCTCTACCTCCTTCTCAGTACCTAAACCCTACCTCCTTCTTAGTACCTATCTTAGCCAAGAAGTATGCTAATTTTTTTAGCTCTACCCCCATAAATCAAAATCACATCATCCAATTCCCTTGATAACTCCTTAGTTTGCTTGACAATAGTCCCCAACCTCCATGTATCCAAAGCAAATATCCTCCTGCAATCTAAATCTCCTACCAATATTTGAAAATCAAATTCTATGATTATTTTCCTATAACCTTGTCTTACTACCCAAATAGAAGCAAATTTGATATTTTTGTATTTTGCTTCATTGTTCATGGACTTCTCTAGGATCTGTAATTACCAATAGGACATTGTCCAAACATGATTCCTATAGACCACTTCAATTCTAGCTCTACTTGGATTTCCTTTTATAGATTCATAAATATTAAATTTAATCAAGCCTTTTGGGGGTGTTTTCCAACAAGATTTGTCCTACTCTTGATATACTTTTGCTTTATTCTCCATCATCCCTCTATTAGCCTAAGTTTCTTATTTAGCATACACTACCATAGTTTCTATGAATTTTCTCCAAATGACCTGCTAGATGTCATCCAAGGATGAAAAGGTTTATCTAAACATTCTACCATATCTCTCCAACCATAATTTCTAGAAAATAAAATTTAATCCAAGCTTCCACTTGATACAAAGAGCTTCAAATTTAAATCTAGTCCTCTTCCATATTTCCCAAGTAATAATCCAATTCAAATCACCATTGACTTAAATTTTATAAGCTAAAATCCACCATTCCTAGATTTGACACATGAATGAGTACTCAAACATCAAGTGGTCATATGTTTTCTCACTTTTGTAGAAAAAAACACATTATGATCGACCAACTATTCCCCTACATCTCAGATTATCAAAACTAAGAAATTCATTGTACATTATTTTCATCCAACCCTTGGATTTCCAAATATTTCTCCAATCCTCAACTTGATATGCATGAGAAGGAAGTTCTAGAAGGACCTTATCATAACCAACCTTCACTATGTAGACTCTAAGGCTCCCATAGCCCCAATCTAATTCATCCTCCTCATCTCTACCTATGAGAATTATTTTTTCCAATATCTTAGTCATGATGGGTGTCAATTTTGGAGGGATTAAAATTGGCCACTTGTCCAAATTCTTAAATTGCTTAAGCCTCTAATACCCTAGTTGTCTAGTGTTGAAATAACTTTCAATTTTGATCCTATCCCTACTTTCCATGGCTATTTTTGCTGGTTATAGTTTTGGACATTTAACAGTGATAGGTGGGTATTTATCCCCTGAATTTGTCCAAAATTATACCTTCTCTCCTCTCTCCACTTTCCAAAATAATCCATCTTTCACTGGATGAATACTAACTTTAAATCCTACATACTAACTTTAAACCCTTTTTTTATCAATACCAAAAAGAAAAAGAAAAACTAAACTCAATTATTTGTTTTTTCTTCTTTTATTTATTTTCTTTTTGTGAAATCTTTCATTTTAACTTAACTAACCTTTCAATTGAATTTACCACTAGTCGTTAATCGTTAGTTGTTTGTTGAAAAATTAGTGTTCTCATTTAATACTTGCAAATATAAAAATATTCTAAACAAAATTATAAGAAATATGAATACATGACATTTAGATGTGGTACCCATAACAAATCTCAAAATACAAACAAATACATGCATGTCTACATCTATAATTTATTAATTTTGATATGATTAAAAAATATTTAGATAAATATTTTTTAATATAATTAAAAGAAATTGTAGAAACGAAACATACTAAAATTTGTATAATCTAATTTTACAAATACAAATTTTATAATATATAAAAAAAATACAAATTTTGTAATATATAAAAATGTTTATATATATTTAAAGAGGTGTGATTGTTGTTAATAGGTGTTATCTTTGTATGTCTGAGTGGGAGTCTATTGATCATTTGTTTCTGTATTGTAATTTTTCTGTCTCAATCTTGTTAGGTCTGTTACAAGTGTTTCATATTTATTGGGTCCATCCTCGATCCATTTTTGACTTATTTTTCCAGGTGGCCTTCCCCATTTTTGAATAGGCGTCTTAGGTATATGTGGAAGATCTGCCTTCATCACTACTTGTGGAAGATATGGTTGGAAAGGAATCGTCGGGCCTTCTTGGATAAGGTTTCTCAGTCATCCTCTGTCTGTCAAAAATTTTAGTATATGCTAATGAGAATACTTGTTTAGTGCTTGCAACATCTAGACCTCCAAATCCTTTTGAAGCTTCATTAGGCCAATCATTAAACTTACCTCTCACTGATGGCCTCAATCATCCTCAAGTCTGTCCTAGAACCATGATCACATGGACCCCACCCCCCCTAGGGTGGATTAAGTTAAATTTTGATGGGGCATCTAGGGGCAACCCAGGTGAAGTTGGGGCTGGTGGCTTACTTAGAGACCACAAGGGTGAGGTGCTTGTAGCTTTTGCAGAACATCTTGGAGCTCAAACTAACAATGTGGTTGAAGCAAGGGCAGTTTGGAGGAGCCTCAAGGTGGCGGAGAATTATCCAGGGAAACTGTTGGTGGAAGGTGATTCTCTTATTATTATAAATCTTCTAAAGAACACTAAGAGAGCTCCTTGGAGATTTGATGACTACATCCATGAAGCAAGGGCTCTAATTCATGACCGACTTGAGGCCATAATTTTGCATACCTTTCGGGAAGCAAACATGGCAGGTGATAAGGTCGGCAAATGAAGGCATTGTAGCAGCAAATTTGATCACGTGGACTGAAAATCTTCCTCATGCAGTCTCAATGGTGATAGATAATGAAAAACTTTAGATTGGAAGGCTCAAAGTGGATCAATGACAGAAAATGGGGGCATTTTTTTAAAAAAATTTTTTGAACCTTATAATGGATTTTGTCATATTTGTTTTTTTTGTTCATGTGACTAGTGTTTTTTGCAGCTGGTGGGGCACTGATATAGGTTTTTTATCTACAAATTCATGAATGGGAAAAATCTGCTTTGGCCTCAAGTATTTCCCAAGGTGTGTTTGGATTCGATGTCGCAAAAAGGCCCTAGCAAGAAATAACAAAGTGTTGGAGATCCCTGACAATGAGGCACCAGACCCCACCATAATAGTCTTGGAGAAGATGACAATTTCATCGACCTCCAACAGTATCAACCAGTTGAAGAGTCTGTCTGGCCTCATCAGTGCAGCTGTTGATTTGTGTGATTCCTTAAATCTTCGTTTTATAGCCAGCGGTTCCGGGGGCACAAGGAGTCAAAGGAAAAATCTAAATATGATGGCAAGAACGATGATAAGAAGTTAGATGAGGACTACAAGGAAGACTGCTTGGCCTCTTGGCTGTCCATTCTATGGGATGTTTTTTTTTTTTTTTTTTTGACCATATTCTATTATTTTTATATGGGCACAAGCTACTCTGCATGGTGCTTGCATGATTAGTTTTTGTCTTTGTTAGTTCTTTTTTGCGTCTTTCTTTTATGATGGCCATAATATTAGGCTTCCATAGTTTAGTTTGGTTGTATTATAATGGAAGAGTAGGTCTTGGCCATTTTTGTTGTCGATTTAAACTTTTAGGGCTTGGCCTTTGTCCAGTTGGTCAGTGGACCCTATTTTGTAAAATGGTTTTGGGTCAACCAGTTAAAACCCGGTGTTAATTATAATATTCTCTTACTTACCAAAAAAAAAAAAAAAAAAAAATATTTATCGTTAATATTAGTGAAATTGAGCTGGAGCAAAATATATATATATATATATATATATATATAATTTAAACAAAATATAGTAGGGTTTGAAAGGGTTACTCGTGCCCTTTTACATTGATTTAGTCACATTGAACTATTTGGTGAGTTATTCAGTGCCACCAAAATTACCTTGATGCACATCAACTGTTTGTCCCAACCTTTAACATTACTGTATAAATGGCAAGGACGCAACTTACATTATTGGTGATGTGATCCAGGTTCAATCCCCATAATAAATGTATAAGAAATATTACAAAATAAAAACATTATAAAAAGAAATAGTTGAACCAAAAACCCCTTAAAAGACTGACTTTTGGATATAACAACAAGAATATAATTGTACGGTTAAAACTTTTATTGGATTTGATAGTGTTAAATATGCGGTAGAATATGTTGAGCAGAATGTTGTATGTTCTTTCTGTGATCTCAAATGTTGCTTTCAAAAATGAAATGTATGTAACTCTTCAATTCAGAGCGTCACCACTTTTCAAATTAAATGAAATGCCATATTTATTTAGTTCATGTAGCGGATGTATTTTTCATGTAGGGGATGTATTTTCTGATCTGTGTTGTTATCATATAATCTGTGTAGCAAAGCAAGTGAAGAGCAATCCCAAAACTAATCAATCAATTGAAGTGAGGTCAGATCGATGGACTCGATACTAGGAGTTAATCCAACAACATTCACAATAATCGGGATCTGTGTAGTCATTCTTTTACTTGTTATCTGCGCATTAAAATGTTCAAAGCTCTGTTGTTAGTAACAAATATTTTATAAAAAAAAATTGTATCCATCTTGGAATTTAATTCTCTGAACCAAAAATAAATGGTGTTCATATAATGTTTATATGTTGTTCTATTACTCTTATTTAAAATGTATTTTTATTATAATTAATGATATTATATTTTTATAAACAAATACAAGTCATTTCTATATTAATAAATAATAACTTCAGTATTGTCATTTATAACTTTAGAATCATCATGTATATTTCTTGCAACATAGAATTTTATATGAACTCAATATAACATGATCTAAAAAAATTAAATTAATTATTCAACATTACCAATCGTTTAGGTATATTTCACAAACAATTTTATTGTATTAAAAGAACCTTTATATTTTGACCTAATATTTTGATCTTTTAATAATCTTGGTTCATATTTTGTCCCTAGTGCCAAAATCATAAGTCATTATTTTTATAAGCATGTTCATCCAATATTATTTCTTTATGGATCCTATCTCTTTTACAAAGAGTAGACTTAATTTTTTTCTCACTTCCTTTCCAAAGAAAAACTCCTTGAACTTTATTAAATTTTGATGTTACACCTATTAGAAATATTAAAAGTGATATCATATACGTAAGTATAGAAATATTAAAAGTGACATCACATACATAAGTATATATTCTAATGTTTATTTTTATATGTTTGACCTTCTAACCATTTATAAGAACTTTCCTTTCCAACCTACCAAACAAGAATTGACTCTATGCAAATTGAGTGATAAATGTCCATTAACATTTATCAAACAAGGAATACACATATATTCATAGTAATTTTCAAACATTAAACTATAAAACATACACAATAATCAATTGTAAATAAAGGGTAATGTTAATGAAAATTCTATATTTTATATTATTAATCAAATAGCTAGAAACCTTCTTAGAACATAATAAATTTATTTTAAATTCCATGGCCTTACTAACTAAGTTTAACCCAAAAGAAAAGCATCATCAACAAATTAATGATGGGGTTCAAAGGGACTATTTTTGAACTTGAATATCTTTCATTTTCCCTTCAACTTGAGTGGGCCTAATGGTTAAGACTATGAAACTTTGGATAGGAAGTCTCACATTAAAAAAAATATTGACTCTTAAATGTATATTTCTTAAGATATCCATTAGATTGTTCGGTATTTGGTTGAGGTTGATATTTTTGAGGGTCTTGGGGTATTCTTTGCTAAGCTTCTTAGCTTCTTAGTTTGGATCTTCCTTAGTTCTTAGTTTTGAGTTTCTTTGCTTCTTTAAGTTTGGAGACCCTTTTAAAACTCCTTGTTGTAAAAGGTTTCGGATCCCTTTAAAAATCCATTCTTCCACCTAATTAAAAAAAAATGACCTTTGGAAAACTCAAGAGATTGGGAGGCCCACCCAAATTTGTCTCCCAATTTATTTAGCAAAACCAAGTCTCTCCTATCTTAGGGATTCATTGAATCCCAAAAATGATAGACCACTCTTCCTCAATAGCCATACCACTGTGCCACTAAACCTCTACCTCCTTCTCAATACCAATGTGAAACGTACAAAAGAAATGTATTTGATCTAATAATTTGCTAAAACATAGATTATACAGAATTGCTGATTTTGTTCATGATTGAATTGTTTTTTTATGTTACAAATGGGGGAAATTCCCCTTTCTTTATTTCACAAATTTACAATAAGTCTGATGCTTTCTCTTGGGCTCCTCAATGTAGGTGGGCTTCATGCATAACGTGTGCCACCGTTGGTTGTATTTGTTATTTTCCTCTTTGCATCTATGCTAGACCTACAAAATGGAGTTAGTATGTTTGGGGGCTTGCCTCAGTTAGGCCCCATGGTAAAAAGGATAAATTGACTACAAATATGTAATGAAAACTTAAATAAATTGCATAGAAGCTCATAAAAACATCAAATGGAGCTTACCTACAAGATGTGGAGTAAAATGAGTCCTCTAGACCCAACTCACAGGTCGGGGAGTGAATTGGTGCTAGATTCATAGGTTAGGGGGTGAACTGCACTGTAAGTACTTTTTTCTAGAAATCATCACACGGATGGGTTCCTCAGGTGTTGTAATGTTGTTGGTACGAATCAGATATCCTTGGCTGCACTTCTTGTTTCATTTTGACTGATTTTATATACTTCAACTAAAAAGGAAGAGAGGTAGAATGAGGGATTAGGTCCACTATTAATAGATAAACCTAAGGTGTAGGGGGTGTGGTTAGGGAAACTAAACCCTAAGGTCAGGTTATATGGTGGTTAAGTTAGGGTTTGTAATGTGTCATCCCATATTCCCTCAAGAAATATCTCATCCTCACACATGTGTGAGAAGAGATTAGGGTTAACTAGGATTAGTCAACTCTAAGGTTATATTAGGGTTAGGTTAGGATTTCCTATGAAATATCCTAACTAACCTAGTGCACACACATGTGGGAGGGAATAATTAGGACTAATTAGAATTTACAAACCTAATTAACCTTTTTAATCCAAAAAGTGCACTTTAAGTGAAGTCACTTTAAAATTAGAATTTGAATTAACTTTAATTAAGACTTTTTGGAAACTAATAGTCCCGTGGGGTCCTAATTATATCTAGTATGGGCTTAAGCTACTTTGGGTGATCTATGAGTGGCCTTTGATGGATGCAAGGTGGTTATGGCATGAATTGAGAAGTTTAATAGGGTTTTGTACCTATAAACTAGTGGAATGGCCTATGTAAGTCTATGATATGCTACACTAATCTAGAGTGATCTACGCTAGTCTATGCATATCTACAGTAGTCTATGCATATCTATGATAGTCTATGAAGGTCAAGAGTGATATACAATAGTCTACGTCAGTCTACAATAGTGTAGAGGTATCTAGGATGGCCTATGTAAATCTACAAGTGTCAAAAAGGATCTACAAGTATGTAGAGGTAGCTATGTGTGACTTTTAGGTGTCTATATTTTTCTCCTTCTTGTACTATACTGTGTGGCACACAGTTTAATACAAAAATATGATGGGAGGAAGTAGAATATGAAGAAGGTAATAGAATGGAATCTAATCAAATGTATGTGGTTGCTCGAAGCGTGACCATACAACATTGATTGATAGCCAAGAGAAGGGAAAATAATGGGATCCAATCAAAGGTATGTAGTTGCTCAAAGCATGACTATACAAAATTGATCGATAGCCAAGATAAGAAGGGAAAATAATGGGATCCAATAAAATGTATATAGCCGCTCGAAGCACGACCATACAACTTTGACAAGGAATCCAGGGAGAGAAGATATAGAAAGAAAATAAAATGAAAAATAATACTGGTGAATGGAAATGGATGATTGTGGATGCAACAAAATAATTTTACTGAGTCTGTATGACATTTCTTGATGTCATACTAGTTACTTATGGGGGTAAATTTTGATTGCTTTGCTTTTTCAACCAATGCAAGATGGTCTAAAGTACGAATAAAACAAATGCCTATTCAAATTTTTGCTATTGATTGATTGATGAGTGCATGGTGAAAAGTGTCAAACCATTTGAGATAGTTAACATATGGATTATTCAAACGTATCATTCATTATGTATCATGAATGCTAGAGTGACATCTTCAATTTTGCGCATGGGTTATTCAAACGTGTCTTTCATTATGTATCATGAATTCCAAAGTAACATCTCCATTATTGTGCACAACTATCGTGATCTAACAAATATCTGGTTGGGATTTGATATTATTATCATAAGATAATATTTAGCAAAAAAAATTGTAGATAGATGCAATATCCGTGATTTGGATGTTTGATTGTTTGGTTGCATGCAAAGCTGACTTTTGGATATGAATACCCCCTCAAACGAGGAATCAACAATGAGGTGAATGAAATTTGGTGATGAATCAGTTTATAGAAGAAAAATTTATGATGTGATTGATGAAAAATCATATGGTAAGGAAAAGGAGCAGGTTTCCTAGGATTTGAAATCAAATTTGGGTGATTTTGGGGCTTCTAGGCTCAATTTGTAGGTCGAGGGCAAATTGGATTTGGATTTGTAGGATGGGGGGCCGAATTGATCTAATTCATAGGTCGAGGGGTATATTGGGTCTAATTCATAGGCCAAGGGGTGAATTAGACCTAATTAGGATTTTAGGTGTACTTAAACTTTTTGGAAGCATGGGGGGTCATTTTGACAATGGTAAACTTGGAGAGTGAGGAGCGAGTGATGGTTGGAAATGCGGAGCACTTGTAGTTGATAAGTTTGAGCATTATTATGGCAAGAGGATGCACTGGTTCTGGCACCCGATGTGGATATCCATCAATAAGTGCTCTTTATTTTATTTATTTGACAATTTTATTTCTTGAAAAGCATGAAATAGGGGGAGATTTTTGTGTTATTTTTAAAATTTAGAAAAAATTTAATTGAAATTAGAACACAAAGTGTTAAAATGGCTAAATGGGTACCCAAAAGTGTGATCACTTTTTATTTTTGATTAGTTTTTGCTATAGTTTGACTAGGTGATGGGTAGGATAGTCTCATAGTTTGACTTTGCATTTTTGGAGTGATGGTGCACTGTTTTTGAAATATGGTTGAATTTCGTTTGTAAAAGTAGGAAATGGATATTTGATTGTGTGACTTTGTTTTTATTTTATCTTTGTTTGACGTGTTATCTGAATGTGAGCCATTAGGATGTAACTTAGAAAACTTTATGGGTGTATGACTTTTGAAAATCGTTGACACTTTTACCATAGAAGGACAGAATGGGTATCCAAAAATGTGATTTATTTTGGTATATGATTGTTTTTGGTGTATGTTTGAATTTTTGTCATGATGTAGATAGGGTTAAATTTAAAATTAGTTGTTGGGAGCTCGATATGCATTGTTTTTTATTTTTGTTTGAACTTTCACCGTGAAGTGGCCAAATGGGTGTCCAGAAATGTGACTATGTTTTTTATGTGGTGTGATTTGGCATGTGCACTATTTTTATGAGGTTGTATTGACTTTGACCTCAAACTTTGTGCATATTTGTATACTATTTTTGAAACTTGTTGACACTTTCATCGTAAAGTTGCTAAATGGGTGTTCAAAAATTTATTTTCAAAATTCTCCACCTAATCGAGAAGCTCTTATGGATATCCTTAGGTTTATTTAACTGTAGCCCTAGAAGTCTAACTCCTTTATCAATTTCATGGGGAACATTTAGTAGTGCAAAGATACATTAATCACATTTCATGAACATGAAATAAAACCAATATTAAATAATGTAGTTGATCCTCCATACACATCATTGCGTGTGTAAATATAACACCTTACAAAAGAGTTATAATTGATACTATTTCTTCAAGCAATATCATCACCAAAAATGATCTCCAACATCTAGATCTTCTATCATCCCACATTGTTGCATCCATGTATACCCTCCGAGCATTCAATGATACTCTATGCTTAACAATTGGCACTATAGTCCTACCTATTTAGGTGGGATGCAAAACCATACCAACATTTTATCACATATTAGAGGGTGCAATGGCCTATAATATCTTGTCAAGAAGACCCTAGATTAGGGACATGAAGTGCATGCCATCTATAGCTCACCAATGTTTGAAGTACACTCACAAAGGGTAAGTCATGTTGTCTCCGTAGACCTTGATCCCTTAAAATACTACAACTTGGTACAACACATCCCCAATTCGACCTTTCCATAAACTCATTTGGAATTTCAACCAAATACATTCATTACCATATTCTTCTATAACTCAAGTAATATCCTTCATTATCGTCTTCCATTTAACCATTACCATATTCTTCTATACCATCCTCATCATTGGCACCTTCATATACACCTTCATCATCGTCAAATCCTTCATAGAGGAACATGTTGTAGAGGCCTATTAACAAGATCCATCCAATCATCTCTACTATTTTCATGGAAGAAATTCCTAGTCTAGCAGATGAGGAACAACCTCATAAGGTAAGCATTGATTCATCTTAAGCCTCACTTCTATCTCCTCCATCTTCACCAACACAAGTCATAGTCCTTATGGCTACCACGATCTTAGGAGAGTACTTAGTAAGGAACATCACAATAGTTCTAGCCATTGAAAAAATATAGAATATGGGACAACCTCGTCTTCCCATAGGTACCATCATACCTCTAGGTATACCTCCCAATCAAACGAACTTCATATATGGGGTATTGAATATGGTACAAAATTATATCCTTAATAAGAAAAGGATGAAGAACCATTTTTTGAGAACAACAATTATATGTCTAATATTGACTATGCCATGTGATATCTCCATCATTTTCATTGGTATGGCTATGGTTTAGGGTTGTACAAATAAGGTACTCGTTTTCCTTGCCATCGACAATATCAAATGCCATATGATAAATCTATCTTAGGACACAACAAGCTTGTGCCTATAAATGTCCTTAGAGATAGTTTAGAATGCCTAGGTCTAAACTATAGGGATGTGCTTACACACAATCCTTACGCTAATCCTAATCATGTCCAATATTTGGGGGATTATTTTCCCATAACTATGATAGATCAAAAGATATGTCATTATTTTACCCTATCCTATGAAGAAGGTGGAGGTTTGTATACTCTTACATCTGACAATGAGGAAGAGAATCAAGGTCCCCCTTATGAATGGATAATTGATGATGAATCATATTATGAAGCACCTATTAACTGTCCTAGTTCATATGAGGAGTATGAACAAATCATCCCATTGAACGAAGAAGAAGAGTTCTACCTACATATGTTCCCATTACCACATCCCATCTGGCGATAAATTCTACCATTCGAGGAGCAAGTCCATACCATTCCACATTAACCACCTTTGGTCGTTCCACCTCCACCGCAACTACCACCACAAGTTTTGCGACAACATTTTGTCAATAGACCCAACTTCCCATCCAATGAAGATTATCCAACCATCCATATGATTTCCATAGATCTTATCGCACCCTTGCATGATCCAAATAACCCATTAAATCCATTGCACCTTGACCTTGAGGTAATTGACTTTGATCAAGGATATTTTTTGCCATCTCCATCAGGGTATTGGCATTGCGATGAAATGTTACAACCATTTCATTTTTATCCATGATCTACTCAAAATGTCTTTCACATTGAGGTTGATCCTGATTTTCCAATTGATGACATAAACCCAGCTGATGACATTCATTTTATCCCTACTCCACACAATTTGGAAGTCATATGTCAATTGAGACAAGAATTTATAGGGATATCGACACAGATCGTGAGATTCCCTAATTCATCAAGTTAGGGGAAGGCTTATCTTTTACATGGTCTTATAAATACATGCTAGGACTAGATCAAAATATAGTCATGCATAATATTATAATTGACGCAAATGCAAAACCAATCAAGCAAAAGTTACACAAAATGCATCCAATAGTAGCCTTAATGGTGAAATATGAATTGTAAAAATTGTTAGATGTCAATTCCATTATATCAGTTGATTATCCACCATGGGTTTCTAATATGGTACCTATAAAAAAACTCGATGGAAGTATTTGCATCTACATCGCTTTTGAGATCTAAATAAAGTGAGTCCTAAGGATGAATTCCCTTTGTCAAATATTGATGCATTGGTGGATGCCACAACAGGCCATTAGATGTTATCCCTAATGGATGGTTTCTTTGGATATAATCAAATTTGCATTAATCTAGAGGACCAACTTAAAAATGCATATACAATGCCTTGGGGATATTTTGTTATAAAGTAATGCCTTTTGGTCTCAAAAATGTTGGTGCTACCTACCAATGATCTACGATTTACATCTTCCATGACTACATGCATAACATTTTGGAAGATTACATAGATGACTTATTTGCTAAATCTCTACTCTACCATAAACACATTGATGTACTATGCAAAGTCCTCAATCACCTCATTAAACACAATGTTAGACTAAATTCCAATAAGTGTATCTTCGATGTCACATAGAAAAATCTTGGGATTCATAGTCTCTAAATGAGACATAGAGATCAATCCAAGTAAATTCAAGGTAATCCTTGAAATGCCTACCCCCACTACTATCAATTAGCTACATAGTCTGCAAGGAAATGTCGCATCCATCAAGCGCTTCATAGTGTAATTATCGGATAAGTGCCAACCTATGAACAAATTGTTACACAAGGGGGTCACGTTTAATTGGGATAATGAATGTCAAGCAACCTTTGATGAAATTTAATAATATCTATATTTTTTGCTTGTATTGGCTCCTCCTTGACCAGGAGTACCATTATATTTATACATCTAAGCTCCTGATCTTGCGTTGGGCACCATGTTGGCCCAAAATGATGAATTGCACAAAGAATAGGCTACGTACTATATTAGTCACACCCTGGTTAACTAAGAAATAAATTACGCATATGTTGAGAAGCTATGCTTAGCAATGGTTTTCACCACTAAAAAGCTACACCGTTATATGCTCAATTATACCACATATGTAGTATCCAAAGATAATCCATTGTGATATATGATGAGTTGTACTTACCATAACAATTACACAATGAAATGGATTATGATGTTTATGGAATTTGACCTCAAATTCATCATACAAAAAACAATTAAAGATCAGGTCATAGCCAATCAACTTGTAGAGGCTCCCCTCCAGGATGACCAACCTCTTAGCATCGAGCTTCCTGATGATGGAGTTTTTCAAGTGTCAAAATCACCTAATCTTGAAGAGCCTAAAACATAGGTTGACCTGACCCTATATTCAATGGCTGTAAGTGTGAGCAAGGGGGTGGCATGGGAATTGTGTTTTTTACACCTCAAGGGGCTCAATACCCCTTTCATTCACACTCACTTTCCTATGCACAAACAATAATACCAAGTATGAAGCTCTTCTCATAGGCCTTCAAACGACAATCGCCATGAAAATAACTAAGATCAATATTTTTGGTGATTCCTTGCTCATAGTGAATCAAATCAAGGGAATATTTTGTTAAGACACCAATCGGAGGAATAAGGTAAAATGCAAAAATAAGAAATGAATCGTTGTTATAAAGGAATCATTGTTAAATTGGAGGAAGACCACCCAATGGAATGTAAAATGAATATATATTTCTTTGATGATAAATTACATCAAGTTGAGTGCTTATTTCTATGTGCGTGGAGTTGTGACCAAGGGTCACAACTTTGTGAAAAAGAGATTAATAAATAATTAACAAATAAGTGACTAGGATGATGGTTAGGAGTAGAATCCTAACATGCCACCCTCCTTAAAAAGAGCTTTGTCCTCAAAGCTCGGAGTGAGAAGCTTCCTTCATCCTCTATTTTGCTAATAGTATGTGCTCATGTTCTTGTACCATTTTAATATCATTGTTGAGTTGTTTATGATGCAGGTATGATTTCAGTAGGAGAACCAATGGAGTCAAAGGTGGGAATTGATGCAACTTATCAAGAACAAACTCCCTTGCACTTACACCACTATGGGTGTTTTTTTTTTTTTTCAAGTCCCAAACTTTGCATATGATTGATCGTCATATTTATTTCTAATAGACCCATTTTTTCCTTGAATAGTGATATCAATGGCAAGAGCTTCTGACGGAGATGCTCCTTTTTCGGAGATGGCTATATCAGGCTTGCGAGTCAGTCATATTACTGGTATAGATGCAAATTTTGTAATTATTCAGCTTTGAACTGTAGCATACCCAAACTTAATGGTTCAATTATTATTGCTCCTCTATAGTTGCTAACTACTCTCTACTTGTTATCCTTCTTCGCAACCACAACTTGTTCACAAGAATTTTCCAATTCCTTTACTTGGATTTGTTTAAAGTCCTCGTCCAGATTGGTCTTATTTGGAAGAATATTTTTATTTTTTGTTTCCAGCTATCAATGCTTGCTTTCTATCTTCCATAGAACAAAATGTATGATAAGGGTATGATCTAGGAACATCCAGTCCTTGTTAAGAATAATGTCCTTGGGTCTAGGGTGTCGCTCAGGAAAATGTACCCCATTTCCACAGGAACAGAAGACTTTGAGGGGGCCTTGCACCTAGAGGTTAAATTACTTGGCTTGGCATGTTCATTCTCCACTGAATTAGGCTAGGACCACAAGCTCAAAAATTACAAGGGCATTCTTGCCTTTAACCACCTGAACTAATGAGTTGTATTGATGGATATAATTTTGGATGGATTCCTAATGGACAGTAGCTTTGACCTTTAGGCATGGTGGAGGATAATTTAATTTGCTTTCCTTGCGTTTCAAGCATAATATCCATGTCTAAGTTGCACCAGTCCGTGTCAAAGCTTAGACCCCATTTGCTTTGAGTGTTGTGACCCACTTGGTGAGACTTTGGTATGGATTCCTAGTCATCAACATCTCTCAATACAATGGGATGTGCATGCCTCAATCTGTTAAGGAGTTTCATGACATCATTGGGTGTCCATTATTCGGGCCCCCAACTTTGAACAAATGCCAGAGCTATGATCTGTAAGTCATGCTTGAAGGAACTTCACATTGTCATTAGAAATTTAGAATACTATTTTCAGAATATGCCAAAGTGCTTAACAACATTTTTGTAACAATATGGAGGTTCTAGACAAGAAATCCAAGAATCGTAGGTGCCCTGATTGTGGTCAGAACATTTTTATCAGAATATTCAGGGTTCTTGGCAGATTTTCCCAAATTCTTAATGTTAGCATATCAGATTTGAGGCCTACATAATGTCTTAGAGATTCCCGCAAGTTGTGTCTTTTGTTCTCTCTCTTCTGATCTTGATATGCGTCCTGTTCTCTCCCTTCGGCTGTCTATTGTCTGTTCTGAGTTTGAACGACTTGAAGTGTGCTTTTAGCATGCACAGGAGAGGAAAAGAAAGTGTTGGCTTCCATATTCATCACTGCAAAAAATCCAGAAGCTATAAATTACACAGCATTTGAATTGCCCTCAAAATCCCAGAAAGGAGCCATAGAGATTCCTGGCCCAAAAAAGGAAGGGCACTAATAGCCACAGAAATTCCCTCCTGAACAGATCAGCAGTAAGGATAAAAAATGGCTCTGCAGCTTGTGGCTCAAAGAGTCAGCATTCAGCCAGACAAGCAGAGACAAGTCATCTCAGATAGTGAAGAAAATATATTATAAGAATGCCCATGAGTATTTGGATGATCACAAAGGAGATGGTCCTTGTATAGGAGGAAATTTGCATCCTAAATTCCCATGAACAGATTTAAATGGTGCAAGTAGTGTTTCACGCCCATAAGTAATACGAGAGCTATATAGCCTCAAAACATCAATTCATGGTCTTCATCTATGAACCTCACATCTAGCAATATTTTGAAGGTAGGGACCAAACCAATCATCATACTGTATAACAAGAACAAAATTCCAGAAAGGCTTAGATAATTGGGTTCATCAGATTGAAACTTACTTTGCCATCAAAATATATATGGACCAAAAGCAAATTGGAACTGTGATCCTAAAGATGCAAAGCCAGGCTCTTCTCTCCTAGGAGTAATTTTTCATCCCATTAGCAGCATCGGGGAAGACTACAAATCTCTACCTAAGATGACTTCAATTGCATATTTTACCATAATTTTATGTTCCAGTTTGTACACATCAACAACAAATTAAGCAGCAATATATGTATAAATGCTGACAAGAAATGGTCATCAAAATATCAGTGGCCCAAAGCCAGATATCTATACACAATAATTACATCTCAGCAAACAATGTTCTGTTGCACAATAGTCAGAAGCAAGATGGTACTTAGAGAGATTCAGTCATCGCAAAAAAAGACATTTGGGATGAAGTAGTGAAAATTTGATGTCATTAGCATTATTTCATACTTTAGTGATCATTTTGAAGAACTCTCTCTCTCTCTCAACTGCAGTGATTTTACTTAATTTATTGCAACTTTAACTATTAATTCCCTTTTTGTATTTGAGAACCTATACCTTCTGTATTTTTATATCATTTATATCATCTTATTCTCACTTTGCTCTCTGAAGTGGATATATCCATTTTTTCCTGTGATTTTATTCTATGGGGAATAATCTTTGTATAAGTACAAAGGTTGTCTCTTTGTGTTTTTAGGGTATTTTTGATTCATACATGTGAATCTTGGATAATAATGTTATTATTTTTCTGGGTTGCAGGGATTGCTACTCCTATAGACGAATTGGTAGATTTTATAGATGCTTCCTTATGTGATGAAAAAAGTGGAAATGACGTACATGCAGATCTCGAACATTGTGATGATAAGGTGCGTACATATAGCTTTGTTGGATACATGATTACAAGAAGACTGATTAGATACTATATATTATTAAAGTATCATGGACTATTGTACCTTTTGGCATATATTTCAATTTCTATGCTGCTATTTATAATGGTA
Organism: Wollemia nobilis; assembly: GCA_028583015.1. Lineage (NCBI taxonomy): Eukaryota > Viridiplantae > Streptophyta > Pinopsida > Araucariales > Araucariaceae > Wollemia > Wollemia nobilis. Next base: position 9,713,042 of record JAQPPZ010016931.1, read on the forward strand.
AGTCACATACAGTAAGCCTTTCTTTGCACATGTTGACAACGGAGGATAACACTATATCCAGGAAGAGTACCTTCCAAATTATATGTAATGTCTCAACTGCTTTTGTCTTTGATGTATGCTTTTACTCAAGGTAAATTGGATGAATCTGTTACCCAAGCCGAATTTTTGTAGAACGGTGATGGTCTGCGGATTGATGATAGATAGTGGATCCTTTAAACCAAAAATAACCAAAAATGAAATCTGGTTTTATAAGTCATCAGAAAAGCACGTCAGAAAATTAATTAAAATATTTTATAAGTTTTTTTTTTTTGTTTAATTTTTCTTGGTCAGTTTGATTTATGACCGTAAAATGGAGCTTGCAGCGTTTGACCTATTTGTAGAGCCTTTTGATTTCATCTGAGTTTGCCAAGGGAGCAAGAGCTTAGAACGGTGTCAAATTTTGATTGTTTTTTATGTTCATCAGAAAAAAAAAAATTAGGCTGACTTCGTCTACTTTCTATCCTAATATAAATAACGAGACACCCGTGGGATCGCCAAAATCTTAGAATGGCAACAATTTGACGGCTAGATCGGGCACTATTATAATAGCTGAGGCAATGATTTTTCATTGACAGCTTATGGCAGCGGTGAGAGTGGATTAACTGTTATGGTGGGTGTTTTTTTTGAGGCGTTGAAGAGGTGAGGATAGTGGAATGTATCAGGGTAAAAATAAAATTATTTGCAGCATTCGTTGGAGTATGGTAGTGGAGGGTAAACAGTGGCAGGCGGATGATGGCTCTGATCCAAAATGTTAAGACACCAATCAGAGGAATAAGGTAAAATGCAAAAATAAGAAATGAATCGTTGTTATAAAGGAATCATTGTTAAATTTGAGGAAGACCACCCAATGGAATGTAAAATGAATATATATTTCTTTGATGATAAATTACATCAAGTTGAGTGCTTATTTCTATGTGCATGGAGTTGTGACCAAGGGTCACAACTTTGTGAAAAAGATATTAATAAATAATTAACAAATAAGTGACTAGGATGATGGTTAGGAGTAGAATCCTAACATATTCCAATGTAGATGACCAATCTTGCAAGCCTAAAAAGCCCTTATGGATAAAATTTTGGAAAATTTTGAAGATATTGAGGCACTCCCTTGATCATCTAACCATTTTGTAGACACGATGGCCTCCTTAGGGTATTTAATCATGTAAAACCTTTATGATGATATAATTACCATTCAATTCAAAATGCTATCACAATTTGCAACTAAGCATGAGGACCTCCACTCCATACCAAAATTCCACATGATTCAAATTGAACCTTCTCATGAACAATTCTCTCAAATTCATAATTGCTTAAATAATGTCACTTGGGGGACTTTATTCCCTCAAACTCATTTTGATAGTAGCACAATTCTATATCTACAAGTTCTCTCTCAATCATTATTTGCAAGAGATGAACTTCAAAAGGATCATGCAATTCATGCAATTGAGGCTTCTTCAAATCAATATTGGTCCATCTAGCTAAACTATTACCTAAATCTTGGTAACATCCCTTCTGTATTATCGCATAATATCAAATTAAAATTCAAACAAAAGGTGGTAAAATATGTATTACTTGGATACATTGTATCATTGAAGCTACAAGGGTATCCTCCATTTCTTAGAACCTCAAGAGTCAGTTTGGGCAATCACACAAGTGCACAACAGTACATGTCATGGTCATTTTAGTGGTATGGCCATTGCAAAAATCATTCTTTGCATGGGCTATTATTGGAAAACTTTAGAGTAATATTGTTGTTCTTATGTTAAGAAGTGTGTAAAGTGTCAACACCATGCTAATTTGACACACATACCTTCTTAGGCCTTACAACCGATTCAATCGATTTGGACTTTTTTGCAATGGGTGTTTGACTTAATTGAGAAAATATCACCCCCTTCATTAGGCCGTCACACATTCATCTTTATGGTCATTGAATATTTCACAAAATGGGTGGAAGTAGTTCCCCTTACCACTACAACTAGGTTTCACATTACAGAGTTTATGTTACATAATATCATTTATCATTTTGGTATTCCAGCCAAAATAATTTTACATAATGGGCCACCTTTCAAGAATAAGAATATGCATGCTTTAATAGCTAAATATAACATCCATCACAACTTTTCTACGTCTTACTATCCACAAGCTAACAGGTAAGTTGAGGCATCAAACAAAACAATAATTGCCATTTTAAAGAAAACAATTAAGTATAATCACAATGATTGGCATACTCAATCACCTCTTGCCATTTTGACCTACCACACTAGTATTCGATCACCCATTGGGGCAACTCTATTTTCACTAGTATATGGTTTTGAGATCATCATGCCTTTAGATATGGAAATCCCATCGTTGTGCATATCCATGCAAGAGTTCATCGATGATGAAATCACATGGCAGAATCACCTAGACCAATTAACTTTACTTGATGAGCAATGCATTAATGCTCTTGAACACCTACATGTTCATCAAGAGCAACTTAAAAGAGCTTATAACATGAAAGTACATCCTAGAGACTTTTAAGTTGGTGACCTTGTTCTAAAATAGAACTAACAAAACTCTAACTTGTTGCCTCATTTGTGGGACATATTAACAATAAAATGGTTAGGTCCATTCATTATCACTAGTCATATTGGACCTAGAAATTATTTTCTAGCCTCCATTGAAGGATCTGAGGAACCTAAACCCTTGAATATCCTTCACCTACAGAATTTTCATGCTTAAAGTGTTGCACCCTACCCAAAAGACCCAAAGGTATACATAAACACTTTGGTCTCCCAAAATACCCCAAAGGTACCCATAAATCCTTTGGTTACCCAAAGAGCCCCAAAGGTATCCATAAATCCTTTGGTCATCCAAAAAACCCCAAAGGTACCTATAAATCCTTTGGTCACCTAAAAAGTCCTAAAGGTATCCATAAACCCTTTGGTCACCCAAAAAACCCCAAAGGTATCCATAAATCCTTTGGTCACCCAAAAAGCTCCAAAGGTACCTATAAATCATTTGGTCACTAAAAAATCCCCAAAGGTATCCATAAACTCTTTGGTCACCCAAAAAGCCCCAAAGGTACCCATAAATTCTTTGGTCACCCAAAAAACCCCAAAGGTCTCCACAAATCCTTTGGTCACCCAAAAAGCCCTAAAGGTACCCATAAACCCTTTGGTCACCCAAAAAGCCCCAAAGGTACCCATAAACCCTTTGGTCACCCAAAAAGTCCCAAAGGTACTCATAAACCCTTTGGTCACCCAAAAAGCCCCAAAGGTACACATAAACCCTTTGGTCACCCAAAAATCCCCAAAGGTATCCATAAACCCTTTGGTCACCCAAAAATCCCTAATGGCATCTACTAAGCCCATTGGTCAAATGTATATATATATATATATATATATATATATATATATATATATATATATATATATACATATTAATAAAAATCCAAAAACATCATTAAAATAACAAAAATATTGCATTACATTGCATTTCATATCGTTGCATTATACAATCACTTGCATTAAGCATACCCATAATTGCATTTTGCATTCTAGATTTGCTCATACATGTCTAGCACCAAGTTTGTACACTAGCCATCCTTCAAAATCAACTTTGTCAGAAGTCATTATTAAGAACCGTCTATATTAAAAATTATCATTTCCATCCACATTCCCCAACTTTCATATTTGTTTTTGTTTCCCTTTACCTAGTCATTTTTTATAGACGTCATTAGGGTTTTTAGTAACTAAACCATCTCTAGTTTTCTTTTCAGATTTTGTAGATAGGTATCCTAATTTTTAGAAGGTAGAGTCCTAATTTTATTGTACCTTGTATACGTCATAATACCAACACATTATCACATTAATAAATCCAAGTTTTGCACAAGGAAAAATGAAACCTACAAAGTGGTCTTTATTACCTTAAGTGAAAAATTTACCTTGATCATCCCCTGGAATTATTAGCATTTGATAACCATGAGATGATCCTCATTACAGGTTGGGTGGCATCAAGCCTGCTTGAAAATGGTAGTATCCTTATGCATGATTATATGTTTATCACATTAGCGACCTTATTTTATACAAATAAATATCATCTTGCAGATGAGCTAGCTTTTGGTAGCCTATATTACCTATGGTCTAATCCAACTATGTATAAAACTCAGTATCATGATACTCGTAGGGTGATATTTAGTACAAATGGGCTGCATAAATCCTATTTGGCACTGGGGTAACTTTATGCATTATTATAGCAATGAAAAAACATGCACACATAGGGATACTGAATATATTGGTCATGCTAGAAGATTTATACCTTACCAAAAAGTCTTGCATGGTTAATATATAACTTTTGAGTACTTCATTAGAGTTTTTGAGTCTCATGACAACCTCAAGGACATTCTTTAACATCTTACTATGCATTCCATGCCATACCATTTTATCACATGTTTGTCAGTTTACATTTTCACAATCCATTACATAATCTTATGATAATGTTAAAATGAATAAATGAATTTTATACAATCTATGGTGCTAGCATCTAGTGTGTCAAATAGTATTCATAATTCATCATACATATTAACAAATCATCCATTTTATTATGCATACACACATATACATATCATCAAATAACATCATATTACAATACATGTATCCATGATAAGAATCCATATAAGCATCAGTAAAGTAAACATAAGCATCTCATACATCTAATAAAGTAGTAAGGGAACACATGATTAAAATAGAAAAACTCAGATATATATATATATATATATATATATATATATAGATATATGTATGGGAAAAAAAGATACATCATAATCTAAAAATTACCCATAGGCTACAATCAAGTGGATCCTCAAATATCATGTTCCTAAAATCTAAAAATAACCACAGAGTCTCAAAAGCCATGGTAACATAGGACTGATAGCATGACTCTCACTACCACCCTAGATCATTTCTCATCGAGAGCTCCTATATTTGATCTCTTTGATCCTATTTAATATCCTTGTAGAGCTAGGAGTACCCATCCTCATAAATGACTACCCTATACCACCCCTCCTACTCTATTGGGACCCACTAGTAGAAGTATGAGCTGGTAATCACTCTCTAAGGTGTGCTACCTCATCCTTCAAATCCTATGTGTATGATAGCTCCTCTAAAAGATTAGTCTAGAAGTCGCCTATTAAAGTTTTAAGTTGTGTCACCTCCCCCTGTATCCTAGCTACCTCATCACTATCCAATATCCCGTAGTTCGAGCTCCCTGCTCTAATATGTTATAGAAAATCTGCTAGCTCTAACGCTTACCTCTCAATAACTATTGTCTACCTTTCAATCTCTATCTTAGTAGTATACATCTATACCTATAGGAGAACCCTCTCCTCTATGTACTCCGTCCACTCATGTATCCCTCTGATATCTCACCCTATAGCTCAGTAATGGTGGTATCTAGTGCTGCCAACTGTGCTTGCACTCCCTTCTTATCAAAATAATCCTCATCATAATTCTCTTGTTGACCCTCCATATCAATGCTATCCATCCGCTCATTATATATCCAATGATGCACATGTCACTCACCTAATTCTAGCTCATCCTCATCTAGAGCCTCAATTGGAGCCTCATATGGAGCCTCCTAGTGAACCTTCCCTATCACCTCATTTGTACCACCTCCTAGCAGTCCCTCCCCTTACCACTGGTGCATCTCCCACTAGGATTCATACTCTACTATTGTCCCTACATAATTTAGCTCAGATATGCCCTCTATAGGATCTGCCTCCTCTCCAACTACCTCCACTATAGGTCAAGTGTCTTCTCATCTACACAATATCGATAGATCACTGGCTCACTAGGCAACCCCTGGCATAGCCTAAACTACCGCATCACTCAAGCATATGAGAAATACTCTCACTCAATCCCATTTCGATCAACTAACTATCTCCCTCATCGTACCCATCTAAGTTGCACCTCAGCCTTAGGCCATGTTGGACAATCTCTGTATGGTCTCCAAGTAACTTCCTCTACCCTAAGATGTGCAAATGACTATGAATAGTGATTAATCATACCTACATTAAGATGGCTCTAACCCCTCTCTTGATATCACTAACATAGAATCCCATATCCTATCTCTCCACTCGGTAGTCCTCATAGTTGATCCATGACTATGTGTTGCCATCCTCACACATGTAATAGAAAGCTATAGCCTAATCCTTTATACCCATGGCAATAAATCTCGTACATCTCATTATAAAGTTGTTCTAGAAAAGTAGTACCCCATGCCATCACTAATGACCTCTCTATGGTACACTCCACTAGTTAAAATGCCAACTCCAAAAGGTTCCAGGGGAACCTGGATCCTAAAGAGTCTGGCAGCATCATGTTGGAGATAAGCATCATCCACAAGGCATGTATCATAGTCAAGACCTCTGCCTCATACCATAGCTCCACTAGGATACCTTTACTAGGCAATTATTGTAATGCCTCACACCAATCCTCTACAAAATACCTCTACAAAATCATGTCTCTAAGATCCTAATGAATAGATAAAATCAGATGCCCGTCTATTAGAATATGCAAAATCTGGTATACATCCTCTAACATGACTGTCATCTCCCCAATAGACAAGTGAAATGTGTTGGTGTGAGGGTCCCACAAATATATCAAAGCAGTTAGGTAGGCTATGTCTTCCATCACTGGCTCTAACCGTGTCATTTGCTTAATACCAATGACATCAAACCATTTCTAGTCATCCTCTATCAGTAGTTCCCTAGTGGTCTAAAAGAGCATCAAAAATTGATACTAGATCTTGATCATTCGGTAGGGGCAAGCAAGCTTAAAAAACAAAAACAACAAGAAAAAAGCACCTTTTTATTTCAAAATCATGGTCATCCCACCCAGGTACGATCCTTAATTTTACAACCATCCCACCTAGGTACGACCACCAGAGATGGTCCTAAAAAAATATCAAAAATAGCTTTAAAGTTATGTAGGCTTTAAAGTATGCTATTGTGCCACTAAACCCCTACCTCCTTATTAGCACCTAAAACCCTACCTCCTTCTTAGTACATATATTAGCCAAGAAGTATGCTAATTTTATTTAGATCTACCCCCATTAATCAAAATTACATCATCAAATTATCTTGATAACTCCTTAGTTTGGGTGACAATAGTCCTCAACCTCCATGTATCCAAAGCAAAGATCCTCATGCAATCTAAATCTCCTACCAATATTTGAGAATCAAATTCTATGATTATCTTCCTATAACCTTGTCTTACTACCCATATAGAAGAAAATTTGATATTTTTGGCTTTTACTTCATTGTTCATGGAATTGTCTAGGCTCTGTAATTACCAATAGGACATTGTCCAAACATGATTCCTATAGACCACTTTAATTCTAGCTCTACTTGGATTTTCTTATATAGATTCATCAATATTAAATTTAATCGATCCTTTTAGGGGTGTTTTCCAACAATCTTTGTCCTACTCTTGATATACTTTGGCTTTATTCTCCATCGTCCCTCTATCAGCCTAAGTTTCTTATTTAGCATACACTACCATAGTTTCTATGATTTTTCTTCAAATCACCTGCTAGATGCCATCCAAGGATGAAAATGTTTATCTAAACATTCTACCATATCCCTCCAACCATACTTTCTAGAAAATAAATTTAATCCAAGCTTCCACTTGATACAAAGAGCTTCAAACTTAAATCTAGTCCTCTTCCATATTTCCCAAGTATTAATCCAATTCAAATCACCATTGACTTGAATTTTATAAGCTAAAATCCATCATTCCTAGATTTGACACATGAATGAGTACTCAAACATCAAGTGGTCATATGTTTTCTCACTTTTGTAGAATAAAACACATTAGGATTGACCAACTATTCCCCTACATCTCAGATTTATCAAAACTAAGAAATTCATTGTACAACATTTTCATCCAACCCTTCGATTTCCAAATATTTCTCCAATCCTCAACTCGATATGCATGAGGATGAGGTTCTAGAATGAACTTATCATAACCATACTTCCTTATGTAGACTCTAAGGCTCCCATAGCCCCAATCTAATTCATCCTCCTCATCTCTACCTATGAGAATTATTTTTTCCAAGATCTTAGTCATGATGGGTGTCAATTTTGGAGGGATTAAAATTGGCCACTCGTCCAAATTCTTAAATTGCTTAAGCCTCTAATACCCTAGTTGTCTAGTGTTGAAATAATTTTTAATTTTTATCCTATCCCTACTTTCCATGGCTATTCTTGTTGGTTATAATTTTAGACATTTAACAAATATAGGTGGGCATTTATCCCCTAAATTTGTCCAAAATTGTACCTTCTCCCCTCTCTCCACTTTCCAAAATAATCCATCTTTCACTACATGAATACTAACTTTAAACCCTTTTTTATCAATACCAAAAAGAAAAAGAAAAACTAAACTGGATTATTTGTTTTTCTTCTTTTATTTATTTTCTTTTTGTGGAATCTTCCATTTTAACTTAACTAACCTTTCAATTGAATTTACCACTAGTAGTTAGTTGTTTGTTGAAAAATTAATGTTCTCATTTAATATTTGCAAATATAAAAATATTCTAATCCGCCCATGTAGAGGAGTTGGAGAGCAAGTGGGTAGTTAAACCTCTCTAGTTCTAGTTGCTGAGAGGCCCAGGTTCAAATCTCTCGCCTCACATGTTGCGGATATGTTATGTAATGGTTCCCTCATGGTCACAGTCTGTTTACCCCTTGTGGCCACCACCAAAAAAAAATATATATATAAAAATATTCTAAACAAAATTATAAGAAATATGAATACATTTTATTATATGACATTTAGATGTGGTACCTCTAACAAATCTCAAAATACAAACAAATGCATGCATATCTATATCTAAAATTTATTATTTTGATATGGTTAAAAAATATTTAGATAAATATTTTTTAATATAATTAAAAAAAATTGTAGATAAATTTAAAGAAAATAAAAGCACAAAAATGAAACATACTAAAATTTGTATAAGCTAATTTTACAAATACAAATTTTATAATATATAAAAAAATACAATTTTTTTTTTTTTTTGTAATATTAAGATATTGGGGTTTTGACTATGAATCCTCCAACCTGCTACAACAACTCTACCAGGGAGACACACACCCACCCCCTCACACACTCACCCATGCCACGATTTGAACCTTGGACCTCCCCAAGAAGAGCCAAAGCCCAAACCGTTGCGTTGCACCTCAGGTGCAAAAATTTGTCTAATATTAAGAAGTGGGGGTTTTGACCAGGAATCCCCAACCTATTACAACAACTCCTAGGGAGTTTTCTTTAGGTTTTAATACAACCGTATATCTCCCTTTGTATCGCCAGGTTCGAACGGTAGACCTCCTGTTCAACATGGCCAAGTTCGCCTTCTCCTCACCACTTGCACTACAAAGGCGGATATTTAAACATTTTTATAATATATAAAAATATTATATATATATATATATATATAAAAGATAAAGTAGGGTTTGAAAGGGTTACTCTTTCCCTGATGTACATCACCTATTTGTCCCAATCTTGTAATATTACTGTATAAACCACAAGGACGCCACTTACATTGTAATCCAAGTTCAATCTCCATAATAAATTTGAATAAGAATATTAAAAAAAAAAAAAAACAAACAAACATTACTAAGAAACCATTGTAAAAAAAAACCTTGACTTAAAAGACTGACTTTTGGATATAACAACAAGAATATAATTGTACAGTTAAAACTTTGATTGGATATTCGATAGTGTTAAATATACGGTAGAATATGTTGAGCACAATGTTGTATGTTCTTTCTGTGATCTCAAATGTTGCTTTCAAAAATGAAATGTATGTAACTCTTCAATTCAGAGCGTCACCACTTTTCAAATTAAATGGAATGCCATATTTATTTAGTGCATGTAGAGGATGTATTTTCTGATCTGTGTTGATATCATATAATCTGTGTAGCAAAGCAAGTGAAGAGCAATCCCAAAACTAAGCAACCAATTGAAGTGAGGTCAGATCGATGGACTCGATACTTGGAGTTAATCCAACAACATTCACAATAATCGGGATCTCTGTAGTCATTCTTTTACTTGTTGTCCGCGCATTAAAATGTTCAAAGCTCTGTTACTATAAGAAAAAATTGTATCCATCTTGGAATTTAATTCTCTGAACCAAAAATAAATGGTGTTTATATAATGTTTATATGTGGTTCTATTATTCTTATTTAAAATGTATTTTTATTATAATTAATGATATTATATTTTTATAAACAAATACAAGTCATTTCTATATTAATAAATAATAACTTCAGTATTGTCATTTAAAGTTATAACTTTAGAATCATCATGTATATTTCTTGAAACATAAACTTAATATAACATGATCTAAAAAAAAATTAAATTAATTATCCAACATTGGCAATCATTTAGGTATATTTCACAAACAATTTTATTGTATTAAATGAACCTTTATATTTTGACCTAATATTTTGATCTTTTAATAATTTTGGTCCATATTTTGTCCCTAGTGCTAAAATCATAATGCTAAAATCATAAGTCATTAGTTTTATAAGCATGTTCATACAATATTATTTCTTTATGAATCCTATCTCTCTTACAAAGAGTAGACTTAATTTTTTTCTCACTTCCTTTCCAAAGAAAAACTCCTTGACTTTTATTAAATTTTGATGTTACACCTATTAGAAATCTTGAAAGTGACATCACATACATAGGTATATATTCTAATGTTTATTTTTATATGTTTGACCTTCTAACCATTTATAAGAACTTTCCTTTCCAACCTACCAAACAAGAATTGACTCTATGCAAATTGAGTGGTAAATGTCCATTAACATTTATCATACAAGGAATACACATATATACTCATAGTAATTTTCGAACATTAAACTATAAAACATACACAATAATCAATTGTAAATAAAGGGTAATGTTAATAAAAATTCTAGATTTGATATTATTAATCAAATATCTAGAAACCTTCTTAGAACATGATAATATTATTTTAAACTCCATGGCCTTACTAACTAAGTTATAACCCAAAAGAAAAGCATCATCAACAAATTAATGATGGGGTTAAAAGGGACTATTCTTGAACTTGAATATTTTTCATTTTCCCTTCAACTTGAGTGGGCCTAATGGTTAAGACTATGAAACTTTGGATAAGAAGTCTCACATTAAAAAAAATATTGACTCTTAAATGTATATTTCTTAAGGTATCCATTAGATTGTTCGGTATTTGGTTGAGGTTGATCTTTGGGAGGGTCTTGGGGTATTCTTTGCTAAGCTTCTTAGCTTCTTAGTTTGGATATTTCTTAGTTCTTAGTTTTGAGTTTCTTTTCTTCTTTATGTTTGGGGACCCTTTTAAAACTCCTTGTTGTAAAAGGTTTGGGATCCCTTTCAAAATCTATTCTTCCACCTAATTAAAAAAAATTGAACTTTGGAAAACTCAAGAGATTGCGAGACCCACCAAAATTTGTCTCCCAAGTTATTTAGCAAAACCAAGTCTCTCCTATCTTAGGGATTCATTGAATCCAAAAAAATGATAGACCACTCTTTCTCAATAGCCATACTACTGTGCCACTAAACCCCTACCTCCTTCTCAATACCAATGTGAAATGTACAAAAGAAATGTATTTGATCTAATAATTTGCTAAAACACAAATTATACAGAATTGCTGATTTTATTCATGATTGAATTTCTTTTTATGTTACAAATGGAGGGAAATTCCCCTTTCTTTATTTCATGAATTTACAATAATTCTGATGCTTTCTCTTGGGCTCCTCAATGTAGGTGGGCTTCATGCATAACGTGTGCCACCGTTGGTTGTATTTGTTGTTTTCCTCTTTGCATCTATGCTAGACCTACAAAATGGAGTTAATATGTTTGGGGGATTGCCTCAATTATGCCCATGGTAAAATGGATAAATCGACTAAAAATATGTAATGAAAACTTAAATAAATTGCATAGAACCTCATAAAAACATCAAATGGAGCTTACCTACAATATGTGGAGTAAAATGAGTCCTATAGACCTAACTCGCAGGTTGGGGTGCAAATTGGTGCTAGATACGTAGGTTGGGGGGTGAATTGCATTGTAAGCACTTTTCGCTAGAAATCCTCACATGGATGGGTTCCTCAGGTGTTGTAATATTGCTGGCGTTCCTCAGGTGTTGTAATATTGCTGGCACAAATCAGATGTTCTTGTTTGCACTTTTGGTTGTATTTTAATATATTTTATGTACTTCAACTAAAAATGGAGAGAGGTAGAATGAGGGATTAGGTCCACTATTTATAGATAAACCTAAGGTGTACAGGGTGTGGTTAGAGAAACTAATCCCTAAGGTCAAGTTCTATGGTGGTTAGGTTAGGTTTTGTGAGGTGTCATCCCACATTCCCTAAAGAAATATCTCATCCTCACACGTGTGAGGAAAGATTAGGGTTAACTAGGATTAGTCAACTCTAAGGTTACATTAGGGTTAGGTTAGGGTTTCCTAAGGAATATCCTACCTAACCTAGTGCACACACATGTGGGAGGGAATAATTAGGACTAATTAGTATTTACAAACCTAATTAACCTTTTTCATCTAAAAAGTGCACTTTAAGTAAAGTCACTTTAAAATTAGAATTTGAATTAACTTTAATTAGAACTTTTTGGAAACTAATAGTCCCGTGGGGTCCTAATTAGATCTAATAAGGGCTTAAGTTGCATTGGGTGATCGATGAGTGGTCCTTTGATGGATACAAGGTGGTTATGACATGAATTGAGAAGTTTAATAGGGTTTTGTACCTATAAACTAGTGGAATGGCCTATGTAAGTCCATGATATGCTATGCTAATCTAGAGTGATCTACGCTAGTCTATGCATATCTACAGTACTCTATGCATTTCTACAATAGTCTACGTCGGTCTACAATAGTGTAGAGGTATCTAGGATGGCCTATGTAAATCTACAAGTGTCAAAAAGGATCTACAAGTATGTAGAGGTAGCTATGTGTGACTTTTAGGTGTCTACATTTTACCCCTTCTTGTACTATACTATGTGGCACACAGTTTAATACAAAAATATGATGGGAGGAAGTAGAAGATGAATAAGGGAAGAGAATGGAATCTAATCAAATGTATGTAATCACTCGAAGCGTGAGCATACAACATTGATCGATATCTAAGATAAGAAGAGAAAAAAATGTGATCCAATAAAAGGTATGTAGCCGCTCAAAGCATGACAATACAACATTGATCGATATCCAATATAAGAAGGGAAAATAATGGGATCCAATCAAAGGTATGTAGCCACTCGAAGCATGACCATACAACTTTGACTAGGAATCCAGGGAGAGAAAAGATAGAAAGAAAATAAAATGAAAAATAATACCGATTAATGGAAATGGATGATTGTGGATGCAAAAAAATGATTTTACTGAGTCTGTATGACATTTCTCGATGTCATACTAGTTACTTGTGGGGGTAAATTTTGACTGCTTTACTTTTATGACCAATGCAAGATGGTCTAAAGTACGAATAAAATAAATGCCTATTAAATTTTTTGCTATTGATTGATTTATGAGTGCATGGTGACAAGTGTCAAACCTTTAAGCTAGTTAACATATGAATTATTCAAATGTATCATTCATTATGTATCATGAATGCTAGAGTGGCATCTCCAATTTTGTGCATGGGTTATTCAAACGTGTCATTCATTATGTATCATGAATTCTAGAGTAACATCTCCATAGCATAACTATCATGATCTAACAAATATCTGGTTTGGATTTGAGATTATTATCATAAGATAATCTTTAGCAAAAAAAATTGTAGACAGATGCAATATCTGTGATTTGGATGTTTGGTTATTTGGTTGCATGTAAAGCTGACTTTTGGATATGAATACCCCCTCAAACGAGGAATCAACAATGAGGTGAATGAAATGTGGTGATGAATCGGTTGATAGAAGAAAAATACATGATGTGATTGATGAAAAATCATATGGGAAGGAAAAGGAGTAGGTTTCCTAGGATTTGAAATCAAATTTGGGTGATGTTGGGGTTTCTAGACTTAATTCGTAGGTTGGGGGATGAATTGGATCTGGATCTGCGCATTAAAATGTTCAAAGCTCTACTGTTAGTAACAAAAAATTTATAAAAAAAATTGTATCCATCTTGGATTTTAATTCTCTGAACCAAAAATAAATGGTGTTCATATAATGTTTATATGTTCTTCTATTATTCTCATTTTAAATATATATCTATATATATATATATATATATATATATATATATATATAATGTTAATAAAATATATTATTGTTGTATTTTTTTCAATGAGTTTACACATGTCTTTATGAGGTGTCATGGCTAAAGCCCTTACCAATAATTTATTATTGTATTTTATTATAATTAATAATATGTAATTTTTATAAACAAATACAAGTTATTTTTATATTAACTTCAGTATTGTCATTTATAACTTTAGAATCATCATGTATATTTCTTGAAACATAGAATTTTATATGATGAACTCAATATAACATGATCTAAAAAAATAAAATTAATTTATCCAACATTGACAATCATTTAGGTATATTTCACAAACAATTTTATTGTATAAATGAACCTTTATATTTTGATATAATTTTTTAATCTTTTAATAATCTTTGTCTATATTTAAGTCATTAGTTTTATAAGCATGTCCATCCAATATTATTTCTTTATGAATCCTATGAATCCTATCTCTCTTACAAAGAGTAGACTTAATTTTTTTCTCACTTCCTTTCCAAAAAAAAAAACTCCTTCAATTTTATTAAATTTTGATGTTACACCTATTAGAAATCTTAAAAGTGACATCAAATTCTAATGTTTATTAGAAATCGAGTTCCTGAAACGTCAAAACGTCATCGCTGAGGACAGATCGGCTTCCACCATTGAGACGCCGATCCAAAATTTCTGAGTGGAGATCGCTGAATCTAGATTATTGTGTGGCATCTGTGTTGACGAACAGGCAGGCTGAAGGTAACGAGTACGGGCACTGTGTTCGGTCTGGAGGAATGGCATTCGCGTTGGTCAGATTACCGCCGTCCACTGTTTAAATTATACTGCATTTTACCTTCGCCCTTCGTCTACCTTTCGATGATACGGGGGACACATAATTTCAATCAAGCGAGCCTGCATTTCGATCGTGTTGTCGCTGCGTGGACCTTCCAACACCCGCTGCTGCATTGTGATTGCACATGCTGATTATTGAGTTGTCGCTGCGAGGACGTGTCGCTCGAGCTGCTACTGTTCTAGGCGAAAACGTTTGGTTTTCCCTTCCGGTCGACTCGTCGTCTTTTGTTCCACCACCCACCTCTCAACTGTCGGCAAATCACTTGCTGTCTTGAAAGATTCCCTCCACCTTCGCCTAGCACGTGGCAACGTCGAAATATTGGCTCGTGTACAGCAGCCCCTATTTCCATCGTAGCTAAAGTAAAACCCCTGGTACCTTCTCATGGTGGAGACGCATTCTGTCGTCAGGATTTGTTTAATCAGGTTCACCTTTTCTTTTTTATGCCTCTTGCTTAAGGTTTAAAAGGCATTCTGATCGGATTCTTGAAAGCCTTAATTATTTGGGCTTTCTATTTTATCACTACCATATTTTATGCTTTCCTATAGTGGGTGTGATAAAATATATAGACCAAAATATTCCATAATTCAATCTAGTCCTAAAAAAAAAAAATCATTTGTCAACATATGATTTCAAGAGCCACCATATTTTTATAAAATTACATTTCCAATCGCAATTATTTTGGCAATTATTATTAGCTCTCTTTGTCACTACTTAGAGCCCATTCTTGCTAGCGTGCACTCGCGCTCAAATGGCCATCGATCTAGCTGACAACATGGCCCAACTCACACAACTTGTGAGTGCTTTGGCCGATAAAGTCACCACTCCAGGTATTCAACCTCAGTGCGATGTTGCAAACTACGATGGTTCGCGAGATCCTGAGGTACTCAACAACTAGATTCTCGACATGGACAGTTGGTTAGAATACACCAAATTGGAGAAGACCCAAAAAGTTACCTGCTAAGCTTAAGTTAACGGGCCTTGCTAAAATTTTGGTCACCGATCAACAACAAACTCAGAATCCCATCGATACTTGGGACAAATTGCAACGCATTTTGAAGAGTAGTTTCTACCCTTCAAATTATGTCGAAGACCTTCAAATCAAGTGGCTCCATCTTTGACAAACCACTCATATGAGTGTACATGATTATGTGTTGTAGTTTAACAAGTTACGAATTTTGAATTCTGTGCAGGATACCGCTATTTAGCTGGTGATCAAATTCAAAAGTGGATTGCAGTTTCCACTTTATCAAAATTGAAGTACAAGATAATTATGAACATTGATATGGCTTTCAATCAAGCCATTCTTGCGGAGGAGGAATTGCGAGAGTCATCGCGCAGGACTCGCTCTTCATCGTCGAGAGGAAATCCAAAGGCTTCACAACAACAGTCCAAGGTGGTTAAGTCTTATTCTTTCTCTCCCTCTTCTCCTTCTCCTACTTCTTCCTCTTCTTCTTCTCAAAAATCTTCTTCTAAAACTCCTGTGGAATGTACTTATTGTAAGAAGAAGGGCCATCAGAGACATCAATGTTTTAAGTTGAAAATTTTGAAAAAGAAATCCCTCGTTGTAAAGCCTTCAAATGAGGAGCCTCACGAAGGTCCTATTAGTATACAGGGGAAAGGAATACTTACAAATAATTGGCTGGGTTGAACAAATTAACCCTCATGAACACTTCAATAGGGGATCGTGAGAACTTGTTTGTAACCACGGTCCACCTGGATGAATCCTTTGTAGTTGATTGTATCATCGATAGTGGCTCGTAGAAGAATCTAATTGTGAGGTCCATTGTCGACAAACTGAAGTTGCCCATGAAACCCCATCCTCATCCATATCCTTTAGGGTGGAAGGATAATGGGATTTCATTGGACATCACACACACTTGCACTATGAATTTTTCTTTCAGTCCCTCTTTTATGGACACAGTTGTGTGCGATGTCACTCCAATGGACTGTTGTGTTTTATTTCTTGGAAGACCCTATCAATATGATAGGAGGTCTATTCATGATGGGTTCAAAAACACATATAATTTGGACAAATATGATAATGCCTACATAATCAAAAGCATTTAGCGAACTCCACAAAATCTAATGCTATGTTGCATACAAGCACGTAAGGCTGTAAATCAAGCAAGGAAACTAGCACTCATCTTCATCAGACCACATAATGAAAATAATCAAGTATCCAAGCAAACACAAAATATGCATGCTTCAGTGCAATCTTTGCTACAATCATATTCAAGTATTTTTCAAGAACCTACAAGTATTCATCCACAAAGAATGATTAATCATAGCATTGAATTTGTACCTGCAGCTTCACTTCCTAATGCTCCAATGTATAGGCAATCATTAGTGCAAATGGAAGAAGTTAAAAGACAAATTCAAGACTTATTGTATAAATTTTTCATTAAACCTAGCACTTCTCCTTGTGCTTCACCTATTTTGTTTGTATTGAAGAAAGATGGCACTTGGTGACTATGCATTAACTTTCAAGCATTAAATAAGATCACCATCAAAAATTAATATCCACTTCCATGAATTGATGATCTCTTGGATCAGCTCCAAGGAGCTAAATTATTTTCCAAGATCGATATCAAAAGTGGGTACCATCAAGTCAATATTGAGACAAAGGATACTTGGAATAATGCATTCAAGACTAAGATGGGGCTCTTTGAGTGGCTTGTCATACCCTTTGGTCTTACAAATGCTCCGGAAACATTCATGAGGCTAATGAATGAAGTGTTTCGTGATTGTTTGGATAAATTTGTAATTATTTACTTGGATGACATCCTTGTATTTTCTTCAACTTGGAAGGTTCATCTTGAGCACTTGGAATATGTTCTTCAAACTCTTAAGAAGAACCAATTATATGCCAATCTTCCCAAGTGTTCTTTTGGGCAAACTTCCATTGCCTATCCGGGATTTGTAATCAATGAAAAAGGAGTGCAAGTGGATCCTACCAAAATTGAAGTCATAGTCAAATGGCCAACTCCTACTTCTATCACGTAGTTGAGGATTTTTCTTGGACTTGCTAATTTCTATCGCAAGTTCATAGCAGGTTATTCCACCATAACTACTCCTCTTCATTATGTAACAAATATCAAGATTCAATTTCATTGGACAAAGGAATAGCAGGAGGCCTTTGACACACTGAAACAAAAATTGTGTAGTGCACCTATCCTTCTGTTTCCAGATCTTGCACAACCTTTTTATATTGAGATAGATGCTTCACAATATGCAATTGAATCCATGCTTAAGCATAATGGTCATCCAATGGCCTATCATTCTAAGAATTTTTCAGAGGCCAACAAAAATTATTCCACTTATGATAAGGAGTTGTATGCATTGGTGCAGTCCATCATATACTAGAGACATTACCTTCTGGGTAAAGAGACAGTGGTTCACACCAATCACATGCCCCTTAAGTTTCTTCAATATTAGTATAAAATTGAAGAAGCTTAACACATGAAGTGGGCATCTTATTTGCAGCAGTTCTATTTGGTGATCAAATACAGGAAAGGGAAAAATAATGCGATGGAAGATTTTTTGAGTTGACCTCCTTTTGCATGAGCCTTAACTATGGTGACTATGTCTCATATTGGTTTTTAGACTTGGCCTTCACAATATCCAGTGGATCCTGATTTTACCAAGGTTTTTCAACAACTTTCTCATCCTTCCTCTTCCAATTTAAGAGGTCTTCAAGACTTTCACATGCAGGATGGAATGTTGTATAAGTTGGATAATATTTGTGTTCCTCGTGAGCATAGGGAGTCTCTCTTGAAGGAGGCTCATTCTACATTGTATGGAGGACACTTTGGTAAGAATAAAACTCTTCATCATCTTCAGAGATTCTTCTTTTGGCTCCATATGCAAAGATATGTCCTTCACTACTTGCGAGAGTGTGTCGTTTACAACCGCTCTAAATCCACCAACAAGAGATTGGGCATGAGCATGCCTTTGCCCATTCCTTCTCATTCTTGGGAAAGCATTTTTATAGATTTATTGAATGGTTTTCCAATGACAGTAAGGTGACATGATTGTGTCTTTTTAATTGTGGATAGATTCAACAAGATGGCCAAATTTATTCCCTGTCTTAAGACGAGTATTATTCAGGACTTGGCTCAGTTCTTCTTTGAGACAATGTGGGGCTCCTTTGGTATTCCCACCAGCATAGTATCTGATCAAGACTCCCAATTTGTGGGTCACTTTTGATGATCTCTTTAGAATATCTTAGGCGTTTCACTTAACTTATCTATTGCTTATCATCCATAGTTCGATGGGTAGACTAAGGTAGTTAATCATACGCTTATGCAAAGTTTGAGGATTTATCATCATTCCACTCCATCCAAGTAGAATTTAATCCTCACTCACATTGTACACACGTACAACATGGTCGTTCATAGTTCTACTAGGCACTCTCCTTTTGAGGTTTGTTTCAGTATTTAGTTGTTGGCTCCTTATGATTTGTCGTTGTCCTTGCCCTCACCAACTACCATGCATATTCAAAAAGAGCAATAAAAGACCAACTATTTTACATAGCACCTATAGAGCCTTCAGTCCAAATTAGTTTAGATTCTTTAGAAGACTCAGCAGAAGCACAGAAAACAGATGGATCGACATCGAACTCCTCATCACTTTCAGGTTGGTGACAAAGTATGGTTTTATCTTGACAGATGACGTTTCATGGATAAGGTCCATAGAAAAATCAAGCCTTTGTGCTATGGCCCTTATAACATTATTAAGTATATTTTAGAGAATACCTTTTGCATGGATCTCCTAGCTCATCTTGGGATTTATGATATCGTCAATGTTGATCTCCTCAAACCATACTATGATTCCACTTTGGAATCTACTCTAGCTATCAGCCATCCTATTGATGTGGTTCCTGATTCACAATTTTCACTTATCGCCAATACACTTTTTGATATGAATATGATGCAGGAGCATCCGGTGAAAGTATGAGCAATCTTGCATCTTTTAATTTTTCTTTAAAGTTCTTGTATTTTTTTGAAGCAATTTGGTTCTTTTCCGGGGAAGGAGATGTCATAAGACAGAAAGGGAAGTTGTTAAAGGAACCAAGGCAAAAGTTGGTGTGAGGTCGCGAAATCACGACATGTCACGATTTCACGACATGTCGCGAAATCTCGACCTCATTTGCTATAGCAAAGGCGGAGCGAGTTTTTTCGCGATATCGCGACTTTGTTTCAAAGCTGAGGGCAAACGTCAGTTGGGTCACGATATCGTGACATGTCGCGATATCGTGGCCCAAGAAAAGGTCAAACTGAAGTGGACACGCGGACGGTCGGACAGGGTGAAATAGACACGTGGTTGCCATGTGTCTTAAAGGCAACACGACCATCGGGGGTTAGAGTTAAATTTGCAACGTGGAGACACACTTGTAACAGATCAAAAGGATGAGGGCCACGTAATCGAAGGAGAGAGATATAGATGTCGACCAAGTTTAAGCATCTTGGAATGTTGTTTCTGGAGAAACCGTAGTTACAGGTGAAAGAATTAATGGCGGATACAACGGTACTTAAAGACAGTTAGATTAAAATGACGGGTGCAGGGTATAGGAAGCCATGAATGCAGGCTCTGGACAGATCAGACAGTTGCCATTTATAGCAAAAAACAAAAGGAAAGGAAAATCTTGAAATTTCAACGGAGGGAAGATGAAATTCGAATTGGTCTTTGGGCGGGAGCATTAATTGTAGGGAAGGCCGAGACCACATTAAAACGGGGAATATTTGTATGGGAAAAAGGGATGGTGAGTTCGGGATTGGGGAAGAGTAGTGTGCCTGGACATTGTAACGTAGGACCGTATTTTTTTTATTTTACTGAAATTTAATGAGAAGTTGTTCGTTGTAATCTCGACCTTGCCATCAAGTGGTATCAGAGCTGGAGCTCCCGAGCGTGTAACAGATCGCCGGAAAGAGGCAGTTACACCAGGATCTGTGGGAGGAATTTAAAAAAAAAAAAAAAAAAATTATAATGCCTCCACGAAGGAACCATGGCGGGGTAGGAAATGTGGTGCCGGCCGAAGACTTCCGGGCCTTGTAGAGACAAGTTCAAGCCCTGCAAGAAGAATTACGTAGAAGGCATGAGCCCGGAAGGGATGAGGATAGTGAGGACGAAGTTGAAGAGGAAGACCAATCTGAGGAGGAGGAAGAGGCTATGGACCCTGCGCAATCTCGGTTATACAAGGCCATCTCTCAGATTGGAAAGCAACCAAAAATGGAGGTTTCCACGTACTCGGGTAATTTGAATCCAGAAGAAGTAATTGACTGGATAAATGATTTAGAGGAGTATTTCGAGTACGAGGAGGTTGAGGACCCTAATCGGGTCAGATTTGCTAAGACCAAGTTGAAGGGTCATGCCAGCATTTGGTGGAGGGGGATACAGTTGGAGAGAAACAGATGAGGGAAAGAGAGAATAACCAGGTGGGACAGAATGGTTGAGAAGCTGAAAAGACAGTTCATCCCGACAGACTACGAGTTGGATCTGTTAAGAAAGATGCAGAGTTTGAGACAGACGAACAGAACTGTCCAAGAGTACACCGAAGAGTTTTACAAAATTTCCATTAGAACTGGGTATTTAGAGGGGAACAAAGAGAAGGTAGCCCGTTATATCAATGGGTTGAGACTCGGCATCCAGGAAGAGCTGAGTCTAGTTTGGGTAAGCACCATTGAGGATGCTTACCAGTTTGCCTTAAAGGTAGAAGAAAAACTGAATAGGCGGTTTGAAGGCAAGCAAAGAGGAAGGGGCCGTGGTGGAAGAACTGGTGGGAGGACCAGTGGAGAAAAGTATAAGGACCCGAAGAAGACTGGTGAAGCCAGTGGTAGCCCAGATCAAAGGGAGGAGGATGCTCATCAACCCCGAGACCAGAACAGCTACCCAAGAGGACGGGGTGGATCTGGACGGGGATTTGGAAGGGGAGTATTCCATGGAACATGTTTCCACTATGGTGAAGAAGGGCATTGTGCATTCGAGTGTCCACAACACCGGGAAAGAACGAACAAGAGGCCTGAGGGTCCGGCCAGAGCTGCTGTGGCAGAGGAAGATGCTGAGTCTGAGCATTCCGAAGAAGCGGAGAGGGGAGAAATAATGATTGTAAGAAGAGTCATGTTGAATGAGGAGAAGGACACAGACCAGAGAAAAAGTTTATTCCGCACCAGATGTAAATGTGCAGGCAAGGTTTGCAATATCATTATTGACAATGGTAGCACGGATAACCTGGTTTCTGAGGAAATGGTTACAAAGCTACAGTTAGAAAGGAAGAAGCACCCACACCCATATCGGGTCGCATGGTTACAGAAAGACCACAGAGCTTTGGTCAATGAGCAGTGTTCCGTTAAATTCAACATTGGAAATTATTGTGATGAGGTCCTGTGTGACATCCTGCCCATGGATGCTTGCCACATGTTGCTGGGGAGGCCCTGGCAGTTTGACCGAAATGCAGTGCATGATGGCCATGCCAACACCTACTCATTGACAAAGAATGGTGTACGCCATAAACTAAAGCCCTTGAAGGATGCGGATGAAAAGGTATGTAACAATTCCAGAGTCTGTTTAGTTGAGGGGAGAGAGTTCCTGAATGGGTTGAAGCATGAACATTTATGTTATGCAATAATCCCTAGAGTTAGGGAGAAGGAATGCCAGGATACCCCAGCAGAAGTCCAAAATCTACTGGAGGAATTTCTAGATATTGTGTCAGACAATGTGCCTGAGGGTTTACCCCCAGTAAGGAAAATTAGCCATCATATAGACTTAGTACCGGGATCAAGCTTGCCAAATAAAGCTGCACACAGGATGACGCCTGTAGAGACTGAGGAGTTAAATAGACAGGTCCAGGAATTGTTAGAAAAGGGATTGATTCGAGAAAGTTTGAGTCCATGCGTAGTACCTGCAGTGCTGGCGCCAAAGAAGGATGGGGAATGGAGGATGTGTACAGACTCACGGGCCATCAACAAAATCACTATTAAGTACAGGTTCTCGTTGCCAAGAATGGATGATATCATGGACTGTTTAAGTGGAGCTGAATACTTCACAAAGATTGACCTGAAAAGTGGCTATCATCATATCCGTATCCGAGAGGGAGATGAATGGAAGACAACCTTCAAGACAAGAGAAGGCTTGTATGAATGGTTGGTCATGCCATTTGGGCTGTCCAATGCACCAAGTACTTTCATGTGGCTGATGAATGAAGTACTGAAGGAATTCCTGGGAAAGTTTGTAATTGTTTATTTAGATGATATCTTGATATTCAGCAGGACCCTGGGGGAACACCTGATGCACATCAGGAAGGTTTTTGAGAAGCTGTGGGAAGAGCAGTTGTTAATAAATCTGAAAAAGTGTAATTTTGTCAAAAAGGAG
Organism: Wollemia nobilis; assembly: GCA_028583015.1. NCBI lineage: Eukaryota > Viridiplantae > Streptophyta > Pinopsida > Araucariales > Araucariaceae > Wollemia > Wollemia nobilis. The sequence continues at coordinate 9,736,564 of JAQPPZ010016931.1, forward strand.
TTAGTATACCTGGGGTTTGTAATCTCAGCAGAAGGCCTGAAAATGGACCTAGAGAAGGTAAGAGCCATCATTGAATGGCCTACCCCAATAAGCACAACAGAAGTAAGATCCTTTCATGGTTTGGCCAGCTTTTACAGGAAGTTCATAAAGAACTTCAGCAGCATCTGTGCACCTCTCACGGAAACAATGAGGGGGGATAAAAAGGAGTTCAAGTGGACATCAGGGGCTGAAAGGAGCTTTGATGCATTGAAGAGAAAAGTTACAGAACAGCCTGTGTTGGCACTTCCAGACTTTAACAAGGTATTTTAGGTGGACTGTGATGCTAGTGGCAGTGCAATAGGGGCTATACTGAGTCAAGGGGGCAAACCAGTTGCTTATTTCAGTGAGAAGCTAAATGACGCTCGGAAAAAGTATTCAATTTATGACCAAGAATTTTATGCCATAGTTCAAGCTCTGAAAAAGTGGAGACACTATTTATTGCCAAAGGAGTTTGTTCTATTTACTGACCATCAGGCTTTGCAATACATTAACAGTCAGACAAAACTGAATCAAAGGCACATGAAATGGGTGGAGTTCCTCCAAAGTTATACCTTTGTGCTGAAGCACAAAAGTGGGAAGTCAAACAGAGTTGCAGATGCCTTGAGCAGAAGGCAGACTTTACTGATTAGATTGACAGTGGAAGTAGTGGGGTTTGAAGAACTGAAGGGTTTGTACCTTGCAGATCTAGATTTTGCAGAAGCCTGGAAGGCTTGCTTAACACCTGTTATGGTGGACCGAACAAAATGGTTGGATTTCCTAATCCAATATGGAATGTTGTTCAAGGGAAGCAAATTATGCATTCCAAGGAGCTCTATGCGAGAGAACTTGATCAAAGAAAAGCACAGCGGAGGACTGGCTGGGCATTTTGGTCGGGATAAGACCATTGCACTGGTGGAGGAAAATTACTACTGGCCACAACTTCAGCAAGATGTGCGAAATTTTGTGCAGAGTTGCAGAATATGCCAGATGGCAAAGGGTGCAAGGCAAAACACAGGACTGTACCAGCCATTACCTATACCGGAGAGGCCATGGGAAGACATAAGCATGGATTTCATCCTTGGATTACCAAGGACACAAAGAGGAAATGACTCTGTATTTGTGGTGGTTGATCGATTCTCCAAAATGGCACATTTTATCCCCTGCCAAAAGACCAGTGATGCAGTTCACATTGCAGGGTTGTTCTTCAAGGAAGTGGTTAGACTTCACGGTCTGCCAAGAAGCATAGTTTCTGATAGAGATACCAAGTTTGTTGGATACTTTTGGAGAACTCTATGGAAGAAGATGAAAACAGACCTGAAATTCAGTTCTGCATACCACCCACAGACTGACGGACAGACAGAGGTGGTGAACAGAAGCCTGGGTAATCTATTGAGGTGTTTGATAGCAGATCAGCCCAAGGGATGGGATTTAGTTTTACCGCAGGAAGAATTTGCGTATAACAGTTTAGTTAATAAAAGCACAGATAAATCTCCGTTCTAGATAATATATGGACACAGCCCGAGGAATGTGTCTGAACTGAGAAAGTTGGACAGGAAAGAAAAGTGTAGTGCCGAGGCAGAAGAATTTGCAGAACATATGAAAAGTCTGCATGAAGAAGTAAGGAAACAAATTGTGAAGATGAATACTCAATATAAGGAGAGGGCGGACCAGAAGCGGCGGTTCAAGGAGTTCAAGGTAGGAGATGAGGTCATGGTGCATCTCAGGAAGGAGAGATTTCCTGCCAAGACTTATAATAAATTGAAAATGAAAAGGTTTGGACCATGCAGAATATTGGGAAAGCGAGAGTCAGGAAATGCGTATGAAGTGGAATTGCCAAGTTGGCTTGATATTTCACCAATTTTTAATATCTCAGATTTAGTGGAATATCATGAGGGAGAAGGTACAGAAATGCAAAGTCCAAAATTATGGCAAATTCCAGCATCTACTCCAAGCACAGATGAGGCCGAGGAAGTATTGGATACTCGTGAAGGCAGAAGCACCAGGAATAAACAGTATACTGAGTATTTGATCAAGTGGAAAGGCAGGCCTATTGAAGATGCAACTTGGGTATCGAAGGCGGAGGTTGACCGATTGGGTCTTCCCCCAACAAAACAGAAGTGAGGGTCACTTCTAATCTACCCCGGGTGTCTGATGCAGGAGCATCCGGTGAAAGTATGAGCAATCTTGCATCTTTTAATTTTTCTTTAAAGTTCTTGTATTTTTTTGAAGCAATTTGGTTCTTTTTCGGGGAAGGAGATGTCGTAAGAGAGAAAGGTAAGTTGTTAAAGGAACCAAGGCAAAATTTGGTGTGAGGTCGCGAAATCGCGACATGTCGCGATTTTGCGACATGTCGCGAAATCGTGACCTCATTTGCTATAGCAAAGGCGAAGCGAGTTTCGTCGCGATATCGTGACGTCGTGATATCGTGACTTTGTTTCAAAGCTGAGGGCGAACGTCAGTTGGGTCGTGATATTGTGACATGTCACGATATCGCGGCCCAAGAAAACGCGGCCTACTTTGTTTCAAAGCTAAGGGTGAACGTCAGTTGGGTCGTGATATCGTGACATGTCGCGATATCGCGGCCCAAGAAAAGGTCAAACTGAAGTGGACACGCGGATGGTCGGACAGGGTGAAATAGACATGTGGTTGCCATGTGTCTTAAAGGCAACACGACCAGCGGGGGTTAGAGTTAAATTTGACACGTGGAGACACACTTGTAACAGATCAAAAGGATGAGGGCCACGTAATCGGAGGAGAGAGATATAGATGTCGACCAAGTTTAAGCATCTTGGAATGTTGTTTCTGGAGAAACCGTAGTTACAGGTGAAATACTTAATGGTGGAGACAACGGTACTTAAAGACAGTCAGATTAAAATGGCGGGTGCAGGGTATGGGAAGCCATGAATGCAGGCTTTGGATAGATCGGACAGTTGCCATTTATGGCAGAAAACAAAAGGAAAGGAAAATATTGAAATTTCAACGGAGGGAAGATGAAATTTGAATTGGTCTTTGGGCGGGAGCATTAATTGCAGGGAAGGCCGAGACCACATTAAAACGGGGAAAATTTGTATGGGAAAAAGGGATGGTGAGTTCGGGATTGGGGAAGAGTAGTGTGCCTGGACATTGTAACAGAGACTGTATTTTTTTTTATTTTACTGAAATTTAATGAGAAGTTGTTCACTGTAATCTCGACCTTGCCATCAGAATACTAGGCAGACTTGTCAGGATACCTCTACTTCATACCTGGTGGCTCGACGAGGCCAGTTTTCACATCAAGCTTGCTAGATTTCTGCTCACATCATGTCCCGAGATTTTCCCTCTTTGTTAAAAGCATTGGAGTCCAATGCTTCTATTGATGGGACAAGTGATGAGGTTTAATAATAAGCTTAGGATTTCTTTTAATTTTAAAATTTTCCTAAGTTTATTTTTGTTGACATTATATTTGCTAATATCAGTAACTTTATTATATCCAATGTCGACAGATAATTATCTAAAATTTTCGACATTCATTGTATAAAAATCCTATACATAATGAAAAGAACAACTTCGTAATTTTTGCCATATCAGAGACCCACCAAAATTTGTCTCCCAAGTTATTTAGCAAAACCAAGTCTCTCCTATCTTAAGGATTCATTGAATCCTAAAAATTAATAGACCATTCTTCCTCAATATCCATACCATTGTGCCACTAAAACCCTATCTACTTCTCAGTACCTATGTGAAATGTACAAAAGAAATGCATTTGATATAATAATTTTCTAAAACACAGATTATACAGATTGTTGATTTTATTTATGATTGAATTATTTTTTGTGTTACAAATGGGAGTAAATTTTCCTTTCTTTCTTTCATGAATTTACAATAAGTTTTATGCTTTCTCTTGGGATCCTCAATTTAAGTGGGCTTCATACATAATGTGTGGCACCGTTGGTTGTATTTTTTGTTATTTTCCTCTTTTCATATGTGCTAGACCTGCAAAATGGAGTTAGTATGTTTGGGGGCTTGCCATAGTTAGGCCCCATGGTAAAAATAATAATTCAACTAAAAATATGTAATGAAAACTTAAATAAATTGCATAGAATATCATAAAAATATCAAATGGAGCTTACCTACAAGATGTGGAGTGAAATAAGTCCTGTAGATCCAACTCACAGGTCAAGGAGTGAATTGGTGCTATATTTGTAGGTCAGGGGGCGAATTGCACTGTAAGCACTTTTTGCTAGAAATCCTCACATAGATGGGTTCCTCAGGAGTTGTAATGTTGCTGGTATGAATCATATATCCTTGCTTGCACTTCTAGTTGCATTTTTATAGAGTTTATGTACTTCAAATAAAAAGGGAGAGAGAGGTAGAATAAGGAATTAGATTTACTATTTATATGTAAACTTAAGGTGTAGGGGGTGTGGTTAGGGAAACTAAACCCTAAGGTTAGGTTCTATGGTGGTTAGGTTGGGTTTTGTGAGGTGTCATCCTACATTCCCTAAAGAAATATCTCATCCTCACACATACGTGAGGAGAGATTATTGTTAACTAGGATTAGTCAACTCTAATGTTATATTAGGGTTGGGTTAGGGTTTCCTAAGAAATATCCTAACTAACCTAGTGCACACACATGTGGGAGGGAATAATTAGGACTAATTAGGATTTAAGAACCTAATTAAACTTTTTAATCCAAAAAGTGCACTTTAAGTGAAGTCACTTTAAAATTAGAATTTGGATTAACTTTGATTAAGATTTTTTGGAAACTAATAGTCCTATGGGGTCCTAATTAGATCTAGGAAGGGTTTAAGTTGCTTTGGATGATCGTGAGTGATCCTTTGATGGATGCAAGGTGGTTATGACGTGAATTGAGTAGTTTAATAGGGTTTTGTACCTATAAACTAGCGTAATGGCCTATGTAAGTCCATGATATGCTATGCTAATGTAGAGTGATCTACGCTAGTCTATGCATGTCTACAATATTCTACGCATGTCTACGATAGTCTATACAGGTCTATAGGGATCTACAATAGTCTACACCAATCTAAAATAACCTAGAGGTGTTTAGGATGGCCTATGTAAACCTACAAGTGTCAAAAAGGATCTACAAGTATGTAGAGGTAGCTATGTGTGACTTTTAGGTGTCTATATTTTACCTCTTCTTATACTATATTGTGTGGCACACAGTTTAATACAAAAATGTGATGGGAGGAAGTACAAGAAGAATAAGGGAAGATAATGAAATCTAATCAAATGTATATAACCGCTCAAAGCATGACCATACAACATTGATCTATAGCCAGGAGAAGAAATGAAAAGAATGGGATCCAATCAAAGGTATGTAGACATTTGAAGAGTGACCATACAACATTGATCGATATCCAAGATAAGAAGGGAAAATAATGGAATCCAATCAAATGTATGTAGTCGCTCGAAGCATGACCATACAACATTGACTGGGAATCCAAGGAGAGACGAGACAAAAATGGATGAAAAATAATACCGGTGAATGGAAATGGATGATTGCGGATGCAACACAATGATTTTACTAAGTCTGTATGACATTTATCGATGTTATACTAGTTACTTGTGGGGGAAAATTTTGACTACTTTGCTTTTACGACCAATGCAAGATGGTCTAAAGTACGAATAAAACAAATGCCTATTAAAAATTTTGCTATTGATTGATTGATGAGTGCATGGTGACAAGTTTCAAACCATTTGAGCTAGTTAACGTATGGATTATTCAAACGTGTCATTCATTATGTATCATTAATGCTAGAGTTGCATCTCCAATTTTGCATATGGGTTATTCAAACGTGTCATTCATTATGTATCATGAATGTCAGAGTAACATATCCATTAGTGTGCACAACTCTCGTGATATAACAAATATCTGGTTGAGATTTAATATTATTATCATAAGATAATATTCAGCAAAATGATTTGTAGATAGATGCTATATCTGTGATTTGGATTTTTGGTTGTTTGGTTGAATGTAAAGCTAACTTTTGAATACCCCCTCAAATGAGGAATCAATAATGAGTTGAATGAAATATGGTTATGTGGTGATGAATCGATTGATAGAAGAAAAATGCATGATGTGATTGATAAAAAATCATATGGGAAGGAAAAGGAGCAGGTTTCCTAAGATTTGGAATCAAATTTGGGTGATTTTGGTGCTTCTAGGCTCAATTCAGAAGTCAGGGGGAAAATTGGATTTAGATTTTTAGGAGGGGGGGGTGAATTGATCTAATTCATAGTTCGAGTGGCATATTGGGTCTAATTCGTAGGCCAAGGGATGAATTATACCTAATTAGGATTTTAGGTGTATTTAAACCTTTTTGAAAGCATGGGGGGTCATTTTGACAGTGGCAAAATTGGAGAGTGAGGAGCGAGTGACATTTGGCGATGTGAAGCGCTTGCAGTTGATCAGTTTGAGAATTAGGATGGTGAGAGGATGCACTGGAGCTAGCACCTAATGTGGAGACCCACTGGAAAGTGCTCTTTATTTTATTTATTTGGCAATTTTATTTCTTAAAAAATGTGAAATAGGGGGGAGATTTTCATATTATTTTAAAATTTAGGCAAATGTTAATTGAAATTGGAACACAAAGTGTTAAACCGGCTAAATGGGTACCAAAAGTGTGATCACTTTTTAGGTTTGACCAATTTTTATTGTAGTTTGACTAGGTGATATGTAGGATAGTCTCGTATTTTGACTTTCCATTTTTGGAGCGATGGTGCACTATTTTTGAAATATGGTTGAATTTCGTTTGTAAAAGTAGAAAATGGGTATTTGATTGTGTGACTTTGTTTTTGTTTTATCCTTGTTTGACGTGTTATCAGAATGTGATCCATTAGGATGTAACTTAGAAAACTTTAACTATTAAATTTTCCACTATGGGTGTATGACTTTTGAGAATCGTTGACACTTTCATCATAGAAGGGTGAAATGGGTATCCAAAAATGTGATTTATTTTGGTATATGATTGTCTTTAGCGTATGTTTAAATTGTTGTTATGATGTATATAGGGTTGAATTTAAAATTGGTTGTTGGGAGCCCGATATGCACTATTTTTATTTTTGTTTTAACTTTCACCGTGAAGTGGCCAAATGGATATCCAAAAATATGACTGTATTTTTGATGTGGTGTGATTTGGCATGTGCACTATTTTGATGAGGTTGTATTGACCTTGAAATCGAACTTTTTGCGTATTTGTATACTATTTTTGAAACTTGTCGATACTTTCACCATAAAGTTGCTAAATGGGTGTTCAAAAATGTATTTCATTTTTGTATGTTTGGTGGATTGATATGATTTTGAATTTCTTGCCATAGTGGGTATGTGGATAATTTTGAATTTGATTATTGGGAGCCAAATAAGTACTATTTTTTGCATCTATTTGAAATTTTACCATGAAATGGAAAAATGGGTAATCAAATATTTTACTATGTTTTTGATCTATTATGATATGTGGATTGTGTATGTTTTAATGTCTCGATTTACATGATAAATTAAATAAATTAATTTTTGTGTGAAATGTGTTTAATAAAATTATGTTTTGTTTAATTGGAGGATTGTGTATTGAACTAATGTGAATTTTGTTGTTGTTAATATCGAGGCACATCATCATGTTCGTACGATGAAGGGTAAGTTGTATGAGTTAATGAGGAATGCAATGGATGAGATATATTTGGACAAAGTGTGGTTTAGAGGGATATGGTAATGCAAGAGCATTCATGTTAACATGGCATATATATCTACTTTGTGTGAGCGGTGGGATGCAGATCGTAATACTTTTCATTTTTTTATGGGTGAAATGACTATCACCTTGGAGGATGTTTATAAGATATATAAAATACCTATCGAGGGTGTTCCAGTGAGGGCAGTACCAGATGATACTAAGGAAGCTGTGATGGAGCATTTCTTTTGAGATAAGTGGAAAGAGGTGGATACCAAGAAGATGGATTATGGGCTTCTATGGAATAATGAGATGATATCTAGGTGCTAGTGTGTGTAAATAATGATGATATCTAAATATGCTTTACCTAAAACTTTTGGGGTACTGTTTACCTACAATATGTTGGACGTGGTGAATGACATGGTGGAGCACATAATTGTGTTTGCATGGGCACATGCATTGTTGGTATAGGTGTATAGAGAGTTGCATGATGTGGTAAGTTCTCGGTGGAAGGGGTTGAGTTGGAATTATTTGCTATAGGTGTAGACATGGGAGCACATAACCATTGAGAGACCATAATTGTTTACCTATAAGGTGCATGTTGAAGGACAGACACATTTACCCTATGCTTTGATATGGAGGACTTATGAGGAGAAGGGTGTTAAGAGGTCACATGAGAGTGATCCTCTATTTTGGAGTGTGGAGTTTGGGAAGTTGGTACCAGATGTGATTATGTAGATGCCGTGGAGGGGTGGGGTGGTATGGGAGCATGAAATTGAGTAGTTAGGTACCATTCATAAGGGGATGTGGTTGGTTGGATGGTACACTCAGTAGGTTGAGTTCTTACAATTTAGTTGAGTCTTACTATAATTTAGGCTACAATAGGAAATTTAGAAGGTACCTATTGTATATTATTGATGGTGGGGTGACAGGGGGCATCCACCTATAGTATTACCATGGGTTGGTGAGAGGAACCCATTTATGGTGATCACAGATGTGGATAATGTAGGGATGACACCCATGTTTGATGCCTAGTGGATGATGTAGAGCTGGGAGTTAGGTGTGGGAGTAGTTGATCAATGGGTACCACCTAGTGGTGGTGTACCTATAGTAGGGGGGACAATAATAGGTACTAAATCTAGGTCATAGGATAGATATGGTAGTGAGACAGAGGTACCTCTTTGATGGTTAAGACAATGATTAGGTGGTGCCTTGAGTGCCTTTGTAAAGAGAGTGTAAGAGGTTCCTACAAGTAATGAGGTACAACCTATGGAGGAGGAGGTGACCATGGAGGAGGTAGGCGGGGGTATGGCTATGGGTGGCTTTGATGATACCATAGAGATGGGTTTATTTGATGGGACAGAGGAGATTCTCATTGAGTAGTAGGAGATGTAGGAGATGTTATCATTGCAGGATCAAGTATGGTAGCTAGAGGGAAAGATCCATGAGGGTGAGAGGGGGATGAAAAATTTAGAGGATAGGTTGATAGCCTTGGAGGATGTTGGTGATACTGATTGAAAGGTCTTCGAGGCTAGAAGTGCTAAGATGGTGTAGGATATGGAGCAGCTAAGGATAGAGGTGTAGAGGGAGAGCTATACCATGGAGGCTCATAATGCAAATATTGCAGAGCTATGTGGAGAGATGATGAAGTAGCAGTAGGTTCTAGAGGAGGCTAAAGGAGGATGCTGAGGGAGCCCAGGTAGTATAGGAGGTTCTAGCTGATGTGATTGCTCTGAGAGCAGAGTTAAAGCAACTATGAAGGGGTAGTGAGAGGGCAAAAGGGCTACTGGATATGAAGGAAGTGAAGCAATCAACTTGTGAGTTTGCTCTGGTGATAAATGAGATCCTACTTCTTGATTATGACTAGGTGGTATCACATTCTAGGACATAGTCATGTGTATGGACATAGTCCTAGTGGAGTCATCAGAGTGAAGCTTCAATGGGTCAGAGGGGCACGAGAGCTGAGACACAAGATGTTGTACAGGGTAGAAATGTGATTGCTAGTTTGAAAGTGGTGTTGTCTCCTTTAGGGGCTCATATATCAAGAGATAGGTTAGATTCCATAAAAGCTACAGTGACACATGGGATAGCACTAGGGAAGGCAAGCTACGATGGGAGTGGAGAGGCTCCTAGTGGTAGTTAGGTTGATTATCGTTGTAGCCTGCGGGTAGTTTTAGATTATGTATGATGTGCATGGTCCCAGGTTGTAGCCTATGGGTATTTTTGATGGACAAAATATATATATATATATATATATATATATATATATATATATATATATATATATATATATATATATATATATATATACCTTTTGGTTTTGGCTATTATATATACATGTGTTATGATGTTGATTTGCATGTGTTTGAATTGTGTTTGTGTAGATAGCATAATATAACTTGTGAGTATGTACAATGAATGGATATACATATGTGGTAGGGTGTAGATGTATGATCATACTATAGTGTAAATATAATATATAATTATGTGAAATATTTTATGTTAAATGCAATGCAATGTGATGTGAATGAAATTTGTAGTAAATGTAGGTAACATAGATGTGATTATGCATGTATCAGAGGACTAAAATGTGCAAAGGAAGCACTTGTATAATTATATGTACCTATGTGAATGTGATCCATTCCATAATCTCAGGGATGTAGGATGATATAAGGTATATATAATGAATTTGACCAACATAGTTTTTGTAATCAAATCTTAGACCAAAAATTGTGCAAGTGTTGGCAACAACTCATAACTAATCTAACTAGTTCAAAGTGTATCATGGACATATGTGTGTAAATGAGTGAAGTTCATTTATCCATTTTGAGGGAGGTAGGATTAACCCATTTTAGACATGACCGAACTAGCTATATCATCCATAATCCAACACTGATCTATACAAAATAAGGTTGCTAATGTGACATATATGTCACCACTTATAAGACTATTCCAATGGTATGCAGGTTCTTGGAACCTATTGCTAGTGATGGAAATCGTCCTGTGATGTTATGTTGAACCTAAGGACTAAAGGCGATGAATCATAACAATGGTGATATCTGGAGGCTTTTCCTTTTATTTTCTAGCCCTCTTTTGTTGCTTGTGTATGTTTTATGGTGCTCTTTTTTCTTTCTCTTTTCTTTTTATGGGTATTGGCTTTTGTTTTCTGCCCATTTTTTTTATTTTTGCTTATGCTTATCCCTTTGTTTATCCCTAGGTCGTATGTTGACCATGTAAGTGATAGGATGAGTAGGGGAAACTATTCGCTAGATGGTGATATCTACACAAGGTGTTATCTTCCCTAGACTCAAAACTTGTTTAATGTGTGACCTATGTGAATGGTCCATGAGAGAAGTTGAACCAGCCTAAAAAACTATAAGGAGTGTGTAAAACTTATCAGCTAGAGGTGACATTTGATTAACTGAACTAGTGAGTGTTCAAAGAGTAACAAGATACCTATGTATACCCTGATACTGAAAAGAGGGAATGGAAATCTAGGTAGTGATGCTAACAAGTGCATATGTTACTCCTGTGGAAGGCATATTTTTGGGGAAGAATCTAAAAACTTGAAATGAGATTATAATGAAAAAATATGTATATATGCACTGGGTGTAATGTAAATGATGCAAGTGGGGAATGCAATATCTACAAGAGAAATCTCATGAAGTGTAGAAGGGAAAAATTGAAATGTTTATCTATAGATGAGTATGGTATGTTGAAATAACAAAAGTGATATGATGTGATAATGGTTGCACCAACGTGTGGGGTGTGTGTGTAGTAAGTAAATAAATTGTGATGTGTGGGAATGCATGTGGTAGTCACAAAAAAAAGAAGGATGTAAAGGTGGGATTCACATATGGAAGAAATGAGAAGAAATAAATATTGATAACTAGCAAGATGAGGGGATTACCAAAGACAAAATAATATAGAAGAAAGAAATTAGGTCAATGTAGCTATGTAGCTGCTCGAAGTGTAACCATACAACTACATGAGGAAGTAAGAAGTAGAAGAAGAAGAGATAAGGAGGAAGATGAAGAGAAAGTACAAATGGGAAAAATGATGAGGGTCAAGTCATGAGTGAGGAGGTGAAGTGACGATGCTACTTGGGATTTGGTGGTTTGTGTAGTTGGACAAATGATGAATGTAGCAAGATGAAATTGTCAAATATTCACATGATGGCAAATTTTGAGGGGCAATGTGACATGACGGACTCTACAATCATTTGGATGAACGAGAATGCTCATATAATGGGATGTGATCACCAATCAACATGTTGTCTACCCAGGTTTTGAATGTATGACAGGCATCAATGTCATGACCTGGATGTTGTTGGTATATATAGAACCGATGTTCATGGTAATTTCATGGTTTGAGATACAATGGGTCAATAGTTCTGATTTTAGATAATACCAAGAGGCTTTAGTGAAGTAGATGGTCAAAAATTTAGGATAATGGTGCAGACAAGATAGGCATGGGGTAGATGTAGGGATCCATAAGAGGTGTGCAGGAAGTGGATGGGGTGAGGTCGAATGGTAGAGAAATAGGTCAATATTTGGATGTGAGGAAAAACCTAGAATGAGGAATGGACCTGGATGGAGGTTAAGATGTATGGGATACAATGGACTAGCGAGTAGACATGAGGAAATGGTAATGGATCAAAAGCAACTCGAGAGTATCGAGTCAAGCTAAGATGTGTTGGATATCAGGATGTCGAGGTGATAGGATTGGAGAAGGTGGAGAGCAGTACTCCAATAGATAAGGGATGAAGTATAGGTGTGAATAAAATTTTGCATGAGGTGACAATGGGAGGGAGTGGAATAAATTCATAGATTGTGAGGTTGGTTGGAATGGTAGGCCATGAAGTGGTGAAGGTAGCATCTATAGGATGGGTGGTGCAGGGGATAGCTATGGATAATGGTGTGTGCAGGATAGAGGTAAGCACATGGAAGTATCTTGGAAAGCATGTAGGTGAAGGTCTTGAGCATATGTGAATATACCCCTCATAATGGGTGAGGTATGCATGAAGGACATACAATATGGGGTGTGTATCCTCAATTTGGAGGGTGACAAGTTCTAAAATAATGACGAGGGGAAGAGGACAATGAGTAGGGGTTCCTTGCATCCTCATTTTGTGGTGGAGGAGACCCCTAGGTGCGAATATGAGAGCTTTCCTCCTTTTTTCAAATATGGAGAGGGAGACCAAACTGTATCCTAAATGAGGTGAGTAGGATGACCCTCTATGGTGAGGTGAAGGGTGTTAGGGTGGAGTGTGATGATCTAAATGGGAGGAGGGTGAGGACTATATTGTATGTATAATGGTAGGTGTCCTGGTTAGATTGACTATTGTGATTGGTATTGGGGGTGGTTTTGGATGGTCCTGCATGGTGGGATGCTGGGATGCTGGTAGCAAGTGTGTATGGTCACGTATCTTTGTTGATGGCATAGTGGTAGATGATGTGAATCCTACAAATAGAAACAAATACTAGTAAAATATAAATGACATAAAAAGAAAAAGTACATGTATAATGCAACTATAAAATAAAAGGCATGCATGTATCATGATGTGCATAGTGGATGATGTGTTTATGAATAGCAATGTTCACTATTTATGACAATGAATGCCTATGTGGGCTAGGCATTGAATGAACGAAGGTGGATATTAATAGATTTGGGCTTAGCAAGACCTTCAAGATTAGCCAAGTGGTAGGCACCTAAACCAAATTTGGGTGTGATAATGAAGGGACCCAACTATTTTGGGGTAAAATTATCTCATTTTTGGTGAGGTTGACTTGTGATTTTTTGGTTCTCTTTGAGAATGAGATCTCTAATTTGGAATTCATGTTGATACACCTTACTATTGTAGACACAATTATACGCTTGCAAGTGATGTCATTGATGGTTTCTTGGATATGGAAGGGAGGATATGCTCCTTCTCCTACTAATTCTATAATATCATGATCATGGAAAGTAATGGAGGGTTGAAGGCATCATGGGATATTCCCTACAAATTTTATGAAGGCATTTGTGTCATGTACCTCTAGATCGATGGAGCGTAGGATGTCATTCAATGCCTCACGATGGGGTTGATATTATTGTAAGAGGTCAAAAATGGATAGCCAAACAGGGGTATTACATAATTAGTGGGTAAGGCTACCATGAATTGTAATGATATTTTGTGGTGAAGGTGGTATGGTTCTAGGATTCATGGATAACTATAGCGATGTGAACTAAAATCAATGGGGAAACAATAGGTGTTGTTTGGTGTGATGGGTATCATTGGTTGTACATAGTAAGGTTGATCATACCCACTACACCGCATGATGGAGGATCATGTTGTACATTATTTACTTTCCTAGGTGGCCTTGGAGGATTAAATTGTGGTCTTTGGGGGTTAGTTCCCCTGTGGTCAGCTAAGGGGTTTTGGAATATCCCTAGGTTTTAATTTTGTGAGGCAAGGGGTTTGAAACCTAGATGGTAGAACTATTAATTAGGTCTTGGACTTAACAACAAAAAGAGCAATAAGAATTGATTTCATGGTCACATTGTTAGTGGTATTAGTATAAGGCTTTCTCATTGTATCCATGAGGCTTAGGTAGGTTTGGATCCAATGGTTGGATCTTAGGAAATAGGATGTGACCTCCCTCATATAACCTCTAGAAGAGGGTTGTAAAAGGTTTGGAAAGTGGTGTGAGATTGTGTTTTTGGGCCTATGGGCACATGCCATGAGGCTTTTGGGGCTTAGGATGGGGAGGTGCATTAGTTTGAAATATTTGTCATTGAGGAAGAGGGGGTTGTGGAACCGGTGTAGGTGCTAAGGTAGCAGTTGCCACTTGATTGGCTTGTGGCAGTTGAGGGAAGGGTTGGTTGGGAGTATTTCTGTTAAAACAGAAGTTTGATTTGTAGTTTGGTTTTTTTCTTAACTTAATTTTTCCTGACTAGACATTGATGTCCTCAATTACTTTGGCTTGGGCAAAGGCTTCTTCAAAGGTATAACTTTTATGAAGCTATAATGAGTTCAAAATGTTTTTGTGGCAACTCTTGGAGAAGAGTGTCACTATATTAGTGGTATGGAGGATATGGGTGAGGTCATGGATTATCGATCTCCATCTCAACATAAATTCTATGATGGGTTCGTTAACAACCTATCATAAGATGTATACTTCTGAGAAGTTAGTCTTCTTCTTAATGTTTATGGAAAAGTATTCTAGGAAGGATTTGGCCAATTGTTTGAAGGTATACAGGCTATGGCATGGAATCATGTTATACCAATCTAAGTATTATCCCACAAGAAAGAGGGAGAAGGTACATAACATAAGGGGGTTGCTACTATGAAGCTGGTAGCAAGCTGAGCGATAGTTACTAACATGTTCTCTAGAATATTCCTTACCTTTATACTTATCAAACTATGAGATCTCAAAGTGATAGGGGTAATGTGGGATAGAAACTGATGGATGAAATGACTCACTACAGAGTTCATAATATGTTGGTTTTTGTGGTTCGTAACTAGCCATGTGTAGTTTTAACATCTTGACTTCATATTATAGGAGTTGAAGCTTAGGTGTTAAGGGCATGGAGGATTGTACTAAGGTGGGTTGAGCCTGGGAATATAGTGGGTATTGGATTTGATGTTATTTCCAATATTGAGGAGGGAATTGTTGTAATTGGTTCTGGTAGGATGGCTATCGAGTGACGTATGATGTCAGGGCTAGTGGGACACTAGGCTATGGAATGGGTGTTTTTTGGGGATAGTAGTATTGTGATTGTGGGATGTGTTGTTTTGGTATGGGTACTTGTTAAGTATGAGCCTATTGTAGTGGCTGGTTCATAAGTAGCGATGACCACAAAGGGGGAGGTGTAAATAATGTATATCTAGTAGGTAATGGTGGAGGTATCAAGGCTACCGATGCTAGGGGTGGTCAAGATAAGGTTTCAAATTATGGGATCTATCTATGTCCTAAAATATGGGAGGTGGTGAAACTAAACTAAGTAGTGTAGCCTGGAGGGGTAGGAGTGTAGGCTGTGGGCCTCAATCCATAGGTGGGAAGAAGACTAGCTATTAGGACCTAAAGAGAAGGAGGAGGAGGTAACCTAAATGTTTATGTAGATGAATTTTGAGCAAAGGATTGGGTAGGGTACATTCCAGAAACCTAATATGGAGGTGGGAATGATGATGAGGAAGTAGGGTAATCTTATAGGGTAGGATATTAGGAATATAGAGTGAGGAATGTGTCCACCCATGATTAGGTGTGAGTAGCTAGTTGTTGTTGTTGTTGATATTGTGTAGTTGTGATCTGGAGAGGTGTTTTTGAGTTATGAAAAATGGTTGTTAGTATGGTGATGGTTGGGACTCTTGAGAAGAGTATGGATGCGGTGTTTGTGGTGGTGCTTGTTACTCTTGCAAGGGGGGTTGCTATTGTATGATTTGAAATGATGACATATGGGTACCTTTGGTAGAGGAGGAAGGTTTTGATATCATTCCTACACTAAGGGTGAATGATAAAACCTCAAGGTAAGTGTAGTTCAATAGGGAGGATTCATTCTCAAAGAGGGATTGAGATAAACTCTAGAAGAAAGGGTGTGAAAATGTGGGGGACATAGGTGGAGTCTCCTCATCTATGGTGAAGAACATGTTAGGTTTTCTTGGAGAAATGTAGATCACATGATCACAAAATATGGCGGGTGGATTAGGTGATGATATAGGAAAAAGGAGTGGATAATCTTCTGTAAGTGAAGTGGTGAGGGCTTCACTCAAAGTGGGCGTCTCACCTTGAGTTGTCTTGTGTGTATAGCATGTATCAAACTATATAGGGTGTGCTTTCTCACACACACTATTATGGGTGACAATAGGCATGATGATGATAAGCCGTATATGCAATGTGTAAAGGGGGTTGGAAGTAACCCTATGATGTATGGACTCAAACTAAAGTGATAAGTCATGTGGATATAACGAACAAAGTGTTACATGGTCTGATGTGCTGAAACTAGTTTGTGATCATGCAAACAATGTGAAACTAGAATTAGTTCTAAATGTAAGAAATAATTTTTTTCTTTATTTTAGTGTGTTTTGATGTTGATACTTCCTAGGTAGAGTCACAGGTAGTGGATTTTCATAGGTATTGAACCTCTTGCAACACCCAAATATACATAGAATAGAACAATATTGTGACGTATGGATGTTGACCTATATGGAAGGCATAGTAAAATGATAACCTAAAGGGGGGGACTCATTGTACTAAAATGAGCTCGCAATATCGTCTAAAGAGAAGAGGTGACACTGTCTAATATATGCTAGGTATGGTCAACAACCCCATACTTTCGCTTCACCCTCGGGTGGGATTAGTCAATAACAATAGTTACCATGTCCATGAATTATGTGAGCCTTGTGGACAAAGGTATTTAATACTATCCCACTTTGAAGGTAACTCCTGGTGATGAAATATAAAAGCCCAATCTCAAAAGTGGGAGGTTTTCTGATGACGAAGTCTAGAAAACCACTCCTGTGGATATGCTATTTTTCTAATGATGTGACATGATGGAGGGTACAAATATTGCCACACCAATATCGAGTGATGGATTTGGGATGTGTTGGTCAAAATGACAACACCCGAGGAAATAAAGGTACTCTCCTTATTTTTGAGCAAGCAAGGGAGGAAAGTCGCGATAGCATGACGTTTTGAAGAGGAGGACCAAGCAAAGGGAAAAAATTCATGATAGCATGACGTTTTGAAGAGGAGGACCAAGCGAAGGAGAAAAAGTCATGATAGCACGACGTTTTGAAGAGGAGGACCAAGCGAAGGAGAAAAAGTCATGATAGCATGACGTTTTGAAGAGGAGGACCAAGCGAAGGAGAAAAAGTCATGATAGCACGACGTTTTGAAGAGGAGGACCAAGCAAAGGAGAAAAAGTCATGATAGCATGATGTTTTGAAGAGGAGGACCAAGCAAAAGAGGAAAAGTCATGATAGCACGACGTTTTGCCAAGCCAAAACCAACATATATAAAAGCGAGTGGAGAAGATCTCTGTAACAAGAATATCTTAACCTTTTCGGTTAAAAGTTCCATCACTCAAAATATATTGTGTAACAAGAAGAGATCTCGATCTCTAACCACTCTGTTGTTAGGATAAGCCTTCGAGCATTCTGTTGTAACAACTTTCATTATTTTGTTATGTAAAACTCTATATAAAGAATGAGCGACCAAAACACAAGGTCGGCTCTTAGGTGTTTACAAGGCTATGTATTCAGACTTCTAAAAGATTAATAGAGATCATCCACCCTAGTTCTGAGCTCATTTGGTGTGCAAGTATGTATGTGATCATTTATTGCTAAAGTCGAATCTATGTTGAATATACCATACATTAATTCTTAAACTAAATTTTTGTGTTAAATGTTCTATTAGATCTACAATTTACTTCACTGATAAACTACTTTGGAGTTAAATATTCACCGAGTGATCTTAGTTTATTGTGCGTTGGGTTTTATTATGCTTTTCTACAAAAGGTTGAATCAGCACTGTGTTGTTACTTAATCTGTACCATTTTTAATCTCATAGCATTGGCTACGTTTCCCTTCTTTAAGCATTCCTTTCTCTCTACCCTTTTCCTATAAAAACAAGGAACCAACCTTCTCTGGAGACTGAACCAGGCAAACCCTAGTTTTAGCCTGGTCATTCAATGTTGACGAAGTCTTGGACGCAAATTATAACCTAAGGTGGATTTCATTCCAACAGTTTTTGGCATGCCCGGTGGGACCCAAATCCCACGCATTATATACAGTCAAAGTCCCGGTGAAGCCTTTGTCCTGTTAACCTTTTTTTTATGACCTGGCGACTCCGCACAGGAAAGGAACCCTGAATAAATCCTTACCCAGTATCTGGCTATGAACCATTCTTATGATAACCAGATCTAAAGAAAAAAATTAGAAGAGCCCATAGAGTTCTTCGAACTACACCTTGGTAGCCTTCGTGCTAACCTGATTTTGGTTGCTAGGATAGTTCTTACTCACAATAGCAATCCCAAGCAAGCAAATACTTCCCATATAGCCTTCTCTATCACTGCTACTATCAGAACCCCAGCTCTAGTTACCGATCTGACTATGATGGTTGGAAATCTGCCTGAACTGCCCTATCCTTTGTGGAACCATATAGGCCCTTTGAATCTTGGAATCCAACACCCAATACCAGTAGTGGCCCTGAAAGCGCTACCCCAGTATGATGGTACTGGAAAAACAACATATGAACATTGCCTGGATGTGGCTGCATTGGTGCCAATATATGACATCTCAGAGGAAGACGTGATGATCAGGTTGCTGATTATTTCCTTAAAAGGAAAAATGCTCTACTGGTACAGAGCCCTGGAATACCAATCTATATCTACTTGGGCTCAGCTCACCAAAAAATTAGTGGAAGAATTTAATGAGCATACTGATCCTTTTTCATTTCTAAATTAGTTTAACGCCATTCAAAAGCACCCTCAAGAAGAGATCATGGATTTTAATATCAGGTTCAATCGAACCTGGAAGAGAGTCCCTGATGGCCTGAGACCATCACAAGAAGGAGCTATATACTACTATTTGAGGGCTTTCAATTCAGAAATAAGTATGGCTATCAGACAGTCCCGAGTAACAACTTTTCCTAAAATCTATCTAGAAGCACAGAAAGCAAAAAAGGACTTGATCGCCATAGGGAGATTTCCTTCCAAGATAATTCCACCTATCTTTCCAAATTTCCCTCAAATTTCAAATACTACTTTCCCAATTCCCCCTACAAATCCTAATGTTGCCCTTCCCAAGTGGAATGGACAGCCGAGCATCCCACTCCTACCAGCACCCCTCCCCTTTCAATGCTCCCTCCTATTCCTGCACTTTCCCCAATAGCAAACACGTCTACTCAAGACACCCAACTAGCAATCTTGCAAGATTTGCAAGCCTCGTACAAGACTCTATCAAATAAATTCATATCTATGGAGCGAAGAGAAGTGGAAATAAACTCTCAACCGAGACATTATCCACAAGTAACCAGAG
The DNA here is from genome assembly GCA_028583015.1 of Wollemia nobilis. Lineage (NCBI taxonomy): Eukaryota > Viridiplantae > Streptophyta > Pinopsida > Araucariales > Araucariaceae > Wollemia > Wollemia nobilis. The sequence goes on from JAQPPZ010016931.1 coordinate 9,756,265, forward strand.
ATCAAGCCTCCACTAGTGGATGAAATTATGAAAAAACAAATACAGTCTATGCTAATGAAGAAGGTGGACCCAGCAACGCTTCACTAGAATCATCCTTCTGGTGTTCCACATGCAATGATCCTCACGGTGAAACTACTTGCATGATTCATCAACATCAAGTCCAGAAAGTGGCTACAGAAAATGTAGAAAGGTCCCTCAAGGGTCAAGTAAGCATAATCAAAGAAGACGATCAAAATTTTATGATGCCCTCTCTAGAACAAGTCTCGGTTCTAACTAGATCAGGAAAGAAACCTTTCCAGGTTGATCCTAAAGACCTTAATCCTTTGAAGGTACCTATGCCTGCAAGGAGTCCTACTGAAAAGAGACCTCCACAAAATCTAGACCCAAAAGGAGCAGAGATTCAGAAAGAAACACCTTTGGCTAAAGAAACAGAGACTCAAGAGCAAGCCAGGGAAAAGTTGAGGTATCCCTCATTGACTAAACACCAAAGAGTTGATGCTACTCAGGGGTACAGGAATAGGTTTGATACAATAGTAAAAGAGAAGAGTGTTGATTCTCTCCCATTCAATATTGTTGAAGAAATGAAGAAGACTCCTTCCAAAGCCACTATGTATGAAGCCCTACGGATCCCAGGATAGATAGACCTACTGCAGGAATCATTGAAATCTATGAAAAATAAAGATAAAGATCCAATTAAATTAAGCTCTGCCCAAGCAAGTCTTTCTTCCACCTCAAGAAAGAACAGACCTCCCCCTTTTATTTATCTCTCCAGATGGAAGGATGGGTAGTCCATAATTGTATGATTGACTCTGGGGCCGCGACTACTATTATGCCCAAAGCAGTGTGTGATATCATGGGGATGGAATATACAAGGAGTACTCCAGGAGTTTTGCAACTTGATGGAACTCCTATAAAAATAGTAGGCATGATCAAAGATATTCCTATCATCCTTCATAGGCTCCCTCAGCTTACAGTTATACAAGAAGTGGTAGTGGTTGATTTAGAACCTTATTTTGGCATGTGCCTGTCCAGAGAATTTACTGCTAAAATAGGTGGATATCTATCTCTTGACTTTTCACACCTCGAAATTCCATTCAAAGGCAAAAGGGTGAAAATATTCAATGAGAAACCCTCCACCTTCCATGTCGAGAGGCTTGGAGAAGAGGAGAAAAACTCTACTACTGTAAACATGATGACCGAAGAACTGATAGACTTGAGTCTAATGGAAGAAGCTCTTAACGAGTTACAAGAAGAAGACCAATTTTCTCTCCTAGATTTCAATGCCATGATCGAGACAGATCTGGGTAGCTATACCATTCAGAAGCCTAAGAAAAGTAAATCTCCTTCTTCCCCGCCACCTGATATATCCACTAACCAGTTGTGGAAACTTTTCTTTGATGGAGCCAGATGCAAAAATGGAGTAGGAGCAGGCATTGTCCTAATCGCTCCGACAGGTGAAGAGAAAGTTTTCTCTTACAGGTTGACCTAGAGCTGCACCAATAATGCAGCAGAATATGAAGCACTCTGTTTGGGCCTCAAGAAGGCTGAGAAGATGGGCATCAAGCAATTGCAAGTTTTTGGTGATTCTGAACTGATAGTAAATCAAGTGACAGGAAAATGTATAAGCAAACAACATTATCTGAAGGCTTATAGAAATAAAGTCTAGGATTTACTAGAATATTTTGAAGCTCTGAACATGAAAGCGATCCCCAGGGAGAAGAATACACATGCTGATTTGTTGGCTTCAGTTGGAGCAAATTTTTATCCTATAAGCAATGTCATCCAGAAATCAAAGATGGTCAAACTGATATACAGACCTTCTGTACCTGATAGAGATACTTTCTAGCAAGTTTTCAAAAATGATCAACATATAGTAGATTTTCTAGTCCATGAAATGAACTGCTCCAACAATAGGGAAAATGAAGACGAAGAAGAGGCAGTTGTCATCCAGTTAAAAAATAATCACATCCCAAAGGGGCTAGTCACACTCGAGTCCCTATTTGATAACAATGATAGATCAACAGGTCATAAGATGAAAGTTGACAAACACAGGTATAAGGAAGCTACAATAGGACCTGACAAGGCCATCAAAGTAGGTGTGAAAACTACGGACAAGGAACTGGATGAGATCAGAGAATTATGCAAAGAATTTCTAGATACAATTGCCTGGACCTATGGTGATCTAAAGGTGTACTCAAAGGAAACAATCCAACATACAATTGAGCTTCAAGAAGGTGCCAAGCCTTTCCATCAAAAGCAGAGGCCAGTAAATCCAAAAATAGAAGCTTTGATGAAACAAGAATTGTTAAAACTACTAGAGGCTAAGATTGTATATCCGATCAAGCACTCGACGTGGGTCGCTAATTTAGTACCAGTGAGAAAGAAAAATGGAGATATTCGACTATGTGTGGATTTTCGTAATCTGAACAAAGCTTCACTCAAGGATCATTACCCCCTCCCGCAAATCGATCAGATCTTGCACACAATGGCTGGAGCTGAAATATTTTCTCTATTAGATGGTTTCTCCGGGTATAATCAGGTATGGGTCAAGGATGAAGACCAATTCAAAACAACGTTCACAACCAAATGGGGAACATTTGCTTACCAAAGGATGCCCTTCGGGTTATCAAATGTTGGAGCGACTTTTCAAAGAGCCATGGATGTAGCCTTTGGGGAACTTGTGAACAAAATAATAGTGATATACCTGGATGACATGACTATTTTCTCTCATAGGAAAGAAGATCATATAACTCACCTCAGGAGAGTACTGGAAAAATATCGAGAGTTTGGTATATCCATAAACCCCAAAAAGTCTATTTTTATCGTAGAGGAGGGAATTTTACTTGGCCATGTGGTTTCAAAATTAGGTCTAGCCATAGACCCCAGTCGAGTAAAAGCCTTGTTGGAACTTCCCCTCCCCTTAAACAAAAAGGGGTTACAGTCATTTTTTGGTCAGATCAATTTTGTACGCAAATTCATAGCAGACTTTGCACAAATTGTTAAACCTATGACAAAATTGTTGAAGAAGGATGCCATTTTTAAATGGACTGATGCAAGAAAATAGGCTTTTCGATAGATCAAAGAGCAGATAGCTCAAGCCCCCATCCTAGTAAATCCAAACTACTCCAAATATTTTATCTTATATGCAATAGGCGAATAGGGAAGCTACGCCGTTGTGCTCACACAGAAAGGGACTGACAATGAAGAAAGGCCCATCACCTTCTTGAGTCAAAATATGTAGGAACATGAGGAAAAGTACAATTTCATCAAAAAATAAATCTATGCCATCATGAAATCCCTAAAAAATTTCAGGCACTTCTTATCGCAAAGCAAAGTCATCGTGTATACAATACACCCTGATGTACGAAGCTTCATTACACAAGGAGAACTCGATGATACTAGAGCAGGTTGGGTAACTAAAATACAAGAATATGACATAGAGATACACCCAACAAAACTAGTCAGGGGTAGAGCTTTGTGCCAAGAACTTGCAAAACAAGCATCTACAGAGTATGTGGCTTGTCAGGCTCAAAAATCCGTATCAGATGAAGAACAACCTTCAGAGCAGCTCGATTGGGCAGATGAATTAACTAGGTATTTTTAGACTGGGATATGTCCAGAAGGCTTGAACGCTTCATAGAGAAGAAGATACAGGATCCAAGCTCTGAAATACACTTTATTTCCCGAAGGATTATACAGAAAAAACTTGGATGGAGTTCTGCTTCGATGTGTGTCAGAAGGGCAGAAATAGAATATTTTAAAAGAATTTCATGGAGGCCTATCAGGAGGACATTACTCCGGGAGAACTACAACATTGAAAATCATCAGAACTGGGTGTTATTGGCCAACAGTTTTTGCAGATGCATTTAAGATCACAAGAAACTATGATGAATGTCAAAAATATGTGGGAAGAAACAGGAATGCCCCGCTACCCCTAAAGACCATTCAGGTTGAAGAGCCTTTCCAGCAATGGGGTTTAGACTTCATAGGGATCATAGAACCAAATTCATCTATAGGGCATAAGTACATTCTCACAGCCACTGATTACTTCACAAAATGGTCAGAAGCTATACCCACTAAAAGAAATGACCAAGAGGTGGTGATCGAGTTTGTGGAAAGCCTGATCACAAGGTTCGGCATCCCAGAGGCCTTGGTCATAGACAATGGTTCACATTTTGTGGGAGAAAAAATGATCGACTTTGCAAGTAAATATGGGATATACTTGAAGACATCTTCGAACTATTATCCCTAGGGTAATGGATTAGCTGAGTCCACCAATAAAAATCTACTCAAAATTTTGAAAAGGACCCTCAAGGACAATAAAAGAAGTTGGCATTCTTTGATAAACCAGGCACTTTGGGCTGACAGGATCACGATTAAAAAATCTATCAACACCTCTCCCTATTCTCTGGTTTATGGTAAAGAGGTTGTGCTCCCAATACACATAGAGATACCAGCTCTAAAACTATTGGATTTAACTGGGACTGAAGAAGCGAAACCAATGGAAAATAGGTTGATCCAACTCCTATAGCTAGAAGAACATAAGGAACAGGCCTATGATCATTACCAAAAACATGCAGTTGTGACCAAAGGATGGTTTGACAAGAAATCCACTTTAAGGAATTTCAAGGTAGGAGACCTAGTTCTAAAGTGGAACGAAAAGAGGTCAAAACCAAGGAACCACGATAAGTTTGACACATTCTAGGATGGTCCCCTAGAAATCATTGAAGAAAAGCAACATAATTATTTCCAGCTAAGGGATGAACAGGGCTAGGTCCTACCCATTCCTGTTAATGGCTTCCACCTAAAGCTATACTATAAGTAATGGATCCTGCCCTATCCTTGTATATATTTGTTTTATGTATATAAGTAACCTTGTACATATGTTATTTTTTGCAAGCTGATCCATTTTAAAAAATATCATGATTTCATGACTTTTGGAGCACTCATGGCACCCTTCAGGAAAAATGTCATGATTTTATGACTTTTGGAGCACTTAGGGGCCCCTTTCAGGGAAAATGTCATGATTTCATGACTTTTGGGTAAAAAGAGTGTCATTTTATTTTTTGAAAGAAGGAACCATATCAGTGCGCCATGTCAGACCTGATGCCTCGAACATCGGAGTGCCATGTCAAGGGTCTATTGTACAGTTGCACACCATGCCAAAATAATCAGGCATCTCAAGAATATGAAAAGCACCACTATTTAAATCGAGATCATACTTTTTGATAGGACCGAAAGAGGACGTCGCCCCATTGGCTCGGTACCATAGCAAAAGTCTCCCATTGGTATATATTAAAAATGGCAACTTGAGGTAGTTGGTATCATTAAAATCTGGCACACAGGCCGAGACTCCCACCAACATTCTAAATCAGCATTGGGATGCATGCCCCCAACCACAATTACTCCATGTTACTTGAACAGTTGGGGCACGAGCATGCATAGCCATTTAATAAATAGCTTTTATCAGTTTATCTCCTATTTTCTTGATTATCCGGTTCTTTGAGTTCTAACAGTTGCCCTGAAAGTTTTGCAGTCTCCCGAATACCTGAATTATAGTAGTATCACAATGTCTGCCTCTCCAACCCCAGGTTCTACGTCTGCACCTTCCAAAAAGAAAAGGAGTTCAAGCACCAAAGTAGACAACTTTGTCGACCCTGATGGCCACATTACAGACACAAAGCTGACATGGAAGGATCCGGGACAAATCCGCAAGGAAATAGTCGCCAGACTGAACGCAAATGCCTCTCCATCAAACCCAAGCAATTTTGCCTACTACTCTATGCTCTACTGGTACGTATGTCCTCAAGTCCACCCCTATCCAGAATTGGTTAGAGCAATGGCGAAGTTGTATGATGTCAAGAGCAGGAGTGTAAAAAATTACAGAGGTGAGACCCTTTTTACAATAGATCCTAAAACAATTAAAGTTGTGTTTGCTCAGGGATGTAAGCCTCCAGTACCTCCTATTTTATTTGAACCAACCAACTCTGCAAAGTTCTATCTCAATACCCCAAACATAAGAGCTTTCCTACAACAAAACCTTGAGAGTGAGCTCCCGAAGGGTTCCATTCCCCAATCTCCCATACCCTTGTCCAAGTTCAAAAACAAGCAGCTTTTCTCTATGTTAGCCATGGTAGCAGGTATGGAAGATGATACTCAGGTGCATGGGTGGCAAGTTGCTATGGCACAATGCATTTCAATTTATAAATTCTATGATAAAGCACGCTTGGACCCAAATAAAGTCCCACTTTTCTTTGACTGGCCATCCTACATAGCTCAACAGCTACATGCAGGACTTTCAAAACTGCACGCAGAAGCCCCAGATGCTTTCAGGTACTCCTCCTATCTGATTTGGCTTTTCTTATTTTTTCAATCAAAAAATTTGAAGTCTATATCTGTAACGCAAAAGAACGAAAAGGGAGAAAATATGCCTGTGTGTGAATGGACTCCGCTTCTCTCAAGAGCGAGTTCGTATTACCAGTTCAACATGGAATTCCTGGGCCCTGCTATACAAATTGTGCTAGGACCCATGCCGAGGATTCCTAAGGAAGTGGAAGAGACCCTGAGGCGCCCTCATGCAAAAGAAGGAGACTTTTTCATCCTAACTCAAGGAGTGGTTATAAGGCTTTTTGGCTTCACAGAGAAGCCTTTCTTGTTGCCTTACTACGTCACCAAATGACTCTTTGCCTTAGAGTATGTAAGACAACAAGAATTCATAAATTACACGTTTGGGACAGGCGCTCAGAAAACCCATACTTGCCTTATGCCTTTCAGTTTTGAAGGGGTAACTATTTCAAAAAAGGGAGATCATCAGAATATTACTCAACTATTAAGAGGTATGGGGCTGGTGGAGCTTCCATAGAGGTGGAAATATGATCTCGAGGATATATTCACAAAAATGCAGGCCACTCTGAACAAGGCTCCCTTCCAACAGTTCCACGTCTCTGGGAGAGACATCGAGCAAAGCCGAAATAATAGTGAGGATCATCCTCTGGAATGGCATGTTGAGAAAATGCAACCACTGGCTCCATGGCATGATTTCTATGAACATCTGATGGATTACAGCCTGGATTCCTACCCATCACACAAAATCCCCACCAAGACTTTCAACAAAATGAAGAAAAAGGGAGATGACTGGAATGAAGCCAAAATCTCAGCCTGGTGGCAGATGCGGTGTCACATTGAAACTTTCACAAGGTATGTGATCAAGATGGATGCTAAGTTCTATGCCAAATATGATGAGCATCATCAGAGCTGGTCCGAAACATTGGTCGATAAGGTCCCGATTGGAATAGGTGATATTTCCCAAAAGCAATTTGAGAAAGATACTAAAAAGGGAAAAGGAAAAGAAGTAGCAGTTGGACAAGTAGAAACCACAAAAAAGAGACGTCGGATATATATCCCACGTTCAGGATCAGATACAAAATCTGATGACAACACTCCTCTGGAACATAGAAATATGGCAGCTGAGCAAAAGAAGGGGAAAGCAAAGCAAGAGCAAGGAGGAGGCCGAAAGAGAAGAAAAATTCAAGAATCCTCTTCTGAAGAATCAGAAGAAGAAGAACAAGTAAAATTGGGAGAAATAGAGGAACACAAAAAAATAGGGGATAGCAAAGAAGAACAAGTGGCTAAAAAGGCCGAAGAGCCCCCTCAAAAGGAGCCACCGAGCCAAGAGCAGACTCCACCGCTAGTGACATATGGTGCAGATATTTCATGTCTAAAGCATATAGCGGAAGCTTACATAGAACAATCACAAGAAATGGGAGGCTCTAACCCACAGAAGGAATGAGAAATATCTCCAATAAATATTGATACCCCTTCTTCTTCCCCCCATTCGTAGAGGATTTCCTCTCCTTTTCAAAAGGATAAAGATACTTCAAAGCCATCATCACCTCCTAAATCCCCCTGCATTTTGCCTCACCGCACCCCAACAGGATCTCCCTCTCAACCAACGAGCATGGAATCCTCATTACCACCCACTCCTTTTCTGCTTTCCATGAATCTATTGAGCCTGCAGTCCTTACAAAGTACCTCTTCTTCCAATAATCCCATAGTTGCCAAATTTTGAAAGCTAAAGAAAGCTACGGTAAACGCTGCTACATGGCTGAAGACACGAAGTTCCTTGAGTGCCACTGAGATGGCCCATGTCCGAGAAGGGACAGTACTAGACCCAATCAGTATGCAGCGCTCTACTATGAAGATGACTCCTTTGGTACAGAAGCCTGAGAAACAAATGACTCTGGATGATTATCAAGCTGAAATCATCATAGAAGACATGACCCAGCTGCCAATGGAAGAGGAGTGGAGCAAGGCTCAGACTCACATGGGGATGATTTATCTTAATGCAGAGCACTTCAAAGAAAAATTCCTCAGAGAAGAACAGGCTCGCAAGTAGCTAGAAGAAGCTTTCAATCAATAGAATATCACTGAGAAAGCTCTTAAAAATGAAGCCAAGAAATGGGAACAAAGGTTCAGTGAAGCCGCATCCTTCCAAGAAAAGGCAGCAAAAGCAGAAGAACAGGTTTAGATCCTACAACAGTAGATAGAAGGGTTGAAACAATAGTTGTTAGTAGTCCCAGATGAGCCTCAAGGGTTCTCTAAAGAAAAGGCAATAGCAGTTCAGAAAGAAAAGCTCACGAAGTTAAGAAAATTGATCCTAAAAGCTAGACCCACTCTGGTCTACTTATCCAAGGTAAACAACATACTAAATCAGGTAGAGAAATATTTTGAAGCTTCGGTTAAACTCTTGACGCCAAGAGTATCTACAGCCAACAAGATCAAGGTCCTGGCAAGCAGCACGCAAACAATAGTTGGCTACAGAACCCAAGATGAAAATTGGTCTCAAGCTAAATCAGTTGCCAGGAACTTCTTCAAGCGGCATAAGTTGGTGATGACTGCTGTAAAAATTATACAAGAATTAAGGGCAGAAGCAAAGTCAATTTCAAAACATGCTAATATGGCCGAATATTGTGGTATGCCTAGCTTTTGGGACTCACATTCCAAACTCTTGTCAGAGGATGAGACGAAAGCTATTTGGTAGACTTTCTTTGATGATACATCAGAAGTTGATAGTTGGGAAGAGCCAGTACAGGAAGATCAAATTTTTAGTATGGCGTAAGATATCACTCAAATAAAGTCCAGCCTGAATGAGTTGTACCTTAAGTCTAAAAGTCTATCTTATGATAAGGTAGAAGAATTGGAGTACCTATATGCAACTTTCAAAGAAAATGCGGATACAGATGAAGAGACCTGGAAGAAAGCGTGTACCGCTTATAATGAAGTTGTTCAATCTAGAGACAAACAAGATAAGGAGAAGCAAGCAAAAGCCCAGAAGGCTGCGTCAAGTAGTACAACACCTCCAGGTCAAGAAGGGGTAAAGCAGTCTGAAGAAGAGTCCACGGAAGAATAATCCTCCCCCCTAGGCTTGATTTTTTGTTTTTTGAGCTTGGTATCATTCCCTTTCTTTCCCTTATTTTTCTTTATTTTCTTGTTTTTGAATCCATTTCCCAATGGATAAAGGCTCTAAGTTCTGACATTTAGTTAACATAATTACCCCAAGAGGCACCAAGAATGTTGGTCAAAATGACAACACCCAGGGAAATAAAGGTACTCTCCTTATTTTTGAGCAAGCAAGGGAGGAAAGTCATGATAGCATGACGTTTTGAAGAGGAGGACCAAGCGAAGGAGAAAAAGTCATGATAGCGCGATGTTTTGAAGAGGAGGACCAAGTGAAGGAGAAAAAGTCATGATAGCACGACGTTTTGAAGAGGAGGACCAAGCGAAGGAGAAAAAGTCGTGATAGCACGATGTTTTGAAGAGGAGGACCAAGCGAAGGAGAAAAAGTCATGATAGCATGACGTTTTGAAGAGGAGGACCAAGCAAAAGAGGAAAAGTCACGATAGCGTGACGTTTTGCCAAGCCAAAACCAGCATATATAAAAGCGAGTGGAGAAGATCTTTGTAACAAGAATATCTTAACCTTTTTGGTTAAAAGTTCCATCACTCAAAAGATATTTGTGTAACAAGAAGAGATCTCGATCTCTAACCACTCTGTTGTTAGGATAAGCCTTCGGGCATTCTGTTGTAACAACTTTCATTATTCTGTTATGTAAAACTCTATATAAAGAATGAGCGACCGAAACACAAGGTCGACTCTTAGGTGTTTACAAGGCTATGTATTCAGACTTCTAAAATATTAATAGAGATCATCCGCCCTGGTTCTAAGCTCATTTGGTGTGCAAGTATGTATGTGATCATTTATTGCTAAAGTCGAATCTATGTTGAATATACCATACATTAATTCTTAAACTGAATTTTTGTGTTAAATGTTCTATTAGATCTGCAATTTACTTCACTGATAAACTACTTTGGAGTTAAATATTCACCGAGTGATCTTAGTTTATTGTGCATTGGGTTTTATTATGCTTTTCTGCAAAATGTTGAATCAACACTATGTTGTTACTTAATCTGTACCATTTTTAATCTCATAGCATTGGCTACGTTTCCCTTCTTTAAGCATTCCTTTCTCTCTACCCTTTTCCTATAAAAACAAGGAACCAACCTTCTCTGGAGACTGAACCAGGTGAACCCCAGTTTTAGCCTGGTCATTCAATGTTGATGAAGTCTTGGACTCAAGTCTCACCACTTGTTTTGAACCACGTGTGTGTGTGGATTTGAGTTTTCTAACGATGATGTATAAAGCAAGAAATATAACTAGATGCCTTTTTGAAATGAAATCTAGCTCTAGTTGTGCTTTTTGGAAGGAAAAGGTTAAAGTAAGATACATTTTGTAAAAGAAATCTAATCCTATGTGCATTTTTGGAAAGGAAAATAGGATATCTCCTATAAAGCGTGTAAACAAGTAGTGTACAATATCTAATAAGAGGGATTTATGGAACCCTATATTTTTAAAATATGAAAGAAATGTAAGAAATATTTATACAAAGATAAGTAGACAATCTTAAACTAAATATTTGGAAAGAATTATGACAACTATGATTCACCCGAGGGATTTGAAAAAGAGATGGGAAATCCTAATTAAAATAAAGGAAAGGATATGGAATTTGTATTTGCAAGCAGGAATCTGAAATATGCAAAAAGAAATTTGGAAAATCCTAATTCTTAAATGCATGAAAGAAATTTGACTTTGATTTTTGTACAACAAAGAAATTCGAAATTGCTTCAAGAGAAATGTGCAAAAGGGATTTACAAAACTCTAATTCTAAATATGAATATTACAACTAAAATATGAAATTCTTGTAAAGGGGAATTGATGTGAAAGGACAAGAAATAAATGCAAAACTTATGCAACATGCAATTTGCAAAAAGAAATAAAAAATTTCTCAAAAATAGATGAAATCAAACTTTCTGGTCTTGTGCAAGTTTTTGCAACTAAAGTAAATATTTCAAGCATGATGCATGTGTAAGAAAAAGTAAATTTACTAAATGTATCGATGCATTTACTAGTAAATATTTCTTTGCACATAAATGTCAAAATAGAGAAATTTTGGGGGAATACCTGGTTTTTGATGCTACAGGTGGTCGTCTTTGCTTCTTTGTTGTTCTTCCCTACAAGTTTGAGTATTTTTTAGGCTTGTAGGACAAATTCATATTTCGGGGTTGAATTGGATTTGGATTCATAGGCCAGGAGGAAAATTAGATATAGGGATCTAAAATCCCTATTCTTAGAGCCTAAGGGGGTTGTCAAGAGTTCAAGGGTCTCTGAGATGTCTAGATTGGTACCTACAACAACACAAAAATAGCATTGAGTTAGATTCATGATAAAACTATTCTAACACAATCCTATGTGGGGGTCCCACTGGGCATGCCAAAAACGAAACATACAAAAGAAATGTATTTTATTTAATAATTTGCTAAAACATATATTATACAAAATTACTGATTTTATTCATAATTGAATTGCTTTTTGTGTTACAAATGGGAGGAAATTTCCCTTTCTTTATTTCATGAATTTTCAATAAGTTTGATGCTTTCTCTTGGACTCCTCAATGTAGGTGGGCTTCATGCATAACGTGTGCCACCATTGGTTGTATTTGATGTTTTTTTCCTCTTTACATTTGTGCTAGACCTACAAAATAAAGTTAGTATGTTTGGGGGCTTGCCTCAGTCAGAACCCATGGTAAAAATGACAAATTAACTAAAAATATGTAATGAAAACTAAAATAAATTGCATAGAACCTCATAAAAACATCAAATGGAGCTTACCTACAATATTTGGAGTGAAATGAGTCTTGTAGATCCAACTCACAGGTCATGGGGCAAATTGGTTCCGAATTAATAGGTCAATGCTTGAATTGCACTGTAAGAACTTTATTTTGGAAATCCTTGTATGGATGGGTTCCTAAGGTACTGTAATGTTGCTGGTATATATCAGATGTCCTTTCTTGCACTTTTGGTTGCATTTTGATAGATATTTTGTACTTCAACTAAAAAGGGAGAGAGAGGTAGAATGAGGGTGTAGGTCCACTATTTATAGATAAAAATAAGGTGTAGGGGGTGTGGTTACTATTGAAAATTTTGTCACATTTCTCAAGGGGTAGAAAAAGAAACAAGTTTTGTATAGTGTTGTGTAAAGTTTTTTGCTTTGTTATTTTTATTTTGAAAAGTTGCAGCAATTTTGGCTCCCAATGCCACCCATTTGTACAAAAATCTAGAGAAAAGAGCTTCGCCAAAGGAAAATACAAAAAAAATAAACTTCGCAGCCGAAGCATTTCCAGCACTACTTCGGGTAAAAGTTTTGCAAAGTAGTATTGCCGAAGAAGAATGCAAAACACAAGACAAGAAAAAGAGAAGGAAACTACTTCGCGCTCGAAGCATTTCTAGAAGCTACTTCGGGCGAAAATTGAGCGAAGTGGCACCGAAGTAAAGCAAAGAGAGCTTCGCGCCCGAAGCATTTTCAACACTACTTCGGGTGGAGTTTTTTGTGAAGTAAAATACAAGGATAGCAATAGAAGAACTTCGGGCCCGAAGCGCTTCAAGCAGCTACTTCGGGCAAGATTTCTGTGAAGCAATGTGCCGAACCAAAATTCAAAAGAGAAGGCAAGAAAACTACTTCGCACCCGAAGTATTTCCATCAGTCACTTCGGCCAAAAAATTAGTGAAGCGAAACTCAAGGAGCATTGAAAGTACTTCGCCAGGAAGTTGCCGAAGTACTCATTTTGGGCCCCTCCATCAGCGAACCATTTTTACTTCACCAAAAGCTCATTGCGAAGCATTTGCTTCGGCTAATTTTGTGCGAAGTACTTCTACCCGAAGTAAAGGAATGCAACATCTTTTGAAGACAATTGCTTCGGCCGAAACCTTCCCGAACCACAGTTTTGAAAGAAGATCGCAGCGAAGCATTTCTCCAAGGCATCAGCGAAGCAGTTTTGTCAGCGAAGCAGCAAGGACGAAGAAGACCATTTTGCGAAGCAGATATGCTTCGGCACAAACCAACCCCAAAGCAGTTTTGCGAAGCTCAGTTTTGCGAAGTATAATCCAAGGAGGAGTTTTGCTTCGGCCCAGAACCATTGCGAAGCGAAGTGGTGAATGAAAACTTAGCGAAGCACTTCACGGGCACGCGTTCCAAGCCGGGTATTTTCTCGAGGTGATCAAGTGCCTCATAAATGCAATTTTTCATGCCCAGCAAGCCCGCTGCTCATTTTTGGCAATCAAAAATGAAGTATCAAGCCATGATGGAGAGCCTAGCGAGCATGGCGGCCACTCGAGCACTGCACCCGGAGACCAAGGACGTCTAGACGGCTCATCAATGCACCTTTCCATGGTTGACCCGATTGCAGTTGCCAATTTTGGTAACATATTTGAAAGCTCGATCACGAGAGCCTCGGGGAGCCGATTCTTAGGGCTCGAGGGCATACTCTTCTTTGCTATGTAATTATGATTCAGAGGCCCGGGTCCTCTATAAAAACCCAGGCATTGTAATGGAAAAGAGGGGGGAACTATCTGCTAGAAAGCTATTGTAACTTGATGTCCTGCGATTAATACTAAAAGGCTTTGAGCTCAATTCTTCTCTTTTATGTTGCCTTATGTGCTTGATTCTTTTGTCTTTCTTCGTTTATATATCGAGATGCTGAACCCTGCGTCGAGTGTGTGATCGAAGACTGTACCCTGAAACTCGCTCTGAAGGATACATAGGAGCAAAAAAGCGTTGTATTGGCTTTCTTTTATGCTGCCTTCTGTGCTTGATTCTTTTGTCTTTCTTCGTTTGTATATTGGATGTTGAACTCTGCGTCTGGTGTGCGATCGGGGAAGGTACCCTGAAACTCGCCCGAAGGATACATAGGAAAATTGATATTGCATTTCTTTCGTTTATCCTTGGTGTTCCTTGTTGCTATTCAAGTTGCTAGTTAGGTATCCTGCTTCCTGTTCTCTCCCACCTTACATCACCAATTTCTCTAACCCTAACTCCTTTTATCTCTTTCCTGCACTCTTGTCTTCAAACACCCAAGTAGTTTAGTATAGGAGCCGACCTTTCTCCGGATATTGGCACGAGGGGCATCTCTTCCCTTCGGCCTTTCAATGTTGGTCCAGGTCTAGGGCGCATACATTTACTCAAAATCCTTACCTAGGCAGATTTGATGACCAACAGTTTCTAGCACGCCCGGTGGGACCGACTGTATCTGTCTTAGAAAGATCCATAACTAGTCAAGGTCCCATATTTTAACGCAAAACCCATCTTCACCGGGGCCAATAGTTCTAACCAGTTCCCGGTGTGACCCGGTCAGTCTCACCTGATTAGTGGTAGTGAGGACCGATGCTCTCATTACTAAAAGACTCTTAGCATCTGGCGACTCTATTTACCCAAGAATCTCTAAGTCAGAAAGACCAGTACCCAAATTTGTGCCTTCATGGCAAAAGTCCCCATGTTTTAAGGAAGTCTGAGTCGGTGAATCTCTGGCTTGCCCCCATCTGTCAAAATCACCTGGCGACTCTAACTGAGCTGAAAACCCAGATTCCTTCATCGTAGGCGCCTTTTAAGCTGAAAGAAAACGTCCCAAAAAATCAAGGCCATTGCCATAATGGAAAAAGCATGTTATCCTAGTTGGAATGCCCGTTCCCCTTTGAACCTTCAGGGTTATCATAAAATTCCTAGAGGAGCCTTGCATACATTGGCAAAATATGATGGCACTAAGGGAATGGCCCAAAGGCACCTTGAAGACGTTGCTGCGTTGGCAAACCTCCACAACATAATCCATGAAGATGTCATGGTGAGACTTCTGGTCATGTCTCTGGAAGGAGAAGCGATGCGGTGGTTCAGATTACTCGAGTATGAAAGCATCTGCTCATGGAGCGATTTAGTAGAAGCATTGATCAAGACATTCGACGGCTCTCAAGATCCCTCCCAGCTTTTGATGGATCTGTTCGCTATCATGAGAGCACCTCTGGAGAGCATCACGGACTTCAATGTCTGATTTTGCAGAAGTTGGAAGAGTATTCCAGTGGAGATCCAACCGACGCATGCCCAAGCTCACCTCTTCTATGTTCGTGCCTTTCACCCGGACATATGCCTTCTCTTACTACAATCAGGTGAACGAAGATTTCCTTAGATATTTGAGGAAGCAATACGAGCAGAACAACTCTTGTTCCTATCTGGAAAGTGGCAGTGGGGAGAAAACCCATCACTGTTCACTGCTCCTGGCCATCCTACGTAGTATTCATCATGGCAGACTCCTCTTACTGAGCATAGGTCTGAGATGCAGTCATTCGGAGCTCAAGAAACAAATTTTTCCCAAGAACAGCAATGGGAATATGCAAGCTTTGACCCAACAATGAACAATGTGGTTGCTTGCAATCTCCATCAGGAGGTAGTCCAAGGAGAGCAGTCTCAAGCGGTAAGGCCTGAGAATGAGGAAGGCACATTTTTGCACCCCTTTTGTATCCCAAGGGGCGAGACACAAGTACTCAGCCAGAATCCATTGAATGTGTCTCAAGAAGCAGAAGAAGAGGGAGAACCAGATGCAGAAGCGCTCCCAGAGGGAGTGAGAGGAGAAGGGTCTGGAGGTGCCTCTGGCCCAATAGATCAAGGCTAAAGGTTCTCCCACCCAAACGAGCTCATTGCCCCGCGAGCCATCAAGAATGTTGATAGTCTTGTCACATTACACAAGGGGTAAAAACACAAAAAAAATAAAAATAAAAGGGGGGCCGAACAAAATTTCAAACAAAGGCACAAAAGAGCTTCACACCCGAAGCATTTCCAGCAACCACTTCGGGTAGAAATTTTGCGAAGTAATTTTCAAAAGCACAAGCTTCGGTAGGTGGTCCTTGCAAAGCACGACAAAGGATAAGTACCTCGGGCCCGAAACGTAGAAGATCAGCCCGAAGAAGAAGTTCGCCACGAAGCATTTCCAAGTCCGACCCCAACTTTGCCGAACCAATAATGTGCAGGACGGGAGCATTTAAAGTATGTCTCGAGAAATGTGCCGACTACCACCTTGAAAAAAGCTCGAAGCATACGAATTTAAGGCAAAGGTGGCGGGGCATGTCCCGAGGCAATTCAGGTTTAAAAAAAAAAAAAAAAAAATAAGCTCGCACCCGAGTACAAGATGTGCTTCCAATGCAAGGTGTAATCATTAGGGCGCGTAACTCCGCATACGATGTCGTTGGATAGCCAATCGGATGGCGCAACAATTTCCTAGGCCACTAGCATAGGTTTAATTATGGCAAGAGCCATAAATAGGGGTAGTTGCCCCTTAAGGCTATAAAAGGCAGGCTTTAGCAAAGAAAAGGTTATTTGAAAGTGCAATATTGAAAGCACATTGCTTGTCCACGAATTCTGTTGCCACTCGCCGAGAAGCTCCCTGACGCCGAAACAGTCTACGCTGTTGGTTGCTGCCATAATCATACAACATGGGAAAGAAAAGTTCTACGCAGAGAGGAAAGGAGCCAGAGGCGACAGTGCCTAAAAAAATGAAAGGTTCGGAGGAGAAAAAGTAGAGACCTAAGAAGGTCAACCCGAACCTCCGCCCAGAGAAGCAAGTTGTGGAAGAAAGAGAAGAATCCGAAGATGAACAACTTGTAGAGCCACCAGTTGACAGGTGGGAGAAAATTAAAGATACGAAACTCTCAAGAAGCGTGGCCGAGCTCAGGTATACTATTGATTTTATGAAGAGCAGGCTCTCGGTCGACAACAAGAGAGCCGCCGCGTATTACTCCCAAATCTATTGGTATCTGTCTCCTCCTGTGCACCATTGCCCTGAGCTGATTTACGCCATCGCATAGAACTACCAACCAACTTCCAGGCAAGTGTTGAATGCTGCTGGCCATAAGTTGTTCTCTATCCTGAAGGAGGACGTGCAAGCAGCTTTCGTGCCACAGCAGGGGCCGTCGAAGGGATATACAGTTCGCAATGTCATTTTAAGTGAACAAATGGAGAGGTTCACCTCGAACAACTATGTATTGAAATTCTTGTGGGAAAACCTCAAGAGCGGGCTCCCTTCAGGCAAGCTGCCCCAAATGCCCCTGCCTTTGGAGGCATTCAATAACACGGACATTTTCTCCATCATTGCATGGGTGGCGGGCTTGTCAACCGATACTTTGGTATACCCTTGGCAGGTGTCTCTGGCCGAGTGTATTTCCAGAGGGGAGTTCTATGCTCTCGATGCTTCGAGGCCGGACACCAACCCAGTCTTCTTTGACTGGGCGGAATGGGTAGCCCAAAACCTGCACACGTGGCTTACCGCGATGAAGACTTCTGGAGCGGAGCAACATTTCAGCCCATGTTCTTTTCTTGTCTGGTTATTCTTTTATTGCACATATAAAAATTTCCCCCATATTGCGATTACATCAAGTGGCGAGGATGGAAATCCTCTGCCTATATACCAGTGGACTCACCTCCTATTGAGGTCAGAGTCTTATTATTCTTTCAATCAACAATTCTTGGGGCCTGCCATGCGATTGTTGACAGGGTCCAGCCCTCGGGTGCCCTTCAGTCTGAGAGACAGGGTGGTGCAGGCAAAAAAGGGGGATATTTTTCAACTTACACAAGGGCTTGTGATATGCCTGTTCGGCTTCATGGGAAAGCCCTTCTTGCTGTCGATTTTCCCATCCGAGTACCAATTCGCACTAGAAGTCGCTCGACAAAGCGACGCGACCAATGAAGTTTACGGCCACGGCCGAAAGTGGGCACACACTTGTGACTTTCCTTTCAGAATGGGGGTGATTGAAGTTTTTGCATTAAAGCAGAACATCATTCTGGAAGAAAAGCTTGCTAATTTCGGCTTGCTTCAGATTCCTCAGAGGTGGCTTTATGATCCCATAGGGGTGATGAAAGATCACTTAAAATGTAAAAATTTTCATGTCTGCCCCCACCCCAAAATAATGGAGCAGAGAAACAATCCCAACGGGAGAGATCTAGAGTGGCATTTAGAAAAAATGAGGACATTACCTCCCTGGCATGACTTTTATCCCATGGAAATAGAGTTCGATCCTGATCAATACCCATTTCCAACCCCAGACTCCACATTCTGGAGGAAGGCCAAGGATGATCTAAAGGAAGAATTGAAGAACTGGGATGAGGAACAACTGAGGGAATGGTGGATAATGAGAGTCCATCGTCGAAAGATGAATTCCTATGGACTCTTGACAATGGATAGGGACTTTGCAATTGTCTATGAAACTAAGGTTGGATCTTGGAAGCCCATATCCTTCACCGATTTCGTCCCTCCAGCTACCCCAGGATCGGGCGAAAGCCCAGGGAAGACTGACGATGCCTTGGGAGCACAGAAGAAAGCTGAAGCTGCGCCAAGGGTACTAACGCAAGTGCCATCTGAAGATACAAGCATCGAAGAATCAGAGCAGCCATTGGAAAGGAAGAAGAGGAAAAGGCCAGAGCAAGTACAAGCGCCTTCGACCCATCCAAAGCGACCCCGTACAGGGCATCCGAGTCTGCCTGTCGAACAACCTGTGCCAGTCTCGGTCGAAGAAAATGATGAAGATGTTGTGCCACCAAATATCGAGACGGTCCCAGACATAGACGTTATCAATGTGGAGGAACTCCTCCAACAGGAAGGGGATCCTGAAGTAGAAGTCTTGGAGGTCGAAGGTGCCGAGGCCCAAAAAGGCCAAGAGCCGATCATGCAAGAAGTTACCATGGCCACTTTGCCAGGAGGGCACGTAGGTACGCACTCTCTCCCTTTCGCCTCGATCTCTGACATGTCCACCATGGTCCCGATTGAGGGTCATCATCAACCCCTTCCCCCCCTACAAGGCCAATCACCTCTCCAAGCATTGCCTGTTTCTCCGCCTAACCCCATTCCACCCGAGTCATCCGGCCAAGACAAACCTGTTGAAACACCTTCGCCCACCCATGCCACCGATCCTTTTGTCCTTAGCCAGGGCGAAGACAGTATCTCAACACCGAACCCCGTGACCCAGGTTCCCATCATACACGGTGCTGTCCCGCTAGCCGAGGCCCCCGCTACACCTATCGTCGAACCTTCTGGTGAGACATTCCCCGTCAACCCTTTATATTTGTTTACCCCTTCGGCTGGAGATCCAGCCTCATTTGAATCCGAGTTGTCCATAATAAAGGAACGTCCTCTAGCTAAAAAGCTACTTCAGGCCCGGCAAAACACAGAGAAGATGCTGAAGGAGGCTAGAAAGAAAAGAGGGCGCTCTCTGGCCCAAGTTGAGAAATGTGCAGTATTTGATCTAGAGGCAGGAAAATTGCACAAAGTGAAGAAGGTCCCTAGGGTCCAGAAGCCTCTGGATGAGATGACCCCAACAGATTATGATTATCAGGAGAAAACCAAGGACCTGGAGCACTTGAACATAGACAATGAGTCTTTGTCTATGCATGTAGGGGTCGAGACCTTTCGAGCGCACGCAAACATTGCAAATCTACGTAGATTCAAAGCAGAGAGCACCAATATTAAGCTAGAGGAAGAGCTGGCAAGAGTCCGGTCCAAGCTAGCGGATGTCGAAGAGCAGTGCAAGCTGATGAAAAAGGAAGCATATGCCCTAAAATCGCAAATAAACCAACTGGAATGTACAGCTAAAAATCGAGCACAGAGACAGGTCGAGAATGAGCTGAGGGCCAAAGAGCTCGAAGGAAAAATTTTGTAGATGCAGAACTAGCTGTACGAAAAGGAGGGCCTAGGGCTATGTGACAGGAGTAGAATCAAGGAAATTCGCTCGCATTTGCTAAAAAACTTCAGATCTCGGGCCTCCAACGCTCTTTCAATTTTGGCCTACATCATGGAAGCCCGGAATGCCACTGTCGAAGGAGGGCCAATCATCGAAGAGATCACTCAGAAAGCTAGAAGCCGACTCAAACTAGCTTTCGATGTACAAAGCGCCAAGTATCAAGACTTGCAGGTCCCTGCGATGAGCCGGATAGCTAGGGACTGGTCCACAGCCCGAGCCATAGTATGCACTTTCTTCTCTAAGGTGCAAAAAATGCAAAAGGTAAAAGACCTCCTGGACATGTTTGAGAATGAGCAGCGCACATCAATGGGCTATTTTTAGGATCTCTCTTCCATGGGCTTCCCAAGTTTCATAGATGATGATGGGCATCTCCTGTCCAAAGAAGAGATTAAGCCAACATGGCTTCAGTTTGAAGGCGACGTCTCGGAGATAGACGGATGGGCGGAGCCCATCACAGAAAGGCAGATCATAGATTACCTCTTGAGATACTACAAGATCGCGGCCTGCCTAAATGACCTGTATACTAGAGCCCAACATGCAGATATCGGGAAAATCGATCAGTTTCGAGTATTGATCAAGGCACTACAAGATTTGGAACCTTTCTCGAAGAGTGCCTGGTCCCAGGTACGCCAAACCATGAGGAAAATCCATGAGCGTCTTGCCCCATCGCCACCATAGGAAGCCGCTCCAGAAGAGGGAGCCGAAGAAGAAGAAGGAGAACAAGAACCAGCTGTAGAAACATTCCAAGAAGGACAAGAAGAAGAAGGGTCTGGAGGTGACTCTGGCCCAATGGATCAAAGTTAAAGGGTCCTCCCACCGAGACAAGCTCGTTGCCCGCGAGCCACCAAGAATGTTGACAATTTTGTCACATTTCTCAAGGGGTAGAAAAAGAAACAAGTTTTGTATAGTGTTGTGTAAAGTTTTTTGCTTTGTTATTTTTATTTTGAAAAGTTGCAGCAATTTTGGCTCCCAATGCCACCCATTTGTACATAAAGTAGAAAAGAAAGAACTTCGCTGACAAACAAGCTAGAGAAAAGAGCTTCACCGAAGGAAAAATAAAAAAAAGAACTTCGCACCCGAAGCATTTCCAGCACTACTTCGGGTAAAAGTTTTGCGAAGTAGTATTGCCGAAGAAGAATGCAAAAGCGCAAGAACAACAGAAAATAAGAAGGAAACTACTTCAGGCTCGAAGCATTTCTAGAAGCTACTTCGGGTAAAATGGGCAAAGTAGTTGCGCAAGAAACACAAGAAAAGAGAGCCTTCACACCCGAAGCATTTTCAACACTACTTCGGGTGGAGTTTTTTGCGAAGTAAAATACAAGGATAGCAATAGAAGAACTTCGGGCCCGAAGCGCTTCAAGCAGCTACTTCGGGCAAGATTTCTGCGAAGCAATATGCCGAACCAAAATTCAAAAGAGAAGGCAAGAAAACTACTTCGCACCCAAAGTATTTCCATCAGTCACTTCGGCCAAAAAATCAGCGAAGCGGAACTCAAGGAGCATTGAAAGTACTTCACCAGGAAGTTTTCGAAGTACTCATTTCGGGCCCCTCCATCAGTGAACCATTTTTTTTACTTCGCCAAAAGCTCATTGCGAAGCATTTGCTTCGGCTAATTTTGTGTGAAGTACTTCTACCCGAAGTAAAGGAATGCAACATCTTTTGAAGACAATTGCTTCGGCCGAAACCTTCCCGAACCATAGTTTTGAAAGAAGATTGCAGCGAAGCATTTCTCCAAGGCATCAACGAAGCAGTTTTGTCAGCGAAGCAGCAAGGACGAAGAAGACCATTTTGTGAAGCAGATATGCTTCGGCACAAACCAACCCCAAAGCAGTTTTGCGAAGCTTAGTTTTGCGAAGTATAATCCAAGGAGGAGTTTTGCTTCAGCCCAGAACCATTGTGAAGTGAAGTGGTGAATGAAAACTTAGCGAAGCGCTTCACGGGCATGCGTTCCAAGCCGGGTATTTTCCTGAGGCGATCAAGTGCCTCATAAATGCAATTTTTCGTGCCCAGTAAGCCCGTTGCTCATTTTTGGCAATCAAAAACGAAGTATCAAGCCATGATGGAGAGCCCGACGAGCATGGCGGCCACTCGAGCACCGCACCCGAAGACCAAGGACGTCTAGACGGCTCATCAATGCACCTTTCCATGGTTGACCCGGTTGTAGTTGCCAGTTTTGGTAACATATTTGAAAGCTCGGTCACGAGAGCCTCGAGGAGCCGATTCTCAGGGCTCGAGGGCGTACTCTTCTTCGCTATGTAATTATGATTCAGAGGCCCGGGTCCTCTATAAAAACCTAGGCATTGTAATGGAAAAAAGTGGGGGGAACTATCTGCTAGAAAGCTGCTGTAACTTGATGTCCTACGATTAATACTAAAAGGCTTTGAGCTCAATTCTTCTCTTTTATGCTACCTTCTGTGCTTGATTCTTTTGTCTTTCTTCGTTTGTATACCGAGATGCTGAACCCTGTGTTCGACGTGTGATCGAAGACTGTACCCTGAAACTCGCTCTGAAGGATACATAGGAGCAAAAAAGCATTGTATTGGCTTTCTTTTATGCTGCCTTCTGTGCTTGATTCTTTTGTCTTTCTTCATTTGTATATTGGATGCTGAACTCTACGTCTGGTGTGCGATCGGGGAAGGTACCCTGAAACTCGCCCGAAGGATACATAGGAAAATTGATATTACATTTCTTTCGTCCATACTTGGTGTTTCTTGTTGTTATTTGAGTTGCTAGTTAGGTATCCTGCTTCCTGTTCTCTCCCACCTTACATCACCGATTTCTCTAACCCTAACCCCTTTTATCTCTTTCCTGCACTCTTGTCTTCAAACACCCAAGTAGTTTAGTATAGGAGCCGACCTTTCTCCGGAGATTGGCATGAGGGGCATCTCTTCCCTTCGGCCTTTCAATGTTGGTCCAGGTCTAGGGTGCATACATTTACTCAAAATCCTTACCTAGGCAGATTTGATGACCAATAGTTACGTGAACTAAACCCTAAGGTCAAGTTCTATGGTGGTTATGTTAGGGTATGTGAGGTGTTAGCTAGGATTAGTCAACTCTAAGGTTAGAAAAGGGTTAGGTTAGGGTTTCCTATGAAATATCATAACTAACCTAGTGCACACACATGTGGGAGGGAATAATTAGGACTAATTAAGGTTTACAAACCTAATTAACCTTCTTAATCCAAAAAGTGCACTTTAAGTGAAGTCACTTTAAAATTAGAATTAGAATTTAACTTTAATTAAGACTTTTTGGGAACTAATAGTCCCGTGGGGTCCTAATTAGATCTAGGAAGGGCTTAATTTGCCTTGGGTGATCTATGAGTGGTCCTTTGATGGATTCAATGTGGTTATGACATGAATTGAGTAGTTTAATAGGGTTTTGTACCTATAAACTAGTGTAATGGCCTATGTAAGTCCATGATATGCTATGGTAATCTAGAGTGACCTACACTATTCTATGCATGTCTACAGTATTCTACACATGTCTATGCATGTCTATGATAGTCTAAGCATGTCTAGAGGGATCTACAATAGTCTACATTGGTCTACAATAGCCTAGAGGTATCTAGGATGGCCTATGTAAACCTACAAGTGTCCAAAAGGATATACAAGTACATAGAGGTAGCTATATGTGAATTTTAGGTGTCTACACTATGCTCAAAAATGGCCCTAAAAAATGCTCAAAATAGCCTTATTAACCACCAAAAATAGGCAAAACAACCTTGAAAAAATACAAAAATCACAAAAAACTACTTAAAAAATAATAATAAATCCTACCACTAATGAGGTTCATTCACCATTATTTAGTGTTTTACATTGGCATGAAAATAATTACATTTCCAAATTAAACAAAGTCTAGTAGCAAATTCAACCCTCACTGTATCGTGCTGGCTCCATCACTCTTCAAGTCTAGAGGCTATATCATGGTGATTGTGGGATGGTTTCAACTGTTCTTCACTTCATAAAATCACTCTCCTTATCCTCACTTACCAATCTACCAAATAAGAAGTGTGTAAATGAGCTCATTTTACCAATTTTGAGCTTAAAAAGACCTATAATAAGCATGGTCACCCTAGGGTGGGATGATCGGTAAATTTGGTGATCGTCCTACCTTGGGATAGCCATGAACTATACAACTATCCCACCCTAATAGGACCACAAAAAAAATCCCAAAAAAATAGAAGAAAGGCAATTAAAAAAGCCTCAAAACCACCAAAAACATAAAAAAACTGATAAAATTCACAAACGGTCAACATTGAACCAAATTATTCATTAATGAATTGAAAAGTATCTACTTCAATCCCAAATATGGCCATTGTGTTTAGAATACTCCATATAAAATAGGTATTCATTTTATTTCTTCCATGAAATATCAACAAAACCACAAAAATATGAACAAAACTGATAAAATTCATAATGGGTAAATCTAAAGGAACACTAATCAAGTCATATTGGTCAAGCAACTTGTTGATTTTATCTCTAGTCATTCTATCATCAACTCGTTTCTTGAGGGGGTAGTCATAATTATAAATTCATAATCAAAATCAATACTAAAACACTCAAAAGTGCAACTTGCATACACTCAAAATAATTATTGCCAAAGACAATTTCAAGCCCATGTTGGGACACATAATTCAACACCAATTCAAAAAAAGAAATTATTGGTCTCCTTAAATCCTTGGTATCCTTATCCCAGAATAGGATTATAAATGAAACAAGGAACCAATACCAAGTATACCCTAAGCCCCAAAATGTGTCCTTATAGTGCGGCTAAAAGGTATACCAAAATAGAATCCTTCAAAATATGTCAAAAGTAAGGATTCCAAGAATGTAAGCTCCTTCCATGATAGAGGCATATAAATTTAGTTATGTTAATGAATAAATTTAATCATTTGATGATTAAGTCATCTATTTTTGCTCTGCATTTTGTTTCATACAATGTATCCCAAAGATAGGCATATGCAGACACTAAAATCATATCAATTCAATAAGACTACCAAAAAATTCTCTTATAAGCACCATATGGCCTCCTTAGGAAACCCTATGGGGTTAAATAGTGGTCCTTACCACTTTTGGGAAGTTTTTCCCCACTTTTGGGAAGTTTTGGGCCATGCAACCATGGCCCTACCACCCTAGTACGACCAGGAGTTTATGTTCATCCCACCCAAGGACGACTACCCATGACCATCCTTGGGTGGGGTGTCCACCAAAATCTATGCCTGGGTGGGATGACCAAGCCATTAGACTCCCAAAAAATTAAGGGTGGGAAAAATAGCAATCAAATTCTATAATTTGTCCTACCCATTGATTTATGATAGATTTAGGGCTCATCAAATCCATTAGAAACCTGTAAATTGGAGGCCCAAATTGGAGACTTCTCCCACCCTATGCATGGCAAGGTTTTGACAAGTGGTGGATCCTAACCTACATGCCCTAACTTTACCATTTGAACTTGTGCTCTCTTGATCTATAAAATGGAGTCAATCCACCCAATTCCAAAAAATCATCTTGCATTATTTCACAATGAAGTGCTGCCAAGATTCAATCCCTCTTCCACTACATATTTTTCCTTGAGATCTCCATTCATCGAAGGAGGCTTGCAAGTGATCCAAAATACCTAAATCCATTCCAAAACCCATCCATTTTAGTGAATTCGATCATAAAATCTGATGATAACACCCCTAGGAATATTTTTAACCAGATCCCAAAGGAATTGGTGGTAAAAACCACTAGGTTTGGTGGTCATCCCCATGTGGGATGGTTAAAAACCACAATTGGAACACCTAGGATTGACCATGAATCTACATAAAATTTCATCTTAATTTTAGCATAGACCATTTCTAGATTAGAATATATGCATCATACTAGGATTTGGTGCAATTTTGAGTAGTTTTGCACCTTTTATTATGCTTTTCATTCTAACAATCACAATTGGAACACCTAGGGATGACCATGACCTTTGCATCCAATTTCATTTCTATTTTAGCATAGATAAATTCTAGAGTAGATTATATGCATTATACTAAGTTTTGGTGTAATTTTGAGTAGTTTTGCACCATCTATTTTGCTCTTCATATTCACTATTATATGCATATCTCTAATTTCATTTCAATAAGCACATGCTATTAACAAATATGAATACTTTGTGTGTAGATCCAGGTTTCTTAGTGTGCAAGGAAAGAGCTACAAGTCTGAATACAGATATATCATCACAACAGTACTAAAAACTTGCTCTTCAATTCGTGAGTGCAAGGAAGACATTGAAGTGCATCTAAATATTTGAAGGGATTATATCCTTTGACACTTCTGTAATGATTGTATCAAATCATATCCCTCAAGGGGAAATTTTGTAAGCATGTATTTGAGAAATCAATTAATACAAATAGGACTCCCATTTCTTTTATTTATATTTGTTATCATGTTTACGTTAAATGTATTTTTTTAGTGCTTAGATCGATAGATGCATTTCATTTCCCTTTGCTAGGTGCACAATTTTTTCCACTCTACACATTGAAACCCACAACTAAATAAATAGAGCAAATCTTCTCATACCAAGCTTGAGGTACCTACTTAAGTCCATATAAGTACCTAGTCAATTGGCTAGTTAGTAGAGTAGGGCCCTTAATTTCAAAGCTAGGTGGTTACTATATGTACATCTATTCTTGAATACCACCATGCAATAAGGCACTATTCACATCCATCTAATGTACCATACATCCATATGAGGTTTCTTTAGAGAGAATCATCCTAACTAAATCCATCCAAACCACTCAATAAAATGTGTTAAAATATTTAGAGCCCTCTTGTTAAGAGAATCCCTTAGCAACAATATGGTGTACCTTGTGCTTCTCCACTTAACCATATAAATTATATTGGGTCCTATAGACCACTTACATCCAAATATAGTCTTTCCTTGTGAAAGAGGAACAAGCTTCCATGTCCTATTCTTCATCACACCTCATACTATGCAAGCATATCTTCCAACTTTAGTCATCCCTTAGCATAAGAATATGTAAGAGGATCCTAAGAATGAACAATATCAGAGATCAATCCTTGAAAAGGAGTCTTCATGTGTTTTTTTAGATCAAAAATACTATAAGCATCCTTCAAAATCATATTAACTCATTTTGTTTTTGAAAGAATTGAGAAAGAATCATGTGCACTTTATGGCAAATCAACATCAAAATCCAAAACTAAATAATCCAACTCACATCTCAAAATTTCTAATTTTGAATGAACAACCAAGTCTAGTACATGAATGGTATTGCATTTCTAAGTCATCATTTCTAATATATTTTTATATTTTATAAGAAATGATAATAATGTCTAGAATAGACTAACTTGATTTTAGTGCTATAAGCATTGACATGTCACTCTTTGAAACAAAATTAGAGGATGTATCATTAGGGAGATGGTAAAATATTCATGGTAGCAAATAGTTTAAGAGATATGGTCATATACCGCTTAAAAAAATATCATTAAATTAGAAAATATAAGTTTGCTTGCTAAATTAAAAAAATATTTTTTTAATTATGCATTTTAAAAAAATTGGAATGCTTGTTGGGAAGTGTTTGTTTGAACTAAAATTGTGTGCTTATGATATCATCTACTAATTATTTTTTAAATGAGTAAGATTATTTGTAAATGTTAAGATATCAAGGGGTTAATGAATCATGCCACCTTTTTACCATGGGAACGTAGATTTGAAGCCAATCAAACCTTTCCAAGATTTAAATTTATTTTTCATTCACCTTGAAACCATTTGAACATATCTTCCCTATTCACATATAAAATCCCCTTTATTAGGGTACACTCCATTCTTTTTAGAGTTTCAACATTCTTATTGAGAGGAAGTCTATAATTACGAGGAGTGATAATGTTGGAATTCTCTCCCTCCCCACTCAAAAGGGCATATGCATGTCCATATTTTGATTTTCTCTAGCCTCATTTTAATGTACAAATTAGAAGATCTTGAATGAAAATGAGATATGGGCATTTAGAAGTTTGAGAAAATAGGATTTAAAAACCATGGGGGTACTATTTCATGGCAACCATTGGGAAGCAAGGGAACATGATGGGTGCTAGAAGCTAGTTGGAGAAATTTTAAGGTCATGTATCCTAGCCTCTTTTGGTTTTGCTTGCTGCATTCAAAAATGGAAATATCCATTTTTATGTTTTATGATGTTTTCTTGTATGGGTAGTTGATATAAAAAGAATTATAGCTTGTATAAACCTAGAATTCAAATGAGTACTTGATATCTTGATCATTTTGACATGTTTTAACCTAAAATTTTAATGAGTATTTAATTTATTTAATAGTTTAGCTTGTTTGAATTTAAAATTAAATTGGGTAATTAATGTTAACATACCACCAAATGAAATATCAACACATTAGAAAAGTATAATAATTGTTTGTTGAATAATATTAAAAAATACTATTTAAATTATGCATTTTTAGAAATTTAAAATGCTTGCTAGAAAGTGGTTTAATTAAATTAAATGTTTGTGCTTGTGATATCCTCCACTATTCGGTTTTTAAATAACCAATATTGTTTTTAAATGTTAAAAGGGTAAGTGGGTAGCAAATAATGTCACCTTTTCACTATGGGAACTTAGCTATGAAGTTAACAAAACCTTTTCCATAATTAATTGTCTTTATTTTTCTTCCTCCTTGACGTCATAAGAGCATACCTTCTCCTTCCATACATAAAATCCTCACTTTTAAGAAATATTCCATTCTTTTGAAGGTTTCGATATTATTATTGAGTGAAATACCATAGGTTTGAGGAATGAGAAAGTGTGATTTCTGTCCCTCACCACTCATAAGGGTGCGTGCATGTCCAAACATTGATTTATTTTAGACTCTTGTAATGCCTAATATAGGAGATCTTTAAAAAAAGGGACATAAGCATTTGGAATATTCGGATAATGACATGTAAGAATTGTGCATGAATATTTCATGGAAATGATAGGGAATAAAGAGAATATTGTGGGTGCTAAAATCTAGATGAATAAAGTCTTAGGTCATATGCCCCAATTTTTTTTGTTTTGCTTACTGCACTTGAAAATAACTTTACCTAGTTTTATGTTTGAAAGAGAAAAAAAAAAGTAATATTATTTTCTTATATGGATAGTTGATATCATAAGAAATTTAGCTTGTTTAAACTTCGAATCAAAATGGGTATTTTATCTCTTGAGTATTCTATCTTGTTTGAACCTAAAATCAAAATGGGTAATTGACCACTTTAATATTTTTGGGTCTATTTAAGCTTGGGCTTGAAAGTAGCTTTTTCAATTTATATTTTCCTATTAAGATTTATGTTTTGAATTATGATTATTTTGTATATTTTCTTAAGCATTGAAATATTATAACATATTAAGGAATATGTCACTATTCATTTTATTCTTTCATTTGGATCCTCTTTTGATATTCATAATATTCTAGAAATTAATGGGTAATTTATTCTTTTGTTCCTTTCTACAAAATTGTGTCCTCCTTGCATGTAGGTTGTATAATAAAAGTAGAATAAGATTCTTGTTGTTTATTTTGTATATTATTGTATTAATAAGTGCAATCCTAGAACCATGGTTTACAGAAATGGTTTATAGAGGAAGAGTATCTAAGATCATTATTTTGGTAGGATATTACTAGTCCCTATTGTAAAAATAAAAGAGAGTTATTTCTATTTGGTATTACAATGCATATAGTGTCACCATTATTTGGCTATAAACATGGAGTTGTATAGAGTAACAACTCTAAGGATGATTGTAGCTCATATGAACTAATGGGTTAAGTATATTTGAATCATGTTTTCTTTATCACAATAATAGTTATAGTTTTTATTACATAAACTATACCATCACTATTAATGGAATCACCATTATTTTATATTTTGAGTTTCATACAATGGACATCATGAATGCATGTGTGGGATGCATAAAATAATTTAATGCATTAAGAATTACTATTATTCATTGATGAAATAATAAATGGTATCCTCATGATTGTAACAATATTATAATTTGACTTATCTATAAAAAAAACATATAGTTTATGAGTGACTATAGTAGCATTTTAAATACCAATATAGTTGCATGTGTATGTTGAATTTTTTGAAATTATCACATGGGTTATGAGTAACTATAGTAGCATTTAGACTACCAATATAATATTAAATTGACTTGAGTGTAATAGACATATATGTTATAAGTTTCTACAATAACATCTTGAAAAGGGATGTTGGTTTGCAGTTTGCATTGATGAGCATAAATTATTTGAGTGGCTACAATACAAAATTAAATTAAATATATGATTATGTGTGTACAAACAGTTAGTTGCAATATGTTGCTAAGCATATAACACATGTATGACTAGAAATCACCTATGCAAAAAAATCTTGTCATTTTGAATAAATATAGAAAGTGCTCACTTGCATGTCTATTATTGCAATGTAATGCATATTAGAACACTCACATAGAATATAGTATATCCTAAACATTACTCAATAGGAAGTGGAATATGATAGAATGATCATAGTTGAACACAAAGACAAATTGCATTTACATGCAAAAGTTTAAACCATCTTAGATAGATAGAGAGAAAATTTGATAAGATGACCCATTCACCATAAATTAAGGATAAACATTGATTTCTATATTCATATATGACAACCATAATTGATCAGTACACTAATTTCCTAGTAGATATTCATAAGTTTTATTAAAATTACTACATTCAACATTGATAAATAAGTAGTTTTGCATAGTTGATGTTCCTCTGAATAAGTTCTCTATATCTATTCCTTTTTGAAGAGCTAAAACTTTGTA
Organism: Wollemia nobilis; assembly: GCA_028583015.1. Lineage (NCBI taxonomy): Eukaryota > Viridiplantae > Streptophyta > Pinopsida > Araucariales > Araucariaceae > Wollemia > Wollemia nobilis. The sequence goes on from JAQPPZ010016931.1 coordinate 9,787,253, forward strand.
TGACAAGTTGAGATAGGGGTGTTCAATAGAATACCACTTGGTTTGGTGGTAAAGTGACCCAATTATAATTTCCCTTCATAATTCAATCAAATGATAGAAATACCAATTGAATACAATTAAAGAAAAACTTTCTAAAATTTATAGTACTTACTTATGTATGAATAAATTAGGTTTATTGTATTGATTGTATGAAATAATACAACATTTAAAATTATTAAATGAAAAATAATGGTGATTGTAATACCTTTCCTATACTTTATAAACAAAGTTCCTTACTATTGCATAAAATATAATATTAATTTTGATCACTTCTATTAATAGATTTCTAGTATCTAGTAATTAAGTATATGTATTTGTCTAGTGACTTAGCCTATATTCTATGTTATGATTTTAAAGACTGATTTTGATCAAAACCATTGTTTTCTAAAATCCACTAAATAATTTTTAACAATATATTTATAGAAGTCTTGGATATAGTCTTATTTTGTTCTTGAATGGACTCAATTTTTCAATGAAGACTAAATCAAATGGGTAAAGGGCCAATATGGCATTAGGTGCCACCTTACCATGGTAAATGAATGAAACTCTATTAGCATTTCTTAATTGATTCATAAAATTGACCATATATGTATATATACATATATATCTGACTTGGAATAAGAGCATGATATTTATATAAAATTAACAGTAATCTTGTACATCCTTCTATGAGAAAATAAACAAAATGACAATAGACTACTATTTTATAATTTGATATAATGAACTAATGAATTTTATTTTCTTCACAAAAGTTGTGGTTCAAAAATAAATATGATTAGAGTAAAATCACCTAATAAGGTATTAGTTGTAATTAGGTAAAGGAAATTATGTTCACAAAAAGAGATATTATTAAATATATATGGGTAAAATAAATTATGCTCACAAAAAGAGAATTAAAAACTCCACTAAGTCAAATAAGGGAATGGTAAATGTGGAATGCGATTCTAAATTTGATGAAGGGCATAGATGGGATAAAATAAAGGACACCAATAAGATTTCACTAGTCCATGTTGAGACATTTAAGGTGGATACAAAGTTGCCATGGTTCAAACTTGTATGGTCCTCAATGGTACTAGAAACAAATTATCATTATAATAAAGTCAATATAAAGAAATGAAAGGAAAAAATTGAAATAAATTTGATTATTGCATTCACCATGATAACCAACCTAGCCACCCATCACTTGATAGGATGTAGAAGGTGAATGTAAAATAGAAGTATAGGGGATTTAAACTTAAACTTGCTAGCTCCATTGGATCATTAAATGGACTTAGACATCCTCTCTAGTCCTAATAAGGTCATGGAGGGGGAGAGCAATTTTGGCATGCTAGCTAATTAGAAGTGAGGTCATGGTAAGAGATTGCTTTATTATAGAATAAATTTTGAGCATGGAATATGACCTGATAAAATATTTTATAAAATTATTTTTGGATAAGGAATTAACAATAGAATATAAATTTACCTTCAAGGAAATTATAAAAGGATTATTTTATATATTACTATTTTTAGATTCTCTAGGAATAATCCATTACATGTGGTATCAAAGCCTAGTTAAAAGTTTTGGGCCTAACATATTCACTATGTTGGATTTTAAGCTTAGCTATATCAAAATATCATAGGTCTAAATATAAATAAACCATCAATATTATAGGTTAAAAATACAATTCTTATGTAATAAGAATCAACATAACAATTGAAAGGAAAAATACTCATAATATTATTCTTGAGTCAAATATACAACATTGTATTTTTGATCTACATATAGAGATACAGTTCATGGATATTTATCTCCATGATATAGTTTTACAAGATAAATATTCAAATTCTTAACTATTGTTGTCCACATGATCTTTGTATTCTTATCTTGACACTTGCATACAAGACTCTTAGTTTTCTAGCATACGTACTTACATGACACATGTCCATATATTGCATATCCTAATATATCAAATAATGTAATATTCTCTAAAAGACCCTTGTATTACATTATTTAATGTGAACTTTTATTGATGTACATAGATGATTTTGGAATATCTAGAATTTGTTTTGACCAAGTGATTTTATAAAAATATCTATAATCTAATCTTCAGTAGAAATATGTTTCAACTAGATATGATGATTTTGAACATGATCCCTAATAAAATGACATTGAGCTTCAATGTATTTTGTTCTTTCATGAATAATTAGATTTTTGATTAAATTAAGTACTCCTTAATTATCACAATTTATTGTTGGAGTTCTTTTGATTTCCATATTTGATAATATGTACTATAACCAAAGTGCTTCATAGACTTCATCTTTTGCTACACGATATTCTACTTCTATAGGTAAAAGTGCTATTGCCTATTTTTTTGACTGTTTCGAGAAATAGATCTGGAACCAAGATAGAAAACATAGCCTCATTTATATATTTTTGTCATCTATAGACACAACATAATCAAAATTTGAATATCCTTGTAGACAAAATTTGTCATCATCCTTTTTATATGTTATTCTATATTTTATAGTCTTGCTAATAAATTATAGTATTATTTTTGTTGCTTTTCATTGAATTTATGTAGGTTCCTGCATAAATCTTGAAAGATAATTTACAATAAAAACTATATCTGGTTTGGTATTTTTTCAATTGGTTTTCAATGAGTTTACACAAGTTTTAATGAGGGGGTTTCGATCCACTCATATTAAGTGAGGTTTGAACCTTGGACCTCTCAAGAGGCCAAAGCCTTACCACTACAATAAGCTTACAACTTCTTTTTTGGTATTTGTTAAATATAGAAGACTTCCAATTAATTAATTATAGATAGTGGCTAATACTAGAGGTGTCTCATCATATATAGATAATTGCAATCCTTGCTCCATAGGAGTATATTTGGGTTTACAATTTTTAAAATAATGATTTTGCATACTTTATCTATGTTATTGTGATATTGTTTTCATATTAACAAATTTCCAAAAAAAAGACAATAATGAAGGAGAACCAAATATATCATTTCAAAATCCTTTTGTAGATCCCTTTTAACTTCATCTATCAAAATGTTTGAAATTTCTATTATTACTATATTATAAAAATATACTATACGTATTAAAATAATATTTTTACATCTAATAATCTTTGTTTTAAAATTATGCTGCTATAAATGATTATTAATATTTTTATACCATGCTCTTGATGGTTTCTTTAGATCATATAAGGATTTTTTCAATGTGTGGACATTTTGTTCTTTTTCTTTGATCACAAATCCTTCTAGTTGTGACATATATACCTCTTCTTCAAAATCCATTTGATAAATTTTCCATCCAATATGTGATGCAAAAGCATATATTTTTTGAATAGTAGTTATCCTTGTTGTTAATATAAAATTTTTCTCATAATCAATTCCTTTTATTTGAGTATATCCTTTTGCAACTAATAAAGCTTTGTATTTTTCAAGTGAACCATCTACTTTATATTTGATATTGTAGATCCATTTACATCCTACTATTGTCTTTCCTTGAGGTAAATCAACCATACATTATGTTTTACTTTTCATTAATATTGCATATTTTGATTACATGGCTGCCTTCCATTTTGGATGACTTAAAGAATTTAGAGTAATTATAGGTTCTATTAAAAACTTATTAATCCACTATTAATTATTGTCGAACTATGAGTTAGAGGTCTTGTAGTAGTGATATTTGATATCTACTCTAGTTTTTATTCCTTAAGTTTATGTCTAATCCATATTGGTTATTTCCTTTGAAGTGTTGTCATAATTTCTAAGTTCTCAATTTGTTCATCATATATGTCTGGTTCTAAGTCTTCACTTGATGAGTCTATTTTTAAAAAACTTAGAATCATACCTGAATCAACTTTTTAGTATTTAATAACATTTTTGTTTCATTCATCAAATAGTACATCTATACTTATGTAAAATTTCTTTGTTTTTGTATTAATTATTTTGTAACCTATTGAATCATCATCATAACAAAGAAATGTTCCACGCATAGTTTTGTCATCTACTTTAGTTCTTCGTTGCTTTGGGATATGCATGTATGCCTTAGATCCAAAGACTCTCAACTATTTCGTTGTTGGTTTTTATCTTGACCATACTTATTCAGGAGTAACATTTTCTAGCAGCCTCATATATGATCTATTTTGTAAGTATACCTATGTTTTAACTATAGCCCAATATTGATGATCAAGATGTGTTTCTTTTAGCATACAATGAACCATTATCATAATTAGTCTATTTCTTATTTTTATGATACCATTTTTTTGTGGTGAATATTCTATGGTAAGTTGTATTTTTATACCATTGGTTTCTAAAAACAAGTTAAATTCTTTTGACAAAAATTCACCTCCTCTATCTGAGTGAAATTTTTTTATTGTTTTTGGTCTTGTTTTTTACTAGTAGTTTAAATTTTTTGAAATAATTGAATGCTTCATATTTAAATTTTATAAAATACACCCACAATGTTTTGGAGTACTCATCAAAAAATAGTTGAAAACATCTATTCCTTCTGATACTAGTAATGTTCATGGGACCACATAAATTTATATACATTAATTCCAATGGTTCTTGTGTTCTATGCTGATTGAGTTTAAAAGGTATTCTATATTTTTTCCTTGCCAGACTTTCTATATAGACTATAGGTTCCCATAAAATTTTAGGTAAACCTTTAACCATTTGATGTCTAGTCATCTTATTTAACAAATATGCACTTATGTGTTCTAGCCTTTTATGCCAAAGTTCTCTTATTTCTTAAATCCCTGTTGATAGAGCCATATTTGATATTGTATCTAAAGTAAACAAAGTTTTTTTATAAGAATAGAAAGCTATAACTCTTGTTTGGTAATAATATTTTTTTTGTCTTTAAAATTTTTGAATTCAACTGCTAGGTTTTGATCCATCGATTGAGAGATTGAAATAAGATTAGTAGTTAATAAAGTTATATATAGTACATTTAAAATTTTTTATTTTTTATTTGATAGATAAGTTAAGAAATATCTTACTCATTTGACCTTATAAGTCATAGTATCTACTATGACAACTAGTTTTTCATATATTTTTTAAATGTGTTAAACCATTGTTTATTTCTAGTCATATGCCTACTTGCTCTAGAATCAATATACCAATAATCCATGGTGAATTCCTTTGAATTTGTAATCCTTATATCTCCAAAGTAAAAAAAAAAAAAATTCAAATATAAAATTTGAAAACTAAATTTTCTCTAATCCTTTGATGTAGAAATCATTTTATCTCCTTAGTAAAAGAAATTTTCATAACTTCAAAGATCTTCAAATAACTTGAAATCTTCAAACTCCATTACTTTCAAATATTTTAATCTTAAAATTTAGAAAATGTAAAACCTTATTAATCCAATCCTTTAAATAATTTTTAAATATTTTAAAAAATATATGATTTTGAAATAAATAATCTTAAAAAATATCAAGGTAGAAAACCTTATAACTCCCTAGTTGAAAAACTTTAGTAAAATTTAAATATGAAACTTTCATTTCCCTCCAAGGAATAAATATAGGAAAGGCTATTTAACTTGCCTTTCTATTAATGAATATTTTTATTGGTAAAATTTAATGTTACCTTGGATTACTCCACTTTATGCACTAAAATCCTGACTATAATGTTGCATTTGCTCAAGACTCAAGCATTTGAGTTTTCTAAAACTAATGCTTAGAATTCCTTCTATCTCGACACCTATCTTGATGCTCTTCAATGGTATGGCATATTAGGGTTTGTAGCATTGGATATTCAAACTATTCTTTGGTTTTCTACCTACTGTATATCCTTCCCTGGAAAACATGCTCAGTGTGTTCACTTCATCATTCACTTGTCGAAATGCTTAATGTCCTCCACTAGACAACATGCTTAGAATGGATGCTACTCTTGGAAGGTAGTCAAGTTTTTATTGCTTGAATGCTCAATATTTAATAGTGTATGACACTCTCTATTATAGTTCTTCCTTTATCTGTTAGTTTATGAAACTCAAATATGTTCTTTCTCTATAATATTGCTTTCTTTCTATGGAAGTGAATGTTCTCTTTCTTTGATACAATGCTCTTTTTTATATAACCAAAATATGTCTTTCTCTAGAATATCACTTTCTCTATATGTGAATGATATCATATACACTCTTCACTGATAGAGCATTGGATAATTCTCTTTTCTAAGAGTGATGGACTTCTTTAGTCTAAAAAAAACTCTTGCATTAGTCTTATCTAGTCTGGATAATGCTCTTGCATTGGTCTTATTTGGTTTGGAAAATACTCTTTCTTTGAGAGAGTTGATCTTCTCTAATCTAGAAAATACTCTTAATTTGGAAGTGTTGGTCTTCTCTAGTTTGAACAATGCTCTTGCTTTGAGAGTGTTGGTCTTATTTGTGATACTCACTTAGAATGATTGCCTCTATCTATCTAGTTACTATTTATTAGATTATTGATGTCTATATCCCCAGTGATGACTACTTAGATTTCTATCCTCGCTACTATATTGTCCACTTAAATGTTGGCCCTTCAAAGTATATACTAGTTACTTGAGTGATTATCTCTATGATTCTATAATGGGTTATTGTTTCACTTAATATTTTTTAATGCTTATTGCTCAATATATCCTATAAAACTCTAGATAATGCTCTGCTTGCTATAGGATAATGCTCTTAAAAAAATATTTCAAAAAACTATTCAAAAATAAGTCAATATGAAGACTAAAATTGCTATAGTTAACTTGATGCTTTTGGGGTTTTTAAATAATCAAAATTTCTCCATGCCTCTATCTTTTCTTATATCTAGAGACTTATTCTTTTTACTTCTTGGTAAAACTATTATATCTATAAATTATTTCTCAATATGTATACTTAGAAAGTTGAAATGCTTCTCTATCCTTAGAAGCACTGATGCTTCTCTATCCTTGGAAAATTTGACATTTCTCTATCCTTGGAAGCTATCATACTTATCTATATCCTAAAGCTTTTATTATTCTTCAATATCTAGAAAATATTTCAAATTTCCAATCTCTAATATTTGGATTCTTTCTCCAATGTCTTAGGTCACACCTAAGAACAAAATATGATTCTCCTCCTTTCTAGAGAATCTAATATCAATATTAGGGTGACTATGAATGTCATCGAATGATCAACTTTATTTTAGTTGGTTCTATCAATATTCAATAGTAATTCTCCTCTTTTATCTAAAGAATCCTAAATATTATTAGCTTGACTTTTAATTTCCTTAAACTTCCAAATTTATTCTAATATGGATTTCAATATCAATATTCAACATTCTTCTGAACTAGTCCTTAATCAAATCTTAGCTAAGTCATAGTATTCATTAATTTTTATTCAACCACATGGAAAAACCCTAGCATCCAATTAGGGTGACTTATCCTTGTCCCATCAATATCTACTCAATCAAACCTTTATAAAATAAAGTACAAGTCTTCACTACTTTCAAATTTGACAAACTCTAAACTAACTCTATAAAATATGGACATAGTTAAGTTGTGGATTTGATACCACCATTGCCTTTTAAGCTTAAATATCTCAAAATATCATAGGTTCCATTATAAATAAACCAACAATATTATAGGTCAAAATTATAAATCTCATATAATATGAATCAACGTAACAATTGAAAGAAAATAATACTCACAATATTATTCTTGAGTCAAATATACAGTCTTGTGCTTTTTATCTATATACAAAGATAATTTTCATGGATCTTTGTCTCCATAATATAGATTTATGAGAATAATAAGTATTATTTGGGAACTCTTCTAGGTTTTGATGAGGAAAAACTACTCTGCTAGGGTTTGATGAAGAAAAACTACTCTGTGGGGATGGCAACAACTTTTGGAGGAGGTCTAAAAATTTGGAGGAATGTCATGATGGCATAGGTTCTGGCACAGAGAGTGCATGCTCATGATGTTTTTTAATTTAAAAATTATTGGAAGGAACAGGATTTTCCAGTGCATGTCAAGAACTGCTTGTTAAAGAACAATGGATGTTTGGAACGATGTGAAGCCAGGACAGTTCTATTGGTTCAACCAGACTCAGTGGTGGAAGATGTGGAGTATCTAACCAAACATGCAATTATTGGCAAATTTTTGGGCATCCAAATTTCTCTCCCCTTTGTGGAGGCTTGGGTCAGGAAAACTTGGAATCCTGAAGGTGATGTGGAGGTGATGCTGAGTGCGAACAACTATTTTATGGTGGTTTTCTCTTGTATTGCAGATCGTAACAAAGCATTTGAAGGGGGTCCTTATTTATATAACCAAGTGGGACTCTTTCTTAAACCCTAGCAATGGGTTTCAACCCATCAAAGGAGTGGCCATCATGGGTTCCAATATGGGTGTGGCTTCCATGGCTCCTGTTGGAATTATGGAGAACTAATATCTTGCATAAGATTGCCCTTCTGCTTGGGAAGCCATTTGGGCTGTCACAATAGACAATGTATAAAAATGTAATCTATTTTGCTTGTATTTGTGTTTAAATTGACTTAAATAATCCCATTATATATTCTATTGAAATATAATTTGGATCAACTACATGGGTTCAAAAAATTGACTATGAAGCTCTTCCATTTCGTTGCCAGATTTACCGTGAATATGACCACCTACAAAGAAAATGTCCTAAGTTTGTCTTGCATGTGGCTTCAAATCCTAGGTCCTCTTGTTTTGGACAAATTTTTGATAAAGGAAAATCCCCGATAAAGGAAGGAGAATGGGATAAGGAAGGTTTTGTTCCGGTAAAGTCCCAAAATAGAGGACAAAGAGAAAACAAAGACCTTAAGGATAGCCAGCTAAATGCTCTACTCAACCATTTTGAAATATTAGATGATATTGATCAGTGCATGGAGATACCTAAAACATCACTACCTGATGCAAATATAACAAAGTCGAATCAGATGTCTCTTCTTGAGGGGGAACTTAAGGAATCAAATCTAGGGGGTCTAGATGAAGAACAAAGGGCTTTGGATCTGAGTATAGGGGACATGGATGGGTCTAGCACTATAAGGGAAACTATTTTAGAAAGTGGTACATATTTAGTTATGCCTTCTCCTACTCAGGCACTGATGTAGTCATCCTTGGACTGCAAAACTCTTACGATGTTGGGATTGTAGCAGAAAATAATTAAAAAAAGTTTTTTTAGATAAGAATATGAAGGTGGGTCAAAAGAAGGACCAGGATAAAATTAAGTTAATGGGGGAGAATTTTGTGGAGTTAGTATTGGTGAGAACATTGGACTCCCATTTTTATAACCCCCAAAAATGATTATCCTCTCATGGAATGTAAGGGGGTTGAACAACATCCCCAGACAAAAATTTGTTCATGTGCATTCTCCAGATGTGGTGTTTATTTAGGAGACTAAATTGGCTATTGATAGAATGTTCAATATTGTTCCCAAGTTGTGGAGAAGGGGGAAATTCCAGTGTATTGGTTCATGTGGATATGTTGGTGGCATCGCTTGTTTATGGGATCCGATTAAGATATCCCCTATTACTTGGATTTCTAGTAGATGGTCTATTTCTATGGTCGGGCATGATAATGAATCTGGTGAAACCATCCTACTTACAAATTTGTATGCTCCTATTGATTACAATGGTAAAGTGAATTTGTGGAAGCACATTTTCTTTGTGAGAAGTTTGGTTCCCCTGTACCCATGGATTTTGGCTGGAGACTTCAACTCTATCACTTGTCTGGAGGAGAAATATGGTGGGTAGACCGTCTCGACCATTTTTCTTCTATCTTCAGTTCTCATATCTAGGCCCTAAAATTGGTTGAAATCAAGCCAGATAATGAGATCTTTACTTGGCACAATAGAAAGTGTGGGGAATCTTCCATATCAGAGAAACTTGATAGGTTTTTGATATCCAGTTATTGGATGGGTAATAATAGAAGTGCTAGTTATGTGATTTTGGAGGGTAGGGGATTTTATAATTGGCCTATAAAACTCTCTGCTTTGGAGTTAAGGCTAAAAAATAATCCCTCCTTTAAGTTTCAACTTATGTGGCTTCGTGATACTAAGCTTCATGATTTCATGGGAGGCTGGTGGACCACTAGCAAACCTCCTCATGGCACCGCTATGTATTCCTTTATGAGGTGACTACAATTTGTAAAACATAAATTAAAGATATGGAATAGACTAAATTTTGGGAACCTTTCCTTGGCTAAGTTGGTAGCTCTCAGGAGGATGGAAGAAGCTTCAAGGAAGATTAGAGATTAGGGATTCACGAAGGAGCTTCTTGTTGAGGAATTTGAGGCTGCGAAAGACCTTGCTAAATGGGAACTGAGGGAAGAATTTTTTTGGAAACAAAAAGCTCAAGTAGATTGGCTTTAGTAAGGGGATAGGAACACAACCTTATTTTATAATGCAGTTAAGGCTCGTCGTAATTTTAACATGATTACATTTCTTGTGAATTCTCAGGGTGCCCTGCTCTCTTCTTTTAGGGATATTTTAGAAGAGACTAAGGGGTATGTTTCCTCTCTCTTCAAGGAGGACTCCCTATCAGACGATGAGAATGAAAATCTTATTCTAAAATGTATTCCAGTGATTTTTTCTAGAGATATGAATGAGCACTTGATGGTTCTAATTTCCTTTGAGTAGTTGGAAAATATTGTAATCAATATGAAAAAAGGAAAATCCCTAGGCCCAGATGAATTCCTGATTGATTTTTATTAGGAGTTTTGGAATTTAATTAAATTTTATCTTTTGGAGGTGGTCCATGAGTCCCAACATTCCTTGGATATGCTCAGGCCTATTTCTCTCTGCAATGTTATGTATAAGATCATAATACAAATTATTGTTGAGAGGCTGAAGATATGGTTGAGCAAAATCATCTCTGAGGAGCAAGGAGGGTTTGTTGCTGGCCGACAAATATTGTATGGGGTTGTTATTGCTACAGAAGCTATTCACTCGATGGAAACTTCTAAGGAGAAAACTATGTTCATTAAGTTGGACATAGCCAAAGCCTATGATCGGGTCAGATGGTCCTTTCTTTAGAAATTTACTGCTGCTTTTGGATTTGAGGAGGAATGTATTAGATGGGTGATGAGTTGAATTTATTCTTCCTCATTCTCTGTTCTTGTTAATAATGAGCCATCAGATCTGTTTGAGGCCTCAAGGGGATTAAGGCATGGAGATCCTTTATATCCTTATTTTTTTATCATTATGGCAAAATTTTTCGAAATATTGCACAAGTCTCAAGTCATGTAGGGTCTCATTCAGGGATGGAAGTGGGATAGTAGTTTGCCACCTCTTTCCCACCTTCAATTTTTTGACGATACTACCTTATTGGAAGTTGCCACTATCAGGGAATCTGGTAATATTAGACAGTCTCTTGACATATATCTTGGTGCTTCTGGATGGTTGATTAATTAGGACAAGTCTTCTATTTTCTTCTTCAATACCCTTACTTTTATTCAAGCCAGGATTTCTCACATTCTAAGATTCCAGGTTGGGACTCCCCCCTTCATTTATCTTGGCATTCTAATTTCATCTCATCCTCTACATAGATATTCTTGTAAGTCTATGCTTGATAAGTTTAGAAGGAATGTGAATCACTGGACTTTCAGATGGCTATCCACTGCAGGTAGAGTGTTGCTTTTAAAATCTATTATTCAAGATTTACCCATTTATAGATGTTTTGTACAAATAGATCCCTCTCACTTCATCAAGGACATGGATGCTTTGTAAAGATAGTTTTTATGGTTTGTAAAACTTGATAAATATAAATGGATTTTGGTTAGGTGGGATTCTATATGTAGGCAGATGCAAGAGAGAGGCCTTGGATTGTGACAAACAACTCTTTTTGGGCAAGCTTTGGCTGCAAAACATTATTAGATATGGTGTACCTCTCAAGATCATATTTGGGCTAAAATATTATCTTGTAAATACTTGAGAGGTATTTCTAAGGCTGAGATCCCTAGAGTCGGCTTGGTTGGGAAAGGTTGTGTTATCTGGGACACTCTGAAAAGAGGAGTTAATTTAATCAAGTAGGGTTTGTTTTGGATTTGCAATCAAGGAAAAAATGCTCTTTTTTGGGAGGATTATTAGGATGGCCACCCTCCTATCTTGAATAAATATACTAGGTTATGTTCCCTAAGCATTTATTTCTTGGAAGCAGGCTGGTCTCGTGTGGAGGACTTTAAAAAATCCAATATTTTGGAAATATGGATATGCACAGGTGGAAAGATCCTCAAGAATGGCCCTAGGGTGGACTGGACAAGGATAGAGAGGTGCTTGCTCTTATTCTTATGGGGAGGCCTTGTTATTAATTGAGGGGTAAATATATTCTGGCTTGGAACCCTGATCCTAAGAGAACCTACTCGGTATCCTATGGTTATCAGGTTCTTGATAAGCAAAAGTATGGGAGTATTCCTATCACTTGGTGGAAAAATGTGTGGAACAAATTTGCCTAGCCAAAATGTAACTTCTTTCTCTAGTTGGTAGCTCGTAATAAATGCCTCACTTGGGATAATATGAGGAAGAGGATATTTTAGGGTCCCTATTTTTGTGTCCTTTGCAGTAAGAATTAGGATGACTCTTCTCATTTATTTTTCCAATACTCCTTTGCCAGAGACATTTGGCACCATTGGTGGAGTTCTTGGAACCATCCATGTTTTCATGTGTTGTCCCTGGTGGAGTTTTGGAGTAGTCTAGGTGTACCTTTGACCAACGCCCCCTTCCTTCGGGTGGCTTGGAATTTGGGCCCTTCTTGCATCATTTGGAAAATTTGTCTCAAATGGTTTGACTCATATTTCAAGGTAGTTATTTGGATGTTCAACAGATCTGGAAAAGGATCTTGTATATGGTTCAGGAAACCATCCATAGCAAATGTGATGTGGACCCTCTTTTGGATTCTAGGAAGAAGAAGGTATAACAAACCCTTGGTCTGTTTGGAGATGGTGTGAAATCTTCTATCCCTAGTAGGGTTCCTCATCTCAGCAAGAAGGTTAGGAGAGATGGTAGGTGGAGGCCACCCCCTATAGGAGTTTTAAAAATTAATATTGATGGATCATCCAGGGGTAATCCTGGACATGCTGGAATTGGCGGTGTTGGGAGAGATTCTATTGGTGGTGTCAGTTTTTTCTTTTCCATTTATAAAGGTGTTCACTCCAACAATTTTATGTAAGCTCTTGTAATTCTTGAGACATTGTAGAGGGGATTTTCTCTTGGCTAGCATATGATTATCTGTGATTCTGACTCTCAAATTGTAGTTAATATTTTAAAAAGTAAAAGGGTGGAGGAAGTTAATTGGAAATTGACATTTGTAGCCATTTAAATACTCAGAATGAGTGAAGATTTTGAATTTATATCCTTTGTACACATTCCAAGGGAATGGAATGTGGTTGTTGATTACCTGGCCAAAAGGGCTTCTGAGTTGCTAGATGCTTGGAGTATCAATAATTGGGAGAGTATCTCGTCTAGGGACTCTCAACGCCTATGGTAGTTGATCCACAAGGATGTACAGACTTAATGTGGTTTGTTATTGTTGTATTTTTTGGGTATCATTCTAGTCTAGTGGTTTTAGCCTATTTTGCTATTTATTTGAGTCTTGGTTGGAATCTCAGTTGTACTCTATAAGCCAGACTTTTTATCAATAAAATTTTACCCCTCTATTTAAAAATAATATAGCTTTACGAGATAACTCTTCAAATTCTTGACTATTACTTTCCACATGACCTTTGGATTCTTATCTTACCACTTGCATACTAGACTCTTAGTTTTCTAGAACACGTACTTACATGACAAATGTACACATCCTACACATCTTAATATATCAAATAATATAATATTATCTAACACACTATAACTAAATTGCATTATAATTGATCAAGAAAATGGATAAAATTGATCCATTAACAAAAGAAATAAATAAATTGATAAAATACATCAACTCTTGATCCTAATCAATTAATTGCAAGAAAGAATAATCATATTGAAAAAGAAATGCTAGGGAAATCAAAGAGGGAAGAGAATCCTCATTTTGAGGATGTGGAACCCTCTAACAATCAAAATGATATAAGGGGTAAAATAGGATCCAAGCTAGTGGAAGAAGGATAAGTTTTTCTATCATGTGAGTGTAACAATGTTTCAAGTAGCTAGAAGATTTTTTATTATACATTGAAAGTTTGTGAAAGGGTTTTATGATAAAATTCTAAATGGATTTGGGTCACAAGGATCTCATTATATTCAATAGTTTTTCTCCAGGTGAAATATTAATTGATAGGTTCCTTTACTCTTATCTTAGCATTCAATGCTTTCATTTCTTTTTTTTGTTTTATTTCTATCAAAATGGATATTCTAGTTCTAGGATTGAGTCCATGATTTTTTTAAATTTCATTTGTCTTTTATAATTTAAAAAAAAATTATTTTCTTTTCTTTTTTGGTATTTTGTGTCTAATAGCTCTAAAATCATGAGATGATAGACTTCTTGGTTTTCACTAAAGAATAAAGGAATATTCCAAATATATTTTGATGGATCCATAGTGCTAGAGGAGTCATCAGTAAGATGTAAAAAATCTCCAAGTTGCTAAAATAGTCCAACAACATTTTTTTTGCATTGGTATGAGAGGATGTTTTGATTGGTTGCATTTGATAAAAGGGTTGTGTAACAAAAACCATAACAAATACAAATGAACCATTAAAATTTTAGCATTATTTGCAAAATATCTATTGGAGGTGCCATTTAAAAAAAAAAAATTTACTTCCATATACCTATTTTCATACATTAAAATTTTGCATAATTTTCCATTATTTTTTGAAAATTAAATTTTAAATTTTGGAATATTCTAAAGAATATTCCACTCAATAGCATACAAATATTCTTTTGTAGGCCTTGTGTGTGTTACCATGATTCATTTAAATAATGCATACAATGGAGAAAATTAAGCTTGAAAGCATTTTCAAATTAGAATAGAGTTTAGTATAATGTGGGTGCCTATGGTGTTAAGTGGCACCCATGCCAAGGTGGATAAAGTAGTCTACTTTGGTACATTGGGCCTTAGAGACTCAACAATTAAATAAAATTTAAAATTATTTTAATTATAAATAATATCAACATTAGACTTGATGATGCATGCATATATGATGTGGAAAACCTTGATGATGTGGCACTAAATGATGATATAACACATAATGACAGTTTTTGATTTTTTGCATACAAATGCTATGTGGAAATTATAAATCATACCCAATGATGTGGTATCTAATAACATTAAATTTTATATCATACCTCATATTGATATGGTAGATGATGATGGGGCATTCTATAAAATACCTCATGTTGATATCGGATGTGACATGTCACCTAATGTGGTACATGTTGATGTGGCATAAAATGTGATGTTCTCACAATGACACTGAGAGGGGGGGTGAATCAGTGTAGCTATTTAAAATTCAAATCTACAACTTTTAAAGCTGAAGCAAAGAGAACTTAAAAGTAGGTAAAGCAATTATCACAAGAGAGCACACCACAACACACAATATAACGAGGTTCACCAATTTGGCTACTCCTCAAGAATGACTGCTTGGACTACCGGTCCAAATCCAAACCTTTGCAAAACACCAATTTTACAATCTGTTTACCAACACCCACTGGAAGGAGCACCAACCCCTGGTTTTATAGCACCAACGGAAAGGAGCACCAACCCCTAATTCAAGCACCAACTTGAACTACACTTTTTAAACTATCAGATTGACATAAGAATGCCTTCACTTATCCAAGACCCTGACTGGTCTACAATTTATCAAAAACTCAGTAAACACTTACGGCTCTGCTTGTCGCTCTCTTGCAACACTCTTCTAACCCTCTTTCGGTAGCACTTTCTCACATTCAACAGCAACTTAATTCTCTATGTGACTGTCCTTTTATAACCCTATTTCTCATTGAGACTTCTCATCTTCCTCATACGCCACTTGTCAATCCTGCATGCAGTCTATTAATATTCTCTTCTGCCACTTGTCAACTGTAACTCCTTCTTTATGTAACTCCTTTTGTATATATAGAGTGGGCATTTCGTTAAACACGTTACATGCAACATATATCTCTACCATGACTGTTCGTCTTCTTGGTCATGACTGTTCGTATTCTTTTCTGTGCATGCATGCATTTTTTGATTCTATTTATGTGACTGTTCGATTTCTCCTTCTTCGACTGTTCTTAAAAATAGTTGCATGATTTCTATCTGCTAACTTCACCGACTCTAGTTAACTCTACTTATTTTGGCTGCATGATTTTCCTCTACAACTACCCCTTTAACTGTCGTTCTACTTTAGTTAACTGTTCATAGCGTGCTGTTGCGACTCGTCATGAAATCGTGACACTTCTGTCTCTTTGCACTCTTCTCGCCTTCTACCCGTGAAAACATGACATGTCACGATATCGTGACACTTTCGCCTCCTTGCTACTCTTCTTGGCTTCAACCAAGAAAATAGAACATGTCACGAAATCATGACATCTTTCGCCTCCTTGCTACTCTTCTTGGCTTCAACCAACGAAAACAGAACATGTCACGAAATCGTGACACTTTCGCTTCCTTGACCTCTTCTCTGTCTCTTGCCCATGAAAATGGAACATGTCACGAAATCATGACACTTTCTCTGCCTTGACCTCTTCTCTGTCTCTTGCCTGCAAAAATAGAACATGTCACGAAATCGTGACATCTTTCTCTTCCTTGCACTCTTCTTTGCTTGCACTAGTGAAAACAAGACATGTCACGAAATCGTGACATCTTTCGCTTTCGTACACTCTTCTCTGCTAGCACCAGTGAAAACATGACATGTCACGAAATCATGACATCATTCGCTTCTTGTACCTTTCTCTGTCTTTCACCCGCGAAAACTACATGTCACGAAATCATGACACATCCTTCTCTTGTACTTTTCTTATCTTTCGCCACGAAACACACATGTCACAAAATCGTGACACATTCTCTTCCTTGCACTCTATCTCCTCTTCGGGTCATGAAAACCCGACATGTCACGAAATCATGACACTTTTTCTCCTTGGCGCTTTCTCTTCGAACCTGTCATGAAATCGTGACACTTTTTCTCCTTGGTGCTTTCTCTTTGAACCTGTCACAAAATCGTGACACTTTTTCTCCTTGCGCTTTCTCTTCAAAATGTCATGAAATCGTGACACTTTTCTCTCATGCGCCTTCTCTTCGAACATGTCACGAAATCATGACACTTTTCTCCTTTGTCTTTCTCTTCGAACATATCACAAAATCGTGACACTTTTCTTTCTCTTTCTTCCAACATGTCACGAAATCATGACACTTTTCCTTGCACTTTCTCTTTCTTCCAACATGTCATGAAATCATGACAACTTTCCTTGCACTTTCTAAACATGTCACGAAATTGCGACAGCTTTCCTTGCACTTTCTTCAAACATGTCACGAAATCGTGACATCTTTTTCTCTCTCCTCTTTCTCTTCGCTTTGGACCGCAAAATGAAACATGTCACAAATCCGTTTTCTTTTCTCTCTCTCTATTCATGAAATCATGACAGTTTTGCCAGCATTTTCTCTCTCCTTCGATATGTCACGAAATCATGACAGTTTTGCCATATTTTCTCTCTCCTCTGATATGTCATGAAATCGTGACAGAAAACATGTCGCGATATCGCGACAGTTTTCTTACTTGTCTTTTTCTTTGATCCTTTGAATCTGGGCCACTTCTGTCTTCTTGGAAATTCATTGTACATGCTCTGACTGACCTCTGAACTCCTGTCCACTGCATCAACTGATCTATCTGTCTGTGTTGACAACAATGACAATACTGTTTCTGCACCTTGCTCAACAATCTCCCCCTTTGGAATTGTTGGCAACACATGTGCAATTTCCTGTAATTCTTCTCCCCCTTTGACAATAATACCAAAGGGCTGCTGCAGACTCCCCCTGAGTCTATGCACAACATTCTCAGACACACATTGTTATAGTTAGCAAAAATCATGAATATGAGCAAAACTATAAACATAGGCATAAATGCTCCCCCTGAGAATGTGGTCCCGATTGCTAGTCAATTCTTGGGTAGTGTGACCACTCCCAACTTACTCCGAAGGTACTCAAAAACTTCTTTGGGCAATGGTTTTGTGAATATATCTGCTACTTGCTCTGTAGTTGGAACAAAATCCAATTTAACCTCACCTTCCGCAACTTTATCCTTCAAAAAGTGATACCGGATTGCAATATGTTTGGTTCGAGAATGCATAACCGGATTCTTTGAGATGTTAATAGCACTAGTGTTATCACATTTAACTGAAATTGGCTCTTTGAAGTTAATACCAAGATCTTTCAGGGTTTGTCTCATCCATAAAATCTGAGTACAACATGTTGTTGCTGCAATGTATTCTGCCTCTGCTGTGGATAGAGAGACTGATTCTTGTTTCTTGTTGTGCCATGCTACCAACCTGTCTCCAAGATAGAATGCACCACCACTGGTACTCTTTCTGTCATCTATACATCCTGCCCAATCTGCATCAGAATATGCAATAAGAGTGAAGTCCTTACCTTTTGGGTACCATAACCCATACTCCATAGTACCCTTGAGGTACCTAAAGATCCTCTTCATAGTTGTCACATGAGTCTCTTTGGGACTAGCCTGAAATCTTGCTACCATGCATACTGCCTGTAAGATATCTGGTCTTGTAGTTGTTAAATACAATAGGCTCCCAATCATAGATCTGTACATGGTTTGATCAACATCTGGAGATTTGTCATCCTTGCTCAATTTGCAACTTGTTGTCATGGGAGTGCTAACAGGTTTACAATCCTCCATTGTGAATTTTTTCGGTATTTCTTTCACATATTTAACTTGAGAGATAAAAATGCCCTTTTCACTTTGATTAACTTGCAGTCCGAGGAAATACGAAAGTTCACCAATCATAGACATCTCAAATTCTTTCTTCATTTTATTTGCTATGTCTCTACAATACTCATCCATGCTATTGCCAAATATGATATCATCTACATAAACAACAAGTACAATAAGATGGCCATTCTCTATTTTGACATATAAATTGTTGTCCACCATACCTTTCTTGAACCCCTGTTGAATAAGATAGTTATCCAGCCTTGCATACCATGCTCTGGGTGCTTGTTTCAGACCATACAAAGCTTTCTTTAACTTGCAAACAAAATTGGGATTGTCACCGAGTTGGAAACCATCTGGCTGCTCAATGTAAACCTCTTCTTCCAGTTTTCCATTCAAAAATGCTGATTTCACGTCCATTTGATATACTTTGAAATTTTTATGAACTGCTAAAGCCAGAAACATTCTGATTGCCTCTAGTCTAGCTACTGGTGCAAAGGTTTCCTCAAAATCAATACCTTCAACTTGAGCATAGCCTTTATAGACCAATCTTGCCTTATTTCTGACAACCTGTCCATCTTCGTTTAATTTGTTTTGAAAAATCCATTTAGTACCGATTATATTTTTATTTGCTGGCCGTGGTACTAACTCCCAGGTTTTGTTTTTCTCAATCTGATCTAGTTCTTCATTAATTGCCTTCATCCAACTTTCATCTGTGCTTGCTTCAACAACATTTTTGGGTTCAATGCTGGATAATAGAGAGTAGTTCCTTACTACTGTTCTCCTTGTCTGAATACCAACTGTGGGGTCCCCAATAATTTGCTCTCTGGGATGATTTTTTTGCCAGTTGCCTATTTTAAATTTCTTGTTTTCTTCTACTTCTGAGTCAATCTCCTTAATCTCTTATGTTCCCTTTTCTTCATCTGCTTCTATAACTTCTTCATAAATAGGGTATTTTTCTTCATTGCTAATTTCTAGTTCCCTACCTTCATCAACCTTCACATCGGCACTCTCCACAATTTTCTTTAGCCTTTTGTTATAGCATGTGTAGGCTTTGCTTTTTGTCGAATAGCCAAGAAAAATTCCTTCATCAGCTCTATCTTCAAACTTACCAAGATTATCTTCAGTTCTTTTGATGTAGCACTTGCTGCCAAAGACTTTGAAGTATCTTGTTGTTGCCTTTTTGCCGAACCATAGCTCATAAGGTGTTTTGCTTTCATGTGTCCTCAACATGCACCTGTTTTGGATGTAAACCGTAGTATGAACTGCCTCTTTCCAGAATCTGTCTGCTATTTTGTTCTCTGTCAACATTGTCCGTGCCATTTCCTACCTTGTCCTGTTCTTTCTTTCAACAACACCATTCTGTTGAGGTGTCCTTGCTGCTGAAAACTGTCTTTTGATCCCATATTTTTGATAGTACTCTGCAAACTCCTCTGAGATAAACTCTCCTCCTCTATCTGATCTTAAGCATTTAATTCTTTTTCCTGTTTGATTCTCAACCAGTTTTTTGAAAGTCTTGAACATTTCAAAGGCATCTGATTTAAGCTTTAAAAATAATACCCATGTCATCCTGGAATAATCATCTATGCACAACATAAAGTATTTGTCACCATTTATGCTTTGTGTTCTCATGGGTCCACATAAATCAGTATGTATCAGCTCTAACGGTTTGCTGGTGAAGTATTCCTTTGATTTAAATGTGGATCTAGTTTGCTTCCCTTTTTGGCATGAAGCACAGATGTTATTTAATGGTTTGCCAATGGTGGGTATATCTCTTACTGCCCTTTTTGAACTTATTTTTACCAGATTGTCAAAGCTAATATGACCGAGCCTCTTGTGCCACAACCAATTTTCATCTTCCTGTCCAATCAAACATGCTCCTTCTGAAGTCTCTGAGAGAGTATACAGGTTTCCAGAAGTCCTCGATCCATTAGCTATCAGCTTCCCACTGTGAGCTTTTCTGACTTCACAGCCCTGCTTCTTAAAAATGACTTCATGACCTCTGTCATAGATTTGACTTACACTCAGTAAGTTGTGCTTCAAACCAATCACAAACAGAACTTCTTTGGAATTGATCTTTCCATCACTTATCTTGACTGATCCTTTGCCAACTATCTTGGCTCCATCATTATTTCCAAACTTTACAGAGCCCCCTTCATATTTCTGTAGCTTTTCAAACTTTTGTTTATCTCCTGTCATGTGACTGGAGCATCCACTATCCAATATCCATGGTGCAGATTTGTTCTATGCTTTGAATGTTGTCTGTACAATCAAGGATTCCTTTTCTTCCTTGGGTTGCTCCTTTTCTTTCCACTCTGGTTTGACTATAGTTTTGGTCACTTGTTTAGACTTTTCTTTGTCAGTGGCCTGTGCATGTTTTTCTGGGAATTTTTTGTTTTGCCTTAAACTGTTTGGTTGAGATCTTCTTCCCTGATATTTATTTGCTGCATATGTGCTTCTACAGTTTCTTGCAATGTGTCCAAAGTTATGACAGTTATAGCATTCTACTCCATAATCCATCAAGGGTGAAAAGACATTTCTACTGGTGAAATTTCTTTGTCCTATATTATAAATGCAGTCTGAAATCTTATGACCGTAAGCATTGCATTTAAAACAATAACCAGAAAAGGAATGATTGAACCTGGGAGTTGGTCTTTGCCATTTTGTAGTAGGAGCCACAAATTTTCTTCTCCTTTGATGTGTGACTTTTGTGAATCCCTCATTGTCAGCACTCTTCTCGTGCCTGGCATTGTTGCTTTCTTTTGCATGATTCATTTTTCTTTGGTCAACCTTGATCTTATCTTCTTTCTTTACTGGTTCTATAGTTATGGCCTTTGATCCACTTGACGATTCTCCTTCGACAAAGCCCAAGCCAAATTTGATGCCTGTAGTCCTCTGACTATTTATAATCTTTTCAAGCTTTGCAGAACTTCCTTCAAGTTTGTGATAGCAACTCAATTTTTGATTCTTTTCTTCTAGCCGCATTCTTAAAACAACAATCTCTTCTTCTAGTTTGTTGCACTCATCTATTCTCATGGTTAATTGTACTTCAAGTTCTTCAGACATTTTCTTAAATTCTTTTATCTGTACTTTCAAACTATTTATTATGTCATTGGCATCCTCAAGCTTTCTTGAGACCTTTTTATTCTTCTTCCTTTTTGTACTCAACTCTTTAAGTGCAGCAACCAACTCTCCTTCCAGATATACTTCAGCCTCATCCTTAAGGTCTTTATCACCTTCCTATTTTTCTTCTATTTTTTCTTCTTCAAATGCCATGAACAGAGCTTCACCTATTTCTTCTTCAGAATCCTCACCTGAGCTTTCTTCAGAAGAGCTGACATTCTTGGATATGAAACTTTTCTTCTTGAAGTTGTTCTTTCTAAAATTTGGTTTCTTCTTCCAGTCACCTTTTTCTTGGTGTGACCCTTCATCATTTTTGGTTTTCTCATGCATTGGACATTTAGCTGCAAAGTGACCGACGCCTCCACAATTGAAGCACTTAAACGGTAACTTTCCTCTATATTTTCCTTTTCCCTTTGTAAGTTTCCGAACAAAGTTAGCTTCTATTTCATCCGATGTCTCTTCATCCTCAGATTCTTGTTCAACTTTTATATTTTTGTGTGCTTTAAAAGCAGCTTCTCTGTCTATGGGCTTAGTTTGTCCTATTCTCATTTCGTATGCAGTCAAAGAACCATGCATCTCATCCATGCTAAAATTATTTAGATCTTTAGCTTCTTCTATAGCAGAAACTTTAGAATTAAATCTTTTGTGAAGAGTTCTAAGTACCTTTTTCACGACGACCGCATCTTCGATTTCTTCGTCGAGTCCTCTGATCGCATTAATGATTCCATTGACTCTCAGCATATAGGCCTCTATGTTCTCATCATCATTCATTTTTAATGCTTCGAACTGAGCTCGATGCATTTGTAGCTTGGCTTCCTTGATCTTGCTGTCTCCTTCATGAATGCTCTTCAATTTGTCCCACATGTCTTTTGCCATTTTACAGCTCATGATCCTTATCAGTTCACTGTCTACTAGCCCACACATTATGGCATTCTTTGCTTTGGAGTTATTCTCAAACTTCTTCTTCTCGGCAGTATCTGTTGGAGGAGTAGTTGGTATTGTGTATCCACTTTCTACTGACTCCCAAATGTCGTATCCCAATGCACACAGATATGTCTGCATCCTGAGTCTCCAGAATGAGTAATTAGTTTCGTCGAACAAAGGAGCTTTGTTTGATGAGAATCCTTCACCACCTGCCATTGTGTTTCTTCCAAGATCACCTTAGCTGATTAAGCTTGTTCAGGAACCTTGCTCTGATACCAATTGATGTTCTCACAATGACACTGAGAGGGGGGGTGAATCAGTGTAGCTATTTAAAATTCAAATCTACAACTTTTAAAGCTGAAGCAAAGAGAACTTAAAAAATAGGTAAAGCAATTATCACAAGAGAGCACACCACAACACACAATATAACGAGGTTCACCAATTTGGCTACTCCTCAAGAATGACTGCTTGGACTACGGTCCAAATCCAGCCTTTGCAAAACACCAATTTTACAATCTGTTTACCAACACCCACTGGAAGGAGCACCAACCCCTGGTTTATCTGCACCAACAGAAAGGAGCACCAACCCCTAATTCAAGCACCAACTTGAACTGCACTTTTTAAACTATCAGATTGACATAAGAATGCCTTCACTTATCCAAGACCCTGACTGGTCTACAATTTATCAAAAACTTAGTAAACACTTACGGCTCTGCTTGTCGCTCTCTTGCAGCACTCTTCTAACCCTCTTTCGGTAGCACTTTCTCACATTCAGTAGCAACTAAATTCTCTACGTGACTGTCCTTTTATAACCCTATTTCTCATTGAGACTCCTCATCTTCTATCACTTTTGTAATCCCACATGCAGTCTATTAATATTCTCTTCTGCCACTTGTCAACTGTAACTCCTTCTTTATGTAACTCCTTTTGTATATATAGAGTGGGCATTTCATTAAACACGTTACATGCAACATATATCTCTACCATGACTGTTCGTCTTCTTGGTCATGACTATTCGTATTCTTTTCTATGCATGCATGCATTTTTTGATTCTATTTATGCGACTATTCGATTTCTCCTTCTTCGACTGTTCTTAAAATAGCTGCATGATTTCTATCTGTAACTATCGCACTAACTTCAGTTAACTCTACTTATTTTGGCTGCATGATTTTCCTCTACAACTACCCCTGTAACTATCGTTCTACTTTCAGTTAACTATCAGTAAGCGTGTTGTTGCGACCTATCGCGAAATCGTGACACTTCTATCTCTTTGTACTCTTCTCGCCTTCTACCCATGAAAACATGACCTGTCATGATATCATGACACTTTCACCTCCTTGTTACTCTTCTCGGCTTCAACCAGCGAAAACATGACATGTCACGAAATCGTGACACTTTCGCCTCCTTGCTACTCTTCTTGGCTTCAACCAACGAAAACAGAACATGTCACGAAATCGTGACACTTTCGCTCCTTGACCTCTTCTCTGTCTCTTGCCCGTAAAAATAGAACATGTCACGAAATCGTGACACTTTCGCTACCTTGACCTCTTCTCTGTCTCTTGCCCATGAAAACAGAACATGTCACGAAATCGTGACATCTTTCGCTTCCTTGCACTCTTCTCTGCTTGCACTAGTGAAAACCTGACATGTCACGAAATCATGACATCTTTCTCTTCCGTACACTCTTCTCTCGCTTGCACCACGAAAACTGACATGTCATCAAAATCGTGACATCATTCTCTCCTTGTACACTTTCTCTGTCTTTCACTAGCGAAAACCACATGTCACGAAATCATGACATCATTCTCCTTGTGCCTTTTTTTGTCTTTCCCATGAAAACACATGTCATGAAATCGTGACACATGCGCTCCTTGCACTCTATCTCCTCTTTGGGTCGTGAAAACCCGACATGTCATGAAATCATGACACTTTTTCTCCTTGGCACTTTCTCTTCGAACCTGTCATGAAATCGTGACACTTTTCTCTCTTAGATCTTTCTCTCAAACATGTCACGAAATCGTGACACTTTTCTCCTTTTTCTCTACACTGTCACGATATCATGACACTTTTTCTCCTTGTGCTTTCTCTTCAACATGTCACGAAATCGTGACACTTTTCTTCCTTGCGCTTTCTCTTCGAACATGTCACAAAATCGTGACACTTTTCTTATCCTTCTTTCTTCCAACATGTCACGAAATCATGACAGTTTTCCTTGCGCTTTCTCTCTCTTCCAACATGTCATGAAATCGTGACAACTTTCCTTGCACTTTCTAAACATGTCACGGAATCACAACAGCTTTCCTTGCTCTTTCTAAACATGTCACGAAATCATGACATCTTTTTCTCTCTCCTCTTTCTCTTCGCTTTGGACTACAAAAATGAAACATGTCACGAAATCATGATAGTTTTGCCAACATTTTCTCTCTCCTCCGATATGTCATGAAATCATGATAGTTTTTCCAGCATTTTCTCTCTCCTTCGATATGTCACGAAATCATGACAGTTTTCCAGCATTTTCTCTCTCCTTCGATATGTCACGAAATCGCGACAGAAAACATGTCGCGATATCGCGACAGTTTTCTTACTTGTATTTTTCTTTGATCCTTTGAATCTGGGCCACTTCTGTCTTCTTGGAAATTCACTGTACATGCTCTGACTGACCTCTGAACTCCTGTCCACTGCATCAACTGATCTATCTGTCTATGTTGACAACAATGACAATATTGTTTCTGCACCTTGCTCAACAAAATGATATAGTGATTAATGATATGATAGGGGATAACATGGTAGGGATCAACATTTTAGTCACTAATGTGTTAGGTATATTTCCATATGGTAGCTATAAAATAGATTTTACCAATCATATTTTGTCAAATGATCAAGCCTAGTGTCAAATAACTTATTAAGAAGTTATTTACAAATGGTTTTGAAGAATGGAGCAATACAAGCATCTAAATTTTGAACCTTTGCATGGCAAGAAAAATAGAAGTTCCCCTGGTGGTATCGGGGTGATCCGTGGGAGTCACTAGATGGTCGATCTAGGATATTACAAGTTGGTAACCGATTAGGAAGATAAAATCAATGAAGTTGCTAATGCTGTTCTTCTTGGAGATCCCTTGGATGGGCCAATTGCTAAATTGGAACCTTTTGTGTCCCCACCTGGCTCCCCTAATGCTATGGATTAATATGATCCCACATAGAAGCCCTCACTTGACCCACAAGTCTCCTTTGCTGATAAAGTAAAAATGCATCTCCACCAATCTTAGATAGATCCATCTGTAAACATAAAAACCCTCTTCGATGATTTCAAGTAACTTAACCTTCCTTATGATGTCATGACCACTATATTGAGTAGAAAATCCCTTTTCCTTGTTGGAAAGTTAATCAAGTCTCATCCTAACATTGAATCTATCCAAATATGGACGATGAGGAAATGGAAACCTGAGGACCATATGAACCTTGTCATTCTTTTTAGAGGATTTTTTATTATCTGCTTGAATAACATAAGTGATACCAACCAAATTCTAATTGGAGAATACTGGTTCTTTGGGAGGTAATCCCTATTCATCATGCACTGAAACCCTGGTTTCAACCCAAATATACAGAGCATTTATATCGCTCTCATTTGGGTTAGGCTTCTAGAGCTCCCTTACCAATTTTGGGATGAAGGCATCATCAGGAGCATTGTGCATGTTGTGGGTGATCTCATTGCTCTATATATAGCTACTAAAGCCCAATTCCAAATACCCTATGTCTGGTTTTATATCATGGTAAACTTGGATTCTCATCTCCCTACATTCAACGACCTAACCTATGGTTCATACCATCGAATATAGGATTTGAGTATGAGAATAAGCTTATATTCTATGTGGAATGCCAAAATCAATGGCATATTAGATCCCAATGTTTGTATCTTAGGAAGGACCCACAAGTCAAAGATGTATCTTGCAGCGAATGTCACAAATAATATCACTCCAAATAGTAATACCCATTTCTTAAGAAATAATCTCGAGGAGCGCATCCTTTTGGCAAGTGCTACCACAACTTGAATCATCAACAACAAGATAGATATGGAGAACCTTCTAGCTCAAAATACCAAATTGAAAAAGGGAAGCCCATAGAAACTCTTCCTGAATCCTCATCTAAATATCAAAACCAAGACACTTACTAGGTATTTTCTCTCTTCTCCAAGTCCAATAAGTTTTAAGTTATTGTTGAAGAAGGTAGTGAAATCCCTTCAAAATGGTTTATCATTGAACAACTTGCCCATCCTAACCCCTCCATTACAAAACAAGGTATGTTTATCTACCATCCTCTTATTTTGGCATCCATGTCTCCGTTGGTGTTCCATCCTAGAAATCACCTACTTCCAAACACCTGCCCCCTCATTCCATCTCCACTTATCCACTTGCATATCCTTCTAGATATCATACTCTCTCTAAACCCCTACCCTTTCCTCTACTACTACATCCCCTCTCTTACCTTCCTGCCACAACCCCACTCCTCTCATGGCCACCCATTCCCATTCCACTTCTGCATCCCCCTCTAGCAGTAGCCCATATTTTAGTCCTCTATTATCTCTACTTTCTAGATGTTACCCACCTCATCATCTTGTCTATTCTAGAGGTTCCTCTCCATTGGATAAGCTTCTTTATGGATCCCATACCGACTTCCCCTTGCACTCTAATGGTGGTGAGCTTTCAAGCCCCCTATGACTAACACTAGAAGCCACTGAAAACCTCAAATTAATGTGGGTATATAGAAAAGGAAAGGTCAACCTCTAAGTCTTGATTAAAGGAAGAAATAGGTGGAGGATGATATTGCCAATGACATCCAAACAACATTATGATCTTCCTTATCTCCCCTCAATGAGATCTCTATGGAATAAGGTAAAAGACCCAACCCCTCCTAGGTGAAGGGAGAGAAAAAATATACCTCCAAATTGTGTAAATGAAAGTCTTATCATGGACTGCAAGAGGTCTCAACATAGTGATGAAAGAAATGGTTTTATATTCCATGAGGAAAGAGTATAGGCCTTCAATATTCATTATCCAAGAAACAAACGCGGAGACTATGAATACATAAAAACTAGTTAAGTTAGTATGGAATAACTGTAAATTCATTGCAAGTCCTGCACACAGTACTTCTTTAGGAGGGCTATTGTGCTTATGCGAACCGATCAAAGTGAATGGTGAACTTATATCTCTTACTGATAGGGTGATCAACATTCAATTTTCTTGCAATGAAACAAAAAGGAGGTGTGTTATATTCAATATTTATGCCCCCAATAAATTCACTAAAAGAGCTTCCATGTGGGATATTCTCTTGCAAATGTGCAGTACCTTATCCTATCATGAATGGATGATGGTTGGTGATTTTAACAACCCCTTGTATCCTAACGATAATGTTGGAGGTGCCTTGATCACCACCAAGAGCTATGACCATTTTGTTGACTTTGTTGACACTAATGAATTGATGGATGTTGATTTAAGGGGTTCCTTGTTTATATTGATGAATCAGATAGCATAATTTTAGCTCCTTCAACTTATATTGGATAGGTTCCTTTTTTCTAAGGAAGCCATACCTTTATTTGGTGATGCCATGTTATCATCCCTCTTGAGGATTGCTTCAAATCACAATTTGCTTCTCCTAGAAGTATCAAGTCTTGGACCTATCTATAAATCCTCTTTCATATTTGAAACCATGTGGATGCAACACCAAAATTTTAGTTCAAGGGTTTTAAAATGGTGGTGTCAGTATTTTAATAGATCTTGTATTTTCTAGGTTAGTATGAAACTGAAATTCCTCAAGACCTAGCTCAAAAAATAGAATAAGGAGGTGTTTGGCAATATATTCAAATAATGTAAGGTTATATGTTACCAAATAAAATATATAGAAGAATAGGTTTAGAATTGTAATGTCAATGGTAGCCATAGATCCCAGGAAAATATCCTTCTAGCTAAGTTTCATAACTTGATTTCCAGGGAGAAGACCTTCTAGTACCAAAAATCTAGGGTAGTCTGACTCAAAGAAGGAGATTCAAAATCAAATTTTTTCATGCAACAAGAATGCAACATAGAGGTGCAAATACTATTAGAGTCTACAAAAATGATGGTTCCATAGCCAATAACATTGAATAAATTAGAACTAAGGTAAACGAACATTTTTGTAACATTCTTGGACCATCTCAGCCTTACCCAGACAACCTATCAAAATCATTGCTCCAACACATCCCACCCCTTGTGATTAAGGCTGATAATGAATCCCTACTCCAACATTTCTCCCAGGAGAGATCAAGGAAACTATTTTCTCCATTCTAGCTAATAAAACACCTGGCCTAGATGGGTTTTTGCCAAATTTTTCAAATATTTTGGGATAGTATTGGTGAAAAAGTATCTACAACCATCCAGGAAATTCAGAGGACTAATTTTATTTTGAGATATCTTAATTACACTTTCCTCATCCTCATTCAAAAGTCTCATGAGTGCCTTACTTTATCTGGTTACCAACCAATCAGTATTTGTAATATTTTTTATAAAATCCTTACTAAGACCATGGCCAATAGAATGAAATGTGTCATGCCTCACATCATTGACCAATGCCAAGGTATTTCCATCCAAGGTAGGGTCATCACTGATAGCGTGATTACCATTCATGAGCTCATCCACTCCATAAGGATCAACAAGATTCAAAGATTCTTATTAAATTTGGATATCAGTAAAGATTTTGATAGAATATCATGGGATTTTCTCTTTTTGGTTCTCACCTAATTTGGCTTCTACACTAAAGGGGTCCATATCATCCAAGATTGCACATCTTCTGCTTGGTTTTCTATATTAATCAATGGGGAAATGGTAGGGTACTTCAGAAGCATACAATGAATTAGGTAGGGGGACCCCATATCTCCATTCCTATTTAACATTGTTGCTGACTCTCTAGGGAGGTCCCTCAAGGTTACCTGCACATATAGGGATATTTTAGGTATTAAAGCATCTTATGGGCTTACCTATGTGTCCCACCATTAGTTCATGGATAACACCATTATGGCAAACTGTTCAAGCATCCCAAAATCTAGGATCATCAAATCTATTCTGGGAGCCTATGAGAGGGTCGTTTGTCAGAAAGTAAATCACCTCAAAAGAAACATTTACTTTACTTATAATCCAAACCAAATATAGGTAAAAATTACTAATATTTTGTAATGTGCCATTGCCAATTTCCCTTTGAAATATCTAGGTCTTCCCTTATTCCAAGGTATCCCAATAGAGAGAATGTGGGATAGTGTGATTCAGCGAATAATGAAGAAACTTACTGGATGTAAGGGAGCTCTCCTCAATTTTGCAAGAAAATCCACTTTGGTAAAATCTTGTCTCCAAAGAGTGCTTATATATTGTATTTCTTTTTTCAAGGCTCCAATAGTCGTGTATAATAAAATTGAGCAAATCCAAAGGAATTTTATTTGGTCTGGAATGGAGAATAAATTCATATTTCCCATTGTTACCTAGGATAAATTCTACCTCTCAAAGACCAGAGGTGTGTTGGGTCTACGAAAAGTCCACAAAATGACTATGGTAATGATTTCTAAGCAAGGGTGAAAAATAGTAACCAATTATTTTGCTCAGTGGGTGAAAATTATTAAAAATAAA
Source organism: Wollemia nobilis (assembly GCA_028583015.1). Lineage (NCBI taxonomy): Eukaryota > Viridiplantae > Streptophyta > Pinopsida > Araucariales > Araucariaceae > Wollemia > Wollemia nobilis. Next base: position 9,817,792 of record JAQPPZ010016931.1, read on the forward strand.
TACCTCAGACAAGGTTCCCTATTGAGAAATTCCCCCATTCTGTATGGTTCTGCATTTTGGAACTCAGTTTGCCACACTAGACATATTATTTAGAAAGGAAGCAAGTGGAATTTAGGTAATGGCTCCCAAATTAGATTCTAGGAAGATCCCTAAATAACTGTACAACACCTGATTCATGATCAGTCCATGAATAGATTCAAATCCATCTCAGACCAACTATTTAGTCTCAAGGTTGGTAACTTTATTTCTCTCCAATCGACTCCCTTGAGATGGGTCAATTTACACTATGATATTGGAAATTTGGAGCAACGTGCCATCAATTAGCGTATCATAGAGATGCTTCACCTTATGGTCATATTGAGCCAACCAACCTAAAATAATCCCTTCTGGTAGCTTTGTGATTTTGGTTTGTTCTTGGTCAAATCAACCTATGCTTCCATGATTGAGCCTGAGGATGACTGGTTTCCAATCAAAAGTATATATATAAAGAGCCTTATTCCTAAATTGCTCACTTCAATTGGCTGGTTATTCAAAATATAGTTCTTACCATAAACAACCTCATAACTTGGGATATGGTCCTTCCTGATATATGTTTTCTCTATCAGTCTACTTGGGAGTCGATTTGCCATATTTTTTTGGAATGTCACATTTTTTTAGAGTCCTTTTATCCTTTATGCCATTGGTTTCTATTTATTGGGTTATCTCCATGTCTATTGATGAACTTCATCTCCAATGGCCCAACCCCTTCCAATCCATTTGCCTCAAGTACTAGTGGTCATCCTTCCTCATTTCCTATGGTAGTTTTTACTAGAGAGAAACAAAAGAGTATTTAGAGAATCTAACTGATATGTTGACTCCATCTCCCTTAGGATTATCCACTTTGCATATAAAAATGGCAACCTGATATCTTTCAAAGACCGTCCTACATCCCATTCCAAATTCCAACTAGCCAAGTCCATCAACTTATCCTTCGAGGTTTCTAGTCAACCCCACCCTATTGTGGATAGATCCCTTGTGTCTTGGATTCCTCCACCCCCATGATGGGTTAAAATCAATTTTTATGGAGCAACCAAAGGTAATCCTAATAGAGCTAGTTGTGGGTTGGTCATCCATGATGAAAATACCAAAGTCATCTTGGCCTATGTCAAGAATTTAGGAGTTCAATGCAATAAATTTTTTTAAGCTAGAGCTATCTTTCAAGGAGTCCAAATCATGTTAGAACTCAATATCTAGAGCCTTATTATTTGAGTGTGATTCCCTGAATATAATCAACTACATAAAAGGTAAAGCAAATCCACCTTGTAATGTTTCTCCTCTTATTTAAGAGACCATCCTTTGCCTATGAGAAATCAATAATCTATCAATTCAAAATGTGTACAGGGAAGGAAATAGAGTTGTTGATGCAATGTCAAACTTTGGATCGACACTGGATTCCTTCATGATGTGGCATAATTATTATCCCCAATGCTTATATAATTATTTTCACATAAATACTACCACCACATATGAGTAGATTCAACTCAGTAATGATTAAACTGCACCACTGTGTCTAGAGGAGAGACCCTAATGCTTATGGTTTGATGAAAACATTTCACCACTTTTATTGGGTAAGTTCTTGCTACCCACCCCTGTTGACTCAAAACCTTTCTTAAATCCAAGGACATATGAGCCAGAGTTTTGAGTTTCACATTACAAGGAGTCTAACCGACTTATCTTAGGACTATAATAACCTTAACCTCTTGTGCGGTGGTGATTGGTTTAAGGTCAAAATCCAACATAATATTAGTACCCATATGAGTGTTGGTAATGTGTATCATTCCAATACTTGTACCAGAAATAGTGGCAAAAAATTGGAAAGGAGCAAAGAATGAAGGGGCTAAGATGTTGTGTTGAAAAAGAAACCAAGACATGAATCGTGATATCAATCATATTTACATTAGAGCAAGCGAGACCAGTGTCATTTCAAATCATGGTGCAATTGATTTTTTATGCCAAGTTCACAATCCTCTTGATCATGGTGATAGAACCATCCAGCTAGTGTTATGCATGGATGACAAGGTGGCATAGTATAGATGTGGTGGTAATATGTGGAGGAAGCTTGAATATAATGCATGTCCTCATTGATCCATATTTGATACTACCCACCATCATATTAATCATCACTTTCTCGAATATACTTCTAATTTCAAAGACCAACACCAGCTCCAAACTCCACTCTTGTTGCCTCCTTTTTTGGTAAACAATCAATTGGGAAAACAAATCACTCTTGGTAATTTTATGGCTCATGTGGCAAGAAATTTTAGGGTAGACCAAGCCAATAAATGGTTCAAGGTGAGCACTTGGACCTAGATAGGCAATATGAACCCATCCTAGCTATTGGAAGATATTTTTTAATCAAGCCTATTCCTAAGGAGAATCATAGAAACTCTAAAGTGAACTAGAAGTTGAGTTACACCTATGTCGAGAGCATTTATGTGCATAGGAGGATATATTTGATTGAGCCTAATAACTTGCAACTAGACCCGATGGTTGAGGAGATCATGCCTTCCCACGGTTTATTGAATTTCTTGAGAAAATTCAATGGATATGACCCTGAGATTTTGAAGGAGTTGGTACAAAATTAGGATAGTTGCATAGTGTCCCTAAAGGGACTCAATTTTGCAGTTACTATCAAATTTTTGGTTGAGATTACAGAGCTTCCCAATAATGTGGAGATTATCTATAGGGATAAGCACTCGATGGAGGAAGAGCTAGTTTATTTTTGTGACAAAGGGAAATTCCTCTTTAAAAAGGACAATGGGTTCATCCAAGTTGATCCCCCTCCACTTTGGAACTAGGTACTTGTGCCAATTATGCAATAAATAATAGTGGATAAACCTTCCTCCCCTCTCTGTAGCTTCCACATATCATTCCTAAAATTTCTTAAGGATGTTAAGCTAATAAACATACCATAGTACCTATTCTGGTCAATGGAAATTTCTATCAATAGTGTTGGCAATGGGAAATCTACTTACCCTAAGCACCAGAGTCTCTACTTGATTATTTACAACTATATCATCCAAAACCCAGACTAGAGGATAATTGAAGCTAGAATACCAACAACTATCCTCGAGCCCATCCTAGGCTCACCTCTAGTGGTGACAGAAGTTTCCCTTGAAGGTCCGGTAATTGAAGTCAATATTGGTACCCCTAGAAGGATGGGCAACCAAAAAATATTGATAGGGCTATCATCAACTCCTAGTAGACACTCAACCTGTTTAATAATGCAAGTGAGAAAGGTAAGAACATTTCTAGAATTGAGAGTTCTCGGTCTCTCGTTATGCTCAGCAAGTGGGAGACATCAACTAGATCATCGACCTAGAAGATATTGTCTCACTAGCGATGTCAATGCTTCTGAGAGCAAGTAAGATTATTCATCATATGAAAGTACAAAAAACTGGTTACTTAGGAGAGGATGATCCCAAGGACAATGATGATGAATAATTCATACCAAAATGATGTGTTGCGCTTGGCCCTATTGGTCTATCAATTTTTGTATGCAATCCAAATATTTTTCTTCCTTTGTTGCCTACAGTTTGTAACTGCTCTACTTCTATTTGTTTCAGTCTTGTGGGCACAAATGATAGCCCATTTTTGGCTTGCATTGTATTGGGTTGATCCTTCATGGGATCCTCTCTATGACATGTAAAATTTTTTTGGGTACCTTTCGAAACCCGTTATCAATAAAAAGAAGACTATACAATCATACAATCAACAAGAAGCATGGAAAAACATGGATTTTAGAGTGAATAAAAATATGAAAAAATATGAAATATGGTTTACAAGATACACATAAAATTAGAACATGATAAGTGATATAGTCTAGTTTTTTAGTATAGTACCTAGTGTCTTGCATAGTCAACACCTAGTTGGTAGTCCCTATTTTAGATTGTGACAAGTGTTACAACCTAATTAATTTATATATTATTGATTCAACACATAATTGGTAGTCCCTATTTTTGGCTTGCACCGTATTGGGTTGATCCTTCATGGGATCCTCTCTACGACATGTAAAAATATTTTGGGTACCTTTCGAAACCCATTATCAATAAAAAGAAGACTATACAATCATACAATCAACAAGAAGCATGGAAAAACATGGATTTTAGAGTGAATAAAAATATGAAAAATTATGAAATATGGTTTACAAGATACACATAAAATTAGAACATGATAAGTGATATAGTCTAGTTTTTTAGTATAGTACCTAGTGGCTTGCATAGTCAACACCTAGTTGGTAGTCCCTATTTTAGATTGTGACAAGTGTTACAACCTAATTAATTTATATATTATTGATTCAACACATAATTGGTACCCCTTATTCATTCACCTACTGAAAAATAGATATATAATATTTGCTATAGCTATACATTTTAATTTTATGAAATTTCAAAGGTTTTAGAGGTATTATTTGTGATTTTTGGGCCAAAATTCTATGGCCCATAACTTTTACAAACTTAAGCATTTTTATCCAATTTTATTAGACATAAATTTACAATATATATACATTGGTAGTGTTATTTGTAGTTATAATTATATGTAGGATTTTTTATTTTCATAGAAAATTTATGAATCAGGGTGTGCCTTTGTTAATTGGTCTAGACTATGCCACTTATAAAATCAAGATTGAAGCTTTTCTTTAAAGCAAGGGATTGTTCAAATATGTGAATAGGGAAACTCAAGAATCCAATTATTAAGAGGGGAAGTATTTGTATAGGGATAAGAAATATGATATTCCTAGTGTGATAGCTCTTCATGGTGACATTATATTTCTAGAAGTCTTGGACATAGTCTTATTTTCTTCTTTAATGGACTCAAGTTTTCAATGGATACTAAATCCAATGGATAAAAGGGCCAATATGCAACTAGTTGTTGCCTTACCATGGTAAATAAATGAAAATCTATTAGCATTAGATATCATAATTAGATTTTTTCTCTTAATAATTTAAATGCGGGCTTCTATTAAGGGCCACACCCATAAAAATACCAAAATATTACATTTGCTACAACATACCTTTTTATCACAATTTTTTCATTTCTTTTTTCTCTTAAATATATTATTCAACTTCCTCGAAATGCTATGTTTCCACATTAAATTGCTTGACATAATTTTTATTAAGAGATAAAATCTCACTTGGCTAGTTGCCTTCTAAATTTTAAATTTTATCGAGATAAAGATCAACTATGTAATTCACTAGTTTATCAATATCTGCTATTAGATTTCCTTATCTATAAATATGCTCACACTTCCAAGATATTGCATCTAGTAATAGATTGTAAACATCATCAATAATATTATTTTCATCTAGTATCTGCATCCATTTTTGTTAATAGTATTGATGATAATTTGTGAATCCCCCTCCATTGAAATATATTTCCATCCTTTTTCTACTACAATTTTAACCCCTGTACGAAGTTACCTAGCCTTTGCATAGTTGTTAGTTGAAGTTCCATATGATTATAAATAAGTGAGGATAAATTTTCCTTTGTTGATGGCTTTTTAATCCTTAATACTAGCACAAATATCATAGGTTAAATATCATAGGATCGAATATAATGTAGCCACAATATAATAAGATCAAGATATTGGTAAGAGTAGAATAATATGAGCTAATTAATATGTAATAGAAGGCTTATAATATATCAAGTAACATTTAATAATATGCAGGAATTAATGTAAACAACCTTAATCAAGATTTACTAAGCTTATAATACAACTTACAATATTAATTGCTCAAAATGTATGCAATCTTTATTACTCCTCTTTCTCTTTCTTTGTAATGTGCTTCTTTGGATACTTGACTATTTCTTTATATATGCCAAGTCTCATGACTCTTTTATTACCTACTTGACACTTGCATACTTGATGAACACTTTGATTATATATTGTATGCACACCTATACATGACTGTTACACTTCCCTAACTTGCGCACTCTAATCTAAGAAACTTTTTCACATAGACTCAACTTAAACTTGTGCACTAACTCACATGGCACTTGTGCATTTCCTACACATTCACACTTACATAAAAGGGGAAATATAACTCACAATATAAACTATGAATCAACCATAATCTATTATTTATAAATGTACCATAAAGGTACCATGGAGATACATTAGCATGTACCAAATGATGTAATATACCCTAACACCTACCTATAATACATTATTTGGTTATTTAATACTTTAGTATTCAATGATGGTCTTTGTATTTGTCTTCAATATTCAAGTGACCTTAAAATACATGTTATATTCCGATTGGGCTCCATAAGGTTCATCTTATTGCTTGATATTTATTTTTAGTTCATCTTTGGTTTCTTTGAATTCACCTTAAAGATTACAAACTTCTTTAACTCTCTCATTGTCATGATATTCTTACAAAATAATCCTTCCTTTGACTTTGTCCTTAGAATCATATGATTCTTTATTTTCCTATATAGTAACTTTTGAATATTCAATTAGAACATCATAATAAATTCTTAAGTTAAATCAACTTGGAATGTCAATACTACATGAAGAATCAAATATATTTTCTAGAAATGATTCATCTATTTCTACTTTTTTCTTAAGATATTAAATCAATTATTTTTTTTTCAATATCTCATATTTATGAAGCTTAAGTGAAAGCAATGCCATTGTAATGAACTCAAAATAATCTACAAGAAACATATAGAAAATATATATTTTTTTAAACGATGCAAGAGCATCCAGTGGTGTAAGAATTACCCCAATATCCTGAGCGGTTTGGGAGATATGTAAGTTTTATGGTGAAAATCCTGCCAATATGGTGAAAATCCTACCACTAAAACTTAAAGGTGATATTTGAAATCCTTAGAGGCCTTGTAGAGGGATGAAAATTGGTTGGGGCACTATACTGTTGTAGATTTTTTTGAGAGCTTTTCTAAAAAATTCACTAATAGTCAATATCAGCAACAAGTGAGGAGTTATGACCCTAGGAAGTTTAACCTCTAAAATTCAAATTTCGAATGTAAAGTCATAGGTGGGAAAAGGGGAAATAAGGTAATTATAGGGGAATTTCAAAATTGTAAAGGGGGTTCTAATTTGTATCTCCATTTTTTATGAAAAGTAATATGAAATCTCTAGTGCATATCACAATTTATTTATTTTTTAGAAGATTGTTTGTGGTTTATTCACCCAGTCCTACACCAAGTGGTAGTTATTGAGTGTGTAAAATAGATCACCGAAAATGAGGTAGTTTGGACCATGGTTTGTGATTGTGGGTTGTGAGAAATGTGATCAGAATACCTCCACAAAGAAACTATGATGGTGGGAGAAATTTTGTGGTACTAGAAGATGATTTAGATCCCTATAGAGGTAGGTTCAAGTTCTACAAGAGGAGCTACCTAGAGGGTTTGATATAAGAAGAGAATATGGGAGTGGATATGAAGCTGAAGAAGAAGAGGCCCAATTTGAGGAAGAATAAGAGGCAGTAGATCCTGTGCAAGATAGATTATATAAAGTCATTTACCATATTGGGAAACGATCAAAGATTTATGTTTCTACATATTTTGGAAACATTAACCTAGAAGAGTTGATCAATTGGATCAATGATATGGAAGAATACTTTGAGTATGAGGAGGTGGAAGATCATGAGAGGGTTAAATTTTTTAAGACCAAGTTAAAGGGTCGTGCTAGTATTTGGTGGAAGGGAGTACATATAGATAGAAACAAAAGAGGAAAAGAAATGATAACAAGGTGGAAGTGGATGATGGAGAATTTAAAGAAACAGTTCATTCCAGCTGATTACGAGTTGGTTTTGCTAAAGAAAATGTAGGGTTTGAGATATTTAGGAAAGTCTATCAAAGAGTATACAAAGGAGTTCTACAATATTCTAAACAAAACATGCCATTTTGATATGATCAAGGAGAAGATAGCCCATTATATAAATAGGTTGAAACCAAGTATTCAACAAGAGCTAAGTCTAGTCAGGATGACCAACATAGGAGATGCTTATCAATTTACCTTGAAGGTAGAAGAGAAGCTGAATAGAATATTTGAAGGCAAGTAGAGAAGAAGAGGTTGTGGTGGAAAAATTAGTAAAATAACAAATGGAGGATGAAATGAGGACCAAAATAAGAATGGAGAAGCTATAAATAGTTAGGACAAAAAAGGGAATAATGCTTACTACCCCCGTGAGAAAAATAAGGGTGAGAAAAGAGGAAGAGGAATGTTTGGACGAGGACTTGGAAGATTAGGATTTTGTGGAACCTATTTCCAATATGGAGAATAAGAACATCGAGCATACGAGTGTCCACAACACCAAGGGAGGATGAATAAGAGACCTAAAGGTAATATCTGATATGTTGTTGTAGATGAAGGTGTTGAATATGAGCATTCTGAAGAAGCATAAAGAGGAGTTTTGGTCACAAGGAGAGCCTTAATGAATGAAGAGAAATGTCCAAATCAAAGGAAGAGTTTATTCCACACAAGGTGTAAATATGTAGTTAAAGTTTGTAATGTTATCATTGATAATGGTATCATTGATAATCTAGTTTCAGAAGGGATGGTTACCAAATTATATTTAAAGAGAAGGAGACACCCACATCCATATTAGATAGTGTGGTTGCAAAAGGACCATAGGGATTTGGTCAACAAGCAATATTTAGTAAATGTCAATATTAGGAATTATCGTTATTAGATCCTATGTGACATCTTGACCATGGATGCTTATCATTTTATATTCGAAAGGCCATGGTAGTTTGATCAATGTGCAATACATGATGGACATGCCAACACTTACTCCCTGACAAAGAATGGAGTGAGCCACAAGCTAAAGCCCCTGAAGGAGGTGGAAGAAAAGGTATTTAGCAATGCCAAAATTTGTTTAGTTTATGGTAGAAAATTTTTGGATGGTCTGAAGCATGAGCATATGTGCTATGCATTAATTCCTAGAGTTAAGGAAGAACAATGTGAAGATATCCCAGTAGAAGTCTGAGTTTTGTTGGAAGAATTCCAAGATATTGTATCAAATAATGTACCTGAGGGTTTACCATTAGTGAGGAATATTAGTCACCAGATAAATTTGGTACTAGGAGCTAGTTTACCAAATAAGGCAACCCATATAACGACTCCTACAGAAAGTGAGGAGCTAAATAGATAAGTTCAAGAGCTACTGAAGAAAGAGCTAATTCAGGAGAGCTTGAGTCCATGTACAGTACCTACATTACTAGAACAAAAGAAATATTAGTGGAGAATGTGTACAGATTCCTACGCTATTAAAAATATTACCATCAAACACAAATTTCCATTGCCAAGGATGGATGACATTATGGACTGTTTGAGTGGAGCCAAGTACTTCACAAATATTGACCTGGAGAGTGGGTATCATAAAATCTATATCATAGAAAGAGATGAGTGGAAGACAGTCTTCAATACCAAAGAGGATTTATACAAGTAGTTGGTCATGCCATTTGGGCTAACCAATGCACCAAGCACATTCATACGACTTATGAATGAGGCATTGAAGGAATTTTTAGGAAATTTTGTCATTGTCTATTTAGATGATATTTTAATTTTTAGTGATACCTTGGAGGAGCATCTGATGCATATTCAATGAGTTTTTAAGAAGCTGAGTGAGGAGGAGTTGCTGATAAATTTGAAGAAGTGTAATTTTGTGAAGGAGTTGGTGTACCTCAGATTTGTCATCTCAGTTGAAGGTCTTAAAATGGACCAAGAAAAAGTGAAGGCTATAATTGAATGGCCTACCCAAAGGAGCATTATAGAGGTAAGATCATTCCATGGTCTAGCAAGTTTTTACAAAAAAAATTATTAAGAATTTTAGTAGTATTTGTGCACCTCTAATGGAAACAATGAGAGGGGATAAGAAGGATTTTAAGTGGACTTCAAGAGAAGATAGGAGTTTTGATATGTTGAAGAATAAAGTCATAGAGAAACCTATTTTGGCACTTCTAGATTTCAATAAGGTATTTCATGAAGATTGTGATGCTAGTGGTAGTGTCATATGAGCTATATTGGAGAATTTTAATGCTAGGAAAAACTATTTTGTCTATGATCAAGAGTTTTATGCTATAGTTTAGGCTTTGAAGAAATGAAGATACTATTTGTTTCCAAAAGATTTTGTTTATATACTGATCATCAGGCCTTGTAGTATATTAACAGTTAAGAAAAATTAAATTAGAGACACTTAAAATAGGTTGAGTTTTTACAGAGTTATACCTTTGTGTTGAAGCATAGGAGTGGGAAGTCAAACAAAGTTGCAGATGCCTTAAGTAGAAGGTAAAATTTGTTGATAGAAATGAAGGTGGAGGTTGTAGGGTTTGATGAACTTAAGAGTTTGTACCCTAAAGATATAGATTTTGTAGAGGCTTAGAGAACTTACTTGGAACAAGTTACTTTGGATAGAACTAAATGATTGGATTTCCTAATCCAATATGGAATGTTGTTTAGAGGAAACCAATTGTACATTCAAATGAGTTTGATGAGAGATAATATGGTCAAGAAGAAGCATAGTGGAGGGTTGGCTGGACACTTTGGTCAAGATAAGACCATTTCCCTCATTAGTGAGAACTACTATTGGCCATAGTTACAACAAGATGTGAAGATATTTGTACAAAGTATTCCAAATGGCCAACTGTGTGAGGTAGAACACTAGATTATATCAGCCATTAATTATACCAGAGAAACCATGGGAAGAAATTAGCATAGATTTTGTTCTTGGCCTACCAAGGATGTAGAGGGTAAATGACTCTGTATTTGTGGTCGTTGATAGGTTTTCAAAGATGGCACATTTCATTCCATACCAAAAAACCAATAATGCAGTTCATGTTGTAGGGTTTTATTTCAAAGATGTGGTAGGACTACATGGTCTACCTAAGAGTATCGTTTCAGATAGAGATACCAAATTTGTAGGGCATTTCTAGAGCACCTTATGGAAGAAGTTGAAGATGGATTTGAAATTTAGTTCTACATACCACCTGTAGACTGATGGACAAATAAATATAGTGAATAGAATTTTGGGTCACTTGCTGAGATGTTTAGTAGGAGATAATCCCAAGGGATGGGATTTGGTTTTACCAAAATCAAAATTTGCTTACAACAATTCTGTTAACAATACTAATAAATTTGCATTCCAGATTGTATATGGGAGTATCCCAAGGAATGCTTCTCAGTTGAGGAATATGGATAGATGAGAAACGAGTAGATAGATGCACCTGCATAACTTACACGAAGTAAAGAAGCATATTGATAAGATGAACACTCAGTACAAGATAAAGGTAGACTATTAGTAACAGTTTAAATAATTCAAAGTGGGAGATGATGTTATGGTTAACCTAATAAAAGAAAGGTTTCCTGCTAAAACTTATAACAAGCTAAAAATGAAGAAGTTTGGACCATGCAGGATCATAAAGAAACAAGATTTAGGAAATGCATATCAAGTAGAATTTTTGAGTGGGCTTAACATATCACATATGTTCAACATTTCTAATTTGGTAGAGTATCATGAAGGAGACAATGATTATGGAACAGTAGTAGAATTTTGAAATATTCCAATCTCTACTCTAGAGAAGGAAGAAATAGAAGAAATCCTGGATACCCGCGTTGGTAGAATTACAAGAAATATGTAGTATGAAGAATATCTAGTTAAGTGGAAGGGCAAGCCTGTTGAATATTCATCTTGCTTGTTGAATATAGAGGTTAACCACCTTGGTTTTCCTCCTACACTAGAGAAGTGAAGGTCACTTCTCAATTTACCCTAGGTGTCTGATGCAGGAGCATCCAATGGTATAAGAGTGATCTTGCATCATCCAAAAAAATTGTATTAATTTTTATTCTATTCTAAGTTTTTTTAGTTTTTTAGGGGTATGTATGAATTTGAAATTGTACCCCAAGGAGAAAAATTGAAAAATAGACCTAATGGTGAAATAAAAATAGAAACATTTGAAGGCCTTAAGGGCCTAATATCAGGATGAAAATTGGTTGTAGTTCCCTTTAGGAAACTACACCATTGTAGATATTTTCTAGAGCTTTTCAAAAATATGCACGAACAGTCAATTCGAGCAATAAGCGAGGAGTTATGACCCTAGGAAGTTTTACCTTTAAAAATCAAATTTCAAATGAATTTTCCTAGGTGGGAAAATAGGAAACTAGATATTATAAGGGAATTTAAAAATTGTAAAGGAGGTTCTAGTCTGTATCTCCATTTTTTTAATGAAAATTAATATGAAAGCTCTGGAACCTATCACAATTTCTCTATTTTTCAAAAGATTTTTTGTGATTTGTTGATCCAATCCTACACCATAAAACTATGGTGAGGGATTCATAAACCCCTAAACCATATGTGGTTTGTCTTATTATTTAAATATACTAATATTTCCAACTTACCTATTGAGTTACATCTCACCAAATACCCTACACAAGTCCATTTGTGTAGGCATACTATGTTTTGCTACGAATAAGTATATCCATCTCATCATTATTGATGAGCTAAACTTATCACCTTTAGTACAATCATAGGTATACACCCATAACCATACCATACAAAAGTCAATATGTGTAGGTATGCTATGCATACTATGAGTTAAGTTATCCAAATTATGTCCACGACAAGCTATCTTAACTCAGATGTAATCAATTAGTTTTCTTAGTTAGCCTACTTACCAAGGGGGTCTCAATTCCCTTAGGTCCTTCTATGTTCTCCCTAAGAGGTTTTATTTTCTTAGGTTACTTTCATGTTTACCTAGAAGACAAGTTTAACTCTAACTACTCAATCAAATAAAGAACAAAAATCACAAAATATACATGAGCTACTTAGAAAGGAAACAACATTTAAAATAAGTAAGCATTAATTAAAAATATAAGCTAAACAAAAAAACATAGATAATTCATAATGATAAATTAAATATACATTTCCCATCAATACAATAATCTATTACATATATTCAAGTATGGTAAAACCTCCATACTTACAAAAGAATAAAGTAATACATAATTTTCATCTAGGGATATTTACCTACAATTATATTCTATTTGAGCATAATTAAATCATTGCAATAGTAAATGAAACTGACATCTAGGTTCCAGTTGCCATATTTTATCCTCGTATTTTCATCGTTCATTTGAGGATAGTAGGGGATCGGGTAAACTCATGGTTCCATGATAGATATACCTATAAATGTATCTACTAATTAATTTTCCAAATTACAACTATACAAATTAAATCAAAGTATCTAACCATCTATTGTATAGTCGATATTATAAAAATATCTATTTTTTTATTTTCACCTCTCATTCCCATAAAGAGTCTTTCAATAAATACACATATCACGTCTTGATTTAATCAGTCTGTTTCAACCTTTATTCATTAAAGTCCCATAACTTAAATCATCAAATAAACTAGGTTTCTTTATTTCCATAAATTAAGTTTCATTACTTAATTCATAAATCAATCATCTTTCCTTTATTTCATAAATTAAGGTCACATACCCTTAATCTATAAAATAAACTATTACCTTTATTTAATAAATCAAAGACTCGTTACTTTAATTCATAAATCAACCATATTTCCTTTATTTCATAAATCAAGGTCCCATACCCTTAATCTATAAAATAAACTATTACCTTTATTTAATTAATAAAAGCCTCATTACTTTAATTCATAAATCAACTATCTTTCCTTTATTTCATAAATCAAGGTCCCATACCCCTAATCTATAAATATAAACTATTACCTTTATTTAATAAATCAAAGCCTCATTACTTTAATTCATAATTCAACCATCTTTACCTTATTTCATAAATCAAGGTCTCATACCCCTAATCTATAAAATTAACTATTACATTTATTTAATAAATAAAAGCCTCATTTATTTAATTCATATATCAACCATATTTCCTTTAATTCATAAATCAAGGTCACATACCCTTAATCTATAAAATAAACTCTTACCTTTATTTAAAATAGGCTTTATCTAAATGAATTCCTCCTAAGGTTGCTTACTTCTTTATAAAAAATCCTCTATTCATTTCTTATTTTAAAAACTATCTTTCACCCAAAGATAAAAGCACTCATATCCTTAATAAGATTAAGAATTCCTATAAGCAAACAATACTGGGTCGAGGAAACAAATCTCAATCTCGGTTAATAGGTAAAAAACATAGTTGACCCTTGATGACATGTGGCACATACAATCATACTGGAAACAATTGCCATACCTACAACATGAGGGTGTACATAACCAGGGTGATGGTAGCAAGAGTTAATCTCACCATGACATGGATATTCAATAGAGTAAAACATCAAAGGCTTCATATGACAAGATGAAGGGGGAAAACCCAACATCACCGCACTTAATAAGTAGCCTATCCAAACATGGCTTTTATCGAGAAGTAACACAACCAACTACACAAATGGAATTAAAGATAAGAATGCATACAATGGGTAACACAACCAATATAAAACATAGCTGACATAAGACACAATGTAAGAAACACTGCTATGGTTACAAAATATGCTAAGGGATTTATCCTAAGATACCCTAGTACTCTCAAAGCATTGATATATAACAACAGCTTCAGAGATGCCATGTTCAAGGTAACAACATTGAGAGACATTCACCTACAAGTTGGTTTAGAATGGGGTTTCAACCTCCAAATAAGGTACCCCAACATAGTTACGAACTAAGTCAAAAGGAAAAAATGACCACATAATACTCCTATATACAAAGCATGTCCAACAACATTAAAACATCCAAAAAGTATTCTTTCAATACACAAAGACAAAGGGAAAAAATTAATTTTTTAAACCAACCTGAAATCTTTAGTTGTGGTTTTGTTTTCTCTCTGGTGCTTCCTTCCCACATTGGATTACACTATTCACACCTCTCTAGACTTTGCCAAGATATTTGAGCCCTCTCTTGATTTTGCTAAGATATTTGAGCTCTCTTCAGACTTCATTCTAATATCCAAGCTCTCTCCTTTTATAAAAAAGAGTCCCCTCCTTTATGCTTCTATCGTTTTAATAATTTTTCCCAACCTCTAACCTACTCACCATAAATACGGCCTTATCCCCCCACAGTGGGTCGATTAAGTTGAGCATTATTAAATTGGTTCTTTCCTTACTTCTAAAACTTCATCAATGCCCCATCCACCAGCCTTAACTTTTTTCTTATCTTACCAGCGGTAGATGGATATCATTGATTTTCGATCGAACGCTTCCACTTGCAAGAAAAGCCTTTAACCCATTAAGGCCTTGTCGATCAATTAAAAAGGGCACGAGCGTATAAAGCTCTTCTCCATTTTAAAAGAGATCGTACAATTAATTAATCTCTTTTGGTGAGTCATAATTAAATAAAATTCTACCTTTATCTAAATAAAGTTTCCATTACCTGAAACTTCTATTATCTTTTATATAAATATTCTTTATTTTTAAAACAAAGTCTATTATCATTTAAAATAAAACATTTATTATTTTAAAGGAAAGTCTATTATCATTTAAAATAAAAATTCATTATTTTAAAGGAAAGTCTATTATATTTTAAAATAAAATATTCATTATTTTAAAAGAAATTCTATTATCTTTTAAAATAAGACATTCATTATTTTAAAGGAAAGTCTATTATCATTTAAAATAAACCATTCATTATTTTAAAGGAAAGTCTATTATCATTTAAAATAAAACATTCATTATTTTAAAGGAAAGTCTATTATCATTTAAAATAAAACATTTATTATTTTAAATGAAAGTCTATTATCATTTAAAATAAAAAATTTATTATTTTAAAAGAAAGTCTATTATCATTTAAAATAAAACATTTATTATTTTAAAGGAAAGTCTTTTTTATTTTAAAATAAATTATCTATTATTCCTAAATGAAATTATATTATCATTTAGAATAATAACTTATTATACATATATTTATACTTACACACATAAGAAGAGTTCTTTGGTCCAATACTAACATCATGATATATTTTTCTTCAATAGCAACACAAAGAGTTTCAAAAGGCAACCAAATTATGCATATTTTCTCAAAACTAGTGATGCAAAAAGTGATGAAGTAAAAGACAACCAATAATATGCAATAGACAAAGATTAAGTCTTTCCATCAATCCCATCACCCATATTAGTCAGAGACTTTATGATAGCTACTAGGCTATCAACTAAGGCTCTAGGTGGCTATCTAATTGATGATTATTCCTAACCGATAATGCATGCTTATATGAGGGTATCTATCCATGTTACCCTTGAGTTGTCGTAATCATCACTTCTCCAATATTAAGTACTCTATTTTTGCTGGATGATTCTACCTCTTCCACTCATGAGTGTAACTGAATCTGCACATTAACAGTATGTCAACAATACCATGTTTTTTAAAAATATTAAACTAGCATCGCATAGTTTATTCATTTGAATAAAACTAAGAATCAAAGCATCATAAATCAATACATGGTTTTCATATAAAAATATTGCTAGGGATGGTCATCACATCCTACACCCTAGGGAAAAACACCATCCCGGGTGTTTCTAGTTTTAAAAAAATAAAATTATTATATTATAATTTCAAAAAAGAAGGAAAAATGGTTTTGAATTTCCTCCACTTTCTCCCAAGTGGCACTTATTTCATAGAAAGGGTCCCACTAGACCTTACATTTAAGAGTCTGGTTCCACATAGACTTAGAATATAATTCAAGAATATTTATTGATATCACTTCAATTGCCTCTAGATTTGCAATTTACAATTTAAAAACATCCCACACATGTTCAGGGTTAGCAACATATTTTCTATGTAGGGATATGTGGAAGGTGTCATGAATCTTTAATATATTTGGTGGTAAGGCATGTTGGTAAGCAACTAAGATAATCTTCTCAGTGATCTCAAATGGTCCCACATATCGAGGATTCAATTTTATGGATTTTATAGCACTCTTCTTTGTATTAACCCTTAAGGACACTTTATCTCCTACAAAGTACCCTCTTGGAGTCCTTTTTAGATTAGTATAATCTTTGTGTCAATCAAAAACTTCTTTCAACCATTGCTTGATTACCTTCAACTGGTCCTCCATTTATTTGACCATATATGGCCTAATTACAACCTAATATTCTAGGTTATCCCAATACAATGGCATTCTACACTTTCATATATACAAGACATCGAAAGGAGCCATTCCTAGAGAGTGATTTCCATTATTGTAGGTGAACTCTACAAGATGTCTTCCCAACAAGAATTTTGATCCATGTAGTACATGCTAAGCATGTCCTTTAGTACTTGGTTTACTCATTCTATGTTATCATCTATCTTAGGGTGGTATGCTAAATTCATTTAGTTTTGTGCCTACTGCATGATGAAGGGCTTTCTAGAATATAGAAGTAAATCTAGAATTCCTATATGAAATGATTATTTTAGGTTATCCATGCAATCATAATACCTCTTTGGCAAATAAATTATCCACTACCTAAGCATCATCCTTGATGTTCCCTAGTATGAAATGTGCAACCTTAGTCAATTTTTTGACTATTACGAGGATTGCATCATGCTAATACCTGGTCTTGGGTAAATCTACTATAAAATCCATAGATATAACCTACACTTCTATGTAGGTACATCATCTAAATATAATTATTTTGCAATATGCTTGCATTTAACCTTAAGATTTTAGTATTCGAGGTATCAGGTGATAAAATCGATGATATACTTCTTCTTTCCTATCCAGAAGAAGTTTATTTTCATGTTTACCCTTATTTGACCCCTCCAAGGTGAGTAGAATAAGAAGATCTATGGGCTTCTTGCATTATTAATTTTCATAAATCACCCATTTTGGGTATGATGATTGTACCTTTGTAGCATAAAAGGTCATCATTTATACTAAATTCCTTATTACCCTCTGGGTCTCCACTTAGCTTAGATCAAATTTTCTTGCAATACTCATCTTGAGATTACTCTTCCCTTACCTGATCCATTATATCCATGTGACTTATGGTTATGGCTGCTATGTACTTCCTTCTATTAAGGCATGAGCAACCCTATTCTCTTTCCCTTTTATATACTCAATATCAAAGTCGTATTCAATGAGAAACTCGATCTATCTTCTCTGTATCACATTGAGTATAGGCTGAGCGATTATATATCTTAGAATCTGATGGTTAATTTCCAACTCAAAGGGCCATCCTACCAAGTAGTAGCACTAGAATTTTAGAGTATGCACCAACACAACTAGTTCTAAATCATGCAAAGCATAATTAATTTCATTCTTCTTAAGTTTCCTTGAAGTGTATGCTACTACTAACTCATATTGAGAGATTAATCCTCCTAACCCTTTTAGTGATGCATCTGTGCATACTAAAAAAATTCCCTTGAGGGTTAAAAACTTTCAATATTGGAACTGTAATGATTTTATGTTTTAGCAATGCAAAGGTAGCTTCAGAATTTTCTAACCACTTAAATTCCTTTCCCTTCTTATAAATTTTAGTTATTGTTACTACAATCTTAGAATAATCCTGTATATAACGTCTATAGTAGCTTTTCAACCCCATGAAGCTTCACACTTATGTCACATTGGTAGGATATGGCCAATTTAGAATGGCTTCAATTTTCTCTAGATCTATAGAGATTCCCTCTATTGATATGATATGCCCAAGATACCATACCTTTGAGACATAAAAATCAATTTTTGCAATATTTCTATATATTTGGTTCTATCTTATCAACTCTAATATGATATTGATATGTTTAGCATGCTCCTCTTTATCTTAAGAGTATATTAATATGTCATCTATAAATATGAGGAAAAACTGATCCAGGTACCTTTTGAACACACTATTCATTAGATTCTTGAATTAATCTAGGGTGTTAGTTAGTACAAAGGGTAGGACTGTGAACTCATAGTACCCATACCTAGTTTAGAATATCATTTTGTGAGTGTCCTCCTCACATATCCTTATTTTATGATACCTCGACCTTAAATCAATATTTGTGAATACCATGGCATCTATCAATTGATTGAGCAAAAACTTGATCCTAGGTAGAGGATATCGATTCTTGATTTTTGCCTTGTTAAATATTTTGTAATCGATACATAATCTCAAATAACCATCCTTTTTCAAAAATAAAATCAGTGTACCTCAAGGCAACACACTTGGTTTTATTAATCCCTTTTCTAACATCCCTTGTAGTTGCACTTTTAATTCCTACATCTCAATAGCATTCATTCTATATGGAGATCTATGAATTGGTTTTGATCCTAGCATAAGGTCAATAGTAAAATCAAATTCTTGCACATGAGGAAGTCTAGGTAGATCATCAAGAAAGACATCCTTAAAATTCTATAAAATTTGGTGTTTCTCCAACACCTCACTTTTATGATTTTCTATAACTTCAATGATTTTTACGACATATACTATCCCTCCCTTCTTAAGTGCTTTCTTAAAATGTATAGTTGAAAACATCTTGGGTTTGAATGACCCTTGCTCAATATGAATTCTCAATATCTCCTTACCCTTTTCTGAGTATTCCATCCATCTATCTTGGAAGTTGATCAAGGCTTTATGAGCCTATAAAAAATCCATTCCTAGAATCACATCAATGGCATGAAGTAGAGCTACATATAAACAACCTTAAATGATACCAATAGCTAAAGTAATATTTGCTATTGGAAAACACTGGTTTACTTAGTAGGTTTGCCCAAAATCATACTTAATATTCCACCAATGAGCCATATATCCTGGCCTTTCCAACATATCCCTTGCTAAAATAGAAGAAATAAAACTAAGAAAATGATTCTAACTAAATTTAAAACATCTTTTAAAGGGGAGAAAAGTATTTATATTTACAAATAAATGACATTGATGCTTGATCCTAGTCTTGATTTCCTGCTACCACCTGCATTTCATGGTTTTTCTCTTTGGCCCGAATTCTTGGTATTGCTTTGTTTGAGCAATTGATCACATAATGAGGGCCTCCACACCAATAGCACCATACCTTGGGGTGTTATTATTTCTCAATTTACTTTTCCAATTGCCTTATTTAGGGTGACTATTCGTTCTTGTTTCCTCGAGGTTGAGTGAGTTTTGTGGGATGGTCCTTTTGTACAATAAATTAATTCTATTTTATTGGGATATTTTATTGCATAGTGTGGTCCTCCACATATGTGGAAACCTTCTTTGGGACCTTCAAGGTCTTTCTAAATCTGTTTTGCAACTTGTTCTACTTGGGATACCTTTAGTTGACTTTGATCTTTCCCATAGCCTGGTTTGGCTATACTTTTCTTCAGTTGGGTGGGTTTGAGTTGGCTTAATTACCTATTATGTTGACCTCTCCACTCTAAATAACTATTAATTTTCCTTTGGGATCATTGATCCTTATTTTTTAGCTCTAAAAAGTAAGGATCAATCAACTGCTTATGTTGTAGTATATATTTTTGTTGTCGATCTATTAGATCCCCTTATTGTTCTATTTGTTCTTGTAACATTGTAGTGATAGTGATGAGGTTTTCCATCTCTTTTCTTAAGTATCTCGAACCCATTTATTGGGTCCTTCATTTTGCATTATCCTTATGATGCTGCATATTTGGGGAAGTAGTATTTCCTCCTCTCATCTTGGGTGTCATCTATCCTGATGCCAACCAATAGAGAGGATTAGTTTTTTAACTTCACCCTAAACTGAACTACTAACATAATCCAAATACAAATTTCTCATGCTAAAAAATCAATAACATAATTAGGGTAGGATTCCAAGGTTATGGTTTTACTTCAATTCTGAAGTTCATACTTACTTATAAGTAAGGTTTCATAACATTCCATCCACCCTTGGGGTTAATACCCATTATATTTTAGCAAACAGGGGATTTTAGGTCTTCTTGAAATTAGCTTAAAACTTCAGCAAGTCTTCATAGAAATACATACAAATACCTAAAACACATTAATAATCTCTATACCCTTGTACCTACAGCTAACCCATATGTGGTTTATTTTATTTCTTAGATTAATTAATATTTCCAAGTTTCCTATTGATTTACATCTCACCAAATACCCTACACAAGTCCATCTATGTAGGCATACTATGTGTTGCTGCAAATAAGTCTATCTATCTTATCATTCTTGATGAGCTAAAATTATTGCCTTCAATACAATCGAAGGTATACTTCCATCACCATACCATACACAAGTCCATCTATGTAGGAATGATATGCATACTATGAGTTAATCTATCCATATTGTCTCTGCAATGAGCTATCTTAACTTAGATTTAATCAATTAGTCTTCTTAGTTAGCCTACTTCCTAAGGGGATCTCAATTCCCTTAGGTCTTTGTATGTTCTCCCTAAGATGTTATATTTTCTTATTTTATTTTTATGTTTAGCAAAAAGATAAGTTTAACTCTAACAACTCAGTCAAATAAATAACAAAACTCACAAAACATGCATGAGGTACTTAGAAAGAAAACAACATTTAAAATAAGTAAGCATTAATTAAAAAGATAAGCTAAACAACAAAGCATAGATAATTCATAATGCTAAATCAAAGATACATTTCTCATCAATACAGTAATCTAGTACATATATTCAAGTATGGTAAAACTTCCATACTTACAAAAGAATAAAGTAATACATCATTTTCATGTAAGGATATTTCCCTACAATTCTAGTTTATCTGAGCACAAGTAAATCATTGCAATAGTAAATCAAACTGATACCTAGGTTCTAGTTTCCATATTTTATCCTCCTTTTCTTTCCATCATTCGTTTGAGGATAGTAGGGTATCATGGAAACTCATGGTTCCATGATAGGCATACCTCTAAATGCATCTACTAATTACTTTACCAAATTGAAAATATACAAATTAAATCAAAATATCTAACCATCTATTGTATAGTCGATATCATAAAAATATCTCTTTTTATTTTCACCTCTCATTGCCCATAGAGAATATTTCAACAAATACAACTAGATCATAGGTCTTACATTAATCAATCCATTTAAATATTTATTTAATGAATTAGAGTACCATACATTTAATCATAAAATAAACTAGGTTCCTTTATTTCCATAAATCAAGTATCTCTACTTAATTTATAAATCAACCATATTTCCTCTATTTCATAAATCAAGGTCTCATACCCTTAATATATAAAATAGATTATTACCTATATTTAATAAATCAAAGCCTCATTACTTTAGTTCATAAATCAACCATATTTCTTTTAAATCATAAATCAAGGTCCCATACCCTTAATCTATAAAATAAGCTATTACCTTTATTTAATAAATCAAAGCCTTATTACTTTAATTCATAAATTAACCACATTTTCTTTATTTCATAAATCAAGGTCCCATACCCCTAATCTATTAAATAAACTATTACCTTTATTTAATAAATCAAAGCTTCATTAATTTAATTCATAAATCAACCATATTTCCTTTATTTTATAACTCAAGGTCCTACACCCTTAATCTATAAAATAAATTCTTACCTTTATTTTAAATAAACATTCTCTAAATGAATTCCTCCTATGGTTGCTTATTTCTTTAGCAGCAATCCTCTATTCATTTCTTATTTTAAAAATAATATTTAACACAAAGATAAAAGCATTCACATCCTTAATAATATTAAGGAGTTCTACAAGAAAACAACACCAGGTCGAGGAAATAAATATTGGGGATTGGTTAACAAGTAAAAACATAGTTGACCCTTGACGATACGTGGCACACACGATCCTACTAGAAGTAGTTCCACGACCAAACAAACAACTACTATACCAAAAACAAAGGGTGTATGTCACCAGGGTGATGGTAGAAATAATTAGTCTCACCATGACATGGGGTTTCAATGGAGCAAAAAATCCAAAAAATTATCCAATAATATGAAGGGAGAAAACCTAGAATCACTGCACTTAAGAAGAGGCAACCTAGCCAAACATGTCTTCTATCAAGAAGTAACTCAACCGAATATACAAATGGAATGGAATATAAGAATACATACAATAGGTGACACAACAAGTATAAAACATAGCTAATATAAGGCATAATGTAAGCAACACTGCTATGGTTACAAAAGATGCCAAGGGCTTTATCCTAAGAGAGCCTAGTATTCTTGAAGCATTGATCCACAACAACTTCAGAGATGTCACCTTCAAGGTAACAACAACATTGATAGACGTTCACCCATGGGTTTGTTTAAAAGGGGGTTTCAAACTCTAAATAATGTACCCCAACACAATTATAAATTAAGTCGAAGGGACATAATGACCACACAATACTATTATATATAGAGCATGTCCAACAACATTAACACATCCAAAAGCATTCTTTCAATACACAAAGGCAAAGGAAAAAAATTAATTCACTAAACCAAGTTGAAATCTTTAGTTGTGGTTTTGTTTTCCCTTTGATGCTTCCTTCTCAAATTGGATCACACTATTCACATTCCTCCAGACTTCATCGAGATATTCAAGCTCTCTCTCTCAATTTTGTTGAAATATCCTAGCTCTCTTCAGATTTTGTTTTGATATTCGAGCTCTCTTCTTTAACAAAAATAATCCCTTCCTCCTTTATGCTTCTACCTTTTTTTTATTTTTTCCAACCTCTCACTTGCTCACCATCAATATGCCCTTATCCCATCAGTTGGTTGAGGAAGGTGAGCATTATTAAATTAGTTATTTACTTACTCCAAAACTTCATCAATGCCCCATCCACTAGTCTTAACTCATTTCTTATCTTACCAATGACAGATGGATATCATTGACTATCGGTTGAAGGCTTCCACTTGCAATAAAAGCATTAAACCCATTAAGGTCTCATCGATCAATTAAAAAGGGTACACATGTATAAATCTCTTCTTCATTCTAAAAGAGATCGTAGAATTAAATTCTCTTTTGGTGAGTCATAATTAAAATAAAATTCTACCTTTATCTAAAAAGAGTTTTCATTACCTAAAAATTCTATTATCATTTAAATAAATATTCTTTATTTTTAAAATAAATTATATTATCATTTAAAATAAAACATTCATTATTTTAAAGGAAACTCTATTATCATTTTAAAAAAACATTCATTATTTTAAAGGAAATTCTATTATCATTTAAAATAAAACACTCATTATTTTAAAGGAAAGTCTATTATTTTTTAAAATATAACATTCATTATTTTAAAGGAAAGTCTATTATCATTTAAAATAAAATATTCATTATTTTAAGGAAAGTCTATTATCATTTAAAATAAAACATTCATTATTTTAAAGGAAAGTCTATTATCATTTAAAATAAAACATTCATTATTTTAAATGAAATTCTATTATCTTTTAAAATAAAGTATTTATTATTCTTAAATGAAATTCTATTATCATTTAGAATAATAACTTATTATATATATATATTTATACTTAAACACATAAGAAGATTTCTTTGATCCAATACTAACATCATGCTATATTTTTCTTTAAAAGCAACACAAAGAGTTTCAAAAGGCAACCAACTTATGCACATTTTCTCAAAACTAGTGATGTAGCAAGTGATGAAGTAAAAGACAACCAATAATATGCAACATACAAATATGGAGTCTTTCCATAAACCCAATCATATATCTTAGACAAAAATTTTACGATAGCTACTAGGCTATCAAATGAGGCTCTAGGTGGCTAGTTAATTGAATATTATCCCTAACCAATAATGCATGTCTATATGAGGGTATCTATCCATGTTATCTGTGAGTTATCGTAACCAACACTTCACGAATCTTGTGTACCCCATTTTTGGTGGATGGTTCTAACTCTTCCACCCATAAGTGTACCTGATTTTGCACATTAAAAATATGTCACCAATACCATGTTATTTCAAAATATTAAACTAGCATTACATAGTTTGTTCATTTACATAAAACTGAGAATCAAGGCATCATAAATCAATAAATAGTTTTCATGCCAAAATCTTACCATGGAGGGTCATGATAGCCATATAAATTATGCTACCTATGTCTAGAGGTATCATAATAGTATTCTTTCTATCATCAATTTCTTCAGTAAATCTTGCATGCAAATAGTATTCAAATATTTCAAAATTTTCATCTATGGCTTCACTATATATTAATTTTGAAACTAGATCTATCTTTTCTTCAAAAATTTTAATCAAATTCTTAATCCCAAACTTTATCACCTCTAATATTTCTTTTTTAATTATGGACTCCATATTCTCAAAATTTGTAATTTTATCTCCTTTGAAGTAGACAACCTTATAACCCCTAGGTTTAAATAATTCAAAGTTTCTAATTTAATTCCAATGCAGTAGTAAAACTTATGTCTCCCTGGTTTTAGAAACTAATATTGAATTTTTCAAAATTGATATTTGAAGTTGAAATCCTTTTACCTCCCAAATATTTAAAATTTTAATAATTCAATAATTTTATTTTTCTCAAAAATAGAAAATCAAATTAAATATTATTCAAATAAACCTCAAACTTGAAAAACTTTTAAAAATCAAATAAACTAGTTGAAGTACTTATCACTCCAATCTAATAATTAAGATACTTTTTTTTTTAAATGAAAAACCCCTTGCAGGGCTGCCTTTGTCTGAGAAACCATGAACAAGGGGTTCTACACCGTCAAAGTCACCCGGGAGTCACACCCGACCCTGCTCGCACCAAAATTATAAATTGGATTTTGGATACCCAATACAACATTTTGGTAGGGCGGATATTTGAACCTGGGACCTCCCTTGGAGGATTGCCCTCTCCTCTCCAACTCACCTACAACACCTGGGTAATAATTAAGAGACTTTAAAAACTTTAAAACCTCAACGAAACATAATTAACCTTACACATCACTCCATTATCCTAATAAATAAATAATTTAAATATTTTCTAATTTAACCTTATAGCTCCTAATATAAAACCTTAGCTTATATAAAAACCCTTAAAATTAAGAATACCTCAGAAATATCTCTAACTCTTGCACACACAATTTTGTTCTACACTCAACTATTGTTTGGTGCTTTTTCTTACCAACTACCTCCAATGTTTCCTTTCATTTCTCTTCCTTATTACTATCACTTTCAAATGGTTCAACTTCTATGAGGAAGAACTTTACTCATGTTCAAATCTACTTAGAAAAATAACGATCTTAGCTTTACCCTTGCACTTTCTTGAACTATGAGTGCTATACATTTTCTTAGGCTAAGTTACCCTTGCTCCAATGTTGTTCCTTGATCTATTGCTATTATTAGAATTGATGTCATTGTTCTTAGGTTGGATATTCCTAGGTCATCGTGGTTTTTAGTCTGGACATTGTTGCTTTACATTGTTGTTAGGAAGGCTTAATTTTTTTAGGGTATTGCTATTCTAAGATGTGATCCAAATGAATCAAGTTCCTCTACAATAGAGTGGGTTGAATATCTCATATTCCTCTACTCTACACTAGTATGGACTAGATGACTGATGTTCTATTGCTCTAGTATGATCCAGATGGATCTCTCTCTTTTCTACACTTGAATGAGCCAAATGGCTTTATCTTATCTTATATGGTAATAATAGCTTAATAGATATTTTGCTTAGACTGGACAAATAAAATTCTCTTGAATAGGTATAATTCATTTTCCTTATATATTTTCTTAGAACTTCCACTTAAATTTTAAATCCTTTTTACTTATTTTCTATATTGGCCTCTTCATTTGTCAATGAACCTTCCTTCAATAATAATTCTCTTTCCATATGAAACTTTCTCTTTTCCTAAAGTTGCTCAAATGGTTGTATATTTCTTATTTAATATAGACCACCTCTATCTTGAATGCCTTTTCATTTTTAAAATATGTATTTTTGATATTCTATCATTGGCTTCTCAAGCCTTCTATCATGGGATTCTTAAACAAGATCTTTCTATTTACTTATCTCTTGCCATATATTGCTTTCCTTTATACAAACCTCTATATTTTAAATCTCTTAACAATTATATATGTAGACCTATTCTTTTATTCTTCAAGGGCCTTTAATCCTTCTATATTCAAGCCTCATTTATATTCTATAAAAAGCTTCTCTTTTCTCTATATAAGGGCCTCTTTAATTTCCATTATAAGGGGCTCTATTCTCTATACGAACCTCTTTCTTTGAAGGATATCTAGTCTTCAATATTTCTTCTTGAACCAATGTCAATATATATTTTTTGGTAGATAAGATACTATAGCATTAATACCGGGTTTTATAGGTTGACCCAAAACCTTTTACAAAAATCAGCCTAGGGCTATTGATGAACATGTCCTTACTAAGGATCCTATATATGTAAAATCTACATGCCGCCAAAGACATTACATCCGGTAAGGCACATAGCTTGTTATAAAAAAGAAAATTCCCATACAACATTTTGGGTATACCTCAAGAAAACACAACTGCATCATAATTACAAAAAAATAAATAGACATAGATCCCTTCCTTGAAATAGTGCAGAAACAAAAAGTTGTAGACACACATAACAGAGTACTAAAAAAACTCCCACAAGCTCTGTATTGACAGTTACTCTTAATAATTATTTGGTAATTGCTTTCTTCCATATATGACATGCTTTGGGACCAAATCTCATCTTGGACAATCATCCTTGGAGAAGTGAACCTGTTGTCTAGATTTATGGCGGTGGCTATATGGTGGTCCATGTGGCTCTAGTTCGAAGTCTTATATTGACATTTCTTTCCTACCCTGTGATTATCAACAAACCTCAAATTACTAATATGACTAGGAGCCATGTTATATGACATGTGACTGTCCCCATTAGTCTTTGTGGTATTTCCAAGCAGCATCCACCAAGACTAACAACTCGAATAATTTTTATTGTGAGTCCATTTCAAAAAAGAGACATGAATACTCATAGCCTTCGAAATTACAATGCCTTCCTTGTTGGTAAATTCGACTATCATTCTTAGAATTCTTGTTGAATAAGCTCCTCTACTTCACTCAAGACATCATGTTCCCATTTAAAAATTTCATCACCATCAACACCCAAATTAGCCAGCTTATCAACAACTTTGTTAGCTTCCCAAAAGACATGTTGGGCTTTTCTGTCCTATCTTCCCTAGAAAAGGATCCTAGCCTCTTCAATAATTTTTTAATCCTCCAAAGAGGTGTTTTCAAATTATTGAGGAGATTTATAACATGCATAGAGTCTCCTTCTATGATCAAATTGCCTTCTAATTCTTGAGTCATTTAAATGCCTCTCCACATAGCTCTAGATTTAGCTTCATTGTTCGTCCTTGTTCCCAAATATTCGGAAAACACAAGCATCATATTCCCATTATGATCTTGCACAATACCACCAACGACTGCTCTACCAGGATTGTCCTTAGCCACTCCATAAAAATTAAGCTTAAACCAACCTGTAGGAGGTGGGGACCACTTAACATTGTCTCTAGAGTTGACTACCCTAGGCACAGACTCATCTAACAAGGTTAATCTTAAATATTGAGCAATCGTGGTCTCCTACAAATGAGGTTTACGAATATCAAAAGGGATAAGGTTCTCATTCTTGTTGGCAAAGGATAGGATACTGGAAATGATAGTTTGATGATCATGGATGGACTCATTAAATATTCTATGGTTCCTTTCTAACCACACATGCCAAAGATAGTGATTGAGACAAATTTTCCACTTGTAACTAAGTATTTGGCTTGAAAAGGGATAAGGCCACTAGATGAACAAATCAAGTGTGATGGCTGGTTTAACCCAGGAAATATTGAAGGCCTAAAAAAACCCACTTAGGACAGTCAAGAAAAAAGGAACTCAAGGAAAATGTGATAAATGGTCTCCCAATATAGATCTTCTCAATCTATTGTAGCTCTTATCAATGTAGATACTAATCTAATACTTGAAGCAATATAAATTAATCTAGGTGCTTTTTTATTCTTCTTCAAGAATTATTTATCAATCTTCTAATATTTTTGTTGTAGTCTCTATATTTTTAGGAATATTTGAATGCTTCTCAAACCACTTCTATCTTTTTATTCTTTCAATATTCTCTGATATTTTCTATATTTTAAAATTATCTACTCTTAGAAGCTAAGATTCTTATCTATATTCTATAGGAAGCTTCTCATACTTATATAGCTTATTATCTATTGTAATTCTTTTATAAAACATATAATATCTTAGGTCATACCTAATATCTCAATATGAACCTCCTCTTTACCAGAGAATCCAATATAATGTTAACGTGAATTTGAATGTCCTTGTATCTTCTATCAATGTCAAGTGTTAGATATGACCCTAAATGATCAACTATATTGTGAGCTGATTTTACCTTCAATCTATAATGTCAAGGATTGGTAACATCAGTGAATGATCAACTATATTAAAGTTGATTTACCTTTGAATTAATATAGTTGAGTTCTAGTCTTCACTAATTATTCTTCAACTATGGAAATAACCTAGCCTCTCTACTCAATATGAACTTAAAATAGAGTTAAAGTATCACTGTCTTCAAAGTGGACAGACTCCAAATCAACATTATCAAACTAGATAAAATTTATTTTACAAAAGTGGCTAATATGAACTCTATAAATTTTGATAAAGTATGGTGGTAGCTATGATACCATTGATGGATTTTAAAGCCTTAATACTACCACAAATATCATATAATAAATATAATAAGATCAATATAATGTAGCCATAATATAATAAGGTCAAGATAATGATAAGAATAGAATAATATAAGCTATTTAATATGTAATAGAAGGATTATAATATATCAAATAACATTCAATAATATGCAACAATATGAATGTAAATAGCCTTAATCAATATGTACTAAGCATGTAATACAACTTACAATATTAATTGCTCAAAATGTATGCAATATTTATTACTCCTTTCTCTTAAAAAATATAATAGTAATGTTCTATTTTCTTCGTAATATTATTATTTGGATACTTGACTACTGGTTTCCATATTCTAAGTTTCATGACTCTTGTCTTATCTACTTGATACTTGTATACTTTATGAACACTTGAATCTATATTGTATGCACACCTATACATGACTTTTACACTTCCCTAACTTGCACACTATAATCTAAGAAAATTGTGCACATATTTACATTACATACTTGATATATTACATATAATAAAATTGTGCACATATATTCAACTTAAACTTGCACACTAACTCGCATGACACTTGTGCATTTCCTACACATTCACACTTACATAAAAGGGGGAAATATAACTTCTCTAAAATATGAATCAACCCTAATATATTATTTACAAATATACCATAAAGGTACCATGGGGGTACATTAGTATGTACCAAATAATATAATATACTCCAATATTCACTATTTCTAAAAACACCACCTCCTCCAAAATTTTCTTGATTTCCTTTAGAAGCACCATCAAAATTAATTTTGATAAATTCTATTTTTGGACATTTCCATTTTACCATAGATCAAAGTAAATCCTTTGTTTTAATTCCATTGTTGTAGATGAATCTTCCGTGTATGTTCAAATATTATAGCCAAGTTATTAGCACCTCTTTTTTTACAATTGAGACTTCCCATGATGAGCATCATATTTGTAGATATTCTATAAGAGAGGTAATAATACAATTTCACACATGGGCATGATTTTGAGATTTAATTTAAAAAAATTATAAAATTCAATCCATAAATACTAACAAATAATGGTAGGGCCAATCCTCCAAAGAATGCATAATTCTTTAGCTTTAAAATAATTAATCCAATATTTTGTTAACTCTTTCAATGTTGATGGAGCTACCCAATATAATTTTATATTTTGTTAAATAATCCCAAATGGTATGAGAAAATGGACAATGAAGAAGTAAATGGTATTATATTTCTAAATCCATCTCACACAAGGCACATCTAAAGGGTCCATAATATCCTTTTCTTTATAGACTAGCTTGTGGAATAATCCTACATTGAATTGCTAACTAAAGAAATATTGAGACCTTATGGAGAGCCTCTAATGACCAAACATTCAGGAAAAGCTTTGGAAGAAGGAATTTTTTTTTTTTTTTTTTAATATTTGTATCCCAACTTGACCGAGCATCCACCATCCTTTGATAAATTTCAAACCAAATCATGCTTTCATGTAAAAATTGGCAATTAAAACTCTTGAAGCATCTTCTAAATTTCATCTATAATTTATTTGAGTTCCTTTTCTTCAACTAGTTTACTAAAATAAATCCATAATTTGAGGGTTTTTTCTCACAATAATTTAGTCTTTGATCTTTGGAATTTTACATGCTAGGCATGCTTGAGCCAATAGTTTCCATTTTGAGTCCAATATAATAGGATAAGACTTCAACCAAACATCAGACAAAAAAAATTCAAAACTCCCCTCATTGATTGACCATCTAATATATTTACTTATCAATTGCAAACTCTCTGATATGAAGTTCCATGTTCATGATCCATTGGGTAGAGTTATTTTTCTAAATAATTTCATTGTATCAAGAGAACATATATAATTTTAAAGTAATATTTTTACCCAATTATTTCATTGATCTCTATATAATATTCACCCAAGCTTTGCTCAGAGTGCCAAAATTATAATTCTGCAATTCCGCAAGCCTACTCCTCCAATATTATTTTCTTTTCTACCCTAGTTACAAAGAGAAAACCCTAATTTTTTCCTCGCAACCTTTCCATAAAAAGTCCTTGAATTTTATCAACTTCTAATGTAAGACCTATTGGGAGTCTTTAAAGTGACATCATATAAATATGAATAGGTTGCAATGTAGTATTTATGAGTTTTAGCATTTCTACCATGGTTAAGAACATATATTTCCAACCTACCAAGAAAGATTTTATTCTATCCAAAAAAGAGATCCAAATATCCTTTTTATTTCATTTACTAGACAAAGGAATACCCAAGTAGGTTGATGGAATATTTTAAAAATATATTTTTTTTAATTTACATGGTGGAATCAGTAGTCGCCACAAATCCGAGTAGGCTGTCCATCTTTTTATGATCGCCACAGTATTCTATGCTGTCCACCCCAAAAGCTGCCACACAGATCTTCGTGCAGTCTGCCCCTATAAACACCATGCCACAATCATTTTAAAACTTTTACGCTGCTGAAAGCACCAGGAAAGGGACAAGCATTCAATCCGACGAGGCACCAGGAGTGGAATATTTTCAATTTTAAATCCTAAAATTCTCACAATAATTTATTGTAAATATAGATTAGTATTAATGAAAAAATCCTAGAATTTGTAGTGTTTATCAATTTTCCATTAGATTTATCATAGTATGATAATATTGATTTAAATTCTATGGCATCATTGATTGAGGTATGACCCAAAATAAAAGCATCATCAACAAATTAGAGATGAGATTCAGAGGGAGGATGTTTTGCAACTTGAATACCCTTGATTTTTCCTTCTATTTTTGCCTTTGAAAAGGCTATCCCTAATGCTTCCATTAGAATAATGAATAGATCAAGAGAAAGTGGGTCACCTTGGTGAAGCCCACAAGATAGCTTGAAGTAACTAGTAGGAGAACCATTGATAAATATAGAAAATTTTGCAGTTCTATAACAACATTTAATCTACTCACAACAACTATAATCAAAGCTAAAAATTTTAGGAGTAGAATGTAGAAAACTCCAGGAAACCCTATCATATGCTTTGTTCATATCTAATTTCAAAAGCATACCTAGCTTTTTCATGAAATGAAGATACTGTATGACATATTTTATAATAATTATACCATCAAGAATTTTTTTATGATGAACAAAACCACCTTTTTCATCTAAGATAAGACACCCTAGAATTTCCCTCAATTTGTTTGCCATAATTTTTTAAATGATATTATAAGTTATATTACAAAGGCTTATTGGATGAAAATTATCAAAATATTTTGTATCACCTTTCTTGGGAACTAAAGTAATAAAAGTAGCATTGATCTCAATTATTATAGCCTTTATTTTTTGGGCCTCTTTAACTACAAATAACATATCACTCCTCAATAAATCCATTTTTTTTGAAAGAAAATTGTAAGAAATCCATCAGGTCCAAGTGCCTTGTTATGATGGAAAGACAAAACTACTTAATATATCTCCTCCATAGATATCTTCTTCATGAAGCTTTCATTTTCCCTTGAGTGATAATTGATGGAATATTATGCAAAAAAATTTCTTGTAAAATAACTAATTGCTTCCTTCCTTATATCTTTGTTGTCCATAATATTTTTTCCATTTTTAGTTTTAATATTTTTGATATCGCAAACAAAAAAATGTTTTTGTTGTATCATGTTTTTCTTTTTGTATTTCTATCTCCTTCCTTGAGCCATTTCTCTCTAGGTTTTTGGAACCAATATGACTCCTCTTTTTTCAATGCATTATGATAATTAAAAAGTATTTATATTTCTTTCACATAAGAATCCTAATCCATTCCAATAATTTTTTTTATCTCTTGTAAAATATTGTGCTTGGATTCAATTTCTTTATTTTCTTAAAAATTATTACCAAAAGAGTTGCATTCCATATCTTCATTTGTTCCTTTAAATATTTTAACTTTTGAACAAACTTGTACATACATGATCCTTCAAATTTTGATTTATCCCACCATAACATAACCATCTAGAAAAAATTCAGGGTGTTGGGGCCACATAGACTGGAATTGAAATGGTTTTGGATGACCATTATTATATAACTCGTAGGTAAAAATAAAGGGTTTGTGATATGATACTACTCACAGTAAAATATCTAAAGAGATTGTATAATTTGTTTATAACTATTTATTGTATAATAAGAATTTATCCAATATTTCTGCTATATGATTTTACCCAATGCATCTATTATCCCATGTATACTAAAAATTTGAAGGACTAACTTCCTAAATATCATTTGAATTGAAAAATAAAGCAAAATCTTGTATTGATTTAGACCATCCTAGAATGCCATCCCTCTTTTCCAAAAGAGATAGAACAATAATAAAATCACCTCCAAGAATCCATAGATCACAATGAATCATCATTGTAGGTGATAAAAATATGCTAAGGTCCTTCCAACATCATTTACGAGGAGTTAATTTAGTTGGAGCATATACATTTATAATCCTAACTTTGATGTTTTCCTCTTTTCTACAAAATAATCCAACAACTCAACTACTTTTTTCTTCTAATAGTTGTTCATCCCATTTGCATTTGTTCCATATTATTGCAATATCGCCTGAATATCCTATTAGAAGAAACTTCTAAATAATCACCCATATTCTAAATATTCTTAAAAGCATCCTTAGAAGGAGGAGAAAAAAAAAAGTGGATGAGGTGGAGGGACGTTTTTCGTAGGACTGCCCAAACTGTCGAACTCGTTTCGGCCATATCTCACTCATCCGGACTCGGATTGAGCTGAAATTTTGAGGGTAGATGCCTGAAAAACCCTAGAACGTCTCCACCAATTTTCATATCATTTGGAGCAACACAGATCCTAGCGCATCCCTATGTGTGAACGAGATATTTGGCAAGCGGCTATGCGAGGGTTTCATCTGGGTTGAGTGCAAGCAGCTCCAGAGGTTGGTTTTTAGGGCCTTCGGGCCCTAGAGGCCAATATTTTTGTGGTTTATGCTCAATATTTTAGCAGGAAATGTTGCAGGGGATCCAAGATGGGTTAGAAATTTGTCTTTCAATAGATCATACTGTGAACTTGAGTGACAACGACTTCCAATTTGCTGCACAAAAGAAAAGTGAAAACCATACCTTTCCACGACGTCTAGGGCAAGGATTAAAGAGATCACGAAACAAGTTTCAAGCAGTTGATCAAAAAATGGCTCATATCTCAAGTGAATCTGGTGCTAAGGTGCACCCACAAAATAATTCTACTATGAAAACCCTTGTCAAGGGTAAGAATTTTGAAGACTCAGCCCCAAAAATGAATTTTAGGGATGCCCTCCATGGTGGACAGCCTCAGCCCAATGCTAATATCAATCTTAGGGCTTCCCATAAACCTCTAAGAATGCCTAAGATTGATCCCAAGAAAATGGAGTCAGGATGTCTTAAAGCAGCTGATGGAACTCCTATTGTTAAGCTTGATATGGGTAACATTCAGATTGGCATTGAAGATTTGGAAAAAAAGGACTAATTTGTCGGTTCGTGGGTTTTCGTCCGAGTCTCTGATTTCAAAGTCTAGGCTGCAAAAAGCTGGAAAACTAAAGGTGAGTTACAAATCTCTATTTATCCAAATGGTTATTTTCTTGTTTTATTTGCTAATAATGAAGATAGAGAGAAAAATTTTCAAGGGGGTCCTTGGTTTTTTGGAAGGGCGGGGCTTTTCATGAAGCCACGGCATACTAAATTTAAATCCGAAGAAGAGATGCCTTCTATAGCTCCCGTGTGGGTTAGACTCTTTGGCCTCCCTATTGAATTTTGGAATCCTACTATTTTTTCTTCAATTGGAAACTCTTTAGGAACTTTTATGATGACTGCTGATTGTACTCAAAATTTTGAACATATTATTTATGCTCGGATTTGTGTTTTAATGGATTTTGACAAACCCCTACCTAAAAATATCACATTACAATTTGGGGAAGACACTTGGGAGCAAGTAGTGGACTATGAGAACATTCCTTTTCATTGTAGAATTTGCCATGAATATGGTCATTTGGCCAGTGCTTGCCCAAATAAAATTCCTGATCAAAAGAAAGAAGATATAAACTCAACGAGTTTCCAAATACCTAAGAAGAAGAACACTCAGAAAAAACCAGTTATGAAGGATCAATCAAAGTCATCTGCTAATATGTTTGAAATCCTTTCCACAAATGATGTCCCAAGTGAGGAAGAGGAAATAATGGAAACTAAAATCTTAGAAACACAATTTAAATATGAAGGGAAGAACTCTAGAGACAAACCAACAAATCAAAGGTTTTCAACAGAAAAAAAGGGAGAAAATTTACACAAGAAAAACAATCTTTCAAATGTCAAAACTTCAAATAATGCGAGTCCCAATATAGACTCCGTTGAACCATCTAGTAAAATTTTGGTTGTGTACGAGCATTCTTCAAGGTTAGAAGCCATCTCAGATTCAATTGGAATAAGTCAAGAAATAGGGAAAAAAAATTGAATATGGATTCTAATCAAAAAGCAGAGTCGCAAGACCAATCAATATCATATGGTAAAAGAAGGTGAAAAGCTTGTAGAGGAAGGTAATATTAATGCCCTTCCCAACTTTTTTAGCCCTGGTATTAATGAAGATCATCACTTGGAATATTAGAGGACTCAAAGGGAGTCTTTCAAAACAAAATGAAATTAGAAGAATGATTCAGATAAATCATCCACATCTTGTTTTCCTTCAAGAAACAAAGATGTCAATGGAGGATATGGACTCAATTGCCAATAAAATTTGGCCAACTGGAAAAGTGGTTTCCCTCAGTTCCCAAGGGACTTCGGGTGGCATTGCTTGTCTTTGGGACCCAAAAGAGGTAGTTATTCACCATATGGTTGGCAGTTGGGGTTTGTTGGCTATAGCTATTCAAAGTAGACATTCCAACCAAATTATGCTCTGCATTACTGTTTATGCTCCGACTTCTTTGGAGGAAAAAAGAAGACAGTGGAAGGATATTACTCATATTATCTCTCATTTTCCTGAAGCTTGGATCTTGATCGGAGGAGATTTCAATACCATCCTCTCTCTGGATGAGAAAAGGGGGGGAAATAGAAATTTGGACAAAAGCACTCACCTCATGAGCGAATATATTGCAAACCTCCATCTTGTGGATATCCAACCGAGATAATGGCCTTATGACTTGGTCTAACAGAAGGCAAGGCTTAGCTTGTATAATGGAGAGATTGGATAGGTTTTTGCTCTCTAAAAATTTCTTAATCCATGGTCACATTCCTAAAGTGAAGACTCTTAATAATGTTGGTTCGGATCATTGGCCAATCATGGTGGAAATGTGGAAAACCAATGTGAGTTTCTCTCCTTTTCATTTTCAATTAATGTGGCTTAGAGACATTTCCTTCAGACCTCGTGTGCAACAATGGTGGAAGGAAGGTAAACCTAGGCATGGGACTAAGATGTTCTGTTTTGCCAAAATACTGCAATACATTAAATCCAAAATCAAGACTTGGAACTGGAAAGAGTTTGGGGATGTTCATAAAAAAACATGAAGTTATTGCTCATCTTGAAAATTTGAATAAGAAAATCCATTTAGATGGCCTCACAGAGAAGAGAAGTGCAGATGAAATTAAACTCACAACTCGGTTAGAGGAATGGGAAAAAAGAGAAGAAATATTATGGAAGCAAAAATCTAGAATTCAATGGCTCAAAGAAGGAGATCGAAACACAAATTTCTTCCACAAATCTCTTCTAGCTCGAAGATCTCACAACTTTATTTCTTCCTTAAAATCAGATTCTGGAGATGTTGTTTATACTTGGGATGGCATGAACTCTATTGTTGTTGATTACTTTTCCAATATTTTTGTTGCTACTCCTCTTGACTCAACTTCACAACAAAATGTTCTTCAAGCAATCCCTTCTGAGGAGAACTCTATTTTGACTGCTCCTATTACTATCAATGAGCTTCAACAAGTAGTTTTTAAAATGCAAAAAGGGAAAACCCCAGGTCCTGATGGTTTTCCCATTGAGTTCTACCAAGAGTTCTGGGATATCCTTCATGTTGATTTATTAGAGGTGGTGGAAGAAGCCAGGAAAGCCAAAGAAATTTTGAAGGTTATCAATAAAACTTATATTACTCTTGTTCCAAAAGCTCAAGAGGTTGATCATATCTCAGCTTTTAGACCTATTGCTTTATGTAATGTTCTTCTCAAAATCATTACTAAAATCATGGCAGAAAGGTTGAAGCCTCTTTTGCATAAGATTATTTCCCCGAAGCAAGGGGGTTATGTGGAAGGACGTCAAATAGTAGATGAGATAGTTCTTGCTCGGGAAGCCATCCATTCCATGGATATGCAAAAATCTCCTTCCATGTTCATTCGGTTAGACTTATCCAAAGCTTATGACAGAGTGGATTGGCACTTCCTTATCAAAGTTTTGAGGCAATTTGGTTTCTCTAAGGATTGGATGGATTGGATTATGGGATGTATCTCTTCAGTTTCCTACTTAGTTCTTATCAATGGCAGGCCTTCTCAGTCATTCCCAGCTTCCAGAGGTATTAGGCAAGGTGACCCGCTATCCCCTTATTTATTCATCATTCTTGTTGAATGCTTGGGTAGGACTATAACCAAAAAGAGGGAAAACAAAACCCTTGAGGGAGTTACCATTGCTCATGGAGCTAGACCTATCTCTCATCTTCAATTTGTGGATGACTCTACTCTTTTAGGTAAAGCTACAGTTAAGGAAGCTTCTAATATTAAGCAAATCATTAGCTATTTTTCTAAGGCTACCGAGCGATTGATCAATGAAGACAAATCTAAAGTTATTTTCTTTCACTGCTCTGCTAGACAGGAATCCATGGTCTTGGATAAATTAAGATATAAGAAGACCTCCCTTCCAATCACTTATTTAGGTATTCCCATAAATATTCAAAGGCAAAAAAATAAATATTGGAATTGGTTGTTGGACAAAGTCAAGAAGAAAATTGGAAAGTGGACCAACAGGTGGCTTTCTTCTGGGGGTAGAATCACCTTGGTAAAATCAGTCCTTCAAGCTATTCCTATTTATGTTTCTTCCATTTTGAATATCCCAAAGGTTGTTCTTCGAGAATTGGATCAAATCAGTCATCGTTTCCTTTGGAGTGGTACTAAGGAGAAAAGAAAATGGGCCTTGGTGAAATGGGATACTTTATGTCTTCCTAAGAGTGAAGGGGGGTTAGGATTCCGGTCTTCTATTAATAACAACAAAGCTTTAGCTGCTAAATTATATTGGAGGATGTTGCATAACCCCAATGCTCTTTGGGCCAATAATCTTCGTGCTAAATATGCTGAGAACAAAAGTCCTGAAGACCTTGTTCGCTATCAACTTCCTACCAAAGGTTCTCCCATTTTAGTGATTCTTAAGACTGGTGAGGATTTGATAAAGAAAAATTTATTTTGGATCATTCATAATGGTCAACAGGTAAATTTTTGGACAGATTCTTGGGATGGTCACAAGCCTTTGATAACTCGGTTTCCCGATTGGAGGCCTTGGATGGAGGAGCTTCACCGAGCTAACTGGATAAAGGTGGCTAATTACTCGTCGGTACCATACTTGGTAATTCAAAGGTTGGTAGATATTGGATCCCTATTGAGGACTGGCCTATTCAAATCCTAGAAAGGCAAAGACAAGATATCCAAGGCATCCTTCATATGAGATCCCTCTCTTGGTCCCATGAAAAAGATTGTTTTGGATGGAACAACACTACTAAGGGTGAGTATTCAGTTGCTCAAGGTTATTTGACCTTATGCCATAATAATCCCAACCATTCTTCTGACATATTTTCTCGATTGTGGGCTCAAAATCTCCGGCCTAAGGTGAGGTTCTTTAATTGGCTTTTATTGCATCGTAGGGTGCTTAATTGTGAGCAACTTATGAAGCGTGGTTTTCATGGCCCTTTTAGATGTGAAATGTGTGAAGAGAATGTAGAAACTCTCAACCATATTTTTATTGAGTGTACTTTAGCCTCTGAGCTATGGAGGAGAATGGCCACTTTACTTGGCTTACAGTGGTCCAATTTTTTTACTTTTGAACAACTTTGGAGGGATTGGCCTAATCAAGAGGGTGTTGATCATTTTATTAGGCAATTAGTTTGGATGGGTTCTACCATTCTTCTTTGGAATATTTGGAATGAAAGGAACAACCAAATTTTTAATCAAGATAGGAAGGATATTCACTATATTTGGAAAAATACCATAGCCAACTTAGTTGAATCAGTCCATCAACTCCTTAATCACCCCCAAAACTCCCACCAAAGATGGGATCAAGTGATGCAAATATTGAAGATTAAATCTTCTAAGGGCAACCAACTTAAAGGGAATGTGAGTATTAGTAAGATGGATAGGACAAGAAATTGGCAACCTCCTCCTAAGGATTTTGGAAAAGTCAATACTGATGGAGCCTCTAGAGGGAACCCTGGAAAAGCCAGTGTGGGAGGAATTGGTAGACTTTCAGATGGCTCCCTGGTTTTTACTTTTGCTTGAGAATTTGGGTATTCTTTCCAATAACCTTGTTGAGGGGTATGGTATCCTCAGAGGCCTTCAGGAGGCTACTAAGGTTGGATGGGAAAAGGTGTTAGTTGAGTCCGACTCTCAACTTATGATTAATCTCTTGAAGACTCCTTCTAAGAATCATAAGGTGGATTGGAGAATAAAAAGAATTATTGAGAAGATTCAATTAATCCAGATGGGATTTTTGAAAGTTGATTACAATCATGTGGTCGGAGATCAAAACAAGAGTGTTGATGCTTTAGCTAATTGGGCTTTGGACAAAGGTGATCTTACTTGTTATGGCCACCCTCCTAGATGGTGGGCTTCTCAAATTAGGGAAGCTCTTCTTTCTATCATTTCTTTGGATGGCTCCAGTTCTGAAGGTACCTAGTTTCTTCTTGTTTTTTTATTTTGCTTCTCTTTGGTTCATTCAGTTTTTTTTAGTTCCCTAGCTCATTCTATTCTTTATTTTGTTTCCTCTATTGATTCTTGCCTTAATAGTCTTCTGGTCTAGATAGGTCATTGTTATGTTCAATTTTTTTTTTCTTTTTTTTTTTTGTTTTTTTTTGTTTAGTTTTTTAAGGTGGGTGGGTTCTTTTGTTTTGTTTTGTTTTTGTGTTCTTTGTGTTGTTTTTTGTTGTTCTTGTGTTTTTGTTGTTTTGTGTTTTTTATTTTATGTTTTTTGTTATTGTTCTTGTGTTTTTTTCATTCTTGTTCTTGGGTTTCTCTTTGTTTGTGTTAATTCGTGTTTTTATGTGTGAGTGTTTTCTATGTTTTTTGTTTTTGTTTATTGTCTGTTGTTGGTTGTTTTTTATTTTTTATTTATTTTATTTATTTTTTTTTAGGTTTTGGTTGTGTTTATTTTTCATGTTTTTTTTGGGTTATGTCTTTGTAGTGTTCTGTTGTTTTTGTCTTGTTTGTGTTTTGTTATGTGGTTCTTGTGTTTTTCTATGTGGTTTGTGTTGTGGTTTCTTTTATCTTATTGTGCGTGTTTGGTTGTGCTTTTGTTTTTGACACACTCAAGGAGCATGTTTTTTATTTTATTTTATTATTTTTGTTGTTATTTACTTATTTATTTATTTTTAAATTGGTTTTGTGTGTTTGTTTGCTCCTTGAGTATGTCAAAGGTGGTAGGCCAGGTCCGAGTCCTGGGCGTTTTTGGCGGAATGGATACCCCTGCCTCCTTGGGTCTTACCCGAAAGTGGCATCCCTTTTGGGATGTTTTCCACAAAAAAAAAACATCCTTACATTCATCACTACTTAATTTTATTTATTATATTAAAATGAACACACGACTATAACAACCTATTAATTATTTAATAATTTTTTTAAGGATTTTATTCATACCCCTAATATTTTTTTGATGTACAAATGCATTATATTTAATAAGTAATAGAATATATCTGTACAAACGAAAAAAAAATGTGGATAAAGACACCACATGGCCAATGACATCAACCATAAAACTACCATTATAAAAAATATGGGAAAGAAAGAAATCAACTAACAACTAATAAAAACCTCCTTATAGAACTATTAGGAAGATATTATCAACTAGCTGAAAAAATTATTACATATTGAGAACAATGGTTGAGCACATGCCACAAGAGCAAAAGTAAAAAAAGGGAAATACCTGCAATGGTGAAGAATCAGTACATAGGTTTAGACACCATTAGGATTGAATTCCATCCAACATTATCATCAAGTGGATTTGACACTAAATACTATCCCTATCCATAACAAGAAGCACTTGGAACATCTTCCCAACTGTGAACAAATGGATTCTCTTTCATAGAAAATATTAAAGTTCCAAACTTAACCCAAGCATCAAGCCGAGAAGCTAGGGAAGAAAGAGTAGTAGTCAAGTTACTAAGGAAAAATCTATAATAAGAGGGACCTTAATCTAGGATAAGAGTGTAATTTGGGGTTGAGGGATGATGTTGCTCGAACCTATATTGGGTTTGAGGATAATCCTACTTAGGAGGAACCTAACTAATCGTGCATGGAGCATTACCCCAATGATAAATCAACTCTTGAAGATGAGAGATATCCATGCTCACCTTACTTATCTAAACCACAATCTAAAAATACACAAACAAAATAATTTTAGATTTATCATAAGAAAATATATGAAGAGAGGAAGAAAACTTACCAAATATACAATTATTTCTAGCTTTCCAAATGTTTTACAGGACCACCATACAAAAAAGTGACATACTTAAAAAAACTAGCTAGAAAGGGCAAGGGGTCTCCCAGAATGATATGCTTCCACTCAAATATGGCATAGGAATAAGGTCTAAAAAAGAATAAAATCCACTCCCAAAGGGAATGATCATGAGCATTGATAAAAAAATATGGATAAATTCCTTAGATTGAATATAGAAAGGGAAATAAGGACTAGGGATGCTTAAATGCTAGATATGCTCCCCAAAAAGAAGCCCTTAGTGAAGAATATTCTAGCTAAAATAGAAAAGGTTAGGCTCCAAGAAAGGAGCCTAGGTGGTCTAGAACCTACACATCCAAATAGCCTAAAGGGAAGAGACATTACACCATTTATTGAGATTATCAATCATGGGAATGCAAGGAGAGATCCATCCATACCCCAAATGGGTCTTGTAATTTAATAGAGGAGTGTCAAGATATCACTTCTAGTCCTTCCACCAAGGTTGTTACAAAAACACAATTTTTTTATGAAACATGGAGTTAGGGAGAGCAGCCTTGACAACCTCAAATGTGTCCTTGTTAGAGTGCTTGAGCCC
The DNA here is from genome assembly GCA_028583015.1 of Wollemia nobilis. Classification (NCBI taxonomy): domain Eukaryota; kingdom Viridiplantae; phylum Streptophyta; class Pinopsida; order Araucariales; family Araucariaceae; genus Wollemia; species Wollemia nobilis. Next base: position 9,860,627 of record JAQPPZ010016931.1, read on the forward strand.
AAATTTGACTCTAAATTCATCCTAAGGGATCCAATCCTTGGTAGGATTAGAAAATAAATCAATGATGCACTACACACCTTTGCAAAATAATATAAGTGCATGAACCCAAGAAACCTATGCAAGTGAAAAACCCTGGTAGGTGATGACAAGTGACTGCCAAACATTCATCTAGTTGATGGAGAGGCCATGCTAGAAGCTCTAACCATACCATATCATCCAAGGCTTAATAATATCCTAATATTTCCAAATGTTGCTGATGACGAAGGATCTTATCACTTTGGTAGACATAGGAGCAACAAGGAGGGAAGGTAAACCCATGCCCATCTAACTCTTACGACCAAAATGGGAACATTCATAGATACAATTATGGATGATAATATTCCAGGTATCGTTACCTACAAGGGCTCTAATAACCCACTTAACATAGAGGACGTAACCTTGATGATGGGTATTGAAAATACCAAACTTGACATGGCTTCTATGGAGACAAAAATACTTCCAGGAAACATAGTGGAATCCCAAACCATTACTAGAAGAGAACTATAAAAGATTTTATATAATTTTATCAAGCTTCTTATAGAATTTTTGGATGGGAACTAGTATGAAGAATAATAAACTTGGGTGGCTGCAAGAACTTTTGAGAAAATTTAGAATTTACTAGCAAGGGAGAGCTTCTTTGTGGACTAGTAGGTAAGTTTCTAGTCCACCTTATTAATGACATTCTTCGATAACTCTGACGATGAACTGTTAAGGTAAAAGGAATTCCTAAAAAGAAAAATATTTCCTCCTCTTAGATGATCCTCCACTTATATTGACTAAGCCAATGGGGCATCAGGTTATGATATTGCTTATAACTTTGAGTCTTTCTCCATTGAATGGAGGATCTAGAAGCTAAAACACATATCTAGGTATGAAAGCACCTATTTAATAACACCTTCATCCTCAATAAGTATGAGTAAATAATCACCATAAAAAATGGCCATTGATCAACTAAGACTCACCTTCAGGGATATAAATTTTCTAAGTAGAACCTTGAGTGGCGTGGTGAGCTAATAATTAGCCAAACCCCTCAAAGATAAGGACATACAAGGATGATACCAATGGGAATCCCTATTGAATGGAACAAAATAATCCAATGGATAAGGACTTATGCCTATTAATGGATAAAACATCCAAAGCCTTAGCAAATAACATCTCCATAGAGCTAATGAAGGAGGATCCAAAACTAAGATATTTAAGCATGACTAGAATGAATGACCAATCGATCTTGTATGCTTTTTAAATATTTATTTAGATGAATATGGATTGTTGGTTTAAATTGCAAACCCACTCCATCACTTCATAGACAACAATAATGTTTTTAAGGATGAACCTGCCCTAAATGAATCCACTTTGATCTAGGTGCATGATGTGGGAAAGAGATGGAATATATGCAAAGCCAAGCATTTGGTGATGATATAATATGAAAAATTAAGGAGAGTAATAGGCCTCCAATTTTTATGACTTCTAGATCACCAAACTTGGGGATAAATTGAATAATCCCTTAATTAATAATAGGACCCAAAGAACCCTTAGAGATGACCTCCTACTAAAATATAAGAAGATCAGACCCAACAGTATCCCAAAGGGACTTGTAGAACTCATAGGGGAAGCCATAAAGACTAGGGGATTTATTGTCAACCATCTAAGAAAGATCTTCCTCTAGATCCTTCAAAGAGAGGGCCTTTTCATAGGAAACTCTTTGAGACTTGAAAAGATGCACCAAGACAACAGAGTGGTAGGAGTTAAGAGCCTTGTAATGTTTAGGGGATAAATTTTGATTTGCGAACACAATATGGTAATGTTATTCAAAAGTAGAGAGAATAAATTTAAGCTTAGAAATATTCTCTCCATTAATGTTGAGGGCTTTGATACCCAAAAATTTATTGTGAAGACGTAGGCACTAGAAGCACTCCTTGGTTGCCCTATCACCAATTTTAATCTAGTGCAGCCTTACCTTGATCTATGCCCCTCTAACATCATAGTGTTATACCATCAAAAGTTGGTGTTTGATAGCCACAAGGTGCCTCTAAAGCTCCTCATTGAAATGATTGGACTACAATTGAGTTGATGCCACCTCCAACTACTACTTGAGAGTAACATTGGAGAGGAGATAAATATTTTTAATCTTACACCCTAGCGAGCATAAGAAGTTGGTAGTGCACTGTATAGTAGCGTTGCACCTATAAATCCAACCTGAGGTCCTTTTTGATCTTAGGACTAGTTTATAAATTTTGATGACATAGGCTCTCCACATGGGTTGGTGTAGAACATAATTACTAAGGTAGAATTTCAACTAGGAAAGAGGAGGGATGGAAGAAACCAATATGGAAAAGGAAATGATATAATTTTTAGACAAACAAATCTTAGGGTGGATAGAGAAAAATAGGGAAGAGGACAAAGGTTTATCAAAGGAGAAAAAGAGGGAAGAGGACAAAGGTTTGTCAAAGGAGAAAATATCAGAATTCCATTTATTTTTTTAGCATATAACTCTTACCTTACTGGGTGTTAGACCATGTGAACCAAGTATTATCAAAGGAAAAAAGAGTAAGAAGTAGATATTGGGATCAAAGAGTCCCAAATTTTCTTTCATGAAAATCCACACTTCTATTTCCTTGATGGCCCACTGCATGGGAATAAGACCCACCTTGTCATGTAGGAATTCAATTATATTGAAGTTCCCACAAAGCAACCAAATAATAGAGGGAGAGAGAATTCCACCCATAACCAAAGCACACAATGGTCATTAGTATCATTAGGTGCATATATGTTGAGCACACTAAGGATATGGTGATCAATATCCATCATAGCCTAGAAAACATGATTAGAAGGGTCAAATACCCAAGAGATCATCCCGGAATGGTGGGTTTCTAAAAGGTATATGACTGCACTTCCTTTGTCTATATCATACATAGGTGTGGCCGTAGGGCTAGAGAAGAGAGGAAGTAATTTATAGAATGAAGTTAGTTATTTTGACTTATTGAAGGTATAAAATATCAATACCATTGAATCTGATATTGAAGTCATCTAGATCCTGATGCACAATGTACTTGCAAATAGGATATACCAAACCCTTGATATTCTAGGTCATGTACTTCATGAGACATGATTGAGGAGCATATTTTATTTTATCACCTTAGAGTCCTTAAGATATTCCAAATATATTCCAAATATTCAAATGCATTTGTGAGAAACCTATTATGGTTTTATAGAAAAAATATCTTTCGCTTTTCTAGAGGGATTCCCAAGGACTCCCTGGATAGAATGTGAGAGCAACAAGGGTTTCATGAAGGAAATTCACTAGATGGAATATGGGGAGAGATAAAGGAATTTTATTGAAGGGATAAAATTTTACATAGCTAATGGTTGAGCTATCTAGGAACCTTGAGGAGTTAGGGATACTTGTTGGGTACTACCATTACATGTACCTACAAGAGGAAAAACATAAGTTCTTTTTGCAGTAATTGCATTAGAACTCCTTAGCTAAGATCCCAGTTGAGACTCCTTTATACCAACTACCAAAAAAGGTTGTATTTAGTTACCTTTACCATTTTTCTTGATGACAAACATCCATTCCTTACCTCCATTAGCAGGAGGGGTAGATTAAACTATGGTTGAAGGCATTGATGCTTCTATTGTAGCTCAATTTTTAAACTGATCCTCCATAAGAGGGCAATATTTTATTTTGTGAGCTGGTGATTGAAAATGGTAACAAGTGTTGGGGAGATTTATATAGACCACCTATTATTGAAAATGGGTCTCACCAACCTAAATATCAAGAGTCCTTGAGGTCCTTTGAGAGATTAATTCCAATGTAGGTGCATTTATAAGGCTACACAATGTAGAATTTCTATGTACCCGCACACACATAATTTCCAATGAGCATGACAAGATATGGTAGGAATAACCAAAGGAGCAAGGGGAGATCTAGGAATTCCATCCAAATGGGGACATGCAAGGAAACATCGATATAGACTATAAAATTATGGTGCTAGGACTAAAGAATAAAAAGCATATTTCTAATATACCAAGGACATTTTCTCATAACCACAATGACATGTTGTAATTAAATAAACTAGAAATGAAAGAAGCCTTTAGTAAGGTTTTGAATGTGGTCAACTTTTATGTCATATGGCTACCAAACTTGTTTAATTCATTGATATATTAGTGAGTCACTAGGAATTCTGCCCAAAAAATACCCAACTAGGGTATGACTCTCAAGCTAGTTGTAGGATTTATCAAAATCTGGAATGGGCAAGAAGTTATCCAAAATAGAGAATTTACCTTGTGAAAAACCCTCAGGATAAACTTATTGGGTTTTTTGACTAGTGCCACGACTCTCTGCAACTGTAACTTCACTAAAAAATGAAGTGGCAACTTGAGTGTTGGATAGGCTCTCTATGAACAATCACAAACCATGATCAAATCATTTTCATTTGAAAAGAGATCACAACATTCATCTGTTTTCCGCTCACAAATATCATTAGTATAACAATATTCATCTACCATGATGGGCTTCAATTCATTAGTATCATAAACAACATACTTCATCAATGATTTGTTTCCTTGTTTCTTAATTTTAAAAACATTAAATGTAATAATTCCTTTGTATATTATCTTCAATAAGCAAGTACGTATAGTGACAAAAATTTTATGGCATTCATTTGCATCATTAATGACTCCTTGTATGCATTTTTGTAGTAAAAAAAATTCTCCTTTTTGGACTTCTTCAAGAATGGGACTTAATTATTTTATCACTTTATTTGAAATAAATTTTTCTTCTTCCTTAGCTTCTTGACAAAATTTTTGTAACAAACTTTGTTTCTTGTTTTTTGGCATTTTTTCTTGTTCTTTCCCCCTTTTGATTTAATTTTCCTTTGAGGTAGAAAACCTTTTACCTCCCAAAATTAAATCAATTCAAGAAAAAAAATTATTATTATTATTTTTTAATTTTTTGTCAACCTTTGAAGTGGAAAACCTTTTATCTCCATTTTTTTTATAAATTGCAAAAAAATGTTTGCTTTTGTTCAAAAATATCTTTCCGCCCTAATAAAAATTTTGAATTTCAACTTTTATTATTTATCTTACTTATTCATCGTATTAAAAAAGTATTTAATATTTCAATCCTCTTTTTCTTTCAATAAAACTTATTATAAAATAATTGTACACCCCTTTGTAACCTTATATCTCCACTTGGTTTAAGTTTCAAATTTAAAATTAAAAAATATTTTACCTTTACTCACTGTCACACTACATGATTTAAAATTTGGTTCTGATGCACCTGGTCAATGACTATTTCCTTCAAAACCGCTACAACATCAGGGCTAACATCGATACTTGGCTAGAGAAGCCCTTATTATGCTCATCGTGAACTATTTTTTCTTGTTTTGTTGGCGTTGTCACTTATATGTATCTCTAATTATTGATATGTAGTTGTTTTATTACCTTGTAATATCCCTTTCGCTCAGGATCCCCTCTTTTGAAAAATTATTGGTTGGCATCCTTTGAAAAGGAACAAGAATGACGAGCATTCCTACCTATTAATGCTGCCACTACATGAGGTAAAATCTCTCCTATTGTAAGTAGGTCATGGACCTATCCACATCCACGTGGCCACACCACCATGATTTTTCTACACTAGCCTATAAAAAGTTGGTCCAACAACTCCTTTCACACACATAGTAGGCATGCAATACCTAGCATCGATATGTTTTTTCTAGCATTAATATTCCTTGTTGAAGGTGGGATTTCATGGTCCTCTAAATAACACAAAATTCCACCAACAAAAAATACGTAAGGGTAGTGTTACAAATGGCATAGGCTTTATTCATGGCCAAAAGTGAGGGAATCCCTCATTCAATAGTGGGAAGCAGAAGTAGGCGTAGGGCAGACGAGGATGTTTCTTGTTGTCTAAATGTGAATGGAGCAAAAACACACGTAGAAGCTACAACAACAAAAAAATAACACTTCAGTCCATTTATTATCTCTATCTCTTAGTATACGTTCGACATGGGGAATCGAGAACCACCTTCTATAGGATTTGACAAGGGAATCCTACAAACAGGAAATTTTAGAGGCCTTCTGTACAAGCACAAAAAAGGAAGAGCCCTTTGATTTTTTTAACACATTTTCAAACCAAACACAATTTTTTAAACTCCACCAAGTGACTCATGTTTTTTAACCTATCAAAAACTCTATAGTTAAGCATTTTATTCTAGAGTAGTGGTCAGATAGCTGACATGCATTTTATTTTTGAGTAGTGCTCGGATGGGTAAACTCCTATAAAATCTTATTTTTTGCACCTCTCAAAATTTTTTTGTTCTTTTTCTCTGTTTTCAACCTCTATTTCTGTTTTCAAGTCTAGCTATTTTCTACACATAAATATCCTTGCATTCAACACCTCAAATGGGCATGTCGTTAGATGGTGATGATTATCCCAAAAGATCTATTCACTCAATCTCTCCATTGTTCTTCATTTTTTTGGTTTTCTCCATAGCTTTCTTAACCTTGGTTTCTCCATAGATCTCTCAACCCTACTCTGATACCATGTTGAAATTTGACACTATTTCATGTTAACAAATCATAAACCAGGATTATAATATTATGCATTGAAATATAACAATATAATAATAATAACAAACACATAAATATTGATACTGAATTATATCACAAAGATATATCTTCATTGTAATATTTTTTATGCTCAAGATATGATACAACCATGGAGAGTTATCTCCAATATAATATAATACATGAATTTTCATTCCTCAAACTGCTGCTCTTCCTTAAAAATATGAGAAATGCAATCTTTTACATTTTTATCATTAAGACAAGCTCTCAGCATGTTAATGTGACTCTTAATTCTCCTCTCTCTTTTGATACATTTCACTTTCACAAAGTGACAAATACATTAGACCAAATAATGTAACACTCACAAAACCCCCCTTTAGTACATTATTTGGTAAAAAACATTTTACAATTTTGGATGATTACACATTTCCCCTTCATAAAAATTGTCTTCATTCTCTATTTGCCACTATCTTTATATCTTAGAAAATTGTAATCAAACTTGGTTTCCTTTTGAAGAAACCATACAACATGCCTTTTAGCTTATCCCAAGAATTCATATCAATCCATCCACAATTCATTTTTAATCTACATTTTTTCCTTTATTTTTGTAGATAAAACATGTGTGAATGGTTATATCCTCCACAAAATTTACAAGAATATATATTCCAAAATTTCTCTATCCTATGACCATATTTACCACAATGCTCACATCTATTTTCTATCACCAATTTGCTATCACTTTTACCTATTACAAATTTTATTCTTGAATCATTTTGATTCACTTGTCATGTGTACCCAAGACCTTCACATTTTGGTCTTATTATTGGTACAAGTGGTTATTTCATGTCTTGTTCATGCTTTCCCAAACCTTTATATTTGTGGCTCATTTTTTATAGCAATTTGGAACCAATTCCCTTAGTGTGCTTCTTAGAATGGCCAAAAACATCATCACATTGCTCAATAAAAATTTGAGCATCACTATATCTATCATAATTTGAGTCTATGTTCTCATCAATTACTATTGGAAATTTGAGTAAATTGTGTTGTCATTGATGTCAAAGGATTGATGCCATAAGTTAATGACATTGGTTATCATTGATGTCAAATAAAATATAGGTGAGAATAATTTTCAAAGGGTAGATGAGGCAATGTGGAAGCAATAAAAATACAAGGTTATTCATGGCTATGCCATCAAGAAAAATATAAGGTATTCTCCATGGTGGTATTTTCAAAGGAAAAACAAAATATTTAATTGATTTACCATGGTGGTATTTGCAAAGGAAAAAAAGAAAAATGTTTCATGGTGGTAAAGACTTTATCTTAAGAAAAAGGCCCAAAGAAGAAAAAATAAATTATAATATTTAAATATATCTAGATTTAAAATATTATAATAACTAAAAATTAAATGGTGAGTGCCAAAGGTTAAAGTTGAAAATTGAACATTTCCCATGCACTGAAATCAAGGTCCAAAGTAAAAATTTGCATATATAAGGCAGTTAAATTACAATGCTAAGGTGAAAAACTAAATTCAAATCATGCACCTCTGTGATTTGTTCATTTGTGGTAGAGTAGGAGAAGAAGACAAGGGATTGGTTCATATTTCAAGGTAAAACACGTGGACAAGTAGAAGAGGCAGTGAAATTTGGTTCCATTTGGGCATCTAGTCCAGATGGCAGAACCCTTGGTGCTAAGGAGTGGCAGAGGGGAGATCTCGATTTTGAGACACAACGTAGGCAATGTGATAGAGTTATTTTATGCATGAAGGTTTTTGTATCAAAAATCGTGCATAAGACGAAGTGCGTTCACTTTAAGTTCTATATGGGTGGCTAGCCCATGCAGTGGCCTAGCTAGAGCTAGAATGCAATCCAACAAGTGATGAAGGTTCGAATCATGATGGTGATAGAAAGTGGTGATAATTTTTTATGAAATAAATATTTTCCAAAGTCTAAGGTATGCACTTTCTTGGGGAGTCATAGGATCATTATTTTATTTTCATTTTTTGAATTAAAAGGGACAACATGGAGTTTAATTTTTTAATTAAAATGGGGATAGCATAGAGTTTATAATTTAGATTTCTATTGCTCTGTGTGGTGCATAAAATAAAGTGATGTTATAATGGTCATGTTGGAAATTTGAAGTGCATTGAAATATTTTATTTCAAGTAGGAGGTATAAGGTGTATATAAAAATTTCATGTGTGTAATTTGTGGCTTTGTTGTGTTGAATATTATTTTTCAAGATTAGGAGTAATAAGGTGTGATAGTGGCTTATATTTTATTGTAATTCTTGCATAGTGAAAGGAAAATATGAAAGGTTTTGTTCAATATTAATGCTTTATTTTTTAGAACTTAGAGCATCATTTTTAGATTTCATTGTGCAAACCCTTAAGAGGAAAGTTCATGTGGATGTTTTGAGAAATTACTTTGCTATCTAACCCATGAATTGTCACAAGAAATATTGGTTGTTTGTGATATAGGTTCTTGAGGATATTTCCTCATCATAGAAAATAAAGAGGTATGAGGACATTAATCCTTATTTGAGGTATTTGTTTGGGAATATTTATGAATTATAAGGTGTAGAAATAAGGTTTGAATATGTGCTTTTTTGAATGAATTTGTGCATTTATTTTAAGAGTAACATTGAATAGAACATAATGATTTATGGAGAGATATAGAAGTATTGTTTGAATACAAGATTTAGGATTGATTGAATATTTTGTTGTGAGCATTTTGAGCATGCATTAGAGTAGATTTGTACATATGTTGAGCATTTTTTGAGCAGAATTAAGAGCAAGGTTGGTTGTTGTTTTAAGCAAGCCTTGTGAGAAGGCTTGAGGTAGTTTTAGATAGATTGTATGAGCAGGTTTGGTTGTTGTTTTGAGCAAGCCTTGTGAGAAGGCTTGAGATAGTTTTAGACATATTGTATGAATTGGTTTGATTATTGTTTTGATAGTCTTGTGAGAATACTTGGGACATAGCTAAGCATATTTGAGACAAATATTTGTGAGCAAATCCAAAGTAGATTTGTGTTAGCCTTATGATGAGGGTTGGTGTAAGTTTGAGACAGATTTGAGAGCAGGATTTGAAGCAGACAAGAGAAAAGGGGATAGAGTTCTCCTATGGAGAGAGATACACAAACTAGATCAAATGGGATAGAGTTCTCCTATGGAGAGAGATCCACAAACTAGAGCATTGGGGATTGAGATCTCCTTTGGACAGAGGTCCATAAACATTGTAATAGGGAATTGATTCCCAAAATATTTGTTGAGAAAATTTAGAAGAAATATTTTCTCCGTGGATGTAACCCACATTGGGTGAACCACATTAAATTTATGTCTCTCATGTGTGTGATGATTTATACATTGCTTTGATTACTACTATTGATATTGCAATTGATAACATTGGATAATATTGTTTAGGAAATAAAAGTAAAATTTGATCTTATATTATTCACCCACCCTCTCATTATAATCTTGTGTTCAATTAAAAATGCATAGGATCTCTCTGAACAATAACAAATCATGGTCAAATAACTTTCATTTAGAAAGGGATCACAACATTAATCTATTTCCCGCTCACAAAGATCATTAGTATCACAACATTCATCCACCATTATGGGCTTTCATTCATTAATATCAAAAACAACATCCTTCATCAATGACTTGTTTCCTTGTTTTTTTATTTTGTAAACATTAAGAGTAATAATTCCTTTATTATATTCAATAAGCAAGTAGGTATAGTGACAAAATTTTCATGGCATTCATTTGCATCATTAATGACCCCTTGTATGAATTTTTGTAGTAAAAAAAAATTCTCCTTTTTGGACTTATTCAAGAATGGTACTTAACTATTTTATCACTTTATTTGAAATAATTTTTTTTTCTTCCTTAGCTTCTTGAAAAATGTTTTATAACAAAATTTGTTTCTTGTTTTTTGGCATTTTTTTCTTGTTCTTTCGCCCATTTAATTTAATTTTACTTTGATGTAGAAAACCTTTTACCTACCAAAATTAAATCAATTAAAAATAATAATTATTTTTAAATTTTTTATCAAACTTTGAAGTAGGAAACCTTTTATCTCCAATTTTGTTTTTTCAAATTGCAAAAAAAATGTTTGCTTTTGTTCAAAAAATATCTTTCCACCCTAATAAAAATTTTGAATTTCATATTTTATTAGTTTCCTTCCTTATTCCTCATATTAAAAATGTATTTAATGTTTCAATCCCATTTTTATTTCAATAAAACTTATTATAAAACAATTGTACACCCCTTTGTAACCTTATATCGTCACTTGGTTTAATTTTTAAATTTGAAATAAAAAAGGTTTTACCTTACTCACTATCACACTACATGATTTAAAATTTGATTTTGCTACACCTGATCAATTACTGTCTTCCTCCAAACCTATTACAATGTTAGGGCTAACATCGATACTTGGATGGAGACACCCTTCTTGTGCTCATCATCAACTATTTTTACCTATTTTGTTGGCATTGTCACTTATCTGCCTCTTTGATTATTGACATGAAACCATTTTACTACCTTGTAATTTCCTCCCCTCTTTTGAAAAATTGTTGGTTGGCCTCCTTTGAAACAAAATAGGAATGATGAGTATTACCACCTATTACTCCCACCACTACGTGAGGTAATATCTCTCCAACTGTACTATTGGCATTTTTGCCACACTACAATCAGAAGTCAAAAAATATGAAAATCGAGAAGCGGCCATTTTTGGAAAATTAGCCTAAACGGACACTTATGGACTTGAAAATTTATCCAAAGGAGGGGAATTGAAAAATTAGACTTATGGTGAAATAATCACCCAACGGATTGAGAAATTAATGTTTTCATACCAAGAATTTTCTTTAGTATAGCTTAAAAATATAATATGAAGACCTTAGATGTCCTGAAGAAGGATGCAAATTTACATCAATTACCTTTATATTATTGAGGTGTTGTATATCTCTTCCCAATATTTCCAACAATATATTATAGTAGACAATCGGGTCAACGAATCAAAAGTTATGGCTTTGGGAAACTATACCAACAAAAATTATTTTCGGGTACTTTTGGGACAAAAATCCGTTTTCAGGCACTTTTTGGGTGAAAATAATAAGTGAGCATCAATCAAATTCAATTTCACCCTAGATACGGGGCAAAATTCATTTTTTCCCTTCTTTCAAATGAATTGCTAGTTGAAGATATTTTTGGAGCAAAGGTACTAAACAAACATCATTTAAGTGGAAGCAATGCATTGGTCAAAGTCAAATTCACTCTGAAATAAGCATGTATGATGATGAAGGCATTTCCCAAAGTAATTTTACCTTATTTTTAGCAAATCTAATGATTTTTCCTAAGTTGGGGTGAAAACAATGAAAGCACCCAAGTTGAAGCGAAAGAGGCAAAAGTAGCGCTAGTCAAAGTCAAAGTCGCCCCAACTTGGGGTGAAAATCATTTTCGTCCTCCTTTAGGGGCAAAATTCCCTTTTTTGGATCCTAATTCAAGGAAGAGCCTTTTGGGTGAAATACCTGGGAGAATACAATTTTGGGGTGAAAACAATCGAATGAAGGGTGAAACTCCATGTTTGGGTGTATATTTTAGCAAAGTTACTATTTGAAAGTGCCATTGTTGTAGATATTTCTCAGGAAGGGATAGAAATTGATGGCATTTAATTCTTGAGGTAAAGGAATTAATATTTCTAGAATTCTTGCTAAAGGTTTGCCAAGATTAAATGCTACATCCATGATATTTGTATGATCTTGTTCATTCCCAAGGTGCCATCCACTAATCTCACCCCTTTTCAAGATAAAATTAATTTTTGATGGGTCTTCTTGGTGAAGATAAAATTTTGAGGTGCAATATGACGAAGCAGTAACTAAGATTTAATGTTCAAGCTCCTGGTCTTCATGCAAAATTGCTATGTTCCAATGCACCAACATTTGAGATAATTTTCCATCATCCAATCCTGTTGATTTCCTAGGCACTCTCCATGAAAGAGGGATCATTGCTTCCTAAATAATGTTTTGATTCGAGCATTGCTAATGCCAAGGAGAGAAATGCTCTGGCTTGTATTTGACTAGCCAACATTTTGTTTTAATTTATATTTAATTACAGACGAAAAATCCTCTATAAATACTAAGAATTTTGATGTAAAAGAGGAGGAGAGACATTCTGCAAAAGGCACTTTGAGTTTTTTACATCAATTAAAAGATATTTGGCTTCTGGTCCCTATAGTAGTGTTGTATGCAATTATTTTCTGCCTTTCAATTATTTTAGGTTCATGATCTTTGTTAGGTAAATTTAAATTTTACACTCTTGAATTTAATTTCGGATAGAGAACTGAATGCTGAAATATTCATTGGAAATTATATCTGCAAACTGTGAATGGTTCTTATGCTTTTCTTTCAGTCACATGCTAATTAAAACTTGATTTAAATTTTAGTTTCTAGTTTATCCCCACCTTATGTTTTTGGCTCATATCCATATTTCCCATTCCTTTATATCATTTCCCATAGATTTCTTGTTATCCTAATATTAAAACTGAATTATATTAGTAAGGGAACCAACCCTCTTTGGAGATTGGCTCGAAGGACATATCTTTCCTTTGACCTTTCAATTTTGGCTAGGTCTAGGGTGCACATATATTATGTACTTAGGCATATTTATGACCAATAGTTTTTGGCATGCTTGGTAGGACGAATAGTCTTTGTATTTAAAGGGATCCTGAGTTTGATGAATCTTTGGCTTACCTTCATCTAGAAAAATCACCTAGTGACTCTGTTGAGCTGAAGATCTGGATCTCATAACCAGTGGATGCATTTCATATTGAAAGAAGATACCCCAAAGAAATCAAGTTTTGGTGAGTAGCCTTGACCTCACAAGTGGATAAAGAATTTTCACCTAGTGACTCTGACTTAGTGGCAAGGACCATGATCTGTGAAGACCACTACTATAATGACACAAGTATGCTATCCTAGCTGGGATTATCCTAGCCCTCTAAATATCTAAAGTCGACATCATATTCCCAAAAATTCCTTAAAGACCATAGAAAAATACAATGGCACTAATATAATGGCCCGAGAGCACCTTGAAAATGTTGTTTCTCTAGCGATCATCCATGGCATAACCCACAAATATATCATGATCTAACTTCTTTTCCTATCTCTAAAGGGAAATATGCTATAGTGGTACAAAATACTTTGATGTAAGACCATATACTTATGGGAGGACTTAGCGAGAGCACTCATCAACACATTTGATGGATCTAAAATCTCTTTCAACTCTTGATGAACCTCTCCACCATCACAAGAGCACCTATAGAGAGCATCACAAACTTCAATGTTTTATTTTGGAGGAGTTGGCAGCCAGGCCCACCTCTACTATTTTTAGGATTTCCACCCGTATATAGGCCTCATCCTACAACAATATAGTAAACATAGATTCCCTCAAGTATTTCAAGAAGTAGTACAAGTAGAGTGAATCTTGCTCCAATAAAAAAAAATATAGTTGAGGGAAATTTCCTTTCCATAACTCTCCTTGGTAGTTGCTTCTCGCATCTGTCTTGTACAGTATTCACAATGTCAGATCCCTCAAACTATGTGGAGACCTGAAATGCAGTTGTGTGGAGCAAAAGAGGTAAATATCATCCAAGGCCAATGAATGGAATATGCAAGCACTACTCTTGCAATGAATAATATGGTTTCTTGCAATTTCCATAAAAATATGGACCAAGAAGGGGAACAGGCTCAAGTGGCAGATTTTGAGAGTGAAGAAGGTACACTTTTGCACCCTTTTTATGTCCTAGGGTATAGCACACAAGTATTTAGATAAAACCCAATAAGCATACCTCATCAGGAGGTTGATTTTGAGGAGATCTTGATAGAAGGGTTATTACCAAAAAATTCTTATTATCACATTAAGGAGTTAGAGGAACCCATACTTAAGAGCCCGCAACTAGTGGACTCTCTCAAGTGGTAGCATTAGATTCAACCATCACTGGTTCGAAGAAGGCTCCTATGTGGTAGATCTCTTTGCCACATTATTCATTGATTGTATGAGTACTAACATGCATGATAACCTGCCACATTGCATCTTGTTTACAACCTAGAAAACTTTGGGAAGAGGCCAACCAAACTTCAAAGATCAATTGAAGTACAATCAGATTTGGTTTAGACACTATAGATTCATCGGATAAGCACCCAAATCCAGGTTTGTGGTGGTGGTATGCCAACCATATTGTAAAATTTTTTGTAAATAGTGTAGATAGGTTTACTGATAAATAAAGTGTTGAGTGAACTAAATGGTGTGATCTAGTTAAAAAAAATCTAACATTGAAACCACCCACATCATTGGCTCAAATGATGTCAAAGCTTACATGTACAAATTTTATTTTCTCTTCTCTTGATCATGAGCATTTGATGACCATTTCCTTTTATTCTACAGTACCTCCTTCCACTTTGATTTCATTCACTGTAACCACCACTTCTGTTACCCTCTCCATCTCATAGTCATCAGTCACTAATGCTCATTCCACCATTTCTATTTCTTCCATTCCTCCATATTTCAACTTGTTGGCCTCTATCCCTAATATATTTTCTATTCCACTATCATATACCTCATCTTCCACCCTTGTTAATAATCCCATCATTGTTGTAAGTACACCAAACCCATCAAGGGTGAGCGTAACTATGACCCCATCTAGTTCTACTCCTTCCATTTAGCCAAACCTCAACAACCTATGTTACTTTATTTTTAATTTTTTGGATTAAAATATCCATAAGTATTAGAGATCGAAGTCTTTCTAGAGCACCCTAAAGTGGAGAAAATCAGTTGAGATCAATGAAGTTTCTCACGTTGGTTGAAAAATACAAATAGGTAGTCAAACATTATTAGGCAGTGCATGAAGAAGCTAGTGCAAGAAGTAAACGATTTGATGCAGTAGGTATTTATGAATCCATTTCCCAATGGATAATTTTCCTGGGATCAATTACATCCATATGAGTTGAATACCTCATGAGCCACCAGAAGTGTTGGAATTTTTGGCATACTATAGTCAGAAGTCGTAAAAGATATAAATTGAGAAGAAGCCATTTTTGGGAAATTGGCCTAAATGGATACCTATGGAATTGAAATTTATATAAATGATGGGAATTGAAAAATTAGACTTATTGTGAAAGAATCGCCCCAATATCCTGAACGAATTGAGAGATATTAAAGTTTTTGTCTTGAGAAATTTCTCCAACATAGCTTAAAAATATAATATGAAGACCTTAGAGGCCCCGAAGAAGGATGAAAATTTACCTCAATAACCTTTAGGTAATTGAGGTATTGTAGATATCTTCCCAATATTTCCAATGATATATTACAATAGACAATCGGGTCAATGGATCAAAATTTATGGCTCCAGGAAACTGTACCACCAAAAATTATTTTTGGGCACTTTTTGGGGGAAAATAACAAGTGGGAATCAATCAAAGTCAATTTCACCCCAGATAGGGGGAAAATTTCATTTTCACCCTTCTTTCGGGTGAATTGATAGTTGAAGACATTTTTATAGCGAAGGTACTGGAAAAACATCATTTAAGTGGAAGCAATGCATTAGTCAAAGTCAAATTCACCCTGAAATAAGCATGTATGATGATGAAGGAGTTTATAAAAGTAATTTCTGCTTATTTTTACCAAATCTAATTCAAGAAAGACAACATTTTGGTTGAAAATCCTAAGAGAATACAATTTTTGGGAGAAAACAACTGAACGAATGGTGACACTCCACATTTGGGTGCAACTTTCAGCAAAGTTACTATTCAAAAGTGCCATTGTTGTAGATATTTCTTGGGAAGGGCTAGAAATTGATGGCATTTAATTCTTGAGGCAACAAAATTAACATTTCCAAAATTATTGCTAAAGGTTTTCCAAGATTAAATGCTACATCCTTAATATTTGTTTGATCTTATTCATTCCCAAGGCGCACTCCACTTATCTCACCTTTTTTCAAGATAAAATTTTGAGGTGCAATATGACGAAGTGGTAACTAAGATTTAATGTTCAAGATCCTGGTATTTGTGTGACATTGTCGTGTTCCAATGAATCAACATATGAGATGATTTTCTATCATCCAATCCTGTTGATTTTCTAGGCGATCCCAATGAAAGAAGGATCACTACTTCCTGAAGAATGTTTTGATTCAAGCGTTGCTGCTATCGAGGAGAGGATTTCTCTAGCTAGTCTTTGATGAGATGGAATTTTGTTTTAATTCACAATTAATTATAGAGGTGAAATTCTCTATAAATACTAAGCACTTTGATGTAAAATAGGAGGATAGACATTCTACCAAAAATACTAAGTTTTCTACATCAGTTGAAATATATTTGGCTTCTGGTTCCTGGAGTAGTCTTGTATGCAATTATTTTTAGCCTTTCATTTCTATTACATTAATGATATTTTTTACGTAAATTTAAATTCTACACTCTTGAATTTAATTCCTAATAGAGAACTCAATGCTACAATTTTCATTGAAAATTATATCTACAAACCGTGAATGGTTCCTATGATTTTCTTTCGGTTACATGCTAATTAAAACTTGATTTGAATTTTTGCTTCTAGTTTATCCCCACCTTACATTTTTGGCTTATAGCCATATTTCCCATTTATTTCTATTATTTACCATCTATTTCCTATTACCCTAATATTTAAACCAAATTATATTAGTAATGGAACCAATCCTCTCTAGAGATTGGCCCAAAGGACATCTCTTTCCTTCAACCTTTCAATGTTGGTTGGGTCTAGGGTGCACATATGTTATGTACTTAGGATTATTTATGATCAACATGTACGTAGGCCATGTAATTCTCCACATCCATGTGGCCAATCCACCATGATTTTTCTACACCATCCTATAAAATGTTGCTCCAACAACTCCTTTCGCATACGTAGTAGGCGTGTAATACCTAGCATCGACATGTTTTCGCCAACATTAATATTTCTTGTTGAAGGTATGGTTTCTCGGTCCTATGAAAAATGTAAAATTCCACCAACATGAAATATATAAGGGCAATATTACAAAGGGCATAGGATTTATTCACAACCGAGGGAAACCCTTATTCAATAGTGGGAGCTAGAACACACAGAAGCTACAACCAAATAAAAAATTGGCACTTCAATCTGTCTTTTATCTTTGTCTTTCAGTCTGTGTTCAACACAGGGAATGGAGAACCACCTTCTATAGGGTTCAACAAGGGAATCCTACAAGTAAGAATTTGCAGGGGCCTTCCGTACAAACACAAAAAAGAAAGAGCCTTTGATTTTTTTTTAACACCTTCTGAAACCAAGAATGTTTCTAAACTCCACCATGCGACTTGTGTTTTCAATCTATCAAAAACTCTATAGTTAAGAATTTTATTCTAGAGTAGTGCTCGGATAGGTGACCTACATTTTATTCTTGAGTAGTGCTTGGATGGATGGCCTCCTGAAAAATCTTAGTTTTTTGCACCTCTCAAACTTTTTTTGTTTCTTTTATTTATTTTCAACCTTTATTTTTGTTTTCAAGTCTAGATATTTTTTTCTTACGTTTCATCACTCTTATATCACAAAAATATCCTTACCTTCAACACCTCAAATGGGCATGTCGTTATATGGTGATGATTATCCCAAAAGCTCTATTCACTCAAGATCTCCATTACTCTCTAGTTTTCTGGTGTTATCCATTGCTTTCTCAACCTTGGTTTCTCCATAGCTCTCTCAACCTTTATCTAATACCATGTTGGAAATTGACACTATTTCATGTTAACAAATCATAAACCAGGATCATAATATTATGCATTGAAATATAACAATATCACAATAATAACAAACACATAAATAGACACTGAAATATATCACAAAAGAGATATATTCACTATATTATTTTTTATGCTCAACATATGATACAACCATGGAGAGTTATCTTCAATATAGTACAATACATGACTTTTCAATCCTCAAACTATTGCTTTCCCCTACAAATATTATAAATGCAACCTTTTACATTCTTGTCATTAAGACAAGCTCTTCACATGTTAATGTGACTCTTCATTCTCCTCTCTCTTTTGACACATTCCACTTTCACAAAGTGACACATACATTATACCAAATAATGTAATACTCACAACACCCCCCTTTAGTACATTATTTGGTAAAAAACCTTTTACAATTTTTGATGATTACACATTCCCCCTTCATCAAAATTATCTTCATTCTCTATGTGCCACTATCTCTATATCTTAGCAACTTGTGATCACACTTGGTTTCCTTTTGAAGAAACCATACAACATGCCTTTTAGCTTATCCCAAGCATTCATATCAATCCATCCACAATTCATTTTTAATCTACATTATTTCATTTTTTTTGTAGATAAAACATGTGTGAATGGTTATGTCCTCCACAAAATTTACAATAATAGAGATTCCAACATTTCTCTATCCTATGACCATATTTACCACAATGCTCACATTTTTTTCTGTCACCAATTTGCTATCACTTTTACCTATTACAAATTTTATTCTTGAATCATTTTGATTCACTTGTCCTGTGTACCCAAGACCTTCACATTTTGGTCTTATTATTGGTACAAGTGGTTCTTTCATGCCTTGTTCATACTTTCCCAAATATTTATGTTTGTAGCCCATTTTTTGTAGTAATTTGGAACCAATTCCCTTAGTGTGCTTCTCAAAATGGCCAAAAACATCATCACATTGCTCAATATAAATTTGAGCATCACTATGTCTATCATCATTTGAGTCTATGTCCTCATCAATTACAATGGCATAGGCTCTCTCTGAACAATCACAAACCATGGTCAAATTGGTTTCAATTGGAAAGGGATCACAAAATTCATCTATTTCCTACGCAAAAATATCATTAGTATCACAACATTCATCCACCATTATGGGCTTCAAATCATTAGTATCACAAACAACATCCTTCATCAATGACTTGTTTCCTTATGCTTTGATTTTGGAAACATTAAGAGTAATAATTCCTTTGTATATTATCTTCAATAAGCAAGTAGGTATAGTGCAAAAAAATTCATGGCATTCATTTGCATCATTAATGACTCCTTGTATGCATTGTTGTAGTAACAAAAATTCTCCTTTTTGGACTTCTTCAAGAATGAGACTTAATTATTTTATCACTTTATTTGAAATAAATTTTTCTTCTTCCTTAGCTTCTTGACAAAATTGTTGTAACAAATTTTGTTTCTTGTTCTTTCCCCTATTTTATTTAATTTTCCTTTGAGGTAGAAAAAATTTTACCTCCCAAAATTAAAATTAATTAAAAAAAAAAACTTGTTTTTTTTAAATGTTTTTGTCAACCTTTGAAGTAGAAAACCTTTTATCTCCATTTTTTTTTTCAAAATACAAAAATATGTTTGCTTTTGTTCAAAAAATATCTTTCTGCCCTAATAAAATTTTTGAATTTTGTATTTTATTATTTTCCTTCCTTATTCCTTTATTAAAAAAGTATTTAATGTTTCAATACCCCTTTTTATTTCAATAAATATTTTTATAAAACAACTGTACACCCCTTTGTAATATTATATCTCCACTTGGTTTAAGTTTTAAATTTGAATTTAAAAATATTTTACCTTTACTCATTGTCATACTACATGATTTAAAATTTGGTTTGGCTGCACCAGGTCAATGACTATATTCCTCCGAATCCACTGCAACATCAAGGCTAACATCGACACTTGGATAGATATGTCGTTACTATGCTCATCGTAAAATAATTTTTCTAGTTTTACTGGAATTGTCACTTATATGTCTCTTTTATTATTAACATGTAGCCATTTCATTGCCTTGTAATGTCCCTTTCACTCGGTGTCCCCTCTTTTGAAAAATTGTTGGTTGGCCTTCTCCAAAATGAAACATGAATGATGAGTATTCTTGCCTATTACTCCCACCATACCTCTCCATATTTATGTGGCCACTCCACCAAAATTTTGTTGTACCAACCTATAAAATGTTGCTCCAACAACTCCTTTCACACACTCAGTAGGTGTGCAATCCCTAGCACTAACACATTTTCATGAGTGTTAATATTACTTGTTGAAGGTAAGGTTTCTTGGCCCTTTGTAGAACGTAAAATTCCACCAAAAAAAAATACATAAGGGAAATTTTACAAAGAGTGCGAGATTTATTCATGTCCAGAAGCAAGGGAATTCCTTATTCAACAGTGAGAAGTGGAGGTAGTTGTAGTGTGTACAAGGATGTTTCACACTATCTAGAAGTGAAGGGAGATCTAACACATGCAAGAGTCACAAGCAAACAAAAAATTAGCACTTCAGCCCGTATGTTATCTCTGTCTCTCAGTTTGAGTCTTCCATGAGGAATCGAGAACCATCTTCTATAGGGTTCAACAAGGGAAACCTACAAATAAGAATTTGAAGGGGCCTTTCGTACAAGCACAAAAAAGGAGGAACCCTTTGATTTTTTTAACACCTCCTTTAACCAAACACGTTTTTTTAAACTCCACCAAGTGACTTATGTTTTTTAACCTATAAAAAAATCTACAGTTAAGAATTTTATTTTGGAGTAGTGCTCAGATGGGTGACCTACATTTTATTCTAGAGTAGTGCTTATATGGGTGACCTCCAAGAAAATCCTAATTTTTTTGCACCTCTCAATTTTTTTTTGTTTCTTTTCTCCGTTTTCAACCTTTGATTTTGTTTTCAAGTCTAGCTATTTTTTTCTTTTGCTGCATCACCATGATACCACAAAAATATCCTTACCTTCAACACCTCAAATGGGCATGTCATTAGATGGCAATGATTGTCCCAAAAACTCTATTCACTCAAGCTCTCCATGGCTCTCTGGTTTTCTGGTTTTCTCCATAGCTTTCTCAACCTTGGTTTCTCCATAGCTCTCTCAACCTTGCTCTGATACCATGTTGGAACTTGACACTATTTCATGTTAAAAAATCATAAAATAGGATCATAATATTATGCATTTAAACATAATAATATCATAATAATAACACACATATAAAGATTGACACAAAAATATATCACAAAAGAGAGATCTTCACTGTATTATTTTTTTATGCTCAAGATATGATACAACCATGGAGAATTATCTCCAATATAATATAAAAAATGACTTTTCAATCCTCAAACTATTACTCTCCCCTACAAAGCTGGGAAATGCAACCTTTCACATTCTTGTCATTAAGAGAAAATCTCAACATGTTAATGTGAGTTTTCATTTTCATCTATCTTTTGACACATTTATCTTTCACAAAGTGACACATACAGTAGACCAAATAATGTAATTATCACAACATTGAGAGGTATCCATAACAAGGATACAAGCCCCCTACCTATTGCAAAATTTTATTCTCATAAACATAAATCATTCATCAATATGAAAAAATATCAAATCACACTCATCCACAAATAATTATCCACAATAATAATCCATAAATGAGAGAGAGATAGATAATACCCTTAAGTGAGGGAAAAACCCATAATAATCCTTAAGGAAGGGATAACTCCATGAGATCTCCCAAGATAAGGGATTCCACTTACGGAGAGCAAAGTCCCACAAGCCACTTTGTGGGAAAATACGATTACATAAGATTGATATCCATGATGATTACAATGACTAATATATCTTATTTATATATACATCTTCTTATTCTACTTTGGGAGCCTACTTCTAATATAATATTATAATACAATCAACCTTGGGTTATGTGTGGTCCATGCTAACCCTTATATAATATAATAATATATCCCCAAATGTCTATTCCTAGGTACTCTAACACTACCCTAGGTGGTGTTAGCATATAGAATTGTGTACTAAGATCACTTATATCCCTAATAGTATGGCAGCCAAATAAATAGCAAATAGGTAACACGAACATACAATCAGAAAATATTAATAGAGAATCCATAAGAAACCCTAGTAGAGTCAAAAGTAGCTACATACCCCTAATATTCCATGATATAATTTTCATCATCAATACTTTTTGTTTCTATTAGTCGGATTAGCCCCACTTCTTGTTAACACCTATGATATTTTATTAAGATTTCTAGATCAATATCCTTTTAAGTTTTTTTTTTTTTTTTATTGCTTTGATGGCCTTCCTTTCCTTCTTCCATTCTTGCCACACCCTCATATTCATTAATATTTTTCATAATGAAGCTTACCTTCTAAGGATTTATGTTTCCCTAAATATTTGAAAGTGTAAGGAATAGCCTCCTAGCATTTTCTTCTTTATGTTACCATGAAAACTCTAAATTACATAGATGATACTAAACCGTGAGCCTCCATACATTATTTTATCCCTTACTTCTAAACTAGATAAAATGATGACGAGAAATTCTTGTGGAAGAAAATTCATGGAGTAATTTGAATTTAATCCTCACTTCCAATTGATCCAATTTTTAATCTCAAAGAAACTTGTCCAGTATCCATGAAACTTATATATTAATCCTCTAGTTTTAAGAACCATTATATCATGCTCAATCATCTCATCCTTGATAATCACGTCTAATATAGAATCTACTACTTGGAGTAGGTTTTCCATAGATTTGCTTTTCCTCTTATTACTAGCTAGGGAAACCATACTTCCAACTTGGCCTTCCATACTTTCAGTAAGGACTTTTACAAATGATTTTATTTCCATGTTACCTAGTTTTTTGTCAAATAAATCCTTTAAATTCTTCTAAGATCTAGAACAAGAAGTTATTACTTGATCACACTTTTCTTTCTACTTCTTGCTTCCTGACTCACACTTCCTCCTTACACCTAGCTCTTTCTCACACTCACTTTTTGCTTCACTCACTCCCAGCCTGTGTTTACATTTTCTTTTTGTTGCACTCACTCCTAAATTGCACTCACACTTGCTTCTAGATACACTCGCTTTTGGCTACATGGAGTAGATAATTTTTTGAGTTTACATAGGTTTTTATGAGGGGTCTTGCTCATATTATATTGAGTGGGTTTTAAAACTTGGACCTCTCAAAGAGAGGCCAAAGGTCTTACCACTATAATAGGCTTGTATTTCTTGATTAACTCATAGACTTAACTATAATTATATAAATAAAATTTTATTTATTTTTACTTGGAATAAGATCATGATATTTATATAAAACTAATAGTGATATTCTACATCCTTCTACGAGAAAACAAATAAAATAATAGTAGACTACTATTTTGTAATATGATATCATGAACTAATGAGTTTTTGTTTCTTCATAAAATTCATGATTCAAAAATAAATATGATTAGAGTAAAACCTGATAAGGTATTAGCCACACATAGGTAAAGGAAATTATACTCATAAAAAGAGAAAGTATTATCTATATGTGGGTAAAATAAAATTTGCTCACCAAAAGAGAATTAACATATCTACTAATTTAAAGAAGGTAATGTTACACATGGAATGTGATTTCCAACCTGATGAAGGTCATAAATAGGAGAAATAAAGGATACTAATATTATTTCACCACTCCATGTTGAGACATTGAAGGTGGATATAAATTTTTCGATGGTCCAAACTTCTATGGTCCTCAATGGATATATAAACAAAGCATCTTTATACTACTAGTCAATATAAATATATGGAAGTAAAAAAATAAAATAAATTTGATTATCCTATTCACCGTGATAATGAACCTATCCATATATCACTTGACATGATGTAGAATGTGAAGGTACAATAGAAGCATGGAAGGATTTAAACACTTAAACTTGCTAGTTCTATTTCATCATGAAATGGACTAGACATCCTTTACATTCCTAATAAGGACATGGATGGAGAAAGAAATTTAGGTATGCTACCCATTTATAAGTGAGATTATTTTAAGATATTTCTTTATTATAGAATAAAGTTTGAGCATGGAAATTTACATGATAAAATATTTCCTAAAATTCCCTTTGGATCAAGAATTAACAATAGAATACAATTTTAACTTCAAGGACATTATAACAAGATTCTTTTATATATTACTCTTTTTATATTTTCTAGGACTAAGTCATTACATGTGGTATCAAATCCTACTTAAAATATTAGGACCTAATAGGTTCACTTGCATTATATCATAGTATTATTGATCAAGAAAATGGATAAATTTAATCCATTAATTAAAAGAAATTAAGAGTTTATCAATGTTAGATTCCTTTACCTCATCTTCTTCTAACTATTATTATCATCATGAGTGTTTGTGCTTAGAATCGTTGATAGATCTACTATGATTTACACATTATACCATAAAAAGATCTATGAGGGTTTGAACTCAGTACCATCAAGATATTTTCTAGGGTTTATGCACAATATTATTAGAATATTTATGAGGGTCTACACTTAGTATTGTTGGGAGATCTACTAGAATTTATGTATAGTACCATCGAAAGATCTATGATGGTTTGTGCTCAATGCCATCAAGATATCTTGTAGGGTTTGTGCATATTACCACTAAGATATTTGCTAGGACATGATATATCTACTAGGGTTTTCTCACAATATCATTGAGATATCTTCTAGGGTTTATACATAGTGTCATTAGGAGATATATGAGGGTTTGCACTCTATGCCATAAAAATATCTGCTAGGGTTTGCATATAGTGTCATTAGGATGAAAACAAAAAATAATGATGAAAAATGATATCCTAGAAGGATGAAATAAAAAATGATAGGAGCAAGGCAAAAACAAGAAGGCAACAATGGAGGATTGGGCATAAACCTCAATTTTTGGATTGATGGTGTGAATACTGGGATAGGGGAAAATTCAAAGGATCCATGGAAACATCCTTTTGACCCAAGATATCACTCTTAGTCACCTATGGTGTAAGATAAGTATAAGTACCTAGACTTACACTTTGATCTATAGAAAAATATAGGATACATTTTTATTCTCAATGATTTCATAGACCTAATATTCACACAAGGAGCAATGAATATTGTGGGGAGGTTTTTAGGAGCATGACTAGAACTTGATGCTATGAGAAAATGGGCAATGGTTAATTGATGACCCCAAGGATACATGGATATTTTGGTAATGCCAAAGGGGTTCTTTATGGTGAAAATTAATTGAGGTGCGGACACTGATCATATTCTATTTATGGATATTGAGGGTTATTATTGCATAGGTAGAGCCTAGATTTTGACTCTAATACTCAATGTTTCATCCAGGTATTGAATTAGGTGAGGTTGTTGGGTTTTCCCTTCAATATTGAAATGAGAAAATCTTTTTAGGTATTGCAAAGGAAGTAGGACATCTTATTGCCATAAACCCTATAACCTGGCATGGTCATGGCTAATATATGCAAGAATATGCATAAATACAAACATGAAGGAGTTGTTGGGGTCAACTTATTTCCAAAGAGAGGATATGGAATCAAATTATTGAATATTAAAATTCCCTAATGAAGTGTGGAAGCTATAGAAAATTAGAGAATTCATCCAATGCATGCCCAAATTAGAGGAAATTGAATCAAGATTTGGGCAAGAGCTCCAAGTAGACTAAGGAAACTATGAACTAAAATTCCAAGAATAGCTAGGAGAAAATCCAAAACCACAAGGTCAAACCATATTAGTAGGAGGTTCTCAAGGATGGTCAAGCCTTGGAGTAATATAGGAGGTATGTATTCAAAAAATTACTTCCAAGGAGCTCAAAATACCACCATATAATTCATTTTTTGGTTTAGATATTGTTATGCCTTATTTAATTTCCTATAAGAACAATGAAATGAACATTGAAAAAATCATACAATTGATAGTATATGTTGATTCAAATGAGAAATACCATCATCTAAATTTAGAGACTGTAAACAAAGAAGAGGGTAAATAGACTAAGAATCTAGGGGGCTCAAATAACATAGGTCTAACCCATAATCGATAAACCAAAAATTAGAAGAAGAGAGGGATTGATGTAGGGATGGAAAAAAAACATAGAAGGTCAACTAATAAAGAGATAAAAGATTGACTATGGTGGAAATTTAAAACATAACCCAATCTACTTTAACCTTGGGTATGGGAAAAATATTGACTAGAATAACTAAGAAATGAGATTGCTATCTTGGAACACAAAGGGACTCAATGCCCATGCCAAACAAATATTGGTGTATATGTTGAGAAGATAAAACTCCTTATATTATTCTACTCCAAGAAACTAAAGCAAATCAACAAAGAATAAAGTCTATTAAACAACATACATGGAAGGAGGCAGATTTTGTTGCAAGACTTGCCTTAGGAGCTTGAGGGATTTTACTATATTTATGAGACCATAATAGATTTTAAGGTAGACATATAGTAAAGTCAGAGAGATCCATCTTAATATTTTTTTATTACAAGAAAAGTAAAAAATAGTGGATCCTTACAAATGTTTATACCCCCAATACTATAGTGGAGTGAAACAACCTTTGGAACAATCTAAGCCAACCCAGGGAAGCATTTAGGGGTATTCCTTGGATTCATAGTTGTTTTTATTTGCATAGATGTTGTTTTGGTAGGATGCAACTACGAGAATAATGTAAAATATTTGAGTTTCTTGTAAAATGTTTGGGAAACTTTCAACACAAATTCTCCAACCATTATTGGAAAATTTGAAAGAAATAAAGGAAATGATAAAATACATCAACTCTTGATCCTAATCAATGAAATATAAGAAAGAATAATCATATTGAAAATCAAAGGCTAAGGAATATCAAAGAGGAAAGCTAATCCTTATTTTGAGGATGTGGAACTCTCTAACAATCAAAATTGTAGAAGGTATAAAATAGGATCCATGATAGTGGAAGAAGGACAATATTTTCTATCTCCTATGTGTAATAATGTTTAAAGTAGTTAGAAGATTTTTCATTATATTTTAGAATTATTGTGAAAAGGATTTTTTGATAAAGTCCTAAATGGACTTGGGTCACAAGGATATCATTAGATTCAATATATTTATTCCATGTGAAATATTCACTAGCAGCTTCCTTTGTTCTTCACCTGGCATTCAATCCTTTCATTTAGTTTTTTTATTGTTATCAAAATGGATGTTGTAGTTTTAGTATTGAGTCCATGATTTTTTTAAAAATGTTATTTATCTTTAACTATATTAAAAAATATTATTTTCTTTTCTCATTTGGTATGTTGTGTCAAATAGCTTTACATTCATGAGAGGATAGTCTGGCAGGTTTTTACTAAGAAAGGAAGAGTTTAGATATATTATGATGGACCCCTAGTGCTAGAGAAGTCATAAAGTAGGCTTTTGTGCATGGAAAATATCTCTAAGTTGCTTTAAAAAGTTGCTAAAGTAGTCCAATAATATTTTTGTTGGATTGGAATGAGAGGATGTCTTGATTGGTTGCATATGAGAAAAATGTTGTATAACAAAAACCATAAGAGATACAAATGAATAATTGACATTTCTATGTTCTTTGCAAAAAAAAATGGTGGGTCAAATTTGAACATATTTTTTATTTTAGCTCCATAGACCTATTTTCCTACATTAAAGTCTTGCATAATTTCCCTTTATTTTTTAAAATTAAAAATTTTAATTTTAGAATATTTTGAAGAATATTCCACTCAATCACATGCAAAATTTGTTTTGTAGGGCATGTGTGTGTTAGAATGATGCATTTAAATCATGTATACAATGGACAAAGGATGCTTAAAAGCATTTGCAAATGTTACATATAATGAGGGTTCCTATGGTGTTAAGTGACTGTTGGGCACTCAATGACACCAAGTTTTACTTGATACTGCAGTTGTCTATCTTCCTACTTTTTTTTAGGCTTGCACCTAATAGCTGCAGCTCAACACTCAATATTGGATGGACCAAAACAAGGGTTTTAGATCCAACCTCTAGAGTAGGTTGGTTCTTTGTCAACTTAACATATTGTTGACACGATTATGCTCAATTAGGGTTTGGATTTTAGGGTAAGAAAATGGTAAGGTTAGAGAGATGTAGATATCAGTGGATGGATAGGTTAACAACATTACATCACCATAAAAAGCTTCCAAAAAACCATACTAAAGATATACATCCAGATCAACATTTATCCCAAGAAAACTTGTTTCAGATATTAAAGCATAACAGAGAAATATTACAGTAAGCAATTTCAATGCCCAGGAAATGATAATCCAAATAACATAATTCACAAAAACCCATATTTTATAGAAATACACATTCTAATAACAACGAAAAAAAATTAAAGCAGATTTCAATTACTCATAAAAACTAGTAATCCATGATTGGCACAAACTAACCATCTAAGTATTTACAAAAATACAACTATGAAATCCGAACCTCTAACATCCAGCACAAAAATGCATCTTTGAGGCGAAGATCAATGTATTACTCCTTGCATTCAGTCCAAAAATATTTATAGTAGTACAGGCAAACATGCTAGAGCAAACCCTTAAAAATGAGGGTTCGATCTCTCTTTATAGTTTTCATATTACAATATTCAAGAAACAATACATTCAATCTTGTTATAACAACTCAACAAAGAGTTTAGTTGGTGTTAGTTGATTCGTCCAAACTCTGATAAATCCATTAGAAGAGCATCTGCCATGGCCGTTTAGGATCTTTGCAACTTGATGACCAACTAGAAGGACTGTAGTTTATAACTTTTCAGATCACGTGTTTCGTCGATCTTTCTTGAGAGAAACTTGTCATCGTCGATCTGTAACCGCTTTTGGTTAGATCTTATTGAAAATATTTGATGTTTCATATTTCAGTTGCATGCCATGGTTTTGGTGCAAAAACCTTTTAAATAGTCAAAATTTGATAGGCCAACCTCCACCGTTGATTCTCCTTTTTGGACGACTTATATCAAGTTTGGCATGAGTTGAAAGCCATCCTACTCATTTCCTTAGCATCAGAATCTTCAATCTAGATCCGCAACATCAAAACTTTGAATCCACTCTAAAATATTTTATCTTCCACCTTGTCTTCATTAATCCACACTTTTTCATCACTAACGTCATCATATCCTCGTGACTTTTGTGGATTTTAGATATAATGCAAGTCCGGGCCCAAAGTCAAATACTTAAATTATTCCGCCCTTCAACCCCATATTTATTCCAAAAAGAGAATCTTCGTTCATTTCTCGGATTTGCCAATCCACATTCTTTTCAAGCAGACATCACCATATCCTTGTAATTTTTTTGGATTTTGAATTTTTTTTCAATCTAGAGCGAAAAGCAAAAAGGCTCTTGGGAAGAAAAAAACATTCCAAAATTGGACACTTGATAAGAGCCAAATCTACACTTTTTATTGTTGACGTCACCATATCTTAAAAAATTTTGTGGATTCGAAACATTTCATTATTCTGGACCCGGAATGGAGTTTCCTGGAATATTATCATGCCTTCAAAGATGAATAACTCCCCAGTGGACTTATACCATCAACCTGATTCTAGAGCAGAATAACAATCTTATCACTTAGTCAAAATTTTCCTAAGTATGTGGCCATTTTGGGTCTACATTCTGGCACTTCTCGAGTGGATTTTCCCATAAAGCCATTTGAATTCAGAGTCTTATCCATTGGGCTACGGAGTCAAAACAAGACTTATCCTTGAAATTATGTTTTAAAGAATGATTTCCATGCAAACCCTACCCTCTGAAAACCCAAATTCTGTCTAGAGGGTAGAGGGTCACATCGAAATCATGCCAAGAACATCATAGAACTTATTGATTCAATCAAATACTACGTTCATAACCTCATTATTATTAAATCCATATACAACACTCTCTCATTTATAAAGCTTTATCCCAGAACATACCTCCATACAAAATTGATGCTCTGAAGGCTTCATGCCTTTATGGCTTATTTCTGACATTTGTTAGAGTAACAAACAATACAAAACATATGACTTGGAAATACAAAACTTATGATATATATACAAACCAATATAAAATTATTTTAAGCATGACCCCCTCCTAGGCCTATAACTACTCAATATTATTCCTATTCTTCCACTGCTTCTTCTCTGTCTTCTTTTGGAGACTATACTCCCTGATCATTCTTACCAGATGTGTCTCCAAATAATTGAACCATCACCTCTAGAGACTGAAGAGCTTCCTTCCAGGATTCCTCAGAGGGATTGGAAGTCTCTTTGAGCTACTTATAAACATATTGCAACTTCCCAACATCTTCATAATCAGCAACATTCCCTCTAGTCACCAGATCTTCCATATGATCTCTTAATCTAGTGTAGCCCATAATCAGCTTAGCAGCTTGTTCTTGCGATAGTGGTTCTTCTAATGAATTGATTTCAGCTTCATCTTGTAAGCTATATTTTATGTTTTGCTGAACCTCTTTTATAGATAACAAGTTGTGGTCCTCCTTCCAAAGTCCCTTGAAACCGACCTAAATCATTTCCTCATTTATCTCAACAATTTCTTTAACCCCCCTGTCTATTTGGTCAAATAACAGCCAGGCTCTTTGGACTGCCCTATGCTTTTTCACCACTATCTTGGAGGTTACTCTGGCTAGATTCCATTCTTTATTAGGAATTGGTTTAGCAGCATCACTAAGCCTGCTACTAGCCAACCTGTATATTCATTTCGTTGGAATTACCATAGGTTGTAACTCTCCAGTGATTTGATCTAGGTCCTTTTGAATGGTAGATAGTAGTTTGTTGGCATCTTCTAGGTAATAAATTATGAGTTGAATGTCCGAACATTTATATTGAAATTCAAAAAGCAACTCCTTCTTGATCCTTTTCAAATTATCTTTGTCAAAACCTGAGAACTTGGCTTTCTCAATTTGAAGTTGATGCTTAAAATTTTAAATTTCTTTTGCATGATCTTCATTCAGCTTCTTTTGTTGTTCTAACTGATATTTCAACTCATTAGCCTTCTGAAATATTTCCTACCAATTCTTAGCTTCTTTCCTCAGAGCTTTCTCTACTTCTTTCTAATCATTGATGCTCTTATTAAGCTTTTCAACTTGTTGCTTCAGCTTATCTACCTTATCTTTTTCTATATCATATTTTACATAAAATGTGTCTAAGTGAGCCTTGGCCATCCCCAATTCATCTTCAACAGGAATCTTGTCAATATCTTCTATAATTTCTTCTACTTTATAATCTTTAGTAGTCATATCATTTTTAGTATTGCTCACCTGTAGGATTAAATACCTTGAAACTCTCTTCCTAGTGATAGGATTGACATACATGCTCTTCTTGGTCACAGCCATCCGACTGGAAGGCTTGGTGAGCTTTTCTTCCCAATAATCATTTATACTCTGTGTGGCAGCTTGATCTTGAGATACAACAATAAAATTTGAAGCATCAACAATCAAAGGAGACAATGACATTACAAATATGAAGGTAGATCGACTACTTGTCAGTGGGGGTGAAGACATACTAACAACAGTATTTGTCACAATGTAGATTCTGTGACTATTGCTACAATTGATACAGGTAGATTTAGTGAAGCAGGGGCAGAACTGACTATATAAAGGATGTATTTATTTGGAATACAATGTCCCAATGATGGTGGTAATGAGGGATACGGGGATGCCACAATAGTGGATTCTTCAGAAGTGGAATTTGGAATCGATTAAGGCTATGAAACAATAGAACTAACTGGTACCTCCTTAGATACAGATGATTTGAGAGGAGAACTATGGGGTGAAGGAGGCAAATTCAATAGATCTTCTTGACCAAAAAGGGAGGGAAATCCTTTTGGGAATTCATGAATATGGGAAGGAGAAGAGGGATTAGAAATAATACCTTTGCCTATATACGTAGGGTGTTATTTCTCAGATTCTATTTCAAGTTGTTCTTTGTCAACTAACCCCTCTATAGGAAAAGTAGCTACTTTAGCAGCAATTTCTTCCATACTCATATTCTGCATTTTGGAAAGATCTATTTATTCTCTCTGATGACCTTTTAGTACTTTATAATATTCCTCCTCTAACTCTTCTGTAACTTTCTTTTTAGAAGGCATTTCCTTTTTCTTTGTTGACTTCGACCTAGAAGAGGGTTTTGTTTTCTTTGTAGTTTTTGCCTAGATCTTGTCAATCATCTCTTTAGTAATTTGATGATTGAGGTTGTGATCTAGATCAAAGTCTTTGATATGTTCATAAAAATCCAACCATGGAGGTAATTGAATCATCTTGGCGATATTCCACTCTAAAAAAGTAGTCTCATAATTGTTTCTCCCTTGTTAAAAGTGAGCCCTAGGCCTCTTCTCAAACTTGTAAGCCTTGTCTCCATTTAGAATTTTATTTCTTGTAGTAAAAATATCATTCGAATCATAACTCCATCTCTTTGGAATATAAAATAGACCTAACCTATCTAGGTATCGGTCAATTTTCTGATTTTTACCCCTTTTAGTAATGGTAATATCACTTAAGGTGTGGTGGGAAAGCGAAGACTTCCTTTTTCTTCCTGAACCATAATTCGAGTCAATGTACTCCGCCTATCTCAAATATTCTAAAGCAAAGAGTCTCTCTATGACAAAGTGAGGTAAGAGAAAAGGTTTACCCATGAAGCCATATAATCTTATGA
Organism: Wollemia nobilis; assembly: GCA_028583015.1. Lineage (NCBI taxonomy): Eukaryota > Viridiplantae > Streptophyta > Pinopsida > Araucariales > Araucariaceae > Wollemia > Wollemia nobilis. The sequence continues at coordinate 9,893,726 of JAQPPZ010016931.1, forward strand.
CTGTGCCCTAAGTCAACAGATACTAGTCCCCTTCTTCTACATTCTTAGTTCTCAGGATCCTCTTGGCTAGTGGTGGTAATCTGGGGAAATTATCATACATTATCTTAAGGGTTGGTCCTAAAAATTCCAAATTAAATCTATAATAAGAATCGTTGCTCCTTAAATGGTTCTTCCAGTAGTAAACCGACATGAGTTCTCCTTGATCATCCTTATATTTTACTAGAATCTAGGGCATTCTATCCTTTATAGTAGCATAAAACATCCACACCAAATTCAAACAATGTCTAAACCTAGGAGTGTCAGTGCCCCTCTTCATGCTTGCTAACTGCTCATGAATTATTTGGGCGAGAAAAGCTGGCCAATAAAAATAAATCACCCTTATTCCCCTCTTCGTTGCCTCCTTCTCATACATTCTTTCATTGGAGATGCAATATGCAGTGGTGATTTGCCAACCATGGACCTTTTCATCAGAGTCCAAACCCTCCATGCAGGCCAACATAGAGAATAGAACTAAGTTTTCAAACTCCTTAATAGAAATGGGGACCTCTGGCAACTCTTCCTAGGGCTCTTTGTCCAGCTATTTATAGACCCAATTTCTAAATGCCTCACCATAATTCACCCGCTTCTTTGTGGAATAAAACCCAGTTTGCTCACCAATATTGAAAGGTTTAGGTGCTACTGGGGTGTCCAAACCTAAAGCAAAAAGCTTATGGCAAAAAGTAACAGTGATGTTAAAAAGGGTCTCACCCTCACAGGTTTTGATAACTTTGGCCAGTGGGTCATATTATTTTACTATAGAAGCTATCAATTTAGGACAAGGGTGAATGAAATCACAAATATAAAAGGACAAATAAGATAGAATGGAGCATCTACCTTCTACTGATAGAGTAACATTATTTTTGTACCTATCGTTAACGCTCCTTATTAATCTTGTCCTTTCAATGATAGTAATTTTTGTATCTGCTACTGCTTTGGCTTTATCCAAGTAAGGTACATATGTACTTTCATTCATAGTCTCAAACTCTGGAACATCTTCTATAGCCTTTGTGGGGGATTTCTTAGGAGCCATCCTGTAACGCCAAGATTTTGCACACTGGAGTAAGCAACGAGAACTTTAGAACACTGTTAAAGCTTTTTTGTAATCTCATGGTTGTAAAATGAATTTCGTGCAAGGATTTGTCACTTTTATTGTTTGAAATGTGTGCATCATCTGCCATAGATGCAGCTACTGTGCGATATCTCATTGGTATACTTCACTATCCTTTCCATTATTTCTTTGGTGGCTTGAAAAGTGGCGTCCTCTCTTTTTATTGGTTGAATTTGAATTTGTGTTGCCAGCTCATCACATTGCTTAAACTTACTCTTCATTCCATGCGTGATTTTGTTAGAATTGAATGCATGAGAAATATTTAGCCTCCATATGTCAACCTAAAACTTGTCGTTTGGTTTTGAATTGATTTTGCTCTGGCTTATTCCAAGATTTGAGAGATTTTTAGATTAGTACCCTTCTCATCTTCCTTCTGATGGATCATCTTGTGAAATCATCCATCTGGATATAATCACGTGGATTCGAAGGTGGAACATCATTCCAGAGAATTTTAGGTGGTACCGTATGCAAAATGGAACTTTAGCACGCCCTTCTCAACACTTAGTCATTTTTTTTTTGAAACATTTTTTTCTCTTTTTTTTTTTTTTTTTTTTTAGAACCCTTTTTTGAAAAGAACCAATTTACAAAGTGCAAAAAGAAAACAAGTAAAAAGTGCAAAAATAAAACAAGTAAAAAGTGCAAAAATAAAACAAGTAAAAAGTGCAAAAATAAAACAAGTACAAAGTGCAAAAAGAAAACAAGTACAAAGTGCAAAAAGGAAGAGAAATTTTTATGTACATATGTTACAATGAAATCACAACTTACATATAGTAAAGCTTGAGGTGGAAACCATTCACCAGAATTGGTTGAATGTTCCCCTCTGGATCCTTGAGATGAAATACATTAGATTATTTAGATTCCACTATTTCAAAAGGACCATCCTGGAAGGAATCAAATTTTTCATGCTTGCCCGACTTTGCTTTATCCACATTCTACCTAAGAACTGAGTCTTCGACTTGAAGTTTTCTGAACCTAACCCTTTTATCAAACCATGCTTTAATGTCTGATGAATGCTTCTGAAAATGATCATATGCTTGAGTTTTTCTCTCTTCCAGTTGTAGTAAGTGTGTCAATCTAGTTTTCATTGGATCTCCCTCCAATTATTTCTCTTCTGAACTAACCATATTCAGTGCTGGGATTTATAGGTGAATCAACAATACTGCTTATTTTCCATATACCAGTGCATAAGGGGAATTTTTTATAGACTTCTTAATGGTAACCCTATCTGCCCATAGAGCATGGTCAAGCAATAGATGCCAACTCCTCTTGTTGCCTTCTAGGGACTTTCTCAAAATCCTCAATAGATTATTTTTAGTAGACTCTGCAAGTCCATTACCTTGAGGGTAATAATTTGAAGTATTTTTGAGAGTGATGCCATACTTGCTAGCAAACTCAATATACTTGGCCCCTATAAAAGCAGGACCATTATCACTCACCAAAGCCTCTGGGATTCCAAATCTAGAAATTAAACTCTCCATAAAGTTGTTCGCAACATATTGATCTGCCCTTTTTGTAGGGATAACCTCTACCCATCTGGTTAGATAATTAGTAGTTATCAAGATGAACTTATTTTCTACAAAAAAGTTAAGATTTATAACTCCTGTGAAATCTAATCCTCATTGTTGAAAAGGCTCCTCAACTTGAATAGGCTTTAGAGGAGATGCAACATTTCTAGTTCTTCCAACATACCTCTGACATTTTTCACAAACCTGAGTAACTTTGAAATCATCCTTGAAGACAGTAGGCCAATAATAGCCTACTCTTATTATCTTCAAAGTTGTAACTCTACCTGATCTGTGACCACCAGATTGTCCTCCATGAAATTATTCTAGGAATCTCTTTTTTTTGGTCTTCCCTCAAACATTTTAGAACCCCATACAAGTTTATTTTGAATAACCCTTATGGTAATAACGCATCTTTTAGGGCATGAAGTCTATACCTCCTTATTTAAGAAGAACTCAGATCATGTGGGCATACACCAGTTTGAAAATACCGGGTCATTTGTTCGATCAAATCAGAATCCGGAGTGTGAATAATCTCTACTTGATCTTTTGTTACCTGATAAGCTATCATCCAGATCAAAGCTGAAGTATCTGTCAATACTTGGCACAAGGTCCTACCTCTCACCAAATTAGTGGGACGTATCTCTACATAATATTCTTGGATATTGGTAATCCAACCAACTCTTTTATCACCTAGGTCACCCTATAAAATAAAACTCCTTACATCCGAATGAACCACATACACAAGAGTTTTTCTCTGTACCAGATATTATCTAAACTTATTAAGTGACTTCATCACAACAAACACTTGTTTTTCAATAAAATTATATTTTACTTGATAGTCATGCAAATTTTGACTCCAAAAGAATACAGGGTGTTCATCCCCTTGATCATCCCTTTGAGTGAGTACTGAAGCATAACTTTGTTCAAATCCATAAGCATATAGAATAAAATATTTGCTGAAATAAAGATTTATCAAAACTAGGGTTGTAGAAATGGATTGCTTGATGATTTCAAAATATTTATTCCTAACCACAATCCACTTGAATTCTACCTTCTTCTTGAGTAGTTCATATATAGGCCTCACCTTCTATGCAAAATCAAAAATTAACTTTCTCACAAAATTGATTTAGCCTAAGAAATACTACAACATATTTTGATTAGTAGGCAAAGGAATAGCTAGGATTGCTTTAATCCTATCCGGTTCTATGGCCATACCTTATTTTGAGACCACATGTCCTAGTAGTTTTCCCTCATGTACCAAAAAGAATGACTTCTTAGGATTTAGAGAAATACCAAATTCTCTAAATTTTTAAAAAAATTGTTCCAAATGATATAGATGATAATTTTTATCATGAGAAAACACAGTCATGTCATCTAGGTAAATCAGAATAACCTTATTTATAAGTGTACCAAAGGCATAATCAATGGCCCTCTGAAATATAGCTCCTGTATTAGATAACCCAAAAGGCATCCTTGTTGGCAATTTTGGTTTTGAGATCCTAGATTCTTGTCTATGAGTTGTCATTGATGTCAAAAGGAACTAGCATTAATGTCAAGAGGATTTATTGGCTTCAAAGGTTGAAGATTCCAAAGAATATTTTCTAGAATATTCCAGAGAGATTCCATGTGGCAGATGAAAAGGTTTTTATCAAAACCATGGCAGGTTTAAGGGTTTTTATTAAAACCGGTGGATGCATTAAGGGTTTTTCTCAAAACCACTCTCAACTTAATGCAAAGGTTGGAGACACTTATTAATTAAATAACTTAATTAATAAAACCTTTTTAAGGTTTTTTAATTAATTATTTATTTGATTTAGTGTATTAAATTATTTAAATAATTTAATGGGTTCTCCACCTAAGGTCTAAGGTCTAAAAGACCTGTCATTATTTTTTTTAAATAATCAAAAGGGTTTCATAAACCCTAAAGTTGTTTCGAAGGCGCCAAAATAATATTAATTCAAAAAGTTTGAATTATCCTCCCACCGACATCATGTATAGCATGGAAGTTTGGCTATATAAGCCATAACCTATAGTCCAAAGCAAAGGTGGAAAAGAAATTCGAATTGCGCAAAGGTTGGGAAGTAAAAGCTACGACTATCATTTTTTCACCACATTTATCCACCGCCAAAGGGTTAAGGAGAAGGAGACTCTTGCTAGCCTTCAAGCTAGCGCCGTTGGCCTAGTGGCAATGATTGTTCTGTGAAGGCGCTTGAAGTGAGGTCAAGCGTTCGACTCCCGTCGTGGAGTGTGAGAAGAGTTTTTGCACTTCGATTTTTTTCGGAGGCACTATTGACCCACGATTTTCAAAAGCATTTTTTTGGTAAGGCTTTTTAAATAAAATCTACATTTTGTTAACGAAGAAGTTGTTGGGCAGATTTATTTAAAATTATTTTTGAGGTTAAATGCTTCTTTGGAGATATAAGGTTGATAGTGTGTGGTTGAGATTTTTTGCTTGATTGTTGAGTGAGATTTGCTTAGAAGCTATTATTCCTTGAGCATGGTTTAATTAATTTGGAGAAATAAGGTGTAAAAGGATATATTTTTTGTATGCTTTATATTTTTGGTAGTTGACTTCTAAGGATTGGAGTCATAAGGTGTTTTATGGAATAAATATTTTTATGATCTAACACTAACTTGGTGGCAAAGTTGATGGTGTATTTTCTAAAATTGAGTTTGGAGTGTAAATGTTGTCTACTAGGTATTCTTGTTGGTGTAATTCCATTTTCTGGATATTGAAGATTGTTTATGCATTAAAATCATTGATGAGTTTTTGGGTGAATGCATAATTCTGGTTGAGGAAGAGGAAGCATCTTGCACTAGGGCTTATGTTAGTAAGTCTTACTCTTGCATTGAGATGGTGAAACCCTTAGTTGGATGTTTTGAGATTGATGGTTGAGTTGCTTCCATAGAGGTTGTTTTGATCAAGTTAATGCTTTAATTGATACATGATTTGGGCTGACTCCATTGAGATTGATTTGAGCAAGTTATTCTTTGCATTGGTGATTTATGTTGGTGGCTGTTTTGTTCAAATACCTTTGGAGGGAAAAGGATGTCTACTAGTTTCCTTTTCATGTAGTGATTGGTTGAATGCTTCAATATTAATGTTGAGTTGAATGATGTTGGTTAAACCTTGTCTATAAGCATTGTTGTTAAAGCCCTAATTGGTAGTGAAAAGATATTGGTTGTGGAAAGAACATTAGTATCATTGTTATATGAGTTATTGTGTGGTTGGCAATTGTTGGGTTGTGTTTCATGTTCTTGAGAAAAGCATACAACATCTATCTTATTATTTTGAGATTGATATTGAGTTGAGATTGAGATTGGGAGTTAAGTATAGAACATATTGAGTCTCTGACAATTCTCTTTATGTTTCTATGAGATTTGAGATTGATATTGGGAGTTAAGTATAGAACATATTGAGTCTCTAAAAATTCTCTTTATGCTTCTATGAGGTTGATGAATCACATTGGGTCTCTAACAATTCTCTTTGTGGGTTCATGCTAAGCAAGTTTTTTTCTTGATGAACTTGTGAGCTGAATTGGACATGTTCTAGTGAGGACTTGTGAGCTGATTTGGACAGGTTCTAGTGAGGACTTGTGAGTTGATTTGGATAGGTTCTAGTGAGGAATTGTGAGCTGATTTGGACAAGTTCTAGGGAGGACTTGTGAGCTGATTTGGATAGGTCCTAGCAGAGGACTTGAGGATAGAGTTGAAGTGGTTCTTTGAGAAGAACCTGTGGACAGCTTTGACAAGTCTTTGAGAAGGCTTGTGTGCAGCAGAGATTGATTTGTTCAAGCTTTATGAGTTGAGCTTGGGACAGATCTAACAGAGTGAGGAAGACTTGTGTTGGACTTACTGACTGTGTTTAGTACAAGTTGATGAGTTGATGTGGAGGTGATCAGTGAGGACAGAGGTCTCTTGAGGCTGAGCATTGAGGACAGGAGGTCTTTTGTGGAAAGGAGTTCCATGTGCTAGCGGAATAAGAGGTAGGTGATCTTCTAAAGTATCATTTCCAGAGCTGAGGGGAAGGATTCTCCTTTGGGCATGAGGCTCATAAATTCATGAGGAGGGGAAGGATTCTCCTTTGGGAAGGAGGCTCATAAATTCATGAGGAGGGGAAGGATTCTCCTTTGGGCAGAGGCTCATAAATACTTGAGTAGGGGAAGGTTTCTCCTTTGGGCTGAGGCTCATAAACATTGTAATTGGGAAGGATTCCCAAAGAACTTTGAGAAAGATTTTTAGAGAAAATTTTTGTGGAGGTAGCCCATGTTGGGTGAACCATGTTAAAATTGGTGTCTCATTATGTGTTGCTTTATGCATTGCTTTGATATTGCTATTGGTTCATTGCTTTGCGAAGTTGAAGTTAAATAGAGAAAGTAAAAAGAGGTCTTATACTGCTCACCCCCCTCTCAATATAAGCTTGTGTTCTTCAATTGGTATCAGAGCAGGTTCCTTCAGAAATTTTAATAGCTTGAAGGAAAATATTGTAAAGAACACAATGGAATCTACAAGTGGTAATGCAACACCTATTCTTGATGGGGCAGATTTTAGGCTTTGGAGTGCTAGGATGAAGTTTCATCTTATGTCTCTTGGAAATGAAGTTTGGGAAGTGATTAAGGATGAATATACCATTCCTGAGCATGGTCCTTCTACTAAGGAAGAGAGGCTCCTACATCATAGAAATTCAAAGGCAATGAATGCAATCCTGAAGGGTTTATAGAAGGCAGATCTTACCAAGGTGATTCACTACAAGACAACTAGTGAAATGTGGAAACAGTTGAAGGTGGTTCATACAGGTGATGCAAATGTTCGAAAGGCCAAGTTGAGACACTTCAAAGGTATGTTTGAACAACTCAAGATGAATTATCAAGAAAATATTAGTGACTATATGCTTCGTATGGATGAGATTGTTAACTCTATGAAGGAACTAGGTCTTGAGCTTGCTGAAAATGATATTTGTGATAAGATTTTGAGGTCTCTTCCAAATAGATTTAGTGAAAATATTTCTGCTATTGAGGAAGCTAAGGATTTGGATAAGTTGAAAAAGGATGAGCTTCATAGTATACTTGTAGCATTTGAGTTGAGAACTCAAGTGAAGGTTGATGTTAAGAAGGAGGCAACTTTCAAGGCTACCAAGAAATCCAAGGGTAAAGAGCTTCAAGATAGTGATGAGTCTTCTAGTGATGAAGAGGCATATTACAGCAAGAAGGGCAAGTTATCAAGAAAGCACAAAGGTATGAAATATGTCAAGTGTTTCAATTGTGGAAAGTTTGGTCATTATGCTACTAACTATACTGCTGCCAAGGATGAAAGTGATGAAGATAAATAGGATTATAAGAGCAAGGATTCTGAAAGGCACAGGCATCAAAGGAAGAATAAAGATGAGCAAAGCAATCAAGGAAAGAGGTACTCTCACAAACACAAGAAAAGTTTCTACCTAGACAAGGCAAGTAAGTGTTCTAGTAGTGATAGTGAAATTTCTTCAAGTGATGTTGGAAATGAGATGTTGTTCCTAAGAGAAAAAGAAGAAAAGAAACATAGATTTGTCCTTATGAAATGTTTTAGATGTGGAAATTTTGGACATCTTGAGGATGATTGCACAAATGATGGATTGATTTCAAGTTATACTATGTATGAGGATGCTTCAGAAAATTGTAAGGAAGATCTTTGTATGGCTTTAGAAAAGGGTAGCACCTCTAGTGATAAGAAATATGAAAAAGTCATTGATGTTTCAAAAGGCAAAAAAATAAAGGAAGTTATAGAGGATGGTGAAGTAGATATTGAAGCTGAACTTGTTAGTTCTCTTAGTGCTTTGAAAAAGGAAATAAAGAAGAATGCTAGACTCAATGATAAATTGGATGAATGTTGTATTGAGAGAGATGAGCTTATATAAAGTCTTGACTTCTCTATAGCTAAGACACTGAAACTTAAGGATAAGTTAGAGTCTAAGGTTCTTGAGTGTAGAGAGTTGGAATGCAAAGTGGCTTCCTTGAAAGAGGAAACTAAATAGTACAAGGAGAAGCTTTACAGGTTTGAAGATAGCACCAAAAAGGTAAATTCAATCATCAAATATCAAAGAAGGACAATAGATAAAATAGGTCTTAGTTTTGGTAAGAAACACATGGAACAGGTTGGCGACTCTGCTAGGGAATCTAGTAAGAGATTTTGAAAGGAAGAGATTTCTAATGAGGAAAGTACTTAAAAAAAAGAGTCCTTGAGTGATAGATGCACAGAATCAAAAAACATGAATCAGAAAAAGGGGAGAAAGTTTACAGGACCTAAGAGGTCAAATCAAGGAAATTTTAATGGCAGATGTTTTTCTTGTCACAAGTTTGGTCACATAGCTTCACATTGCATGACTCAAGTGAGGAAGGTAAATGATAGATTAGAGGTGGAAATTTCTTTCAAGGGTATTGCTACTCTTGTAAACAGTTTGGGCACAAGGCTGTTTATTGCAAGGCTAATAATAGGAACAGGGTTGGTCAGAACAAATGGAGTCAAAGATCAGGTATGCCTCAAAGAAATAACATTGTTAGTTGTTATAAGTGCAACAATGAAGGTCACATAGCTAGACAGTGTAGAGCTGAAATTCCAAGGTACAAGAACAGGAACATGGGTATGAATAGGCACAAGAATCAAGACATGGATAAGAACAAGAATGATAACAAGAACAACAACAATGACATGAACAGGAATAGGAATATGGACAAGGAGAACAAGAGAAGACATGGTAAGGTAGCTATAGACACTGATGAAGATCGATGCCTAATGGTAGTTTTGCTCCCACCCCAAAATTAATCACCTCAACAAGAGGTGGGGGAGGGACTAAGCTAAGAGGCTCATTCTTAGTCCCAAACCCCAAAGGTGACCCTTTGCCATTGATGACAAAGGGGGAGAGACATGAGTAAGGGGGAGAGCCTCAAGTCAGGGGGAGCTGATTTCTATACAACAGTTTTGAGTTTCAGTGTTGTTGAGAAGCATGGTTTGCCATCAATGACAAAGGGGGAGATTGTTAGCAATTTTGGGTTTGAGATCTTAGATTCTTGTCTATGATTTGTCATTGATGTCAAAAGGAACTGGCATTAATGTCAAGAGGATTTATTGGCTTCAAAGGTTGAAGATTCCAAAGAATATTTTCTAGAAGATTCTAGAGAGATTCCATGTGGCAGATGAAAAAGTTTTTATCAAAACCATGGCAGGTTTAAGGGTTTTTATTAAAACTAGGTGGATGCATTAAGGGTTTTTCTCAAAACCACTCTCAGCTTAATGCAAAGGCTAGAGACACTTATTAATTAAATAACTTAATTAATAAAACCTTTTGAATGTTTTTTAATTAATTATTTATTTGATTTAGTGATTAAATTATTTTAATAATTTAATGGGTTCTCCACCTAAGGTCTAAGGTCTAAAATACCTGTGATTATTTTTTAAATAATCAAAAGGGTTTCATAAACCCTAAAGTTGTTTCGAAGGTGCCAAAATAATATTAATTTGAAAAGTTCGAATTATCCTCCCGTCGACGTTGTGTATAGCATGGAAGTTTGGCTATATAAGCCATAACCTATAGTCCAAAGCAAAGGTGGAAAAGAAATTCAAATTGCGCAAAGGTTGGGAAGTAAAAGCTATGACTATCATTTTTTTGCCATGTTTATCCGTCGCCAAAGGGTTAAGGAGAATGAGACTCTTGCTAGCCTTCAAGCTAGCACCGTTGGCCTAGTGGCAACGACTATTCTGTGAAGGCGCTTGAAGTGAGGTCAAGCGTTCGACTCCCACCGTGGAGTGTGAGAAGAGTTTTTGCACTCCGTTTTTTTTTGGAGGCACTGTTGACCCACGATTTTCGGAAGCATTTTTTTGGTAAGGTTTTTTAAATAAAATCTGCATTTTTTTAAAGAAGTGGTTTGGTAGATTTACTTAAAATTATTTTTGAGGTTAAATGTTTCTTTGTAGATATAAGGTTGATAGTCTATGGTTGAGATTTTTTGCTTGATTGTTGAGTGAGATTTTCTTAGAAGCTATTATTACTTGAGCATGATTTAATTAATTTGGAGAAATAAGGTGTAAAAGGATATATTGTTTGTATGCTTTATATTTTTGGTAGTTGACTTCTAAGGATTGGAGTCATAAGGTGTTTTATGGAATAAATATTTTTGTGGTTACTTTTATGATCTAACCCTAACTTGGTGGAAAAGTTGAGGGTGGTGTTGGTAACAGGTTGAAGAACTATTCTCTTCTTCCTCAAAAAAAGGTAGGCAACTTCTTCCATGTATATTGGTGATGTTGTAGTTTCTGAAATTGAGTTTGAAGTGAAAAGGTTGTCCACTAGGTATTCTTGTTGGTGCAATTCCATTTTCTGGATATTGAAGATTGTTTATGCATTAAAATCATTGATGAGTTTTTGGGTGAATGCATAATTCTAGTTGAGGAAGAGGAAGCATCTTGCACTAGGGTTTATGTTAGTAAGTCTTGCTCTTGCATTGAGATGGTGAAACCATTAGTTGGTTGTTTTGAGATTGATGGTTGAGTTGCTTCCATAGAGGTTGTTTTGATCAAGTTAATGCTTTACTTGATACATGATTTGGGCTTACTTCATTAATATTGATTTGAGAAAGTTATTATTTGCATTGGTGATTTATGTTGGTGGCTGTTTTGTTCAAATACCTTTGGAGAAAAAAGGATGTCTACTAGTTTCCTTTTCATGTAGTGATTGGTTGAATGCTTAAAGGTTAATGTTGAGTTGAATGATGTTTGTTAAACCTTGTCTATAAGCATTGTTGTTAAAGCCCTAATTGGTAGTGAAAAGATATTGGTTGTGGAAAGAACATGAGTATCATTGTTATATGAGTTATTGCATGGTTGGCAATTGTTGCGTTGTGTTTCGTGTTCTTGAGAAAAGCATACTATATCTATATTATTCTTTTGAGATTGAGATTGAGTTGAGATTGAGATTGGGAGTTAAGTATAGAACATATTGAGTCTCTAACAATTCTCTTTATGTTTCTATGATATTTGAGATTGAGATTAGGAGTTAAGTATAGAACATATTGAGTCTCTAAAAATTCTCTTTATGCTTCTATGAGGTTGATGAATCACATTGGGTCTCTAACAATTCTCTTTGTGGGTTCATGCTAAGCAAGTTTTTTTCTTGATGAACTTGTGAGCTGAATTGGATAGGTTCTAGTGAGGACTTGTGAGCTGATTTGGACAGGTTCTAGTGAGGACTTGTGAGCTGATTTGGATAGGTTATAGTGAGGACTTGTGAGCTGATTTGGACAGGTTCTAGTGAGGACTTGTGAGCTGATTTGGACAAGTTCTAGGGAGGACTTATGAGCTGATTTGGATAGGTCCTAGCAGAGGACTTGAGGAAAGAGTTGAAGTGGTTCTTTGAGAAGAACCTGTGGACAGTTTTGACAAGTCTTTGAGAAGTCTTGTGTGCAGAAAAGATTGATTTGTTCAAGCTTTATGAGTTGAGCTTGGGACAGATCTGACAGAGTGAGGAAGACTTGTGCTGGATCGACTAACTGTGTTTAGTATAGGTTGATGAGTTGCTATGGAGGTGATCAGTGAGGACAGAGGTCTCTTGAGGCTGAGCATTGAGGACAGGAAGTCTTCTATGGAATTGAGTTCCACGTGCTAACGAAATAAGAGGTAGGTGATCTTCTAAAGTATCATTTCCAAAGCTGAGGGAAAGGATTCTCCTTTGGGCAGGAGGCTCATAAATTCATGAGGAGGGGAAGGATTATCCTTTGGGCAGGAGACTCATAAATTCATGAGGAGGGGAAGGATTCTCCTTTGGGCAGAGGCTCATAAATACTTTAGTAGGGGAAGGTTTTTCCTTTGGGCTAAGGCTCATAAACATTGTAATTGGGCAGGATTCCAAAGAACTTTGAGAAATATTTTTAGAGAAAATTTTTGTGGAGGTAGCCCATGTTGGGTGAACCACTTTAAAATTGGTGTCTCATTGTGTGTTGCTTTATGCATTGCTTTGATATTGCTATTGGTTCATTGCTTTGTGAAGTTGAATTTAAATAGATAAAGTAAAAAGAGATCTTATATTGTTCACCCCCCCCTCTCAGTATAATCTTGTGTTCTTCAATCCTATGATAGACAAATTTTCCCCACTTTCTAGTAAATATTGTCTTGTATTGATCTTGATCTTTTACCCAAATTTGGTTATACCCAGAATAACCATATAACAGTGAGAACCTCTCTGCACCAGCTACAACTTGTATAATCTGATCAATCTGAGGGAGGGGATAATGATACTTGAGGGAATATTGATTCAGATTCTTTAAATCTACACATAGGCATATGTCCCCATTCTTCTTTCTTATGGGTACCAAATTAGCTACCCAAGTGGAGTGTTTTATTGGATATATTATCTTGGCCTTTAGAAACTTTAAAAGTTCTTCTCTCATAATGACTTATATCCTTGGATTGACAGGCCTCTATTTTTGTCAGAATGGATTAGCATTAGGCTCTAACTCAATAGTATGCTAGATAATTATTTTTTCATAAAACTTAAGGTCCTCATATGACCAAGCTACAATATCTTGGTATTTTAGACATAAATATTTAATATCTTCTGCTTCCTCAGGAGAATATTGGACCCCAATATTTAAATTCTTTCTGATTCTGACTTCTATCTCTTTATAGATCTTCTCACCAACCTTCATAGCTTCCACTTTCTTTCTATCTTCATTATCGAATAAACTTTAAAGGGTAACCAACATTTTTTGGATGTGATTGTTTCTTAGCTGAATAAAGTCTTGTTGATCTATCTCCTCCAAGTCTTCTTCTTGGACAATTGTGAAGCATGCTTATTTTATCATAAAGTCTAGAATTTGTTCATCACTCTCGAAAACCTGCCAAAATATTTGCTTATCCGACACTGCAGGTCTAAAAACCATTTTAATCCCCTTGGTCTTCTTAGTTCAAAAATATATAGGAGGATTGAGATTAGCTCCCTTAGTTGCCAATGAATCTATTAGATGATTCTCTTATCTAGGCACAAAAGTCAGGTTTAGGGTATCAAATGAATCCATTAGGTCTCATACTCTATTCCTATAAGCCTTTAAGTAATGGTGTTTGTTGCTACACCTATTCCTTACCTGATGTACTATCAGTTTAGAATCACTAGATATGTTCAAAATATTGATGCCCATGCTCTCGTCTTGTATTGACCCAAGGCACAAAGCCTCATATTCTGTAGCATTATTGGTGCATGACCATGTCAGTCTATAAGAAAAATTCTTCATCCCTTTGGACTGTGATTGTAGAACTACACCAGCCCCTACACCATATTCAGACTTGGTTAGGGATAGTATTTCCAGTCCTCTATCAGGATCACCATACATCCTTTTGTATTGTTGGGTTACCTCTAACATTTGTATTTTAGTAATAGATGGGAACCTAAGTATTTCTTGTTCTTCACTCTTGGATTTCATTATATCTCCTTCCATTACTCTTTTTGTAATCTTAGAGAAATTATCAATTTTCTCCCTTCCCCTTGGGGAATGGAAAAGTGTCACTATTATGAGGGGGAAAATCAGCCTTATTTTGAGAAGGTACCTGGAACTGTCCCATTTTTTTAGGGTCTACTTGTAAATATTTATTTTCAAACCTCGTCATAACAACAATTGGGTCTTCTTACTCCAACTCTTTTCCAACCATGATTTGGTCAGGGTGCCATAACATATTAACTCTTCCTTTCTAATTTATTTTAGCTTGATCCATGACTTGTTGTACATGGTGTTGATACATCACACAATACTGTGATTCTTTGTGGTCATTGCATACTAAACACCAGATATTTACAAGATTGGAATCTATAAAACATTTAGGATCCTCATATGCTGCATTCACCCTAACCTCGAAACTATTGCTAGGATCGGGCCTTTGATATTTGTTCACATATGGAAATATCCTCTATTGTGACCTTTCCTGATCTCTCTTCTCCATTTAATTCATTATGTTACTCAGATATTTCATGGTATTTTGTATGTCCAGGATAGCAGATAATTCTTGAGAAGGTTGGTAAGGAAGAGGGGGGAAAGAAGGTGTGGAGGACACAAATTTAGATCCAGGAATCAGATTCATCTTAGGGAATGAGGATGGTACAGAAGCAAGATCCATGTGTGAGGCTTTTGTATATTGTTCATGGCTACCACTATTTTTTGATTTGTAGGGAAACACAGTCTTGGCAAGAATTCTTCCTACATTCATCATGATGTTTTCAGCATGGAAAGAAATATTATAGACTTGGAGGAAGGTTTCAATTCCATATTACTGCGTCTGTATACCTAGCTCTAATCCTAGGGCATGAATGTAATACATATAAGCCAAAAAAGTAGCTTTTCTAGCTTGAGGTGGAATTCTCTTCCATGTTCTGCTAAATCTCAAATTAAATTTTGAGACAATTTCTTGCTATGTTTTTTGCATGGTTGTAAACTGATTCAATAGAGAAAATGGATTAGTAGATTCATTAAACTCTTCTATGAATGGCTCAGCCAATGACTGCCATGAAGTGATAGAATTATATTCTAGAGTTCTAAACTAGTGTAATATCTTTCCATGAAATAATAGGGCTAGAATTCTGATAATAATATTTTCCTTTTTTATATTATGGATTGCTGCTAGATTCAAGATATATTGGTAGTGCTCATAAGCTATTTTTTCAAATCCATAATATGTGGGTGTTTCCTTAGATACAACTTGTGGAATGGCATCCATTTGGGCTAATCTAAGGGGACCAGTTGAGTCCCAGTTAGGGTACTTCTATAGTGGTTGATTTGGGGCCACATTGTATGGCATGTTTCTGTCTATAGGTATTCTCAGGGGAACTATTGGGTTTTTTTCCAGAAGCTCTTCTTATTCAATAAAATATTTATCCAAACTTATAATAACAATAGACCCTCTAAGGGGTAACTCACAATGAAAGAAATAATTAGGGTTGTTCCTTCTTGAAAGACCTGGTATACATGAAAGGGCACTGATATACAATACTTTTTTAGGGTCTTCTGACCAGGGAGTTGCCAGGTCAACTTTATTTTCTCCACTAACAATGTCAAGTTCACCAAATATTGATTCCTTCAGTTATATATAATAATAACTCTTTATATGGGTTTCGTGTTCCTTGTGAACTATCCCACCGGGCATGCCAAAAACTGTTGGGCACTAAATTACACCAAGTTTTACTTGATACTGTGGATGTCTATCTTCCTACTTTATGTTTAGGCTTGCACCTGATAGATGTAGCTCAACACTCAATATTGGATGGACCAAAACAAGGGTTTCAGATCCAACCTCTAGAGTAGGCTAGTTCCTTGTCAACTTAATAGATTGTAACATAATTATGCTCAATTAGGATTTGGATTTTAGGGTAAAAAAATGATAAGGTTAGAGAGATGTAGATATCAGTGGACGAATAGGTTAACAACATTGCATCACCATAAAAAACCATACTAAATATATACATCCAGATCAATATTTATCCCAATATAGCTTGTTTTAGATATTAAAGAATAACAGAGAAATGTTATAGTAAGCAATTTCAATACCCAAGAAATGATAATCCAAATAGCATAATTCACCAAAACCCAGATTTTACAAAAATACACCTTCTAATAACGAATAACAAACTTCAAAGTAGATTTCAATTACTCATAACATATAGTAATCCATGATTGGCACAAACTAACCATCTAAGTATTTACAGAATTACAACTATGAAATCCAAACCTCTAACATCCAACATAGAAATACGGCTTTGAGATGAAGATCAATGTATTGCTCCTTGCATTCAGTCCTTCAAATTTTTTTATAGTAGTACAGGAAAACATGCTAGATCTGACCCTTAAAAACAAGGGTTTAATCTCTCTTTATAGTTTTCATATTACAATATTCAAGAAACAATACATTCAATCTTGTTATAACAACTTAGCAAAGAGTTTAGCTAGCATTAGCTGATTCATCCAAACCTTGATAAATTCACTGGAAGAGCATTCACCATGGTTGTAAGGTATCTCTACAACTTGATGATCAACCAGAAGGATTGTAGTTTAGAACCTTTCAGGTCATGCGTTCCATCGATCTTTCTTGAGAGCAACTTGTCGTCGTTGATATATAACCACTTCTGGTTAGATCTTCTTGAAAATATTCAACGTTTCATCTTTCGACTGCATGCCATGGTTCTGGTGCAAAAACATTTTAAAAAGTAAAACTTTAACAGGCCAAACTCCACCATTGATTCTCATTTTTGGATGACTTAGATTAAGTCTGACATGAGCTGAAATCCATCCTGCTCATTTCCTCAACATCAGAATTTTCAATCCGGATCCACAACATCAAAACTTTGAATCCACTTTGGAATATTTTATCTTCTGCCTTATCTTCATTAATATAAACTTTTTCATTGCTGACGTCATCATCTCCTCATGAATTTTGTAGAATTTAGAGATAATGCAAGTCCGGGCCCAGAGTCAAATACTTAAATTATTCTGCGCTTCAGCCCCATATTTATTCCAAAAGGAGAATCTTCGTTCATTTCCTGGATCTGCCAATTCGCACTCTCTTCAAGATGACTTCACCATATCCTTGTAAGTTTTGTGTATTTTGAAACTTTTGTCTATCCGGAGGAAAAATAAAAAAGGCTATTGGGAAGCAAAAAGACATTTCAGAATTAGACATTCAACAAGAGCCAAATCTGCACTTATTATCGTTGACATCACCATCTCTTAAAACATTTTACAGATTCAAAACCCATCATTATTCTAGAAACAGAATGGAGTCTCCTAGAATATTATCATGCCTTCAAATATGAATAACTCCCTAGCGGACTTATACCATCAACCTGATTCTAGAGTGGAATAACAATCTTATCACTTAGTCAAAACTTTACTAAGTATGTGGCCATTTTGGGTCTACAAAGTGACATCCATGCCAAGGTGGCTAAAGTAGTCTAATTTGGTATATTGGGCCTTATAGATCCAAGTATTGAATATTAATTGCATTTATTTTGATTACAAATAACATCAACATTGACCTTAATGATCAATGCAAATATGATGTGGTAAACCTTGATGATGTGGCATTAAATGATGACATGACACTTAATGACAATTCATAATTTTTTCTTACAAATACTATGTGATACTTAATGAATCATACACAATGATATAATATCTAATAAAATAGAATTATATATCATACCTTATATTGAGATGGTATATGATGGTATGAAATTCTATACAATACCTCATGTTGATGTGGGATGTGATAGGTCACTTGATGTGGTACATGATGATGTGGCATAGAATGACATAGTGAGCAATGACATGGAAGGGGATAAAATTTTAGGAGTAAAAATTTTAGTAGCTAATGTAGTTTGTATATTATCATATTGTAAGCATAAAATAGGTTTCACCAATCATATTTTGTTAAATCAACAAGCCTAGTGACTGTAGAGTCACACAATCAACAACAAACTTGGAAAACATGGATTGTAAAGTAAAACAAAATATGACAAGTGGTGAAATATGGTTTATAAGTAAAAAATAAAATTAGAGAATGATATGTGGTAGTCTTGTTTCAGGGTTATGCATAAGCGCTAAATATCGCAAATTGGCTCTCTTTAGGATTTTCAAGATTTTAAATTGTCTAATTTTGGATCCTTTCACTAGGGCCCATTCACCCGCAATTTACGGGGTGGAAGTTTTTTTGGGGTAAATTCACCCACCATTGATAATCATGAACCTAATATTATTTTAATTCGCTGACCTCAAATTACAAATGATTTTGATATTCCCGCCCAATTCACCTTCAAATTATACATGATTTTTTATTTCTCGCCAAAATTACCTTCAAATTATAAATGATTTTATATTTCCCACCCAAATCGCCTCATATACTACCCGTATATATACTATACTTGGTATCGATAAACATACATAGAAAATACTATAACTCGAAAATAGCTCTAAAACAATGAAAAAATTGAGGTGTCGATCAACATTCATCTATCACTTGCAGAGGTGTCGATCAATTGTAGAAGTGTCAATTTGTATTAGCCTATCGGTTGTAGGGGTTGTCGATCGAAATTTATCTATCAGTTATAGAGGTGCCAATCATCATTTGTTAGTCAGTTACAACACCATGTCTATTGGCATTGTAGGAACCAATCGACTTTACTAAAACCGATAGACATTCTTGCATCCGGTTGGTATGCATACAATTATCATACCTACAACCGATCGGTATGTCTAAAATTGATTGGTAATAGACATGTCTACAACCGATCGATATGGCTGCAACTGATTGGCATATCTACAACCGTTTGACATATCTAAAACTAATAGACATATCTACAACCGATTGATAATTGGCATGTCTACAACCGATCGGTATGGTTGTAACTGATCGATATGTTTGCAATCGATAAACATATCTGTAACTGATCGGTATGTCTACAACCGATCGATATGGTTGTAATCGATAGACATGGTTTCAACTAATCAGTTTATCTAAAAACGATCGACATGAATTCAATCGATCAGTTTTTTGCAACTGATCAAAATGTGTATAGCCGATCGACATGTCTGCAACCGATTAGTATATCTGTAACTGATCGTCATTGATGTAGCCGATCGTCATTGCTGCAACCAATCAGTATGTCTGCAATAGATAGGTAATCGACATGTCTGCAATCTTCATTGATGTAGCTTGTTGGTATGTCTGCAACCGGTCGATATATCTACAATCGATCATCATTGTTGCAACCGATCGGTATGTATGCAATCGATCCGTATCTCTGTAATCGATCGTCATGTCTACAACTGATCGGTATGCCTACAACCGATTGAATTTTGCCTCAGATCAATCATCATAAATATTAAAGGATAAAATCCTTTATTTTTAGTATAAATCCTTTAATTTTACCATACATTTTTAGAGTTTGTAACCCGATATTCAAGGCCCCAAACACAAAAACAATTGCCACGGTTTGAAAATGTTTTGAGAAAAAAATCTAAAATTCGCCATGGTTTGAAATTTTTTGGAGAAAAATAATTACAATTCGCCATGCATACTTCTAAATATTTTGCCAGGATTCCAAGACAATTCTTCTTCATTTTATAAATATATTTTGGGGTCGACCCCTTATGCATAATCCTGTCTTATTTTCTAGTATACTGCATAGTGGCTTGCATAGTTAACACCCATTTGGTAGTTCCTATTCTCAATTATGACAAGTGGTATAACCTCATTCATTGATACATTATGGAGTCAACAAATATTTGGTACCTCTTATCCACTCACATAGTAACACATGGAAAACTCATATTTGCCATAGCTATAAATTTTATTTTTAAAAAATTTCAAATATTTTAGAGGAATTTTTTATGATTTTTGTCCCAAATTCTATGGCCCACAATTTTTACATAGTTAAGCATCTTGAGCCTTTTATTTTTGAAATAAAAAATTCCAACATCTCTACATTGGTACTGTTATTTTGTGTTGCAATTATATGTAGAATTTTGTATTTTGATAAAAATATATGAATCAATGTGTACCCTTGTTAAATGGTCTAGACTATGCCACTTGTAAAATCAAGTTTGAAGCTTTTATTTAGAGCAATGAATTGTTCAAATATGTGAATAGGGAACCTCAAGAATATTATTAGTAATAGAGGAATTAATTCTATAAGAATAAGAAGGATAGGGCTCTTAGTGTAATAGTTCTTCATGATGACAAGATATATGATACACAAGTTAGCAAAATTACAAACCCTATGGAGTTGCTTGGTAAGTATTACATATTGTGTGGTGGTATTAATTATATACAAATAAA
This sequence comes from Wollemia nobilis, assembly GCA_028583015.1. Classification (NCBI taxonomy): domain Eukaryota; kingdom Viridiplantae; phylum Streptophyta; class Pinopsida; order Araucariales; family Araucariaceae; genus Wollemia; species Wollemia nobilis. Next base: position 9,914,219 of record JAQPPZ010016931.1, read on the forward strand.
TACCTTGGAGATGGAAATTGGTAAAATTTGACTATGGAATCATTTGATACTATTCATGAGTGCATTAGTTGATTTAATATTTTGGAAGATGGCATGCAACCTACTAAAGAGATTCAAAAGGTGATAGAAGACAAACAATAGGCTATGTACAAGGAGTAAAAATTTAAACTTCTCAACATTATCTTCAATAATATTTTAGTGACATATAAAATAATTTTTGTTGTGTTTAATATGATTTTCATCTACATCCCAACTTCTCCTCTACCACTAATTGATGATTTATTCAAATAACCTATCTATCATCAAGCTTGAAGAAAAAATATAAGGGTCAATATTTTATAAATCAAGTTAATCCAAAATAAGTGGTCAAACCTAAAAATAAGAAGTTGAAGAAAAACAAAAATAAATCCAATGAGCACTTTGAAAATACAACTTATGAGTTTTGTAAGAAGGAAGGACACAAAGCATATTTTTTCTAGATTTGTATTAAGAAGCTTGAGAAAGCAATAAAAATAAGAGTTGATAATACTGCTCTCTTCTATTCAAATGGTGAGGATATTTATGATGATGAAATCTCATAGTACATTGTTTATTTAGTATTTATAAATACACCTCTTCTTTTGAATGGATTGCATATTCAAGGGTAGCAAGGCACATTAAAAAGCACAAGTATCTTCTACAATGTTTTAACACAACTTTGAAGGTAGTATGTTGTCATTGTAGATGATTATTTTTATAGGTAGTAGGTTGTAGAGAGTTTAATAATGGATAATATTTTTTGGATGAAGTTCTTCATGTTGCTAGTATTGGCCCGAATCTATGCTTTATCTAGCATGTTACTTATATGAATAAAAGGGTAGACTTATATCCTGATTGTTATATAATAAATAACATAGACAATAGATTCAATATAGTTGGATTTGGTTATTGTGATGGATACAATCAAATGTATAATATAGATGAAAATCCATTCCTTTTATTTCTTCATATTGAAAGAAATATTTTATGGGTATGGTGCCTTAAGAAAATAATGAGAGTCAATGATGGCGCCATAGGATTGGATATCTTAGCTATGAAAAATTGAGATACATGAATATTCATGAGATGGTCATTGAAATTCCTCATATTTTCCCTCCAAGTGGTGTATATGAAGGATTTATTCTAGGGAAGCATGATAGGGAGACATTTGCAAAAGGGACAATGAGATGTACTAGTTATACCTTGAAGGTTATATCCAATGATATATGTGGAACCATGGGTATACCTTCCATTTATTGACATAGGTACTTTGTTCTTTTTATTAATGATTTAGCTAAATATATGTGGTTATATAATATATTTATGAAGGATGATGATGACTTTTAATAAATTCAAGGTATTCAAAGCTATAGTAGAGAACTAGATAGAGAGGAAGATAAAGTTTAATATTTTAGATAGGGAAGTTGAGTAGATAAGCAATGGATTTCATGATTTTTTTACTCTTCATGGTATAACATTATAGAGGAATATTCGCTATACCCTAGAGTAGAATGGGGTAGCTGAGAGGAAGAATAGGTTAATCATGGAGATGGATCATTATATGATCTTCAAAATGGGCGAAAATGCCCAAAGACCTTAGGAAAAAGGAGGTATAAAAGATTCATAGATGTATTTTTATAGGGTATTTAGACACTTCTAATGCATATCATGTCTATTATCCTTACAAGCATGAGATTCTCATTTAGAGAAATATGATTTTTGGTGAGGTTTTTCAATCCATATAGTATTTCATCTAAGATTTTGTTAGAAGACCATCCTATTTTTTTAATTGCTCTAGTATATTATTCAAATATTCTTGTAGGATATATTCCAATTAGATCTTACTCTACAACTTCTAGTGGAAGCACTATACACATAGATTTAAACTCTCCTTGGGTAGTATTACCTTCAACACCTTTAGCCTCAAATTAAAGGAATAATAAACTCTACACACTAGTTTCTTATACTATAGTTTTGTATGATGAGGTAAGTGGTGAGTTTGAATTGGATTATTTAGGTTTGGATTCAAACATTTATTTGTGAGACTATGTGCCTATTTCTTTCATTATTCATCCAACACCTAACTAGGTTCAAATATTTTTGTAGGGTGCTTATTTCATTTTATATATTAAGTGGTACCAAAATTACCTCTATTGATTGTTTCTCTCAAGGATTGATCATTTTATATAATGCTCTAACATATTCCCTATTTGAGAGTTGATCGGAGTGGAAATATTTTATGCTTGAGAAGCATGAATTCTCTTGAAAAGTCAAATACACAATATTGTTTCTCATTCAAAATAGAAAAATATGGTTGGATACAAATATATCTATAGGAGCAAATAAAATTTAGATTAATAGGTGGAAAGGCACAAGGTATGCCTTGTTACTAAGTGATTTTATCAATATTATAGAATTGACTATTTAGAGACACTTACCTTAGTTGCTAGGATTAATTCTATCATGATTATTTTTCTAAAGCCTTTTTCTATGGATTGAAGGTATATTCAATAAATACAAAGAGTTATTTCCTCTATTATGAGCTTTAGGAGAATATATACATGCACCATACCCTATATTTAAGCTTGAGTATCCCACTCCCTTGGTTTGCTAGTTGACTAAGCGCTTATATAGACTTAAGCAAACATTGTGTGCTTAGTGTGAGAAGATCCACTCTTTCTTCCTCACTTTTATTTTTTGATGATGTGAGGTTGAAAATGATTAAATAAAATATTAATATGAGAAGGCCTTGGTTATTTTACTTTATATGGATGATATTTTCATTATGGGTAACTCTCTTGCCATTATAATGGACATAAATTCATAAATTTGTGCTTCCTTTGAGATGATAGATTCGGGGCTCCACTATTTCTTAGGCATTTAGATTGTTCAAAATAATTTTGGATCACTATCTCATAAACCTACTATACTTTGGATCTCCTTTTTTATATGGAGGATTGTAAGTCAACTTGAACATATTTTTCTTAAGGATTGAAGCTTTGAGCTAATTGTATAACTCCTTTGATGGATGTCACTTTATATTGATCCCTTGTGGGTTGTATCCTCTATCTTAACCATATGTAATCTGATGTTTCCTTTATTTTTAGATATTATTCTAGATATGTGTAGGAATTTTAATAGAGTCACCAAAATACAACCAAAAGGATTCTCAAATACATAAAATATACATATTAGTTGAATAATAATTATTTATTTGATTCACTCTTGATTTTTATAGGATTTTTAGATGCAAATTGGATTGGTGATTTTGATGATCAATGATCCACAATATAGTTTATCTTCTATATAGGTTTTGGTTGCATTTCATGATGATCTAGAAAATAATCTACCATTTATTAGTCAACCACAAAAATTGACTATTGTATTGCTAATGAGGTAACTGAGCACCTTCGAAATATGTGTATGATTATAGAGTAGGGAGAAATTACTTAGACCTACACCTTCACTCTTTAATGTGATAATTATAGCACCATATAACTTATCTACAATATAGTGTTTCTTCAATTGTCCAAGCACATTGAAATTTGGATGAATTATATGAGATAGATTTATGCCCATGGAAATGCATGATCCAATGTTTGGATCATCAGTAGAGAAGGTAATAATATTTTAACCAAAATTATACCCAAGGTTCCTTTTGTGCACATATAAAATCTACTTGATGTGGTATTAAGGATAAAAGTTAAAGTAATTTTTAATATCCATGAGACCATAAGCCTTATGAGAAAACCCTCACAGACAATGTTGTTTACCTAATATATGGTTATACAATCATACTCTAGTTACCAAAGTATGTTGTACAACCCTATAACCCATAATATTTAATTCTTGGAAATCCATTTAGAGTTTAAATATCTCCATCATTAGTCCCACTAAAGTTGTACTAATAAGTATCTCTCTCCATGTATCCCATTTAGATTTAAGAGTCTATGTTGAAATATGTGAGGCTTAAGATTCAGTAGATGTCATGAATTAATTTGTATTATATTGTATGTATGATCCCTTTAGGCCATTAGAAACCTTTCAAAATGTATTTTTGTAATATTCTATTATTTAAAGCTAAAGGTTAGTGATATGAAAATAGTTAGACAAGCTAGAAGAAGACCAAAAATGCCTAAGGATTGGATTAACCTTGAGTGGCTATAAATAGAATTGTATATGGTTTAAATTAAGGACACCAAGCTAATGATGGGAAGATTGATATCCCTCATTGATGCTACATATAAATACAATAAATTAAGCATCCTCCACTGGGATAGTGAGGTGGGAAAAGGAGCCTTGAAAATAAAAATGTGGTAAATAGTATATGAAATCTATATTAAAAAGGATGGTCTATATTATTTTTTTTTGGTAGATAAGATATTATAGCATTAATACCGGGTTTTACAGGTTGACCCAAAATATTTTATAAATATCAGCCCAGGGTTGTTGATGAACATATCCTTACTAAGGATCCTACATATGTAAAATCTACATGCCACCAAAGCAATTACATCCGGTAAGGCACATAGCCTATTATAAAAAAGAAACTTCCAATACAACATTTTGGGTATACCCCAAGAAAAAACACATGCATCATAATTACAAAAAAGAAACAGACATGGATCCCTTCCTTGAGACAATGGAGAAACAAAAATTTGTAGACACACATAGCAGAGTACTGAAAAAAACTCCCACAAGCTTTGTATTGACAGTTACTCTTAATAATTCTTTGGTAATTACTTTATTTTGTATATGATATGCTTTGGTACCATGTACTATCTTGGTCAATCAACCTTGGAGAAGTGAACCTGTTAGCTAGATTTATGGCGGTAGCTATTTGGTGGTCCACATGGCTTTGGCTCAAAGTATTATATTGTCATTTCTTTCCCTCACTATGATTATCAACCAACCTCAAATTACTAAGATGACTAGGAGCCATGTTATATGACATGTGACTATCCCCATTAGTCTTTGTGGTATTTCCAAGCAGCATCCACGAAGACTGATAGCTCAGATAATTTTTATTGTGAGTCTAATTCAAAAAAGAGATGGGAATACTCCTAGCATTTGAAATTATAGTGCCTTCCATATTGGTAAATTTGACTATCATTCTTAGCATTCTTATTGAATAAGCTCCTCTAATTCACTCGAGACACCATGTTCCCATTTGAAAATTTTGTCACCATCGACACCCAAATTGGCCAGCTTATCAGTAATTTTGTTAGCTTCCCAAAAGACATGGGATTTTCTATCCTATTTTCCCTGGAAAAGGATCCTAGCATCTTCAACAATTGTTTTAATCCTCCAAGGAGGTGTTTTCAAATTATTAAGGATATTTATAACATGCATAGAGTATCCTTCTACGATCAAATTGCCTTCTAAGTATTGAGTCATTTGAAGGACTCTCCACATAGCTCTAGCTTCCACTTTGTTGTTCGTTCTTATTCCCAAATATTCAAAAAATGCAAGCATCATATTCCATTATGATCTCACACAATGCCACCAGTTCCTGCTCTACCAAGATTGTCCTTAGTTGCTCCATAAAAATTAAGCTTAAACCAACTTGTAGGAGATGGAGACCACTTAACATTGGCTCCGGGGTTGACTACCCTAGGCACAGACTCATCTAAAAAGGTTAAGCTTAAATATTGAGAAATCGTGGTCTCTTGTAGCTGAGGTTTATAGTTATCAAAAGGGATAAGGTTTACATTCTCGTTGGCAAAGGATAGGATCCTAGCAATGATAGTTTGATGATCATGGATAGACTCATTAAAGACTCTATGGTTCCTTTCTAACCACACCTGCCAAAGATAGTGATTGAGATAAATTTTCCACATGTATCTACATATTTGGCTTGAAAAGTGGCAAGGCCACTGGATGAAAAAATCAAGTATGATGGTTGGTTTAACCCATGAAATATTGAGTGCCTGAAAAATCCCACTTAGGATAGTCAAGGAAAAAGGGCACTCAAGGAAAATGTGATAAATGGTCTCCCAATTAGCCCTACACAGATAACAACGATTAGTGATACAAATACCTTTACACATCATATTATCAATGGTTAGAATTCTTCCTTGGATAACTAGCCATGAAAAGACTACAATTTTTGGAATTAAATTTTTTATCCAAACTAAGTCCTTTTGGAGGACAAAATCCTCATCATCAAGCAAAAGCTTGTAAGCTAATTTAATAGTGAACTACCTATTTTTTGGAGGAGCTTAGGTCACTTGATATTCCTTGGGTCTCATGGGAATAAACTGTTGCCCAAGAATGTTACAAAGATCTTTTGATTCTGCTTGAAATCCCTAAATTCTTATTTGTTTACACTTCATTCTACCTTTGTCCTCAACCATATAATCGAAGACTTTTTTGCCAATGAGTTCTTTTGTGATATCTTTGATCCAGTCTAAGTTAGGATATTGCGTCAGTGGTTCATCCTTAGCCCACCTATCATTCTAGGAATTTATCCTCTCACCATTGCCTAAAAATCATCTTAAACCTTTTTTTATGATTTCCTTACAATTAAGAATTGCTTTCCAAAAATCAAAACCTTTGATTGGAACTGAGTTACTTAGAAATTCCATATTTTGAAGATACTTTTGTATGATAATAGTTGTCCATTCATTTTATTCACCAGAAATGAGACGCCACGCTTGCTTAGCTAGTAAAGCTAAATTTATATGAGCAATTCTCCTCAGACCTAAGCCCCCATTTTCCCTGGTTCTGAACACTTTTGTCCATCCTACAAGGTGTATCCATTTTTTCTCCTCTGATCCAGTCCATAAAAATTCTTTTGGAGTTTCTCAATTTTTTGGAAAAACTTCACAAGGGCTTTGAAATTAGAGAGGAAATAGACTGGAATGCTCTGAAGAGAGGCCTTAGTGAGGGTCAACTTTCATGCTTGAGATAGAAGATGACCTTTCCATCCAACAATTTTTTTTGAATTCTTTCAATAACCCTATCCCACATTGACTCTCTCGGAGAACCAATAAAAATAGGGAGACCAAGATACAAAGTGGGGAGGTTTGGTATATCACACCCTAAAAGTTTTGCAATCCTTACTTGCCTCTGAATGGGGGTGTTCAAGAAATATAACTTGTTTTTATTGAAATTAACTTTCTAACTAGCAACATCCTCGTAGAGTTGCAAGATGTATTTAATTATTTTGGCCTCAACCACCGATGCCTTAGTCAATATAAGGGTATCATCGATGAATTGTTGGTGAGAAACAACCCTAGTGAGAGATTTTTCCTTGATTCCCAATATTAGCCTTGAACTGCAAGCATTTTTGATGGTTTTGCATAAAGCTTCTGCCATAATGATGAATAACATGGGGCTGATAGGGTCCCCATGTTGAATTCCTCTGTGACTTTGAAAGTAACCAGAAGTTTTTCCATTAACTATAATCGATAACCATACTTTATAAATACATTCTTTGATCAAATTAACCCATTAGTGGTGAAAACAAAACTTAAGGAAGATAGCAATCAAAAAGTCCCAATTTAGCCTATCAAATGCTTTGTTCATATCAATCTTGAGGGAAAAAATAGACATGTTAGTCTTATGAGCAGAGTGCAAAGCTTCATGAACTGTGATAACTCCATCCAAGATTGACCTACCCTGGATAGAGCTTCCCTAGCATGGATCTATGATGCGGGGCATAATATCTCTCATTCTATTTGCAATGGCTTTAGTTAGGATCTTGTAAGAAACATTGCACAGATTGATTGGCCTAAAGTCAGCCATAGATTCAGGGGTTTGCTTCTTAGGAATTAGAGAAATAAAAGTAGATTTGATACCTTTTGGGATATGATTGCTTGCTTGGAATTCTTCGACAGTAAAAATTACATCCTCACTTACGATGTCCCAAAAAACTTGATATAAATGAGGGGGAAAGTCGTCGGGTCCTAGGGATTTGGCTGGCTCTATGCTAAACAAGGCTTCCTTAATTTCCTCATCAGAAAAGGGAGCTAGAAGCTTAAGGTTTATATCCTCATTTATTATACTAGGAATATATTGCAAGAGAATATCTTTGGCCTCCTCATTGCACTGTGATTCTTGGCCAAGGATAGAGTTGAAATAAGTTACTGCCTCCTTTCTGATTTCTATTAAGTCTTGAGTAATAGAACCATGTACTTTAAAAAAAAAAAAATTGTTATTGCTTCTGTTTCTAAGCGTGGTGATGTGAAAAAAATTGGAATTTGAATCTCCATATTTCAACCAAAGAGCCCTTGATTTTTGCCTCCAATATATTTCCTCATAGGCCAAAATGTTATGAAACTCTGCTAGTTTTGTTCGTTCCTCCTGCCTAGTAGTTTCATCAGCATCACCATGTTGGATCCTCTGATCAATTATATTTAAACTTTCAACAACCTATTTTTTATTTTCAAAGAGTTTTCCAAAGACCTATTTGTTCCAAGTTCAAAGCTTTTCCTTAATAAACTTTAATTTGCAAGCAAGTTTGAAAGCTGCACTACCCCTGACAGGCTGCTGCCACCACTAACTTAAGTTATCTCTGAAACTGGAATGTTTGATCCACATAGATTGAAATCTGAAAGGTTTCTTGAAGGACAGATATTTAGGGATCTCCAACAAAATGGGATTACAATCAGAGGTAATTTTAGGAAGGGCTTGCAAGGTAGAATCATCGAAAAAATTTGTAGCCTCCTTTGATAGAAAAAACTATCAAGCCTTTTTTGAATGAGATGACACCCTATCCATCGATTGCTCTAGGTGTAATTTGTTCCTCTAAGTTTTACATCCATCAATATGTTGGAGTTCACAAAGTCATTGAAATCATCCATGCTCTTGATAGGTGGCCCATTTCCACCTATTTTGTCTAAAGGGCAAAGAGGAGTGTTAAAATCCCCAACTAGAATCTAGGGGACATAATGGAAGATTTTACTCAGATTGCCTAAGTACTACCATAGTAGAGCTCTCCCTTGAATTGAAGTTAGGGCATAAATATTTTAAAGGATCCACAACTTGTTGTTGTTTATTTCCTTAAATAAAACACTAAGAACCCTACCATATTTTTTAATAATGGTGCCTTCTACTATCCGAGGATCCCACAAAGTCATAAGGCCTCCATATGCTCCTTTGGCTTATTTGCAAACCATATTCCCTTGATTACAATTATTTTTTGCTATATTTTTTGACTGAATCTCATCAGTTTTTGTTTCTTGCAACATGATAATAGTTGGATTCACTTGATTTCTTATTGCACTAACTTCCCTATGTTTGGGTAGGCCATTGAGGCCTCTCATGTTCCATGAGAGGAACTTCATTTAGATTGTTTTGTATTTCTTCCTCTCCCCCTCCTTTGAGGGGGTTTTCCTAATTTGTTGTCTTCAGAACCTAGAATAACCTATTGAAACACGGTTCTCTATTTTCCATTGGTAATGTCATTATCAGTTTTAATTTTTTGATGCTCAACATTTGATATTCTCCCTCTTATTTTTTCATAGTGCTCCTTGTTTGTTTAGGACTAAACTGAGGGGAGGTAATTTGTTGCAGAACTGGACTACCATATTCCTCAGTCTAAAGAGTTTTACATATCTCCACCCCTACATCTAAATCTTCTCCTTTTTTCCTATATTCCCTTGGTCTACGGGATGGCCCCTCAGTAGGATTCACTTGGCTCCTAGTGATGATGTTAGGGAGATGAGATTTTTTATTTTCCAATGCCTCAAATTTCTTCCTAAGTTATTTAGCATTAGGGTTTGGCTTTGGTATGCCCACTGGGCTTGAAGTATTTCCATCATTGGGGTTTAAGGATCCTGAATTGGATGTGGATTCTAGATATCATGCATTAGGGTTTGGATTTGTGATGCCCACGGGGCTTACAGTAATTTTAGCATTAGGGTTTGAGAATCCTGAATTGTATGGGGATTCAAGAGAGTCAGAAAGGTTAGCCTAAAGGTGTTGGTATTCCATGTCTTCTGATAATCCTCCTACTCCCATATTGGATAGAATTGAAAATTTATTTGAAACTAGAGGATTGGAACTTACCTGAGTATTTTGGTTGCCAACAATCTGTTGTTTTCCTTTGTCTTGCTAGGACCCTGCACCCTCTCATTTATTTTTTTGGTAGACATAGTTTGCCTGATTGAAATCACCTCTACCAGGGAAAATCCTCAAATTTCCTCTATCTAGCATTTCTTGCTTCTGTTTTTCTCTATTCATTGCCAGGTTAGGGCACTGATTGCATAGATGTCCTTGATTTTTACATTTTACATAGAATTCTAGTTTGTTCTCGTATTCTACCAGCTATTTTCTATAGTATTATCCATACTATAGCTCCACAAACCTTTGCAATTAATTATTCAAATTAGCATTTACGTAGATTTGTGCATGAGTCATCCTTGTCCTGGCCAAGGTCACATGGTCAATGGAGATCAGGTCCCCTATAGTTCTGGCTATGCCCTACAACCAATATTCATTGAATAACTAGGTAGGTAGACTCGGGAGACGAACCCAAATAGGGGTAATGTTAATATTTTTCTTTTCAAGGTCAAAATATTCACCCCATCGTCTGAGAAAAAGGCTCCTTTTGCCTAGAAACCAAGGACCTCCTATTAAAATGTGGTTAGCATCCTCCATATTGTTAAAATAGATAATGAAGAACCCTTGAGTTAGAGCTACCAACTCCAAGCTACCTACCAATCACCATTTACCCGTCGCCCAAGCCCTAATAGTCTCCATGTCCGGCCTACCTCCCAAAAACTTGCCTACTAGGGAGAATTCTTCCATTAAAAGAAAAGGGCTCATGGAACTTGTCGAGGCTGAAATTTTATTATTTACTGGAACTAGGGGCGGAAGAGAGAGAACCTCCTTTATTTTTCCTCTAAGAGTCTCAGCAAAAGACAACCACTTCTTGGGCCCCGTATTTTCCTTCGTATTTTTTTTTTCGAGGTCTTTCTGAGGAAGGTCAGGCCCCCATGTGATGCCCTCCTCCAATTATTCTGTAGCCTAATTGCCTTCCTCCGGATCCTTGCTTGATCCATGCTCGAGGTTCCCACCCGTTCCTTCCATACCTGCTCTACCTCTACCACCTTGGCTGAGATTCCTACCCAAAAAATTCAAACCCTCACTCCCACCGCACCCGCTAAACCTCAGATCACTCATTCCTCTTGCTGGGATGGTCTATATTATTATTAATTACAATATTACAAAATATAAAATTACAATATAATAAAAATATCAAATTAATTTAGATCCCTATTACTCCTTCCCATCATAGGAGCGTTGGACTGAAATGTAGATAAAATATGTGGAAATTTTTGAGCCATATTATGGTGAGAAAACCAATGTTCCTAACATGGAAGCTAGTCTCATAAGGCTACAAGGTAGGAAGTGTAAACTAGAAAGTCTAGTGATTCTGGGTGTCATACACATGATTAGCATCAAGTGGAAGTTGGAAATCATGTACAACATATATAGGATGAGTGATGGATGATGTAATATCTAATATGGACTTATGGTACAATTTGAGCAAATCAATATTGATGATATCATATATGCTAAGGTGTGCTAGAAGATAAAGATTCAAGGTATTTTTGGATACCTACTATAGACTGTTGTAAGGCCCATAACAAAGAGATTTGGTTTTACTATGTGCCTTCTCTAGAAACTTGTGCCTATAAAGGTACAACAAAAATATATCCAACCCAAAAGTGATGAGGAACTCAATGTTAGTCCATGGTCTACTTCTATTGCTACTAAGTCTACTACAAGATCTAAATGACTCTGGACTAAAGCTATTGTAAATGATGAATTAAGAATTTAAATTTTCTTTGTTAATTCTACACATGAACAATAAATAAAATATGGAAATAATAAAGGTAACTCATAGGGAGCTAATGATTTATAACCTAGTTAGACCTCAAAAGGTAAATTTTCTATGGAAGAATGGACAACTCTATTATATGCATGCTCAATATATGGAAGACTCAAAGCTCACTTGGATGAATATGAATGATGGTAGATACAAATAATTTTAACAAGAGTACAATTTATGACTTCACTTTGAACATTAGACTTGGAATGAAAAATAGTAGAGAAGACAAAAGATACATATAAGAGTTTCCACAAAGACTTCAATAAATTACAAATAAAATATGAACCACAATAAAAAACAATACCAGTAGCAAGACCAAATAAATACCAAACAACATCAAATAAGAGGTGGTATAAGTTAGTGGCAGAACTAGTTTTACAATAGGCAATAACCTTAGCCATTTTATTGAACTGATCAACAATAACAAAGAAACAATTGTGTTGAGAAACAATCATAGGAAAACCATTGATAAAATCCATAAAAAATAATCTTCAAAGGATGAGAAGAAATAGGCAACGACATGTTGAGGCCTAGCTCTTTTTTAGCTAGCTTAGAATGACAACATGCAACACATTATCTCAAATACCTTAGTACAACATGTTGCATGTGGGGCTAGTATAAAAAACATATAGATGATAAAGAGTTTTATGTTTACCAAAGTGTCCACTATAAAGTATAGAATGTACCTCCTTCAAAAGAGATGGTCGATGAGTATAGGGTACACAAATTATATATATGATAGAGTAAACCATCCTTAAGATGATCGTCCTGAAAAAGGATGATATTGGAGGATGAAGGACGCTAATATATAGGACCAAATTCCAAATAATTAGGATATTTAGAAGGCCAATTCTAAAATCCCAAGTGTGAAGTAGTAATAATAGGCAAGATAGTATGGGAAGGAGAAGGATGAATTAGAAAATCAACTAGAGAATTTATACTATGCTTTTGTATTTTATGACCAAGTGTAACTGCTATAAATATGAGGTCCATTTCATGTGATCTTCTTCTTGTATCTTATTTCAAAACTAAAAAAATTGGAGAATCTTATGGTTATTACGAACAATGGTTTCCTTACCTATAAGGTAGTGACATCGGTATTTGTTTGCTTGAACAAGAGCATATAACTAATTATATGTAGAGTAATTGAGTTTTTATATGGAGAAAGTCTCACAATAGTATGCTATAGGATGGCTATGCTATTTAAGAACATAACCAAGGGTAAACTAGGAAGCATTATTTTCTATCTTTAAAGGCTATCCTTTAAAGTGGAAAAGTATCAGGTATATTTAGGAGTCCAATGAAATATAATTTTGGCCTTTGTTAATTGATGCAAGGGAGCAACAATGGTGGAATATCCAAGGATGAAATTTCAATAGAAATTAGCAAAACCAAGGAAACTCTATAATTCAATGATAGATGTAGGAGTAGGCTATTTTAGAAGTGCTTAAACTTTGGTTGAATGCATATTAATACCTTGTTGATTGATGAAGAAAACAAGGTAATAAATAAAATTTTTCTGAAAAGAACACTTAGGGAAACTAGTTCTTTTGGAGGATTGAAAGAACCTACTCATGATTCTCTAATGTGATTTCCATGTGGGAGAGAAAACAAGAATATTATCTAGATAGATTATGGTAAAATTTTCCAAGTACTCTCTAAATACTTCATTCATGAATTGCATAATGTGGCAAGAGCATTAGTGAGGCCAAAAGGCATAACAAGCCACTCAAAAAGTCTCATGTTTATTTTAACGGTATTTTTCCATCTATCTTTAGCATGGATATGGACCTGCTGGTATCCACTCTTAAGATAAAATTTAGTGAAGAATTTAGCACCCTGAAGCTAGTCTAAGAGATCATATATGTGAGGGAGTGGATATCAATTTTCTAGAGTGATCTTATTGAGTTCTTGAAAGTCAATGCAAAGTTGACATGTACCATAGTTTTTGAGAACAAGGAAAATTGGTGAGGCGCAAAGAGAAATAATGGGCTTAATGTATCCTTTTTCTAATATTTCATTTAATTGCTTTTGAATTTAATTATACTAAGAAAGTGATTGTTGATACATATGAGCATTAGGTAGTGGTGTTGCTACAATAATATCATTGTTATTATTTATGGCTCTTTTTGGAGGTAATGATGTGGGCTCATAAAAAACATGTGAGTATTTTTGCAAGAGATTTTCTAGTGCTATGGGTTAAGTGATTGGAGGGAATTTTGCTATGGTGTGCTTATATTATGGTTAAATAAATATGAATGCAAGTGATTGAGCTTGATTTATGGTCTTTTTATCTTATCTACAACTAAGCAACAAATTGGAATTATGGTTGGTTAATCTAACAAGGTAGTGCTTGTTATATTTTTGTAGTCTATATGTGTTATTATATGCATCATAATGATCCTACATATCATATTGATAGGTCCTTCAAATAAATAATATTGTAACTACACAAAAACACACAAACATAAAAATTCAAAAATAGAAAAGTTTTTTTTTTTACTAAGGAGAGAGGTGCATGAACCCTTCATGAACCCCTAATACACTAGCAAAACCTAAAGTTTCATTCTCCTAAGTTTCTCTGGAAGTTACATCTCATGAAGTACCCTAGCACAAATCCATATGTATAGGTGTATAATGTGTTACTACGGATAAGTCCATCTGTTTCATCATCCTTGATGAGCTAGAATTATCACCCTTAGTCCATCAACGGTATGCACGCATATCCATACTATACACAAATTCTTGTGTAGGTATTCTACGAGTACCACGAGTTAATCTATCCATATTGTCTCCATGATGAGCTATCTTAACTCAGATGTAATATCTTCCTAATTAGTCCTCTATCTCCCTAAGGGGGTCTCAATTCCCTTAGGTCCTCCTATGTTCACCCTAAGGGGTTCTCAATTCCCTTAGGTTACCTATGATTTTACCCTAGAACTCTACACTAGATTCCCTATCATCAAGCAATCAAACAATAATACATCTATGCTACCACATCATAAAACAATCAAACAATAATAGAGAAAATTAAGCAAGATCAACTCTAAAATAGAATCTACTATATGGCATAATAAAATACAAAAATATAGTAAAATTACTTTCAATAACCCAATAAAAATTACCTCAGCATTACTTGCATAATAAGCCTTTCCTACTCAAAGGTATCACATTAATTGCATTGGGGATATCTCCCCACAATTCTAATCTATGGAACATAAGTAAATAAATGTAAGATGCCAATACCTATTCTTTGTTTCAATTCGGTTACTTGCTTCTCCTCGCTTCCATTTGGTTCTTTGAGGGTAGTAGGGAATCAAGATACTCATGGTTCAGGATAGGTATACCTTTAAATGCATCTATTCATCTACTATGCAAAATTGCAACTATACAATATTCCATTAAGTCTCTAACCATCTAATGCATAATGGGCATCATAAAATAAACCTTACTTTTATTTTCACCTCCCCCAAATCCCCATGGAGTGTCATCCAAACATGCTATCACTTAGATTAAGGTTTAACTTAATTTAATTTCATTCATGTCCTAAAGCATTAAAGTCCCATACACGTAACCTTTAGAACAAACATTCATTCATTCCCTAAATCAAAGCCCCATAAATTCAATTTAAAGAATAAATCCACATTCTTTTTAATTAAAAAACCCCTAATAAGATCATAAAAAAAAAGTTTCCTTTTTAATTAAAAAACCTAAGATAATCAATAAAAATCAAAGGTTTCCTTTTTCATTAAAAACCTTAAGATAATCAATAAAAATCCAAGGTTTCCTTTTTAATTAAAAACCTTAAGATAATCATTAAAAATAAAAGGTTTCTTTTCTTAATTAAAATCCCTAATATAATCAATATTAATCGTTATCTTTAAATAAACCTTCCATATATTTCCCTAAGATCAAAGGTTCATATTTTGAATCAAAACCTAACATTTTCATATCCCATATAAATCAAAGGTTCCTTTAAATAAAACCCATTATATGTCTCATATAAATCAAAGGTCCATTTAAAAAATCAAAGGTGCATTTATTTGCCCTAATATATGTTTCA
Organism: Wollemia nobilis; assembly: GCA_028583015.1. Classification (NCBI taxonomy): domain Eukaryota; kingdom Viridiplantae; phylum Streptophyta; class Pinopsida; order Araucariales; family Araucariaceae; genus Wollemia; species Wollemia nobilis. The sequence goes on from JAQPPZ010016931.1 coordinate 9,930,142, forward strand.
CATATAAATCAAAGGCCCATTTATTAAACCTAATATATGCTTCACATATAAATCAAAGGTCCATTTACCAAACCTAATATATGTTTCACATATAAATCAAAGGTCCTAATATATGTCTCACATATAAATCAAAGGTCCATTTAATTAAACCTAATATATATTTCACATATAAATCAAAGGTTCTAATATATGTCTCACATATAAATCAGAGGTCCATTTAATGAAACCTAATATCTGTTTCACATATAAATCACAGGTGCATTTATTAAACCTAATATATGTTTCACATATAAATCAAAGGTCCTAATATATGCCTCACATATAAATCAAAGGTCCATTTAATTAAACCTAATATAAACTAAAGGCTCTTTTACATAGCACAATCTATAGTCAGTGCTGACGCCATTCAAGGCACACCAAACATCCATGGTGAACCTAACATCCACTAAAAACTAGGGACGTTCTGTTGACGTTGACTGGTTTTCTCAACTTGCACTCCATAAAACCTAGGGTGTTTCCTTTTTCGAACACTACATTCACTTATAAAACGTTGTTACAAAAGCAAACAAAGTACTTGATGTCACTCTCTATAGCACTAGATAAACACGACACTCTCTCATGGCACCAAGGGGGTTTCGACTCAAACGTAGTATAGAGTGGTCTCACTAGACAACATATCTCTCCCACTGGTATGGTGGTTTGCAACGTAGGTACAACACACATTGCTTCCAAAGTAGAGTGGTCTCAACTAAAAACACATCCCTTCCACTAGTATGGTGGTTTCCAATGTAGGTACATTGCATAGCGCTTCCAAGGCAGAGTGGTCTCAACTAACAATACATTTCTCCCACTGGTATGGTGGTTTCCAACGTAGGTACAATGCACAATGCTTCCAAGGCAAAGTGGTCTCAACTAACAACACATATCTCCCACTGGTATAGAGGTTTCCAATGTAGGTACAATGCACAACACTTCCAAGGTAGAGTGGTCTCAACTAACAACACATTTCTCCCACACAAGGTGGTTCCAAACATAGGTACAACACACAATGGCTTCAACTAACAACACATTTCTCCCACACAAGATGGTTCCAAACATAGGTACAACACACAATGATTCCAAGGCATAATAGCTTCAAATAACAATATATTTATCCCACACAAGGTGGTTCCAAATGTAGGTACAATGTACAATGCTTCCAAGGCAAAATGGCTTCAACTAATAGCATATTTCTCCCACACAAGGTGGTTCCAAATGTAGGTACAACACACAACACTTCCAAGGTAGAATGAATTTAACTAACAACACATTTATTCCACATAAGGTGGTTCCAAATGTAGGTACAGTGCATAGTGCTTCCAAGGTAGAATAGCTTCAACTAACAACACATTTCTCCCACACAAGGTGGTTTCAAACGTAGGTACAACACACAATGCTTCTAGGGAGAATGACTTCAACTAAAACATATTTAAATAAAATCAAAGCTTAGCTTAGAATAACCCAACCTTTAGGTTTTGTTGAGATAGACATCTGATGAAATCTGCTTCCTCCCTTTTGGATCTTGGTGTGCTTCCTTTCTTCTACCTTCTCCCTCACTTCCTCTGTTTCTCCCTTTTGTTTATTTATTTTTCTTCTCCTTTCTTCTTTCTTCTTCCTTATGTGCCCCCTCTCCTTGGTGGTCCATCTGTCACCCTCTTGAAGCACGTGCTACCGCCTTCCCCTTCAATGCTCGTCCCCTATCCCTTGTGCATTCCTCCCATATTTTCCTTCTTTGGAAAATTTAATAGCATTGTAGGCCTTTCCTTAGGTTGCACCATGTAGGAATGGGATCACAACATATTATTTAAAAATAATAAAGACATTTATAATATATTATAATACAAGATATTTATAATATACATTTATAATATATCTATTTTTTATTTTATTTAAAAGAAATACCCTCTTTCACTTTATTCTTAATTAATTAAAACTTTTTAATGAATTTTCTCTTATCATTAAATTAATCACTTTTAACTAATCTCAAATGAATCATAACCACTATTAATTAAAATATCCATTTTTTAATTAACTAAAATGAAAATTTCTTAATTAATTGCAAATGAAGTTTACAAATGAGCTCTAATGAGCCAATAATTATTTTCCTAAACTTCATTAATTAATTTAAAAGCATATAAATTTAGCATATAACTTAATGTGTTATCGTTTACAAGGAGGACGATTTGTTTTCAATTTTTTTAATATGACAATTAACCTTATGCATATATAATCATCTTGCAGTGGTTCCTATATTGGAGCTAAATCATAAAACTACTCTAGCTATGATGCAGTAGAAAGCAAACACATTTATACAATTAACCAAAGAGGGAGTCTTTCCATCAATTCAATCACCTATCTTAGCCAGAGATTTTACGATAGCTACTAGGCTATCAACTAAAGCTCCAGGTGATTGTCTATCGATGATTATCCCTTCCATCAATGCATACCTATATGAAGGTATCTATCCATATTACATTTTAGTACCTTAATCATCATTTCCCCTGATCTTTGGTACCCTCCTTTCTGGTGGGTAACTCTACCTATTCCACCTATGAGTGTACCTAATCCTGCACACTTGGCAATATGTTAGCGATAACATGCCCTTATAAATCAACTAAACATAACATAGTTGGTTCAATTTTTCAAACAAAGTATCACCACATATTAGGTTAATATATTGTTTTCTTGTGCCTTAAAGTCAACTAGGGAGGGCCATGACATCCTATCCCACTAGGATTAAAGATCGTCCTTGGAGTTTCCAAATTTTCTTTTGCTATTCAGCAAAAAATAAAATTATCACATTGTATAGTTTCAAACAAAAAGGAAAAATGTTTTTGGATAACCTCCACTTTATCCCAAGTGGCATTCTTCTCAGATAACTGGTCTCACTGGACATTACACTAATAGAGAGTTTGATTCAGTAGAGATTTGGATTGAAACTCAAGAATCTTCATCGGTAGTACTTCAATGGCCTTCATATTTGCCATATATAATTTAGAAACATCCCACACATGTTCAGGGTCAGCAACATATTTTCTAAGAAAGGATATGTGGAAAGTATCATGGATTTTGGATAGATTAGGTGGTAATGCAAGTCGATATGCAACAAGATTGATCTTTTCTATGATCTCAAAGGGCCCCACAAAATGTGGATCCAAATTCATGGATTTGATAGCACTTTTATTTGTCTTAACCCTTAAGGACACCTTATCTCCAATAGAATACTCTCTAGGAATCCTTTTTAAATTTGCATAACTCTTATGCCTATGCGTAGCTTCCTTAAGACTTTGCTTAATTTCCTTTAGCTACTCTTCCATTATCCTGACCATTTTTGGGCCAATCACAACTCGATCATCTAGGTTGTCCCATGAAAATTGTATTCTACACTTTTGTCCATACAAGGCATCAAAAGGTGTCATTCCTAGTGAGGAGTGATATCCATTATTGTAGGCAAACTCTACCAAAGGTAGACAATTTTCCCACTGAGATTTATGATCCATGCAGTACATGTGGAGCATGTCTTCTAAAACTTGGTTTACTCATTTTGTTTGTCCATCAGTATCAGGATGGTATGATGAACTCATATTCAATTTTGTACCAACTGCACTATGAAGGGATTTCCAAAATTCAGAAGTTAATTTGGAGTCTCTAGTTAAGGTCTAGTTAGTATAGCCCTTAGCATATCAGAATCCTATCACTAATCAGTAAATTAAACAATATTAATAAGAAATAGGGGAATATGAAATACATGAAGCATGACCAGGTATCCTGAGGTGAAAATATTTGTTTTTCTTATCCCTCTGTGCAGACAGTTTGGAAAATATTGGCAATTGGCAAAAGGACAAATTTAATTCCTACCTAGAATCCATTTCCTACGTTAAAATGAGTAATATCCTAGAGTAATATCCCAGATCAATCCTCCAAATTGATACTTTAGATCGATATCATAGATCGATATCATAGATCGACATCCTAGATTGATATCCTATTTTGATATCATAAGATCGATATCCTTATTCAATATCCCAGAAATAGGTTTCCCAAAGTAAAATCCCTAAAGGAAGTTTTTGAAGCAAATTATCAAATGTAAATCCCAAAAATTCAGATCAAATGAAGATCAAATTGTACAAAGAAAGTAAAATCAGTATCAAATCACTTGCTCAAAAGAAAAAAAGGAAAGTAAAAAATAAACAGTGATTTTTAGCACTTTATATGAGAAAGTACCCTAAAAAATTGAAGAAAATAAGGGGATGAACTTGAATCCATGGAATTGTCAATACTAATGTACCTTACACATGACTATATATTTGATGCATTAGCATTTCACTTTTATGCAGACCAATGTTTGAATGTGGAAGAGCTAACTTTAGGTGTCCTATATCACCTAGTGGTCTACTCCAACTAAAATCCAAACCTAGGATTGGGTAAGACATTTGCAGACCCCTGATCATACCAATGGGCTGAAAGAATCCCGCTTGACACCTGGGTATGCTTGTGCCTTATCAAATATACTCACTTGCATACATAAGGATAATGAACAATTAGGGCCTATCCTAGCGAAAATATCATGTTTCAGAAGTCTAGTGTGGCTAGTATAAAACTTTTGATCAGTCAACTAGGGTGTTTGAGTCTCATGGTAAAACTCAAAAATTCCCAAATAACAACAATCAAATTTTCAAATGCAATCATCAAAAATCAATTTATTTTATAATATTTTGTTTATTAGAATTATTTGTACTATATAATTAGATACCAAATGGATGTTAGCAATGATATTTAAATGACCACTAATTATATTATACATATTATTTTAATTTATAAAAGCTTATGAATAGAAAACCATACATCATTGCATCTCACATATGGGTGTACTATCTTTCACAAAGAGATAAAGAAACTATAATTCATGATTGTTATACATTATATGGTGTCATCCATTATATTGTTAAAACCTCATATCATATTGCATACATTGTGTTTTACGTGATTAAAACATACATGTCCATTTATAATAACTCAATATCATCAAAAATAAATGCAATACAAACATGGCACGAATTATGTCATAAACAACATAAAGTAAATGCATACAAGTGAAGTAGATCAAAATTGCATAAAATATCAAACATTGCATTTGTATACATAGCATCATAAATTAGTTTATATACACATGTATATCACTGCATCCACATCATATAGCTAGTGTATGTCATACATACATCACATCATATAGCAATAAATCGAATATCTGCATTGCATCCATGTGCATAACATAAACATAAAATACCAAAAATAAAGTACACATATAATGAGATGAACTATCATATAATATAAATATATGTGTCAATAGTACATAGTAACAGGATATATTGAAATTCTCGTAGGCTACAACTATGTAGGTCCTCCACCTTACACTCAAAAGTGATACATAAAGTAAAATTTGTACCAAAACAATGACCTAGATCTGGCCTACACCCTCTAATCGACATGTTCTAGATTCCTCTCCAACTTTAGGTGTCTACTCTAGAACCTACTATAGGGCCTACTATGGATCCTGTGCTCAACCTATACCAAATACGCCTAGTGCATGGGACATAACCCACTCTGTCCAAAGAGTCCTATGACTTGATCTAGAAAATGACTACCCTGTCTCCCTAGTATTGTTTCTGGATCTGGTCCTATGAGTCCTTGTAGTGTGTTTATCCTATGGTACCTCCCAACCTATCATATTTATGTAGCCCTTCAGCTAGGAGATGTGATTTGCACGTATAGTATCTCGATCATTACCCTCCACGAGGGAATAAAGCCTCCTGATCTCTGCCATGGGGTCATGACCTGCTGGTAGTAAATAATATGGTGTTGTGGGAGGTGCCATGATAGCCTGTGTAGATGAGGGGTGCCCCATCACTACCCTCACTAGGTCTCTCTTAGTAGTACCAACACTCAGTTGTGCTTGTGTCAAATCTCGCTCACTTGTGAGTTGTGTGATCCTTGTGTCTACTAAATCTACCTATACCTAGAGAGCTACCCTATCCTCCTCGTAGTGACACCACTATCACTAAACATGAGTGAAATTCACCCCTATAGTTATGATGGTAGTATACTTGTGTATAATCTAAGTCTGTAGTATCTCAACCTAGCTCTAGAGGTCAAAAATTTGGGCTTTCAGCTACCCAATATTGCTTTTCGGATATTCCTCACCCTCCTTTGATACCTATTTTTTAGTGGCATTAGTGCCTCATACACCCTTTGTCCTATAGAAGGTCTTGCACCCATGTGGGTCCACATCTATGCCCTATGTGCCCTCTACTACAACTCCACTAGCTAGTCGGCCTAGTGGACCCTCTCCATACCACCAGAAGTTGGCCAACAAACCATCATAGTTAGGAGTAGTTCCTACATTCGCTTGGCCTGAATATTGAAAGTCATCATCATAATTACCCAAGGGAGTAACCTGGGGCCATGTCAATTACCTCTCGAGGACCAGGCATTTATAGATAGTAAGCATATTTGGAACATCCTACCAGATCCTAAACTACCATAGGACATGAGAGTAGAAGTGGTACTCTCATATTTTAGCCTTCCAGCTGAAGATCCATCTATCTTTGTGTGCTCGGTGTAGGTCCCAGTCTACATGTATCCATGTCAAACAGTCCATGTACGATCACCACCGTATGTACTCAGGATGGAGCTATAAAAATCTAGAAATATAATGCTCTAGGTCTCCTACATGAGACCTACTCCTGAAGCCCTCTCTCTACCAGGACCAGCAAGCAACATAATACTGACTCTCATCATTGATGTCAGTGATCAGAAGGGGTAAGTCTATAGGGTGCTCGATCAGGATGTGATGCCAGCCCAAAACCTAGAGGAGTATGTTGCAGCTAATGTCGAATCTACTCTAGCATGTGATCTGATACAACTTGTAGTAGAGCTATGCTAGCAAGACGCCACCTCATGACAAAATGAGAGGATCTCGGGTCAAGCTCACCATCACCTCTCTGGTTTGAGCTAGGAGGTTCCAAGGGAACCTCACACCTAAAGAATCTATGAGGACTATATATAATCAAAAGCATAAACACAACCTACCACTATGAGAATAATCGAGCCTCGAACCACTCCCAAACGTGGATGTCACCATGGGGATTACAGCCTTGGGCCTCAATTTTTTGATCACTAAATATGGAATCAAATACAATCCTTCTAGACATAGTAAAATAAAACGTGATGGCCTCACCATCAATGGGTATGTGGAATATGTGGTACACGTCCTCAAAAGTAATAGTTATATCACCTATCGGTAGGTGAAATGTATTGGTCTGCACATCCCAACGATAAGCCAAAGCAGTCAAGTATCTCTGGTCAATATTGATGGTGGGGATGTTCAAGATGTAACCAAAATCCATAATAGTGAACCAATTTTACTCCTCGTAAGTGAGATCACCATAGAGGTCATGAAGGACATCGATCTCCCTTGCTCTGTTGTTAAAGGTCTGAGTGGTAAAAAAAATAATAAACAAATAAAAACAATGAAAAATAATTCTAACTATCAAATCAAATTAAAAAATGCATAAAAACACAAAATCATGTAAAAAAATGATCACCAATTTTAAAAACATCAGAAAAGCATTCAAAAAATGCAATAAATGACATTAAGTGCCTAGAAAAACTCAAAAACAATTTAAAAAATAATTTTTTTTTGAAAAAATTTCTAAAAATTTGACTTTGCAGGTTAGAATCATGGTCGGTCCAATGGTAAAAAATTTGACCATTGGGATTTGAATCCCATCGTGACTGTTAGCCATGGCCCACAATATAACAATTGGGGCCCAAGACTACCACCCACAACTAAAGAAAGAAACCCTAAACAGGTCCACCATTCCCGTAAAAACCCTAAAAATTTAAAATAAACCCCCTGTCTAACTAACCTATGCTAAACCTAACTATAGTGAAGTTTTTTACCAACAGTTTAGTGTAGTTCATTTACCAATTAATTAATGATATTAATTTTACATCTGGTAATGACAAGTGAGGTCTCAATTTGTGAGTTACCTTAGAAGCACTGGCTCCTCCACTGGTCGAGGCTTCTGGTTGATCCTCCATTTATGTGGAAAATGGTAATTATATTGAGTTTTCAGTAGCGTTCCATGTTAGAAAGTAGTTTTTACCTCCCAAAGCTCTCAATTTTACTATCACTGATAGGTGAATAATGAAAATTTACAAAGTTAAAACCCTTATATAATTTATGATTTTGGTGCGGCCCATGGTTGACATATGTGGTCCCCAGATTAGGGTTTTTCAACCATGGTTGACATCCATGATTAAGGAATTTGCCCTCTTATAACAAGTATAGTTAGCAAACCGTATTAATTGCTCCAAATTCCTACCATGGAAAGCCTTAAAAGGTCAAATCAAGGATATTAATCAGATCAGATAAACCAAAAAATTTAAAATTAACAAAAAAATCAAAAGCCAAATGCACCTCGTATTTAGTTATTTACCCTATACACTTGGTAGTTGCAGCAACTGGCGATCCATGCAATCCGGCAAGATGAGCAAATTACCAAAGGAAATTTAGGGTAAATTTGTAATTTCTAAATTGTTATGTTTCATTTCAATCCCTAAGAAGGCCTACATAGCTGGAATGCTCCATGGGAATGAGATATTCATCATGATTATCGTAAGACACTTTTTAGCATACCATCGACATTATGATTCACTACAAGCCTAATGGACATTGCTATCATTTTGATTCCCTAAAAAGGCCTTCATGGATGGACCACTCCATAGGATAGGAATATGCAATTACTCTAAATGGTGTAATCATACCTAATTAGACCTTGCCAAATATTCAAATGCTAAATCTTAATTTATTTAAGGATCATTCATAGTGGTCAAGTGACCTCATCGTTTCATTTAATTTTCATTACCTTCATTGACTCGTCACTTGAGGGGGTTGTCATAATATCAAATCATAATCAAAGTCAATAGTAGATCCCTTGATCTTACCAAAATTATGTTTGTCCTTGCCAATCATTGCTAAAGACTATCATAAGATTACCCCTTTGCTTGGGAAAAATAGAAAATATGACAGTTAGTTTGTAACTCTCATCCTTTCGGATTAATAGGCACAAAAGCGTACTTGGCATTGATGCTATCCGAATGTCTAATGATAAGTGTAAAATTTTTCAAATTTAAGCCTTCTATCAAGTTAGAAGTAATTATTCGAGGATGCTCGTCATTTTTTTGGACTCGAGGCATCTAATTTTGATTAGATCAATGATCATCATCCAACCTACGACATCATTTTATGAGGTCTATTTTTTCTCAACGTTGTTCAAAATCACAACGCATTTCAAAAGGGGCATATGTAGACACCTAAAACACATCATGCTGAGGTGACTACTCATATGGGACATGCTAGAAGACCATATGGAAGACCTTTGGATATATCCAAGGTATAGATGTGGTTTTTACCACTCAATTTGGCACCTTTGCCTAGTCAGTGATAGTCGTTGCTAACACCCGCAGTTAGCAGTATTCACCATGCATGTCAGCCATGGTCAGTACTCAAAGTTAGTTGGCCTTCACCCAATATCAAGTTGGTTGCAACAAAAAATTGGTTGTATATTGGAGCAGTTTGAGTGAGGAAGGTTCTAGATACTTCCATCCAGTTGGTTCAACTGCCCAATCTTGATCTTGGATTCATGAGGAAGCCATCCCTAGACCTGGGCCAATGCTATAAGATCCCTCTTTGAATTGGAATAAGTCTAGAATATATTTTATCAATTGAGCAACGAAGCCTTGTCGAATTGCATACTCACCTAGATGCATTGAGAGGGATATTTTTGCTACCCAATTGGAGATCGTATTGCGATGGAGGTCCTAGGATCCTAGGAGAGCCAATAAATGCAAATTCATGCAATTGGTGCACAATATAAACAATTCAATTGCCAAACCTATGAAAGGACACAAAGGCGATCCTTGGAAATCAATTTGAAAAGGGATATTGGGGAGAAAGCCCTAATTCTGAGGGTAAGTTTACTCAGAGCTCTGTCACGACTATTAACCATAGTGGACAATGTTGATTACACATAATACCCATGGTGAGCAAATTGCTATAGATTCCCTTATGCTATTTTCTATATATTAATTGAGTAGATCATATTATGCTTAGTGTAGGGTCAATTTGCATTTTAGAGACATATGTCCGATGGAATTAAGCATTTAAAGTAGATTTACCTTCATTTTGTCAATTTGGTAATTAGTGCAATTGTGGGTTATTTCATGCGTTTATGCTTTCTATTTGATAAACTAACCCAATAGATAGATAGTATTTTCTTTCTTGCACATGTTTGATGGCAAAATTTCATGATTAATATAGGTTTACTATGTTTTATTTGTTTTCTTGATTACATGCTTGTTATGGCATATTTTTGTGAAATATCCTTTTAAATCCTCATTAAGAGAGGCCTCCTTCGATTTTAATGTTTCTTGTTGTTTATTACACATAGGACTAACAAGGTTTTGGGATGCAAGGCAAAAAATGCCTCTAAGCATGGAGAAGAGGGTCATAGACACCCTAGAGCATTTCGTGTCATCCTAAAAGGCATTTGATTCACATCTACCCTAAAAGGGGATTAGATTTGTTGTAATTGAAGTATCAAAATGGGTATCCCTTAGAAGGATGAATATGTAACTTGACTCAATTTGGAATTAATAAATATTCTTGCATTTTGTTTCCTTTTTGTTGTTATTTGGTGCATGTTCATTTGTTATCTCTCCTTAATTACAATAGATCACATTAGGTGTGAGCCGTTTTTAGTGGTTACAATATCCTATTGGTATTTTTTAAAAGCACTACGAATGCTTTGAAGATGCTACATTTAAGAACCTATTGGTGTTTTTAGAAAGCATTGTGAATGCTTTTAAGATGCTATGTTTAAGACCCCGTTGGTGTTTTAGAAGCCTTATTGATGTTTTTAGAAAGCTCTGTGAATTCTTGAAGATGTGTTTTTAGGAGAGCTAGTTAAGGTTTTTAGTGAGCACCACGAGTGTCTTGAAGACACCATGAATCTAAGAACCTATGAGCATTTTATGAGCCTACTAGTATTTTTAATAACATTCTGAGTCTAAGAGCCTAAGAGTGGTTCAGGACGTTGTGTTTTTCAAAGCCGATTTAATGCTTTGAAAGTGTTATGAGTTCAAGAGCATTGGGTGTGTCTAGAGAGCACTGAGAATTTGAGAGTATTGTGTGTCTTATACCTTCGTGTCCAAACAGAGAGGGAGTTTCACGCTTGGGAGTGCTTCCAGTAGATAAAACCACCCATGATTTTAAGATAAAGTTATGTCTAGAAAGCACCTAATTTTACCCTACTATAGGTTGTTGAAATATTGGCTTGGTTTTCCCTTAATCGCTCTGTAGAGCATGTTCAATATTTGCCATGAAGGGTGTTAGCCTTTGGTTAAATCTTGTATTAGAAAGGTTCACTATGCAATTTAAATTAAATAGAGACCTTTGATTTATGTGAAATACAATGGAGGGTGTTAATTAAAAAGAGACCTTTGATTCATATGAGACATATTGAAGGATTTTAATTAAACCAGAACCTTGGATTTATATGAAACATACTGAAGGTTTTTAATTAAAAAGGAAACCTTTGATTTATGTTGATTATATTAGGGTTTTTAATTAAAAAGGAAACATTTGATTTATGTTGATTATCTTAGGGTTTTTAATTAAAAAGGAAACCTTTGATTTATGTTGATTATCTTAGGGTTTTAATTAAAAAGGAATCCTTTGATTTATGTTGATTATCTTAGGGCTTTTAATTAAAAAGGAATCCTTTGATTTATGTTGATTATCCTAGTGTTTTTAATTAAAAATGAAACCTTTGATTTATGTTGATTATCTTAGGGTTTTTAATTAAAAAGGAAACCTCTAATTTATGTTGATCATCTTAGGGTTTTTAATTAAAAAGGAAACCTTTGATTTATGTTGATTATCTTAGGGTTTTTAATTAAAAAGGAATCCTTTGATTTATGTTGATTATCTTAGGGTTTTTAATTAAAAAGGAAACCTTTGATTTATGTTGATTATCTTAGGGTTTTTAATTAAAAAGGAAACCTTTGATTTATGTTGATTATCTTAGGGTTTTTAATTAAAAAGGAAACCTTTGATTTATGTTTATTATCTTAGGGTTTTTAATTAAAAGTGAAACCTTTGATTTATGTTGATTATCTTAGAGCTTTTAATTAAAAAGGAAACCTTTGATTTATGTTGATTATATTAGGGCTTTTAATTAAAAAGGAAATATTTGATTTATGTTGATTATCTTAGGGTTTTTAATTAAAAAAGAAACCTTTGATTTATGATGATTATCTTAGGGGTTTTTAAATTAAAAAGGATGTAGATTTATTCTTTGAATTAAAGTTATGGGGCTTTGATTTAGGAAATGAATGAATGACTTTTTAAATGTTAAAGGGATGTGTCTTTAATCCTTTAAAATAGTAATTGATTTGATTGGAATTTGTGAATTAAAAAGGATGTAGATTTATTCTTTGAATTGAAGTTATGGGGTTTTGATTTAGGGAATGAAAAGAAAATGATTGTTTTAGAGGTTAAAGGTATGGGACTTTAATGCTTTAAGAAATTATTGGATTTGATTAAAGTTAGAACTTGATCTAAGCAGTACATGTTGGATGACTCTATAAGGGAATTTGAGAGGTGAAGATAAAAGTAAAGGATCTTTTATAATATCAATTATGAATTAGATGGTTGGAAACTTAATTGAATTTTGTATAGTTGCAATTTAGCAAAGTAAATGAATAGATGCATTTAAAGGTATGTCTATCCTGAACCATGAGTACCTTGATACCCTACTACCCTCAAAGAATCAATGGGAAGAAAGGAGAAACAATGAGTTAAATGGAATCAAAGTATAGGTAATTGTATTTTATGTTGCTTTACTTATGCTCAAATAGACTAGAATTGTAGGGAGATATCCCCAATGCAGTTATTGTAATATTCTTTAAAGTAAGAAGGAGTTACCAAGCAATTTATAATACAATAAATGTTTATTGGTTTAGAGGAAGTACCTTTACTTTATTTTTGTATTTGGTTAAGCTATGTAGTTGATTCTCTTTTAGTGTTAATCCTTATTTATTTTATGGATGCTTAGTAATTACTCCTTGATGTTGTAGTATCTAGTTGTATCATTGTTTGGTTGCTTGATGATAGAAATATAAGAGTATAGTTCTAGGGTGGACTTAGAGGTGACCTAAGGGAATTGAGAATCCCTTAGGGTGAACATAGGTGACCTAAGGGAATTGAGAACCCCTTTAGGTGAACATAAGAGACCTAAGAGAATTGAGACCCCTTAGGGAGATAAAGGACTAAGTTGTAGAGAGACTAAATCTGAGTTAAGATAGCTCGTCATGGAGACAAGAGAGATAGCTTAACTCACAATACTCATAGCATACTTACACATAATGTTTTGTGTATGGTATGGATATGTGTGTATACCTTCGATGAATGGAGGGTGATAAGTCTGGATCATCAATAATGATGGGATAGATGGTCTTATTTTAAGTAACACATGATATGCTTACACTGATGGACTTGTGTTAGGGTACCTCGTGAGATGTAGCTTTCAGGAAAAATTAGGAGATTGAAAATTTAGTAAAATAGTAGTTTGGTTAAGGGTCTATGAAGGTTTCATGTACCTCTATCCATAGTAAAAAAAAAACTTTGTATTTTTGTATTTTATTTGTTTGTGTGTTTTTGGGTCGTTACAAATAGAAACGGGAGTTTTCATGTGAATTCAATTATTAGTGTGCTTTGCAAACTAATATGGTGTTAAAATACTTTGAGAAAAGTATTTTGGTCCTAAAATGCCATTAAGGGCCATGAGGAAAAGAATCTATACCCTCCATATTCTAGAAAGAATTTAAAAAAAAAAAAAATATATATATATATGTCATTCAAAGTCCTCCAAAGCACTATTGACTACCCTTTGAATTTAAATAGCACTATTGGCTACCCTTTGGTGTGCATTATGTCATCTTGGATGCAAATACCACTAATTTATTTGCATCACCATCCTCTTGACCTCTTCAGCAGGTCATAACCTAGACTACCCTTCACCTTTGGAGAAGGCACCCCTAAATGCTATAAAAAGCCACCATGGGTTAACCAAAAGGGAGCATGGATGCTGGAAAAATCTAGGAGAAATATTGATAGGTAAACTTGGGCTTAGGGATTATGCTCTTTACCCTTTGGTAAATCAAAAACCAAACAACCCAAAGTTTTTAGTGATATTTGGTCAAAGCATTCATAGTAGGGAGAGCAAGCAAGGAAGGCTGGGTAGAGAAGGTTGCAAGAGGCTTGAATTATTCAGGTCATATCTTACCTTTATCTTTGCAAGGTTGCTTGTATAATATTTAAGTTGAATGTACATCTATCTTGACATTGGGACACTCATGTTTTTATTAATGGTTTAATGACACTCTGTATGCTAGATATGATGATTTTATTAATGGTTTATGGGTCATTAATATCTGGTTGTGTTTGAAGATTTATTGACTAGGGGTAAGGTAGAAGGTCATTGGACCTCTAACTCATGAGCCAATCTACCCAAAGACCCCTAGACCAATGTCATCCTATTTATAAGCCTCGAATCTAAGGATTCACCCTTGTATAGCACTAAATTTATAAAATGGATGTTGTTGACCTCGAATAGACTACATGGCCTTGATTTTCTCTCTACCTATGACAATGATGATCGAAAGTCTACCATAGTAGCACCCTAGATAGAATAGTCACCACTAGCAGATCCAACATTGAATGTATATTACATTACTAGCACAGAAGAGATTTTGTGGTGTTCTGTCACCCACCACATGTTCCATGTTGAAAAATTTACATGGACCAATATGAAGCCTATCCACTTCAAAGGAATTTCAGACTTCATAGGAATGTTAAACCCTGTTCGATTGCTTTTTCTTTGATTTTAGTCATTTAGAGGAGATTCCCAAAGTTGACATATGTGTTAACAAAATTCTATCTCGAGTGAGGGAAAACACTCTGCTACTCTCACCTAAAATCGAGTATCTCTTACCAATAGTGCCTCACTATAACCATTTAATTACTATAAGGTTAGACACCTATGTAATGGAGAGGGGAATACAATAAGTTTCCTCGGGTTATCTCAAGGAACTTAAACTATTTACAATAGTCGTAAGTAGTTAGTTAGGGAAAGTTGTGTACATCGTAAACTAGTAGGAAAACCCTACACTACTTGACCTTTGGTTTGTGATATACGTCTTCGATATGGCTATAATTTTACAAGAGTGTTAGCTTAGCCTCCTCATGGGATGTGAAAATAATCGAACATGGTTTAAATACCAAAAATGAAGGAATTCCTATAGTTATCGACTAGCCAGTGATGATTGAAATCCATATTGATCGCTTTCCCATTGGATATGATTTACCATTACCTAATTAATTCACCTTATGAATGAACACGGTCTGTGGATAATTTTTCTACCAATGTGGCTTACCTGTTGAGCTAGATGAGTCCTACAGAGCAAGATAAAGAAGCCTCGTACCCATACATAAGGGAGGTGGAGCTTCTTTTGGGGTCAACCATAACTGGTTGGTCAAAAGGTAGCTTGTGCTAGCCATGGTGACTAGGCAATAGTGGTAGACTATCTAGCTTATGTGTACCCAAGGGAGAAAAAGTGATAAGACGTCGGGTTGGAAGAACCGACGTAGGATATGAGTGCTTAAAAGTTATATTAATATAATTTATATGAAGTACACTTTACTCAATAATTACCAGCATAAGTATGAAAAGGAACATTTTAGACCTTATGTGAAATAGAGAATTACATTGTATAGATGCCAATTTAAGGAAACCCTTTTTGGGGATTTTTATGAAAATATCTTAGAAGCTGTCCAACAAAATTTAAGGGATAAATTAAGATAAACCAAGTGGTAATATTTTAATATATTTGGAAACAAGTTTTGAGAGAGATTTGGTAAAACTTGTTAGTACAATCTTAATTGTTTGGGAAACAAAAATTGTATAAATCTCTCAAAATTAATCTTGAGAAAATATTATGGTAAAAAGGTGTGTAAACCATGATGAATCCTTGCTTAGGGATTTTAAGCCAAAATTTTGAAGGATTGGTATAAAGTAAGTAATGGTCTCATTGGTTGGCTATGCAATACCCCTTTTTAAGAACTATAGTTTATCCTTGATGAGAGATTGGTTAATAAATCTCATTTGCTAATATTATGTATCTATAGTGTATTTCTTATGATAAATTAAGGGCCAAGTTTGTAAACCTATAGTGTAATCTTGTGAGTAGATTACGAGACCAATCATAGCTAAACTTGAGTGATCTTAGTAGTAGATTGCAAGAGAGTTGTAGCTAATCTTGGGGTAACTATAGTACGATCTTGGTGATAGATCGTGAGGCAACTTGGTAGCCTAATTTTGTGGAAAGACTATAGACTACAATACAAATTAGCAAACACATTCATAAAGGAACTATAGTGTAACCATAATAATGGATTGTAGAACAAATCTGGTTTATAACCTTGTAGTAGGTTATGATTAAACCCTTGGAAGGATTTGTAGATCTACAATTGAATCCATCTAGTTTAAATGCTATTTCTGTTTGAAGAAATATGAGATACTTGTGAAAGTATGAATTTTTTAAATGTTATTTATATTTGAAGAAATATGAGATACTTGTGAAAGTATGAATTGTTTAAATGTTATTTTTGTTTGAAGAAATATGAGATACTTGTGAAAGTATGAATTGTTTAAATGCTATTTCTATTTGAAGAAATATGAGATACTTATGAAAGTATGAATTATTTAAATGCTATTTATATTTGAAGAAATATGAGATACTTGTAAAAGTATGATTTGTTTAAATGATATTTCTGTTTGAAGAAATATGAGATACTTGTAAAAGTATGATTTGTTTAAATGTTATTTATGTTTGAAGAAATATGAGATACTTGTGAAAGTATGATATGTTTAAATTACTATATGCATGAAAGGGATCTCATTTATGAATGAATTTATGGCATTCTCTCTAAAAAGACTAGCAATAGTTGATTGTAATAATAATTGTTTCAAAGGCATATCCTTGTGAATAAGGATATGAGATGAAAATGTGATTTTTAGTCTTAGGAAAGTATGGGATTTCCTTCCTTTGAATGGTGGAATGCTTTAGACAATTACATTGTGGAGAATGTATTGTGTTTAGTTGCATTCAATGAAAAATTATTACATGCTATTGTTTGTCTAGAATGCATTTCATATACATGTATGGGTTGTCCTGATCCCAAAAACATCTACAATCTAGTACTGGTGGCTCGAATGGAACCAAGCGAAAGTTGGAACTAGTCAACTCCTATTGATTATGTACACATGTTGTAACAAGGGCCTCTTTAATGAAAGACCCCATTATTGTAAAATGTATTTATTGAGATCAATTGTAATTGATTATATCACTCCTTGAGAGGATGTGTATACAATGTAATACTTGACTTCAAATAATCATAGAAGAAAAGTAGAGTTATATCATGATATGAAGTTATCTCATGACAAGGTTTGAATTATTAAAAGTGAATTAAGAATTGTGTCTATTTGACATAGTGTATCCTTAAAACTAGAAGGAATGTATGATTCATGCATGTCACTTAGAGATTAACTATGAGAGTGATTATAGAGGAAAAAATTGAAAGTTATCTAATTCATGGAGATTATAGTTGGTTTAATCAAGTAAGGTAAAATGGTAGACATTCATAAGTCTATGAGGGTTTGTGTGATAACCCCCTTAGCTTCCTATGGTTGATATGGGAAGGTTAAGCATTGCAATGATTGTTGTTCTATCCTTAAGGAAGAATCAACTAATCCTCAAGGCATACGCCTAATGTACGGGTTGAAAGAGACCTAACATAAAGACTAGTTTAATGTTTGATTTAAACTAGTAGGGAAAAAGGGTGTTCCTATTTGAGATAGGAGAATTCCCAATTGTAAGGTAAAGAAACCTTACCTACAGGTCATTATAGGGGTTGGCCACTCCTATCCACAGGATAGACACTGACCATGTTGGAATCCTGTGAAGTGCAACCTTGAACTTACTTGGAAACTAAACTATAAGAGAACCACATGGAGAGACTTTCAATTCACTCATGAACTAGTGACAATGATAAAATATAAATAAAAAAAAAATCCCTAAGGTTGGTTGGTCTTGGAATTGGGGTCATTACAGTTGGTATCAGAGCCTAGGTTGATTAGGCACAAAAGCTTCCATGAAAATGTTAGAAGAACTCTGAATAAATGCATGTTTGGCAAGGAAAGAAAAATTACTTGGAGGTTACCAATGGGTAAGTCCTTTCTCCCAAGACCGAACCACTGGTGAATCGGCTTGGAAGAGTTAAGTAAACCCTCCATGATAGTGGGTCTTAAGCGGTGTACCTGAGACTCTTTTGAGAAATTGTACTTGACATTCGTAGCTCCAAGCTAAGCCTCTTTCTTGTGTAAGCATTGTATTGCAAATCAACAAGAGTTATTTATAGATCCTAATAATAAGAAATTATCTTAGTAGGATCTTCACATTAGAAGAAAATATCAAAATATTTTTCTTTTGTTTGATGTTACAACATGACCTTTTGGTCAAATATGGAAGTCATTTGAAACTTAACTAGGATATGAGGAAACATATCCCACCAATAGTAGTAAACTAAACCT
This sequence comes from Wollemia nobilis, assembly GCA_028583015.1. Taxonomy (NCBI): domain Eukaryota; kingdom Viridiplantae; phylum Streptophyta; class Pinopsida; order Araucariales; family Araucariaceae; genus Wollemia; species Wollemia nobilis. Next base: position 9,948,957 of record JAQPPZ010016931.1, read on the forward strand.
TTACCATGGTTGAAACACCATTACATGACCACCAAATGGTAGTCAATTATATTAAAGTGTTGCATACTATTTATACAGTAAGATACCTTGTTGTAGAATGCATGTGGTATTTAAGATTTACATATAATAGAAATAAATGTGTAATTACAAAACTGACACTACTCTTAAATTCAGGAAAACATGGCACCTAGGTTGAGAAGTGGAAGGAAGAGGGTTCCTCAAAAGGAGAAACCAATTAGCACTAATAATGTTGAGGATAGACCCATAGGGGATAGTTCAAGAAATTCAAACAAAGTAGAAAATCTCACAACTATTGTGCAAACAATGCAAGGGGAAATGACTCTATATAGAGAGAAAATGGTTCAACAAAATAGTTTATTGGAAACCATTAGGGCAGAGATGCAAAAACCTGAGAATAGGAATCCTGAGCCAACAAACCCCATGGTAGGGCAGACTAATGACATAGATGAAGTGGATCATGTGACTAAGGCCCGTATTAATGGAGAACTAGAAAAGGACTTGAAACATGTCAAGGTTAGAAGGTTCTCTAGGGAAAGAAGGGGGAGATTCGATAGAATCTTGGTTGAATGAGTTAGGGATCTACTTCTCCATGAGAAACTATTCCTCCACAACTAAAATGGTCTGGACCATAGGAATTATGATTGAAACAAGTCTGGAATGGTGGGAGACCTATAGTAAGGAGCAAAATATCAATGTCATTCATTTCAAATGGGAGGACTTCATGAAAGCCTTCAGAAAGAGGTTCCTTATGGAGCAATTTTATATGAAGAAACTTGATGAGTTTGTTCAACTCCACCAAGGGACTCAATCCATAGAAGGGTATTATAGATAATTCTTGAAACTACTTAAATATGCTCCATATTTTGAGAAGGATAATAAGATGAAAGTGCATAAATTCCTCTCTAGAGCTAGATATCATATCAAAAATTTAGTAAGCATGCATAAACCTAGTGATTTGGAGATAACTTATGAGCTGGCTTGCCAAGTAGAGTACAATCAACACCCTAGTAAGAAATTTGGCAACTCTTCAAATGGGTCAAAGAAGGAACATCATCACCAACAAAAGAGGAAGTGGGAGCCTGAACCAAGTTAGAAAGGAAAGGAAACTCCCAAATTTGCAAAGAAGAACAATGAGAAACCAGGGCACTTTAAGAAGAAGTTCCAGCCAAGGAATAAGAACAACAATAATGCTGAAAAACTACAACCTTTGAAACAGGTAGGACCACCTCCTACCAATGAGAAGGATAAGCCAGATCAAGGGACAGGCTAGAATCATAAATCAGGATGTTATGAATGTGGAGGTCCACATTATGCCAGGAATTGTCCCCTTCATGTAGAGTCTAGCAAGAAGGCAAATGGGAAGGGCCACAAGATCTATGCGACCATTGGGAAACAGAACCTGGAAGGACAAGCAACTCCTTTACTCATAAATGGTAAAATATATGGTAGAGATGTTAAAATTTTGATAGATAGTGGAGCTACAGATAGCTTTATTTCTAGTAGCATAATAAGGGACATGTCGGAGAGACCTAGATCTTTGGCACAAGGGTGGAAAGTGGAGTATGGGTCAAGTTAGACCTACTCCATGGATCAATGCTTCCCCATAGCTAAAATTTCCCTACCCACTAGCTCTACCATTTGGCACCTATATGTAGTGCTGCTACATGCCTTCGACATCATCTTGGGCATGGATTGGTTAAAAGCTCACAAAGCTTTGATCAATTTCCAAGATCGATGGATTGAGTTCACTAATGATAGGAAAGAAAGGGTAAAAATGGTTAGTGAACAAGGTTCCTTTAAACTTGTGCTATTGTCTGCAATGCAACTAAATAAGACCATAAGGAGAGGAGGTATGGTCTACGTGGTTAAATTGAAAGAAGTTGAAGATGTCAATGAGGAGGAAGCATTTCAAAGATTCCCAATTCTGCAAGGATATAGGGAAGTATTTACCTCAAAACTTCTTGGGATGCCTCCCAAGCGAGAATTTGACTTCACCATTGATCTAGTACCAGGAACAGAACCCATCCATAGGGCTCCTTATAGGATGAACCCTATAGAGATGCAAGAATTGAAGGTGCAACTTCAAGAATTACTTGAAAAAGGGTTAATCAAACCAAGTGTATCTCCATGGGGTGCACCAATACTATTTGTGAAGAAGAAATATGGTTCGCTAAGGCTTTGCATAGACTACAGGATGTTGAACAAAGCCACCATCAAGAATAGATATCCTTTGCCAAGGATAGAAGATCTATTTGATCAACTAAAGGATACCACCATCTTCTCCAAGATTGATTTGAAATCAGGATATCATCAATTGAGGATCCAAGATGAGGATACTCACAAAACTACTTTTAAAACCTGGTATGGGCACTATGAGTTCACTAGTCCTACCATTCGAGTTGACCAATGCACCAGTTGCATTCATGAATCTGATGAACAATGTATTTAGAAATCAGTTGGACCGATTTGTATTGGTATTTTTAGATGATATTCTAATCTATTCCCATAGTAAAGAAGAGCATGATAGACACTTGAAGATCATGCTAGAGTTATTGAAGAGAAATCAACTCTACGGGAACCTATCCAAATGTGATTTTTATGTGCCACAAGTACACTACTTGGGACATATAATCTTCGCAAATGGGATTGCGGTAGATCCTCAAAAAATCGAGGCCATTTTGAATTGGCCACCTCCCACTAATGTAACAAAAGTGAGGAGCTTCATGGGTTTAGTAGGGTATTATCAAAGATTTGTGAAGGACTATTCTAAGATAGCCTCCCCAATAAAAAATATTCAAAGGAAAGGAAAGGCATTCGTATGGATGGACAAATGTGAAGCCACCTTCCAGTTGCTTAAACAAAAGCTCACTTATACCCCTATACTAAAAATCCTAGACCCCCAAGGTGAATTTTTAGTGTGCATAGATGCTTCTTTGGAAGGATTGGGAGGAGTGCTATCCCAAGATAAAGTAGTAGTGGCCTATGAGTCAAGAAATCTCAAGAAACATGAGGCTAACTATGCTACTCATGACTTAGAACTAGTTGTAGTGGTACATGCCTTGAAAATTTGGTGACACTACCTTGTGGGTAAATCCTTTGAGTTGAGAACTGATCACCAGAGTTTAAAGTATATCTTTACTCAACCTTTGCTAAATGCAAGATAGAGAAGGTGGATTGAGTTCTTGGCCGAATATGATTTTGGCATAGAATACATCAAAGGTAAGGAAAACAAGGTCATCGATGCTTTGAGTAGAAGAAGGCACATTACCGCACTAACCCGAAGTCATATAGATCTTATGGATCAAGTTAAACAAGCCCAATCTCAGGATCAGTTTTGTATTGAAATCCAAGCCAAAATGGCACAAGATCCTAAGATAGCTAGATATTATGGTCTCAAGGATGGACTTTTGTGTTTCAAGGATCGGGTAGTCATTCCCAAAGTTGGCAATCTAAGAAGGGTGATCATGAGGGAAGCTCATAGATCCCCATACTCCGCTCATCCAGGAGGGGCCAAGATGAGGGAGAACATGAAGAAGACCTTCTATTGGCCTGGTATGAAGAAGGATGTCACTAAATTTGTTGCCCGATGTCTGGAATGCCAGAAAGTGAAGGCAGAGCATAAGCACCCAGTAGGTCGATTATACCCACATGATGTACCCATGCAAAAGTGGCAAGTGATATCAATGGATTTCATAGTTGGGTTGCCTAAGACCAGGTACCAACATGATGTGATACTTGTCATGGTGGACAAACTGACCAAGGTAGCACACTTCATACCAAGTAGCACCAAGGATGATGCGGTAGTGGTCGCCAATAGATTCACCAAAGAGATCTTCAGGTTGCATGGATTTCCTAAAGTGATCATCTCTGATCGAGATTCTAGGTTCACATCTAATTTTTGGCAAGCCCTCCATCGTGCAATTGGCACTACACTAAATATAAGTTCTGCTTACCATCCAAAGATAGATGGGTAGATAGAAAGAGTCAATCAAGTCTTAGAAGACATGCTTCGCATGTATTGCATGGATCAAAAGTCTCGATGGGAAGACTTCTTACCTTTAGTAGAGTTTGCCTACAACAATGGATACCATGCTTCTTTAAAGATGGCTCCTTTTGAGGCTTTGTATGGCCAGAGATGCAGAACACCATTGTCATGGGATAATCTAGAGGATCAGGATATTATTGGACCCGATACACTCAAGGAAATGGAGGAACAAATGAAGGTAATCCGACAAAGGCTTAAGGAAGCTTCGGATCGCCAGAAGAGTTATGTTGACTTGAAGAGGACTCCTCAAGATTTTTTTGTGGGAGATAAGGTATTCTTGAGGGTAAAGCCTATGAAAAGTGCTATCAAGTCAACAAAACTAGACCCAAGATATGTTGGACCATTCGCCATCCTAGAAATAATTAGCCCTATTGCCTACAGACTCAACTTGCCACCTAATTTGGCAAAGATCCATGATTCTTTCCATGTGTCCCTTCTTAGGAAATATCTTGATGATCCTAATCATGTGTTGGATGTCTCAAAGTTGCAGATGGTGGATCCAACGTACATTGAGGTAAAACTAGTAAGAATCCTCGAGTTTCACTCCAAGACCATGAGGAAGCGAAACATAGAGCAATGCAAGGTCCAATGGGACCTATATTCTGAAAGGAATACCACCTGGGAAAAGGTGGAGGACATGAGGAATCACTTTCCTTATTTATTTGAAAACAATGTGTAATATTATTTCAGATAGACTTTGTGTGATGCATAGATAGATACTCTGATAGAGATACTTATGCATTGATGATGGTATGTATGCACTAATTTATATCTCATTACTTTATGATGATAGTTATATACTTTGATCTTACCATGCAAAATAATCATTGATGAATGATTTTCATGCAGTATATATGTTTTATTTCTTGAAGAATATGGTACTACTGATATTTTATTGCATCACAGGTCCAAGAGCTCTCATGGGTGGAAGAAGTTAGCCTTCTCATAGGAAGAAGGAGTTGTTCGACCACCAAGAATGAGATACTAGAAAAAAAGGGAAATGATGATGAAGACAACCCATGGGTAACATGGATAATTACCCGCATATAGGTATACTCATGACTGCACCATTGGGCAATGATGTCTGAGACTAGCCTCCTGGATATGATGGTGATAGCGAGCCTATCTTAAAGAGGCCATCCATAGGATAAAATAATGGTGTGGAATATTGAGATTGCATGGTTGCTTGTGATTGCAATTTGGTAAAAGCATTATGGTTATTTGCTTCCTTTGCTATGTTTTGGTTATGCATTAATGTTTTATTGTTTGCTAACTATGGTAACACAAGGGACTGTGTTTAGTCTAAGGGGGGTAGTATGTCACATCCCACCTCGACCCGAACCCTTGTGCTTGGAAAAATGAAATTAATGCTTAAATTATGAAGGCCTAGAAAATATTTGAAATTTTCAAGGTATTAAAAATAGTGGTGATTTATTTAATATTTTTGAAAAATGCATCCAAGAAAAGAAATAACATATATTTTAATAGAAAAAGGGAGTTTTCATGTGAATTTAATTATTAGTGTGCTTTGCAAACTAATATGGTGTTAAAATACTTTGAGAAAAGTATTTTGGTCCTAAAATACCATTAAGAGCCATGAGGAAAAGAATTTGTACCCTCCATATTCTAGAAAGAATTTAAATATAATATATGTCATTCAAAGTCCTCCAAAACACTATTGGCTACCCTTTGATGTGCATCATGTCCTCAAAGCTGCAGAAAAATACTATGCCACTAAATTGCCTACATCACCATCCACATGACCTCTCCAACAGGTCATTACCTAGACTACCCTTCACCATTTGAGAAGGCACCCCCTGAATGCTATAAAAAGCCACCATGGGTTAACCAAAAGGGAGCATGGATGCTGGAAAAATATTGAAGAAATATTGATAGGTAAACTTGGGCTTAGGGATTATGCTCTTTACCCTTTGGTAAATCAAAAACCAAACAACCTAAATTTTTTAGAGACATTTGGTCAAAGCATTCACAGTGTTAGTCTTACAATGGCACTGAGAGGGGGGGTGAATCAGTGTAGTTCTTTAAACTTAAATTCATAGCTCTTAAAACTGAAATAATGAAACCTTAAAACCAGATAAAGCAAGTATCACAAGAGAACATCACACAACACAAGATTTAATGAGGTTCACCAATTTGGCTACTCCTCAAGAATGACTGCTTGGACTACCATCCAAATCCAGCCTTTGCAAAGCACCAACTTTACAATCAATTTACCAGCACCAACTGGAAGGAGCACCAACCCCTGATTTATCTGCACCAACAAAAAGGAGCACCAACCCCTGATGCCAAGCTGCAACCTGGACTTCAATTTGAATCTATAAGTTTGTCAGTAAGATACCTTTACTTTTGCAAGACCCTGACTAGTCTTCTTCACCTTTGCATTCTCTGCGCACTCTGCTCTCTCTGTGCAATCACAGCAGCACCTGGTCGAACTTCAACCTTTTTGCTCTCAGCACACTTTGCTCTCTCTGTGCAATCACTTTGCACACTCTGCTTCGTTATAGTCGAACTTCACGATCGTCTTCTCCATTTTACGCACTCTACTCTCTTTGCAAATTTTACACTTAGCATGATTCGACATGACTTGCTCTCTATGCACCACGACCGTATATCACACTCCACCACATTCTCTCAAATCTCCAAACAACCCTCCTTTTATAACAGAATGTTTGAGATGAAAACCCTAATCTTAGTCGACTATAAATCCTAATCTTAGTCGACTTTCATGACAACTGTAAACCCTAATTTTAGTCGGTTGTTCATCGGTCTTCGTCGGCTTCAACTTAACCACGAAAATACAACATGTCACGATATCACGACACTTTTTCTCCTTGCTCTTTCTCTTAGCTTTGGCCCATAAAAATACAACATGTCGCGATATCACGACACTTTTTCTCCTTGCTCTTTCTCTTTGCTTAGGCCTGCAAAAATACATGTCACGATATCGTGACACTTTTTTCTCTCTCCTCTTTCTCTTTGCTTTGGCCCATGAAAATACAACATGTCACGATATCGTGACACTTTTTTCTCTCTCCTCTTTCTCTTTGCTTTGGCCCACAAAAATACAACATGTCACGATATCATGACACTATTTTCTCTCTCCTCTTTCTCTTTGCTTTGGCCCACGAAAATACATGTCACGATATCGCGACACTTTCACCTCCATATACTTCATCTTTGCTTTTGTCGCGATATCGTGACACTTCTGCCTTCGAAGTCTTCTTCTCTGCTTTTGTCATGAAATCGTGACACTTCTGCTTCCATACTTAGCTTCTTTTCTTTTGTCACGAAATCGTGACACTTCTGCCTTCGAAGTCTTCTTCTCTGCTTTTGTCACAAAATCGTGACACTTCTGCTTCGAAGTCTTGCTTTCTGCTTTTGTCATGAAATCACGACAATTCTGCTTTCGTACGCTTCCTCTCTTTCTTTTGTCACGAAAATGCGACATGTCATGATATCGTGACACTTTTTCTTTCTCTTCCTTCTTGCCCTTTTTGAGTCACAAAAATGCGACATGTCATGAAATCGTGACACTTTTTCTTTCTCTTCCTTCCTGCCCTTTCCAAGTCGCAAAAATGCGACATGTCGCGAAATCGTGACACTTTTCCAACTTACTTTCTCTCTCCTATTTTAGTCACGAAAATGCGACATGTCGTGAAATCGTGACACTTTTCCAACTTACTTTCTCTCTCCTATTTTAGTCGTGAAAATGCGACATGTCACGAAATCGTGACACTTTTCTAACTTGTTCTCTTTCTTCGAACTTGTCGTGAAATCGTGACACTTCTTCCTGCTTTCTCTTTTTCTTCCAACATGTCGCGAAATCGTGATAGTTTTTCCACTTGCCTTTTTCTCTTCCAACATGTCACGAAATCGTGACAGTTTTTCCACTTGCCTTTTTCTCTTCCAACATGTCGCGAAATCATGATAGTTTTTCCACTTGCCTTTTTCTCTTCCAACATGTCGTGAAATCACGACAGTTTTTCCACTTGTCTTTTTCTCTTCCAACATGTCATGAAATCGTGACAGTTTTTCCACTTGCCTTTTTCTCTTCCAACATGTCGCGAAATCGCAATAGTTTTTCCACTTGCCTTTTTCTCTTCCAACATGTCACGAAATCATGACAGTTTTTCCTGATTTTTCTCTCTCTTCCAACATGTCGCGAAATCATGATAGTTTTTCTAGCTTTTCTCTCTCTTCCAACATGTCACGAAATCGTGATAGTTTTTCTTTCCTGCTGTATATGTCGCGATATCGTGACACTTTTCTTACTTGTCTTTTTCTTTGATCTTTTGCATATGGGCCACTTCGATCTTCTTGGAAAATCACTATACATACTCTGAATAACCTTTGAACTCCTGTCTTCTGCATCTCAATAGCTTTTGAACTTCCTGTCCACTGCATCAATAGATCTATCTGATCGTGTTGACAACAATGACAATACTGTTGCTTGCACCTTGCTCAACAATCTCCCCCTTTGGAATTGTTGGCAACACATGTGCAATTTCCTATAACTCTTCTCCCCCTTTGACAATAATACCAAAGGGCTACTGCAGACTCCCCCTGAGTCCATGCACAACATTCTTAGGAAAAATTTATTACACTTAGAAAAAATCATGAACATGAGCAAAAAGATAATCAAATACTTAAATGCTCCCCCTAAAAATGTGATCCCTATAGCTAGTCAATTCTTGGGAAGTGTGACCACTCGACCAATCTGTCTCCAAGATAGAATGCACCTCCACTGGTACTCTTTCTATCATCGACACCTCCTGCCCAATCTACATCTGAATATGAAATAAGGGTGAAGTCTTTATCTTTTGGATACCATAACCCATATTCCATAGTAGCCTTGAGGTACATAAGGGTGAAAAGGCTTGTTTCAAATCTGCTTAACAAGATCACACAGAACTTATCCAATCTCATAGAATCATAAAGAGAATTGTTAGAGACTCAATATGTTCTATACTTAATGCTCAATCAATATATCAACTAAATCTCATAGAAGCATAAAGAGAATTGTTAGAGACTCAATATGTTCTATACAAAAAAAAAAAAAAAATATCAAATCCCAATCTCAACTCAAATCAATCTCATAGAAGCATAAAGAGAATTGTTAGAGACTCTATATGTTCTATTCTCAAATCTCAATCTCAACTCAAATCAAGAATATAGAATAGTTTATTTTATGGAACTTGAACAACCACATGCATCCAATCACTTGACTAGGCTCAATCAACTCTACTCAACCAATCACCTCAATGAACAACCCTTTATCACAAACCCTAGTCGAAGCATGTATCAACCAACTCTGTGCAAGCATCAAACACTGTACCACAACACCAACCAAATCCCTTTTTACATTTTCAACTTGGTCTATGTTTTCTACAGTCACCATTGGTCACACCTTACTTTCAACTATTCAAATCAGGAGACAACATTTTGTCAAACACTTCATGGCCAACTATAGTGCACCTTACTCAAACTCATACTTCTGGACCTCGGATAGGTATGATTCACAAAGCAAAGTTGCTCATCTTGATGAGCTAAACATGAATCAATAATCAGACTTCAATATTTTTCACCACAACATCATAATAGATCTAACAATCTTCACATCAATGTGTAGTTCAAATACACACTGCTTTTATCGAAACACATATATGCGGCTAGGGCAACATTCTTTCACTAACCAAATTATCTGAACTATTATAATCCTTAACTTTGGATAGTGGAAGTAAGAACCATCACCAGTACAACAATGACATATAGCAATACTACCAATAATGAGAACTCTCAATTTAATCACCACCCTTCACGACACTTCCACAAACAACTACATGAACTAAAAACACACTTCGACAACTATACGACAACTCCCCCTAACTACTTGCCTTTCATCCTTAGGTAATCCAAAACAAATACATAGGAGCATTAAAATGAAACTTCAAGATTGCTCCCCACGAGGATGTGCTACCTAGAGTTGCTTAGTGCAATAGAGGAGTAGTCTCCTTCAGTCCAAGGAGACACGATTTCCTTTCTTCTATCTTTCTCCAAAACTTTCTTGAACTCGGGCTTGGATTTTTCAACTACATCCCTGTTTTGCACCTTTTCGTGAACTCGAACATTTCTCTTGTGTGGTTGTCTCTTGTGCATCCTTGATGAATGATTATTTTCCTTTCTTTTATGTACATGATTTATTCCCTGTCTGTGTTGCATTCTTTGCGTCTGATGAAATCTACTGTTTTGCCTTAGATTAGATACAAAAGTGCTTGGACAAAACCTTGCTATGTGCCCATGACCATTACATTGAAAACATTGTACATAGTGTTCACTCAAAAACACAGATGTATTTCTACCAGCATAACTCTTTGATTTATTATTCAATCCACAATAAGTTGCCTTGTGACCATACTCGGTTGCATCTGAAACAATAGCCATTAAAAGTATTATTATGAATAGAGTGAGAGTGATAGAACCTCTTTTGTTGTGGTTGCTTTGTTGTAGATCTCCTTTGATATTTTCTTCCTTTTGAAGATTCAGCTTCAAACTTTTCTTGCTTCGATCCTTCAACAATGAACTTCTTCTTCTCTGCAGAGTTGGAAGATGAAGGTTGTTCAGCTTCATATCCAAGACCATGCTTATCCGTGGAGCTTCTTTGTTGGCTTATCATTTTATCTAGCAACTCTGTGCTCTTCTCAAATTTGAGATTTGTATTGGCCTCTTCTAGTTGTTTCTTCAATAAAACAATCTCTTCTTCTAGCTTGCTGCAATAATCTTCTAGATCTACTTCAGCCTCAGGGTTTTCACCACATACTTCAGAGTTCACTCCTTCTTCCTTTTCTGATTTTACTTCTTCAAATGCCATGAAAAGAGCTTCACCTGTTTCCTCTTCAGAATCCTCACCGGAGCTGTCTTCTGATGAACTGGCATTCTTGGAGATGAAACTTTTCTTCTTGAAGTTGCCTTTTCTAAAATTCATTTTCTTCTTCCAGTCACTTCTTTCATGGTGCGATCCTTCATCATTTTTGTTCTTCTCTTTAAGTGGACATTTAGTCGCAAAATTCCCAACGCCTCCATAGTTGAAACATTTAAATGGTAGCTTCCCTCTGTATTTTCCTTTTCCCTTTTTTAGTTTTCTAACAAAGTTTGCTTCCATTTCATCTGATGTCTCTTCTTCCTCGGACTCTTGTTTTGTGTTTTTATTTTTAAGGGCTTTAAAAGCCGCTTCTCTGTCTCTGGGTTTAGATCTTCCTATCCTCATCTCATATGCAGTCAAAGAACCATACATCTCATCTATACTAAAATAATTTAGATTTTTAGCTTCTTCTATCATTGAGACTTTGGAATCAAACCTTTGAGGAAGAGATCTTAGTACCTTTTTCATGACGGAAAAGTCTCCAATATCCTCGTCGAGTCCTTTGATCGCATTAATGATTCCATTAACTCTCGGCATATATGCCTCAATGTTTTCATCGTCATTCATTTTCAATGCTTCGAACTGAGCTCGATGTGTCTGTAACTTGGCCTCCTTGATCTTATCATCTCCTTCATGAATACTCCTCAGTTTGTCCCATATCTCTTTTGCCATATTATAGCTCATGATCTTTACTAGTTCACTGTCTGCTAATCCGCACATGATAGCATTTTTTGCTTTTGAGTTATTTTCAAACAGTTTCTTTTCATCAGCCTCTTTTGGAGGAGTGATGGGTATTGTGTATCCACTAACTACTGAATCCCAGATGTCATATCCCAAAGCACAGAGATATGTCTGCATCCTGATTCTCTAGAACGCGTAATTAGATCCATCAAACAATGGTGCTTTGTTTGATGAGAAGCCTTCACCACCTGCCATTGTGTTACTTCCAAGATCACCCTAGCCAGTTAAGCTTGTACAGGAACTTGGCTCTGATACCAATTGTTAGTCTTACAATGGCACTGAGAGGGGGGTGAATCAGTGTAGTTCTTTAAACTTAAATTCATAGCTCTTAAAACTGAAATAATGAAACCTTAAAACTAGATAAAGCAAGTATCACAAGAGAACATCACACAACACAAGATTTTAACGAGGTTCACCAATTTGGCTACTCCTCAAGAATGACTGCTTGGACTACCATCCAAATCCAGCCTTTGCAAAGCACCAACTTTACAATCAATTTACCAACACCCACTAGAAGGAGCACCAACCCCTGATTTATCTGCACCAATAGAAAGGAGCACCAACCCCTGATGCCAAGCTACAACCTGGACTTCAATTTGAATCTATAAGTTTGTCTGTAAGATACCTTTGCTTTTGCAAGACCCTGACTGGTCTTCTTCACATTTGTATTCTCTATGCACTCTGCTCTCTCTACGCAATCACAATAGCACCTAGTCGAACTTCAACTTTTTCTCTCTATGCACTCTGCTCTCTCTGCCAATCACTTCGCACACTCTGCTTCATTACAGTCAAACTTCATGATCATCTTCTCCCTTTTGTGCACTCTACTCTCTTTACAAATTTTGCACTTAGCATGATTCGACATGACTTGCTCTCTGCACACCATGACCATATATCACACTCCACCACATCTCTCAAATCTCCAAACAACCCTCCTTTTATAACAGAATGTTTGAGATGAAAACCCTAATCTTAGTCGGTTGTAAATCCTAATCTTAGTTGGTTATCATGACAACTATAAACCCTAATTTTAGTCGATCGTTCATCGGTCTTCATCGGCTTCAACTTAACCATGAAATACAACATGTCGCGATATCACGACACTTTTTCTCCTTGCTCTTTCTCTTAGCTTTGGCCCACGAAAATACAACATGTCACGATATCATGACACTTTTTCTCCTTCTCTTTCTCTTTGCTTAGGCCCACGAAAATACATGTCGCGATATCGCGACACTTTTTCTCTCTTCTCTTTCTCTTTGCTTTGGCCCACAAAAATACATGTCATGATATCATGACACTTTTTCTCTCTTCTCTTTCTCTTTGCTTTGGCCCACGAAAATACATGTCACGATATCGCGACACTTTTTCTCTCTCTTTCTCTTTGCTTTGGCCCAAAAATACATGTCATGATATCACGACACTTTCACCTCCGTATACTTCATCTTTGCTTTTGTCATGAAATCATGACACTTCTGCCTTCGAAGTCTTCTTCTCTGCTTTTGTCATGAAATCATGACACTTCTGCTTCCATACTTAACTTCTTTGCTTTTGTCGTGAAATCGTGACACTTCTACCTTCAAAGTCTTCTTCTCTACTTTTGTCACGAAATCATGACACTTCTACTTCTGAAGTCTTGCTTTCTGCTTTTGTCATGAAATCATGACAGTTCTACTTTCGTACGCTTCCTCTCTTTCTTTTGTTGTGAAAATGCGACATGTCATGATATCATGACACTTTTTATTTCTCTTCCTTCCTGCACTTTCCGAGTCACGAAAATGTGACATGTCACGAAATCGTGACACTTTTTCTTTCTCTTCCTTCCTACCCTTTTTGAGTCGTGAAAATGCGACATGTCGTGAAATCGTGACACTTTTCCAACTTACTTTCTCTCTCCTATTTTAGTCGTGAAAATGCGACATGTCATGAAATCGTGACACTTTTCCAACTTACTTTCTCTCTCCTATTTTAGTCATGAAAATGCGACATGTCGCGAAATCGTGACACTTTTCCAACTTACTCTCTTTCTTTGAACTTGTCGCGAAATCGTGACACTTCTTCCTGCTTTCTCTTTTTCTTCCAACATGTCACGAAATCGTGACAGTTTTTCCACTTGCCTTTTTCTCTTCCAACATGTCATGAAATCGTGACAGTTTTTCCACTTGCCTTTTTCTCTTCCAACATGTCGTGAAATCGCGACAATTTTTCCACTTGCCTTTTTCTCTTCCAACATGTCGCGAAATCGTGACAGTTTTTCCACTTGCCTTTTTCTCTTCCAACATGTCACGAAATCGTGATAGTTTTTCCACTTGCCTTTTTCTCTTCCAACATGTCACGAAATCGTGATAGTTTTTCCTGCTTTTTCTCTCTCTTCCAACATGTCACGAAATCGCGATAATTTTTCCAGCTTTTTCTCTCTCTTCCAACATGTCACGAAATCGTGACAGTTTTTCTTGCCTGTTGTATATGTCGCGATATCGTGACACTTTTCTTACTTGTCTTTTTCTTTGATCTTTTGCATATGGGCCACTTCGGTCTTCTTGGAAAATCACTTGTACATACTCCGAATAACCTTTGAACTCCTGTCTTCTGCATCTGAATAGCTTTTGAACTTCCTGTCCACTGCATCAACAGATCTATCTGACTGTGTTGACAACAATGACAATACTGTTGCTGCACCTTGCTCAACACACAGTAGGAAGATAAAGCAATAAATATTGGGCAGAGAAGGTTGCAAGAGGCTTAAATTATTCAGGTCATATATTACCTTTATCTTTGTAAAGTTTCTTGTATAATATTTATGTTGAATGTACATTTGTTTTGACGTTGGGACACTCATGTTTTTCTTAATGGTTTAATGACACTCTATATGTTGGATATGATTATTTTATTAATGGTTTAAGGTAAGGTGGAAGGTCATCGGACCTCTGACTCACAAGCTAATCTACCCAAAGATCCTTAGACCAATTTCATCCTACTTATTAGCATCAAATCTAAGGATTCATCCCTATATAGCACTAAATTTATAAAATGGATGTTATTGACCTCAAATAGACAGTGTGGCCTAGCTTTTTTCTCTACCTATCATAGTGACGGTCGAAAGTCTATCCTAGTAGTACCCTAGAAAGAATAGTCACCGCTAGAATATTCACTGCTAAGTGGCTATTATGTTACTAGTGCGCAAGTGCCTTTATGGTGTTCTACCACCCACCACATGTTTCATGGGGGAAAATTACCATGGATGACCAGTTTGAAGCTCATATGCTTCAAAGGAATTTCAGACTTCGTAGGAAGGTTAAACCCCGTTCGATTACTTTTTTTTCAATTTGATATTTTAGGGGAGATTCCTGAAGTTGACATCTATGTTAACAAAATGTTATCTAAAGTGAGGGAAAAAACTCTACTACTCCTACCTAAAATTGAGTATCTCTTACCATTAGTGCCTCTCCATAACCATTTAAATACTACCAAGTTAGATACCTATGCGAAGGAGAGGGGAATACTGTAAGTTTTCTTAGGTTTACTTGGTGAGATCAAACTATTTATGGTAGCCATAAGCAATTAGTTATGAAAAGTTGTGTACGTTGTAAACTAGTAGGGAAACCCTGCACTATTTGACCTATGGTCTATGATCGATGTCTTCAATAGGGCCAAAATATGACAAGGACGTCAACTTGGCATCCTCACAGGACACATCGATAAATGAACATAGTTTAAATACCAAAAAGGGAGGAATTCCTATAGTTATTGACCAACCAACAATTATTGAAATTCATATCGATTGCTTTCCCATTGGATATAATTTACCATTACCTAATTAATTCACATTACAAATGAAAATGATCTCTGGATAATAGTTCCATTGATGATGCTTACTTGTTGAGCTATATGAGTCCTACAAAGCTATATAAAAAAGCCTTGTACCTTTACATAAGAGAGGTGGATCTTCTTTTGGGGTCAACCATAACTGGTTGGTCAAAAGGTAGCTTGTGCTAGCCGCGGTGACTAGGCGACAATGGTAGACTAGCTATCTTATGGGTACCCAAGGGAGTAAAAGTGATAAGATGTCAGGTTGGAGGAACCAACATAGGATATGAGTGCTTAAAAGTCATATTAATATCATATAAATGAAGTACACTTTACTCAACCCTATGTGAAACTGAGAATTAATTGTATAGATGCCAATTTAAGGAAAATATTTTTGAGGGATTTTATGAAAATATCTTAGAAGCTATCCAACAAAATTTAAGGGGAAACTTAAGGTAAACCAAGTGATAATATTTTCATAGATTTAGAAACAAGTTTTGAGAGAGATTTGGTAAAACTTGTTACTACAATATTAATTGTTTGGGAAACAAAAATTGTATAAATATATCAAAATTAATATTGAGAAAAGATTATATTAAAAAGGTGTGTAAACCATGATGAATCCTTGCTTAGGGAGTTTAGGCCAAATTTTTGAAGGATTGGTATAAATTATGTAATGGTATCATTGGTTGAGTATGCAATACCCATTTTTAAGAACTATAGTTTATCCTTGGTGAGAGTTTGCTTAATAAATCTCATTTTCTAATAATATGTAAATGTAGTAAATTTTCTTAAGATAATTTAAGGGCTAATCTTGGAAACTATAGTGTAATCTTGTGAATGGATTGCGAGGCCAACCATGGTTAAACTTGAGTTATATTATAGTAGATTAGAAAAGAGTTGTAACTAATCTTGGGGGTAACTATAGTACGATATTGGTGATAGATCATGAGGCAACTTGGTAGCCAAATTTAGTGGGAAAACTATAGACTACAATACAAATTAGCAACCCAATCGTAAAGGAACTATAGTGAAATCATAATAATGGATTGTAGAATAAATCTAGTTTATAACCCTGTAATAGGTTATGATTAATCCCTTGAAAGGATCTATAGATATACAGTTGATTTCATTAGTTTAGATGCTATTTAAGTTTGAATAAATATGGGATAAATTTGAAATTATGAATTGCTTAGATGTTATTTCTATTTGAAGAAATATGGGATACTTGTGAAAGTATGAATTGTTTAGATGCTATATCTGTTTGAAGAAATATGGCATATTTGTGAAAGCATAAATTGTTTAGAATCTATTTCTATTTGAATAAATATAATATATCTTGTAAAAGTATGAATTATTTAGATGCTATTTCTGTTTGAATAAATATGAGATACTTGAAAAAGTATGATTTGTTTAAATGATATTTATGTCCGAAGAAATATGAAATAATTGCAAAAGTATTATTTGTTTGAATTTTATTTCTGTTTTAATAAATATGATATACTTGTGAAAGTATGATATGTTTAATTTACCATATGCATAAAAAGGGATCTCATGTATGAATGAATTTATGACATTCTCTAAAAAGACTAGCAATAGCTGATTTGTAATAATATTTGTTTCAAGGGAATATCCTTGGGGAGAAGGATATGAGATGAAATGTGATTTTTAGTCTTAGGAAAGTATGGGATTTCCTTCCCTTGAATGGTGGAATGCTTTAGACAATTACGTTGTGGATGTAATGTGTTTAGTTGCATTCAATATAAATTATTACATGCTATTGTTTATTTTAGAATGCATTTCATATACATGTATGGGTTGTCCTGATCTTGAAAACATCTACAATCGAGTATTGGTGGCTCGATTGGAACCAAGAAAAAGTTGGAACTAGTCAACTCTTATTGATTATGCATACATGATGTAACAAGGGCCTCATTAATGAAAGATCCCATAATTGTAAAATGTATTTATTGAAATCAATTGTAATTGATTATATCACTCCTTGAGAGGATGTGTATACTATGTAATACTTGACTTCAAATATTCATAGAAGGAAAAATAGAGTTATATCATGATATGAAGTTATCTCATGACAAGGTTGGAATTACTAAAAGGGAATTAAAGAATTGTGTCTATTGGACATAGTGTATCCTTAAAAATAGATGGAATGTATGATTTATGCATGTTACTTAGGTATTAACTATGAAAGTGATTATAGGGAAAAAACCTTGAGAGTTATCCATTTCATGGATATTATAGTTGGTTTAATAAAGTAAGATAAAAATGGTAGACATTCATATGTCTATGAGGGCTTGTGTGATAACTCCCTTAGCTTCCTATGGTTGATATGGTAAGGCTAAGCATTGCAACAATTGTTGTTCGATCCTTAAGGAAGAATAAACTAATCCTCAAGGTATAACCTAATGTATGGGTTAAAAGAGACCTAACAAAAAGGCTAGTTTAATGTTTGATTTAAACTAGTAGGGAAAAATGGTGTTCCTATTTGTGATAGGAGAATTTCCAATTGCAAGGTAAATAAACCTTACCTACAGGTCATTGTAGGGGTTGGCTACTCCTATCCATAGGATAGAAACTGACCATGTTGGAATCCTATGGAATGTCACCTTGAACTTGGAAACTAAACTATAAGAGAACTACATGGAGAGACTTTCAATTCACTCTTGGACTAGTGGCAATGATAAAATATAAACAATACATTTTTTTCCTAAGGTTGGTTGGTCTTGAAATTGGGGTCATTATAGTCTCTCTTACAAGTGAATTATCTTCATAGTATTGCATGGAGGGACTACTATAGACACCAAAACCTAATCACTTGTCATCCATCCTGGTATTCCCACCATTTTATCCATTTATTTATATATATGTAGGCATATATGTTTAATATTAATATTTTAATATTATATTATATATTTAATAAATATAAATATTATATATGTAAATAAATCCCAGCCATACGATTTGACTTAATCCTATCCATTAATCTACATCAATCTATGCCACACATCCAAAATTAATATCCACTCTTCAATGTGTTTTAATATGAGCCACATAATTTATGTCGTTCGAACCCTAACATACCCTAGTGTGGATTATTAATGGGAGCCATTTTGATGGCTCAACCCCTAAGTCTAAATCCTAAGTCTTTTACCCTAAGTTTTCCTAATTAGTTCACGCTATCCATTCAAGCTCACCCTCACCTCTGCATCCATTACCGCTCTCCTCGCTCAGCCAGATCTGCTTTTTTAGATCTTCACCTTTGCTCTTGAATGCCTTCAGGTACTCCCTATCATATTTGAGCACCTTTGGGCACTTATTTTTGCAACCAAACACCATTGGGAATTCCTTGCCATTTACAAGCACCCACGGGTATTTATTTCTATTGTCCAACACTCGCGAGTGTCTCATAACCTACTGCTAAAGACAAGAAAAGCCCTCAAGTTATGCTAGGTCATCGTTGCACTAAATTCTTGCAACAATTACAACAAATCAAAAAATGACAAGTTCAACAAGATAAATATTTCTATTGTTATATTATTTTCATTATTTCCATATTTTGTATGCGGGTTTGTATTGATTTCTGAGGGACTCACATAGTGGAGCCCTCATAGTTACTATTAATCCTATTCTGTCATTCTGTGTGTGTAGGTTTTGGAGATACACAAGCATTGTACAACTTCTTAAGCTGGAGTGGCCCAGTATTGGATAAGCACAAAGCCCACTCACCCTTGTTGTGATCAAAAATGATATTGAAGACAACACCAATGTTGTTCACTAGGGTTTTGAAGAACCCTAATTATTATAAAAATTTGTATCAAAGAAATTAATTCTTTCATTATAACATTGGATATTTTAGGCTCCTTCCATATTAATAAAACATCTCTTTTGTGCAATATTGGATCTTGATTTCAATTTATCTTGCTATATATTTTGGAGTTTCACTTTTGCATCTACAACTACCATAAAGGGTGGTGTTGTCACAATGGGTAATATCCTTAGAGGCATCTATACCATAGCCACTCTCATATCATTTTATTTATCTTTGATATAATTGATTCTTCATCCTCCTCTACCCATTTAGTATAAGGATTTATAGCTTCCTTCACTATTTCCATGATCTCCTTATACGTTAATATTTTTCTCTTGATCTTTTGCTATATTTTGAATTACTACTAGAGGGGTTTATAATTATCACATAATAGGTAATGGAGATATAATCAATTTTATACCTTTATCCCCTTATGCGTAATTGTTTTAGGATGTATAGCTCAAATATATAATAGGTTCTCATTCCCCACCATGTCCAAAGGTAATTTTATCTATTAAATTTTTGTGCACCTATTAGGGGAATTTTTTCTCATTTAATAACCTACTCTTTATTTCTATTCAAAATATATATCATTCATATTCAAATTCTAAATCAATATTAATCATAAAATAACATTCAATCTTAATGCCCATACATGGTTGCATTGTATACACATGGATACCCATTTTTTAGAAATATTGTTAGTGAACTACAATGTGTAGGGTATTAACAAGGTGTAATACTTAAACGTCATTTTTATTATCTTCAGTCCTTTCACATTTTATCTAAAATTATTTAAGAGAATATTTACAATATTTTAGTTCTTTCATGTGCCACCATTTTATAATATATTTTGTTGTCTACTACACTTATTGAATCTCTATAACATTTTATATAGACCTTCCAAGGTAGAATTTATATTTTACATTTTCCCTAGTGGTTTTATGTTGACACTAATAAGGCCCTTAAGTTTTGTTAGATTTTAATACAATATGTAATGGGAGATAGCAATCACATGATGTAGAATAATATGAAAGAAAGTAAATTTGTGAGATGACTAAAAATATACTATAAATAGAAATGAACACTCCATGAATAAATAGCTATGAAAGAAATGAACACTCCATGAATAAATATACTACTCAAGAATGAGATTTGAGCTTATCATCCTCCATAACTATATATCACACTACATTACATCACACTCTACTTCACATCATATTGCTTCATATCACACTACTTCATCTATGTCTATGTCTATGGCCCTTTATATAGGAAGATAGGTTCATTGAACAACACTATACCTAGCTGTGTAAGGGACAACTTGCACATATACAACTTGCACATTGAAACTTGTGCATTTATTAAATTGCATGAAGTAACTATATAAATTCACCCTAAAGTAATTTAATGTCCTAAGTATGTACCAAGAAAGGTACATTTACATGACCCAAATGACGTAATATAATCTATTTCTAACATCTCCCTATATTACATTATTTGGGTATTGAAGAATTTAGTATTTAGTTTGGATCTTCTTCCATATAATAGCTTTGAATTGATTCTTCAGATGATGAAAAATAGGCTGAAGTTGTAGGTTTTCCTTTCAATTGACCTTGCACTATATTCCTTCTTCATTGGATTCATCATCTTCTTCTTCTTTAGCTTTGCCTTCCAATCTAGTATCTATGCTTTCGTAGGCGGTTGTGCTTCTACTTGATTATTGTAGATAAGGTTATTCTTTATTGTCTTCAATCTATGCAAAAGCTTCTAAAAAACCACTTAGGGCATCATGATAAGATCTTTAGTTAGTAGAACCTTAAGTGCCAATGCTACATGAGGATTGAAGGAGCTTTTCTAGATATTTTTTTTGTGGAAAACATCCTAGAAGGTATGCCAATTTAAAGTAATACCCAAGGATGCAGGGGTATCTCTTCCACTAAAATTTACCAGGGCTCACACCTGACCTATCATATTTTACATACTCAAGGAGTAAACATGAAACAACAAAAAATAAGAACACACAAACAAAAACACACAAAAAGATTAAAAAACCAAAAATAAAAAACATGCTCCTTGAGTGTGTAAAAAATATAAAGCACAACCAAACACACACACAATAAGAAAACAAAACACAACACAAACTACATACAAAAACACAAGAATAACATAACAAAATACAAATATAACAACAAACAACAAAATGCTACAAAGACACAACCAACAAAAACATGAAAAACAAAAACAACCAAAACCTAAAAACAAAAAGAATAAAATAAAATAAAAAAACAACCAACAAAAGATAATAGAAAAAATTAAAAACATAGAAAACACTCACACTCCAAAACACAAAATAAACCAATTAACACAAACATACAGAAACACAAGCACAATAACAACAACAAAAAACAACATAAAAACATAAAAACAAAATAAAACAAAAAAACACATACATAAATAGAAAAGAAAAAAGAAAAAAATATAACACAACAATGATATTTCTAGAACAAAAGACTATTAAGGAAATAATCAATAGAGGAAACAAAAGAAATATTTTTTTTTTTGGTAAATAAAAGTTTTCATTAATTACAGGGTTTTACAGGTTAACCCAAAACCTATTACAATATCAAACATTTTGTTGAGATTGTAGATCCTAGTCATCCTTGAAACTTTCTTACCAAAACTTATGTTGAATCCCCTACAACACCCTACTAACAAGGCACACCCATACCTAAACATAACTATAAATATCACTTACATTGACAGGAAATTGAAGTTTGGAACTTTGCACTTGTGAAACCTATTGCTTGCCTATTTCCTATTCTCTATCGGAATCTTCCAAGGCTTACACCCTGTTACCTTCATTTCCAATTTGGTATGATTTAGAGGAAAACACCATAGTTATTACCAGCTCCATGGGGAAAGAACACCCATTCATCTTTCTCCTTAATGGGTAGGTTTCTTTTCATGACTAATAATGTTTTCCACTTCACGTGGCACACCTTGTGTCCATGTCACCAAACTACCAACATCAACACCTATGTTGGCTAATTTATCAGCTAACATGTTGGCCTCACGGTACACATGACGAGCACTCCTATTCTGTCTTTATGCAACAAGTATCCTCACTTCATGGATGACTCCCTCAATTATCCATGGAGGTTTTTTGCCATTGGTTAATAGGTTCATGATGTTAATAGAATCACCTTCAATCATCAAGTTACCTTGAGTTAGGGAACTATTAGTTTGAGCTAGGGAACTATAATACCCTAATCGAACCAAAGAGAAGAAAAAATAAAGCAAGAAGAAACTAGGTACCTCCAGAACTTGAGTCATCCAATGAAATGATAGAAATAAGAGCTTCCCTTATTTGTGAATCCCACCATCTAGGAGGGTGGTCATAGAAAGTAATACCACATTTTTCCAAAGCCCAATTAGCTAAAGCATCAACATTCTTGTTATGATCTCTGACCACATGATTATAATCAACTTTCAAAAATCTGGATTAACTAAATCTTCTCAATAATTATTTTTATTCTCCAATCAACCTTATGATTATTAGGAGTCTTTAAAATATTAATCATGAGTTGAGAGTCATACTCAACTAGTACCTTTTTCCCATCCAACCTTAGTAGTCTCTTGAAGGCCTCTAAGGATACCATACCCCTAAACAAGGTTATTGGATAGAATACCCAAATTCTCATCAAAAGTAAAAACCAAGGAGCCATATGAAAGTCTACCAATTCCTCTCACACTAGATTTTCCAGGGTTCCCTCTAAAGGCTCCATCAATATTGAAATTTCCAAAATTATTAGGAGGAGGTTATAAATTCCTTGTTCTATCCATATTGCAATTACTCACATTCCCTTTAAGTTGGTTGCTCTTAGAAGAGTTAATATTCAATATTTCCATCACTTGATCCCATCATTGGTGGGAGTTTTGGGGTTAATTAAGGAGTTGATGCACTGAATAAACTAAGTTGGCAATGGTATTCTTCCAGATATAGTGAGTATCATTTATTTCTTGATTAAAAATTTGGTTGTTCATTTCATTCCAGATATTCCAAAAAAGAATGGTAGAACCCATCAAAAATAATTGCTTAATAACATGATCAACACCCTCTTGATTAGGCCAATCCCTCCAAAGTTGTTCAAAAGTAAAATAATTAGACCACTATAAGCCAAGTAAACTGGCCATTCTTCTCAAAATCTCAGAGGCTAAAGTACACTCAATAAAAATATGGTTGAGAGTTTCCATATTCTCTCCACACATATCACATCTAAAAGGGACATGAAAACCATGCTTCATAAGATGCTCCCTAGTAAGCACCCTACGGTGCAATAAAAGCCAAGTAAATAACCTCACCTTAGGCCAAATATTTTGAGCCCAAAACTAAGAAAAGATGTTAGATGATTGGTTGGTATTATTATGGCATAAGGTCAAATAACCTTGAGCAACTAAATACTCACCCTTAGTAGTGTTTTTCCATCCAAAACAATATTTATCATGGTACCAAGAGAGAGATCTCATATGAACGATGCACTGGATATCTTGTATTTTAATTTATAGGATTTGAATAGGCCAGTCCTCAATAGGGATCCAATATAAATCAACATCTGAATTACTAGTATGGTACTGATAGTAATTAGCCACCTTTATCCAGTTAGCTCGATGAATCTCCTCCATCCAAGACCTCCAATTAGGAAACTGAGTTATCAAAGGCTTGTGACCATCCCAAGAATCTATCCAAAAATTTACTTATTGACCATTATGAATGATCCAAAATAATTTTTTTTTATCAAATACTCACCAGTATTAAAAACTACTAAAATGGGAGAACCTTTAGAAGGCAATTGATAGTGAACAAGGTCTTTAGGAATTTTGTTCTCAACATATTTAACATGAATATTCTTGGTCCAAAGAGCATTGGGATTATGTAAAATCCTCTAATATAATTTAGCAGCTAAATATTTTTTGTTTTTAATAGCATATTGGAATCCTAACCCTCTTCATTCTTAGGAAGACAAAGTATCCTGTTTCACGAAGGCCCATTTTATTTTCTCCTTATTACCACTCTAGAGGAACTGATAAATGATTTGATCTAGTTCTTGAAGAACAAACTTTGGGATATTCAACATGGTAGAAACATAAATAGGAATATATTGAAGGATTGATTTTACCAAGGTGATTCTACCACCATAAGAAAGTCACCTATTGGTCCACTTTTCAATTTTCATCTTGACTTAGTCCAACAACCAATTCCAATATTTTTTTTTTCTTCAAATATTGATGTGAATACCTAAATAAGTGATTTTAAGGGAGGTATTCTTATATCTTAATTTATCCAAGACCATGGAATCCTGTCTAGTAGAGTAGTGAAAGAAAATAAATTTAGATTTTTCTTCATTGATCAATTTCCTGGTAGCCTTAGAAAAATAGCTAATGATTTTCTTAATAGTAGAAGCTTACTTAACTCTAGATTTACCTAAAGAGTAGAGTCATCAACAAATTGAAGATCAAAGATAGATCTACCTCCATGAGAAATGGTAACTCCATCAAGATTTTTGTCTTCTCTCTTTTTGGTTATAGCCCTACCTAAGCATTCAATAATAATGATGAATAAATAATGGGATAGGGGGTCACTTTGGCTAATACCTCTAGAATATGGGAATAATTGAGAATGCCTGCCATTGATAAGAACTAAGTAGGAAATTGAAGAGATACATACCATAATCCAATCCATAAAATCCTAAGAGAAACCAAATTGCCTCAAAACTTTGATGAGGAAGTGCCAATCCACTCTATCATAAACTATGGATAAATCTAACCGAATGAACATGGAAGGAGATTTTTTTATATCCATAGAATGGATGGCTTCCTGAGCAAGAACTATCTCATCAACTATTTGATGCCCTTCCACATAACACCATTGTCTAGGGGAAATAATATTATGCAAAAGATGCTGCAACCTTTCTGCCATGATCTTAGTAATGATTTTGAGAAGAAAATTACATAAAACAATTTAAAATCTGATATATATTCATCCTATTGAGCTTTTGAAACAAGAGTAATATACTTTTTATTGATAACCTTCAAAATTTCTTTGGCTTTCTTGGCTTCTTCCACCACCTCTAATAAATCAGCATGAAGGATATCCCAAAAATATTGGTAGAACTCAATGGAAAAACCATGAGGACCTGGGGTTTTCTATTTTTGCATTTTAAAAAATACCTATTGAAGCTCATTGATAGTAACAAGAGCAATCAAAATAGAGTTATTCTAAAAAGTGATAAGAGAAGGGATTGCTTGAAGAACATTTTGTTGAGAAGCAGTGTCAAGAGCAGTAGCAACAAAAATATTGGAAAAATAATTAACAACAATAGAGTTCATGCAATCCCAAGTGTAGAAAACATCTCCAAAATGTTATTTTAGGGAAGAAATAAAGTTGTGAGATCTTCAAGCTAGAAGAGATTTGTGAAATAATTTTTTTTTTCTATCACCTTCTTTGAGTCATTGAATTCTAGACTTTTTCTTCCATAAGAGTTCTTTTTTTTCCCATTCCTCTATCTGAGTTGTGAGTTTAATTTCATCTGCACTTGTATTCTTTATGAGGCCATCTAAACAGATTTTATTATTCAAATTTTCAAGTTGAGCAATAAATTCATATATTTTATGAACATCCCCAAACTCCTTCCAGTTCCAACTCTTGATTTTGGATTTAATGTATTACAACCTTTTGGTAAAAGATAACTTTTTAGTCCCATACCTAGGTTTACCTTCCACCATTTTTGCACTCAATATTTAAAAGAATTGTATTTAAGACACATTAACTAAAATTAAAAAGGAGAGAAACTCACATTGGTTTTCCATATTTCCACCATGACAGGCCAGTTATCTGAACCAACACTGTTAAAAGTCTTCACTTTAGGAATGTGACCATGGATTAAGAAATTGTTAGAGAGCAAGAACCTATCCAATATCTCCATTATACAAGGAATGCCTTACCTTATATTATACCAAGTGATAAGGCCATTATCTGTTTGGATGTCCACAAGATGGAGGTTTGTAATATATTCACTCATGAGGTCAATTTTCCTATCCAAATTTCTATTTCCCCTCATTTTCTCATCTAAAGAGAGGATGGTATTGAAATATCCTCTGATCAAGATCCAAGCTTCAAAACAATGAGAGATAATATAAGTAATATTCTACCAATATCTTCTTTTATCCTGCAAATTAGTCGAAGCTTAAATAGTTATGCAGAGCATAATTTGGTTGGAATGTCTACTTTGCATAGCTATAGCTAAAATACCCAAAATGCCATCCATATGGTGAATAAATACCTCTTTTGGGACCCAAAGGTAAGCAATGCCACTAGAAGTCCCCTGGGAACTAAGGAAAATTACTTTTCCTACTGGAAAATTTTTACTAGCAATTGATTCCATATACTCTATTGACATCTTCATTTCTTGAAGGAAAACAATACATAGATGATTTATCTAAATCATGCTTCTAATATAATTTTATTTTGAAAGACTCCCTTTGAGTCCTCTAATATTCCAAGTGATGATATTCATTAATACCAGGGCTAAAACATTTGGGAAGGGTATTAATCTTATCTTCCTATACAAGATTTTCACCTTCTTTAACCATATGATATTGATTAGTCTTGCGACCTGCCTTTTGATTAGAATACATATTCATTTTTTTCCCCTGTTTATTGACTTACTCCAATTGAATATGAAATGACTTCTAGACCTAAATAATGCTTGTACACAGTCAAAATGTTACCAGAAGGTTCAATAGAGTCTATATTCAGACCTGTATTATTTGAAGTTTTAACATTTAAAAGATTGTTTTTCTTGTGAATATTTTCTCCCTTTTTTTCTATTGAAAACATTTGATTTTTTGGTTTATCTTTGAGTTCTTCCTTTTATATTTAAATTATGTTTCTTTATATTTATAGTATTTCCTCTATTACTATCACAATGACACTGAGAGGGGGGGTGAATCAGTGTATCTCTTTCATTTAAATCTTCAACTCTTAAAGCCGAAACAATGAAAACTTAAAACCAAATAAAACAAATATAACAAGAGAACATCACACAACATAAGATGTACCGAGGTTCACCGATTTGGCTACTCCTCAAAATGACTGTTTGGACTCCCATCCAAATCCAGCATTTGCAAAGCACCAACTTTACAATCAATTTACCAACACCCACTGGAAGGAGCATCAACCCCTGATTTACTAGCACCAACTGGAAGGAGCACCAACCCTTGATGCCAAGCACCAACTTGGACTTCAATTTTGAAACTATAATATTGACATAAAAATGCCTTCACTTTTACAAGACCCTGATTGGTCTATTGCTTACCCAATGTCTCCCACAATTCACAAAACACACACACTTATAGCACACCTAAAATTCTCCAAGCAACACTCCTTTTATAACAATATTTTCTCTTTGTAACTCCTTCTTTTGTAACTTCCATATTCTCACATGCCACCTATCAATTGTAACTCCTTCTTTTGTAACTTCCATATTCTCATATGCCACTTGTCAATTGTAACTTCTTTATGTAACTCCTTTATGACACAATATTCTCATATGCCACTTGTCAATTGTAACTCCCTTTTTATGTAACTCCTTTATGACACAATATTCTCCTATGCCACTTGTCAATTGTAACTCCATTTTTATATTTTCAACCTAGTCCATATTTTCTACAGTCACTGCTGGTCACATCTTACTTTCAACTGTTCAAATCTGGAGAAGACATTTTGTCAAACACTTCACGGCCAACTACAGTGCACCTTACTCAAACTCATACTTCTGGACCTCGGATTGGCATGGTTCAAAAAGCAAAGTTGCTCATATTGATGAGCTAAACATGAATCCATAATCATAATTCAATATTTTTCACAAAATGACATGAATTTTATCAATTTACCATTGTCACATAAAACTGTCCAAAACTGAAAAAAGTTCTCTAAGGCCATTTTATGAGAGTCATAAATTTCTATTGGGATATCCAAACGAGAAAAAAATTGGAACATTGATTCAAAGTATATCCAAATACCTCCAGTTAAAATTTTAGAATCTAAATATTTCCGGATTGCTTGGAATTATTCCTTCAAACAGGCCTTCTACGCTGATTTTGCACCTGTCAAAAAAATTGTCAAGTGACTCACACTTGTACCAACTTTTGTCCAAGACTATATTGACACTGCAATTTCACTGCCAAATGAAAAAAAAGATGCCAAATCATATGTTGGGCCATCCAACACTGTCCATTTACACGTAGGAGCAATATTTGCAACTTTTGCTCCTTGTTGACAACTTTTGCAATTTTTGCAACTTTCACAACTTTGTGATAACTTTTGCAATTTTAGCAAATTTACGCAAATGACCTGCATACACCACATCTCCACAATCACTAAAAAACTATGTACAAGCACCAAACACTATACCACAACACCAACCAAATCCCACTGAGTGTGTCCCACTAAGTGTGTTGACAACAATGACAACACCTTGCTCAACAATCTCCCCCTTTGGAATTGTTGGCAACACACGAGCATGCACCTACAAATTTTTCTCCCCCTTTGAAAACAATGACAAAGGACGGCTACAAACTCCCCTTGTTCAAGACCACTTCATTTCACTGTTTGACAACATCATGATAAGCATAATAGGCATCAACAATATCAATAATATGAATAGCAGTAATAACAAGTGAATGACACCATCACCGTCAACTTCACCAATACAATATGTGTAAGAACATAACTGGACCAATGTCTTCTCAGCATCAACCCTCTGTTGCTCTGCAATCTCAAACTTATCTTTCAATTCGCACACCTTAGCTTTGACAATTACCTCATTCTCCAATGTTTGCTCTAATGATGGACTTCGTAATCCAGATGACTCGCATTTGTTATTATTTACATCAGGGTGCCTTAAACCATAGTCTCCATGATTTATTTGAATGAAAATTGATCTCACCATCATAGGTGAATATGGATCCATATTTCTTTGAGTAGTAGACTGATTCTTCTCTAATTCAAAAGTTGCCAATTTATGACTTTTGACTGGAATATTTTTAGGAAGCTTTGCTACATTTTAATGACATACATGACTGCACATAATTCTCTCATAAAGTCTTCTTGGATAAGCACTCTAATATCTGCTCATCATATTATAATTCTTGTTGTACCTTGCTTTTACTTATTTAGTATAGTTTGATCAACATGCAACTCTCAACTACGCAAAAGTTACTCCCAAATCAAAAGTAACCGACTCTCCAGGCAGCCTGTGTGTAATTTCTTTAGCATTTTGACTACCACCTCCTTCGTGACTGATGACTTTTCCTCACATCCATTGTGCAGCTCAACATCTCTGGTTTCTAATGGATGCCATGAATGTTTTCATCATCTGCGTAGGTATTGACAGTGGACCGTTACATCTAGCATTGGAACCTTAATCTGCATGCAATCATCAACACTCGGTATTTTGCTTCTTGCTAGGGCATATGTCAGGGCTACTCAATGTCTTAGGTGAACGTTCTTCACATGATTCCAGGGAGCATTTCTCCTCGCTGCGATCAAGGGATTCCTTGGGAAATATCTCGCATTTCTCAAATAATGCAAGACTTTCTTAGGTGCATGGGCATCTTGTCCTCCTTGGCGCTTCACCACCTGGGTGCTATTCTCTCAACATCTCTACCTTGCATGTGCCACTTGGAACTCTTGACAAACTGGATGCTAGTGCCACTGTTTGCTTTGACTCTGGCATCTACAAAACTTTGGTTGCAAAGATAACAAGTCCTTCCACCAATGTTACGAACAACAACGTTGGCAGTAATTTTCATAACGATCATGAAGAGCTTTACCATAGTCCTCCCTCGATATTGGTAGATGAATTGAGACATGCTCACAACATGGATTCTATTTTATATGCAAATTGTGAATGTTACAGGCTTCAAAACTAACACCTACCAGCTTATGCTTCCATGACACGTCGACCTGTGCTGCATGTTCTATCTCAAATAACACCTATCAGCTGCTGCATCAAAAACCTAGTTGTTCACCATGTTGTTCTTTTGAAGCACATAAATTTGACACTATCTTCTATTGTAACCGCCATCACCAAAGAGATTTCATAATAATTAAAAAATGGCTCTGCTCATGCTTATTACCTCCACCTAACTATGCCACCCGAACATTCAAACATGTAACGCTCGACTGCTTGGAGTCACTATATAAACTCATTGTCACATTCAAAAGGCAACATTTTGATTTGGCATTTTATCAACAGTTCAAGAAACCTATCTACGAATTTGTACAGAGTAATTCACAAACTCACAAACTGTATTGTATCTATTCCTCCTTGATTTATTTATTTATTTATTTTATTTTTTATTTTTACAGTCATATATTGCTTACTAATGTGATCTTCAAAATTGCAGCATTGATTCATCATGAGGTCACAAGGATGCTATAAATCTTTGCTAACATTTTTGGATAGTTGGGATCCTCATGCATTTGACCACGCAATCGAGACACTCGGCATCAATGTTGTCTTCCATAGCTTGCAGAACCATGTGATCGAGGAACAGACTGACTATGAATCGGATGAACTTACTCCACAAGAAGTGACTGATAACGAAGGTGATAATGCATCTAACGGTCATAGTGACAGTGTAGTTGAGTACTTTCCTTCCTTTTCAGAGCTTGAACTTATCATCATTAGTGATGATGAAGAGGAGGTAGCTGAGAACAACTATGAACCTGAAGAACCTTCCTTCATTGTCATCAGTGATGATAGTGACAATGGCTATGAACCTGCTTCATACAAATCAAAAGAAATCGGATACCCGAAGATCGGTGACCCGATGGCGATTGAACAAAATATTGCACACACAGTTGAGAAAATGTGTAACGATCAAATGTGGATCGATCTAAATTTGTCTCCCTGAATATTTGTACTCAATTTGTATTGATGTAACTTCCTACTCATGTAGCCGCTTTGAATGCAATAATAAAATGTGAGCTTTCTGATTTTGCACGTGAATTAAATATTTTCACCAAAGCGTCATAATAGATCTAACAATATTCACATCAATGTGTAGTACAAATACACACTACTTTTATCGAAACACATATATGCAGCTAGGGCAACATTCTTTCACTAAACCAAATTATCAGAACTATTATAATCCATAACTTTGAACAATGGCAGTAAGAACCATCAAAAGTACAACATTGACATATAGCAATACTACCAATGGTGACAACTCTCAATTTAATCACCACCCTTCATGGTACCTCCACAAACAACTACATGAACTGAAACACACTTTGACAACTATACGACAACTCCCCCTGACTACTTGCCTTTCATCCTCAAATAACCAAACAAATACATAGGAGCATTAAAATAAAACTTTAAGATTGCTCCCCCTGAGGATGTGCTACCTGGAGTTGCTTAGTGCAATAGAGGAGTAGTCTCCTTCAGTCCAAGGAGACACGATTTCCTTTCTTCTTTCTTTCTCCAAACTTTCTTGAACTTGGGCTTGAGTTTTTCAACTACATCCCTATTTTGAACCTTTTCGTGAACTTGAACATTTCTCTTGGGTGGTTGTCTCTTGTGCATCCTTTATGGATGATTATTTTCCTTTCTTTTATGCACATGATTTATTCCTTGTCTGTGTTGCATTCTTTGTGTCTGATGAAATCTACTATCTTGCCTTAGATTAGATACAAAAGTGCTTGGACAAAACCTTGCTATGTGCCCATGACCATTACATTTAAAACATTGCACATGGTGTTCAATCAGAAAAGCAGATGTATTTCTACCATCATAACTCTTTGATCTATTATTCAATCCACAATAAATTGCCTTGTGACCATAATGGTTGCATCTAAAACAATAGCCATTAAAAGCATTATTATGAATAGAGTGAGAGTGATAGAACCTCTTTTGTTGTGGTTGCTTTGTTGTAGATCTCCTTTGATATTTTCTTCCTTTTGAAGATTTAGCTTCAAACTTTTCTTTCTTCGATCCTTCAACAGTGAACTTCTTCTCTGCATATTTGGAAGATGAAGGTTGTTCAACTTCACATCCAAGACCAAGCTTAGCCATGGAGCTTCTTTTTTGCCTTATCATTTCATCTAGCAACTTTGTGCTCTTCTCAAATTTGAGATTTGTATTGGCCTCTTCTAGTTGTTTCTTCAAAAAAACAATCACTTCTTCTTGTTTGTAGCAAACAATCTCTTTCTCATTGATCTCGTGACTTGAGAGTTTCTTCAATCCTTTTGGACTCTTCTACTTGTAGCTTTAGATCACTAATAACTTTGTTAGATTCCTCTTCACGTTTGCTACATACATCGACTTTATCATCCAGGTGTGACTTCAAGGCTTCTTCTATTTTCTTGGCTTTATGAATTTGTAAGAAGAGATCTTCAATCTTATCCCCATATTCTTCCAACTTCTTGGATAGTCTTTTGTTCTTTTTCCTTTCTATATTCAACTCTTCAAGTGCGATGATCAACTCACCTTCTAGATCTACTTCAACCTCAAGGTTTTCATCACATACTTCAAAATTCACTCCTTCTACCTTTTCTAGTTCAATTTTCTCTTCCACAGGAACTAAAATTGACTGAGATGCCTTATTGGAGGAGGATCTATTCTTCTTACCCATTGCGTACTAATCCAAGATCAACCCTAACTGATTTAGCCTAAAAAGGGAAACTGGCTCTAATACCAATTGTTAGTATCACAATGACACTGAGAGGGAAGGGTGAATCAGTGTATCTCTTTCATTTAAATCTTCAACTCTTAAAGCCGAAACAATGAAAACTTAAAACCAAATAAAGCAAATATAACAAGAGAACATCACACAACATAAGATGTACCGAGGTTCACCGATTTGGCTACCTACCCAAAAATATCCCCCCACACAACCCCCTTTCAAAGCACCAAATTTACAATCAATTTACCAGCACCCACTAGAAGGAGCATCAACCCCTGATTTACTAGAACCTACTGGAAGGAGCACCAACCCCTGATGCCAAGCACCAACTTGGACTTCAATTTTGAAACTAGAAGATTGACATAAAAATGCCTTCACTTTTACAAGACCCTGATTGGTCTATTGCTTACCCAACGTCTCCCACAATTCACAAAACACACACACTTATAGCACACCTAAAATTCTCCAAGCAACACTCCTTTTATAACAATATTTTCTCTTTGTAACTCCTTCTTTTGTAACTTCCATATTCTCACATGCCACCTATCAATTGTAACTCCTTCTTTTGTAACTTCCATATTCTCATATGCCACTTGTCAATTGTAACTTCTTTATGTAACTCCTTTATGACACAATATTCTCATATGCCACTTGTCAATTGTAACTCCCTTTTTATGTAACTCCTTTATGACACAATATTCTCCTATGCCACTTGTCAATTGTAACTCCCTTTTTATATTTTCAACCTAGTCCATATTTTCTACAGTCACTACTGGTCACATCTTACTTTCAACTGTTCAAATCTGGAGAAGACATTTCGTCAAACACTTCACGGCCAACTACAGTGCACCTTACTCAAACTCATACTTCTGGACCTCGGATTGGCATGGTTCAAAAAGTGAAGTTGCTCATATTGATGAGCTAAACATGAATCCATAATCAGACTTCAATATTTTTCACA
Source organism: Wollemia nobilis (assembly GCA_028583015.1). Lineage (NCBI taxonomy): Eukaryota > Viridiplantae > Streptophyta > Pinopsida > Araucariales > Araucariaceae > Wollemia > Wollemia nobilis. The sequence continues at coordinate 9,983,053 of JAQPPZ010016931.1, forward strand.
AAATGACATGAATTTTATCAATTTACCGCTGTCACATAAAACTGTCCAAAACTGAAAAAAGTTCTCTGAGACCATTTTTTGAGAGTCATAACTTTCTACTGGGATCTCCAAATGAGACAAAACTTGGAACATTGATTCATAGTATATCCAAATACCTCCAGTTCAAATTTCAGCATCTAACTCTTTTCAGATTGCTTGGAATTATTCCTTCAAATAGGCCTCCTGCGCTGATTTTGCACCTGTCAAAAAAAATTGTCAAGTGACTCACACTTGTACCAACTTTTGTCCAACACTGTACCGACACTACAATTTCACTGCAAACTAACAAACAAGATGCCAAATCATATGTTGGGCCATCCAACACTGTCCATTTACACGTAGGAGCAAGATTTGCAACTTTTGCTCCTTGTTGACAACTTTTGCAATTTTTGCAACTTTCACAACTTTGTGATAACTTTTGCAACTTTAGAAAATTTACGCAAATGACCTGCAAAAACCTCAACCGAGCATACACCACATCTCCACAATCACTAAAAAACTCTGTACAAGCACCAAACACTGTACCACAACACCAACCAAATCCCACTGAGTGTGTCCCACTGAGTGTGTTGACAACAATGACAATTATCTTTAAATTATGTTTCTTTATATTTCTAGTATTTCCTCTTCCTCACTTGGGACCTCATTCATGGAAATGATTTCAAACATATTAGCAGATAACTTTTATTGATCCTTCATAACTGTAGACACCAAAATCCAGCCACTTGCAAGTCATCTATACCTTCCTGTCAGCCACGTGTCGGTCATCCATCCTTCCCGCCATTATTTGGCCCAAATCCACACTTTCCCGCCATTATTTGGCCCAATTTCACCTTTCCCGCCATTTTTCATCCCCAAATTTATTTAAATTAATATTTATATATATATATTTTAATATTTTAATATTTTAATATATATATTTAAATAATAGTTTAAGTGATTTAATCTGAGCCGTCCATCCTTCATTTAATCTCATCCGTCCATCTATCTTAATCCATTTCACAACCTAGATTTATTCTCTACCCTTAGATCCACTTTAATCTTAGCCACACGTTCAAAGTGTCGTTAAAACCCTAAAGTGTGCCCTAAGAGTAGATTATAAATTGAGTCACCTTGATGGCTCAAACCCTATGTCTTTTGCTACTTCTATCTCCTATGCGCTATCTCGGATTCTAATTCTTCTATTGCTATCTCCTCTATCTCTCTTCTGCTACCCTTTCACCACATCCATCGCCGCTTCCGTCGCCACTTTCACCGCCATCTCTTCTACAACACTCTACAAAATCCCCCATTCTTGTCGCAAGTGCCCGCGGGCATTTACCAAGTGCCCATGGGCATTTACCTATAGCCACAGACTTAGACCGACGTCTGAAACCTTGATCCAGAAGCACGCGGGCGTTCAATGAGTGCACCAGGGTGCCTTCTGCAGCCGATTTGACAGCCACATTACTTCCAGGTGCCGCCTGGTCTAGCCGCGTTAACAGAGAACAGGTATAAATCAATTTAAAGCAAGTAACTTCTTTTATTTTATTAATCTGTTGTTGAACTCCTGCATTCTATTTTTCTAGGGTTTTAAATTGTTTCTGAGGGCTCACACAGTGGAGCCCTCTTATTAATTTCTAACTCCTTGATAGTGTTAATGTGTGTAGGATTTTAATGGCAGATCCGGTGTGTTGATAGCAACTGTTTAAGCTGGAGTGGTCCGAGCTACAGGATACAACAAAGCCCACTCACTCTGTTGGGATTAAGGATATGTCTTCGAAAAATGCCACCACTTTATGCCAGCTAGGGTTTCGGAGAACCCTAGCACAAACTATAATTTTTGTATCACGAAAAGGGTTACAGGCCCTGTTGTACTCAAAAGGAGTTTTTAAACTCCGTTGATTAATAAAAATCGTTTGTTTTGTACAACTGTGTTCTGTCTTACTTTTTATCGTGACTTCTTTATCTTTTGTTTGGCATTGTATCTTTAATCTACAAATGGCGATCACGGTGGGACCCCCTAGGGTTTCATATTTTTAATACTTGCTTTACTAATCTATTCCTATTTTTTGTTTTATTTTGCAGGTTCTAGAAATCGTGAAATTCGCTGTTCCAACGAACTAGGGTTTCTGAGCTTGCAGAAAACGTAGCAGACGCAGAGGGGCGTCTGGAAGTCCAATACGAAACGCAGAGGTGCGTTTCAGCCTGTGCAGACTCCCGTGGGTGTTTGAAGTCAGTTTTACAGAAAAGCGTAGGCTTCCTAGTAAGTGCATTTTTCTTTTAACTATACTTTTTACGTTTTTGGTTTTTCTGCCATATTTTGTTTCTTTTTCAGATCATTACTTTAAAATGAACAAAAACTAAGTAATCTGGAAAAGAACAGTTATTTTTAATTACATTTTTCTTTGCATTGCATTATTGATTGTTGCTTGCATTAAAAAAAAAAAAAAAAATTTGCATACCTAGCTGCATATTAGAATAGCTACGAATTATTTGTTTTAATTATCTAAGTAGGACTATTGATTGGATGTCAATAGTACTCCTGCCATTGGGTGATTCCAGGCAGAGAAGTGGACGAACCTTCCGGTTGCTCCTTTGATATCTGATATCATTGGTAGGCAGGGGGTTTTAAACGGTGTACTCCACTTCTTCAGAGGAAATGACATGTTTTTAGTAGCCTCTTGCTTAGATCATTAGAACTTTTGATTTATAGCCTTGTATGTACACATTAGATAACTAAAACATTTAAAAAAAAAAAATTCATTGCATTTTCATATTGCATTTAAAACAGTAATATCTGGATTTCATCACCAGGTATTGCTTGAAGTTTAGTGACGGTGGAATTCATCTCCATCCATTAAACTTCTACCTTAGACACCATAGGTCACCCCCGAGCAAACTTGCTGGATTTCATCACCAGTAAGAATCTCATTGTCCTTTCCTAGCCATAGTTTTTACCTTTTTTGTGAATAATTCAAGATTAGATCACATGCAAAACTCATAAACCGGACACTTAAAATTTACTACAGATTAAGATCAGAAAATAATTAATTAACCGCAAGGTAAGACACATTGGTTGAAACCTAGGTTGTGACTGTTTTCTGATAATTTTTGTAGTGTAAATTTATCATTCTAGTTTTGCATTCTTCTTTTTTGAATTTGTTTAGATTTATTGCTCCATGGTCTTAACAAGGAATCAATCTAAAATGTTAAATCTAAATAATAAAATGGGAAATTCATAGAACATCCCCACCACCAACATAGCCACTTATCCTAGTGAATTTCAGGCAGGTTCGCCTGCAGGTCTTTCATGTCCTTCTACCGTCTACCACATGGCCATGCCCATGGAGGAAGACAATTCCTCTCATATTACCCACATTGATATGGCCCAAGTGCAAACTCACTTAAGAGATGGCACTGGTTATGTCCTTGAGCCAATCCAAGATTCCCCTATGCAAGATTCTATTTTTCAGCAGGATATTGCATCAACCATACCCGCTGGTTTCACTCAGGTCTACACTAACCATTTTTTTGAGGCTAATGTTGTATCTGCTCAGCCGACTTCATCTCCAACATCTTCCCAGATGCTCAATTGTCCTCCTTTGGAGACAAATGTAGTGTCTTCCCGACCACTTTCTCCTCCATTTACCCGAGTGTACACCAATTCTCTCTATGAGGCTGGTGGAACCTCCTCTAACCATGACTAATTTCAACCCTCTTCTTCCCAAACCATTTATGGTTTCACCCTAGGCACAGTCTACTATTTCTTCCCAGGTACCGCCTACTTCAGCCACCTTCATTGCCCCTGCTATGCAGTCCCCGTGACTACCATGGCGCCGCCCTTCCACTCCCCTATCCCTCCGTGACTACCATGGCAGCCTACCCTCCACCTTCATCCAATCATCCCACCTCCCTTGGGTTAGAGATTAATCAGGTTAGGGAGTACCTCGACAAGTTGCTTCAGCAACAACAGCAACAAAATGCTCAACCACCTGTCGTAGTAAATCCTACACCTCAACCAATTTCTACCCAACCGACTTTTATTAGCTCAGGCCCCACCTGGGTACCCCAATCTTCGGTGGTGTCCATTCCTACCCCACCTTTCTCCCAACCTAGTTCAATTCATCATCCACCAGCCACCAATGGTGGCCCCCAATCACCTTCTTTCCGGTATCATCCATACCAACAACCTGTCCATTCTACACCGCCTAATCCAGGCAATTTCATCCCATCTCATCATTTTTCCACTCCTCCATTGCATCATCATAATCATCAAACGAGTCAAAATTTTCATGAAGATTCTCGACTCCATGCTATGCAACAACAGATTGACAACCTTATGCTCAACATGCTTGGCTCATCTAGTCAGAAACCTACGCTAAGGTCGTTGATCAATCAACCAATTCATCCTTTGGTACCTTCACCGCCATATCCGACTGATTTCACATTACCGAAGTTTGACAAATTTCGAGGAACTGAGGATCCTCATGAACATGTGAGCTCATTCATGCATGCCTGCTTTAGAATCCAAAATAATGACGCTCTTATGCTCGGAACTTTTCCTCAGACATTAGGAGGAGATGTTGTACAATGGTACAATCATTTAGCTCACCATAGCATTTATGCTTACGAACAATTGATTAATCTATTTTTAGAACGATTCTCCCTAAATGTACAAAGGAAAGTTTCATTGTCCGACTTATACAAGCTCAAGCAACATGACGATGAGACTGTTTATGACTTTGGAAACCGTTGGAGGGCTATCATTAATAAACTGCCATTCTCCCTACCAATGGAGGAGTTAACCAAAATGTTCACCCGGAGTTGTCTAAAACCTATCTCTTGGTTACTCCAATTACAACAATACAGGACTTTTGAAGAGGCTTTGGCCCAAGCAAGTACCATAGAAGACATTAAAGTCCAAGAGGGTGTTTTAAAACCCCGTAGAAAAGAATGGAAACAAAAGGGCCAACAACGAAATAATAATTATGGCCAAAACAAACAAACACAGGCTAGTACAACCTCAAATGTTAACCAAGTTAATCAAGTGGTGGCGAGTCAGCCCGTAATGGCTCAACAATAACAAGTAATGCAAAGTCAACCGCAACCAATTTCTTATCATGCGATACCCACCCCTACTCAACCAGCTCCCAATACTGGGCCAACCATGGAAACTCGACCTTGGCAAAACAATCGTCCCAAGCGACAGTTCACACCTTTAGATGAACCATATGCGGTCATATTCAACAAGTTATATAGCACAAATCAATTAATGTTACCTGAGTTTAAACCTTTAGAACCATCTAGAAGGGGAAAGTATTACAAAGAGTACTTATTTTGTCCTTATCATAGGCAAAATGGACACGATATCAATAATTGTACAACTTTCAAACATGTGATCCAAGATCTTATTGAGATTGGAGCCATTAAATTGGATAGCCCCTTAGCCCAACAAAATCAAAATCTTGGTATATTTCAAACACCCCTTCCACATCGGGAGGAAGCTCCAACAACTTCAGGGGGAGTAACTCAGGTAACTCCTCCTAATCAAGTCAACCATGTACAACAATACCAAGGTTTTGTGGGTACTATTAACGTAGTAACCCGGGGTCAAAGGGCGAACCAACCAAATCAGGCTGAACCACATCCACCTACAACCCCCCTCCCGCCTTAAATTGAGCCCCTAGCCCAACAAAATCAAATCTTGGTGTTTTCAAACACCCCCACACAGGAGCTCCAACAACCGGGAGTAACACCCTCCTAATCAACAACCACAACAACAGGGAAACAAAACCGGCAAAGGCGAACCAACCAAATCAGGCGAACCACAACCACCGTACAAACCCCTAGTCCACCTCGAGTAACGGTGACCCAACGACGTGCTAGTACTTCTCAACAACCGCTAAATCATTCTACTCAACGCCAACGACCCATCATGTCATTGAGTAGCCGGTTAACTACCAGTTTAAAAATGGCTTATGCCAAGTTATCGATCTATGACCTCATTCAACAATCTCCTCCACATAGAGAGGCATTAATGGAAATATTAAAGTCAATAGAGCTTCAAACTCAAGATACTAATGCCTTCAACAACTTTGTGGGGAGTATTCAAACATGCATGGAGCCCTCCATCACTTTCTATGATTTTGAAATCAAACCTATGTCAACAGAAAGTATAGATCCTCCACTGCATATCATGGCCAAGATCGATCACAAGCCATTCAAGAGAGTCTTAATTGACACCGGTTCCTCAATCAATATCATTACAACATCGGCGTTGAGTCATCTAAAGTTGTCGCCATCCCTTATCACAAAGTCGACTTTTACTCTTAAAGCATTCAATGATGCTTTATCTTCCATGGTTGGCACGGTTATCTTGCCCATTGAGGTAGGGGACCGAACTTTGCATACCTTGTTTCACATCTTGGAAGGGTCCATGGCATACAATGTATTGCTTGGACGGCCTTGGATTAGGGAGATGAGATGTGTCCCTTCTATACTGCATCAATGTCTGAAGTATGTATATGAGGGACAAGTTCATTGTGTACCTGCTGACATTGAACCCTTCAAACATTGCAACTATGTCTCAAATCCTTATGAGATTGTGTTGCCATCCACTCATCTTTTCTTGACCCCATCTACTTCTTCTATACCATCTTCTTCTAAAGCTCCCATTCCCGAGGAGCTACCCATCATATCACAACCATCTTCCTCTTTCGCTATTCCATCTCATTCACCACTTTCTTCATCTCCTAATCTTCCTTCTTCTTCATCAGTGACCACATGCACATGTGGCCATGACCAATCATCTCTTTCCACGTCATTACCCCCTTCTTCTACACCTTCTTCAACATCACCTATTATTCCTCCATCTTCCCAACCATCAACAGCTGATGTTTCACAAGTCAGTGAAGCATCAACCCAATCAAATCCTTCCAATTCTTCTATCCCACATTCTTCTATTCCATCATCTAGTCTTTCTCCCTCCCAAGTCAAGGTCCATCTCACTGATGCAGGTATTGGTGAGTATGCCATTCAAGATGTCCACATCACACCGTTCAATGTGCAAACAAGTTAAAGATTTTGGTCGTCCACATGACCAACATTTATCCATTGGATCGGTTTATAACATGGGTTCTATGCCAAATTCCATTAATTTTGTATATGGGGGAATAGAGGCCCCGGCCTTCATCTTCTAGTCCTACCACCATACTAGAACCTAAGCATCCAGTCCCTACAAATATCAAAAGGATGGAGGGTTTTCCCTCTCGCTATTTCCACAGACATAATTGGCAGCAATTTGGCCTAGGTCGATACGAGCAAGGGGTAACTGAACGCATCGATATGCCATACCAGAGACCCACTGAGAGTTTTGGTCTGGGCTACCAACCACTTCCATCCCTTTCTTCTTTTGAGCAAGCTTTTCAAAGCATTAATCTTAATTCAGAAGAAGAAATCCTCCACCTCGACGAATCCGAAGATGAAGTCTATGAAGAATTTGACGTCATGTCAAATGGTGATGAATCTGAAGAAGAATCGAAGCCCATTGTTCCCCTCACTAAACAAGACGAGTTTTATCTCCAATTGTTCCCTCTCCAAGAGGCCATCTTTCGCTTGCTTCTTCCACAAGAACGAGGTGAACCACCCCCTCCGCCACATCCATAAGCCATAATCCAAACTTGTATTATATGTATATACTAAAATAGTGGTTTTCACTTAAAAAAAAAAAAAAAAAAAAACTGCAAAATTCAAAAAAAAAAAAAAAAAAAATCAAAATATATAAAAATACTTTATTGCTTTATGTATGTGTGTAATAGTGGTTTTCACCACTAAAAAAAAAAAAAAAAAAACTAAAAAACTATGTTGTTTTGCACTTCAGGTCTTCCGAGGTCTTCACCGGTTTTCCCTTCCATTCCGCCATTCTTTCTTTCATAAGTTGACAATGAATTTTGAAGACTTATTCACCATGCTCCATAATCCATATGATCCGGATAAGCCAATCCCGATCAATCCAAGCCTGATTGACATGGATCGGATTTCATCCCCTCCATCTATTTCAGAGTTCATCCTTTCCGAGGAATTGTTAAGGGCTTCCGCCAACTACATTCCTCCTTCACCTCCACATTCACCTTCATCTTCTAAGCCAGAGGTCTTCCAAGCAGACATAGATGAGAGCAAGGCACAGGAGCTTGATGACATTTTAGATGACATAAATCGGATCCCTACTCCCCATCAGCTTGAGGAAGGTTCCCACATGTCTATTGAAGAAACTATCGATATAGACCTTAGTACAGACCAAGATGGCACCCAAATTGTGAAACTAGCTAAAAGTCTATCATCAGAGGAACAAGAGCAAATGATTGCTCTACTCAAGCGGAAGAAGGAGATATTTGCATGGTCTTACAAAGACATGCCAGGCCTAGACCCTAATTTGGTTGTCCATAACCTCACCTTACAAAAAGATGCTAAACTTGTCAAACAAAAACTTAGGAAAATGCATCCTACTGTGGCCCTCCTAGTTAAATCGGAGATTCGAAACTTTGGATGTTAAATTTGTCGTCCCGATTGATTATCCTGAGTGGCTTTCTAACATGGTACCCGTTCGCAAGCCTAACGGGGGATACGTGTTTGCACCGATTTTCGAGATCTAAATAAAGCGTGTCCTAAGGATGACTTTCCTCTTCCAAACATTGATACTCTTTTCGACACCTGCGCTGGTCATGAAATGCTTTCGTTCATGGATGGATTTTCAGGATACAACCAGATTCGAATAAACCCTGAAGATCAACACAAAACAACATTTACCACACCTTAGGGAAATTTTTGTTACAAGGTGATGCCCTTTGGCCTTAAGAACGCAGGTGCAACCTATCAACGAGCCATGACTTATATTTTCCACGATTATATGCATAAGATTATCGAAGATTATGTGGATGATTTATTGGCAAAATCTAAAACTCGACAAGAGCATTTTGATGTATTGGAAAATTTTTTTGATAGACTTCTAGAGCATAAAGTAAGGTTGAACCCTAAGAAATGTGTCTTTGGTGTTACCTCAGGCAAACTCCTAGGTTTTATTATCTCTAAACGAGGTATTGAGGTGGACCCAAACAAGGTCAAAGCCATTATGGAAATGTGTCCCCCAACTAATTTGAAGGAGTTGCGTAGTTTACAAGGAAAGATTAATTCAATCCGTCGCTTTATTGCGCAACTTTCTGATAAGTGTAGGCCATTTTGCCACCTACTACAAAAGGGGGTACAATTTTCATGGACAGATGAATGTCGGAAAGCCTTTGATGACATCAAGCGATACTTAGCATCTCTCGCCGATCTTAGCTCGCCTCGTCCAGGGGTCCCTTTCAACCTTTATATCTCAGCAACGGACTTTGCCTTAGGGACAATGCTTGCACAAAAGAATGAACAAAATCGCGAGAAAGCTATCTATTATATTAGTCGAACATTGGTAAGCTATGAAACCCGATATGTTTATGTGGAAAAGTTGTGCTGAGCAATGGTTTTTGCCACTAAGAAACTTCGTCATTATATGCTTAGCCATACAACATATGTTATAGCTAGAGAAAACCCTCTGCGTTATATGATGTCTCGCACTTATAATAACACTCGTACCGCTAAATGGATAATGTTGCTTACCGAATTCGATCTTGAATTCATTAGCCAAAAATCCGTTAAAGGTCAAGTTATAGCCGATCAACTTGCGGAAGCTCCACTACCTAGTGATCATCCTTTGATTATTGAGATCCCAGATGATTCAGTATTTGCTATCACTGAACAAGAAGAGGACATCATTCCGAAGGAAGATGTTGACATCACACTATTCTTTGATGGCTCTAAGTGCGTGAAAGGTCAGGGCGCTGGAGTTGTGTTTCATACACCTCAAGGGATTCCCATCCCTTTATCATTCAAACTAGACTTCCAATGCACCAATAATACAGCAGAGTATGAAGCCTTAATTTTAGGTCTTCAATCAGCCATAGCTATGAGCATTAAGCGTATTCGGATATTTGGGGATTCTCAACTCGTGGTTAAACAAATTACAGGAGAATACCAAGCCAAAGAACCTACCATTAAGATTTATCATGATGTAGCAATGAAGTTGCTCTCTAATTTTGATTGGTATGAGATCACTAGTTTGCCTCGTTCGACTAATAGATTTGCGGATGCCATGGCCTCTCTTGGATCATTGATTCCAAAGGACTCCCTTGGAGAGGCACAACCCCTAATCATTTCCATAATCTCTGAGTCTGCAATTGTCCGTGCTGAGTCTAAAGATGAAAAAGATGTTTGCTTTATCCATTCGGATCCATATGAGCCTTGGTCTAGTGAGATAGTAGCCTTCCTCAAGTTTGGAACACTTCCACCTAATTTGTCTCGAACTGCCCGCCGCTGCTTTAAGCAAAAGGCAGCTCGTTTTGTTCTTTTGGGGGATGTGTTGTATAAACATGGATATGATGGAGTACTCCTCCGCTGTCTAGAAGCAGGTGAAACACATAGAGCTATTGCTGAAGCCCATGATGGTACTTGTGGTGGTCATTTTAGTGGAATGGCCATTGCGAAGCGTATTTTACGTATGGGGTATTATTGGCCCACTATGGAACAAGATTGTTGCAAATATGTTAAACAATGTAAAAAGTGTCAAGAACACGCTAATTTAATCCATATACCATCACAAGCTTTACAGCCCATCCAAAGCCTTTGGCCCTTCTCAAAATGGGGTCTTGATTTAATTGGCAAGATTTCACCTGCCTCTTCAGGATAGCATACTTTCATCATTACAGCCACTGAATACTTCACAAAGTGGGTTGAAGCTATTCCTCTAACCAGTACGACAGGTCCTAGAATTGTGGAGTTTATACTTCACCATATCATTTGTCATTTTGGTATTCCCTCTAAAATAATTTTTGATAACGGCAAGTCTTTTAAGAATAAGGATGTTCGAGCTCTTTGCAAAAAGTATAATATCCAACATAGTTTCTCAACTCCTTACTACCCACAAGCCAATGGACAAGCTGAAGCTTCAAATAAGACCATAATTGCTATTCTTAAGAAACTTGTTAAAGAAAATCATAAAGATTGGCATACACAAATCCCCTTGGCATTATGGGCTTACTGGAACAAGCATCGGAACTCCCATTGGGGCAACGCCATTTTCTTTGGTCTATGGAGCTGAAGCAATCATGCCTCTTGAGCTCGAGATCCCTTCCTTGCGAATTTCTTTGCAGGAATTTATCGATGATGATACTTCTAGACAAGCACGTCTTGATCAACTCACACTCATAGATGAAAAACGAATCAATGCTTTAGAGCATTTGCGAGTTTATCAAGACCAATTGAAACGTGCTTATAATGCCAAAGTTCATCTAAGAGAATTTCAAGTAGGAGATCTTGTCCTTAAAGAGAATCAACAAAACACCAATGCATTGCCGCATCTTCGAGATAAATTCACGGCTAATTGGTTAGGTCCATATATGGTCACTGAAAGAGTGGGTAATGGAACTTATAGACATGCCAGTTTAGAGGGAGAGGAAGAACCCTAACCACTTAATGCTATACACTTGAGGGCATTCTACGCATAGTTTGAATTTTATATGTACATATATACATGGCTTGTAAAAAAAAAAAAAAAAACAAATAAAATAAAAAGAATTTGCATTTCATTGTTAGTTGCATACATCTCATTCAAAAACATTGCATTTCATGTGCATACATCTCATTGAAAACCATAACATTTCATTTTCAGCCATAGTTGCATATCATGTTAGAGACCATTCTATCTTTTGGATATAAAATTTGGTCAAGCAAAAGTCATGTTGCCTTAATCAGGGACACCTTCACAAAATCCATCAAACCGAATTGTCATTCGTACATCCATTTTCCATTTGCACATATTTACATTGCCAAAATGTTTTCAGTCACTCAGCCATTCCTAGTATTTTAAGCAAACTTCGAAATGCATGTCAAAGTTCTCTAGGGCCATATCACAAATTACACTAAATAAAATCTTGAGTATTGGGAAATGATTTCAAAAGCGGTCTTGAACCTATCACATTTTCACATCTTAAAAACATCTTGTGTCAAAGAGAGATAACACCATCCTTGGGTTGTGCCTTGAAGTGAAAAGGGTAATCCTTGTTTGTCCTATCATGCAAACATAGTCCATAAAACAGTGGTTCTTACCACTATCACAAGCAATCACAAAATATAAATATAAACAGAGTAGTAAGGATAGGGTAAAATTCTCATCATACTTCGGTTGAGAATCCGATTCCCCAAAGCTCTAAGGAAATGAACATTTTTCACACACCACCGATCCCAAATAAGTTGTAAGGATCGTACTACTTGTCCAGATCGGACGGATAGGTAGTCATCCCCAAGGCTTACAAAGGTCAAAAACAACATGGACTATGGAGTTAACCTTCACCGGGGCTATAGACGCTTGACTGGCAGTGGAGTATACTCATTGCGTGGCGACATGTCTCTCCTCAAAGAGAGACCTCTGAATGCTCATACGAACAAACTAGCTTCGGGGTCTTCTCCATAACAGGGTTACCTAATTTATGCAAGATGAGGTTAATGAACACACTTGCACACACACAGGTTTTTGATTGCCTAGAGTCACTACCATGCTTCTGATTTGGTTAATGAACTCACATGCACACACATTTGGTCCTAGTTGAATTAGGCAGTATTAGTAAGTTTGTTTGATACCACTAGCATGTTTGAGTCTTTGTAAAACGGTCTTCCTCCATATTTTCTTCCATATCAACCTCCATATCTTCTTCCATATTCATGTCATTCCATACGTCATCCATTCACAAGCCACCAAGTTCGGTGCCCCTGATTAAACAATTATGATAACAGTTGGCTAAATCTAACTATCTAAAAGTATGAGTGCTTCTTAGTGTATGTTATATACTTAGTCTTGCATTAACCATCTATAATTTTGCATTCCATTCCATCACATATGCATCAAAAACATTAAAACATATAAAAACATGCATCACAAAAACATAGGCATTCACACAAAAGAGAGTAAAACACGAAATAAATAAAAGCCATGTATATATATATATGTATAAAGGACAAACTGTACAATGAATGCCAAAAGGCTACAATATACAATAGAGCACCAAGGCTCATAAATAGTGCATCTAAGCACTAAGCTAACCATCAAAAGAGGACCCCTGAGACCTAGTAGGAGCTCTAGACCTAGTGGTGTGCCTAGACTCACTACGCCTAGAGACAGAGGAGGATGGAGGATCAGGCAACACAATGTGATGCCTAAACAATGTGTCCTCCAGAGCCTCAATGTAATGAGTCCTAGACCTAAGTCTAGCAATGTCTATCCCGTGTCATCGCTCCCGCTCCGCTAGCTCTGCCTGGAGTCTCGTCACCCTGTCATCCTGGGGCACCCTGGTCGCTCCATCCAAGTTTGCCTGCATCTGGGCAATCCTCTCCTCCTAAGTAGCTAACAGGGCATACCGCTCTACCACCTACTGCTCCAGTCGAGCTATCCTCTCATCCTGGACAGCTAGCATAGCATCGCGCTCTGCTATCTGCTACTGTAGCTACACCAGATCATCCTCATGCCCGCTAGGGGGTACCTCCCTAGTCTCTCCTACGACCTCTCCTAGGCCCTCGCCATCATCCTCCTCATCATTTTTGCTCCTCGGTGCCTACCGTACCATCTTCACCTTTCGCCTTCGACTATCAGATCGAAGGTGGGGACCCTCCCTGCGCTTGGGAACCTCTACAGTTCCCTCGTCCTCTCCAGCTCCAACAACCACCAATGGTGGCTCCCACCTCGGCTCTGCGGCCATCCATGCTGCATACTCAGCTGTTACCCCGATGTCGTCCATGTCGAGGATCTCCATGTCCTCATCGTCCTCTGTCGCCTCCCTCCATGGCTCGACACATGGCAAATCCCCCTTTGATCTGTGCCTCCGGTAGCACACTGGCTCACCGGGGACATCCTGTCTCAATCCGACCTGGCGGAGCACTCGAGACATCTGTATGTACTCCGCCTCGTCTGTGGCCCCGACCCACTACCCATCTAGCTCTGTCACACCCGTCTCGGATGCTCTCCATCATCGATCCACCTCGCCTCCCGCCAGGGCCTCCAAATGACTTGGGCATCTGTCAAGTCTGCCCATAAACTCCTATACCATTACCCCGATCTCACGGGGTGGCTCGGCTGTCTCTCCTCCACCATTGGCCATCTCCTACCATAAGCCTGGCTTATGTCCCAGTAAGCACATGGCAACCCCTCCGATCGGGCCACTCTGAAGTGCTCCCAGCCCCAGCACTAGAGAACCAAACTGTAGCCTAGGCCCTTCCGGCCCCGTCTCCGAACCTCATACAACTCCCGGTACACCTGTGCCAATAAAGCAGGCGCCCAGGCATACACTACCCTGTCAGTGAGCATCTCGCTCACTACACCCATTAGGTTCCATGGAAACCTGCACTCGGTGCTGTTCGGGGCCATAATGTTGGCCAATACGAACATCATAAGAGCCTCCACCGCTACCAACTCCTTAGCCGTATACATGGCCAAGTAAGGAATCCCCCCGCTCTCCGTCCGGATCTCCCTCCAGTCATCCCCAAACAACTTGGCCATCTTCGTGGCCCTATCTCATCCAACCTCCACCCACGCCCCCTCCACGGGCACCTTGAGGATGCGGTATACATCCTCAAGCGTCACCGTCATCTCTCCATCCGGGAGCTAGAACGTCCCCCGATCTAGATCCCACCTCTCGGCCAAAGCTGAGAGGTACCCCTCATCTGCCCGAACTACGTCCAACCGGGCTGCCTCCGCTAGCCCTACTGCCTCCAATATCTCCCAGTATTCCTGGGAAAATGACCTCCTCATCCCTAGAATAATAGGGGATAATCGGTGTCGTGCCTCTAACACCCTAAGCTGCAAAACAACAAAACAAAAATTGGTTACAATTTTTTTTTCAAAAAAAAAAAAAAATTAAATAAAGAAAAAAAAACTGCAAAAAAAAAAAAAAAACAAATAAAAGTACTTGCTTAAATAAACAAATACCTCAGCTGGATGCACTTGCGCGTCCGCTCCCATCTCTGCCATAGCTCCCACGTGCTCCACTCTCCCACACAACCTTTCACTTCACTTCACTTCATTCCACTCCCTCAGACGCACTTCTCTCAAGCTCGAACGCACAAATGAGCGAAATTCTCGTTGAAACTATTTAAATAGCTGGTTTTGGTGCCCTAAAACGTAGTGGGGCATTTCATGGTGCATTCAGACATAGTGGGGCATTTCATGATGCATTCAAACACCGACGGGCGTTTCTGCCACCTCCAAATGCATACCGGCGTTTGGTGTCAATATTGAATAAAAGAACAAAACTTACAAAATTGAAGCTTACCTCCTCCAAATTTCATCAAATTGCATCCATCCATTCTTCTTATCATAATAAAACATTTTGTGAAGGTTACAACAGTTTTGGAAACAAATTTTGTCATTTTTCTCAAAAAGCGCATCATTCATTATTGATTTACAAATTGGGTTAAAAACATTCAAAACCTTCACAAAATTAACAACATTCATCAATTCTTCTGATCTATCGTCAATTTAATTCATTCTTCTTTCATCATGCATATTTTTGCCAAATTAAATTAAAGTAAACCTCGTATCTAGTGGTATATTCTATCACCTTGGCGATTGCAACGATTTGCATCCATGCAATTCGGTAAGAGGATTAAACCACCATAAGACACTTACCATTTATCATCATCAATTATTTCACTGCTTGAAAATTGGAAATCAATTTTGGGTATCCTACTTTTCAAGTGACCTCATACCAAGATTAATTTGCTCAACAGTTGTCATTGATGGCCTAGTTCATGGGGCCTTAAACGTGGACAATCTTCAATATCATCATTATTTTGAGTCTTGCTAGAGATTAAGGCTACCTAGGTTGATTGGTTTCGACCCGAGGAATTATCCATACGAGTCACTAGGAGCATCTCCGAAGTTCTGGACTCTTTCATATTGCATCTCTCGCATATCAATGGCGCCAAAAAGGCAATTTCATCAACAGTATGGATTCACCCACGGGAGTTGGGGCATCCGTTATCAATTTTTAACTTTCCTAATAGTAGAATTCATCTTACATGATCATGGAATTTAAAATTTGGCAAAAATCCCTTTCTAACCGTTGGGGCGTAAAACGGTTCACCTTTCACATCACTCATATCGTCTTCAATCATATTCTTTTCTGGTTTGTACACCAACCCCTTTTCTGTTGGGACATAAACAGATGGTTCATGCACAAACCCCTTTTTCACTGTTGGGGCAAAAACGGTTCATTTTCTTTCGAATTTCTTCCAATTGGCTCGTGAGAACCATTCTCTCTCGCAAATTGAGGGGGTAAGCTGATAAATTTTAAATATTCTTTTATTCTTTGGTCTTCAAAGTTGTGCTTTAGTCTTGAGAGAGAGTTGCGTCTGATCCAGCTTTTCAGGTGTCCTAAGTTTTTGTGCTGCATTGTGTCTTCACACAAAGCAGCTCAAAAAGGGGCATCTGTAGACACCAAAATCCAGCCACTTGCAAGTCATCTATACCTTCCTCGTCGACCACATGTCGGTCATCCACCTTCCCGCCATTATTTGGCCCAAATCCACACTTTCCCGCCATTATTTGGCCCAATTTCACCTTTCCCGCCATTTTTCATCCCCAAATTTATTTAAATTAATATTTATATATATATTTTTTAATATTTTAATATATATATTTAAATAATAGTTTAAGTGATTTAATCTGAGCCGTCCGTCCTTCATTTAATCTCATCCGTCCATCTATCTTAATCCATTTCACAACCTAGATTTATTCTCTACCCTTAGATCCACTTTAATCTTAGCCACACGTTCAAAGTGTCGTTAAAAC